>OX328099.1:66840713-69298104 GCA_946811185.2 Hippopus hippopus
CTATTTACCCTATTTCTGCTATTCCGTCAGTAACTGTATTTCGTAAAGAGTATAGCCTAAGCACAGCCTTCAAATATATGCAGTCTGATCTATGTGTAAATTCACCGCTATAAATTTAAAAAATTAAGTCAAGCATTGCTCATTAAATGTTAATAAACGTAACAAAATATATAAGTCATGTTCTGGCAAAAGGGGGCTTAATGCATCTCCGTACCGCATGATACCAAGCAATTTATCATATGGTCACGGATGTATAAAAATCCATTTTGTCTAACAAAAATCAGACTGAATCATGAGGTAAGCTGGTCCTTGGGCATACAGAAAATTGACCAAAAGCGAAAAGTTTCGGCCCAGGTCAGCCTGCGCGGACTGCGCAGGCTGACCTGGGTCGATACTTTTCGCAGATGCGTTAAGTCCCCTTTTCACAGAGCACGGCTCAATTATATTTTGTAATAGTTAGCACTGTAAATTTTTGGGGATGTATGGGTAAAAAACGTAAATTAGAGGAAGCTGAAAGGTCATTACGAGATTTGAAAATACGATAAAAAGCCATAAAAGCCACTGAATCCTATTGTACGTATTTAGGTGTTTTTGTGAAAATTGAAGGCCAGTCTGATCTTGTGTTGATACCGAGGTAAATGTCTCTCACATGTATCTAGCATTTTAACTTTCATCCAAGTAATTCCTTTATTTTCTACATATTAATTTCCTTTAAAGTTGATATAGTCAGAGTTCCGTATTCACCTACCATTCTTGAAAACATCCTTTGCCTTATTCTCCATGATTTTCTAACTTTGAAATTAACCCAACTTCTGATTGGCTAAACCAAATGGTTAGGGCTAACCCTAACTTTGTCTTACTTTCTAAATCTAGAATTAGACGTAAAATGAAATTAATTGATTGATTGATAATATGGTGTATAACGCCGTTTTCAACATTACTTCAGTTATATCGCGGCGGCCAGTGCACCTATCCATGCTTTCATGGAGTCTACCAGTACTCCTCATAATATCCTTTTACAAGCCACTGGCTTCTTTCCGAGATAAGCATCGTCGAAACAATCGTCAGCGGTTAGCATGAAATTAAGAACTGTTGGTGAATACAGACACACGTGATGTTATCATTTTGCACTTGTTATTCTACCCGTTTCTCTCGCAATCATATCCCCAAATTTGCTAATAAGTACCAGTCTAATAAAGCTGTCAGCACATTAGTAATGACTACGTCTTTCAACTTTATCTGTCCATCAGCGCTTCAGGACGTTGGTTACAGCGCACTTTTGTTGAACCTATTAGCATAAAAATACGATTTTTAACTACACTGTACTAGATATATTTGAAAATATAGTTGAAAAGAAAGCAATTGCTTGTTACAAACAACTGTGCTCCAGGATGTTGATCATAGTATAGTCTAACTGAATCAATCAGCATAGGAAAACGGCTTTCTTTTAAAGAATCCAGTGAAAAACGTCTTTGAACATATAAAGAAGAAATATTCAAATGAAAGAAAAAAATCAGTAAAAAACGTTTGTCCTCTTCGGTGCTTGTATAGTTTTTAGCTACATGTTTTTATTAATGTGGCTCGTGTATTTTTTTTTTATTTTAGATTTTCTGTCTACATGTATTTGTAACCTCATAACAGGTGCTAAACTTTATTCAGAAAAATGCGTTGATTTAATAACGTGCAGCTGTAAGCCTGCCTCAGCGAAAGTCATTACGATACGCACATGTCTAACAAGTCACTGGCCCGGTTTTCCATATCAACACATTATATGGAATATTTTTCCTTGGAAAGTCGTCATCTCCCTCTTCCCTCTCACGCCTAAATGTGTCTAATCACTGTGTGTCATTCTGCCTGTGTGTCTGTGGCTGCTTGCCTGTGTGCCTGTGAGTCTGTAATTCAGCCTGTGGATTTGTCTATCAGTGTATTTACCCATCGGAGTTTCTGTCTTTTTTTATTAGTCTATCGATCATTCGAACCAGAGACTCACACGGGTACAGAGGAGCCCCAAGAAAAAAGAGAATAAGAGAGAGCGAAAGAGAGAGAGAGAGAGAGTGAGAGAGTGAAAGGATGAATAGAAAGAGAGAGAGAGAGAGAGAGGGGGGGTAAATCGTTAAGGGTATTTATGTGGCAGGGGTTGTGGGAAGTAATCAAATCGATTAAGTAATGAAAGAAATAGTGATGGCTTTTCAAAGGCAAAAAGATGCAGATCTTTTCAGTGATGTAACGGAAATAAAGAAATAGGATGAGAGAGAGAGAGAGAGAGAGAGAGAGAGATTAGTAGATCCAAGTCTTGTACAATGTCTGGATGTATTTGTAATTTTTCTTTAGTGTGCTAAATAAATCGATTAGGACTCTGAAACTGTTTCGTTATCGTAATTCAGTGATTGCTTTGTAGAAATTTCAAACTTTCGGACAAGGTAGATTCAAGATCATTCGGCACGTTATGTGCCCTCTGGTTTTGGATCTCTCTACACAGTCTGCAAAATAAAGGTTATTGGTATGGCACCCCCAATTGTTAAGTGTTTGGTTTTAGGGCAGTCAGTGCGTGGTGTAATTGTCCATGTTCATTCAGTTGTCACTAACTTTTTTTTCTCACGTAACGATTCACCCCTTATGTAAATACAGTAAAATTGTCAAAAGTTCGTCTACGCCTAGGACGAACCCATATACTTACGAAAATTAAAATAAGTAGGATTGTATGAAGTTTGGGAGAGTCTGGTAAAAGTGAAAAGTAGATTAATACAATTATCCACAATTATTTCATGCTTTCCGGTAGGATATCGAGAAATAGCAGTGAAAATATTTTTCGATATTCCACGGGTACGACCAGTGAAAATACCGATTTTTATATTCTAGTTACCTAGGTAAAATGCGCGTGACTCACAACCGAGATTGAAATATGACGTCATTTACCTTACATTTCTCGCGCTTGACGTAATATTGTAATGCGTTGCTATGTGGAGGGGGTACGCCACGGGGAATAACTGAAAAAAACTGTACTGGATCTTGATAAAGTTTCTCCAAGAAAGGGTTAAAAGTATGAAATAAATAGAATATTTGTATTTTTCGGTGAAAGATCGAAATTTATTTCATCTCGTGAACACCATCGGTAATATTTTCACTCGTGGCTGCGCCACTCGTGAAAATATTACAGATGATGTTCACTCGATGAAATAAATTTCGATCTTTCACCGAAAAATACAAATATCCTCTATTTCTTTGGGACATACGATCTCGTGACAAAAAAAAAAATCTGCATTGAGTAGAAAAAGAAAATAAGCCATGCTCTGGCTAAGAGGGGTTTAATGTATCTTCATCAATAACAAACAAGTCATCTCATAATCATGGATCCTTAAAAGCCATTTTGTCTAATAACCGACTGAATCATGAGAAAGAATGGTCCTTTTACAAGCAGAAAATTGACCAATAGCAAACATTTTTAGGCTCAGGACTTTTACCTTGTGTACACTCAAGAGGCCATATTTTCTGTCCGATACTCATGAAACTTGGTCAGGACGTTTTTCTTGATGATATCTCGGACGACTTCGAAAATGGGTCATGTCAGGTCAAAAACTAGGTCACTAGGTCAAATCTTAGAAAAATCTTGTGTACATTCTAGAGGCTACATTTTCAGTCTGATACTCATGAAACTTGGTCAGGATGTTTTTCTTGATGATATTTCAAACGAGTTGAAAAATGGCTCATGTCGGATCAAAAACTAGGTCACCAGGTCAAATCTTAGAAAAAAATTGTGTACACTCTAGAGGCCACATTTTCAGTCTAATACTCATGAATTTTGGTCATTATGTTTTCCTTGATGATATTTCGGACGAGTTCAAAAATGGCTCATGTCGGATAAAAACTAGGTCACTAGGTCAAATCTTAGAAAAACCTTTTATTATACTGCAAAGAAATTATTCGTGATCTGATTGGATAATATGCCCAAAACATATATATCATGTACACTGGCAAAACCAACGTAAGAGCAGTTTCCCTTTCGGGAGCCCCGTATACATGACTACACTTTCAACACAACATCCAAAATGGCGGCGTCGATCAAGATTAACATCAAGATTATGCACCAAACTGCACGTTTTTCCAAGATTTCAGTGACGTCAGTTCCCAGTGACGTCAGTTTTCATTGAATTGAGGCACTCAGAAGGGAAATTCTACTTCGTCAGCGTACTCAATTTTTGAAACCAAGAAAAAACAGGTAAATTTCGCTTAACACACGTTGGAATGGTAAAACTTTACAGTATAATAAATTCGTTGTACGGTCAAGTGGCAGGGGACTTGGAAACTTGTTCACGGCTGTGGTGAATCATGTCGCCACTTCGCCTTCGGCTCGGGGCGACATGATTCACCACAGCCGTGAACAAGTTTCCAAGTCCCCTGCCACCTGACCGTACAACTAATAGTGTACACTCTAGAGGCCACATTTTCAGTCCGACTGTCTTGAAACTTGAGCAGAATGTTTGTCTTGATGGTTCTTGGATAAGTTGAAAATGGGCCACATAGGGTCAAAAACTAGGTCACTAGGTAAAGTCTGAAATAAACCTTATGTACACTCTAGAAGCCATATTTAAGGTCCAATACTAATGAAAGTTTGTCAGAATGTTTGTCATTATATCCTGGAAGAGATTAGAAATGGGTCATGTATGTTCAAAAGGCTCAGGTGAGCAACTTCAGGGCCACCATGGCCATCTTGTTTGAAAAGCCTTCTCTTTTAGGGTCGTTAAAACCCGGAAATATGTGGTAAAAGTGATACTACAACCAGAAACAAGGGATTTTCTGTCTGTACAAGCACTCTCACTATTTTGATTTATGTTAATTCATTTTTGTTTGTGGAAATACAATTGAGTCAAGCTGTGTGAAAAGATATTTTGATGCATCTGCTAACCTGCGCAGTCCCAGTAGGCTAATATGGCTCGAAACTTTTCGCTATTGATAAATTTACTGCTTTTCAAAGGACCATACTACCTCATGGTTCAGTCGGATTTAAAAAAAAAATGGATATAAATAATGCGACGGCTCGCTTGGTATGATGTCTTATGAAGATGGATTGAACCCCGTTTTTTACCAGAGCCCCGCCCATTTCTATACATTGGGTATGATGACATATTAATATCATATTATTTTCAACGATCGGCAGACTCGGGACGTGAGAAAAGGCCAAATACGAGAATAAATACATAACGACGAAATGCACCTAATTCTATAGGCAAAACATGTATGAGTATAGCGATGCATTTTATGACATTTTGAGTTAAATATAGCTGTCCCTTAGTCTGAAACCCTCCAAGCTTGTCAAAATATGACAAACGACAAGTAGGAAAGAAGAACAAAAATGAATAAAAAAACAAAAGAAGTAAAAAACAATACACAAGTTGGTTACGTTTTTTCCATGTGACATCAAAGTTTTCCTCGTCAAGTCTCGGAGTGCCAAAACACTGTAGTTTCAGTCAGTAGAAAAGATCTAGATGTCATAATTTCAAAACAATTTTGTTTACTAGAGTTTATATCAAAAAAACAAATGTGCAGCTTAAGTCAAAGATGGTTCTTAAAGTTCTGCGCTGTCTGATCTCTCAGTCAACTTACGTGGTGTTTTGAAACAATCAGTGTAAGATACATGCACAAATATACCTTTATCACTTCTGGTACATTTCTGAAAGAGACATTTACCATGTACCTGGTTTTGATCCTGTCTGAATGCGCAGGCTAACTTTGGTAGATACTTTTTGTAGATGCATCAGAAACACTTTTCACTTTTTATGCCCTCTCTTAACCCCTAGACTGCTAAGCTCGACTCACTGACCTTTTGCGGACAGCGTAGATCAAGATCAGACTGCACAGAACGTGCAGTCTGATCTTTGATCTACACTGTCCGATAAGGAGATAACTTTCCTCGGAAATTACTTTTAAAAAAGCACTATTTGGGTTTTTACTATTTGCTTGAAAGTTTCATTTCTTTTATTTAACAAGATAAAGGTTAATCAAACAACGAATGTCATTAAGGATAATTAGTAAATACGGACCCTGATTGATTTACATGATTATAACTATGCTGTTTTTATTGAATTATTGAATGACTATAAGATAGTCTACTCTTTGATTATCCGTATAAATATCACGAAACTTATAACTAAAATCTTGGTAGCTCTCGAGTTCGAGTACCGAGGCTTTTGTCGCTCTCGAGTTCGAATTACCGAAGCTTTAGTCGCTCTCTAGTCTGAATTATCGATGTTTCACTCCACATTGAGTAAATTGAAGCAACCTGGTAGAAAAATATGTGAAACGCAAATATCATAAGGAATTTTTCACCTTCAGTGATTTAAATCGCTTTTGCGGACAGCGCAGATCAAGATCAGACAGCGTAGAGTTTGCAGTCTGATCTGCGAGCTACACTGCCAGATGTTTTGTGACAAAAAAAAAAAAAGCTTCAAAACTGTGGTATAGACAAAGAAGTGGCTTAATGAAACCGTAAAATTTATTTTGCTGGTTCTCTCTTGAAAAATTCAGCCAAGTTACTGAAAGAGGCCTTTAAGCGCAAAATAACGTTCGAAAATGGATAATCCACTTTATGAGTACTTTGAATAACTGTCATCAATTATACTAGTTCCGACATGTTTTTCTCTCTTTTTTTCCAAACGCCAATTCTCTAAGATAATTTTTCTGTTTTTCCTATTTATGTATTTGTTGTTTCTTTTTTAATTTAACTTTCTCTGTGCGTGTATGTATGTGTGTGTGTGGGTGTGTGTGGGTGTGTGGGTGGGTGTGTGTGTGTGTGATAATGTTTGTTTGTCTGTGTTGTTGTTTGTTTGTTTGTTTGAACGACCTTGTGTATAAACTGTATTACCTTCATATTGTGTAACTAGAAACTATGTATAGTTTACGTTACTTCAATAAAGTATCTATCTGTAAGGGCTTTATTGAGATATTTTAAACGTCTTCCATCGACCATTTATGTTATCTTGATATACACATGAAAAAAGCATCGAAGTGAAAAGCAAATTAAGTGTTTAGCGGAAATAATACCCCAGAACAGTGTGTGCGGTGTATTTAAGATTAATGACCCGCGGAGTATTTCCACCATGTCCTAAACCAATAAATATACGTAGTTGCACTTCCGCTTGTGACTTAGATTGTCCATTTGGGAAACCTCGGGTGATCTGTTGATCTGTTGATCAAGTCCCTCGGCTGTATCACGTAGCTTGATATGCACCTGCATGGTACATTTCTTCGCCGGAAATACACTGCTTTACCGTTCTTTAAATCGTAATACTCCACCAAGAAAGAGAACACTATGCACAATTTTCTGTCAGAATCTTTCTAAATACGTTTTCGAAGACAAACAATTTGTACAATTTTATTTGTAACTTGGTCAATCATTTCCGTAAGCATTCTTCAGCGACAGGTTACTTATCATCGTGGCTGTTGTTGTCATTGCTAATCGATTTACATGGGCGCCGCCATGTTTAAGATCATGTGACTTGATAAAGACGAGGTTAGATTTAGGTACGAAATCGTCCGAGCAGTATTAAATTGTCTTTACTAATACAGGTAGGCTATTAAGTAAAAGAGTATTTTTTTTTATTACAGTGACGTAAGCAGCAAATCATATTGACAAATTAATAAGATATAACACCCAGCCCTATGTTACTTTTAAATATAATTTCAATACAATTAAACAAATTATAATATTTCCTGAGCAATGGTGGTATTCAGTGGGTTTAGACATTCAAATGGGTAAGTGGATGGATGGATGGATGGATTGATTCATATATTCATGGATGGATTCATGAATGGATGGATTCATAAATTAATGGATTCATGAATGGATGATTTCATGAATAGAAAGCTAGGTGGTATGGTGGGTGGCTTTACGGATGGATGGGTGGATGGAAATGTAAGTGGATGTATGGATATGAGCAAGTGAAAAGTCTTGACAAGGAAAAGAATTCAACCAACACGCTAAAATATTCTTCGAATCCTTATTTCAAAAGCTAGTAATCTGATTGGATGAGAGAAGATACCTCGGGCATTCTTTGTCTTATTCTCCAAGATTTTCCAAATGTGAAAGTAACACAACTTCTGATTGGCTTAACCATTTGGTTTAGCCAATCAGAAGTTATGTTGCTTTCACATTTAGATAATTCTTAAGAATAAGATTAAAAACGTTCTTAAGAATGGTTGGCGAGATTCCTTGGTGTTGAACTAAAGGTGAGAAACTAAGCTTTGAATGTTGGAGAATAGAGGTCATGTAATTAATTAAATAATGATAATGCTTTCCTTGTACTAACGAAGATGACTGTATGCTTTCATCTTACAGAATTAAAAGCGCTTTTTTTTTAAATTCCTGTTTTATTCAACACACTGTATAAATTGTATAAATTCTGTATATATTTTTTGGAAATGTTTTAGGGCATAATATACGTTTGTGTGTCAAGTTCAAATACGAGTAGACCATTTTTTACCAAATAACATAGAAATTAAAAAAAAAAAATAAATGATACATGAGCAATGCTCTGTGAAAAGAGGCTTTGATGCATCTCTGTGATGCGATGTTCATAGCAAGTCATCACATAATTATGGATTCATGAAATCTATTTAGTCTACCATGGAATTTTTTTCTTAGAATGGTCCTTGGACATGCAGAAAATAATAAATGAATAAAAAAAAAATAGCAAAAAGTTTCGACCCATGTCAGCCTGCGGGGTCTGCGCAGGCTGACATGGGTCGATACTTTTTGCAGGTGCATTAAGCCCCCTTTTCACAGAGCGTGGCTCGGATGTATTTTGCTAATAACAGTTAATGGATTTAGAATCAGACAATGTAGCCTACATTTGAAAGAAAAATTTTTCACTTAACTCTAATGTTTCCGTTCACGACCATACATGTGTTTTACAGACAATGTAAAGCAAGATTAACCTGGATATACGAGCAGTCTGATCTTGCTCCACACTATTCGCTGCTTTATCGTTAATCTTGGTCATATGAACCCCATTTCAATGTCAATTAATTTGACACGATTTGTTTTTATTTTATCGTTTACAATTTAAAGCAGACAGAATAAAAGTTAGAAAAAAAAAGTTACAAAATGTTCGAATTGCATTTTGATTGATGGGTGACCCAAGTTTAAAGTATTCAACGTCGTGGAAGATTAATAGCCGTGCGAACAAAACACAACACAACTTTAGAGAGAGAGAGAATAAAACATAGGATACGTCGTACAGTCTTAACCCACGAGCTGCTAAGCGCGACATAATGACCTTTTGCGGACAGTGTAGATCAAGATCAGACTGCACAGAACGTGCAGTCTGATCTTGGATCTACACTGTCCGATATGGAAATATTGTTCTGCTAAAAAATAAGTTTGAAATAACCTTATTCAGGTCTATACCATCATTTTGAAAATTTTGTTTAACTTATTTAGAAGTATAAGGGTTTGGATGACAAGCAATTCTCCCTACCATGATTTCACATGTATTCATGTAACTGACCATAATTCATATTCATGTGAGCAATGTTCTGTGAAAAGGGGGCTTAATGTATCTGCAAAAAGTATCGATCAAGGTCAGACTGCGCAGTCCGTGCAGGCTGGCATGGGTCAAGACTTTCTGCTATTTGTAAATTTTATGCATGTTCAAGGACCATTTTATCTTCATGTCCAGTCTTTTGTCTGACTCAATATATTTTATGGGTCTCTTATTATGTGATGTTTTGCTTCATAAAATGCATCGTGAAGTTGCTTTAAATCCCCTTTTGCCTGGGCGCCTCTCATATTTATTATACTAGCGGCGCACTTAGACAGTATTAGTCGGACGGTCAGGTGGCAGGGGACTTGGAAACTTGTTCACGGCTGTGGTGAATCATGTCGCCCCTCGCCTTCGGCACGGGGCGACATGATTCACCACAGCCGTGAACAAGTTTCCTAGTCCCCTGCCACCTGACCGTACAACGAATTTATTATGCTGCAAAGTTTTACCATTCCAACGTTTGTTAAGCGAATTTTACCTGTATTTTGGTTTCAAAAATTGAGTACGCTGACGAAGTAGAATTTCCCTTCTGAGTGCCCCAATTCAATGAAAACTGACGTCACTGGGAACTGATGTCACTGAAACCTTGGATATAAGTGCCAAAACGTGCAGCTTGGCGCATAATCTTGATGTTAATCTTGATCGACGCCGCCATTTTGGATGTTGTGTTGATAGTGTAGTCATGTATACGGGGCTCCCGAAAGGGAAACAGCTTTTACGTTGTTTTTGCCAGTGTACATGATATATATGTTCGGGCCATATTATCCGATCAGATCACGAGAAATTTCTTTGCAGTATAATAAGGAGGTTTATGCATCTTAACGATGTATTGTACACCAAGCAGGTCGTCGCGTAACAAGGATCCAATCTGTCTAACACAAGGTTGAGTAATGAGGTAGAATGGTCCTTTGACATGCACAATTTTACCAAAAGCAAAATTTTTGATCCAGGTCAGCCTGCGCGGACTGCGCAGGCTGACATGGGCCAAAACTTTTTGCAGATTTATTGAATTCCCTTTGCATAGAGCATAACTCATATTATATGATTCATAAGGTTGTTTTAAAAGTCTTCTGCCAAGCCCGGTTGCTTAGTACAGGGCTTGAAACCCAGGAGTCGCTGGCTCGATCCACAGCTAAGCTAAATTCTTTCCGAGGATTGATTATAGTCATTGTGACAGGTTTCATTCCTCTTTCGTCGCTTAACATTTGTTCAACGATGTTTTTGTTTGAAAGTATTCATACGCTTGGAGAAGAATGTTATGCGAGGTACATATAAAAAAACAGGGAAAGCATAGATAGGTCCACTAATCGACGCAATATGACTGAAATAGTGTTGAAAGGTCCTTAAACACTATACAAACAAAAAAACAAAGCTGTCCTCTGCGAAATCACCAATCCATCCTTTCATTCATCCGCCCTCCTCGACATCCATCCATCCATCCATCCGTCCATCCGTCCATACATACATAAGTTGCATTCACAGATCTAGTTGCATTGTATACATCTGCGTCTGCTTGAAGATTGATTGCGTAAATAACATAGCCTGCAAAACTGTGAACTGTGTATTATACATGTATTCATAGATTCATATTCAGACGAGCAATATTATATTATAAGGCTCTAGAAAATCTTTTGATGGTATTTGACATAACGAATGAAATTTATTACGCAAAAAATGCACATGCAAATGTCAATAAATATAATAATTATGCCTTCTCAGTCTGCAAAAGAAAAGAAAAAGATTTTAAAGGTTTGGAAATTCGCATAGTTTAGATATCATAAAGGGATCATACTGCCTGTCTTCAAGGAGAAGCGGTAACTCAAAAATACCAAAAACGCATGCACTAAACTCTGTATCAGACGACAAAATTTTAGCTGTCCAGATTGGAAGCATTTGCAGACGACAATTTGAATGTTACTCAGAATAGGAAATTTATCTTTCATGGGGTAGAAAACATTGTGGGAAAAGGAAAAAATGCTGGCTACCAGCATTTTTTCCTTTTCTCACAATGTTTTTTAAAATGTTCATATCTCGGGGCCGTTACCGAGCCCCGGTAGCTCAGTCGGTAACGTACAGGACTCACGAACAGGGGGTCGCTGGTTCGATCCCCGTCTCGGCCGATTTCTTTCCGAGGATTGATGATAGTCACTGCGACAGGATTTATTTCTCTTTCACCGCTGACTATCGTTTCGACGATGGTTATGTGGGAAAGGAGCCAGTGGCTTGGAAAGAATATTGTGCTGAGTACTGGTAAAAGAAAATCCAGGAAAGCATGGATAGGTGCACTGGCCGCCACGATATAACTGAAATAATGTCGAAAATGGCGTTAAATACTATATAATCAATCAATCAATCCTCGGGGCCGTTAAAACTTGGTATCGTTTGGTAAACGGTTTTAAACTGATGTGTACTAAAAGGTGTCGCAGTATTTCCGATGGGTCATGCCTGCCATGACAACTTCTGCTGCACTATTTCTTTTGTCTTTTTTCATTTTGGTCAATTTCAGAGACTTTACAGTTGCATTAGAGATGGTTAGACGCATAATAATTTTTCAAGACTCGAAAAGTCCAAATACATTGATGACTCGGACTTACTTCTTGTATTTTCAAGATTGAAATAGTCGGAATAGATTGATGACTCGAAATTACTGCTTGGTCCCCTCTATACACGAAGTATCAAGGTTTGGATCTTCTTGTACCGTTGTGTACTTCTCAATCAACTGATAAATCTACAGGTCATTGATTCATTTGGGTGTTGGCTGGGTTCGCGAATTGTGACTGTATTCAGTATTTTTTAAAGCACTAACACCCACGCTTTAATAAGTGTTGTACTGAATAATAATTTCTATGATTTTTTTTTAATGCTTTTACCCTTATCAGACAAGAAAAATTTAGACATGTCCAAATTTAAATTAAAGCATTTGCAGACAACCAATTCATTGTGATTCAAGTCATAAGATTTGTCGCCAAAATGGTAGAAAACATCGTGGAAAAGGAGAAAATGCTGGTTACCAGCATTTTCTCCTTTTACCACAATGTTTTCAAAAACCATTTTTCATCAGGGGTTTTTAAACCTCTTGATTGTGTTATAAAGAGTTGTCTGGTCTCTTTGCAGAGAATGTAGATGGATATCAGACTGCACAGAACATACAGTCTGATCTGAGATCTACATTGCCCGTTATCATAATCATATCTTAATTAACTTTATGCTGCTCATTGCAACTATTTGCTCGTTTGCGGACAGAATAGATTAATATCAGACTATGCATTTTGTGCAGCCTGATCTTAATCCACATTGTCTGCCAAAGGGTATCAAGTTGAGCTGAACACAGGGACGTGTGCAAACGCTAAAGTTCATGATCAGACTGCACAGAACGTACGGTATGATCTTGATCTATACCGCTCCCTTGTTTAGCCAAGCCTTAAGAATAAAAATATTTTTTCTGTATTTAGTTTAATCGGTTTAAAGATATTTGAGCCGTGCTCTGGCAAAAGGGGGCTTCATGCATCTCCGTTATACTTGATACTAGCCCTAGTCAACACATAATTATGGATCCATAGGAGCCACTTTTTTTCAATAACCGACTTAATCATGGGGTAGATTAGTCCTTTGACAAACAGAAAATTGACTACTAGCGAAAAGATTTGGCCCAGGTCAGCCTACTTTTCGCAGATGCATTAAGCCCCCTTTTCACAGAGCACGGCTCATTTATTTTATATAAATTGAGAAAAAAAGTTCATACAGCTTATGAATACTTACCCTGTCGATTCTGTGTGGGCCAATGAACAGTCCAAAAGTTGACGTCCGCTCCCGGGTATCGAACTCAGAACCTTATGTTTACAAGCTCTACCTCACAACCACGGACAACTTCTACCACGGACGCCACAATACAACCACAAGACAACCACGGACACCACGATTTCTGTATTTCAGTGGATTGTTTTTTTTCCGGTGTCAAAAAAAGGTTGAGTTTAGATATTTGGCACTAATAAAAGACCTAAAGTAGATTATGATTCAGATTTACGTGACAGAAGATTTAGTACGTTTATTTGGTAGTTTGGAACTTTGTCAAAATGCTGTAGTCAAAATAATTCAAGAGATTACGTCCTTTGCGGGGGTGGGTGTGTTTGAATGGTGTGAAATGCGCTTTCAACAACTTTTCAGTCATATTCAGCGCGACATCTCAGTTATTCATATCTTACTTAGGTTTCATCAGTTATAGGCTGGGGCTCTGCGGTGCATTTCCTAAAGACACGTGACCATTGACTTAAAAGAGAATTTCCTGATTGCAGATCCTACCTTGTGGAGGGTACTCGTACTATTTTCTGACATAGAAGCATGCTCGTCCGGGTAGCTCAGTGGTTAGCGTATCGGACTCGTGAGCTGGTGGTCGTGAGTTCTATACCCGGTTTAGGCAATCTTTCTTTCCGGTGATTTTTCGCAGCTCACCTCTGATACATATGAGAAAGTGACTTGGAAAGAAAGTTGTGTCAGTACTGGTGTGAGAAAGCCAGGAAACTCATGCGTAGGTGCACTGACCGCCTTGATATGACCTAAGCTGTTAAAACGGCGTTAAACACCAAATCAATCAATCAATCAATCTATGGAAGCGCATTGTATTACTAGTATAATAATTGGCCTGCAACACGCGAAAAGGGGCATTCGGACATTTGCGTAAAGTGTCGTCTCGGATCAGCCTGTGCAGTCCGCGCAGGCTAATCCGAGAAGGTACTTTACGGCTATATTAGATTTTGTCCTACAGTAGACTTGCGCAAAACAGAAAATTACAAAAGAACGGAAAGTGTCGTTTCGGATTAGCCTGCGCGGACTGCGCAGGCTGATCCGGAACGGCACTTTACGCCAATGTCCGAATGCCCCTTTTCGCGTATTTCAGGCCAATTATTATCTTGTTAGCTCAGCTGTTTTCGTAGAAACCGTCATGGTATTGTCGAAGCTCCGTTGTTGTGTGCATCGTCGTCTGTGTTATAGTGGTCATTGTGCAAAGACTTTGGCCCTGTATTTGCTCACTTGTAGTTTTGGTTTTATTGTGGGAGTGTCCTTTGGCAAGATACTGCGTTCTCGTTTAGTAAACGGTTATTATTTTCAAAATAGTCATATGGTATCGAAAGTGGAACTAGCTTTTCAAGTGAAAATATAGGTAAAATGATGAAAAATGTTGTTGGTTTTTTATAGCCCCTTTCAGAGGAGTAGCTAGCCCAAAATAAGTATACGCATGGTAATACCCTAGGGGCCAAGCGTTGAGAGAGGGAAGTGCCCAGGGGAGAGAGGCCTCCCTCAGAAAAAATTTGAATTATAGAAGCTATTTGGTGGCCTCTAGTGACGTTTTCTTTTTAGGGGGGGGAGGGGGCAAAATTTTGTCAAAACAAGCTAAAAATAATTCTTTATCAAGAAATACCTTTTTTTTTTTCGTTGTCTTTTTTTTTTCAAAGTGTACGCAACTGCGTTTTTTGCGTATTGGCAGCCACGCCCTTGCTGTTGTCCCATTCCGAATCTTTTTATTAACTGAAAAGTATTTCAACTTCTTAGAAGTCATCTAGTATCGAAGGGAGAAATAGTTCTTTGAATGGGTGTGTGGGCAAGGGCAAAAAGTACTGAACAGCGCTAGCGACACTACACAGCATAATCTCTGCCCAGCATCTGTACATGTATGTGAAAGAAACGAATGAATGGTTTTGTATAAATTTAGCAAAGAATTCAACATATCAAAATAAGGCGTCAAAATATTTACGGCCGACTGAATATTTAAACGCTTCGAGCCGAATATTGAACGACGTAAACATATTCTTAGGCGGGAATGAAAACCCCCAAAACGCAGTTTCATGATTTTCTTTGGTCGGAATCTTACTAACGAAGCGGATAGTGTAGATCTAAGATCAGACTGCACGTTTTGTGCAGTCTGATCTTGGATCTACACTGTCTGCATAGGCAAATTTAGTTATGTCTTAGCGTTTTAAGGGTTTGTACAAAGATGAATCACCCAGTCTTTACCCCTTTAACCTCTGAAGAATTTCAGTTTGTGAATAGAGCCACTGTGTTGAATATTTTGGGCTGTTTTAGGCTGAAAATCTCATACATTCGAAGACACTAAAGAAAGGTGAAAAAAGAATACCCGTATCTGATCACTGGCAAGTGAATACAAAAAAGATGCTTCCGCACACCTCAAACTTTTTATGACTTTAGACTTTTGTATGACTTTAAAATTCTAAATCAAATTTATAGACATTTTCCTGTATATAGTGAAAAACACAATATATGCATTGCGATTTCAAAGTTTTCCGCTCTGGAAGAACCCTCGCTGCAGCGGACAGTGTTCATCAAAGATTAGACTGGACATTTTGTGCTGTCTGATCTTGATCTACATTGTCGGCAAGAAGGCATTGAGTTGTGTGTTACATAGTAGCTGGATGGTTAGGAAAGAAGTTGTAAGAAGATTATCGCTGTAAATCCTACAGAGTGGTTGAGGTACAATGTATGTGAGCCTACTTTATGAAAAAGGGGTAACCCTTTACCAGACGACAAAATTTTAGCCTTTTCCAAATTGAAAGCATTTGCAGACGACAATTCCATTGTGGCTCAAACAGTGCAATTTTTCTTTGATAGGGTAGAAAACATTGAGGGAAAAGGAGAAAATGCTGGTTACCAGCATTTTCTCCTTTTCACACAATGTTTTCTTAAAGCTTCTTTCACGGGATCGTTAAAAGTCGTCATTGTGTGGTAAAGGGTTAATGCATCTGCTAAAAAATATTGACCCATGTCAGCATGCGCAGTCCGCACAGGCTGTTCTAGGTCGAAACTTTTGTTTATGGTCAATTTTCTGGATGTCCAAGGACTAGTCTACCTCATGATTCAGTTATTTGTTGGACAAAATGAATGTTATGGATCTATAATAATGTGATGACTTGCATGTTATAGTACATCATGGAGATGCATTAAGCTCCCTTTTGCCAGAGCGTGGTTCGTATGTTTTGTAACCCCTATAGAGTGCCGAATTTATGTTTAGGAAAAAGGAGCCAAAATAAAAATTAATTTCAAAGTTGTTTTTTTTTTTTTTACAAGAACACGTAACTAAGTATCCGAAAGTGTAGATCTAAGATCAAACTAAACATTCTATGCAGTCTGATCTTGATCTACACTGCACGCAGAAGCAACTTCAAGTGGGTCCACAGTTGTAAAGATTAAGGGACGGCTGTATTGACTCCTTGACTACCAAGGGTATGTTTCGGTGACTTTGCGGACACTGTGCTTCAAGCTTGTTTTTCTCAAAACGCGAGTCCTCACAAACGTAGAATACGATCTTAGATTTTCGCTGTTCGCTTGCAGAACCTGGTGGCTAAGTCATTCACGTACAGGACTTGAAACCTGTGTTTTGGAGATTCGCTTGTTTGAATCTCTAGCTCCATCATAGTGGCTAAGGGCTAAATGAAGATTATACCGAGTGACCATTTCTTAAATCGGCTTGACCATACTTACGTAAACCTTGGACTGGTCAAATAAATAACAAAAGATATTTACAATCGATGAATAGAAATCCTAATACTCGTATATTGTAACTTCACCGTCTATTGTGCATAAAAGACCTCATGAGTCATAACGTAGCGCCTAATTCAGACTTGACTGGTAAAACTCTCCCCAAACCACTGCCTTATCTTGGTCTACACAGTGCCAAAGGCTCTCAAGATTGTGTTCGACACATTCAGGGTTTGAAAAATAGAGTATTGACACTATCAAAACAACCGACAAGACTTTAAGAAATGCCTTAAAATGAAGCGGAACAGCCACTGTTTCTCTGGTTTCCAACCACAATACACTGCTAAAAAAAATTAAGGGAACACATGCCCTTAATTTTGACTACGTAATAATTCTTTCGGTACAAGACAATGCAAATACTTTTCTACTCGCAAGTTCATCCAATTCTAACACTATGAAATCTCAAAAAAGGCAAAAAGATTTGGTTTGCACAAAAGAAGTATGGCTTTTGCCTGTAAAAACCGTCTTTTTGATATGCCCAGCTGACTTTTGAGAGAACCGGAGGTGTCATTTTTTATTCTCGTTTTCCTTTTTCATATGATTCGACAAAAATATCAACAAAAGATTTGAAAAATTTGAGTTGTTTAACAAAAAAATAAGGAAAACAAATTTCTTGATTTTCTTTTTAAAATAGCTTATCAGCTTTTAAAATCGATAAACAAGAAAAGTATTGGGCCGTTTTGTATAGTAAGAATGTAAGTTGGTGGTTTTCAGAGCACACAGACAGGGTGTTTAATAAAATGAAGGATTTGAATCTTTGTATTTTTGTGTTCCTTTAATTATTTTGAGCAGTGTACATGTACAAATAATAAATTATTTTCTTATCGGAAACATTTCTTTGTCGGACAGTGTAGATCTAAGATCCGACTGCACCTTCTGCGCAGTCTGATCTTGATCTACACTGTTCGCGAAAGGTCTTTGAGTCGCCCGTTAAAGGTCTTTGAGACGCACTTAACAGCATAAGGGTTGAAATTTGTTAGTTATCCTAATTCATAGGAATATATAGAGGATATTTGTTTTTTTCGGTGAAAGATCGAAATTTATTTCATCGAGTGAACATCATCGGTAATATTTTCACGAGTGGCGCAGCCACGAGTGAAAATATTACCGATGGTGTTCACGAAATGAAATAAATTTCGATCTTTAACCGAAAAAAACAAATATTCTATTTATTTCATGCTTTTAACCCTTTCTGGGAGGAATTTTATCAAAATCCAGTACAGACTTTTCAGTTATTCCCCGTGGCGTACCCCCTCCGCATAGCAACGCATTAGAATATTACGTCAAGCGCGAGAAATATAAGGTAAATGACGTCATATTTCCATCAGGTTGTGAGTCACGCGCATTTTACCTAGGTAACTAGAATATAAAAATCGGTATTTTCATCGTGCCCGTGGAATATCGAAAAATATTTTCACCGCTATTTCATGATATCCTACCGGAAAGCATGAAATAAAAAGAGTTTATTTCATCAGCTTGTGGTTAATATGGGGAAATATTTGCCGAAAAAGGGAAAGGTATGCGAAAATAACGAGTGCCGTAAGGCACGAGTTATTTTCGCGGACCTTTCCCTTTTGAGGCAAATATTTCCCCATATTAACCACAAGCTGATGAAATAAATTATATATTATATTTCCTCTGATTATTTTGTCAACGAATGCCACTTTTAAAACTTAAAAACTTAAAAAACTTAAAAAAGTAGTTCCAGATTTTCGGCAGGAGGAAAATATTCACTGTGACGGGGAAATAATTCCCCCCAGCTTAAATTACGACATTTCTTTACCCATAACATTTCTAAAAATAGACACATGAACTATAATATAAAGAGGATATTTGTTTTCTTCGGTGAAAGATTGAAATTTATTTCATCCGAGTGAACGCCATCGGTAATATTTCTACGAGCGGCGCAGTCACGTGTGAAAATATTACCGATGATGTTCACGAGATGAAATAAATTTCGATCTTTCACCGAAAAACAAATTTATATTCTATTTATTTCATGCTTCTAACCCCCTTTTTTGTGGGGACTTTCGTCAAAATTCAGAACAGTTGTTTTCGGTAATTCCCCTAGGCCTACCCCCCCCCCCCATAAGAACGCATAGCAAAATTATGTAAAGAGCGGAAAATGTAGGATAAATGCGCGTAAATTACATCATTTTTCCGTCTGGTTGAATGGCAAGCGCTGTTCACCTAGGTAACTAGTGCGCGGAAACTATTGTTTTCGTCTTCAGTTGAAGAGTTAGAAAATATGAAATCGGTATTTTCACTGGTTGTGAAATATCGAACCATAACCCACCATTATTTCTCGATAAACAACCGAAAAGCATGGAATAAAGGTTTCTAATTCTGCCTTGTTTAGGTAAGTGAGACAGAATTTTGAATATGATTTATATGGCGTTAAATTAATCAAATAAAAGTCTCTTTACCCACGGAAATTTAATAATTAATCCTTTATGTAAACGTTTTGAATATTTATTTTTGTTATTTGGATTTCTGTAGGAGCTTGTGACGCGCCATAATAAGATAGAACTTTGGTCATGCCGCTGGATCTTAATCCAAAAGTTGCTGATCGCGACTCACTGACCTCTTGCAGACAATGTAGATCAAGATCAGACTACACAGAACGTGCAGTCTGATCTTAGATCTACACTGTCTGATACGGAGATATTTTTTCTCTTAAAATTAGTTTGAAGTAGCATTATTAAGGGTTTTACTATCGGCTTGAAAGTTTAATTTAATTTATATAGCAGTTAGCCTTAGATTGCCAAATGAACCCAATGAACGTTTCCAGTTTAGAAATAAGACTAAAAAAAATTGCAGTTCCATGGTTACTCTTGTCAAGGAAATCTCAGCAAAGCGGACAGTGTAGATCAAAGATCAGGCTGCACGTTTTGTGCAGTCTGATCTTGATCTGTACTGTCCACAAAGGCAACTTTAGTCGTGAAAGGCGCTTCAAGGGTTAATCCCGGTGGCTTTGTTTATGTGGAAAGTAGCCAGCTGCTTGCAAAGATTTATGCGCGTAACACTGTTCAACGAAACACCTAGCCACCTAGAGATAATTTGAAATTGTTGAAACTGCGTAAAATACACGAACATACGGACATCAATGAAACGTGACTGAGGCTTGTTTTGATGCCGTTTTATTTTACGCACTTTCAGTTCATCTGTTTACCGAAGTCGGGGGCCTGACATCTTTTTGGTGTACATTTGTGTCCCGTTTGTATTCACCTGTAGTCGAATATTGGCTACGGCAAAAGTAGGAGATTTCCTGAACGCTTTATCAGACGACCAAAACTTTCGACTTGTGCAAATTAAAAACATTTGCAGATGATTTTGTTAAAACATGGCTCAAATGAAAGCGAAATGAAAGACTTAAGTATATTTGAGCCATGCTCTGGCAAAAAGGAGCTTAATATATCTCCGTGATACATGATACCAACCCAAGTAATCACATCATTATGGATCCATAATAACCACTTTTTTAAACAACTGATTTAATCATGAGATATACTGCTCCTTTGACATGCAGAAATGTTTTGACTAATAGCGAAATGTTTTGGCCCAGGTCAGCCTGCGCAGGCTGACCTGCGTCGATACTTTTCGCAGATGCATTAAGCCCCCTTTTGACAGAGCACGGCTCATTTACAGAGTTGCTTTCGTTTATTTTGCTGAGTTGAATCTGAAGCATTTTGTCAACTCAGGATTTGAGAACTTTATTAAAGTATGTTAACCCTTTACCGTATGACAAAATTTTGGTTCAGTCCAAATTGAAAGCATTTGCAAAATAAATATGACCCAAGAATTGAAATTTGTTTAGGGAATGGTAGAAAACATTGTAGGAAAAGAAGAAAATGCTGGTAACCAGCATTTTCTTCTTTCCCCACAATGTTTTCCCAATCTTTCTTTCTCATGGTCGTTAAAAGTCGGGATTGTGTGGTAATGGGTTAATACATGTATTGGTGAAATGCATCTCAAATAACTAACGCAACTTAAGTCAGAAACTGTGTCCGTTAGCAAATTTGAGCAAAATAAGAGACTTAAGCTTTTTCATGAAACCGGGCCTTCCTGTTCATTTCTCTGTATAGTGTGTCGAATGGCTTTTGCAAAATGGAAGCGAACATGGCATCGTGGGCAATGAACATTTCTGCTGTTTCTCCTTACTCCTCCTGCACTCGTGCTGCACTCGTGAAGTCAAAGGCAACCTGCTTATAATTGTAGACTATGTTTCTCGATAAGGAGCCCGGTTTGGTAGCTTAGTGGTAAGCATTTCTGCCTCGTAAACTGTTGGTTGCCGGTTCGATATCAAGTTGAGGTAAAATTTCTTTGCGGCAATTTTTCGCCCCTTACCTCTGATACAAGTGAGAAAAGCAGTCAGTGGCTTGGAAAGAAAGTTGTGTTAGTACTGATGTGAGAAAGCCATGAATGCGTAGGTGCACTAAGCGCCGTGATATGACCTAAGCTGTTGAAATAGGATGAAACTCCAATACTAATAATCAGTGAATTCTCGATAAGGTCAACCTCACTAAATACTTGCAAGAGAAATAGCTAAATTACACAGTGAAAATGATTAAAAAAAAAAACCCTATCACAACACATATTTTAGACCGGGTCCTTTCACTTTTTCTGATAATACTGAGAAATAGAAGTGCATGATATCAAATTTTCAAGCTGTCCTACTTTTTCCGTTCTAATATTACGCATTCTTTTTACTGCCGAAAGTCATACTGCTATTCTAGACGACGGGTATCGACCTTAGTTTTACCCGTATCCCGCATAATAAGTTGAAGGAAACTTTTAAACCGATAGTGAGAACCCCAAACAATGCTATTTCAATCTTATTTTTTTGAAAAAAAATATCTCCTTATCGGACAGTGTAGATCCAAGATCAGACTGCACGTTCTGTGCAGTCTGATCTTGATCTGCAATGTCCGCAAAAGGTCAGTGAGTCGCGCTCAGCAACCTAAGCGTTTCAGTGGGCGTGCTTTGTCTTGTTGTCGAGATGGGTTACGTCCTTACATCAACGCATTACATAATTTTACCCGTAGAGTTCTGGATATAACCAAAGGTGCTTTTGCGGACAGTGTAGATTCAAGATCAGGCTGCACATTCTGTGCAGCCTGATCTTGATCTGCGCTGTCCGCTATTATGTTAGATGTTGTAGGCAAAACGATGTTAAAATTGCAATCTGTAGGGTTTTTTTTTTTTTTTTGTTACGTAAAGTATGCGAGCGGCGCTCGGCGAAAAGGGGTATTAGCGCATCTTCATGAAGCATTATACCAAGCAGGCTGAATCATGAGGTAGAACGATCTTTGACATGCAGAAAATAACTTAAAATCAAAAAGCTTCGACCAAGGCCAGCCTGCCTGGACTGCGCAGGCTGACATGAGTCGATACTTTTCTGCTGAAGAATTAAAACCGCCTTTGAACAAATACATGGCTCATATATATGAACCACGCTCCGGCAAAAGTGGCTGGATGCATCTCCCTGATGCATCATACAAACCAAGACATCATATAATTAGGGATCCATGAAATTCAATATGTCTAACAACCGACTGTATTATAAGGTAAACTGGTTCTTTGCCATACAGAAAATTGACCAATAACGAAAAGTTTCGACCCAGTTCAGCCTGTGCGGACTGTGCAGGCTGACCTGGGTCGATATTTTTTTTTTTTTGCAGATGCATTAAGCCCCCTTTTCACGGAGCATGGCTCAACTATCTTTTTTTTTTTAGCCCCTGTAAAGGTTAACATTGTTGTGGTAGATGGTTTGACACGAGGTTTCCATTCACATGCAACTTGTAATCCAATCCAGCTCTAGTTTCTTTAATCCTTCACTAAACGACAACAATTTTAGGACTTTTCTAAATTCAGAGCATTTACATATGACAAATTCAATTAGTAGATAAGATAATGTATTTTCTAGCGCTTTTTTGAAATTCCTCGTGCATTTTTTAATTTTATGGGTATTTCATGGTTCTCCCATTAATTTCCATTATATGTATAACAATTAACCAGGTAATGGGGTGACCAATTAACCAATTAACCAGGTAATGGGGTGACCAATTAACCAATTAACCAGGTAATGGGGTGACCAATTAACCAATTAACCAGGTAATGGGGTGACCAATTAACCAATTAACCAGGTAATGGGGTGACCAATTAACCAATTAACCAGGTAACCAATTGTTATATTGACAGGGTGACCAATTAACCAATTGTCATATTGTCTTAGTGACCAACTAACTTAGTGAATGCTTAATTGCACCACTTAATTTGATATATATTGATACATATAATATACAATCATTGATGTATATATATTATATGTTTATGCATAACATACTTACATGGATGAACACACCTATAATTCAATTATATAAATTTCCAGAAATTTTTTTTTGAATTTTTTAAGAGAAAAAACATATAATAAATCTAAGATGGAACCATTAAAAGAGTTTATAAAAGAATTAAACTTAGATAAAAATAAAAGTTTAATAAAGGCTATAGATAACATGGAAGAAAATTTGTTAAATATGGATATAGCTAAAGATAAATTTAAAAACTTAATTTCAGACAATGAAATTTTAGCAAGATTTGCTATACTTCTAGTTAATTATGTAAATAGTATTTTAAATTCTATAGACCCTAAAATCAATCAATCTATAGATATGAAGGCTGCAATTTTTTCTGAACTTCATGAAATAAAAAATATGTCTAAAAAAGATATAAGGCAAGCATTTAATATATGTTTGGGAATTACATTAGATAAAAAATTAACTAGAAACCAAATGTTATACAACTTTGTGTTGTTTACTTATAATATGCTTGAAAAGAAAAAATTATTAAAATTTCCTCCACGTACTAAAGAAATAAAAAAAAATAAAGTAACACCTTTAGAAAATATATATGGTATAACAAATAAGATAGTTAAAAATGTTGAGTTTTTAAGTTAAGAATTTTTTTAATTTTACAATAAAAATATAACTTTATTTATAAATTAAGTTATATTTTATGATGACCCCATGCTAAAGTATCAATATTATTCTCTAAAACAAATCTTTTATCATCACTTGAACCTAACGCTTTTTTATTTAACTCCTCAGTATACATATTATGCTCCTTACTTCTTAAAACAACCATTTTTCTATATTGGCCCTTTTTTTTAAGCAAGCATTCTTTATAATCATCAAAATATATTTCTTTTTTAACAACCACTCTTTTAACACCTTTACATCTTTTATCTTCTTTACCATCTAAAGTTTTATAAGCATATTGCTTTGCACCTAAACCAACAAACCCAGTCATAATTTTACCACCTAACTCATCTTTAAACTTACCAACTACACCAGCATTACAATTATTTTTTAAGAAATGATTTTCAGAATAATTACTTGTATCAAACATATCTGATAGATTCTTTAACATATCCTTATATAAATCTTCAGTTTCTATTTCAAGGATAAAACTATCTGTATCAGTATAACACATTCTAACCTTTTCACCATATTTAGCTTTAAAGTAATTATAATAAGTTCTTTGCATATGTGTTTTGCTAATATCTAAAATACTTAATCCTGAGTAAATAGGTTTATCATATTTTATTTCAGTTTTTCCCATATGTACCGCTACCAAATTTTCATCAAATACATGTTGATGTTTATAGTTTGGTTTTGCTACTAATTTTCTCAAACGTTCCTGTTTATTAACTAATTCTATATTTCTTCTTTTTCTCACATTTTCCATAGTTTTGCCAAAAACTGAATTATTCATTAATTTAAAAAAATCTTTTTCGAAATTATTTTTTGCTGCTTTTCTTAGTTTAATATTTGTATCAATATATGATTTTAACCATGTACTTTCCTCAAACTTAATACCTCGATGTATTTTGGTAGGAATTAAACCTAATTCAATACATGTTTTCAAAGCTTCATGATGAATAATATAATTTTTTTTATTATTTAAGTTTGGTATAAGTTTCTCTACTTTTTCTATTTTTAAACGTTCAGGTGCTAAAGGAAAGTCACTATGTAAATCATGTAATTTTTCAGGATATTCTAAATCTACTTCTAATATACATGGAATTGTTTGCCAATTTTCTAATTCTTCATCTTTCATCCAAGTAAACCCATGAGTAGGAAGTGGTTGACTCATAGCCCAAGCGTAAAGACTATTTGCATCTATATATAATAAATATTTTGAAGGTTTACCAGAATCATATAATTCACCCATATACTCATTATTTGCTTCTACATATCTTTTACTACACATACTAACACCTCCTCTGATACCCTCTTCAACCATTAAAAGCATATCAACATCATATAAAAGTTCAAGATTTATTCCAGTAATTTTTAATGCTGCATCCCAAGCTAAACCTGGAGAGGTAAGATACCAACTAGGGTCTAAATTATAATTTTTACAACAAACATCTCTAAAGTTTTCAAAGATATCTGCTAAAAGCAATACATCTATTTTATTATAAAGTTTTAAATAATCCTCTAAAGTTTCCATATTAAAAGCTTTCCAAACCTTTTTTGCATAATCATAATCTTCATCAGTAATTCCTTCTTTATTTAGACTAGAGTAAAATGCTTCTTTAGGTGGTAATTCTTTATCTTTAAGTTTATCGAATGAATCTAAATACTCATAAGGAAAAACTCCTTTTCTCCTAACCAATGGCAACTGATTAGCATTAAAATATTTTGATAAAATTTTCAATTGGTTTTCTTCTAAATTACTTGAAAGTTTATCTAAACTAGAACTCATAAATTTAAAACTATCAATAAATTTTATGTAATGTTTTTTATCTTCTCCAACCCAAATATTTTTACTAAAAGTAATATATTTTTCTTCAGTATTTGGAATGCAATCAATCTTTCCTTCAGTTTTACCTAAATATTTAATAAAAAGATGAGCGTCATATCCACTAAGATTATGAAGGTATACCGGGGTAAAGTTAGGATTTTTAGCTTTTAAATTACAATCATTGTGTGCGGCACCTCTATATTTACCCGTAAAATGACAATGGTCTCTTACCCTATGATTATCAGGAGTAAACTTTCCACCACAAATCCAACAAGATGTTTTTTGGTTATGTGTATATTCTTCCTCTGGTGTAATTATAATAGGTTTTGGTTGTTGATGATATTGTTGGTGAATTTTTTTTATATCATCTTCTAAATAATCTATAAATTTTTCATCAGCTTTTTCTCCAACATAATTTCTTTCTATAGGTGGCATAACATTATCATCAAAACATTTTATAATATAGTAAAAACTACAAGGTACATGCTTTTGATGTTGTATAGTATAACTTTCTTTTTTAGGTTCTTTTTGACATGTGTATATTGTTTCCAAAACACTTTCAAAATCTGCATATACAACAAAAGGAACCATAAGTTTGTTAGAATGGTTTTTAAAAGATAACCAAGTATTTGGTTCTGGCATATTTAAAGTAATAGGTTCCACTTCATTACAATGTTTTTTATGTTTTTCTAAAAGTTCTTTACTACCAAAATAATTTAAACATCGTTTACAAAATTCTATATGTTTACAATTAGTAGTTACTTGACTTCTCATTAATTTATGAAAGTTTTTTATAAGAGCATAGTGTGTGTTTTCCTCAACTTTAATATAAAGAAGGTCAACATGATTATCTTTTTCCTCTTTAGTAACTTTTAAAGGATAAAATTTACATTTATTAGTATAACCATATACATTTACACTGATTTCAGGATTTCGTTTTTCAAACTTACTGATATCCTTAAGTGAAACAGGATTTACTAAACCATTCATATTTAAACTACTTTCCTTATCTTTTAAAGCTTTATCAACTCTTTCTGGGTTACTATCTTTTGGATTTAATGCTCTTAAAACACACCATAAAAAACATTTATCATCTTTATTTTTTATATTAATAACTGCTTTTTTGGTAGCAATCCACCTTGGTAAAGATAACCAACCATTAGCTCTTAAGGAGTCATAAACAGCTGTATGTAATTCTAATTGTATAATTCTTTTAAATACCCACCCGCTACCCCTACTTTGAAAAGTAGCTATCTTCTCTAAAACTTCATCTATCATATCATTTAATAATTCCTCTATTCCTCCCTCATTTAAATTTAAGAAATGACTACTATGAAAAGCAAACTCAACTTCTGAATCAGGGTTTGTACTTAAGTAAAATTTACATTTAAATACAAATTTTATTTTTCTTTGTAAATTATTTTGAAGAGTATTTATGAGCTGCATCCAAACATCAGCAAAGAATCTATGTACCGAATAACCTTCAACACCATCTATAGTATGTGTTCTAGTAAATTCTCTAAATGCGGATTCCCCCTCTCTAATCTCAAATGGTTGCCTTGGTGGATAATTCTCTCTAACATTAGCAACAATTTCATCAAAAACTTGTGGTAATTGCTCTGCTTCAACATTCCCAGTTAACCAATTAGTAAAATTATTGATTCTACGTTGAATTGTTTGAGGTATAACACTAGTTACGGCCCTCCCAACATTTGATGCAGCTCTTCTAGCAATATTAGAAATTCTGTTAAGCCAAGACATTTTATATATTAAATATAATTTTCTTAACCTATCTATCAAAAATTTTATTATATCTGCATATAAATATAATAAAATTATTGTATGTTAATTCTATATTTATTATTCCAAGTTCCCCCATTCCAATTCTCAACCGTTTGTGGACTGCGGTCTATAAATTTACCTGCCTTATAAATCGATGGAAAGGTTTTTATTTCTCCAGTTTCAACATCCTCTAAACTAACTTTCTTAGGATTTTTCATAATAGTTTTTAATCTATCAAACTTAGGGTCTTTGCTTTTTTCTGGTTTAGGCTCTTTCTCTGGCAGTAAACCATGTTCTTTCACCAACTCAACTAAACGCTTTTTATTCCAGTATGAGTAGAAATTTATATTATTTTCTTTAAGATTTTTTTTTAAATCTGCAGTCTTTATCATTTTTATATAGGAAAGAAAAAATCTTAATACACTACACTCATTTTATTTCCATCAGACTGGAAGTTAATTAACCTATCACTAATAATGACAGCATATGCCTCTGTGTTAGCAAGCACATTTTCAGTAAAATATGCTTTGATTTGGATATCAGTGACAGAGTATTTTAATCTCTCACTCTGTTTGGAAACATCAAACAAAAACAAAGGATAAAGGGTTTTATAATCTGAGGGAGTAATGTTAGGGTTTGACACCATTTCATTCATGTTATAAAACTTAGACCTAAATAGAGAAGCGTCACCATACACTCTACTAAATTGGTTTGCAGTAAATGAAAGATTATAATCAACAGCAGGATATCTAGTAGAATTTAATGTAACATAAATGTTTTTAACGTTTCTATGGTCAAATATAGCTGGATTTTGTTGTTGATTACCACTTTTACCAGTCTGAAAGCCAACAATGATAAAACGTGGCACTTCAGGTGATGATTTAACAGAAAGTCTCCAGGTAAATGATGTTGACTCGGGAACCGCGATAGAGTCACACTGCCTCATTCTATATCCAACTGGTATTTTTTCTTTTTTCTCGATAATTTTATAAAGTTCCATTTTCTCTCCATCTGCGGGTAGCACGTGTGGTATAAACCAAGATACTCTAAGTAAATTAATTCTACCATCAGCAGGAGCAACACCATCTCGAAAGACCGCATCATTATCATCATTTCTCGTTAATGTGAGAGTTTGCTTCATTCCGTACAATATTTTATCATAATCATCACAAAAACCAAATATATGTTTTAATGGAACTCTAAAGCTAAAGGTACCTCTTGGAAGAGGGTCATTAATAATATAATTTCTTCTTACAACAAAACCAGTGTTTCCACCAGCTGCTGCGGCTGCCGTATCTTTATACCAACATTGATTTAACCCTTGTGATTTAGAGAAATCATCCGGATATTTTAACAAACCAAGCATTGTAGTAGCCTGGCCAGGATACAATACAGATTCAATCTCCATACCTGAAAGTTGATACTTAATATTTTTAAAAAGATACATGAGACCATTGTTTGTTAAAGAAATATTAGTGTTAGCATCGTAAACTGCTCCAGTATCACTTCTTACTAATTCACCTACAATAAGTAAATAACTCTCACTAGGATGAGTAAAAATATCTTGAGTCTCAATGTTAATCCTAATTTCTCCTCCTGGGTTGTTGAGATTGGTACCAGTGATTGGTTCATATTCATGATGTTCATACTCAGCAATGCTATCATCTTTTAAAATTGGTTCGGTGATTTTTAAAATATCCATTTTATAATAACAATTATAATTTTAAATGAGACAAAAAATTATAATTGCGTTACTTAAATTTCAAACCAAAGCTGGGGAATAGACTTATTTTTTTCATTAACAAACACACCTCGAAGTTTAATGTTTTTTGTGATACCTAGATTAGTTTTAGGATAAATTGTATTACCGTATACAAGTGTTATTTCAGGTATACTCCAATTTTTTAAATATTTATTCACCTTTTCCTCAATCTCTTTTATTTTGGTTATTTTTTCGGGAGATAACTTCAAAACAACTTTTTTATAACCATAATCTGTTTTATTAATTTTAAAGATTTCACAATCTTGTATGTTTAAAGAAGCACCTACTATATTAATACAAGCAGTATTATGTTTTTCATAATCTACACGATTGAATTTTAATACAGACATTATCTTTTTTTATAAGTAATATAATTTCTTTAACTTATTTATATTTTTTTTCTTTATACTGTCTTAATACCCGCTCCACTGTTTAATCTTTTAACTAAGTCTTGAATAGCAATGGCGCTTCCATCTATTAATGTCCTAATGTTTTGCGTTTTAGGAGTATCAGGAGGTGGAGGTGTTGCGTTATATTTTTGTAAAATTTGCTTCGATTTTGGTGTCAAAGCTTTCGTAACTAATTTTTTTCCTACATCTACAGCTGCACTTTTTCCAACCTCTAAAGCTTTCTTTGCTCCTTCCTTAGCTACACTCTTTCCTACATCAAGGGCAGAAGACGCAATTTGTTTAGCTGCACTACTAGTAAAAAACCTCGCTAAAAAGTTAGCAATACTATCAAAGATTCCAGCACCACCGTATGAATACCTTTTTTTAAATCCGTGTTTCTTAGTGATTATCATCTTTTTTATAGTATAGACATTAAATTTTTATAAGCGTTTGAATTTAAAACACCTTGTCTTTTTAATTCATCACAAATGCTTACTACCTCATTTCTTACACCTGTATTACCTGCTTCTTTACTTGCCATCAACAGGTCTAGTCTTTCTATTAATGCGTTAGGGTCAGATGGGATAACAATTCCTTTTCCTTCACGCATTTTCATACTAATCCAAAGAGGTCTAAGAATTTTAGCCCATTTTTTCCCTTTAGAACTTTTAGGACGTGGATTATCCGGGTCGTTATCTTGATGAAGAGCGCTGGTTTGTTTCATTAAATCGTGATACTTTGCTAAATCCTCCAATGTATAAATGTTTTCATTTGGTTCTTTAGCAACAATTAACTCCCAAAAACCAGGTGTCCCCATATATATCTCTTTACCAAGAATAATATCATCATGCTCAATCATGACAGATTTTCTACCAATATAAAATCTACCGTCTCTGTCATATAACCCATATGTTCTATCAACATCATTATCAGGATATTTTGTTAGATACTCTATTGCAAGTGGTCCAATTTCAAACATACCTTTATATTCACCCAATTTTCTTTCCTCAATAGCTGGTTTTTCTTTAGAGGGGTAAGCTTCTATTGTTGGAAAAGCTGACAGATTAATAGCTTGTGACAACTGTTCTACACCTTCTTTAATAGGTTTAAGTCCCTCTGCAATCTCCTTTGTTGTAGCTTTTTGTGTTTCTGTAATAGGTCTAAAAAACTTTGACAGGTCGGTTTGTAATTCTTTTTCTCCTGTTCTCTCTGCTAGTAGATTATCCCGAATCTTCTTTCTCGTTTCGAGATACTCTTTTACAATTAAGTCTCTTTTTGCAGGGTCAGTTATTTTTAGAAATGACATTTTTAATTAGCAAAATTTTTTTTAACGTAGATTTTATCATAGATTTTATCATAGTTTTTAACATATATTATGTGTCTGAGGAATTATCAATTTCACACATACACTTACACCTAAATTTTAATTTAGGAAACTTAATACGAAAGTTCTCCACCATCTTTCTTTTCAACGAGCCTCCGAAAGGAATCCCTCGCTTCTTGCCTCCCTTTCTCAATCAAACTTTCCTTATCTTCTGTTGTCATCTTCTTCTTAAACTTAGTTCTTATTTCACTTTTCATTTCTTCATACTTACCCATTTCATCCATTATCAACTTAAATTCATCATCAGATATATGATTATCCATTAAAGCTTTTGATACATGATTATCTATAGTATTAAGCTTAGCAGCAGCAAGAGTTTGAATTTTTAAATGCTTTTCAGCTTTAGTAGTAGTCTTCCTAACAAATACTTTACTTACCAAAGAAGCAAGGCCTATTACACCAGCTGCAGATTCCAATCCTATAGCAACAGGTGTCGCGACAACAGTTGAAAGCAAAACAACACCTACCCCACCCAATGCTAAAGAAACAATAACCAATCCACCTTCAACATTATCAACTACTTTAGCCATTCTTGCATATTTCTTATTCAATCGTTCTCTATCATTTATTTCCTTCTTGAGAAAATTTTGTACTTCTGATATTTTTTGAAGCCTATAAGAATGACCATTATCCATTGCTTCCATTTCAATAGGCGGGGCGCTTGCGGTACCTCGTTCTTTAGGTAATATAGGATATATTTTATTAGGGTGTTCCTGATTTGTATCTGCCATTTTATTAATATAATAATTTTTTTATGACAAATATTTTAGATAGCAGAATAACTCCCCCTCAGGTATTTCGATTGGTTTTTGTGAGAAATTATAAATGTAGACTAAGATATCATTAACGTCATTATCAAGATGTGTACCATTAAAAATAGTTAAACTATTTTTCCATTTATTACTAATAGATATCACTACAACTCCTCGTGTAGTTATATAACCAAATCCTAGTGAAAGTCTCATACCATCATGAGGAGGAATCTTGATAGTTATTTGTGAGTATATTTTCCATTTTAGAGAATCTTGCTTTAAGGGAGGATATTTTACTCCATGTAAATGAGGTTTCCAAAATATAGTTTTATGTTGGGTAGTAATATTAGGTTTTATACCAAATTTATGTATATCCATTTTTATTTGTTGTAAATAATATTTAAATATTACAATATAATTCCTAGGATAGGGATATTAGCAAATGGACTATTAGGCCCGAGTAAAAGTCCTTTTCCATCATACATTTTTCTTCCTTGTTTTAAATACAACCCATCACCAACGGAAGTTAATCCTTTACCTTTGTATGGTTTTAAGTATAATCCACATCCATCAGTTTCAACTTGACAAACACACCCTCCTTTTTTAAGGTAAAGACCTGACCCCATTGCTTTTTGAACACCTGTTTGAGCTAATCCAGAAAGAGCACCAACACCTAAAGCTGGTAAAACGGTTTTTGCAAGCATCGGCAAAGCTCTAGCAGCCAACCCGGCTAACATTCCGAGAAAACCTCCCTCTATTTTCATGTTATATTTAAGTTGTTTTGCAGTCATTTTAATAGTTATACCCACACCATCCTCATAGGCTTTAGCTATTTTCTTTGCTTGTGAATTGGTAATTGCTAAAACATCATTACCATGTAAATCTTCATGACCTAAACGAATACTTACTGGACAACCAGCTTTAACAGCATATTGAAGTTTTTGTTTTTGTCCTTCAGATATATTTACTTTAACATTAGTGTAACTCGTCATTTTATATACAAATATTTTTTTATTTATCTCGCTTCTCTAATATGAAACCTAATTGTTAAATTTTCACCTCTAAGATTTAGTAAATTGTCATTTTGGTCAGTAATATTTACCTCTAGGTTATGTATTTCATTTAATGTTATTGGTAAGTATACTAAATTAATTGGTGACTCAATTATCTTATATCCAGGTGCAACATTCGGGAAAAAAGAGTAAATAGTGTTTTTTGTTGAACCATTAACATAACTTCCTGAGATAATATCTATGTTAACGAGCAAACTATTTATGCTAAGAATGTTCACTACATTCTCTGACTCGTAAAATCCTTGTGTATATTTAGCGCGAGTAAATCCTAATACTTTGGCAATGGAGCCTGGTTGATTAAAATCTACTTGATAACCATCTTCTAAGGTAATAATAGACTTTAGAGTATTGTTGTTTGCAGAAATGTTAATAGGATACTCTTCATTAGCTCTATCATAATGGCCATTTTTTCTCATTTCCCGTTGAATGGTGTCATTAATGTTAGCAAGGTCATAACTTCCTTCAGGTATTTTTATTTTAATCCATGAGGTACCATTGTCTGGAGAATAAACGAATGTGCCGTTCGTTTCATCAATGTTTGGAAAAGAGTAGTAAGTTTCAAGGTTTACCAGAGCTATTTCATATACTTTATCCTTTTCCAGTTGAATTGGAGGATTAAACCTTGTTCTAAAACGTGTTTTGTTATCGCTTACTATAATTTGAAATGATGTTTTGTGGTTTGTATTTTTTACAATTTGTTCTAAAAGTTCTTCCATTTTTAAAATATGAAATATAATATTTATATGTGTATAAGTATTATATTCTGGGAAAATTATTTATAAATCTTGAATACTTTCTTCTAACAAATAAAAATAATTCTGTCTGTCTTTTTATGTTCTTGGAGCAATCGATGCTATCTTTCTAAACACTAGTTCTAATTTTTCAATATACTCATACTTAACATCATCATTCTCATCAAGTCCTATCTTATAGATTAAATCTAATACTTCTTCTCTGAAACTCACTAACTCACGACAAACAAATACAAATTCAAAAGGACTTATGGAACCCCTTGGGTTATCTATTTTATATTTATTTAATATATAATCTACTACCTTCATAGTTTTAGTTTGGTTTTCAAATATTTGATAAAGAACCATTTTTTTATAATCAATACATTTTTTTTTTAGAACTTATTTTCATTTTTTTTTAATTTAGGTATGTAGAAGTTATCAAAACCGTTTCTATACTTTCCATCATGTTTTTTACTGGTTAAGTCAATAATAGCGAAACCATGTGGTCTTTCCCATGCCTTTTGACAAAACTTTCTAAACTCATCCTTAGACATATCTTCACCTATGTGGTCGCTATAAATATGATTAAGGTTTTTTAGGTCTTGTCGGAATAGACAAATAAAATTAGCGTTTTCTCTAATAGTTTGCCTTGGTAGTCTAAAATAATTCTGTGAGAGGTAAAAGCAGTCAACATTACTATGCCTTCCTCGAATGTAGTAACACTCACATTTATTTTGCTTTTCTAAAAGTAAATCATCGAAAATCATTAAATTTTTATTTCCCGAGTTTAACTCTCTCGGGTCAGGCACATCACTAGCATTTTCAAAGAAGTTGCAATTTATATCCGATTTGTTTTTAATCGTCTTAATCCATTCTTCAACTAAAGCTGTTGGTACAATGTTTAGTTCTTGTTCCCCGTGGGGTCCCGGGTTTTTTTTTTAATTTATAGAATAGGACCTCGGCCTTTCTCTATGGCATGTCGTAGAAGGCGACTAAAATTAGAGACAAACGGCTGCTTTCCTCGTAATTCGTAGGATTGCAGCAGGCTGGGTAGTTCTTATTCCAAATCCTGTATTTTTTTCTCGATGTAAATAGGGTTTGGAATGGGAATCAATTGGCTTGTGGGACCCCGTGTGGTTTAATCGGGGGTATAAGAATAAACCACTGCAGTCCCGCGATCGTCACATCTGCCATTTCATCTGGCGGAACAAAAGTGACAGCATGCATGTCGTAAAAGGCGACAAAAGGGGCATCATTTTGTGTTTCGTCCATTCCTCATTTATCATGTTTGTCTTATGTTGTTGCACATGTATGTTATTTTCACCTCGCATTATTGTTTACTAAGTAAGTGCGCCCAATATGACCTAAGTTGTCGACGGGCCTTAAAACGCTATTCTTCATCATTCTTCGTTTAGTTCTTGTATCTCATCACGCATGTTAAACAATCTTAAGATACATTCTTTTGGTAGTTTTTCTTCAAAAGCCTTTTTTAGTATTCGGTATTCCGGTTGAAAAAGACTTTTTCCAAAAACACTCAAATCGTTGTAGTCAAGCCAACCTGGTCTGAGTAAAAGGTTTAACAATAAAGTAGTTTTACCACATCCTGATTTTCCTATAATTAAACCCCTAATACTTTTTGGTAAAAGGGAGTGATTAAATCTCTTTGATACTACTTCATTCCATGATAAGTTTATAATATCCATTTTTATATAACTTTTTTTTTATATATATAAAATGTATTGCGTTAAATGTAAAAAACATACTGATACAAACAATATCAAGTATACCGTTTCTAAAAATGGAAGAAATATGAATCAGGGTAAATGTGTTATTTGTGGAATAACTAAATCACAATTTATAAAAGGAGAAAAAAAAAACTACAAAATGGGGGTAGCATCTTAAACAAATTTATAAATAATTTACCTTTTGAAATGCATCTCCCAGGACACAACTTTACAGGGCCAGGTACCAAACTAGATGAGAGGTTAAATCCTGATTTAACACCGAAGGAATGGAGTAAACCTATAAACCGTGTTGATAAAGCTGCTTATCATCATGATGTTTGCTATCTTAAGCATGATGATACAAAAACTAGGAATGAGATATGTGATAAAGATATGTTAACAGAGTTAGAAGGTATTTACAATTCTAGTATTAGAGAAAAAATGGAAAAGGGTTTGGTAAGTAAACTCATTGGAACGAAGATGAAATTTGGAATGGGAGTTAAAAAAAAAATTTTGAAATTTTAGCGGAAGAATTACATAAACCTGTAAAAAGAAACTTTAAGAAAAGGAGAGTTAGAGTAAACGGTATAGATAGGATATGGGCTGCGGATTTAGTAGACATGCAAGCATTTTCTAAGTTTAATCGTGGTGTTAAATACCTTCTTGCTGTCATTGACATCTTTTCTAAATATGGATATCTGGTGCCATTAAAAGACAAAACAGGAAAATCTGTTGCTATAGCATTAAAAAGTATTTTTAAGGAGAGAAAACCTGAAAAAATGTGGGTGGATAAGGGTAAAGAGTTTTATAACAAAGATGTAAAAGACTTGGTTGAATTATATTCTACCGAAAATGAGGAAAAATCTAGTGTGGTTGAGAGATGGATTAGAACAATGAAAGAAAAAATGTGGAAGTATTTTTCCGCTAACTCTACAAACATTTACATCAATGTGCTACCGGATTTAGTTAAAAAATATAATAACACGAGGCATTCATCTATTAAGATGACTCCGGTAGACGCTAGTAAAAAAGAAAATGAAACGAGAGTTTGGAGAAATCTTTACCCCGAACATTTAGAAATAAGAGACTCTAAACCTAATTTTTCCGTTGGAGACAAGGTAAGGATAACTAAAAAGAAAAAGACTTTTGAGAAAGGTTATACAACAAGATGGACTGAGGAGGTTTTTACAGTTTCTGAAGTAAAACTTACATCACCTGTAACATATAAAATTAAAGATTTTAATGGAGAAGAAATACAAGGTACCTTTTATGAACCTGAACTGCAGAAAACCAGTCAAGAGCTGTATAGGATAGAAAAGGTTATTAAAAAAGGAAAAAAGAAATCTCTCGTAAAGTGGAAAGGTTATCCTGATGAATTTAATTCATGGGTTGACAATAAAGACATTAGAAATATTTAACTATAAAAAAATGGAAAATATTTCGATTGAAAACGTAATTTTACGGAATAAACCGTTGAACAATTTCGAATTAGAGGGTGCCGCTAAAAGATTAAAGATTCCTTATTTTAGAGGAGTTTTTTTGCTAGATACATTACCGGGAAAACTGAGTAAAAAAGAATGTGGTATAGTAAACTTTGATAAAAGTGGTGGACCTGGTACACATTGGGTCGCTTGGTATAAAAATGGTAAAACTAAAATTTATTTTGATAGTTATGGTATACAACCACCTATTGAAATTCGAGATTATTTAAAAAGTCCAATACAGTACAATACTGACCAATTACAACAAGCTGGGCAAGTATTTTGCGGTCATTTATGTTTGTACATTCTAAAAGAGTTATCTATGGGTAATGGGTTTCAAAATGTTTTAAATAAACTTTTTTAGTACTATATAAAAAAATGCCCGTTGACAAATTTGGGAGAATGAAAGATGATGATAAAACGAGCGGTGATGGTGTGTCACTCGCTTATATAAATAATAATTTTTTACGTAAAGATGGAACAACTGTAGTTACCGGTTCTATAGACATGAATGGTAATACATTAACGAGGGTTAGTAATCCAGTAAATTCTCATGATGTGGCAACTAAGGATTATGTTGACTCCAACTCAGGGTTGTTGAATGAAAACGGTGGATACCATGTTACTGGATATTTAAATATGGGTTTTAATCCGATAAGAAATGTTAAGGACCCAACAGAACCGACTGAAGCTGCTACTAAAAAATATGTGGATAATGTTGACCAAGCCTTCGTTTATAGAGATGGAAGGTGGTATGAGGCAAATGGTGCAATTTCAATGGGGGGACGAGTAATTAACAATCTCGGAATCCCTACGAGACACGACCAAGCCTCTAGTAAGTTTTATGTAGATACCGCCATTGAGGCGGCTACCACAGGTGAAAAAGCTTTAACAAAAAAACAAGATGGGTCCTATTCAATAGATGGTGGAATAGATATGAATGGTAACCCGATTACTGGTTTACCTAATCCAGTATCCCGCGATGCTGCAGCCAATAAAAATTATGTCGATAACGGTGGAGCTATTATAAAAAATCCGGATGGGAGTTTCATGGCAGTGACTGACATAAACCTTCAAGGTTTTTCTATAAAAAACGCGGCAACCCCGGTAGAAGAGAGAGATTTAGCAACAAAATCCTACGTGGATAGAAAAGTATCCCTTCCTTCTCTCATAGGCCCTAAACCCATTATAACCGTGTGGGCTGAGGAAAATGGACCACTAGGGTCTGGTAATTACGAGTTTTCATTTGGTAATGGTAATTCAGGTAGAAAGCATGGTTTAGGGGGTTATTGTATGAGTGCTCCAGGTAGAATCATAAGAGGTAGTTTAACGGTTGTTAAAGATAATCCTAATGCACGAGGAGAAGAGATAAAAGTTAATATATCGATAAACGGAAATGAGCAGGTTGATTACTTTATTATTAAAAAAGCGGATGAAACTTGTAGTTGTACAGTTTTTCCTGCTGCGTTGGAGGTACAACAATGCGACATCGTAAACTTTATCTCGAGAACAGATAGTCGTAATGTAACACACGCTTACATATCTATTTTAATAGAATTAGACTTATAATTACACTAAATAAATATAACTCCTTTCTAAATGAGAAGTTATATTTATATTTTAACGAAGATGTCGTTTAACATGTGTTTCCTTTCTACACATGATACATTTATATAAATCATCTTTATCACATGAGTCACATATAGATATATGACCACAATCACAAAATAATACATTAGGTTTATTTTCATTACATATTATACACATATCTTCATAATATGTGGTGTTAGTAGTGATAATATTATCTTCATCTTCTGATACTTCCATCCTTTCTAAGTTAAACCCTCCATCTGTGTCATCATTAGATGGTATAAGATAAAATCCTAAATTATAATTATCATTTATTTCTAACAAATCATCTATTTTTAAAAAGTAATCTTCACCACCCAATGAAACAAAACATCTACTTTCTGTTTCACAACTAGGAAAATTAAATGATACAATTGGATATAATTCACAATTATCAATAAAAGATATTCTACGTTTATCATCAATTAAATCAAACAAAAGGTTTTTATAATCACCAAAAAAATTATCACATCTTGAAAATGGTATTTGAAGAATATGAGGAAAACCATGATTTGGATGATAATAAGTACTACCAGGTTCAACAAATATCTGTAGTACTTGTATAATAATAGATGTTGTAATATTAGAGTATGGAAATTGATACCTTTCTTTACTAAGTAAGTAATACACAAATGAACTTATTTTTTTGAAAAGAAAAAATATATCTCTTTTTTGGTTTATACAATCATAATTACAATTAAATTCTAAGTTTAATTGATAAATTTTTTTATCAGAATAATAAGTACTTATTATAGTCCTTTTATCTATTAAATTATCATATAGTTTACGATGTTCACTATTGGTAAGTTTCTTAAGCACACTACTTTTATTATATAAACTCATCTTTTATTTACTCTAAAAATAAAACAATTAAAATTCAAAAAAAATTTCTGGAAATTTATATAATTGAATTATAGGTGTGTTCATCCATGTAAGTATGTTATGCATAAACATATAATATATATACATCAATGATTGTATATTATATGTATCAATATATATCAAATTAAGTGGTGCAATTAAGCATTCACTAAGTTAGTTGGTCACTAAGACAATATGACAATTGGTTAATTGGTCACCCTGTCAATATAACAATTGGTTACCTGGTTAATTGGTTAATTGGTCACCCCATTACCTGGTTAATTGGTTAATTGGTCACCCCATTACCTGGTTAATTGGTTAATTGGTCACCCCATTACCTGGTTAATTGGTCACCCCATTACCTGGTTAATTGGTTAATTGGTCACCCCATTACCTGGTTAATTGTTATACATATAATGGAAATTAATGGGAGAACCATGAAATACCCATAAAATTAAAAAATGCACGAGGAATTTCAAAAAAGCGCTAGAAAATACATTATCTTATCTACTTCAATTTGCATCAGATGGTGGAAAGTGTCTTTAAAAAACCAGAAAACATTGTGGGAAAAGGAGAAAATGCTGGTTACCAGCATTTTCTTCTTTTCCCACAATGTTTTCAAAAAGTTTTTTTCTCAAGGTCGTTTAAACTCTGGGGTTTGGTAAAGGGTTAAGGTGACTAAAATGCATCATGTCATCATCCCATTTCGTTGCTGAATTTGAAGCCTTGCATTTTTTTAAGAATACGATTTTCAGTAAGAAACGTGACATTGCTTTCTCTTTTTTACTTGCAAAATTAAATTTGAGATAAAGATGAAAGCATTCCGATGTAATGTGGGTGAAGTGTCGGGGTTTTGTTTTCAAATCGTAAGAAATGTTGTCAGGAAGATGAGAAATGCTGACTTCCATTATTTTCTCCTTTTTCCACAATCTGTTCAATAGTCTTCATTTTTAGAACCATGATAACACGGGAAATAGTTTGGTGATTGATTGATTGATCGATTGATTGATTGATTGTATGGTGTTGAACGCCGTTTTCAACATTATTTCAGTTATACCACGACGGCCAGTGCACCTATCCATGCTGTCCTGGAGTTTCTTTTACCAGCACTCCGAACAATATTCTTTCCAAGCGACTGGCTGCTTATTACACATAACTATCGTGGAAACAATGATCTGCGATTGTTTGTTAAAAAGCTAAGAATCCTTAAAGATTTTGCAATACATGTACTTTTTTTTTCGAGGAAGCCAATTTCGATTTACTTACCAGTTCAACTAATAGTAGTAGGCATAATAATAATAATAACTAAGTGTTAAAATCGAAATTGGTCTCAGCTATCAGCACGACACATTTTAATGAACTCATAATTATAGACTTGGGGTCGATAATATGTGTGGTGTGGCGAGAATCTTTTGTATAAATGCCCTCGGCTAAAATGGACCTGTAAATTTATACCAATGGTTCATACACTGTGAAAAGAGTTTTTTAATGCATCTGCAAAATGTATCGACCCAGGTCAGTCTGCGTGGACGTCCTTAGTGTCAGTGCTCTTGGCAAAGATGGACCTGTAAATTTATATCAATAGTTCTTGCACTTTGAAAAGATGGTCTTAATGCATCTGCAAAAAGTCTCGACCCAGGTCAGCCTGCGCAGTCCGCGCAGGCTGACCTGGACCGAAACTTTTTGCTATTGGTCAGTTTTCTGCATGTCAAAGGACCATTCTGTCTCATGACTCAGTGGAATGATAAACAAAACTGAATATATGGTTCCATAATGATATGATGACTTGCTGTATGGTGCATCATGGAGATATATGTATTTAACCCCCCCCCCCACCCCCACCCCCATTTGCCATAGCATGGCTCAAATGTGTCTGACCAAAACAGAAGAAAACATCAATACAATGTAGACCTACAAGTTTATTCGACTTAAGCTCTTTTTAACAGTCTTTCAGCAACAAATACATGTAAATGAACCTGTATACGATCCTCTGAGACTCAGATTTTGTTTTCTGTGTCATTGACTTACCAACATAGCAGGAAGTATAGATCAAAGATCAGACTGCGTGTTCATATTTTTTCAACACAACTGTTTTTTAAAGAGTGGTCTGCTGCCAATAAAAAAAAGTCGTATTCAGGAGGTAATGCTATAAACCTTTACTATACAATACCGAGCTTTTTAATGCCCTTGAGGAAAAAGGCTTTTGAAAGCATTGTTGGAAAATGACAAAATGCTTGTAATCAACATTTTGTCCTTTTCTAACAATGTTTTCTTCATTTTCACCCACAATCCCATGATTAGAGGCACAGTTGAATTGTCATCTGTAGATGCTTTCAATATGAACAAGTCTAAAAAATCTTTTGGTCTGATAGAGCGTTAATCAGACAGGTAAAGTTTTCACATGTCGTAAAAGTCTACGTTTATGTAACGCCAACAATTCTTTCTCCTTTCAGAGAGGAGCTCAAGAACGAACCCGATACCAATGGACCAGAAAGCAGCGACAGTAACAACAACACAGCAGACGGCAAACATGGCGAAGCAGACGTCGTGTCGTCATCAGCAGACGGACCGCCGGACGACATCCGGGCATTTTACGGGCACCCACTTACGGCAGCAACGTCAGCAGTCAATGACGACAACAACGCATCGGCTGTTGCCCTGCTTCACGAATATATCAACCTACCGGCACTGGATAAAAGTGGGATGAAGATCGGGGACAAGATAAACTCGATTTACGACATTATTAAGTAAGATATTAACCTAGCGCCTTACCACACGACTAATCGTTCGGTTTGTCCATACTGAAAGCAACTGATGAAGTCTTAAACAGGACAGAAATAAATCTTAGAAACTAAGAAAATGTTTGTTTGCGGCATTTTTTTCTTTTTCATTTATATTTCCAAAAGCCACCAACTCTCAAGGTCGGAAAAGCACAGGATCATGGTTCGCTTTCGCGGACAGTGTAGATAAAGATCAGACTGCACAGAAGTTCACAGATTAAGATCAATTTAGAGGACCAGCAGTCTGTAATCACCAACCATTCTTAAGAATTTTCATATTTTTTTTCTCCAAGATTTTCAAAGTTTGAAAGTAACACAGCTTCTGATTGGCTAAACCAAATGGTTTAGCCAATCAGAAGTTGTGTTACTTTCAAATTATGAACACTCTGGAGAATAAGACCAAGAATGTTATTAAGAATGGTTGGTGAATACGGCGGACTCAGGACAGATTTTGATTTCCTTGATTATTTCAAATTAATAGGATAAAAGTTTCTTATTTATAACGATTTGTTTGTAAGTATTGGTAAAAGTAATTCACAGCGAATGAACTGACGAAAACAATTCAAACCTTAAGAAGCGGCATGACAACTTAAATTGATGTGACACGAAAATGTGTATTAGTAACCTCCCTTTCTTTAAGAGTGGTCAAGGAAGGCTAAGCGCTTTTGTAGCATGTGAGTCTAGTAACAAAAAGGTTTTGAAGTTGAATCACAGCCAAGTCAAATTTCTTCTGAAAACTTACGACAGTCGCAGCGACTCAGCAATTCTTCTTTCAGTTTCGACTGTTTATGGGAAAGCACCCAACGGCGAGGAATGACCGTTAGGGGTACTGCTCGAAAAGAGTCTCAAGAGACACGAGCACTGGTTTTGTAAATCGGGAAAGTCTTAGAGCAATGCCGCTGGCAACGGTCGTCACATGGGGCTGTTCTAAGACAAGGTGTTATCTAGCCCAAGCTCAGCACCGGCGAAACCCAGAAAAAAAAACATGAATAAGTGAGCTATCTCTGTGATTTGGCTGAAATAGGCTATCAATGATGCCAGTTAAGAAAAATGCACGCAGACTGGTAGAAGCGACGTAAAACGTCATTCAAACAAACATAGAACAGAACAGAACAAAATGCTTTATTTTCAGCTTGAACACATAAGGTTCATCGTCGGTATACAAAATTCATATACATGAGTATGGACAGGTAAAGAAAGCAACATGGAATAAAATAAAAATAGGAAGGATCAAACAGAGAATTAGAAATTATTCTTTCACGTTTTGCCAGAGACGGCGATATCAGTTCTAAAGTGGTTGGAGAAATGGAGGCCGAGACGGAGTACATTGAGCTTTTACAGACGCCTCTAGCGTCAGACGTCGACAAGTTCTTCAATCGGGACGGAGGGGAGACAGCAATGGCGGATATCACAGACGATGGCTGCCCTGTCTCGGTAGCCGAGGAGGTAATACAGGACGTGAGTGTTGCTTTTGGTGTTGTTGCTAAGTAACCCAAATCCTACTAACCGTTATCCTTTTGCATGTGCCTTTACCTTTATTGTTATGCCTCAATCGAAGAAGGTTGTATTGCTCTGCATATCTCAGTCATGCAACTGTTCAACAAACAAGACATTACATGATAATACAACAGAGGTATTTAAACATATAGGGATATTCCAGTCATTAACCCCTTTTAGCACCATTGGCGAAAACATGGGCTTTTGCGGTCGGCATAGATCAAGATCAGACTGCACAAAACCTGCAGTCTGATCTTGAATCTATGCCGTCCGATTGTTTGGTCAAGCCTTTACGATAAAAAAAAAATTGTGTTTCAGTGGGTTTTATCTTCAGCCGTCGACTGGAGAGGTCGAGTTTATTTATTTTGCGCTGAAAGATTTGATAATTTTCTATTATTAAATCCGTGTTGTGCACGCATGTACTTGTTATTATTTTCTCATAACTGTAGATCTAATGAGTATCTACAACGCAGGTTATAGTGAAGAATAACAGCGGTATATAATAATATATACTAATCGAATCCCGAACTTTTTCAACTACCTGTACGTTTGTTACTAAGTATTAGCATAATTCCTCTCTTATTGCCCTCAGCTCGACTCTTGTCGGGTCATGTTGAATTTTATCGACGGCTGAAAATAAAAAAAAAAAGTCAGATTTTTTTATAAGCATCACGAAACAAACGTTCTTTGTAGTCTGATCTTGATCTCTCCCTCTTGAAAATGTTCCCGTTTTTGCCCATGGCACTGGAAGTGTTTAAGCAAGTTTTTTGGTTTTTTTTTTTTTACCTTTGCTGTAATTGAATGGAACATGATACGAAATCAGTTATCTATCCAACATTTTGTGCTTATCTAAAATTGACTAAAATACATATTCTTATATTATTGCGAAAGAGTAGCATAAAATATTGGGAAGGGAGAGAGTGGGGGGATATTTTGAAAGGGAGCTAAGTGTACTCTGTTATTTTGAAGTGAATTAGGTTATTCCTCTTGGCCTAGGCTTCTGTGAACAGGGACTTGGGTATAGTTACATCCCTTGACAGAAAACAATGACAAAATTTTAAAGTAACCGAATTTGACCAGCTCGAAAAGCTTAAGTGGTAGAGATTAACAACTCTTGATGAAAGGAAAACAAGTTCATACTTAGATTCGTAAACATCAAGTCTTGGGTCACTTGAGGGTGTTGGTTAGATTCCCACGACTGGCCATCCAAAATTATAAGTAGTCTTTCTGACGATACATTAACCCGGTTAAACTGACCACGTTAACCCTTTCCAAAACGACAAAGTTTTGGACTCAACCAAATTGAAAGCGTCTGCAGGCAACAAAGCAAATGTAACACAGTTGATGATTTTTGACTTTGATAGAGTAGAAAACATTTTGGGAAAAGGAGAAAATGCTGGTAACCAGCATTTTCTCCTTTTCCCAGAATGTTTTCAAAAGACTTCTTTCCCAGGGCCGTAAAAAGCAGGGATTGTTTGGGAAAGGGTTAAAGAATCAGGCGTGACTTAAGATAGATTTCGTCCTTTATCTTGCACTATCCCCCGTAACATCGTTAACAGCCTTCAAGGGGATGCCGCCCATATGGGCCACCGGTGCTGACGATAAATAAACGGGGAAAAAAACAAATCGATAACCGAATTGCGAGTCACGTGTGCCTGACCCCTACATACATGTATGTGTATTTGGGCTATGAAACTTAAATCCCCGTGCACTTGAACTATGAGAGAGGTACTCATAGTGTAGCTCAAAAGCGGCATATCAAGTGCTTGTACAATGTCTTAAATCTTCCACTTTTGAATTAACATAGGGAAGGATTGTGACACGAGTCAAATATTAGATTATGTTAAATTTTTGTAAAAAAGAATCAATGATCTGATCAAATAAAACGGAATTTGAAAAGAGCCCATTCAAGTAAAGTTTCAAGTGTTCAAGTGGTCAAACAAGCTCACGGTCTAGTGGTCAGTACTCAATGAAGGTTACTGTTTGCACTTCGAGCCCTAAATAAACCCTGTGCAGACGTTTTCAGCCTAGGAATGAGACCAAATCAAGTAATTTCATAGTTGCTTTTGTTCATGGTGTTTCAGCAAAGCAGACAATGTAGATCAAAGATCAGTTTTTGTGCAGGGTCTTTCGTGGCTGAGTGATAAGTGTAGGACTTGGTACCTTGAGGCCCCTGGTTAGAGCCTCACCGGAGCACTGGGTTTTTCGTGGGAGTGTCCTTGGACAGGGACCCTGCATGGCTCAGTGGTAAAGTGCAGGACTCGTGACCTGGAAGTCCCGGGTTCGAGCCTGACTGGATCCACCATGTTTTATCGTGGGAGTGTCCTTGGGAAAGATACCAAAGAGCCCTAGCGTGCTACTGGTGAAATGCATAAATATGCGAGTTGTCTCCGTGGTATGATTATGATAAAGTTGAAAACGGCGTAAAACCTCATTTAATCAATCAGTCCTTGGGCAAGACACTTCAGAGCCCCAGCCTAATGTTGATGAAACCCAGGACTTGCATGAATTAGTGAGCTGTCGCCGTGATATGCCTGAAAGAATGTTAAAAGCGGCGTAAACCACCATTCAATACATCAATCATTGCTCTACACTGGCCGCAAAAGCAACTAAAGGCGCTTTCAAGGGATAAATCATTTGACTGCACAGAATATCTGCATTTTACTTAGTCAGGTCGTGTAGTTAGAGATCAGAATGTTTCGAAAGTGCAACCTGATCTTGGTCTACACAGTCAATTATTTTGTGAGATATTTTTGCCAAAACTAGATTCCAAACTAGAAATGTGTCAAAAAGGCACTGATGCCCCAGCTAAAAGTACGTTTGGAAAAAGGCTATAACACGCAAGAGAAGGATATTACCATAAATCGCGTTGGCCTTTAGGTTACAAGTTAACCCTTATCACGCTAAATATTAAAAAAGGAAATTCTCAATTCGATAGAAAAAAAAAGCTTAAATTTTGCTATTTCCAAGTTATGCCTTTGGGAATAATACCTACTTTTTGGACAGTGTAGATCAAAGATCAGACTGCACGTTCTGTGCAGTCTGATCTTGATCTACACTGTCCGCAAAAAGTCAGTGAGTCGCGCTTAGCAGCCGAAGGGTTAATATTATACATGTGGTGTGGGTTCAGTCCTCACGGCTGGCCACCTAAAGTTACTAAAAAGTCTTTCGGATGAGGCGTTAAACCGAGATCCTGTGCTGGTGCTATACGAATCACTTATTTTTCCCGAAGTCAAAATTGACCTAACTTTATGACTATATATCTGTGTATAGAATTTGAATCGGATACAATATTGTACTCAAAAATAATGGACGTTGACCACCATTTCGCCAGAGGTTGGGAAGGGCCACAACTGTCATAATAACTGGAGCGATTTAAACAAAAATAAAACAACCCAAACTTGACCTATATCTTATGGCTATGTACCTGTGGGTAAAATATAAATCTATATTCAAAAGATAATGTACAGAAACTTGCCTTTTGCGAAACGAAAAAGAAATCACATCCTATTGTTTCACCAGATAGTAAACAGAAACCATTACTGGGTATTTTTTCGCCCCCCCCCCCCCCTCAAAAAAAACAAAACAAAAACAGTTTGGAAGAGGGCCATAGATATCATAATATTAAGTAAATTTTCCAACAAATTCGAGTTGACTGATAGTTGATGATTGTATATTTGAGCCATGCTTTGTGAAAAGGGGGCTTAATGCATCTGCGAAAAGTATTGACCCAGGTCAGCCTGCGCAGTCCGCGCAGGCAGACCTGGGCCGAAACTTTTCTCTATTGGCCAAACTTCTCTATGTCCAATGACCAGTCTACCTCATCATTTAATCGGTTATTAAAAAGTGACTATTATGGGTCCATAGCTATGTGATGACTAGCTTGGTATTATGCATCACGGAGATGCATTAAGCCCCCTTATGCCGGAGCATGGTTCATTTGTACGAAGAGTCTGAATCCAATACACTAATACCTTGGCGGGAAAGCGAACGTAGACCGGCATTTCGCAAAAAACTGGGGTAGAAAAAGGGTCATCTCTAATTACTGGTAATTTTTCAAAAAATGAAACTTGACCTATTTTCATGAATATTTACCTGTGTGAAATCGGCCTACTTGATTCCAATATACTAATGTATTCAAAAGATGATAAACGAATACCTTAATAACGGTATCAGATGTTTTTAAATTTGTTTTCCTGCATAACTTTTTCTGATAAATAAAAAGAGTCGATTGAGATTTTTGGAATGAGGTGGTGGGAAACACAAATTTGTGCTAATTCCCAATGTACACATTGAGGTCAATTCTTTGATGGTCAAGTGGAAATCTCACTTTTTTACCTTACTGTACACTATTTTACGGGTGTAGTCTTTTTCCTCCCCTAATTAAAACATACAGAAAAATATTCGTCGCACCACTAGGTATCAGACCAGCAAATGAGGTGATCCAGTAGTTGCCCCTTACTGGACTTTGCGATAACAAGCCCACTAAAATGATATTGCAGTCAGCCCGGGTATCAAGCCCATAAATCGTGTGATCCTGTCAATATCTTAAAACATATTTCTCGTCACGGTTATCATTTCATAGTAAAGATGTGGCGATGCTACTTGGGTCATGAGATACAGAAAAAGGATTGAACATTTTTTTTTATTTCTCCCCTCTTTCCATTTTCAAACAAGACTTTTGTCAAGCTGTACACAACAGATGAACGACCAAAAAGATTGCGGGAAAAAGAGAAATTTCTTTTGAGGTTGTCACTATAATATGAAATCAAATTTAATTTTACTACCATCCCATTATGTTTGCTGTCTCCTCCCTCGCTAAGTTGTAAGGCGGTTTATTTTATTTTTTTTAAAAACTTCTTTGACAGCCGCGTAAAACACAGTTCAAGGAAACAAAACAAATAGAAAATTCTCACAATTTCACGTATGAAATAGGCTAAACAATACATTCACTGTATTTCTTATTTTCTCTTCAATAGAATTTACGTATTTAATTTAGATAATACTTTGAAGGAGAAATATATCGTATTTTGAAGGGATTCAATGAAACACTAATCGTAAACAATTCTTTTACGGGTATGAAACCAAGTTGATGATACGAGAACGGGTAGCTTGACACCTCGATCTACTTGTCTTTAGATTTCAGAAAACTATCAGGCACAAGATAAAAAGCTCGTTACAATTGCTTATAAAGAACAGTATTCCATTGGGCCAAATAGTTTGTGCAACATATGTTATCTTAAACACGTATTAACATCCGTTAAGATTCGGCCTTATAATTATTGCGGTTCCCCCCCCCCCCCCATCTCTTTGACATTGAAAAAAAAAATATTCAAAAGCAATATCCCGTATTCAGTCTGTGGATCGGCACAAAAGGACTCTCACCCGAGTAAATAAAAGAACTTTTTATCTCTTACCCAAGTCAAGAATAAGTATTTTCAAACATGCCGTAGCTCGAACATTAATTTACTTAAGTTTGAAGTTTTTGCAGGAAATGATGTATCCCAGTTTATTTGGATATACAGTGCAGCATCGATTCTACTTTCTTACCGGTATTCAATCGAGCAACCAGAACTAATGCTCCTCAGTTTTCTTAACTCTTTAACAGACTACAAAATTTTTAGACTTGTCCAGATTCACAGCATTTGCAAGGCACATATTAAAGGTGCATCAAATGACAAAAAATTGTCTTTGAAAGAATAGAAGACATGTTGGAAAAAGGAGAAAATGCTGGCTACCAGCATTTTCTCCTTTTTCAAACATGTTTTCAAAAGGTGTAATTCACAGAGGTTGATAAAATTCGTAATCGCTGGAAAGGTTAAAAAATAGTCATGTGCATGTTCATGAAGAGTAAATAACCTTGAAAGGCCTACCGTAATATATATTTGATTATCTAAGCATTTTGTTGTTCGATAATGGGAAATTATGAATAGTATTTGCTGATATTTGAGTCCTCTGTTATGTACAAAATAGTACATTACCTTCAGACATTACCAGCCATTTCCTCATTTGCCATATTTTTTTTTAAATGGTCTGCTGGTTTAGCCAATCATAAGTTGTGTTACTTTCAAATTTAGAAAATATTGGAGAAAAAGACTAAGAACGTTTGTCAGACTGGTTGGTGAATGCCAACCCATATTTTATTCACGTATATGTGCGGAAGGTACTAAGGTGGTACGGGGGTGTATTGGCGTTTATGTCCACAGCAAGGACGCTTGAAATTTCATATACGCTTGTTATAAACGAAATGTGTTCTTCACGAAATGTGAATTGGATAAAAATTGCGATATAATTGTCACATAAAACTTGGGGATTTCGTCGTAAAAGGTCTAATTCAAGTGACAGGATATACAAGAAAACACACATATTGGAATTTCTATCTTTACAGTGGTTTAGGTAAGACCTGTTTATGCAAAAGATAGGGTATCGCTTTTTATATATCTGTCTGTCTCTATATTTTGCTGTGTCTACCTCTGCCAACTTATTTTCCGTCTTTCTATCTCTCCTCCTTGCCCTGATTTCTTGCGTCCCAGTCACGCTCTGACAAAAGGGATTTTAATGCATCTCCGTGATGCATGATATCATGCAAGTCATCCTAGTGTTAAAGAGCAATAAAATCCATTTTGTATGACAATCGACTGAATCATGAGGTACCCTGGTCCTTTGAAATGCAGAAAATTTACCAAAAGCACGAATACGCAGGCTGACTTGGGTCGATACATTTTGCAGATGTGTCAATCCCGTTTTCACAGAGTATAGTTCATACAATTGGCTTGCAACACGCAATAAGGGACATTCGGACACTTGCGTAAAGTGTCGTCTCGGATCAGCCTGCGCAATCCGCGCAGGCTAATCCGAGACGGCACTTTACGACTACATTAGATTTTGTGATACAGTAGACTTGCGCAAAAAAGAAAATTACATTAAAATGGAAAGTGTTGTTTCAGATCAGCCTGTGCGGACTACGCAGGCTGATTCGAGACGACACTTAAAGCATATGTCCGAATGCCCCTTTTCGCGTATTGCAGGCCATATAGAGAGCAGTCTCTGCGTTCTCTGGGAAAAAAAAAACTTTCTCTAGAATTTTATGACCGTGCAATTTTAATTTCTCATTCTATTTCAGCTTATATATATTTTTTTTTTTATCCCTGTCTGCACATTTCATCTGGCCTGCAACACGCAAAAAGGGGCATTCAGACATTTGCGTAAAGTGTCGTCTCAAATCAACCTGCGCAGTCCGCGCAGGCTAATCCGAAACGACACTCTAAGTTTTTATGTAATTTTCTTTTTTTCGAAAGTCTATTGTAGCACAAAATCTAATGTAGTCGTAAAGTGCCGTCTTGGATTAGCCTGCGCGAAATGTGCAGGCTGATCAGAGACTACGCTTTACGCAAATGTCCGAATGTCCCTTTTCGCGTGTTGCAAGCCATCTATAATAGCCGAGCCCTGATAGCTCAGTCGGTAGCGTACAGTACTTGAGAACAGGAGGTCGCTGGTTCGATCCCGGACTCTGCCAATTTCTTTCCGAGGATTGAATCTGATAGTAATCGCGACAGGATTCATTCCTCTTTCACCGCTGACCATTTTTTCGACCATGGTTATGTGAGAAAGCAGCCAGTGGCTAGGAAAGGATATGGTGCGGAGTACTGGTTAAAGAAAGTCCAGTAAAGCATGGATAGGTGCACTGGCCGCCGTGATATAACTGAAATAATGTTGAAAACAGTGTTAAACACCATACAATCAATCAATCATTTATCTGTAATAACAACCCCTCCCTCTCTCTCTCTCTCTCTCTCTCTCTCTCTCTCTCTCTCTCTCTCTCTTTTTCTCTCTCTCTCTTTTTTTCTCTCTCTGTCTGTCTGTCTGTCTGTCTGTCTCTCTCTGTGTCTCTCTCTCTCTCTCTCTCTCTCTGTCTCTCTCTCTCTCTCTCTCTCTCTCTCTCTCTCTGTCTCTCTCTCTCTCTCTCTCTCTGTCTCTCTCTCTCTCTCTCTCTCTCCATTTCCTGTCCAAATTGAAAGCATTGCAGACGACTAATTAAGATTTAATTTAAATGATGAAACTTGTCTTTGGTTGGGCAGAAAATATTGTGTGAAATAGAGAAAATGCTGGCTTCCATCATTTTCTCCTTTTTCACGCAATCTGTTTAAGATGATTCTTCCTCAGAGTCGTTTTAACTCGAGATTGTGTGGTAAAGGGTTTACTCGCAATGATCCCACTTGTTTTCGAATTTTAGATATGACACTTAAGTCAAACAGTAGGCTTTTAGTTTTTTAAAGATGATACATTTTTTTACCTTAAAAGAAACGACCTGTCAAAACTTTAAGGTGGGAGGATATATATAAGCCTTGCTGTGGCAAAATGGGGTTTAATGCCCTTCCATGATGCATTATACCAAGCAAGACATCACAAGATAAGGGATTCATAATGTCCATTTAGTCTGACAATTTGTTAGATATGGAGATAGAATGGTCATTGGACATCTATAAAATTTTCTATTACAAAAAGTATCGACCCATGTCAGCCTGCGCGGACTGCGCAGGCTGGTATGCGTCGATACTTTTTGCAGATGCATTAAGCCCCCTTTTCACAGAGCAAAGGTCCATATACATCTATATGATACCTTGTTTTTTTCTCCTGTCAAGCTCAGTAGATGGGGGCATTGTATTATATCTGCGCTTCAGGATCTCGTATCGTTTTACTATTAAAAACATCCAGAGTTATTGTCAAGTTCTTGATTGCCATAGTATGAAGGCCGATAGGTGTCATATACCACACTCTTTTTTCCCCTGAAACGACCACTACAGTCGCAACAAAAAGGAAATAAGACAAAGCCAAAAACAAACGGGGCTAAGGCGCTCTTAAAGGCTCAGTAGCGGCAAAAGGTAAACAATGTGGGAGATAACATAATTATATCTTGATTTAAACCATGCCATTTAAAAGTATGGAAAGTATTGTGAAGATGACAATCTTTTATTGTACGCTCGGTTCCAGTTAGTCGCTGGCAGAAAAAATGAATTATGAAAATAGGTCAAAAGTGGCCAGGTCACTCATTCTTTTCTTTAATTTTCACCTGGTTTTAAAATTCATTTTTCTGCCAGCGACTTACGCTTGTACCGACCGTACAGTGATAGAATGTCATTTTTTTAATAATTTCCATACTTTCGAATGGTACGTATGAGTCGAATTCAAATACATTTTATCATCCACATTGTTTACTTTTGGCAGCCACTGGGCCTTTGACGCAGACATACAGACTGAGACATCAGTCATTCCAGTAGATACGCCTCAGCCTAAGCGAATATTACCTACACAAGGGCACCAGTATTTTGTCCAGAGTCCATCCTGTTTGCGTTAATTCAAGGGAGGCAATCATGCTGGAGATTATACGCTATATTTGTATAGTATCATGCAATATTGAAATAAGACTTCAAAAAAGCATTTATAGACTCTATACAGCACGAAAAAATCTTAGTCTTGTCCAAGTTGAAAGCATTTGCATACAACAATTTAGATGTGGCTCAAATAAGGAATTAGCATTTGAAAGGGTAAAAAAAAATTGTGGGAAAAGGAGAAAATGCTGTTTACCAGCATTTTCTTCTTTTCCTACAACGTTTTCAAAAGGTTTCTCCCTCAGGGTCGTTAAAACTTAGGAATGTCTGGTAATGTGTTAAGTATAACGGATAGGAGCTCAATAAACCGAAATAAGATTTCGATATGTCGATGTAGTTTCTCCATACAACGACATTAAGTCCGATATAACGGAACAGTATTTCAAAATATCCGAATGACGATGATAATCCCCCTCTAAAGAAGAAAATTCAATACAAGCAACTGCAATGTACATATAACAATTACATACAGATCACATTAAAAAAAATAATTATATCATTGATAGAGCACGGAATACAAGGCTGACATGAATCGACACGGTTTGCAGATACATTAAACCCCCTTTTCACAGAGCATGGCTCATTTTGTCTTCGGGCCAGAAAGTTTATAGATTTGTAATGAAGATAATAACGGTTTTGTTTTGAACGTGTTTTGATCCGGGATTTACAAAAAGTCACTTCAGTAATTTGATCTGCCATCGTTTAATCGATTAAAATGTATCAAGAATTCACTGCATACCTCTTGGAACAAAAGACAACCTATGAAAATGTACATTTAAACTCTTTACCACACAATCCCGCCTTTTAACGACCCTTGGAAAGAAACCTTTTGAAAACATTGTGGGAAAAGGAGAAAATGCTGGTAACCAGCATTTTCTCCTTTTCCCACAATGTTTTCTACCCTTCCCAAAACAAATTTCAATTTTTCAGTCACATTAATTTTGTCGTCTGCAAATGCTTTCAATTTGGACCAGTCTGTAATTTTGTCGTTTGGTAAAGAGTTAACTCTTTTCCAATTAATCCCGAGTTTTAACTACCACAGGGAAGAAGACTTTTGAATGCTTGTAACCATTTTTTTTTTTTTGATAATGTTTTTTGGTCGCCAGGCATAGAAATAAAGTCCCAACAGCGAAATAAACAATGTTGGCGTTAAAATGCATTTGAATTTAAATACCTTTTAAAAGTATGAAAATTCTTATGAAGATGACAATATGTTATTGTACAGTTGGTACAAGTGTTAGCCACTGGCAGAGAAATGAATTTTAAACCAGGTGAAAAGTAGAGCGACCTGGCAACTTTCAAAATTTATTTTGCTGCAAGCGACTAATACTTGAACCGACAGCACAAAAACAGATTGTCATCGTCACAAAAAAATGGTATGATTTGAATGTAGATGCATTTTAACACTCGTATGGTTTACTTTTGACAGCTGTTTCGGCCTTAAGAAAAAATGAAAATAGGTTTGGTAAGATAATGCATTTAAAAAGACCATTGTAGAACCAAGGAAAGACATGAAAAGGTGAGTTATCGTCGCGATAAAACTTAAACACCATTAACTTCGACGTCAGGCGCAATTCCAGGCTTTGCTGTTTACAATTGCTCAAAGTTTTCTTTTAGCTTCTAAATAAAAAACAAAATGATTAGTACAAACAGAACTTTGAAAAAAAAAACAGGCGAAATTTTTAATGGCAAATGAAGGAAACAGTTATTTCTAGCATTTTTTTTCCCTATTTGCTGCCATAATTTCCTCAGTTTTTCAACACTTAAAAAGCAAAACTCACATACGAGTGACGAGGCGGGTGCACAAACCTCTACCTTCATTCAAAACACACATATGTATATGTACTACCGCTATGATAACCCTTAAAATGGTAAGAGTGACTTTGATAGCTTTGCTAACAATGTAAATTAAGATCAGACTGCGGTGCACGTATACTTTATTGTTATTCTATCCACACTGTTTGATACTTTCGAGAAATTTCTACCATAAGCATTTCGAACTGTAAGTCTTTAGTAATTTTTCGTTTGACTGAATGATCCATTTCATTCACTGGGTGCTGGAAGGGTCAAAATATCACGAGATAAATTCAACAATTTTAATCCTCTTGAATTTTAGTAACTTTAGATAAAAAACTTGGACAGTCTTATTGTGTACGCAGCCTAAGTTTACGCACAATTAAACAGCAGTTTTCAGACAACCGCGAAAACGGTTAACTCTTTCTGCGCTAAATATAGAAACTCGAATCTTTTCGACGGCTGAAAAAAACATTCCCTGAAAATCAGAAGTATTTCTCTCTTATAGGCTTGACTACAAAAGCGGACGGTATAGATCCAAGATCAGACTGCAAGTTACGTGCAGTCTGATCTTGATATGTGCCGTCCGCAAAACCCCATGTTTTCGCCTATGACTTTGAAAGGGTTTGACTTCTTTGACCCCAGGGTTATATTTAAAGTGTTTGGGTCGTGTATAAGAAAAAAGTTATTATCAGGTACAAATTTACCTGCTTTTTCAAAACCGTTGTCGTCTTTGCCAAAATATGAATTAGAAATAATGGTGCATGTATAGAGATTGTATTGGTACGCAATTACCCAGTGGAGTGTGTTAATAATTATTGGTAAATTTGCATAATTAATATTTGAAGATAAGTTTTTACTTTGTCGACGGATCGCAGGGTACTTAGAAGTAAGTCGTTTTTCCATTCGTTTCTGTTACCTCATGTTGTAAAATAACCCGATTTGTTGTTGTCTTCAAATGGTTCGTGAATTAGATAATTTTATATGTCAGAATATTGTTCCAAAGATTTTCTTATTTTGTTCGTTTGCTTGTTTCGCCAACTTAAAAAAAAAAAAAGAATTTAAGAAATTGCGTAGATTTTTATTTGGTAATTTTGCAAAATCTGCATTGATTTGGCCTCCAACTTTGTTTTTTTATCCCACAACGTTTTTACTCTTTTTAAGACCAATCCGGTCAATAGATGCGCTTCTTATTTAATTGATTAATTGAATAGTATTTTTACGGCGCTTTCAACATTATTTCAGTCATATCACGGCGACAGCTCAAATATTCGTGTATGTCATGGGTTTCACCAGTGCTAGGCAGGTGCTCTTAATTGTCTCGTCCAAGAACGCTCACACGATGAACCCAGGGTTTCCTGTGAGGCTCGAACTCAGGGCCTCCAGGTTACGAGTCATACTCTCTGCCACTGAGACAAGCGGGAACCCCATCATATTAGTAAGCCGAGTCTCGGTAGCTCAGTCGGTAGCGTGCAGGACTTGAGAACAGGGGGTCGTGGGTTCGATCCCTGGCCCGTCCAATTTCTTTCCGAGGATTGATGATAGTCATTGCGACAGGATTCATTCCACCGCAGACCATTGTCTCGATGATGGTTATGTGGGAAAGAAGCCAGTGGCTTGGAAAGAATATTGTGCGGAGTACTGGTGAAAGAGACTCCAGGAAAGTATTGGTAAGTGCACTTACCGCTGCAATATAACTGAAATAATGTTGAAAACACCATACAATCAATCAATCAATCTTATTAGTAAATGCTTTCAGTATGAACAAGTCTGAAATCTTGTCATCTGGTAAAGAATGGAAGACAACACTTTTCCAGATGCTTCGGGGATTCCTCGTTTGTATACTTGGTTTTCTTCGTTGAGTGGAAATGACGTTGACTTAGTCTAACTCCTTACCAAACGACAAAGTTTTAGACTGGTCAAAATTCAAATCATTTGCAGACGACAAATTAACTATTGCTCAAATAGATCAAGAATAGGAAAAGGTTAAATCCGAAAGCGGAAGTGTATTTGGTGCATTGAGTACTCCAGAATGAACAATAGTATTAAAAATAAAGAAAGTGTTTTGTTACAGTGCACATTATCTGAATAAAAGACAATTCACTCGCTGAAATGTAAAGATCTTTTAAGCCTTAGAGTGCTTGACAAACAGCAGAATTTTAGACTCGGCCAAATTCAATGCATTTGCAGGTATCAAGTGTAGCGTGGCTCAAATGACGGACTTCATCTTTGTAAAGGTAGAAAACATTGTGGGCAAAGAAGAAAATGCTGATAACCAGCATTTCCTCCTTTGTCCACAATGTTTTCAAAAGCTCTTTTTTCTTGGGGTCTTTAAAAATCGAGAGTTAGGTAAAGGGTTGTACGTGAAATGCACCTTTTCAGTTTGGAAGAAAATTAAGTAGACGTTTTTGCTTGTTCAAGGCCTGAGTATGTTAACAAGTAGCGGACAGTGAAGATTCAGACAGACTGCACGTTCTGTGCAGTCTAATCTTGATTTACACTTTCATCAAGGGCACCTTAAGCTGGGTGTATCATTTTAAGGGATATACAAGTCTCAATTTCTTTGAAAATAAATGCAGTGTGCGGCATGACAGTGAAATCTTGGTCGTGCATACATTTGATAATTCTCAGATTATGGTTATGGTTTATTCGATTTTCAATGGTATAAACACGCTGTTTGAAAAATAGCGTAGCAGGAGTTCTGATTGATCATTCGAGCATTATGTATTATAGTACAAATATTTTTTTTTTCATTCAAAAACAGAATAACAGCAGTTCTGATTGATTATTCTAGAATTTCGTTAGCTCACACGGTTTTTGAATGAAAGGATATTCTTGACAATGGTGCATGAAGACTGGTTTTGCCATTAATACACATGTGCGTTGCGTTTATCTAGTACTTTTGAGTCTTTCTACGACACGTGATTACCTGTCGCTTAATATGCCCATACATGAATAATTCGCACAAATTTCATGGTCTCCTTTGTCCATAAACTAATTTCTCTATGATACTTGTCCTCGAATTTTCGACGTTTTACTGTACTTAGACTTTATGTATTTTTGGTGGGTTGAATAATATGTATTACCATGACATTTATGCATGTCAGACTTCATACAGGGTGTTTCTCCAGTAATATACAAAAAAAAAAAATGACTCTGCACTGACTGTTTTTGTATTGTAGTGGGTAGAGTAGCTTGAAATACATTGACATTTGTAAGTGTCAATATTTTACTTTTTTTTCCCCCTCCTTCTTTTAGTGAAAATTTAACAAGAGAGTCTGCATACATGTACTAAGATTCTTTTCAGCACGGCTGTTTTCGAAGAAAACACCGAGGTAGTGTCGTATTCCTAGCTTCGTCGTCTTCATCGTCTTCTGCGTCGTTGTGCAAAAACATTAACATTTTGTAATATCTTTGTTATTTCTGAAGATGTTAACTAACAAAAGTGGAACCTAAAAAAACATGCACAGGAAACCATCAAAACATTTTTGACACAGTTATGCCCCTTCTTTCGACTTAGAATTTTCAAAAACGTTGACATTTATAATATCTCTGTAATTACTGAATATATTTACTTCAAACTTAGACTAGTTGTTATCTATCAAAAGGAAGAAACCTATACGAGTACAAAAGGGACAGGCAACCACCACAATATTTTTGACATATTTGTGCCCCTTTTTCGACTTAGAATGTTCACTAAAAACAAGTGAAGCCGAACATTTTTGGAGTCGTGGATGGTTGCATGATGGTATCTTGATAGTTATGGTTGTTGAATGTTATAGAGGGTGCTTCTTTGGTGAATATCCAGCAAGAAAGGCTACAATGCGTAGGCGGTTGGCAGCATCATAGTACAGTACCTTGACATTTACTATTGCACGCACGAGTAGTTATGTAATACGTAGACAATATTGCTGCACTAAAATCTTTACAGGACCTATTTAGATTTGATTGCTATAAACATTTCTCTTTGTAAAACACTATTACACACATTTTCTCTGCAAGCGTAAAGAAACTGAACAGTTACATCCAGTAGAAAGGTGCGGTATTGGAGTTTTGATAATCGGATGTGCATGTTGCAAACTCTGTCTGTTTTCTTGAGATCAGAAATGACGTCACCATGCTCATTTGAATACGATTCAACATAAATTGAAGCGTGCTATTGTTCATGTGGCATTCCCATAAGTTTCCCAGTTAATGACCTTAAATCTAAAAATACCTGTATGGGCTACGTAGCCTATTGGGGGAATTTCATTAAAACGATTTTTGGTATACCTTTTCATTCTCATTTTATATAGAGGATGATCAACTGGTTGTGTGTGATATTAAAAATCTGTCACTAGAATGGGGTGTGATGCGATTAAAAAAAGAGTCCGAAGGACGAGTTTTTTTAACCGCAGCAAACCCCATTTAAGTGACAGATTTTTAATATCACACACAACTAGTTGATTATCCTATTTATTTTATTCCTAATTCACCTTTTTTTTATTCTAATAATTATCAAGAATGGTACAATATGAACAATATTGAAAAAAAAAGTTCCGGCAAACATTCTAAAACAGTATCGTCACTAGTGATGATACAATAATTATCATCACTAGTGGTGTTATTCACTGTGAAATTCATGTAAATTCACTGATAGGAATATAATAAAAATGATTTGCTATCTATTGCTATTGTAAAAACTCTTTAGAAGTTTTGTTTGATTAAAGAAAATCTGACCAGTTCTCTTTTGTATACGATAGAAAAGACTAGACAATTTACAATTGTTTGAGTCATACTCAGTAAAAAAAAAGGATTTTTAATGCATCTGCAATAAGTATCGACCCATGTCAGCCTGCCCATAACGCGCAAACTGACATGCTTCGAAACTTTTTGCTATTTTGTAATTTTTTTGCATATCCAAGGATCATTTTACCTCGTGATTCAATCGGTTGTTAGATAAAGTGGATTTTATGGTTCCCTGAATGTAATAATTATGATGACTTATTTTGTATAATGCATCTCGGAGATGCATTAAATTAAAATCACTTTTACCAGTGCACAGCTTATTTAATTTTCATCTCGCTTATTCTGTAGTAGATATTCAATCATGGATACAAACCACATGTACATTACTTTTTGGACTTTTTTCCTGTTCATAGTAAGAAACGCACGAGAAGTTAACTTTGAGGCTGCTAAGCGCGACTCGAGAACCTTTTGCGGACAGTGTAGATCAAGATCAGACTGCACAGAACGTGCAGTCTGATCTTTGATCTACACTTTCCGGTAAGGAGAGCATGGATAGGTGCACTGACCGCCGCGATATAACTGAAATAATGTTGAAAACGGCATTAAACACCATATAATCAATCAACTTAACCAGAGGAAAAAATCACTGCACACTGGTGCAAATTGAAAGCATTTGCAGACGACAAATTTATTGTTGCTAAAATGATTCATTTTGTCTTTAAAAGGATAGAAAATATTGTGGGAAAAGCAGAAAATGCTGGTTACAAGCATTTCCTTCTGTTCTCACAACTTTTGTAAAAACCTTCTTTCTCGGGGTCAGTAAACACATACTTTTGGTGGCCAGTCGGCCTTTAAATTTCTTCATTTGCTTTGTGTATTTAGTCAGCAAGGAGTCAAGCTTGTCAGTGCTATCCATCTTTTGTTTGATTATGTCATTTTATATATAATAGCCAAATAGAAAACATCGCGAATCTTAGACATTCGAGAAATCGTGACTCTCGACAGAATGGATCAGTATTTGGCGAAAAGGAAAAATAATCGTTTTCTAAATTGTAGATCCCCGACGTATCACCTCGTTGTATAAGGAAAAGGTGCTTGTTTCTTTTTTTTTTTCCACATAGTTTTCAAAAACTATAATCACGAGCTGAAGGCGTACATTGTGATATTTTAAATAGTTGTCAATTCAACATTATGTTCGTCAAATGAATATAAAAACTGACATTTATTATTATTACTTTTTGCTTTGTTTTATTGTAGGTTTGTATTGAGACAGCCTGTCTTAATGAAGAACAGGACGGGAGCTGTGACAACAATTTATATGTAGGATTTACGCCGGAAAGCGGTGTTCAAAACTCTGCAGAACTAATGCCTATGCATGGAGGCGAAACCAGGCAGGACGAATACTCTGTTAATGTTCTAGATGAAATGCCTAGTTCAACGAGTAACGAATGTGGTAGAGCCACCAACCGGACAGGCGACCGTCCTAATCTGGAAAAAGTGGCGCCAATTACAGGTGGTCGTAGGCATCGCGGCGAAAAGATTCATGGCGTTGAGAAATCACAAGATTTGCCGAAAAAGTTAGTGAAAGCGTTGACGGAGAAGATTCTGAAGAGACGTTCACAACAGTGTTTGCAGGACGAGAGAAAAGAACTTCATGATGCTGTGGAAAGTGTATCTAAAATAACAAACATTGCCGAAAAACTTTGTGGTGATAGCCTCAGACAAGGTGGGCAAGCTTCGCTCCAACAGAGCATGCGCGGCAATCTACACTTACCGGAAACACAAAGTGTTGTGTCTCAATCGATGGCTTTGGAACAGCCAAATTTATCGTATCAAAACAAACACAGAAACCAGAATGTGCCTCGGCGCATAGATATTACAAATGAACCACCTGTGCTTGATTCTATCCATTCTGTTACTCAAACTGAGGACTTGCATGTCTCCCAAACTGCGCCCATTAATTGTGTTCCTAGTTTACCTATTGATCACATAACGAAACATCCACAATTCATCCGGACAAACTCTGTCCCTGTGTCAACCAATCAAGTCGTGTATCCTCCCTCACTAAGTACGAGCGGCGAGTCAAACTTACAGGATATGTATTACTACAACCATGGCCAGGACAATCATCAGCAATATGTGTTCCCGAGCCCCCGGGGACAACTTGGCCACCCCGAGGGTCGTGACCTTATGTTGGAACGGTATCTGCATCAGCAGAATCAGTTCTATCAGACTCAGCAACACGTTGGATACCAGTTTCCACCAACGCCTAATCACGTGACGAAAGACACTCGGAACATGAAGTCTCCAGATAGCGGCTATAGTGATGCCTGCGTGTCCCCAAAAGACCAAGTTAATGCGGTATGTATCTTTCAAAATCTTTTGATTAATATTGACACAATCTCTGCATGCTAAAGGCAAAACTGTCTTCAGAAAATTAGAAATGTTATAGACAAAAAATGAAATCCAAAGATTTGTCAAAGATAGATTGCTTTTCCACTTGAATAAAGTCGAAACCAAGTAGTGATAGTTTAGAAAACCAGTTAAGTTTACAAAAACAGGGAATAAATGTAAGTTAACTAAAAACATTCCAATTTATCATGAAAAAAAGTTTTTCAAACTCATGTTGACAAACGAGCTAAAGTTGACATAGTTTTCTAACCAGGGAGTTTGCGAATTATTTCTGATTTATTTCTCACGCTATATAACATTACTATAAAATGATACTCCGAGCCGAGTCATTGTCAAACGTTGACATTCTTTGCCTAAAAACTGGTCATTGGTGTATTGTATAAAACTGTCATATTTTGTACAATGTGTCCACTGGAGCCCGGTAGTTCAGTCGGTTACGTTCAGGGCATGAAACTTAGAGGTAGCTGGGTTCGATACTCAGGTCGTTCAAAATCAATTATTTCTGACGACTGATGATAGTCATTGCGACAGGATTCGCTCCTTTCTCACCGGTAATGACAAGATCATCTTGTTAGATATCTTATTTATTTAAAAAACAACTTAGAGTGAATCCCGAATCAAACTAATTCCCCGGTAGTGCAGTCGGTAGCGTACAGGGGTTTAAAGCATGGGGTCGTTGGTTCGAATCCCCTGCTCGACCAATTTCTCTCCGAGGCTTGATGATAGTCATGGCGACAGGTTTCATTCCCCTCTCACCGCTGATCATAGTATCGACAATGCTGATGCGAAAAAGCAGCCAGTGGCGTGGGAAGAATATTGTATGAAGTACTGGTAGCTGAAACTCCAGGAAAGACTTTTATTGTCGCCACGACATAACTGAAATAATGTTGAAAAACGACGTATAACACGATTTAATCAATCAATCAATCAACCAGTCAATCAAACTGACTGGTTTTCCTCTTTTCCGTAGTTTTTTTTTATTCACTTTGGTTTAAAATTGACTGCCATCATTCTTTCACGCTTGATAGCCTGAATATTTCTGTATGACACATTTACGATATTAACCCCTTAGGCTGCTCAGCGCGACCAACAGACCTTTTGCGGACAGTGTAGATCAAGATCAGACTGCACAGAACGTGCAGGCTGATCTTGGATCTACACTGTCCGATAAGGAGATGTCTTTCTCCCAAAGATACTTTGAAATAGCCAAATTTGAGTTTTTACTATCGGCTTGAAAGTTTTCTTGTTATTTATTTAGCTGGGTAAGAATTAAAAACGCATATCACACTCTAATATCTGCTAACTATGATATAAAACTTGAAAACATAATCTAACGTATTCTAACCATAGTGCAACAGAAGATTGCTGAAATGATGTGACAGAAAGAATAAATGAGCACCCTCTATGAGTATGTGAACTTTCCTGTTGAGCGATATTACCGTAGAAAAATAAAACCCCTCTTCCCTTTGTCTCTCCGTCACGTGACTTTGAATGACCAATCAGGCTATATAGTAGTAATTTGAATTGAGCGTAATGAGGCGATGTGATTGTAAATGATTACGAATAGAATAGGAACAGTAACTATCCTTTCAAATACAGAAGAAAATTGTGCATAGTACAGGTAAAAAGGAACTCTGGGACAGCATGGATGGTGTACTGGCCGCCGCGATACGACTTACCGCAAAGAATATTGAAAATGGCGTTAATCAAACACCATGCAATCAATCCAGTCTGGAATCTTTATTCATGTTGGTTAGCTAATATTTTACAAGAATATTTTTTCTTTGCTGTCAATTTCAATTGCTGTCAAGACAATTTCCTATTCAGGGGTAATAAATCCAAAGATTGTAAAACCCTTGATAAGGATCGATTGACTGATTGTATAGTATTAAACGCCATTTTCAACATTATTTCAGTTATGTTGCGGCGTCAAGTGCCCTGAAGTTTCTTTTACCAGTATTTCGCACAATACTCTTCTTAGCCATTGGCTGCTTTTCCCATATAACCATCGTCGAAACAATAATCAGCGGTGAGAGAAGAATGAAGCCTGTGACAATGACTATCATCAGTCCTCGGAAAGAAATTGGCTGAGCTTGGGATTCGAACCATTCGAGCCCTGTTCTCAAGTCCTGTATGCTACCGACTGCGCTACAAGAGCTCGACCTGAGATAAGGAGAAGTGTGTAAGACATCCGGTATGCGGTATTTTTTGAACGAACCTCTCTCGGATAAAATTACCGCGGTTTCGAATTTGTTGCGAGTTAATACTGCTCTATATTTTCACAGTACAAGGAGTGTACCGAAAACTATCCGGCTGATACGCACGAAACTCCCAGTGGGGGAAAGGTGTCCAAGCGCAGACGATCTGCTCCCGCCATGTACGTCCAACAGTATTGGCAAGGTATTGAGAAACACTCTAAATCTACGATCACTAAACTGTGAGTATAGAATTACTTTTTCCACTTAGCTTCTTGTGTTTGATATAATCATTAGCCTTTCTTCGCCTTGGGCCAGGGGTGTCCTTTGGCTAGACACTTAAGGGACCATATTTTACCAACCATTTTTAAAGATGGCCCTTCAGATTTTGGGACAAAAATTTTACAAAAATACAAAAAAATCATCCTTATACTCCCAAAGCCTTTTAATTTTCATTCATAAAACCCCAGTAGTCGAAAACAATCCGACAACAAGAGAAATTAGAGATTTACTACGGCCCAGGTCGACACCGACGGGAAACACGGTCTATTTTTACATGAGCAACTCGCTCATTTACATACCGAAAAGACACAGACGAAGCTTCAAACATAGCGTCCGAAGAAGACATTATGGAAAATAATTACATATTTGTTATGTTATGGAATTTAAGTGTCATTAGTCACGTGCCAGGCACTTGACATTCCCACAATGCTTTTTTTGATTTCGGGCGCGAAATCTAAAAATACCTTAAGAGGCTAGTAGCCTTTTAAGGGAAATCCATCAAATATTTTTTTTTGTAATTTTATGATTCTTAATTACTGATGATTTGTATTGGTTTTTTCATATAAATTTCAGTGATATATATATATTTTTTAATTTAGTGAGATGTGAAAAATCTAAATACCCACCTTTAAGAACGTTCACACTCTTATTCTCCAAGATTTTCTAAATTTGATTTAGCCAATCAGAAGTTGTGTTACTTTCAACTCTAGAAAATTTTGGAGAATAAGACCAAGAATGTTCTTAAGAATGATTAGTGAATACGGATCCAAGGCTGAACCCCGGCCCAGTACTTGAGAAAACCCAGAATATACATGCATACATGAGCTGTCGCCGTGATGTAACTGAAATAACGTTGAATACTGCGTAAAACACCATTCAATCAAAGCCATAGGTAAAAACAGGGACCTTTGCGGACGGTTTAAATCCAAGATCAGACTGCACAGAATGTGCAGTCTGATCTTGGATCTACACCGTCCGCTTTTTTTTTTTTTTTATTCTAGCCTTAAAATTAAGAATTTTTGAGATTCATTGGATTGTTTTTTTTTAGCTCTCGAAGGAGGAGAAGTTTTTAAATTTGGCGTTGAAAAGTTCACCCTGAAGCCGCTAAATACGTCGTAAATGAAATGAAAATTTCTACTCAATAATATTAGCTAAAATATTGTGATTTCAAAGTTGATATCACCGGGGTAAAACGCCGAATCGGACAGTATAGATCCACGATCAGACTGCACGTTTTGCGCAGTCTAATCTTGATCGACACTGTCTGCAAAAGCGCCCCAAGTCGCGCTAAGCTGTCCAAAAGTTATAACATTACATTATGTGGAAGACATTCAGCGTACAGGATACAATTAAAGGCTCAGTAAACGCCAAAATATCAAAGCAGGTGTCATAATACATTTAAATTTAAATCATACCATTTAAAAGTATGGAAAATATTGTGGAGATGACAGTCTGTTATCGTTTGGTCGGGCCATATGATAGTCGCTGGCAGAAAAAAAGAATTTTAAAATTAGGCAAAAAGTAAACAGAAAACACAGCTACCTGACAGGTTTTCGCCTAGTTTAGAAATTAATTTCTGTGTCAGCGACTAACACTTGGACCGACCGTACAATGACAGATTGTCATCTTCACAATAATTTCCATACTTTTAAATGGTGTGATATAAATTCAAATGCATTTAAACACCCGCTTTGTTTATATTTGGCCTTAATTGTTACTTTAGGTAGAACTTTGTGCAAGAGAGGAGAAAATGCTCGTTACGAACTTTTTCTCCTTTTATCTTTTTTTTTCACAAGTACCAGTACTCATGTTGGTTATGTATTTGTTTGTTTGTTTGTATTGGAGTTTAACGCCATTTTAACATCTTAGGTCAAATCATGGCGGTCAGTGAGGCACCCATGTGTTTCCTGGCTTTCTCACACCAGTACTGACACAACTTTCTTCCTAAAGCCACCGACTACTTTTCTCACATGCATCAGATGGTTATGTATTAGTCATACTCTTTGAAATGGGCACTGAATGTGTCTACAAAAAAGTATCGACCCTGACTGACATGGGTCGAGACTTTCTGCCTGTCAAAGGACCAGTATGCCTCAGGATTCAGTGGGTTATAAGACAAAATGGATTTTATGGGTCCATAATTTTGTGATTACTTGCTTGGTACCATGCATCACGATGGTCCATTAAACCCCGTTTTTGCCAGAGTATCGTTCATTTTTTTTTTACGCACGGTCATCTGCTGTAAATTTGTTTATACATTAAAACAAAATTCTTGAAGATGAACGCTATTTGACAAAGATGTTTTCAAAGAGTAAATGCAGATTTGTTTTGAAGAGTTTAATTATTCAACCCATTTCCCCAGAATCCCCGAATTCTAACGACTTGAAGAAGAAAGCTTACGAAAACATTGTGGAAAAGGAGAAACTGCTGGTAACCAGTACATGTATTTTGGCGTCTGCAAATGCTTTATTTTTAGTTTAGTCCAAGATCGATTGAAAAAGCGTTTAATTGAGATACCTGCAAGTTCTGCTATCGATTCGTCGGACATCACTTAGCAGGTTGCTAAGTGCGACTCACTGACCTTTAAAGGACAGTGTAAATCAAGATCAGACCGCACAGAACGTGGAGAGAATCTTTCTCCAAAAAAATTACCCTTGAAAGTTTAAAACTTCGGTTTTTACTATCGGCTTGAGAGTTTCTTTTAACTCATATAGCAGGCTAAGGGTTAAAAAATTCAATGGTTACAAATTTTTTTTCGTTGAAGAGATTTTTGTCAGAATAATTTCAGCTGAGCCAGGTAGCTCAGTCGGTGACTTACAGAACTTGTAACTAGGGGGTCGTGGTTCGAGTCCACTGCTCAACAAGTTTCTTCCCGAGGATTGACAATCGCCATTGTAACAGGATTGATTCATTTGTTACTGCCGATCTTTATTTTTTAATTTTCGACGACGGTTATGTTGCAGAAAGCAGGCAGTGGAAGGAAAATTTTACGAATCACTAGTAAATACAAAAAGCTTGAAAGCTTGGATAGATGCACTAGCCTTTGCGATATAGCTGAAATAGTTTTGAGAAACAGCATTAAAAACTAAACAAACAAATAAAAGATAGCCAAAACAGTCTTATAATGTGGAATTATAATAATGAAAAAAGAAGCTTTGACATTGTCGCATGTTCTCGAATCAAAGTGGGTAAGGATTTCCGTTCATTAAACGCTGCTAACAACCTTTTTTGGTAACATAGATTTAAATAATAATAAAAGGACAGCAACGACAAGAATAAGGCAAAGAAACGCGCGCGAAGCTGTTGTTGAGTTTCAAAGGATGAAAAGATTTTAATGAAAATCAACATTGTGCAAAAAATGAACTATACGAGTATTCAAATGTTCAGATCTTCAGATCTCTGAAAATAACAGATCATATCTTTTCTTCTCATGTTTCGAATTACACTTCCTGATTTGTATCCGTTTGCGGCAATGGTATGACCCTTTACCAAACAACTCCCGAGTTTTAACCACCCCTACCAGGAAAAAGTCTTTCAAAGACATTGTGGGAAAAGGAGAAAATCCTGGTAACCGGCATTTTCCGCTTTCCGAACCTTTCATAGAAAAGAACCATGCTCTGGCAAAAGGGGGCTTAATGCATATCCGTGATCCAAGCAAACCGTCACATACTTATGGATCCATAATATCCACCTTTTGTGACACACGACTTAATCATGAGGTAGACTGGTCTCTAGACATACAAAAAATTGACCAATAGCGAAAAGTTTCGGCCCAGGTCAGCCTGCGCGGACTTCGCAGGCTGACCTGAGCCGATACTTTTCGCAGATGCATTAAGCCCCCTTTTCACAGACCATGGCTCAAATAAAAAAAAAATCATTTGCACCACATTTAATTTGTCTTGTGTAAATGCATTCAACTTGACGAGTCTAAAATTTCGTCGGTCGGTAAAGAGTTTACCGTTTAAAAGAGGAAGATATTTTTTTATTTCTCCAAATTCAAACCATTTGCAGTGGACAAAACAGATGAGACTCAAAAATGAAGGCAAGTTACCAGCATTTTCTCCTTTTTCCCACAATGTTTTTAAAAGCGTTCTTCCTCGGGTTTGTTAGAATACGGGATTGTGTGGGTAAAAGATTTTCACTTTACCAAGTAACTCCAAGTGAAGCGACACTAAGGAAAAATTGCTTTTAAAAAACTTTGTGTGGAAAGGAGAAAATACTTGTACCCTTTCAAAGACAAATTCATCATTTGAACCACATATGATTTGAGTTATACTCAAGCAAAAATGGGGGGGGGGGTGGTTTAATGCATTTCTGTGATGCAACGAGCTGAGCAAGTTGTCATAATTGGCCTGCAACACGCGAAAAGGGACATTCGGACATTTGCGTAAAGTGTAGTCTCGGATCAGCCTGCGTAGGCCGCACAGGCTAATCCGAGAAGATACTTTACGACTACATTAGATTTTGTCCCACAGTAGACTTGCGCAAAACAGAAAATTTCATAAAACGGAAAGTGTCATTTCGGATTAGTCTGCGCGGACTGCGCAGACTGATCCGAGACGACACTTTACGCAAATGTCCGAATGCCCCTTTTCGCGTGTTGTAGGCCTGCTATAAACCCATTTTGCCATTTCAATTTTATTTTTTGGGGAAAATATCTTTTTATCGGACAGTGTAGATCCAAGATCAGACTGCACGTTCTGTGCAGTCTGATCTTGATCTACGCTGTCCGCAATAGGTCCTTTAGTCGCACTTAACAGCCTAAGGGTTAAGTTCACGTGGCCATGAAAATGCCAAATTTGACCAACGATTACTTATACGTTGTTTGTGTCCTTACAGGGAAAGTGACCCGACAGGTTATCGCTATTTCCTTGAATCGCCAATTTCAACCAATCAACGAATAGAAGAGGACAGAATTACCTATCTGAACAAAGGTATTACGAATTTGCCATCCAAGACGGTAACTCTTGTTCTAAAGTATCACGTCAATCCCCGGTAGCGTTTTCGGTAGCCCTCAGGACTTTAGAACAGGGGGTCGCTGGTTAAAATCCTCAGCTTGGCCAATTTCTTTTCTAGAATTGATGAAAGTCATTGCGGCAGGGTTCATTCCTTTCTCACCGCTGATCATTGTTTCGGAGATGGTTACGTGGGAAAGCAGCCAGTGGCTTGGGAAGAATATTGTACGAAGTACTGGTAGGAGAAACTCCAGGAAAGCATGGATCATAAGTGCACTGGCCACCGTGATGTACTAATAACCGAAATGATGTTGATAAGGGCGTGAAACAATACAATCAATCCATCAATCTAAAATATCTCAGCCAATTTGTTGTTTTTTTCTCGAACCTTTTGACAGTGATGCCTAGGGAGACAGTGGTGTCGTTGTAGAAAGTCAGCGCCTGAGATCAGAGGGTTTGAATCCCATAATGAAACTCACGGCGAGAATACTGGCCAGGGCCTATATTCACCAACCATTCTCTAGAACATCTTTAGTCGTATTTTCAAGCATTTTCTAAATTTGAAAGTAGCACAACTTTTGATTTGCTAATGAATGAGTCAATCAAAAATTGTGTTACTTTCTAAATCTCGAATAAGACTAGGAATGAAACTAAGAATGGGTGGTGTAAACGGGCCTAGGTTTGTAATTTTGTCCGTTCTGTATAGTCTGCTTTTGATCATCTATGGCCGAGCCCCGGTAGCTCAGTCGGTAGCGTACAGGACTTGAGAACAGGGGGTCGTGGGTTCGATCCCCGGCTCGGCCCATTTCTTTCCGAGGATTGATGATAGTCATTGCGACAGGATTCATTCCTCTTCCACTGCTGACCATTGTCTCGACGACGGCTATGTGGGAAAGCAGCCAGTGGCTTGGAAAGAAAATTGTGCTGAGTAGGTGCACTGGCCGCCGCGATATAACTGAAATAATGTTGAAAACGGCGTTAAACACCATACAATCAATCAATCATTGATCATCTGTGCTGTCCGCAAATGCCCCTGTTTTCGCCTATGGCTCGGAAAAGGACTAACTAAAAACCCTTATTGCGATGTACGAACATTTTTTCCTTTCAGGACAGTATTATGGTCTCACTCTGGAAAATGTAGGAGAAAGGCCGAAAAATCAAATGGTTAGAGTAAGTATTATCAATTATTCTGTTTTTTATATCAATACATGTATTAACGATTTTAAAACGGTTTAACTCTTTTACACCACAATCTCTGAGAACGACCCTGTGACAGAAGCATTTTGAAAAAATTGTGGGAAAAGGAGAAAATGCTGGTTTCCCAGCATTTTCTCCTTTTTCCACAATGTTTTCTATCATACCCAAGACAGATTCCATCATTTGAAGCAAGTTTAAATTGTCGTCTGTAACCGCTTTCAATTTGGACAAGTTTACATTTTTGTCGTGTGCTAAAGAGGTAAGATTATAACTCCACCTGTCACTGCCAATCAGATGAGATATCTTAGAACTCTATTTATAAGTACATGTATCTAGAAATGTTTATTTCAATCATTACTGTACGATGAAATCTTTCACTTGTCCGAATCGAAAGCATTTGCAGACGACAATTCAGATTTTGTCGTCTGGGAAAGAGTTAACCCCTCACCGAAGAATCCCGGGTTTTCAAGACCCTGAGGAAGAGGCCTTTTGAAAACATTGTGGGAAAAGGAGAAAATGCTGGTAACCAGCATTTTCTCTTTTTCCTACAATGCTTTCTTTTTAAAGTTTATTTTCAAAGGCAATTTAATCATTTGAGGAAAATCTAGTATGAAGGCATATCTTTCCAAAGACAAGTTTCAGGTTTTGAGTCACATTAAAGAAGTTGTCTGAACATGCACGCCCGGACGGGTAGCTCAGTGGTTATCCGACTCGTGATGTAGTGGTTGTGAGTTCGATACTCAGTTGAGGCGATTTTTTTTTTCCGGCGATTTTTCGTCTCTCACACCAGATGCATGTGAGAACAGTAATCAGTGACTTCGAAAGAAAGTTGTCTTTGAAAGGTTAGAAAACATTGTGGGAAAAGAAGGAAATCCCGATTATCAGTATTTTATCTTTTTCCCACAGTGTTTTCCAAAGACCACTTTCTTATGGTCGTTAAAATCAGTGTTGTTCAGAAAGGGTTAATGCTAAATTAAACTATTATCATTTCATTCAATAATAATGACTGATTTTTCTTTCCGAGAAAACAAGCAGATGAACGACGAGTTTAAAGCTTGGGAATTTTGGCATCAGCATTTCCTTCTTTTCCCACAATGTTTTCAAAAGCTTTCTTTCTCAGGATCGTTACAAACCATGATTGTGCAGTAAAGGGTTAACGCTTAATTAAACTATTACCTTTTCAGTCAATAATAATGGCAGTTTTCCGAGAAGACAAGCAGATGGACGACGAGTTTAAAGCTTGGGAATTTTGGCACAGTCGTCAACATAGTCATAAACAACGAGTAATTGACATAGGTATGTACTAGGTCAATGTGACACTGTCTGTGTCGAGAGTGAAGATTTAGTTTGTTTTTTTCAGCTTAAAAGAATTGTGGTGTCTTTAACTTAGACGATTGGGGCAATTTTTTTTATAGCAAATAAGTATCGTTACCCAGTTTTGATAGTTTAGGCTTTGACGAGTTACTTCCCTTAGTCGTAGTTCTATTTATAAATGCCTAGCCTAATACTTGTGAAACTTTGAGCAGTGGCAATGACAAGAATGGCTTAGAGTTGAAAGAAGTGAAAAGCAACTTTTGCAACAAACAGTACTGTTTATTGTCACTTGTTTGAACTCTTCGTGTTAACACCTAGGCTGCTAAGCGCGACACACTGACCTTTTGCGGACAGTGTAGATCAAGATCAGACTGCACAGAACGTGCAGTCTGATCTTGGATCTGCACTGTCCGGTAAAGAGATGTTATTCCCCAAAATATAACTTAGAAATAGAAATATATGGATTTTTACGATCGAATTGAAAATTTCATTTTAGTTATTTAGCAGGATAAGAGTTAAAGGCGAGTTCAGACCTGCTTCCGGGACCATGCGTTAAAAAAATATAAAGGATATTTGTTTTTTACGGTGCCACTCGTGAAAATATTACCGATGATGTTCACTCAATGAAATAAACTTCGATCTTTCACCGAAAAAAAAAAATCTATTTATTTCATGCTTTTAACCCTTTTTGGGGGGTACTTTATCAAAATCCAGTAAAGTTCTTTTCGCTTACTCCCCGTGGCGCACCCCCTCCGCATAGCAACGCATTACAATATTACGTCAAGCGCGAGAAATGTAAGGTAAATTACGTCATATTTCCATCTGGATGTGAGGCACGCGCATTTTACCTAGGTAACTAGTGCGGGGAAACAACTGTTTCCGCCTTCAATTGAAGAATTTAGATATAAAAATCGGTATTTTCACTGGTCGTAACCATGAAATATCGAAAAATATTTCACCGATATTTCTCGATAACCTACCGGAAAGCATGAAATAAAGTGGCATCATACATGAAGTACAATCAAACGCACACATCTGTACTAACGGAGACACATTTCATTGCGCTATATGACGGCTTTCGTTTCTCATTTTGTTTTCCCATTATGGGTTACTTAACGACTTGGCTTCGTTACCGGGACATAGTAGGTTCCGATCATATCGCGGTGTCTTGCGAGACTTGCTCGTTTTCTTACCATAAATGCACAAGAGTGTTTAAAGAGCGATAACTCTATCGGACTCTCGATAATGGGTATAGGTTTAATAACCATTCAGATTTTTCTTATAGTCTATGAAACTAGAGAACAGTTTGAAGAATACTCCACAAAGAATAAATTGATATAGATTTTTACGGTTGTATGTATTTTTGTGTTCTAGATAGGATATATTTAAAATAATTACCAATGGTTATGGTATTTAATCTCCATTTCAGACACGAAGAACAGTGTAGGAGTATCTCCAAGTTCCATAGAGGAACTAGCGTACAACGCTGTGGCCGTCAAATGGAACCCACGTGATTCACCGATCAAGGTAATATACCAACCATTTTTAATAGTTATTCTGTTTTAAGTTCAAAGTCTAGCAATCTAATTGGCTGAGATGGTTTTTTTTTTCTCCCAAAACCAAGGCTTCTTTTCACTAAACTGCATATTTACGCAGTTTAGGTTAGCGAGCATCAAGTCTGAAAACAAGTTTCACTTAACTGCATAACTTTACGATTTGAGTAAATACATGTATTTGTATATACCAGCTTATACCTTTGGGTAAAGCAGGGATCGCATGTATATATATACAGTCCCAATAATTTGCTTAGATCTAAGTAGTTTATTGATTGGCAGTCCTTGTTCGTTATCATGGGATTTACAATTCATTTTCAGAATTATTGTTAGAAACGTACCCGGAATATTTTCCAGGCACGGCTAAAACTGTTGCGAGGCCTCTCTGACCATAATATATCACGTGTATAAATCTATTAGTCAATTTCAAGAAGGTTGATTCTAGTAGTATATGGGCCATTCCATGGCAAAAGGTTTAAGGTATCTCCGTGATTCATTATGTACTAAGCAAGTCATCACATTATCATGGATCAATAAGACATACTCGCACTGGCTTTATAGATGAGCCATGCTCTGACAAAAGGGGGCTTAATGCATCTCCGTGATACATGATACGAGCCCAAGTCATCACATAATTATGGATCCATAAAAGCAACTTTTTTGAATAATCGACTTAATCATGAGGTAGACTGGTCCTTTGACAAACAGAAAATTGACCAATAGCGAAAAGTTTCGGCCCAGGTCAGTCTGCGCGGACTGCGCAGGCTGACCTGGGTCGATACTTTTCGCAGATGCATTAGTCATTTTTCACAAAGCACTGATCATATATTTAAACCATTATTTTATTTCAGGTTAACATAGCAATTCACTGTCTCAGTACGGACTTCAGCAACCAAAAAGGAGTAAAGGTGAGTGTAACCGTGGTAACGTTTCTAGTCTATGCAATTTAAATGGTTAAGTGTTTTTTTGATTTTCTTGAGATTGGGTTTTTTTTCTGCTTTAAAAAGAAAGGCTCCAATAATTGGCTTGCAACACGCGAAAAGGGGCATTCGGGCATTTGCGTAAAGTGTCGTTTCGGATCAGCCTGCGCAGTCCGCGCAGGCTAATCCGAGATGGCACTTTACGACTACGTTACATTTTGTGCTACAGTACACTTGTGCAAAACAGAAAATTACATAAAAACGGAAAGTGTCGTTTCGGATTAGCCAGCGCGGACTGCGCAGGTTGATCCCAGACGACACTTTACGCAAATGTCCGAATGCCCCTTTTCGCATGTTGCAGGCCATGTTCAAGGGACACGACTCAATAGTTAAAACATAATCCATTAACTATCTAATAAAAGGTATTTCTTTTCTTCTTACATGCAGCCTGATCTTGACCGTAACTCACCGTTTCTCTATGGATTTCTTTTGCTATGAAATGCCGATTACCTAAATTTGTTTTTGTAATGGTATACACATGTAAAAATACAACAGAATATTGCGCTTAGGTAATATTTCATATAAATATTCTCTGTCATATCTGGTCATAAAACAGTGGACACTTGTTTTCGATAAGTTTTCAACTCTTAAATTGCTATATAGATTTAATTTAAAATTTCTAACAAACTGTTGAAAAACTAAGTTACGTGATTTCGATTTCTTTATTTCCTGTGATAATCTCAATGTATCGGACAGTGTAGCGCCAAGATCAGACTGCACGTTCTGTGCAGTTTGATCTTGATCTTCACTGTCTGCTAAAGGTTCTCGAGTCTTTCTTTTAGAGCACCTTAGAGTTAATACCTAGACGCTCCTTGTTATTTAAAATATCTTGTTACATTTTCAGGGCCTTCCATTACATATCCAAATCGACACGTTCGAGAACGGGAAAGATCCCCAGCCAGTCAGCCGAGCCTACTGTCAGATTAAAGTCTTCTGCGACAAGGTACTAGTTGGACTCTTTTGATAAAATATGTAACAGTTATATGCAGTAAAACTTGTCTTTGTGACCACCTGTATTAATCAAGCAACCTGCATTAAGCAAGCATATCAAAGCAGTTTCCAAAGGAGGCATACACATGTACATTTGAGCCATGCTCTGGCAAAAGGGGGCTTAATGCGTCTTCGTGTTGCATTGTACCAAGCAAGACATCACATAATTATGGATCCATTAAATCCATGTAACAAAAAAAATCAACTAGATCTGGAGGTAAAATGGTCCTTTGAAATGCATAAAATTGACCAATAGCGAAAAGGTTCAACCCAGGTCAGCCTGCGCGGGCTGGCCTGGGTCGATACTTTTCGCAGATGCATTAAGCCCCCCTTTTACAGAGCATGGCCCATATGTATGTTGAATTGTACCTGTCTTTAGCAAGCAAGTCCCAATAGCGGCCAAAAATAAAACAATGCGGGTACTGAAATGCATTTGAACATATAAATCGTACTATAAATGAGTATTAATATCATTGTGAAGATGACAGTAAGTTATTGTACAATCGGTCAATATATTAGTCACTAGAGAAAAAAATGAATTTTAAAAGTAGGTCAAAAGTTTACTTTTTTACTTGGTTTAAAATTCGTCTTCTGCCATAATGTTTTCAAAAATTGTTTGCTGCTCGATGTAAAAATTCATCTGCAGGTGGTTTAGTGTTATTTCACGATCTATATTTTTCAGGGTGCGGAACGTAAAGCTCGCGACGAGGAGAGGCGGAAACAATGTCGAGAAAAGCATCATGCAACTAGTGCTGCAAAAGGTACGAAACATACGAGCCGCGTTCTGGTAAAAGGGGATTTAATGTATCTACTCGATGCATTATACCAAACGAATCGTCACATAACTATGGATCCACAAAACCCATTTTGTCTAAAAAGCGATTGAATCACGCAGTAGAATTGTCCTTGGACATGCAGAAAATTTACAAATAGCAAAATGTATCGACCCATGTCAGCCTGCATGGACTGTGCAGGCTGACATGTGTCGATACTTTTTCCAGATGCATTTGACCCTCTTTACTCAGAGCATGGATCATGTATAGTCGGACCAATAAATTGTTACTATCAGCAGCATTACTTGCTCAAACTCTAAAGCAAGAAAATAGCGCTTCTAATACTGTATAACCCTTTACCAAACGACAAAATTTTGGACCAGTCCAAATTGAAAGCATTTGCAGACGAAAAAATACATGTGAACCAAAAATTGAAATGCAATTTGGGAAGGGTAGAAAACATTGTGGGAAAAGGAGAAAATGCTGGTTACCAGCATTTTTTCCATTTCCCACAATGTTTTCAAAAGCTTTCCTTCTCAGGGTCGTTAAAAGTAGGGATTGTGTTGTAAAGGGTTAAGAAAATAGATCCACATGTGCCGACGATGTACGTATTTTCTCTTACCCAGCCTCTTATCATACACTGTGCGTTGCCTACAAGTATGACATGAGTTAATAATGTTTCCTTCCGCGGTATAGTGACTACCATAGGGTATTAGCCGTGGCTTATTCATAACTTCCTCTTTGTAAAGTATGAGCCATGCTCTGTGAAAAGGAGACTTAATGCATCTACAAAAAGAAAACTTTTTGATATCGGTCAATTTTCTGTATGTCAAAGGGACTAGTTTATCTCATGATTCAGTCGGTTGTTAGAGAAAATTGGTTTTATAGATCCATTACTACATTTTTGTGATGACTTGCTTGGTATAATGCATCACAAAAATGCATTAAACCTGCTCTTGCCAGAGAATGGGTCGTATATAATGACTTTTTCACAATCAAGAATGGGACTTTTATTAAACATATAATAACCTTTCACAGGTAACCGAAAACGACCAGAAGAGGTGTTCCACGAACCAATCGAACGTTCCGAATTTTATCCAATGGCTAATCTGCAAACCATTCCAGTGCTGTTCAGTCCCAAAATTGAAGGCGAAATCAGCGGATCTCGAAGGGTAAGATTGTTATACGGACATTGATAATCATGAGCCATGCTCATTCGGCATACCTCGGGTGATGGGAGCCATCATATCCCTCGGCTGTATCTGGTGGATTAATATGCACCAGATCGGTACATACCCGGAAATACGCCGGTTTACCGTTCCGAAAATTGTAAGGCTCCTCTTAAAAAAGAAAAATTGAGTTTCAATTTTCTATCGAAATCTTTCTAAATATGTTTCAGTTGAGTTGACAAACAGTTCGTACATTCATTATTTAACATGGTTTATCAATTCTGATTGAAGTTTTCACCGACATATAAACAGATGTGAATAACTTCATCGAGGTTGTTTATGTCGTTGCTAAACGACTGACAGTGGTGCGCTATATATAGAATCACGTGATTCTCATTTCAAAATGGAAATCTCCTTGATACGGACGAGGTTAGATGTAGGTACGGAATCGGCCGAGTTGTGACGAGTGGAGCCATGCTCTGTGAAAAGGGGCTGCATGCATCTACAAAAAGTATCGACCCAGGTCAGCCAGCGCACTCTGCACAGGCTGACCTGGGTCGAAACTTTTTGCTATATGTAAATTTTCTACATGTCCAAGAGCCATTCTACCTCAGGATTCTGCGGGTTGTTTTTGCTATCAATTAATTTTCTGCATGTCCAAGAGCCATTCTACCTCAGGATTCTGCGGGTTGTTAGATAGATCCGTAACTTGAAATAACTTGCTTGGTAGAATGCATAACGGATATGCATTAAGCACCCTTTTGCTAGAGTATGGCCCATTCGAATGTTTCTTATTCTTCAATACTTACTATAGATGCACTTAGCGAGTTAGTGCAGTCTGATCTTTGTCTACACTGTCTACATTTCTGTAAATAGTTCAGGGCAAACAATAAGAGTTACAGATTAATAAACCGTGTCAGTTTTAGTGAATTTCTGTTACATAAATTTGGCCTTATGGCGTTAACTTTGCTCTTTTTCTTGGTTTTACCTTAGAACTGTAATGGTGTTCAACCGGATATGCAAGACACATAACCGCCAACAAAGTCTAGAGCAGCTTTAAAAAGTAGTTATCTAACACAATAAAGAAAAACCTGTCTTACTCTTAGGCTACTAAGCGCGACTCATTCACCTTCGGCGGACACTGTAGATCAAGATCAGACTGTACTAAATGTTCATTCCTGTCTTTTATATACATGTAGTTTTATAATTTAATATTTTCTTTCCCTCAGGAAAGCCCAGTGAACTTGTCAACGAACGAAGACGATTGCTCAGGACATGAATCCTACTCTAGGTATTTATTTTATCCTATTAAATTCTTTGATGGTTTGTTCCCTTTCACTGCCTTTGGCTATATAAGTAGAGATCAGGATCAGACTGCAGAGGCACTGGTGTAACCTAGGAAAGCCATGAATAAGTGTGCTGTCACTTTGATTAAAGTGAAATATTGATGAAAGGAACGTATAGCTCTATTGAATTCATCATTATGATAATGAAATGAGTTTACTGATGGTAACTTATATAATTTATTTACTTATGTACCTTATTTATACTTTATTTACTTATATAAATTATATAACTTATATAAATTCATTTTTTATTCATTCATTCGTTTTCTGAGTCTCTCTATCTTTTCTTCGAACAGTTTACGGCTAACTGCAGACAGTTACGACAGTCCCGAGGAGGGGTTCTATCCTGCCACTAAACGTCCACGGACAGACGCCTTCGCTCCCTACAACCCTCTATCAAACAGTAAGTGTATCTTAGATCATTTTTAGCTCGGCTGTTTTCGAAGGAAACGTTGAGGTATTGTCGTAGCTATGGCGGCGTCGTCGTCTGAGTGGTCGTGTAAAAACTTTGGAATTTTGAAAAACTTAGACATTTTATGATGTCTCTGTCTCTACTGAAGACATTTACTTCAAACTGGAAGAAGTTATTTACTATCAAACGGGGAATTCATACAACAAGAGTGGGTAACTATAAAAGCATTTTTGACACAGTTATGTCCCTTTTTCGACTTTATATTTTCCTTGAAAATCACTAGTAGCCGAGTGTTGGCACCAGCATGCGGTGCTTTTGTTTTCATTTAAACATTTCTTTTATTATACAGAAGTACAATATAAATACCAATAAAACACAGTCAATTAACAAAGATAATCCTTTAGGAATGGATTGGAACTAAAGCAAGCTTAATGAGTTCCAATCCAATTTCCGGTTATTGCATATATAAAGTACGATTTATAGAACAAGTTGAGGAAACACATAGAAGAGAGAGAGAGAGAGATGGAGGAAAAAGAAGTGGGAACAGATGGGTGTGGAGTGTTAGGCCTATTGGTGAAGATGTCACCAAAACGTAAACTATATAGAGACTATAAAACCTTAGATCATTAGCCCTCGCATTCAAAGTGCCGAATTCTTCATTTTCATTGCTCATACAATTACTCGGACCAAATGCTAATTCAGTTGTCAAAATACTAATGATATTTAGATATATCTATGTTTCTTTTCGAAGGATTTAATACTTTCAAATAATTATTTGATAATCCGAAAACACCGTTTCTACTTTCAGTTTTGCTTTATGTTCGAGAGAAGCACGAAGACGTGTTCACTGCCGTTATGCTACGTTCGCCTACATTGCAAGGCCTATTGGAAGCGGTATGTATCTCTGTATAGACCATGATCAGCCTGCACATTGATAAAGTCAGATCTTGGTATTCATTTGGGCCCGATTTATCATCTTAACTAACACCATAAAAAGGTCCTATGGGAATTATTGTGAAGATGACAATCTGTTATACGGTCGGTCCAAGTGTTAGTCGCTTGCAGAGAAGTGAATTTTAAAATCAGGTAAAAAGTAAACAAAAGATAGAGTGACCCGGCAACTTTTAACCTAGATTTAGACTTTATTTTTCTACCAGCGACTAACACTTGGACCAAATGTGCAATAACAGATTGTCATCGTCACATTAATTTCCATACTTTTAAATGTTATGATGTAAATATAAATGCATTTTAACACGTACATTGTTTATCTTTGGCCACTTTTGGGCCTTTAACGAGCATTTTCTAAGCTACTGTAAGGAAAATATGTTAAGAAAAGAAAATGGACTTAAAAACAGTTTTAAGGAAAGGGATATATTTCTCGTTACGAAAAATCTGTAGCCTCTTTCCGTCTTTGTTTTTTTAAAGCATCACAGGCATAAAATCAAAATTAATGCTGTTTGACTTAAATGATTTTTTTTTGAATCTGAGAAACAGGCGATAAGAATTGTTTAAAAAAAGTTTCAGAAACATGATTAACCTAAGGACTGGTGAATTATGCGTTCGGAAAATATAGAGGAATTCAGTTATGAAATTACCTTGTTACTGAATTTCAAAAATTCTGATAAGAATAAATGAATAAAGTTAGCGAGCAAGATCTCAAGTACTTCCTTCATGTTAAAAATTCATTACAATCTGTATTACTCATGCTCTGTGAAAAAGAGGCTAAGTGCATCTGTAAAAAGTATCGACCCATGTCAGCCTGCGCAGTCCGCGCAGGCTGACATGAGTCGAAACTTTTTGCAATTTGTGAAGTTTCTGCATGTCCTAAGACAATACTACCTCACGACACAGGCGGTTGTTAATCAATTACATTTTATGGATCCATAATTATGTGGTGACTTTCTTGTCATCATGCATCACGGTATCCACCATTCTGTACATAAGCCCGGTAAATTAAAGGCCCAGTAAAGGCCAAAATATCAAAGCAGGTGTCATAATACATTTAAATTTAAATCATACCATCTAAAAGTATGGAAAATATGGTGGAAATGACAGTCTGGCAGAAAAAAGAATTTTAAAATCAGGCAAAAAAGTAAACAAAAGACACAGCTACTGGGCAGGTTTTAACCTAGTTTTGAAATTAATTTTTGTCAGCAACTAACACTTGGACCGACCGTTCAATGACAGATTGTCTTCTTTACAATAATTTCCATGCTTTTGAATGGTATGATGTAAATTCAAATGCATTTAAACATCCGCTTTGTTTACTTTTGGACTTTATTGTCACTTTAATGAATGGAACCATCCATAGTTCAATTATTGCTAAAAGGGTACCAGTTAGGGACTATTTAATGGATCCGTAATTATGCGGTGACTTGTTTGGTATCATGCATCACGAAGATACATTACACCCCCATTTGCAAGTGTATCCACCACTCTGTACGTAAGCCCTGTAAAGTAAGGAATGGAACCATCCATTGTTCAGTTATTGCTAAAAGGGTACCAGTTAGGAACCTTTACTGTGCCAAATACTTAACTTCGACCTCTTTCGATAGCTAAAAGTAATGCAACCCACTGATACTCAGACGGGAGCGCTGTAAATGGGTTAATTTATTACATCTTGAAACAGTTTGCAGCAGGCGAGTTTCAAAAAAGCCTTCAACTTAAATGAATATTAAAGATAGGGATACAAGGAAAATATTGGCGTTAGGGAAAAAAACTTCTGCTCTTTAAGGGAATTTTCTTCTAAAAATTCTTTCTTAAATTCTCTTTCCTTAAGCTGGATTCTACTGGACGACCATAGTCACCTGCGGCAAGTAAAGCGTTAACGTCATAAGCAGATATATTCGTTTCTAAATAAAACTAAATTACTTCAGTCTTTCCACAATTTTATCTTCATAACAGGATTTAACTCTTTTTACCAAACGATAAAATTTTAAACCCGTTCCGTTAAAAAAGGAAAACTTTTGCAGACGAAAAATTATATGTGGCTCAAAGTGTGTAATTTGTCTCTGAAATGGTAAAAACCATTGTGGGAAAAAGACAAATAGCTGGATACAAACATTTTCTCATTCTCCCACAATGTTTTCAGAAGACTTTTTCCTCAAGGTCGTTAAAACTCAGGAGTGTGTGGTAAAGGGTTTAAATGTAGGTTAAATTGCTGAAAAATGGGCTTAATTTTCCCAATTAGACTAATTGTAAAAAACATTGGGTGTTTTTTTGCTTTTGAACATTTCCTTATCTTAATAAACTAGCAGGCAGTATGCACCAAAGACCAGCAGATCTTGTAAATTGCAAAACTATCCGACTGATTGGCTTAGGCAGTTGGCAATCAGTTGGTTTGTCATAGTATTAAGAATCTCTTTTTTTTTTTTCAATTAGAGGTGGATACGGTATCCCTGCCTTTAACCTTTAACGACACAATCCCGAGTTTTAGCTACACCGGAGAATAAAACTGTCGAAAACATTGTGGGAAATGGAGAAAATGCTGGTTACCAGCATTTTCTCCTCTTCCCACGATGTTTTATTTTACTCTATCAGACACAAATTCCATCATTTTAGCAACGTTTAAGTTGTCGTCTGCAGATACTTTCAGTTTGGACCAATTGAAAATTTTGTCGTTTGGTAAAGCCTTCATTTATCATGACAGAGTAACAGAACTACTTTTCATTACTCCGCGGTTTATTTAAACAAAACGCTTAAAACCTCGTAAGAAACAATTCTATTTTAACGACCTTGAAAAAAGAAAGGCAGTTAAAAGCGTAGTAGACAAAGAAGAAAATGTTGGTAAACAGCATTTTCTCCTTTTCCCTCAATATGTTCTACCCCTTCAAAGACAAATCCCATCATTTTAGTCATACTTTATTTGTCGTCTGCAAGTGCTTTCAATTTGGTTGAGGCTAAAATTTTCTCGTCTGGTAAAAGAAAGATTTAGAGTTTCTAGACTCTAAGTCTAATTGTATTCAAAATTTTGTGTGGCGGCGTCTTTATTTACGGATCAATCTGGATTAAGGGTAGCCAAATTGACACTAATATAATTGGGGAAAGATTTTCTCGGTGAATTCAACAAATGACTGTACTTTACTGTAAATTTTTGTTGAATTCGAGAAACTTAAGGATATTTGTTCTGGCCCCTAAATCTTTAGCTACTAAAAAGATAAATTAGGCTTTTTCGACGGTTTCAAATACTATACCGTTTAAAATGAAGAGGTATTTCGATCGTTATGTGGACTAGTGGCGGACGATGTAGATCGATGGAAGATCAGATTGCACGTTCTGTGCGGTCCAATCTCAATGTTGATCATCGCATTGAAACAGTAAAAGTGCAACACACATAGTGTAACTGAAATGGACGATTTCAGTCTAAAAAGAAAACCTAAGATGTTGCACTTTTATCAATGTAAACATCTTTATTTCCGAGCACGCTACTATAGTGCAGTCGGTAAACGTAGCGTGCAGGACTTGAGACTAGGGGGTCACTGGTTCCATTTCCAGACTCGGCCAATTTCTTTTCCTAGCATTGATGGTAATCATTGCGACAGAAATCATTGCAGATCGAACAATGAAAACATGTACCATTAGAAAACACGGTTCTCAGACTTCAGCTATAACTGATACATGTACTTTTTATTCTGTTGAATCTGAATTAATATTTGAAGCACCTTTCACAATTTAAGTTGCTTTCCAGCTTTCCAGCCATTGTTGATCAAGATCAGACCACACAGAACGTTCAGTCTGATCTTTGATCTATACTGTCCATTTTGCTTAGACATCAGTGGAAAATTGATTGACTGATTGTACGGTATTTAACGCCGTGTACGACGCTACATCAGTTTATATTGCGGCGGCCAGCGCACCTGTTCATGCTTTCCTGGAGTTTCTCACAATATTCTTCCTAAGCCACAGGCTACTTTCCTTGATAAACATCGTCGAAACAATGACCAGCGCTGAGAGAGGAACGAATCAATGAATCCTGGAAGTGGCAGAGCGGGGAATTCGAACAAGCGACCCCATTTTTTCGAGTCCTGTACGCCACCGACTGCGCTACCGGGGCTCGGTATCATGGAAAAAAGCAGCCTTTAAATTACAATCATTCGTGTTTTTTTTCTACACCGAGAATATATATTCGGGGCTCTAAGTGTTAACACTGTTAGATGCAACAATGATCATTGTTGAAGAAAAAATAACTAGCATATTGGTTGTCTTGTTTCTTTTCAGGTGGAAGAAAAATACCACGTAACAGTATCCAAAATCAAAAATACATTTAAACGATCCAAAAAGGGGTGAGTTGATCAGGATTTATTGTGTGTGTGCGAGTAAGGGGGCCGAAATCTTTTTTGAAGGTCTGAAAGAGGTATGGTTAGACGAAACAAAAGGAGCTATGCCAAGATATCAATCATTTACTTACAGGAAAATCCTTTGTATCGATTACATTTTCGAGCCAAAGAAGAATCTAAGAAGTCCAGCAAAAGCTACCCGGACGTCGGCGTCGAAGTAAGCGTTGGCGTTGGAGTCGGCGTCCAAATTTGCGTTTAAGTTTTTTTTTCTTTTTAACACACATAATTTCTAAATATTTTCTAAATCATACAATTGGTTTGGTCCATATTCGGTATAATGAGAGACAAAGGTCCAAGGTTTCTTTCAGCAGTTTCACCGGCCATAGGCCTACCAATGATCTTAAAGTCAATGTCGAAGAGATCGATATTTTACATCTAAGATGTACATTAAGATTTTTAAAGCTCATATTTTCCAAACAAAATGATGGATTTTGTTCATATTTGGCCTCATGACCGACACAAAGTTTCATTGAGTAATATCCTAGCCATGCCCTTGATATCAAGGTCAAGGTCATAGGTTCTGAAAATTTCCGTTTTTCTAGAGCTCCTATTTCCAAATGATTGCCAGCCCCAACAGGTTAACTTGTCGAGGCGAGCCCGGCCGGGTAGCTCAGTGGTTTGCGTGTCTGACTTGTGACCTGGCGGTTTGCGGGTTCGATACCCGGTTGAGGAAAACTTTCTTTCCGGCGATATTTCGCTTCTCACCTCTGATGCATATCAAAAAAGTAGTCAGTGACTTGAAAAGAAAGTTGTGTTGGTACTAGAGTGAGAAAGCAAGGAAACACGTGCTCAGGTGCACTGACCGCCGTGATAAGACCTCAGCTGTTAAAACGGCCTTAAACTCCAGTACAGACAAATCGCCCAGGCGAGCTGAACTGTCTGATGACAGCTCTCGTTCTGAAACTTCCTTCGACGGTGAATACATGTGTATTCAAAATTTGATAGAATAATTAATTTCTTCGGCCAACTCTTGACCATGAAAACGTTTTCTGTGCAATGTCAGCCTGCTGCCACCAAGTCAAGAAGGAACTGACATAAACATTAACACTAAAAGTGCGATATTTACATACTTGTAAATGATCAGTTTCCGAGAGATACCAAATAAAGTTACAATAGAACAACCACTTAACTCTTAATAAAAACGGCAAACTTTTAGACGCATACAAATTGAAAGCATTTGTAGATGACAAATCAAAATGCTGCTTCAGTGACTAGATTTATCATTAAGAGGGTACAAAGCATTGTGGGAAAAGAAGAAAATGCTGGTTACCAGCATTTTCTTCTTTTCCCACAATGCTTTCAAATGCCTTTCATCCGCAGGGTCGTTCAAACTTGGGGATTGTGTGGTAAAGTGTTAAGGTTACTATAGATGTTTACACAAATCTATTGTCTTAGATGATGTCCGAACGGTCTTTGATTAATCCTTTTGAGTATAAAGTCGATCTAAGTTGATCACAAAACGTGTTCTACACTGGCCTATATTTCATGTGCTATGCCATTTTAAGGATAGGGCACCCTAATGGGATTCTTGGAACATCCCCTTTCGTCGCCGAAAAAATGTACGGATTCGGCTTAGACTCGGGTCATCCGTAGTCGATCGGCCGATACACGCTGGCTCCCCGCATCGATTACGGATTACCCGAATCTCCGCCGAATCCGTACTATTTTGGCGATGAATAGCGATATTACACGAATCCCATTAGGGTGCCCTATCCTTAAACCTATTTCGGCTTTAGTGATTTAAAGACCGGAGAGTACAGATCTTAAATCAGACGGTTCTCAGGTGCCTGGTCTTTCACTACACAATCCGAACGTGCTTGCAAACAGTTGAAGAAAAGAAAGATACCGTTCTCAACAATATAGAAAACATTCAGAGAAAAGGAGCAAGTGTTTGTGACAAGTAAATCCTTCGTCTACAAAAGCATTTTCCAAACTTGTCAAAAGCAGGGCTTAGAAATGCGTATTTGTGCAGTATCGACTTGATATCGTGTAAATAGAAAGAAGTTAGCCAGGCACAACTTTGAATAATGACATTGTGTTCTGGCATTCGTTTGGAACTAACAATGCCGGGCATCTAAGTACGTTAACTAACTCGATAGTGACCGGGATTCTAGTTCGGTGCACTGACGAGAACCCATCTTTTAAGTCTTTTTGTTTATATACTATGTTGAGTTGAATAGTTTTTTTTTTTTTTCCTTTGGGGTTGTTTAATTATATTAATACTGTTTTTGTTATTTTCGCGTGAATGACTGTTAATTGGTGTGTTTCAATTAGCCATCAGAACCACATCCTTGGTAAAGCAGTTGTGACACTTTTCATGGCGATGAATAAAGTAAAATGGAGTGTGTCTGGGTTACCCAGGATTCTGGCATAGTATTAAACGATCATAGTCAGACTTGAGAGAAAGTACAGTCTGCTCTGGATCTGCACTTCCACTGCTTTGTCATATAGATTCGCAATTATTGCCTTGAAATAGCAGTATTTTGGCTTTTTTGCTCAAAATCACCAGCATGTGCTATCACTGTAAAGAAGTGTGCGGGAGCGGGTAGCAACTGTAACCAAGGAAGTCAGTTTATCTTATTACTACCGATCCATGTATTGGTAGGAAACAGATCATAATTATTATGGCATGTTCAAATGTGTTTTTTCCGCTCAATCTTAACAACACTAAAGGCAATTTCATCTGCATCTGCGGCTAGTGAAGATCACGATCAGCGTGCACAGAATATGCATGATCATTTAGGATCAACAGTGACCGATATTTTATGAAAAGTTATGTTTTTATAAAGCTTTATATTTAGATCTGTTTGTGTGTATTTCATTTCAGACATGCTCTGGCAAAAGGGGGCTTAATGCATCTCCGTGATGAACTGTACCAAACAAGTCATCTCATAATTAAAGATCCATAAAAATGCATTTTGTCTAACAACTGACTGAATCATGAAATAGAACAGTCCTTTGATATATAGAAAATTGACCAGTAGCAAAAGGTTTCGACCCAGGTCAGCCTGCGCAGTCTACGATACTTTTTGTGGATGCATTAAACCCCCTTTTCATAGAGTAAGGCTGTTACAATCATAAGCCCAGTTTTGCTAGCTTATAATTCTCCGACTGCCAAATAAATAGATTCGATTATTTTGATAGCTTAAATTACAATTTTTGACACTTATCTAAAACAAAACAAAACAAAAATATGCTTAGTTGCTGCAATGTTTTCATATGTATCTACAAATAAAATCCACTTTAATTGACCACATCTTATGGTTACAGTTTCAAAATCTTCTAATCCAAGTTTATATCAGGAAGAAAGCAAAATCCTGTTAAATCAACTTTTACGCCAATAAAGTCTGATCCAGACTGGTGTCTGTCAAGTACAATGGTTTGTGCTACAAGATTAGTTAGTTTGGTTTCGGAAAACTAGGTCATCCTGACCAGTTTTTGGACCAGCACTTACACATGCATAAAATTTAATAACTACGTCATCTCTTCTGCTTGGGTTTTGTCGTGTCTCTTCTCAAAAAGTAACCGAAAAAAGAAATGTTTTCAATACGATTTTGTTCGATGATTTTGTGCAGACTTTATCTATTTATTTGCAAGGAAATTAACGAAATTGTCTACGTATAGGAAACAGGTGTTGCTATGGAATGAATGGTCACTGGTCGATTTTGCATCGAAACAATGGTCGTACTTTGAATGATTTCGAAGCTTTATGTATTTATTGTCTTACTAATGCTGAACGACACATTGTTAGACTCATACATTTTTTAAGCGATTGCAGACGACAAATTGAATGTGGCTCGGTCGAAAATATTTGTCTTTGACAGGGTAGAAAATACATTGTGGGAAAAGGAGAAAATGCTGCTTTTGCAGCCTTTTCTCCTTTTTCCACAATGTTTTCAAGTGCCTTCCTCCATAAAGCTGTTAACACAAGGGATCATTTGGAAAAACGTTTAGAATGTTTCAATAAAGGACATCAGGTCCTACGTCTCATTGTCCACTTTTTTTTTGCCCACTTTGTCGTGGTTTGTGTATTACTTGAAGGGAGGTGTTAATAATTTCTACCTCTTTGTTTCTTTGTACTTTCAGAATCTTGGTGCGAATGGACGACAATATCATACGTCATTACTCTCACGAATCCACGTTTATCATTGACTTAAAGTGCACAAATGAACATCAGGACTACGACCTTATTTTAACAGAGATCGATCCCAGCTGATATCGACACCTTGCTGTCTCAAACAGTGTTTATCTTTAGTGCTGGCATAGCATGGTGCTCACATATCGCTGTTCCCTCTCGCTCAATGTATATTTAAGGATTCTGCTTGATTAAGGCATCACCATTAAAATATGCCTGCTTCATCTCAGGAGGAGAATCTTATATGGAGAATATCAGGAGTAAAAGAGCAGTCTTTTTGCTGATCTATTTTAACTGTTTCAGCGCCAAATATCTAAACTAAACTCGCTGTTCCTTCTCGCTCAGTGCATACTTTAGACTCTGTTTGATTTGGGGCATCATTATACAAATATGCCTGCTTCATCTCAGGAGGAGAATCTTCTTTAGAGAACATCAAGTTGAGAAAAAGCAGTCTGTTGATTGTCGTATTTTAGTTCTTTCAGCACCAAATACCTAAATTCAAATATCTTATTCACCAATCATTCTTGATTACATTCTTAGTCTAATACTCAAGAATTTCCAAAATTTGAAAGTAGGCAATTTCTTATTGGCTAAACCAAATTTACTCATAAATCTAGAGTAAGAATGCAATTTAGAACGGTTGGTGATTACAGGCCAAGATTACTCATTTTATGTATTGTTATCTGAAATACACTTTCTGTCCAAGCAACTTGACCTGCTATTGTCGTCGACAAATATAAGCAGAGTACTACCTTTGCAGTTGATGTTGGTACAAGTAAAAGCCAGCTTGTGTTAAGCAAGCACCTACGGAACAGTCAAACATACTTGCTTAAAACAGGTGCTTGCTTTATTCAGGTACATTTCAACGTAATACCTCTTACTTACATTAGTGGAACTCTTCAAACTTAAGACGCGTTTATACCTATTACCGGGACTAGGTGTAAACAAAAATCAGAGGCAACACACATGAAATACAATCAAATGCAACTATCTTTTGATACAGTGTCTTATTGATGAGTATATTCAGGCTGTTATTTCTTATTTGTTGTTCTCGTTATGTGTTATTGAATGCTTTGTTTCACGTTATGGGCACCGCACCTGACGTAACAATATCGCGCTGTCTCGCGAGACTCGGTCTCTTTCTAACCAAATATTCAGAAGGGCGCTCAAAGAAAGATAACTCTATCGGACTGACGACTATAAATAGCCTTCTCTAGGAACGTAAAATATGTTTGCTTAACACATGTTCTAGTTTAATCCTTGGGCTGCTGAGTGCTACTTGAGGACCTTTTGCGGACAGTGTAGATCAAGATCAGACTGCACAGAACGTGCAGTCTGATCTTTGATCTAAACTCTCCGATAAGGAAATATTTTTCTCCAAAAGAAAAAAAAAAAAAAGTAAGTTTGAAATAGCATTATGCAGGGTTTTTACTATCGGTTTCATTTAACTTAGTTCTATTTCAAACTTATTTTTTGGAGAAAATTATATCCTAGGACAAAGTTCATAGAGGCTACCACTGAAACAGGTTTTACTGTGTTTATAATCTGATGGCTGCGTTGGAAAAGAATGGAACAGAGAAGAAATAGTCCAGACGTAAACTGTCACCTTGTGCATAAGACTACAGATTAAATCATGTGTTCACAGACATTTAATCATGTCAGGAAACGATATAAAGTGTGGAATGTCAGATGAGATTATTCGAGATTGAATTCTTGAATGAGACGTAAGTCCACTGTGTTTCAGCATTGTGTGTGTGCGATATTTTTTCTATGTGAGGTTAGAGTAGTGCTTTCATTTCTTTCTTCTTAAAAATGTCTCCATTATATACTCATATATGGCCTGCAACACGCGAAAAGGGGCATTCGGACATTTGCGTAAAGTGTCGTCTTGGATCAGCCTGAGCAGTACGTGCAGGCTAATCCGAAACGATACTTTCTGTTTTTATGTAATTTTCTGTTTTGAGCAAGTCTACTGTAGCACAAAAACCTAATATAGTCGTAAAGTGCCGTCTCGGATTAGCCTGCGCGGACTGCGCAGGCTGATCCGAGACGACACTTTACGAAAATGTCATAATGCCCCTTTTCGCGTGTTGCAGGCCAATTATAATGCTATATTTGAGCCATGCTCTGACAAAAGGGGGTTTAATGCATCACCTAGATGCATGATACCAAGCAAGTCATCACATAATTATGGATCCATGAAACCAATTTTGTCTAACAACCACTTGAAAAAAGAGGTAGAACGGTCTTTGGACATGAAGAAAATTTACAGTCGGCAAAAAAATCGACACATGTCAACCTGCACAGACTACGCCGGATAGTAAGAGTCGATACTCTTTGCAGATACATTAAACCCCTTTTTCACAGAGTGCGACTCATATAAATTATAACACATATCATCAACTGAGATCTTAACTCTTTACCAGAAGACAAAATTTTTTGACTTGTCCAAATTAAAACGCATTTGCGGACAATGTATCAAATTAAACTCGTACTATAATATAGTAATACATAATATATATAATAATATATATACATATTATGTATTTAACTTATTTTTGAAAAGTCAGAAAACATTGCTGGAAAAAGAGAAAATGCTGGTTACCAGCATTTTCTCTTTTTCCCTCAATGTTTTTAAAAGCTTTATTTCTTTCTGGTAAGGGGTAAGCTCCTAAATGGATTTAATGAAAGTTCCAGGCAAAATATAAGGCTCATATATGGCTTGCAACACGCGAAAAGAGGCATTCGGACATTTGCGTAAAGTGTCATCTCGGATCAGCCAGCGCAGTCCGCGCAGGCTAATCCGAGACGGCACTTTACGTCTACATTAGATTTTGTTCTTCAGTAGACTTGCGCAAAACAGAAAATTACATTAAAACGGAAAGTGTCGTCTCGGATTGGTCTGCGCGGACTGCTCAGGCTGATCCAAGACGACACCGTTTACGCAAATGTCCAAATGCCCCTTTTGGCGTGTTGCAAGCCAATTATTGTTGCAACTTCACTGAAAAGATGTCGCCGTAAAATCAAAGGTACTAGTATATCACTTAAAATCAAAGGTCAGGCTGCATGTTCTGTGTAGTCTGATCTTGATCTACACTGCTAAGCAGCCCAAAGGTTTAAAAATGAGGGTCTTATAGAACCCGGTACAAGTTAAGGGCATTGGGTTTACAGTTGAGAGGGTCATGCGTGGCACAGTGATAGAATGTAGGACTGGCAACCTAGAGGCCTCGTGTTCAAGCCTCAGGGGCCGCACTTGGCTAGACACTTCAGAACCTAGCCTAGTACAGGGGAAATCCAGGACATACATGACAATGTAAGCTGTCACTGTGCTATGACTGAAATAATGTTGAAAGCGGCGTAAAACACCATTTGACCAAGTCACGTTGGTCTTTCCTTTGGCATAAATAAATAAATGCACAATCGAACGCGTTAATGACTAATGGTGTTTGTTGTTAAAAAAATAGAAGACTCTTTCTTCTATCATGTTATTTTTCTTTAAGATCCCCCATTGGCTCAGGCATTTCGCTGACAAACGCTCCCTTGAAGTCAAATGACATAAAAGAATTAGCTTACACTCCCACATGCAATTATTTTCATTGTACCAAAAATTGAGAGCTTTGAATCTATACAAATCACACGTTCTTTTTTGTAAAGCAGATAGGATACATTTAAAAAAAAAACACTGAGAAATGCAAACATAAATATTATGTCTTTTTAAACTGTCTCCGGTTTTTGAAGTGTTTTCAACTTCTCCAGTAAAACAAATATTGAAGCTTCTGAAAATGGAAATCAAACGTTATGGAACAAACGAAAAAGCATTGACTTAAACAGAAATCATTTTTGTTCAATTTCTTTATTTTTCACAATATTTTTGGGGTATTTATACTGCTGAGGACTCTCTAGATTAGGGTAAAAGGGTATTTAAAAAAAAAGGTCTTTATTTAAATATAATATTCAAATGTCCGTCCATATTTTTCCACATATGCAACAAAAAAGTATATATTTTGAGAGAGAAGTTTTTCATGTTAAATTTTATAATAAATTGTTTATTAATTGAGAACGAAACTAACTTGTGTTATTGATAGAATCTCATTTTTTAGAAGAAATAAATGTGTTGTAAATTAATTTAGCCATGCCCTGTGAAAAGGGAGCTTAATGCATCTGCTAAAAGTTTCGACACAGGTCAGCCTGCGCAGTCCGCGCAGGCTGACCTGGGCCGAAACTTTTTGCCATCCGTCAATTTTCTGCTTGTCAAAGGACAAGTCTACCTCTTGATTTTATCAGTTGTTAGTCAAAGTGGATTTTAGGGATCTATGATTATGTGATGTCTTGCTTGGTACAATGCAACACGGAGATGCATTAAGCCCCCTTTTGCCAGAGCACGGCTCAATTATTATTTGTTAAGAATAGTAATTAAGTATAAATGTTATCAATATTGCATTCATTACAAAAATAAATTTATTGAAATCGAAAATATTTTATTTAATCAAAATAAGATTAGTGCATTTTGTTTCGGAAAATAAAAGACCAATTCTCGCAAAAGGGAGTTAAAACATAATCTTAATGTATTAAATCAAGCAATTCATTATATGTTATAGATCCCTTTTGTTTACAAACCGACTGAATCATGAGTTAGAGTGGTCCTTTTCTCAAAGGCGTGCCTACATACGCGGACGTTATTGATCCAAGATCAGACTGCACATTCTGTGCAATCTGATCTTGATCTGTGCTGTCCGCAGAATGTCCTGTTTTTGATTACGGCACTGAAAGGATAAACTGTTAACAAGATGCATTCATACATCAAAAAGTGATAACGTTATTATTGTGAGTTGAAGTACGCTAGAGTGCATTTTGATACAAACGATAGATTTTTTGTGTACTGTTTAATGACTGAAGATAAGGTTAACCTCGTATATAATCAAATGCAGATTGTTACAGAAAGATACACAATAAAAAAGCTATGCTCTGGCAAGAGGGGGCTCAATGCATCTCCGTGATGCATGATACCAAGCAAGTCTTCATATAATTTTGGATCCATTTATTTTGTCAAACAATTGACTGAATTATGAGATACAAAGGTCCTTTTACATACAGAAAATTACCAATAGCAAAATGTTTCGACTCAGGTCAGCCTGCACGGACTACGCAGGCTGATCTGGGTCAATAATTTTTTTTTCCCCCAGATACATTTGACCCCCTTTTCACAGAGCATCGCATAATCTTAATTTACATGAAAACAGATTCAGTAACATTTTGTTTTTTGAAACACTCAAAAATTCGAATATATTGGTAAATTCAAACTATTGGCATCAAATTTGTGAAAAAAAGTTCATGTTGTAGCAGTTCCTATATCTTATGCCAGCAAACAGAGCTGTTTTCTGATTATACGTGTTCAGTATATTGTTGGATCGAATGAATTACAAGGGCTTATTCAGAATCTGGTGTGTTTCTTTTTTTTGTGCTTGTAATAAGCTACAGATGATCAGGCAAAAAAAAAAAATACTCGTATGGTAAAACAGTGCTTTTGTTGCATAGTTTTGTATATTTTTGTTATATATATTTAGAGATTTTGCAAACTGAAAATGAACCCCGATATTGACATTGTGAAATTTTGAATAAAGGTAAAAGTGCATTACAATATACATGTGGTTTGTTTTATTTCGTTCTGTATGTGTAACCCTTAGGCCGCCAAGCGCGGCTCACTGACCTTTTGCGGACAATGTAGATCAAGATCAGACTGCACAGAACGTGCAGTCTGATCTTGGATCTACACTGTCCGAGAATGAGATATTTTCCCCCAAAGAATACTTTTGAAATAGCGAAATTTGTTGGGTTTTTTTACTGTTTGCTCGAAAGTTTCATCTCACTTATTTAGCAGGTTGAAATTTAGCATCGTTTTATAGATGTTCCACTTATATTATGATGAAACACTATGGAAAAAAAAGTCTATTGTTCAACATTTCGGCTAATGCCTTTTTTAAGAGTTTAGTGTTTCTAAACTCTCAAAAGAGGCAATACAGGCATTATTGAATAATAGGATTTTTTCTTATTTTTTCATTCATAACCTAGGACATCATTAGAGTCATTATATAACGATGCTTAGTGCACCCATCCATGTATTTCTGGAGTTCCTTGAATTGGGATCTTGAACAAGATTCTTTTAATACCACTGGCTGCTTTTCCACATTAACAAAGTAGACATAATGTTAATCGGTGGATGAAGACTGGATCCTGTTACAATGACTTTCACTTACTCTAGGAAAGATTTTAGGATGGGCCACGTGACCTCAGGATCCTGAATACCAAGGAGTGTCAGCATCCACTTAGTTTCCGGAGGTCGTCAATAGCACTTGTCATCTAAAGTATACCTTGTACCTTAAAATAGCTGTTTAGATACCATTATGATAAATACCATTTGTGGAAGATGTAGATCATGATCAGACTTTAAAGAACGTGCAGGCCGATCTACAAACTTTTGAGAATTAGACTAAGAATGGTTGGTGGATGCAGGTCCTGATCTCGATCATTCCTGTTCGTTATAGCACCTACAAGTGTGCCAAGGAGGCATTTAAAAGCAGCAACTCGTTATATTTGAGCAGCGTTCTGGCAAAACGGGGTTTAATGCATATAAGCCATGCTCTATCAAAAGGGGGCTTAATGCATCGCGGTGATACATGATACCAGCTCAAGTCATCACATAATTATGGGTCTATAATAGTCACTTTTTGAACAACTAACTTGATCATGAGGTAGACTGGTCCTTTGACTTACAGAAAATTGACCGATAACGAAAAGTTTCGGCCCAGGTCAGCCTGCGCGGACCGCGCAGGCTGATCTGGGTCGATACTTTTCGCAGATGCATTAAGCCCCCTTTTCACAGAGCATGGCTCATTTCTGTTATGCATTAAACCAAGCAATACATCACATAATTATGAGTCCATAAAATCCATTTTGGTGAACAGCCGACTGAATCGTGAGGTAGAATTGTCCTTAGAAATGAAAAAAAAAAAAAAGAAGAAATACAAATAGCAAATTATTTCGATTCATGTCAGCTCGCGCGAACTGCGCATGCTGACATGGGCCGGTACATCTTGCTGGCACAGTAAACCTCCTTGTCGCATAGAACGTCTCATTTCTCTATAGGCTCTGTGATTCGGTAGATTAGGCTAATAAATTGAACTCGGGAAATCCTCAAATCTGCTCTTGAAACCATTTTGGGTAAAAGGAAAAATGTAGGTAACCAGAATCTCCTTTTTCCAAAACGTTTCTTCCTTATCAAAGACAAAAACCAACTGTTTCAGCCACGTCTAATTCATAGTCTGCAGACGGTTGCAATTTAGACCCAGTAAACATTTTCGTAGTTTGGTAAAGATTTAATTCCGCCTTTATTACAGTGTAAAAAAGGGCACAAAACTGATATCGTAGGTATAAGCTAAGGGGGCTTAATGCATCTGCAAAAAGTATCGACCCATGTCAGCCTGCGCAGTCCGCGCAGGCTGACATGGGCCGGAACTTTTTGCTTCTGGTCGAAGGTCCAGTGTACCTCACGATTCAGTCAATTCTTAGACAAAATGGATTTTATAGATCCACATTCATGTGATGGTTTGTTAGGTATTATAAAATATGATATATAAAATTAGTATATACAGGGTGATTCATAATATCTGATACAGTTTCAATCTGTATTTTTTTTTTCCAGCACATACCTTTTATGATATCTATCACAATACTCTACAATAATTTCGGTTTTATTTGATGTACAATGTTAAGTATTTTAAATGCTTACACGTTGAAATAAATAGGTCAAACTTTTTCACAACATTTAAATGATATTCTCTATATGTCGTCCATTCTGGGCTGTTACGACGTCAAAGTTTGTTATCACCGATGCACACATTTCTGATGATATTTTTCTCATCTCTCGACGAATAGCTTGTTTTAACTCTCCAACAGTGTCTGGTTTGGGTGAATATACATCTTCTTTTAAGTGTCTTCACAAGAAAAGTCCACAGGACTAAGGTCCGGGGAATGAAGAGACCATTGTCAGTCTTGAAGGAGATAAAGTTTTCCCGAAAAGTTCATGTAGCCAGGACCTTAGTCCGTTGAACTTTTTCTTGCGAGGACACTTGAGAGAAAATGTATATTCACCTAAACAAAACACTGTTGGAGAATTGAAGAAGGATATTTGTCGTGAGATGAGAAAAATAACGCAAGAAATGTGTATATCAGTGATAGCAAACTTTCAAAAGAGGCTTGACGTCGTTATAGTCCAGAATGGACGTCATATAGAGCATATTACATGTATATAAATACTGTGAAAAAGTTTGACCTATTTTAATTTAACATGTAAGTATTTAAAGTACTTGACATTGAGTATCAAAGTATACTGTAATTATTGTAGAGTATTGTGATATAAATTATAACAAGGTATGTGCCGGCAGAAAAAAAAATACTGAAACTGTATCAGATATTATGAATCACCCTGTGATGGTTTGGTAGGTATAATGCATCACGGAGATGCATTAAGCCCCCTTATGCCAGAGCGTGGCTCATATCATACAGTGTTATATACCATAATTATATCGCATGTTTCTCACACATAAGTCGCATAAGATCTCCAATAACGAAGTTTTTTTCTCCGCGTAAGCTTTATTCCTATGTCATGCAATGGTGTGGGATTGATTCTACCAAATATTTTTTGGAAATCCCAGTGCGATCCGACTTGCCCTTTCATTCAAAGCGGACACGGATTCTTGTGAAACTTTACGTGGACTGTGGGTGTTTAGTGATTTATTAGTTTTTTTTTTGAAAATTAAGTGAAGTGGAATCTGACACTCGTTCACAAATCTTTATTTTTTTATGGAATTTGAAATTATTATTGATCCTTAAAAATGATGATTATTTTCTAATCAATATAAAATTCAACTTTTTGAAGAAAAAAAACCAGAATTATTTTCACGCATTTTGATACATTGCACGTTTCGACCGCTGAAACTCTTTACTAGTATTAGTCACCGTCTTGTTAAGGATATTCAGAGGTGCGTAACATTTGTTAATTTGTGATGACTAAGAATTGTTTAACGCTTTCCTAACTCTTTAAGTCTTACCAAACGACAAAATTTCAGACTCGACCGAATTGAAAGCAAATGCAGACGACAAATTAAATGTGGAATAATATGGTTTTTTTTAGATGTTAGAAAAGATTGTGGGAAAGGAGAAAATGCTGGTTACCGGCATTTTCTCCTTTTTCCGCAATGTTTTCAAATGCCTTCTTCCTCATGGACGGGACTGGGGTAACAATTCATAGCTATTTGAATGTATAACCATGACATTTGTTTAATGACGAAAATATTCATAGAGGCTTCGAATCTTTTTTATTGCTCACTTATTAACAAAAAATATACAAGCCTCGTCAAAACTGGTCCTCAGCAAACTTTTGAGTTCTGCTTCGTTTTTTCCTAATGGCTCGAAACATGTGCACGTCAGGATAATTATTTTGTACTGATATTTACACTATTTTCTTTTTCCTACATTGTGCAATTAGACTGTTACATAGTCAGACCTCTGCTGACTTCTCACTATTTTTCCCCTATTGTAGGAAAACCTTTTAGGCTATTTATGAATACTCCAAATATATGAATACTGCATTGATTATGAAAACGTTTTTTTTTTTAGGTTATAGAGCCTAAATAAAAGGCAGGTTTTAAATTTAAAGCAAAACGAATATTTACTGGCTGATTAGATAAAATCGTGACCCAGTGGTACAGGTTGTAGATTTGTAACCCGAAGTTCGATCCTCATGGTGCAAACAGGTTTTCTTGGGAGTTTTGTTGGACAAGGCACTCTCGCGTCCTGCCCGAGAACTATTGGAAACCCAGACAATGAATACTAGTAAATGAGCTGTAGTAATGATGTAACTGAAAATAGTTAAAAAAAGGCGTAAAACGTCATTCAAATTAATCAAATAATGCCTGCCGCACAGCCATAGAAAGAAGAACAAATAGACATTACTAAATCTTAAAGTATATTCGCCCTCATCCTGCCGAATTTAAACTTGTTAATGATTGCACTAAAGGATTCCAAAAAGTTTCTCGGCATTCCACTGGGTTTATATATCTGAAACTACTTGTAAAGCATCGGAGGGTGTAGATCATGCTCAGACTGCATGTATGTTCAGGCTGATTTCACTTCACATTATAGGAAAAATACATGAATATCGCAAACGGCAGGACAAGGGTTACGTCGAATTTAGCCGATCTTTATTAATGCTTCCTTATAATTGCTTGATATTGTATATACATACCTCTCTTGTTACTTCTTGAAGTCCGCAGTTATTGCTTTCCATGAATGGCACAAGAATGATTTACTTTTAACCGCGGCAATACATTATTTAGGCGGTGATTTGCCCTGCATTTCCGGTTAAATACAATCCAGTAGTGAGCTACAGCCCGCCTAATCTTTATTAAGTCTTTGCCAGACGACAACATTTTAGACTAGTCCAAATCGAAAGCATTTAAAGGCGGCATATAAAGTATTGTTCAAATGACGGACTTTGTCCTTAAAAGCGTGGGAAAGATTGATGGAAGAGGAGACAATGCTGGTAACCAGCATTTTCTCCTTTCACACAACGTTTTCTACCCCTTCAAAGATAAATCGTCCAATTTGAGCCCTATTTTATTTATCGTCTGCAAATGCTTTGGATTTGGCGAGATAAAAATTTTGTCGTCTGTTAAAGAGTTAGGATGTCAACTACAGCCTAATTTTGGCAGAAGATATATGTCTCTTCAATCGAAAGCATTTTCAGACGGTAAATAAAGTATTGTACAAATAATGGAATTTGTCTTTATAAACGTAGAAAACGTTGTGGGAAAAGGAGAAAATGCTGGTTACCAGCATTTTCTCCTTTTCCCACAATGTTTTCTACCCTTGTAATGTTTGATCCTTCAATATGAGCCCCATTTAATTCGTCGTCTGCAAATGTTTTGGATTTGGCTAATGAAAAAATGTCATTTGGTGAAGAGTCAACAATACTCGTAGAAAATGACGTCTTTTTAATCCGAAATGAAAAAGTTAGCGGGTGAACTCTTTACCAAACGATAGAATCTAAGACTTGCTCAAAATTGAAAGCATTTGCAGACGACAACTAAGTGTAACTCAATTGAAGATTTCTGTTTTGATAGGGAAGAACCCATTGTGGCAAAGGGAGAAAATGCTTGAAAACCAGCACTGTTTCCTTTTTCCATGATATTTTCTACCCTTTCAATGACGAACCCTACATTTTGAGCCCCATTTTATTTGCCGTCTGCAAAAGCTTTCGATTTGGCAAATTAAAAATTTTGTCGTTTGGTGAAGAGTTACAATGACAACTACAACCTCATTTTGGCAGAAGATGACGTTTCTTCAATGGTTTAGCATTTGCAGACGGCAAATAAAGCATGGTTCAAATTATAGAATTTGTCATTATAAGCGTAGAAAACATTGTGGGAAAAGGAGAAAATGCTGGTCACCAGCATTTTCTCCTTTTCCCACAATGTTATCTACCCCTTCAAAGAAAAATCCTAACTTTCGACCCCCATTTAATTTGTCGTCTGCAAATGCTTTGGATTTGGCAAGTAAAAAAAAAAATTGTCGTCTGATTAAGAGTTAAAATATCAACTTTAGCTTCATTTTTGATGGTCAGAGGATGACGTCTTCTTTAATCGAAGACGTTTGCAGACGACATGCTTTGGATTTGGCAGTAAAAAAAAAAATTGTCGTTTGGTTAAGAGTTAAAATGTCAGTTACAGCCTCATATCTCGGAAGAAGATGACGTCTTCTTTAATTAGAAATGGTAAAGGAAACAGATAAAGTAGATCTAGAGATTGTATCCTGATGGTACAATAATTACCTTTGATCTCTGACTGTGATATAAAAGCAAGCTTGGTTTTCTATATGATCTAAGTCAAAACAATGCATTAAGAAAATTACAGGTTAATATTTTTTATATGATTCACATAAAAAAAAAACGAAAAAGAATACAACATTGATTTTTCTCTGTAGGCGTAAAGAAACTAGAACATTATAATCAGTTACATTCTTTAGATAAAATGAGCCAGACTCTGTGATAAGGGAGCTTGATGCATCTACGAAAAGTATAGATCTATGTCAGCCTGCTACGCGTTTGATCCTCACTGATAGCGTAAGTTTTTTTTTTTTTGTGGGGGTGTCCTTGGGCAAGACAACAATATAACGAAAAAAGGAAAACTCATTTTATTACTTTCTAAAAGAAATTTGTAGCAGATTACTTTGAAAATATCCTTCTGCGTATATGGATGAAATAAATGAATTTAGGATTCATACTTTTAAAAGAAACAAGTAAAAACGCTTCATGAACAATCCTCCTTATACCATTTTTGCTTTGTTTGTTTGTTTTGGAGTTTAACGCCGTTTTAATCCTAAGGCTGCTAAGCCTGACACAAGGTTCTTTTACGGACAGTTTAGATCAAGATCAGACTGCACAGAACGTGCAGTCTGATCTTGGATCTACACTGTCCGATAAAGATATATATTTCCCTTAAAATAACTTTGTAATGGCAACATTCGGTTTTTACTATAGACTTGAACTTTTCATTTTGGTTATTTAGCAAGTTCAGGGTTAACAGCTGAGGTCTTATCACGGCGGTCAGTGCACATGCTCATGTATTTCCTGGCTTTCTCACATCGGTACTGACACAACTTTCTTTCCAAGTTACTGACTACTTTTCTCACATGCATCAGAGGTGAGAGGCAAAAAATCGCCGAAAAGAAAGTTTGCCTCAACCGGGTATCGAACTCATAACCAGTTGACTCGTCAGATGCGCTAACTGAGCTACCCGACCATGCCCATTTTTTTTTTTATTTGTCCAAAAACTGGTCTGCGGTATGACTTAAACAGTAGGAACTGCGGGAGGTAATGAACCCAACAAGAATGTTAGAATTCCTGGAATCAAACAGACTATCAATACAGATAACGATACAATCGAACGCATTCATTAACCCTTTACTAAATATGCACAGGTTTTTACCCTAAACCTGCTCAATAAGTCAAATGAAACTTTCACGCCAACAGTAAAATACCCAATTATTGCTTTTTCGAAGTTACTTTTTCGGTAGGAAAATATCTCCTTATCGGACAGTATAGATCTAAGATCAGACTGCACGTTCTGTGCAGTCTGATCTTGATCTACACTGTCCGCTAAAGGTCTTCGAGTCGCGCTTAGCAACCTAAGGGTGAACAAACCTGAGAAAGAGGGCTTTGCAAAACATTGTGGGAAAAGGAGAAAATGCTGGTACCCAGCATTTTCTCTTTTTTTCACAATGTTATCTACCCCTTCAAAGAAAAATCTTCCAAATTTTGTTTGACGATAGCACACTGGACAATTTGAAAATTCTGTCATATGATAAAGAGCGAATAGGTATATAAGTCAGAAAGCTACAAACGTTTTCCCTCAGATTCAGAACAAATATTAACGCTTACAGCGTCATTGTTAATTTTTTGTTGCGAACGATAAGCACTGAAGATAGAGCATTAAAGGCCCTGTAGCGGTTAAATATAAACAATGCCGGTGTTAAATTCTGTTCTGTTCTGTTAAAATGCATTCAAGTTTAAACTATACCGGTACCATTTAAAAGTATGGAAATTATTGTGAAGTTGACAATCTGTTACTGTACAATCAGTCCATGTGTTAGTCGCTGGCAAAAAATCTAGGTTAAAAGCTGCCAGGCCGCTCTATCTTTTCTTTTCTTTTTACGCGATTTTAATATTCATTTTTCTATCACTTGAACTGACTGCACAATATAAAAATGTCATCTTCACAATATTTCCCATACTTCGAAAGGTATGAATTGAATTTAAATGCATTTTAACATCCGCATTGTATACTTTTGGCCCATACTGGGCCTTTAACTAAGTAAATTTCTGTTGTGAACAGTGAAGATCAAAATTAGTAAAAATGGGCAAAACGTGCAGTCTTATTTTGAAACTACACCGCCCTTTATCCTGAGAAATTTTAGACCGGAAGAAAAAGTAGAAAATGTACATTTTTTTTTGTCTATAGAATCTATTTGAGCCATGCCCTGGCAAAAGAGGGTTAAATGCATCTCCGTGATCTATTATACCAAGCTAGACATCACATGATTATCATGGATCTATAAAATCCATTTTGTCTAACAAATGGCTGAATATTATGGCAGAACGGTCCTTGGACATGAAGAAAAATCAAAAAGCATCGACTCATGTCAGCCTGCGCGGACAGCGCAGGCTGACATTAGTCGATGCTTTTTGCAGAAGCATCAAACCTCTTTTTCACAAAGCATGGTTCACTTTATTGCTTTGATGTTGAAATTGTTGACGTTAAAGTAATGACTTGATAATATCACGGTAGATTGCGCAATCGTAAAGTACAGTCATTATAAATCGTGGGGTGTAAACACGTAGGCTGAACAGAATTCCATAATTATGAAATATGAAAAAAAAAAACCATCAAAATGTTCTCGAATGGATTTTTGCTTTCGCACACCGTGGATGTTGATCTTTTACAGATAAACCAGGAGCGTAGCAAGCCCTTTCACTGACCTTTTGCAGACAGCGTAGATCAAGATCAGACTGCACAGAACGTGCAGTCTGATCTTAGACCTACGCTATCCGATGATGAGATATATTGTATTTTTCACCAAGAAATAAGTTTGAAATTATAATATGAGGGTTTTTTCCTATCAGCTTCAAAGTTTTATCTCACTCATTCGGTAGGAGGAGAGGTAAAAGACTTTCTAGTTAGACTTCTCAAGTGACTGAAAGTGATCGTTTTACTGAAAGTGGAGCTGTGTACATTTCAATCTAGAAGGAAACTTTGTGGAGAAAGCTGTTCTTAAAAAAGAGGTGGTTCGTGACTGGGTTTGGTTTACTGTGACTTTTCACTGCATTGGCATACTGTAGAACACTTGTATCTCAATATACATTGGTCAAAAGAAATAAAGGAACACACAAATACCGAAATTTAAATCTTTCATTTTGCTATGTACACAGTCTTTGTGCTTTGAAAACCATCAACTTACATTCGTACCAGACAAAATGGCTTAATACTTATCTTGTTTGTTTTATTTTAAATGCTGATAAGCCATGTTAAGAAGAAAATCGAGAAATTTGTTTTTCTTGTTCTTTCGTTTAGAAACTCATATTTTTCAAATCATTTGTTGATATTTTTGTCAAACCATATGAAAGAAGAATACAAGAATAAAAAATGACACCTCCGGTTCTCTTAATGGCATATCAAAAAGATTTATTTTACAGGCATAGCCCATACATCTTTTGTGCAAACCACATAGTTTTGCCTGTTCTGAGATTTTATAGCGTTAAGACTGAATGAACTTACGAGCAGAAGATTATTTGCTTTGTCTTATACTGAAAGAATTATCTTGTGATCAAAATCGAGGACATGTGTTCCTTTAATTTTTATGAGCAGTGTATTTAATTCAATCTACAACTTTATCTGGAACTTTTTGTGAAAAGCAGACCTAAAAAGAGAGGCTGTTCTTGGACAGAGCTTGGTGTTACGTAGCATTTTACTGTTTTGGCATACGGACACCTTTCGCATGTCAATGTGAATGCCACAGGCGTTGATAAACATGTGTATGTTAATATAACAATAGCATAACGGCGATAGTGAATCACTTGATAAAGGTAAAATTAAACAGGTTTCTGATTAAAAATATGTAAAATGAAACTTAGATAAATCTTATAAACGACAAAATACGTTCTTGAGTATATACATGTATACACAATAATTCCGAAATTCATAACACCCGTTCTGTGTGTTTATTATTATTATTTATTATTGTTTGTGTGTGTGTGTGTGTGTGTGTAAACAAGTGAAAAACTATCGACGTTCAAGTATAAAATGACGTGTAATGATACTGTTTGCCAAGATCGTGTAGAAACCATAGATATGAAAACAACATCAAATAACACACAGCACGATATATTCGACTATTACGAGTACATGCACTATGATTATGAAGCGGACCCAGATAATGTGCCGATAGAGGAGCTTATACCCGTGTCCATTGTGTACGGACTGACCCTCGTTATTGGACTGGTCGGCAATACGCTGGTCATCGTGTCCGTGGCGAAGTTTAAGAAGATGCAGAATGTGACCAACATGTTTCTGTTAAGCCTGGCTTCGGCGGATCTGTTGTTGGTATGCGTGTGCGTGCCAGTCAAGGTAGGAATCTTTCTTATTATGATAATGAGCCATTCTCTGGTAAAAGGGGGTTTGATGCATCTCCATGACGCATGATACCGAGGAAATCATCATTATAATTATTGATCTATCATACAGTCGAACAATGGACTAGATCTGAAGGTAGAATGGTCCTTTGCCTTGCAGAAAATTTACAAATAGCAAAAATTATCGACTCATGTCAGCCTGCGCAGGCCGACCTGGACCGATTTTTTGCATATGCATTAAACCTCGTTTTCACAGAGCATGGCTCCATAATATTTTTCAACGCTTGGTCATTCCATCCGTGGAAATATCAATTTGGTATTCATTATTGAAAATCATCATATAAGATGAATAATAGTTATAATAGGCCATGTTAAGCAGTTACTAAACAATTCAGTGTTTTAACGATACCAATGAATTTGGCTTTAGAAATCATTATGGGAAAAGGAGAAAATACTGGTAACCCGCATCGTTTTCTATACTCTCTGAGATAATATCAAGACATACATTCAATTTCTGACAACATTTCGTGAGTATTGAACAAAACTTTTGGCCTCTAGAGTGCACGGAAGATTTTTCTGTGATTTATCCTATTTACGTACATTTTTAAAACTTGGCTGACATATCATTAAGACAAACACTCTGACAATATTTCATGAGTATTGGACTGCAATTAAGGTTTCTAGAATGCACACCAGATTTTTCTGCAATTGGTCCCATTGACTTACTTTTCAATCTGACGTGACCCTATTTCTAACTTGTCCGAGACTTAATTTAGACGACCATTTTCATGAGTATTGGACAGAAAATGTGGCACAAAAGACTTTTCTGAGATTGGTCTCGGTGATCTATTTTTTGACCTGAAGTTACCCTATTTCAGACTCGCCCGAGATATTATCAAGGCGAACATTCTGACCAATTTTCATGAGTACTGGACATAAAATATGGCCTCTAGAGTTCGCAACAAGGTTTTTCTGAGATTTGATCCAGTAACTATAACTTACTGACCTTGCGTTACCCTATTTCAAAGTTATCCGAGATATTTTCAAGACAGACGTTCTGATTTGGGCAGGAAATTTAGCCTCTAATGTGCATACAAAGTTTTTCTAAGATTTCACCTAATTACCTACTTTTTCACCTAACTTGACCCAACTTTTCAAGAGTTTTGGACCTCTAGAGTGTGACGATTTTTGTAATATTCGACCAAGTGACCTACTTTTTGACTCAACATGACCTAATTTCGAATTCATCCTTGATACTATCAAGACAAACAGTCCAGCAAATTTTCATGAGTATCAGACTGAAAATGTATCTTCTAGAGTGCACACATGGTTATAATTGACGCCCCCCACGACGGACGACGTACACTGCACGATCACAATTTTAGCTTATCTTGAAAACTTTGCGCTTAGGTGAGCTAAAAATGAATGAATTGCGGTTCTAGATCCCTGATGACAAGAAACAAATTCGACAAATAAAAAGCTAAGGAAACAATCCTATTACCGTAAAGTGCTGAGTGCATACAACACCATTGTTTGTTTAACAACGGCCTCTTGTCTTCTCGGGCTGATATCGACACTAGATAGAATATCTCCAGTGTATGGCTCCGACAGATTCCTTTGGAATCACTAGATAAAATATTACCTTCGATTATCTATTTCTTCCTGGATTGAATCTCCGCGGAGATGAGTTTTTTTACTGTCTAAAACTGCCTGTCATGGCTGCTTCAAGAAGTTTTATTCCTTGTGCATGATGGCATTTTTGACAGTATGTGAACAATCACATAGTAGGCTTATTCCGTAGCTCTGTTTTTAACTCTTTACCAGACGACAAAATTTTAGACTTGTCCAAATTTAAAGCATTTGCACATAACAAAACTACGGTAAATGTTGCTCAATACGTCATTTTTTTCTTCTTTAAAACCATAGAAAACAATGTGGGAACAATGTTTTCAAGGGCGGCGTTTAAATATCATTCTAATATACTAACATTCCCCTCTAGATCCTAAATATAGTTTTCGCTTCGTTACGAGGAAACACAGCCAGTGGCTTTCTAAGTGTATTCTGCGTAGTGCAGTAAAAGGAACTCCATGATCCGTAACCATCAACCATTCTTTAAAACAATTTTTGTTTTATTTCAAGATTTTTTTTTTTTTCAATTTGAAAGTAACGCAAGTTCTGATTGGCTAACCTAGAATTAGACCAAGAATGCAACTAAGAATGGTTGGTGAATACCGGTCCAGAAATGCATGGCTTCGTGCGTTAAAAACGAATTAAATACATGTAGGGTGTAACATAATAGGGCCTGTCTAGCACTTTTTTTAAATGTAGTAACACCTTGACAAAGAATACTATTGACATATGCAATATACCAAAATAAAGCATATACGATAAAGATTTTAATGATGTATACTATTAATGTCCAGTATTCATACATCAGTGTGACATCAGGAATTATAGTATGTGTTCTAGGTAAATTACCACATGTAAAAGTAGAGTAAGATATTATGGTACACCCTGTATGCGCCAAGTATTATTGGAGAGGTCATCAGACCTGTCCAACAGTGGTGAGTTTAAAAGGCAGACTGCCACAGAATTTGCTGTCTAAATCCATTTTTCTTGCGAAATTGTACTGATACACAGTCTGTTTCGTCATGGTTTTGTAAATAAAGCGAAATCAAAAAACCGAAACAGGAAATAGACGTGGTTTATTTTTATGCGACGAATTTCAGAAAATATTTGTTATATTAATTTGCCATGGCTGCAAATGACCTCTCAAATAATTGTAATTTTTCATTAAGCAAATAAATCTAAGCAGAAGAAAAAATAAGAAGAATTTCGTTAAAAAAAAGAGAAAGAAGACCGCTGGACAAGATCATGCGACTTGAAAACGCGACAAGAAGGTCAAATGAGCGTCATGTAAAGCATATGAGGTTTATACGCGGCGGCTTTTCTACTTGTTTGTTTACATGTACCAAAATATATTGAAATTAAAAGCCAATAAACTATTGGAAAACAACGATGCTGACCTCTCCTGGCTTCTTTTTTAAAGAAGTCAACTTGTCCATCCAAAGGTCAACGGAGTACTGGTAAAAGAAATTCCAGGGAAGCATGGATAGATGCACTGGCGGCGGCGATATAACTGAAATAACAATCAATCATTCGGCTGTCCTTCAGTCATTGGAGGACTCTTCATTGCTCTGTGATTAACTTTTTACAAGCTAACAAAATTTCAGACTTGTCCAGATCGCAAGCATTTGCAGACAACAAATTCAGTCTGGCTAAAATGACAGGGAATTTCTGTGACAGAATAGAACACATTGTTGAAAAATATAGAAATAGAGTTTATTTCATCAGCTTGTGGTTAATATGGGGAAATATTTGCCGAAAAAGGGAAAGGTATGCGAAAATAACGAGTGCCGTAAGGCACGAGTTATTTTCGCGGACCTTTCCCTTTTGAGGCAAATATTTCCCCATATTGACCACAAGCTGATGAAATAAATTATATATTATATTTTCTCTGATTATTTTGTCAACGAATGCCACTTTTAAAACTTAAAAAACTTAAAAAAGTAGTTCCAGATTTTCGTTGTTGAAAAAGATGGAATTGCTGGTTACCAGCTTTTTTTTCTTTTCCAACAAGGTTTTCAAAAACTGTTTCTCTCAGGGTCGTTAAAACTCGGCATTGTCTGGTAAAGTGTTTACGGCGTTGGATTCATAAGAAATTCCTGCTTAGATGCCGACCGGTGTGCCAGTCACTTCGGAGTGCCTTAAGGTTCAAACCTAATACTAGTGAATCCTCGGGAAAGACATGAACAAGTGAACCGTAGAGCTCTATGTTATGACTTGTTAAAAGCGGTGTAAATCACCATTTGAATTATAAATTGTACATTATTTGGTACACGTGTTTTGGCTAATAAGAATTGTTATTATTCAAAGCAAGGATTTATAGAATATTAGCGATTCTTGACCGAGAGTAAGAATGAGACTTTACCGCGCAATCCAGCGTTTTAACGACCCTGAGAAACAAACTTTTGAAAATTACCATATCCCCCCTCTTCCCACAATGTTTTGTACTCTTTCACAGCCAATCTCATAAATCCAGCCATATTTTAAGTGGCATCTGCAAATAGAAAGACTTGCAATTTGGAAAATTCTTATATCTTGTCATTTAGTGAAAAATCAAACTGAAAAATAGGTTTTTTTAATAGCATGGTATAAGTCAGCTTGGTGGTACCTTACAGTCAATCTGCACATACGTTCATTGCATTGCATATAATTTTTACAATACTACTGATGATGTTTGAAAGAAAAGAACATTCCAGATATTAGTGAAGTTTAAGGAAAAATATTGGTTTGCAGTGTGTAAAAAGGGCGCATTCTTGCAAGCCTTTCAGGGTCCAAAACATCCACTCGTCCGCTCGTCCTTACTAGTAAAAATTTGGTGAGGGGAAGTGGATTATCCTTCTTTGTCTAACTGTAGGACAAGCGCAAAATGGCAGGAGGACAAGTAAGAATTCTGAAATTTTTTGGACCCTGCCTTTGTGTGGCATTGCACTGTACTTGTAATGTTGTGTCTATTGACATACACAACCTTGACCGACCTTGGAATAACAACTCTTATCTGTCAAGAACATTGCTGGCAACTGGAAACAAGTGCAACCAGGAAACTAATGACTTTCAAAAGACTTAACCATTTAACTGCTAGATATAACGAAACGAAAATTTCCAATCAGTCGTAAAAACCCAAATATTGCGATTTTCAAAGTTGATTTCACCTGAAAAAAAAAAAAAAATGTACCGGACAGTGTAGATCAAAGATCAGACTGCACGTTTTGTGCAGTCTGATCTTGATCTACACTGTCCGCAGAAGCTTCCCGAGTTGCACTTAGCAGCCTTAAGGTTAATTAACCGAAACAGTTTAACAACAAAAGCAGTAAAGTTACATAAAGATAATCTGATGCTAATTTGCGGCATTTTCAGCTTTGATATAAGATGATAATTGTTGTATGAATGCTTTTAGTGGTTAAACATAATTTTACAGGTAAAGAACAAACATACCCTTTTTACAATCTTTCAATAGTGCTTTAGGTTTTTCCCGGGGTCCTGCGTGGCTCAGTGGTAAGGTGTAGACCAGTAACCTGCGAGCCACGGGTTCGAGCCTCACTGAAAGCACTGGGTATTTCGTCGGTGTGTTCTTGGTCAAGATATCTCAAAGCCCCAGCCTCGTACTGATAAAACCCATGAAATACATCAATATGTGAGCTGTCATCGTGATAAGACAGAAAAAAATGTCGAAAGCGGCTTAAAAAATCATTCAATCGATATTTCTTCACCCCACCAAAAGAAATCAGAAAAAAGAAAGATGCATGGCTTAGTGGTGAAAAGTTTAGATTAAATCTTTAGAAGACGACAAAATTTTAAACTCGTCCAAATTAAACGCATTTGCAGACGACATGCAACTCAAATTATGGGATTTGCTTCTGAAACAGTAAAACTTGTGGGAAAACTCCTTTTCCCACAGTATTTTCAAAAGCCTTTCTTTCTCCGATCGAAACTTTGGGTTGTTCCATTGATTCCAAAGATCAACCATTGGATTACCGAATGGTTCATCCAATCAGAAAATGTGTTACTTTCTTAATCTAGAATTAGACTCAAAATGGAATTAATAAATGTTGGTGAATTCCAACCCAGGCCAATCTCTCGTCGTGATAAGAAAGTGGCGTACAATACATATCAGAGGAAAGATGCTGCCTTACAAAAATAGCTTATTGTTTATTCTATTTGATTTTCCGGAATTCACCCTGTGACATCAGAAAAAAATCTTGAAAGATAAATAAACATGGTATTTAGCTGACGTAATTATCGTTATTCTGCCTAGTGCAGATGTACCGAAGTATGAAAGAAATCACCAATTGCACCAGCTAGAAAATGACTTGGCAGAAACGTATGTTTTGATCAGATCTAGATGGCCAGTTATACTGCAGAGAAAATCCCATATTTTCTGGGGTTTAGCGCTCAGATTAGGTCGGCTAATCCAGGACGTTCACAGCAGATAACAGTAAATGTTGATTGTCTATGTCGTCAGTTTCTTCGAAATAGCCTTTGTTTGGGGGACCGTGACAAAGTGATTTTGGAAACCTCGGCCTGAATTCTCCATCCACTCTTATAAACATTTCTTACCGACTGAACCAAATTGTCCAGCCAGTCGAAAATTGGAAAAATTATGCGTTAAATTTAGAATAAGAAGCAATTTAGAATGGTTGGTAAATACATGTACGACTCCTGGAGTTTCCGAATTACAGTATTAGTTGTACGATCAGGTAAAACTTGTTCACGGCTGTGGCGAATCGTGTCGCCCCGAGCCGAAGGCGAGGCGAGGTGGCGACATGATTCGCCATAGCTGTGAAGACGTTTCCAAGCCCCCCTGCCACATGACCGTACAACGAATTCATTATATCAATTATTTTACTATTCCAACATTGGTAAAGCGAAATTTCCCTGTTTTATGGTCTCACGAATTTAGTACGCTGACGAAATAGAATTTCCCTTCTGAGTGCCCTAATTCAGTGAAAACTGACGTCACTGAGAACTGACGTCACTGACACCTTGGTATAACCATAGGCCTCTGAAACTCCACTGGTCTATCAAGGGATAACGAAATTTTCATTATCGGATACCGTTAAATAGCACATTGGGAATTCCCTCTGTATAGTATATATTAAGACAAGGTGTGCAACGAAATCGAAGAAAATTTGACCCCCCTTCCCCTTTCAGAGATAATATTTAAACGAAAACGGATAAATGAACCTAGTTACCAGTGCAGACGGGTTCATAAATGATTTTTGTTTTGTAACCTGACCTTTGAAAGTTCCCAACGGCTCTTGCCATCAAGCAATAGCTCTCATCTAAAAAGATTTCAAAAGCTTCCATATTTTCCGGATCGCCATGTGCTGACGTCACACGATTTATAATCCTCCAGCGAATAATATTTTTTTTTCAAACATAGATCGAATTTTTTTTTTGCTGGTGTATTGGTGAAATTATTAAATTAACATTTCGTACTATATAATTTATCTTTTCATCTAATTCAGTATCACGATTTTCATCTCCTATTTCGCATATTTTCAAATGCGTTTTTACCGTTCATTGGTCAAAAACTTTTGCGCGTCTTTTGATAGCAAATTCCCGTGAGTTATAATTCGCTGCGTCATAATGAATTGTGTGACGTCAGCGCATGGCGATCCGAAAAATTTGGAAGCTTTTTAAATTTTTTGAGATGAGAGCTACTGCTTGATGGCAAGCGCCGTTTGGAACTTTCCAGGGTCAGGGTACAGAAGAAAAATCATTTGTGAACCCATCTGCATCGGTAATTAGGTTTATTTTTCCATTTTCTGTTAAATGTTATCTCTGAAATGGGACGGGCGTCATTTTTTTTTTTTTTCGATTTCGTTGCACACCTTGTCTTACTATATACGATATAGAGGGAGTCGCCAATGTGCTATTTATAGAAACGGTGTTAATGAAAATTTGAGTATATTCCGTAATACAGGCGATGCACCAATGTGCTATAAGTGTTTGATGATCGACCAAGGAAAATCTTAGTGTTCTGTGATAGACCAATAGAGCTTCAAAGGCCTGTGGTATAACCTGCAGCTTGGTGCATAAACTTGATGACGTCACTGCGATTGACAGTCGACGTAAATTATATTTAAACATGGATTTTAACAACTTCAAGGTAAGTAACTATGAATTTTCATGATTTGTTGACAAAAATAAACGACAATTAATTAGATGCCTCAAACGACCATTACATTATCCTTTTAACGTACAATGTTTGAGTTTCGACACTTCACAGTTTGCTTACCTGAAAGGAAGACTCGTTTTAACCCCGTGTACTTGTAAACTAGAATGATAACAAACGATAATATATGTAACTATATATTCATTTCTTTTCAAAAATAATTAATTCTTTCCGTTTTAATGACAATCGTCAAGGGAAACTAGTAATAATATAGTGCAGGATACTCAGTGTGTATGTGGGCAGCTTGTATCGATCGACACCGCCATTTTGGATGCTGTGTTGAAAGTGCAGTTGTGTATATGGGGTTCCCGAGGGAAACTGCTTTTCATTGATTTTGCCAGTGTACATGAATACATTTCTAAATTACATCTTGAAGTACATTTTCTAAATTTGAAAGTAGCAACTTGTGATTGGCTAAACCATTTTTAGTCAATCAGAAGTTGTGTTACTTTCAAATTCAGAAAATTCCGGAGAATAAGACTAAAAAATGTTCCTATGGATGGTTTGTGAAAACAGACCAAAATCTCATTTTGCAAGTGTTTGAGAAAATCTTTACAGTCTTAAAAAAAAAAAAACTTATAATCTTTTGTTTGTCTTCAAAGACAGCTTTGAAAGTTTGCGTATTGGCAGATATACATGCAAAAATACTACACTGACCCAGAATGAAAACTTTACACTTCATTTGTTTGTTATTCATATGTTGATAAATTTATATTTTGTGGTTATATTTATTTTTATCAATTATTCAGTGTCTTGCTAATGTGTTGTGTGGGTTTTTCCCTGCAGACATCAGCAAAATGCGTATGTTTTTAAACAATTGAGTGCCGAGGGTTAAAATGAAAAATCCTGAAAACTGAACAGCAATTTGGACCAAAATTAAGGACTTACTCTGTGCATCAAAATGCTATACATTACATCAGTAACCAGTGTGACCTCCATTTTTGCGTATGCATTGCCGATATACGTCGCCGCTTAGAGCTGACGTAACGTTGTATGAGTGCGTTTGGAATACGTTGCCATTCCAACAGGAGTGCATTTCGGAGGTCATTTACGATATCGATCTAATGATTTGACCTGGCTCTCCGACCCAATTCATCCATAAGTTTTCTATGGGATTCATATCCGGGGATACAGCAGGCCAAGGTAATACGTTAATGTCATTTTGAGCAAGAAATTGTCTGGTTATACGTGCTGTGTGAGGCCTTGCATTGTCATGCTGAAAAGTCCCAGGTCAATAATTATTCAGTATGAATAGTGTCATTGTATGTTTAAAATTTTGATATGGCGTTGAGCATTCAGGATAATGACCAAATCAGTTTTCTGGTTCCCCATTATCCCATTCCTAACCATTATACTGCCTCCACCAAACCTTTCTCTCTCCCTAATACAACACTCTGCAAGCCTTTCATTTCTACGGCGATAGGTATATATGCTTACTCTCCCATCTGCATGACTGACTGTAAACCTTGACTCGTCGCTAAAGAGCACAGATTGCCACTGATTGCGTGTGAAACGCAAATGACGTCGTGCCCATAGCAGTATGGCGGCTCGATGACGAGCTGTTAAAATTAGTCCTTGATAGGGACGACGGGCACGAATAGGAATATGACTCTCTCAGACGTTTAATTACCGTTTGGGCATAAACACCATAGCGCCGTGCAGTAACGGTTGCTGGCAAGAAATGATTACGTAAGTTTGTTAACGTGATAACGCGGTCAGTGCGTAACGTTGTTGCACGTGCACGACTGGGCATAGGGCGATTTCCTACAGACCCGGTGGTGTTGAACCTATTCATTAAGTTTTGAACAGTTTGTCTGGAGCAGCCAAAGTGACGGGCAACATTAATTACCGTTGAGCCCGCCTGAAGCATACCAGGAGCCTGATTCCTCTGAGCTTCAGAAAGGCGTGCCATTATTAAATTTGCGATAATTTGTAAACATACTTGATTTTTTTCTTTATCTCTGCTTAGCAGGCAATGATTAAGTGTCTGTTTTGAAATTGTAAGTGAAACACGTGCTGTTGTGCATGTGCAACGCCAGAAATACATTTCTACCGCTAAGTGCCGTAATACACAGGTCGTTTTAAAAAGCGATTGCATAATCCTCAACGCTAACAAAAATATGATAATACTGTGTAAACTGTTTACCAATGACCGTACCGATAACATATACTCGTATATTCACTAGATCTAGAATAAAGTGTAAAGTTTTCATTTTGGGTCAGTATAGAAGTGTCCCATGGTTTTGTATTATTCATTTACTTCATAGTTATCACTTTATTTCTTATATTTGAGTCATGCTCTGTGAAAGGGGGGCTTAATGCATCTGCGAAAAGTGTCAACCAAGGTCAGCCTGCGCTGACCTGGACCGGCGTAACTTTTCGCGATTGGTCAATTTTCTGTATTCAAAGGACTAGTCTACCTCATGATTAAGTAGGTTGTTTGAAAAAAAATTAAAAAAATGGATAGTCTATTATGGATCTTTAATTATGCTTGGTACCATGCATGAAGACCCCCTTTGCCTGAGCATGGCTCATGACAATCGCGATAAAAAAAAATCAATTTTTTCTTTATCTCGATTGTCATGGAGGTTGGCTGTATTGCCTGTATTGCATACCAAGAGATGGACGTATTTTAAACAATCGAGATGGTAAAACGTATCGCTGTTTCTTTAACAGAGAAGCTGGACTGTAGTCATTGATGGCTGCAGGTTCGAACCCCAGCGGTAATAACTAATTTTTTTGTGTGTTTTTCGGCAAGTTTGAATTATACTCTGTGAAAAGAGGGTTCAACGCATCTCCGTGATGTATAAGAACAAGCGAGCCATATTGTTGTAGATCCATGAAATCTATTTTGTCTAACAACCCGCCGAATCCAGCAGAAGCAATGGTTCTTTGAGAGGCAGAAAATTTACCAATAACAAAAAGTTTCGACCCATGTCAGCCTGCGCGGACTGCGCAGGCTGACATGGGTCGATACTTTTTGCAGATGCATTAAACCACATTTCACAGCATGACTGATATCGTTTTGCACGAATACTATTTAAATAAACCTATTAGTTCCCGCCAAATAATGGATGGCTTAGAAATCGAATGCTTTAATCTCGTTAGATTATTCAAACAATCAAGTTGAGCTGTGAACGTGGTAAAACAAGAGTATTACATTCAAACAAGAGATGGAAACACGGATAAGTTATCCTCTATTTAAACGGAGACTTTTTTCTTTCTCTCTCTCTCTCTCTATCTCCCTCTTTCGTAATTTTTGTTTGTAAGCGATTTCGTTTTTGTTTTGTTCAAATATTTGAAGTGAACTATTAGTCCTACACACACCCTTTTTTTCGAAAGTATTTGTTTACTCTTAGAGGACAACACAATTTCAGACTTGCTCAAATGGCAAGCAACTGCAGAAAACATGTTCAGTGTGCCTTAATCATTCAAAAGAATCTTTGAAAGGGTAGGAAGCATTGTTGGAAAAAGAGAAAATGCTGGTCATCAGCATTTTCTACTTTTCTCACTATGATTTATAGGCATTCTTTGCCTATAAAAAGAATATAGGCATATTCTTTGATAAAATTCTTTGATAACAAGCCTCAAACCTTTTTTCAAAAGGCATAAACGAGAAATTCAACCAGGATACCATGTTGTTGGTTTCTTTGTTTAAACTTAAGTAAATAAGCTAACGACAAAAATCCTCAGTAGTCCTCATCTCTAGGTAACATCTATAATTTAGTCACGCTCTGGCACAAGGGGTTCTGATGCATTTCCTTGGTCAACCAAGTCATCGCATAATTATGAATCCAAATGATCTATTATATCTAACAATCGACTGGATCTGGAGCTAGAATGGTCTTTTGCCATGCAGAAAAAATACAAACAGCAAAAAGTTTTGACCCATGTCAGCCTGCGCGGACTGCGCAGGCTGACATGGGTCGATACTTTTTGCAGATGTATAAAACCATCTCTTCACAGAGAAAGGTACACATGATTTGTCTGTAAATGGTAATGTGAATGGTAATGTATTAAAAGAAACCTGTCTGTGACGAACCAGCAATTGTCAATAACAAGTATCCAAATAAAGAATAAATTTCTGCCTAAAAATAGACGTCGCTAACAAGAAGTCCAAATTTAGTATCAGCACAAATTAAAGTGCTTCTACCTCTTTCTGAATTGCGATAAATGGTTTTGACGTCAAAAGGAAGTAAACAATCTTTCATATGTAAAGAAGTTATAAACAGAGTAGGTACCCCAACCCTTTCATACCAGTGTCATGGAAACAGATATTCATGCTTCTTTTACAAATAATTCTTGAAAACACAATGAAAGACAGAAGAAAAGTCTCAACTCATGCGATTTCGTTTGTCTTTGCCTCAGAGTTTAGTTCATGGAACATTTTGCTGCCTGTTCTACCTCTTCTGAAATAGCCATAAATAAGCCATGCTCTTGAAAAAGGACGGTTGGTGCATGTCCGTAATGCATTGCATCAAAGGAGACATCACAGATCCCTGAAATCCACCTGTCGTCTCCGAATGCTTTCAATTTTGACCACTCTTAAATTTTGTGGTTTGGTACAGAGCCAGAAGCAGATGATAGCTCCGGCTGGGGATTTATAGCCTTCGGCTATGTCGCGATATTCTACCCGAAGAGCAACTTTTCTGTACAAATGGTGTAGGGAGTGACGGGTTTACCCTTTCTGTAGGGATTAACGGGTTCACCATTTCTGTACTAATGGTGTAGAGACTGACGGGTTCGCCATTTCTGTACTAATGGTGTGGAGATTGACGGGTTCGCCATTTCCGTACTAATGGTGTAGGGTGACGGGTTCGCCATTTCTGTACAAATGGTGTAGGGAGTGACGGGTTCGCCATTTCTGTACAAATGGTGTAGAGATTGACGGTCTCACCATTTCTGTACTAATGGTGTAGGGAGTGACGGGTTCGCCATTTCTGTACAAATGGTGTAGAGATTGACGGTCTCACCATTTCTGTACTAATGGTGTAGGGAGTGACGGGTTCGCCATTTCTATAGAAATACTGTAGGGAGTGACAGGTTTGCCTTTTCTGTACAAATGGTGTAGGGAGTGACGGGTTCGCCTTTTCTGTACTAATTTTGTAAGGATTGAGGGGTTCGCCATTTCTGTACTTTTGGAGTAGGGAGTGATGGGTTCGCCATTCCTGTACTAATGGTGTAGGGAGTGACGGGTTCACCATTTCTGTACTAATGGTGTAGGAAGTGATGGGTTAGCGATTTCTGTACTGATGGTGTAGGGAGTGACGGGTTCGCCATTTCTGTAATAATGATGTAGGAAGTGACGGGTTCACTATTTAGGTACCAATGGTGTAGGGAGTGACGGGTTCACCATTTCGGTACTAATGGTGGAGGGAGTGACGGGTTCACCATTTCGGTTCTAATGGTGGAGGGAATGACGAATTAACCATTTTTGTTCTAATGGTGTTGGGAGTGACAGGTTCATTCCGTATTCTACTCGAGTTGCTCTTCGGGTTGTTTTGGGAACATCCCCCTGTCTGCCAGTGTGATTTCCGTATTAGATATGAAATCCCGGGTGAATATCTTGGACAGATTCGTTTCATGTGATACCGAGATAGCTGTTAGAGACAATTATCTTTCTCCTCGAAACCATTATACCATTTCTGTGTCTTAGAATTGTAGGTTTAATGTTATACGTTCAAAGCTTCCGATAAATAAGGCCCTAAACTGCAATCTGGTTAAACTCTGGAAATTTTCATTCCATTTGCCCCGATATTATTCCACGTTGGAGCATCGTCGTGTCGTGTTGGAAAGGCGTTGTCTGCACATGTCATAATCTTCGAAGATTCGACCTGTCTGCAATGACGCATTACCCATCCCCGAATACTTGGGAAAGGTAGGGCTTATACCGTTCTTGACGAAGCTATTACCCAAGCCTGTAGGGAGTGTTTTAATAAATGGCCGGTGCATAGGTTACATGCTAGCTGATCATAGCTGAACGAATCGCACCAGGTAGCGTTTTATTGAGTAAACGTTCATTTCATTTTGAAATTCAAAGTAACGGTTGTCATTTTGAAATGTAGTCCGGTTCTGTACCCAGAATACCCAAATTAGATAGATGTGTATTTGTAGAATGCCATCTAGCGGGAGATAATGGTTGGAAAGGTCGTTGCAAAAAGCAGTTTTCTTTGACCAACTGTCCGAAACGATGTGATATTTTTTTCCGGCCTAAAGATTTAAAAGTAACACAATATCTGATTGGCATAACCATTTGGTTTAGCCAATCAGAGATTGTGTTAGTTTCTAGATCTACAATTAGACCAAGAACGACCTTAAGAATGTTGGTGAATATGTACCCTGGATATTTCAATACTGTCTGTAAATTTTCATTTAAATGGTTTAGCAGTTGCAGTGTTAGGGTTGAAAAAATCGAGGAAGCTCTTGGCCTACTCTTTAATGTAAACATGCGCGCCGTGAAATGTTCTATATTAGAATTGGTTTCGGAATTTACATTGCACCGCTTTCAACCGAGCCCCGGTCGCTCAATTGGTAGTGTACAGGACTTGAGAAAAGAAAGGTCGCTGGTTTGAATTCTCAGCTCGACGGCCAATTCCTTTCCGAGGATTGGAAGATTGATAATAAGTCTTGAGACAGGATTCATTCCTCTCTCACAGCTGATCTTTGTTTCAACGATAGTTGTACTGGAAATCAGCCATTGACTTTCGAGGAATATTGTGCGAAGTTCTGGTAACAGAAACTCCAGCACAGCATGGATTGGTGAACTGTGCCCTGCTATGTAACTGAAATAATGTTGAAAATGGGGCTTAACGGTCCACAATAAAAAAATCAATCAAATCATATCAAACCAATCAATCAAGCAAGCAAGCAAGCACCGCTTTCAACACATCATCTGAACAGCTTATTTCAGTTTTGCAGAAACGACTTATTTATCTTATGTATCTTGCAATAGGCCTTTTTAAAAGCATATTGCGAAGAGAAGAAATTGCTTGTCACAAGCTTTTTATACTTCTGCCACAAGATTTTAAAAGACTTATGTTTATCGTCCAAAAGCTGGTACTTTGATTTTCGTTATATCACACGCACACGCAAAATATTCGAGAAGTCTTTCCCGGTAAATTTGTTTCACGAGATACTGAGTTAAACACGTAAATTGTATTTCCATAAAAGCTTTAGACAGACTTGTAGAAGATTTGCTCTGCATACACGATACATATCTGATATAGCATGCGCTTTAAATATCCATTTTTTTGTCTCAACTCTTTCCCCACATGATTCTGAGTTTTAACGAGCTTGGGGCAAAAGGCTTTTGAAAACATTGTGAGAAAAGGAGAAATTGCTGGTAACCAGCATTTTCTCCTTTTCATACAATGCTTTCTACCCATCCGAAAGCAAACTTTCAGATTTTGGTGGCTTTTACTTTGTCGTCTGCAAATGCTTTGAATTTGGACAAGTCCAAAAATTTGTCGTTTGGTGAAGAGTTAACGACATAACATAATGGATGCAACTTTAGTCCAAAACATTGCGAATTGCGTAGCCATTTGGTTCTTAGCATTTACTTGCTTCGTCGGCAGAATATCTCACCCATCCAGTCATTATTTGCCCTGAAAAAACCTCAAAAGATAGATTTTTTTTGTTTTGTTTTTGACACAGACATTTAACTTCCGGTAACACGGTGTCTTAGTACAAGTTTACTCATTAAAATTGTCTGTTATGGTAATAGATCTAATGCATATATAGAAGTGCACCTGAAAGCGTGCTTGAGAACGAAAGGGGTAGACAGAAAAAACTCAATATGCTAATGAAATAGGAGAGCAATAAACTATTCAAATAACAATTCAACATGATAGAACTTAATCCTTTACCAGACCACAAAATTTTAGACTCATCAAAATTTAAAGCATTTGCAGACGAAAAGTTAATGAAAGGACAGAAAACATTCTTGGAAAAAGGAGAAAATGCTGGTTACCAGCATTTTCTCCTTTTCCAAAAATGTTTTCAAATTTATTTCTCCTCAATGTCGTTAAAAACTAAGGATTTTGTGGTAAAGGGTTAATGAAATGATTAGCCTGACTAGAAATGGTGGCTGAAACAAGCATGTATAACAGTAGTTCTTATATGATAACTAGGGACCCCATAAATTCATAGTATGAATTTATGCTTCAACGCGTATTGAAGATTTGAGTATCCTTTCGATATTCCGAATACACCGATAAATCGAACACGCATCTGAGTCCGAATTGTGTTCGAGTTATCGAAGTTTTACAATTACTCGATGTTATTGGTAGCCTAAGTTCCGGTCCGATCATTTTTACCTATATATGAGCCATGCTGTGTGAAAAGGGAGCTTGATGCATCTGCGAAAAGTATCGACCATGGTCAGCAGTCTGCGCAGGCTGACCTTGGCCGAAACTTTTCGCTGTTGGTCAATTTTCTGCATGGCCAAGGCCCAGTCTACTTCGTGATTAAACTGATTGTTAAAAAGTGTTGGTATTATGGATGCATAAGTAAGTGATTGCTTGCTTTGGTGTCATCCATCGCTGACATGCATTAGACCCCCCTTTTGCCAGAGCATTGCTCATATTTTCGGAGTTTACTTTGTCAAATCGAATTAATACTAGCGTTATTAATAACAGAACCGATAAACTGTTTTGCCACAGATCTGTAGAGACTGTGAAAGGAGACCGCGATGAGGAGTGATTAAAAGTTTATTACCGCCTGGACCCAGGCTATATCATTGGCAAGGGGCCCTGCGTGGCTCAGAGGTAAAGTGTAGGATTCGTGACCTGGAGGCTCCGGGTTAGAGACTCACCGCGTCCAGTGAGCTTTTCGTGGGAGTGTCCTTGGGCAGGACACTCCAGGGCCTTAGCCTAGTACTGGTGAAACCCAGGACAAACACGAATATGGGAGCTGTCGCCGTGATATGTCTGAAATAATGTTGAAAGCGGCGTAAAACACCATTAAATAAATAAATAAATATCAATGGCTATGTGTTGCCTTATTCCCCAAACATTGTCTTGTTCTGTTACTAAGTTGCCGAGCCCTAGTAGCTCAGTCCGTAGCGTGCAGGACTTGAGAATAGGGGGTCGTGGGTTCGATCCCTGGCTCGGCCAATTTCTTTCCGAGGATTGATGATAGTCATTGTGACAGGATTCATTCTTCTCCCACCGCTGACCATTGTTTGGATGATGCGTATGCGGGAATGCAGTCAGTGGCTTGGAAAGAAAATTGTGCGGAGTACTGTTAAAACAGACCCCAGGAAAGCATGGATAGGTGCACTTGCCGCCGCGATAGCCGAAAAAAATGTTGAAAACGGCGTTAAACACAATGCAGTCAATCAATCTATTACTAAATTCTAAGATGCCCTGTGTTGTTCAGTGGTTGCTGCGTTTGAATAGCAATTAATCCTTCTCGTGCTAAATACCTTGATGAAATTTTCAATTCGATAGTAAAAACCCAAATATTGATTTTTCAAAGTTATGTTTTGGGTAATAATATCTCCTTATCTGACAGTGTAGATCCAAGATCAGACTGCACGTTTTGTGCAGTCTGATCTTGATCTACAATGTCTGCAAAAGGTTAGTAAGTCGCGCTTAGCAGCCAAAGGGTTAAGAGGTGCAGGCTTCGATCCTCATCTTGACATCTGGTTGTTCGAGGATATTTTCCCTGAGCATGGCACGGCAGAGCTCCTTTCTGGTACATTTGGAAACCAGGCAACATGCCCGAGTGTGCTGTCGCCTCCATATAACTGTTTGTGTTGAAAGTGGCGCAAAATACATTTCAGTCATTCTAAATTCCAAGAGAAGTCATTTGATTGGCTGATACGTTTTGTCTCGGTAAACCCTGTTTCACATAATCATGAGTTTAATGACCCTTGGGTGGTGGATTTTACAAACATTGTGGGAAAAGGAGAAGATGCTGGTAACCAGCATTTTCTCCTTTTCCACAATGTTTTCTGCCCTATCAAAGACAAATTCCATCATTCGAGTCCCACTTAAATACCCGTCTGCTAATTCTTTCCAAGTTTGACCTGTCTAAGATTTTGTCGCCTGGTAGAGAGTTGATCAGACGGCTAGCCTTTGAATGAAAAGTGAGATCAATAGTTGAAGTAGGTGGTAAATAGGACCCCTGGAACCTTTTTTTTTTTACTTCACCTAAGCTCGAAGTGCTCAGGATGAGTTATTGTGATCACTCACCGTCCGTCGTCTTCCGTCCGTCCGTTCACAGTTTTTTGTTTACACTCTACCATCTACAAATATGAACCGATTAGCACCAAACATCGTCAAAATTTATATGACAAAAAGATCTCGGATGAGTTCGAATATGGGTCTAATCGAACCAGAACGACTGGAGTTATCTGCCCTTGAATAAGAACAATTGCTATATTTTACTTTGTTTACACTCTAGCATCTACAAATAATAACCAATCAGCACCAAACTTGGTCAAAATATATATGACCATAAGATCTCGGATGAGTTCGATTATGGGTCTAATCGGATTAGAATGACTCCAGTTATCTGCCCTTGAATTATAAAAAAAATTGCTATATTTGATATTGTTTACAGTCTAGCATGTACAAATATTAACCAATCAGCACCAGACTTGGTCGATATTTGGTATTTATCTTCATTGTAGACTTTTACTGCTTAGTACTCAGGTGAGCGATATAGGACCATCATGATCCTCTTGTTTTTTTTTTTTTTTTTTTTTCTTTCTTTCTTAACCCTTTACTATGCAATCCCAAGTTCGAAATACTCTCTCTCTCTCTCTCTTCTCCCCTCTCTCTCTCTCTCCTCTGTCTCTCTCTCCTCTCCTCTCCTCTCCTCTCCTCTCTCTCCTCTCCTCTCCTCTCCTCTCCTCTCCTCTCTCTCTCTCCTCTCTCTCTCTCTCTCCTCTGTCTCTCTCTCCTCTCCTCTCCTCTCTCTCCTCTCCTCTCCTCTCTCTCTCTCCTCTCCTCTCTCTCTCCTCTCCTCTCTCTCTCCTCTCCTCTCTCTCTCTCCTCTCTCTCTCTCCTCTCTCTCTCTCCTCTCTCCTCTCTCCCTCTCTCCTCTCTCTCTGGGCAGGGATCGGGGAGGGGCAGGGGCCATTGGTCAAAAAAGAAAGGAGCACACATTTTATGGAGCTCAACTTTCTGTTATTTGTAATGCTTGCACGTAGACAAGATATGCAGGTTTTATTCACAATTTACGAAACTTCCCTACGGTTTGTACATTTTGAAAATGAGACAGAGATTCATCGATACTTAAGCAGTTTTTTAAGTATAATAAATATTTCACTTTATTTCAGGTTCTCTTTATTCGTTGTAGCAAATCGATTCAGTTGAAGGACCATTTAGAAAAAGTTACATACGCTTGTCTGTCTCTGAAACCAAACAAACACTTAAATTCTGTTTTAAATGAAACGTAAAAGTATTTTATCCCACATCTAAATATAGTATCAAAACGCTAAGCCCTGGAAACCCATATTGGTATGTTGAATGAAAGACGTAGCCCAGAGGCACTAACTGTTTAAACTATCAAAACAAAAGAACGACCATTATGCTTACCTATATCGAATACAAAAATCTCCTTTCACCCTTTCACGCTGCTAAGCGCGACTTACTGACCTTTTGCAGACAGCGTAGATCAAGAACGTGCAGTCTGATCTTGGATCTACACTGTCCGATAAAGAGATAACTTTCCTCCAAAATACCTTTGAAATAGAAAGATTTTGGTTTTTACTATGGGCTTGAAAATTTCATATAGATCTATTATTTAGCGGGATAGGGGTTAAGCAGCTTATTTCTTCAAATCAATCATCTCTTTAATCCATTCATTTATCCGTTCCGCAATCATATCATTTTGTCTTTATTCATTCGATTATTATTTGAAAGCTCTCTCTCTCTCTCTCTCTCTCTCTCTCTCTCTTTCTTCACCAGGTTCCAATGTCAGACAGGATCTAGTGACTTTGACAGGATCTTATGCACATTAATGGTAAAGAGAAACTACAGGACAGGTACAATGGTCACCTCAATGTTACAGAAATTATGTCAAAAACAGCATTAACCAGTATTTTCTCCTTTTTCCATAACGACTCTTTCTCGGGGTCGTTAAAACTCGGGACCATATGAAATAGGGTTGATACGCATAAGTTCATTACCAGTATGAGACAAAGTAAAAGAGAAAGAAAAAAAAAAATGACTTTTACGCGTATGTTTCTTGTTTTCCAAGTGTTGATGCATTTATGTTATAGCTCTGAAAAACGTAGAATTGGACGAAAGATATTATGCACGAATAAACGGACGGAATACATCCAAGTTCAGACTGGACGTTCTGTGCTGTGTGGTCTTAATCTATGCCGTCTTGTTTACCCTTAATCTCACAATCTATAGTTTTAACGACCTAAAGGAGAAAGAAAAATGTGGGAAAAGGAGAAAATACTAGTAACCGGCATTTTATCCTTTTCCCTCCCTTCTGAAGACATACTTCAGTTTTAAGCCACGTTTAATGTCTTCTACAAAAAACTTTCAGTGTAAACCAGTCTAAATATTTGTCGTCTGGTAAAGAGTTAAATGGCGTTTTAGGCCTGAATCATGAAGCAGACTGGTCTTTTGTCATGTAGATAATCGATAAAAAAAAAAGTTTCGACCTATGTCAGCATGCTCGGAGTAGCAGTGTCCTTGGGCAAGACACGTCAGAGCCTTAGCCTACGGGTAAAAACCAAGAATATCCATGAAGATGTGAACTGTTGCTTCAATATGACTGAAATAATTGTCAGGCAAAATAGATTTTATGGTTCCATAATTATGTGATAACTTGTTTGGTATTTAAATAACGGAGATGAATATTATTAAAAACTCCTTTCCCAGAGTATTGCTCAAAAGTTTGCCTTTAACATTGTGGAAAAAGAGGAAACTGCTCACAACAAGTATTATTCCCCTTTCCCCATTACGTTTTTAGGGGACTGGGCAGGTTTGAAGAATCGTGAATCTCCGAATGAAGACTAGTATTTATCAAAATTATAGACATGTCCATATTGAAAGCATCTGCAGAGGACAAATAACAAAAGTAACACAAATAATGATATTTGTCTCTGACAGAATAGAAAACGCTGCGGTGTGAAAAAGGAGGAAATGCTGCTTACCAGCATTTTCTCCTTTTCCGACCTTGTTTTTCAAAAATCTTCTTCCCCAGGGATCTTACACGCTAGATTGTTCGGCAAAGAATACTCAACGTGAATGACATTATTGTCTTGATCCTTTACCAAACGACAAAATTTTAGGCTGGTCCAAATTGAAAGCACTTGCAGACTACAAAATAAACGTAACTCAAAAACTGAAATTTGTTTCCAGCAGGGTAGAAAACATTGTGGGAAAAGGAGAAAATGCTGGTTACCAGCATTTTCTCCTTTTCCCACAATGTTTTCAAAAGGCTTCTATCTCAGGGTCGTAAAAACCAGGGATTGTTTGGTAAAGGGTTAAATGAAAAATGCCTCATGTTTCCCTTTTTTTATATTACGCAGTTGTATATTGTGTGTTATTGACGCTGGATTCCCTTGTGTTTTCTATTATTTCAATCAACCACAAAGAAAAGCGAAGTAAAAGTAAAAGTACAAATATTGTAATGTCAAAGTTCTTTTACGCACTTGCGTATTATGCGTTATGGGTGTTATATGCCCTTGCGTATTTTACTGTTTTAGTCAATACGAACTGGCGTATTGCAGAGGAGAAATTAAACGTGACTTAAAACTGAAATATGTCTTCAGAAGGGAGAAAAAGAGAAAATGCTGATTACTAGTATTGTCTCCTTTTTCCACCCTTTTTTTTTTTTTCCAAATTCTTTCACGTTAGGTCGTTAAAACTCGAGATTGTTTGATTAAGGATAGGGCACCCTAATGGGATTTGTGTAACATCGCCTTTAATTGCCGAAGACCGTACGGATTCGGCCAAGACTCGGGTACTCCATAATCGATCGGTCGATAGACGCTGGTTCCTTGCATCGATTACGGATTACCCGAGTCTCAGCCGAATCTGTACGATATTTTAGCAATGAAAGGCGATCTTACATGAATCCCATCAGGGTGCCCTATCCTTAAGGATAAACAAGAGTTTATTGTGGACGACATAGATCAAGACCACACAGCACAGAACGTGCAGTCTGAATATGGATATATACCGTCCACATGTTTATTCGTGTATATATCTTTCGTTCAATTCTACGTTTTTCAGAGCTATAAGAATTAAATGCACCAACACTTGGAAAACAAGAAACATACGCGTAAAAGTGATCTCCTTTTTTTTCTTTTATACTTTGTTTGATACTGGTAATGATCTTATGCATATTAACCCTTTTTCACACAGTCCCGAGTTTTAACGACCCCGAGGAAGAGCCGTTTTGAAAATATGGTTGAAAAAGGAGAAAATGCTTGTTAGCAGCATTTGCTCCTTTAACTACAATGTTTAACACCCCTTCACGAACAAATTTCCATTTTTGAGAAACAGTTATATTTTTCGTCTGCAAATACTTTCTAATTTGGACAATAACCTTATTGTAACTCGATCAAATTGAAAGCATGTGCAGACGACAAAATAAATGTTGCTCAAAAGTTTATTTCTGTCTTTGATAGGATAGAAAACATTGTGGAACAAGGCGAAAATACTGGTTAATGCTGTTTTAAACATAATTTCTGTAACATTGAGGTGACCATTCTTCCTGTCCTAAAGTTTCTCTTTACAAATACTTGTATCATATCCAGTCAAAGCCACTAGATCATGTTTGACTGCCAGCTGGTGATAAGAGAGAGACAGACAGACAGACTTCTTAAATGCCAATGCATTTTTTCTTTATCACAGTTTCTTATCTGGTCCTTTCAAGTGTTTAAGTGTTCAAGTTTTAGTGTATGGGTTTTATTTATTCTGAACGATCTTTAGGAAAAGGAACTTTGAAAGCCATTGTGGAAAAGGAGAAAATGCTGGTTACCAGTATTTTAAAACCACTGTGGGAAAAGGAGAAAATGCTGATTACCAGCAAGTGTTTTTTTTAAAAGGCTGCTTTTTCTTCACGGTCTTTAAAACTTTGGATCGCATGATAAAGGGTTTAAAGTCTTTAAAACTTTGGATTGCATGGAAAAGATTTTAAAAAAAAGGTTCCAGGGGGGGTCATATTTACCACTTACTCCAACTATTTGTCTCACTTTTCATTCAAAGCCTAGCTGTCTCATCAAATCTTTACTAGACGACAAAATCTTTTATAGGTCAAAAGTGAAAGCATTTACAGACGACAATTTTAGTGTGACTCGAATGATGGACTTGTCTTTAATAGGGTAGAAAACATTGTGAGAAAAGGAGAAATTGCTGGTAACCAGCATTTTCTCCTTTTCCCACAATGTTTTCACAAGGCTTCTTCGTCAGGATCGTTAAAACTCGTGATTGTGTAGTAAAGGGTAAGCGGAGATCTTTTTAGCCAATCAGATATCTAATCTTGGAATTCAGAATGACTGAAACGTTTTTTGCCCCATTTTCAACATAACCAGTCATATGAAGGCGACAGCTCTCGAAAGCTTGTTTCCTGGTTTCCACATACACTAGACTACACTAGGCTTTGTAGTGCCTTTCTCAAGGACAACAATCCTCGAATAGCGAGGTGTCTAAGGTGAAGATCGAAGCTTGGACCTCCTATAAAATAGCTCCAGTTACTGGACTTCAGTTATAGAACAAGAAAATGTTTGTGGCATACGACCATACATTATAGCCAATAATATAGCCTAGTTCCAGGTCACGGGTATGAAACTTCATAGTTGGAGCCAATGGCTCTGATAAAAAAAAAAAAAATGTTGTGTTGGTCTTCCGGATGCGAAAATCTCGGCTCAAAACAACTTAAGAAAAAGGTAATCTTGTCATTCTTTGTGCGTATATGTTCTTAAGTCATTGAAATTTGAAAAAAAAGAAAAAGATTTATTTTTCTGCACTACGGAAAGTTATAGCATGTGTACAGTAAAGTCTGAATCATTTGTGTCGTGGGTTGACGGTAGCCTAAATGTTACATCAATGATGTAATTTCAGTGTGATACTGCCATTAAAGTAGCAAATAAGAGAGTTTTGCTGTCCTATATTCGTGAATTATTGCCTTGAGCTGTTCCATTTGCTGCTGGCAAAGAAATGAAAATAAGTAACACAAAATTGAATTAGCATCAAAGGCTCCGACTTTGTTGACCGGCTCGGAATATGTCGTCGGCACCGATGGATGAGGGTTTCCTTTCAAACATTCAGCTGTCGGTTACCTGACAAAAGCTCTGTTTTCCCGTTAGGTATCTCGTGCTAACATCGGTATACTGTACGAATTTTGAAAAAGCAATCGAATCTGCTTTGATTGAAGGAGTGATGTCATGTAACATTTGCAATACGTACATGTATGTATGTCGTTAGTTTGCTTACACACAGTCAATTACACTGCAATAATGGACTTTCGTTACCTTAAAAACGCCACCCTCATACCACACCCTTTACATTCTTAGCACGATATGTGGTCAGCGAATACTGAATGATTTGAGGTTCAAATTACAAATTTACAGCTCGTTCCAGAGATCATAAAGAAGACAATGAAGCATAGAAATTGTATATGTTTCTTAATGCTTTTTTTTAAAAAAGTATGCCTTTACTGACTCATTCACTCACTCACTCACTCACTCACTCACTCACTTACTCGCTCCCTTAAGAAAAGAGAGCTTGAGAACAAAACATATACAAATGTGCAACGAACTAATGACAAGATGAATGCATGATGCTTGAATGAATGAATGAATTAATTAATTCGGCTAATCAAAGGCTGCACAACAGTATCTTTGAAATTTAGATAGACCAATGTTAGACAGCATTTTTCAGCTGTGACTAGACTAATGTTAGACAGCATTTTTTAACTGTGACAAAATCAGTCCTGTGGTTTTTTTTTCAGAAATCAGGTCAAGTTTTATCGAACAAATGTATACTTTAACATTTTGGGGTGAAGGTTATAAACGGAACAGCAAAGCCTATGCCTCAAGGAAGTTACCGACACCTAAATGTTTGAAAGAAAGCGGCTCGCTCTCATCAATCGGTCCCGACGACATATTCCGAGCCGGTCAACAAAATGGAGCCTTTGATGATATGTCAATTTTGTGCTATTCATTTTTAATTCTTTGCCAGCAGCAAATGGAAAAGTACAAGACAATAATCCGCGCTGCTACGGCTGAAAAACTCTCTATAATTTGCTAGTTCAAGGCAATGCCAGCCTAAAATTAGGTCCTTGACTTAAAATTTTGGCTACGGTCAACCCACGGCACAAATGATTCAGACAATACTGTACACATGCTACAACTTTCCGTGTAGGAAACACGTTAAAAGACTAACCTTTTTTGTCCCATTTCAAAGACTTAAGAACACATACGCACAAAAAATGACAAGCTTATCCGTTTCTTGAGTTGTTTTGAGCCGATATTTTCGCAGCCGGAAGAACAACGCAACGTTTTCTTTTTTATCGGAGCCATTGGCTCTAACTATGAAGTTTCATACCTGTGACCTGGAACTAGGCTATATTATTGGCTATGATGTTTGGCCGTGTGCCACAAACGTTTTCTTGTTTTATAACTTAATTCTACGGATGTACTTCGTTGTCCAGTGGCTGGGGCGTGTGAATTGCTCTTACATATGTTATGTAATAGGATATACATGTAACCTGTTTTCATTATCACTCTGAATACAGAACACTCTAGATACATAAAGAACATTCATTGGTTTTTCTATTGTGGTTATTTTTAGAAACAGGTTGTTAGTAAACAAGCTGTTTACTAATCGATGATGTCATCTTTCTAGAAAAGAGTAATCTAGAATTTTCCAAGCTGATATAAATAGGAGAGACTTACTTGGTGATTTGGACTTGAACTTAGACTTGTGGCTTGGAAGATACAGAATTTGTGAAAAGTGTTGGATTTAAACTGGAATATAGATCTGTAAGTTGGAATTGTTCATTTTTTTTTTATACAGGTTGCTCATATCTACTTGCAAGTTAAAACTATTGTTAATTTAGGAACCAGGAATTTCATATTTTTTTTTTTGTAGTCTAAAAATATTTCTTAATTTTGAGGGACTTATTCTATTTCTTGTTCTAAGATTAAAAATTGTCAAAATTTCATTCAAATTTAACTCGTATTGTTCTTTTTTGTCTTTATTCTTTAATAAATATTGTTAATTGTTAAAGGCTTGTTGCTGGTTTTCTTTCTAGTTACGCTTGGCTCGTAACACATAGGAGGTCCCAGTTTCGATCCTAACCTTAGACACCTGGTTATTTGAGGATTTTTTTTCTTGAGAAAGGCACTGCAAAGCACAATTCTAGAACATGTGGAAACCAAGAAACACATTCTTTCGAGAGATGTCGGCTTGACTGATTATGGTGAAGGTGGCGCAAAATACATTTTAGTCATTCTAAATTGCAAGACTAGCCATCTAATTGGCTGATAAGCTCTGTCTCGGTCAAGCCTTTACTACGATGCTTTTAGCGCCTCTAGGAATAAACGCTTTTGAAAACATTATGGGAAAAGGATAAACTGCTGTTAATCAGCAATTTCTCCTTTTCCCCCACAGTGTTTCCTACCCTATCAAAGACAAGTTCCATCATTTGAGTCACACTTAAATGCTTGTCTGCAAAGTGCTTTGAATTTAGAATAGTCTACATTTTTGCTGTTTAATATTTTCTTATTTGATTTGTTAATATTCACACGCTCTTCGTTAGGATTTCGACGTTGGGATCCTATAAACTGGCGCGTATCCTTTATGTGTCAGTTTTCCAATGAATAACTAATATTAATTTTCTGGGAAATTTTCAGCGTTGATACAGCGAACTCAGTGATTTATAGTATGTCAATTTTGCCCCGATTTATAAACATTTGTGTAGAGTTTACAGTAGGTTGTCAAAAATATTTGAGCCGTGCTCTGTAAAAAGGAGGCTTAATGCGTCTGCGAAAAGTATCGACCCAGGTCAGCCTGCGCATTCCGCGCAGGCTGACCTGGGCCGAAACTTTTCGCTATTGTTCAGATTTTCTGTTTTCAAAGAACCAATCTACCTTATGATTTAGTCGGTTATTGAAAAAAGTGGCTCCTATGGATCCATAATTATGTGATGACTTGAGCTAGTACCATGTATAACGGAAATGCATTAAGCCCTCTTTTGCCAGAGCATGGCTCATTTATTGAAATGCATGCATCAATTGATGTACTATTTTTTTCAGCGTAGTCGTATAAGCTGGCTTTTGACCTACCGCTTGTCTTCATACTGATAGAAAACGTTATGGGGAAAGGAGAAAATTCTGGTTACCAGCATTTTCTCCTTTTTCCACAATGTTCTTAAATGCATTTTCATTGGGGTCGTTAAAAAACTGTTTGGTAAAGGATTAATAAGATAAAGATGAATATATGTTCTTTTTCAATCATTATAAATTAAACCGTTCACTGTCTGCTGCCAATTATTTCGTCTCATATATAGCAGGTTATCCCTTTTAAAGTTTTTTTTTTACTGAAAAGAGAAGTTGCTTTAAAGCAATTTCTTCTTTTGCCATAATGTTTTCATATGTTTACGTCTTTCACAGGATAGATTATGAAGATTATCCCTACTGTGCATTTTTTTTTTCAAAGTCGCCCGCTGCAAATTTTTTTGCAGAAGGTAATAATCAACGCGGCAGGATGAAAGTTAATCTTTATATTTTGCAGTAATGTCGCCCTAAGAAAAGCTTTCTAATGAAACCAGAAGACTACATATTCTAGACAAACTCATTTCACATTCCTAATTTACTTCTTGTATTAAATAGCCCAAGAGTCACGAACCTGTTTACTCCTTTGATTCTTTTTTTATCCTAGTTGAAATAGAAAACTGAAAATTAGGCACCGTACTTTCGATTTGTAAAATAGATGTTTTCGATTTGTAGACAGTTGTCACAATGAGATATTTTGACCACGAGGTTTACCATGAAAATTAAAAAGTCGAAAATTGACCATTTTCTCCTTCCCCATCAAGTAAAGTCCATTACCCACTTATTTCAAGTCTTCCATAAGTTTTGTCCGAACAAAATTCCGTTTTCTACTTTTCGTGGGAACAACAAACCCAGAAAACATGGGCGGAAGTATATGTCTCATTTCTAGTGATCTATTTCCGCCAAAGTCGAATTGTCAGTAGTGGCCAGGTTTCCGTACAAGAGATCTAATACACTAGCGAAATAGACTCGTTTGTATGTCATAATATTCTGCCAAACAAAACTATGATTTCCGTAAGCAACTTCCAGGCTATGAGAAAAAAAATCATGACCCTTATATAGACCTGCCAAAACACGTGTCGTCTCCTCAGTGGGACTATATACTGGTCTCACCGACGTCAGTCCTGGAAATGCAAATTTTACTTCCTGTAGCTTACTCTCCACGTATTTTTAATCATTCTGATAACTCGTGGTATATGAGTATCTTGGTGAAAGTTAGAATATACGAGTTTTGAATTTCTTATGCGTCAGAAATACTAGCGAAATACGCTCGTTTGCATTTCATAATATTCTGCCAAACAGAACTATGATATCTGTAAGCAACATCCAGGCTATGAGAAAAAACATAGCCCTAATTGTCCCACCGAGGAGACGACACGTGTTTTAGCATGTCTATATTATAGATATATAGATGGGACCATATACTAGTCTCACAGACTTCAGTCCAGGAAATGCAAATTTCATTTCCTGTTGCTTACACCCTCAGTATTTTTCATCATTCTGGTTACTTGTACTCTTTGAGTACCTGTGTGAAAGTCAGAATACAAACGTTTTTGGGTTTCTAATGGGTCAGAAACACGCAACGTCCATCCGAAAATTATCGTCATTCCGCCTTTCCAATAAGATGATATGCGTAAATTATATAAGGCACAGGCACTTCGTTTTCCGCTGATACACATTTTTTAGAAATGAAAAGAAAACGTTTCTATTTGCGTAACGATATCGTTTTCTTTTTTCATCATTAAAAAAAAAAACTAGCTTCTGACTGCACGTTGATGGCTGCAAAAAATTAAGGATGAATTCTCATACAGACTCTGTTACATTAGCCTTGTTACAGGCTACAGTTGTGGGGAAAAAAGAGAAAATGCTGCTTACAATCATTTTCTCTTTTTCCCACAATGTTTTAAATCTCTTCACAGACTATCATTTGACACAACTTTGTCTCCCGGTGCTTTTTTTCATATTTGAACATTTACTGTGTACTGCGGAGGCGACCAGTCAAAAACTAAAATCATCTTCCGGAACAGTTATCTGTACTAGCTACCAGCATTTTCTCTTTTTCGAACAATTCTTTAAAAGCCCACCGTCTTAGGTTCGTGAAAACATGAAGTTCCTTGGAAAAATAGTTGATTGTATTTACTAACTTCATTAAAAGTCGGATTTATTCATTTGCCGACAAAAGCTATAAAATGATGAATACCAAGACAGTGTTCACTGCGTCTCATTAACTTAACCCTTTACCAAACGACAAAATTTTAGACTTGTCCATTTTGAAAGCAGTTGCAGACGACAAACAGCATTTTCTCCTTTTTCCCACAGTGTTTTCAAAAGTTCTACCTCAATGTCGCTTAATAGGGGATTAATGAACAATAAAGGAGGCGCTTATAGCAAAGTTATACTTCATATGGTTTTGGCACAATGTCTCAAATAATATCACGCCAACGCCGTTCTATTCTTGACAAAATATATTGGTATTGCCTTTATAATTACAGTCCAGCAGAAACGGTAGGAATTTCAAAGGGCAAAAGTTCATGACTTTCAACTGCAGCCACACTTTAGAGAGGTTTTTCCCCTGTTTATTATAAAAAAAAAAACTCGAAAACAGAAAAAGCGACCTTTATTCTGGCATTCGCCATTATGGATGTTGTTGCAGAGAATATCATTTAGACCGAGAGCACGGGACTGTTTGGTAAAGTGTTTATGAACAATGAAGGAAGCGCTTATATAGCAAAAATGTACATCCAATGGTTTTGGCATAATGTCTTAAATAATTTCACGCCAACGCCGTTCTATTCTTGACAAAAGATTTTTGAGCCATGCGCTGTCAAAAGAGGGTTTAATGCATTTCCGTGATTCATGATACCAAGCAAGTCATTACATTATTTATCTATAAAATACATTTTGTCTAACAACCGACTGAATCATGAGGTGCACTGTCCTTTGACAAGCAGAAAATTTACCTAAAGCAAAAAAGTTTCGACTCGGATCAGCCTGCGCGAATTGCGCGGGCTGATCTGGGTCGATACTTTTTCCAGATGTATTAAGAACTCCTTTTCATAGAGCATGTCTGAATTGTATTGCCTTTATAATTAGTGAAGAAGAAACGGTAGGCATTTCAAAGGGCAAAAGGTCATGAGTTTCAACTGCAGCCACGCTTTGGAGAGTTTTTTTTTTCCTTATGAAAAATCTCAGAAAAAAAATCCTGACCTTTATCGCAGCATTCGCCATGAGGGATGGTTTTGCAGAGAATACAGACTGAGAGCAGCATGCTTCTGTAGTCTGCTTCGTCTTCTCTTTAATGGTTTTAGTCATGAAACCCCCATTAATTTTTTATCGTACGACAAAATTTTAGATTTGTCCATGTATTGAAATTATTTGCAGAAGAATAAAATTCATTAACCCTTTCCTACGAAATCTCGAATTTAACGATCCTAAGACAGAGGTCTTTTGAAAACATTGTGGGAAAAGGAGAAAATGCTAGTAACTAGCATTTTCTCCTTTTCCCCACACTGTTTTCTACTCTTTCGAAGGCAGATCCCATTATTTGAGCGATAGTTAAATTTCCGTCTGCAAATGCTCCAATTTGGCATGTCTCAAATTTTTGTCGTATGGTAAATAGTTAAACAATGGAATTTCTGTTCCCCAGCATTTTTTCTTTCCCCAAATTGTTTTCAAAAGTCATCTTCATTAGGGTCATTAAACTCGGGATCGTTTTGTAAACAGTTAAATGCAAAAAAAAAATCCGAAATGTATTTTGCGATAGTCAGTAATATCGATTCGGAGCCCAAAATTATTTAATTTCAACTTTTTTTTATTGTTTTCTGTCAACTACAGAAAGCCACCAAAGCAGTTGAAAATTACATCCGGATTTTTCTTCTATTTAAAACAAGCTTTGATCAATGCATCACAAAGAAATGTAACTTTTACGACTCCAAATACTGATTTTGAAGACTTGAGACACAAAGCCATTTCAAACAAACTCTCTTTTGTATTGTAAAATTAAGAACAAAATAGAGGACACTGTAGATCCAAGACCAGAATAGGAGACAGTGGTAAAGTGGTAGAGCGTCGGCCTCTCACACCGAAAGCTCTGAGTTCGAATCTCGTGTTGAGTGGGGTCAACCCTTGGAACTTCCCACATCACGGCGCGAGCACGGGTTAAGATTTCCAGGAAGCAATCATCGAGAGGGATTGATTTAAGTCAGGGGCGTAGCAAGCCCGAAATAAAATGTACGCAAATGTAATTACCCGAGGCGCGAAGTACCGGGGGAGGGGATTTCTCAGGAAGGTCTGGAGGGCCTCCCTTAGCAAATTTTAGATTTTTAAAAGCTATTTGGTGGCCTATGGTGACATTTTTTTTTTTTTTTAACAAATTTGTCTTTCAATTTTGCTTTTTTGCAACGTGTACAAAACTGCGTTTATTTTTCGCGTACATGCAGCTATGTCCCTGTAAGGTGTAAGAACTTGTTTCACGATCGATGTGAAATAAATAGGTTTAAACTAAACAGAGACCAGAATGCATGCTCTGTAATAAGCCAGTCATACTGCTCATTTCTGTCAACAGGTTACTAATGATAATCTTTGGATAGAAACGGTCAGTATTTTATAGGATCAAAGACAGGGGCAGAATGCAACCCTACAGTTATCGTCCTATACAATAATTACAAGACATGAAAGGTTGAAGACACCCAGTTTGTGATTTAATAGCATACATTTACATCCTTGGACGCTTAGGCTGCTAAAAGGGACTTACAGCCCTTTTGCGGGCATCGTAAATTCAAGATCAGACTGTACAGAACGTGCAACCTGATCTTGGTTCTACACTGTCTAATGCTTGTGAAGTATTTGTGCAATAAATAGCCTTGAAATGACAATACATGTGTTTGGATTTATATTGCTGACTGGAATGTCTGTGTAATTAATCCAGCAGTTTAAAGGTGGGTATTTAGATTTTTCACATCTCACCAAATTAAAAAAAATATATATCACTGAAATTTATATGAAAAAACAATACAAATCATCAATAATTAAGAATCATAAAGTTACAAAAAAAAATTTTTTTTTTGATGGTGTTCCCTTAAAAGGCTACGTAGCCTCTTAAGAAATGTTTAGATTTCGCGCCAAAAATCAAAAAAGCATTATGGGAATGTCAAGTGACTGGTACGTGATTAATGACGCTTAAATTCCATAACATAACAAACATGTAATTATTTTCCATAATGTCTTCTTCGGACTCTTATGTTTGAAGCTTCGTCTGTGTATTTCCGGTATGTAAATGAGCGAGTTGCTCATGTAAAAATAGACCGTGTTTCCCGTCGGTATAGACCTGGGCCGTAGTAAATCTCTAATTTCTCTTGTTGTCGGATGGTTTTCGACTACAGGGGTTTTATGAATGAAAATTAAAAGGCTTTGGGAGTATAAGGATGATTTTTTTGTATTTTTGTAAAATTTTCATCCCAAAATCTGAAGGGCCACCTTTAACCCTTATCCTGATAAATGGATTAAATAAAACTTTCAAGCCGATAGTAAAAACCCGACTAACGTTATTTCAAACTTATTATTTTGGAGAAAAATACCTCCTTATCGAACAGTGTTGATCAAAGATCAGACTGCACGTTCTGTGCAGTCTGATCTTGATCTACTCTGTCCGCAAAAGGCCGGTGAGTCACGCTTAGCAACTAAAGGGTTAAGCTTTAAGACAAGGTGAACAAACAATAGGGTGTTTGTGGCACAAAAAAGCTGGATAACTTGTGTGGCTCCATGATAAACTATAAGACTCGTAACTCGGAGGCCTCGGTTTCGAGCCTCGCTGGAAGCACTGGGTTTTGCGTGGGTGGGAGTGTGCAAGACACTTCAGAGCCCTACGCTAGCACCGATGAAACAAAGGACATATATGTATATGTGAGCTGTCGCCGTGACATTAAAATAATGTTGAAGGACGTCATTCAGTCAATCAAAGCTGCGGATAAAGTCGTATCGACAGCCATTCAGGAATTGTCTTGTACGTTCATGTTCATGGCGGAGCGACAACCCACTCATACATGGTCCCATAGAATATACATACTCACATTTTTATAAGGTGATAACCTTTCAGGTCTCACCTTATGGCAACCGTTAGACTGAAGTCCCGTGAAGACGAATCATTTCTCTGTTTCAAGAGAAATAGTTCCTCGTAGATCAATGACCAGAAGCGTCTGTGTAATGTGATATGTGAAAATTATATGCGGATTGAAAATCTGTGCAAGCCAATTACACAAACAAATGAACTTTAGTGTTAATTGTCATAGAAATGGCTCTAGATTTAGAATTAGCATCGTTTCGCAGCTTTGACATGACCTAGCATCTATATGCCGGATGAATAAGGATGAGAAACACCCCAAAACAGCCAAAACCTCTTGAAAAACACTAAAACCACTATCATTTCACCTACATAACTTTCCCTACAGCTACACCACATGGAAAACGCTTAGATATACGACTTTATTGAAAAATAGTCATGATATAATGCTATCAGTCTTAGAAAAAAAATTGTGAACCGTCAGATGAATAAATTTCTAATTAGTTTGTCAACTATTAATACGTACATGTATTTGCTGGCAAATATCTGCCTTTCATGAGTATCATCTTCTTTGAGTAGTTTCAGTACTTTGATTTACCAATCGAAAATCTCTGTTTATTTCAGGCTAATCATAAGAACTAGGTTAAAAGCCAGCCTATACAGCTACACCGAAGAAATACAATCAGGAAAGAGGGGAGGACGACCCAAATCAAAAATGTTTTCAAAACATCCCTTGACACAAGGCCCACATTTCATAACGTAATATAAAGATCTGTCAAAAATGTAATGACATGCCCTGTTCTATATCTGTTATCGAAAGATATCTATCCGTCAAAATAGACCTGTGCTGGGAAATATAATTCATTTCCCCTCGGTTTTGTATCATTTTTCATTCGATATTTTAATTATCCGAGTGGTTTGTCAAATCTATTTCTTTCAAGAAAACTACCGATGTATTTTCATGTTTAAAAACACACTTCTTAGCTCGATTTGACTCTTAAAGAGCCGTGGACCAACTTGGTTTTGTTTAACATGGTTTTGAGAAAATTTTATGAAAGACTGGTAATTTTTATTCTCGTGCAAAGAACTAAAATATAGACAGAAATGCATGAAGAAACCACTAAGAGTTATCCCTTTTTTAGTATTCTTGCAGTAAAACTTCAAATCCCGTTTGACACGGTGTACATAGCCCCTATTATGAAACAAATGATAAATACCACCTGATCACAACAGCATAACAATTACTTGGTAAGATAAGTTGTTTTGCAAGTTTTTTTTTCCAAGTAGGAGAAAAATTCACGTCCTAATGAATTTTCTTTGCAAAATATCTACTTCCCCGTCCAAGTTTTTTTTTGTTTAAAATCAAATTCGGTTCTGCTTTTCAGCGCTAAATGAATATGCCATACTCTTGCAAAAGGGGGGTGAATGAACGAATTAATTAATTAATTAATTAATTAATAACTTTGTTGACTTATACATCATGTACATAGTCAGTTACAACCAAAATGATGAATCTCCATGATGCATAATACCAAGCATGTCATCAAATCATTATGGATCCATAAAATTAATTTTGTCTTACAACTGAATCTGGAGGCAGACTGGTTCTGTGACATGCAGGTAATTGTCCGATAGCAAATAGTTTCTGACCTTTTGCTAGACCATGACTCATATATTTAGCGTTAAAAGTTAATTCAGGCCCTGGTTATTGAATACGACTTCGGGGGCCACACTCTGGCGAAACCACGAAAGAACACTATTGAGTGCCGAAGTTCACAAAGAGTGTTTATACATCGATCAGGCAGAATTATGAAGAAAACTGAAACAAAATTACACGAGCAGTGAATTGTAAAGTTTAAAATTATGAGGATAATAAGTTTCCAAGACTTTTCTATAATGCATAAAATTTCATGTCATTTCATGCCGTTTCCATGTCTATTTTCAGTGCGTGGCATTTTTCTCTTACATCTGGAAGTTCGGGGCCGTACTGTGTAAGGCGATACATTACATACAGAACGTCTCCATTGTCTGCTCCGTGATGAACCTTACTGTGCTTAGCCTCGAGAGGTAAGATATTTTACCGTTGTCTTAAAATGTCAGTCGTGTGGAACACACCATGCCCTATTTTTCCAACTAGTAACAAAAGTCCTTGGGACTTCCCATGTCAAGCAGAAATACCTACTAAAAAGATGATGGAATTTCTCAGCAAATCAACGAAGTCAAACACTTACGTTCCAGCTGTCGAACCACATAGCCCTATCGGTAACGTAATTCTTGGTCGTGCGTTCAAGCTCTTTTCGATGACTGATGCTTTTTTATTTGGACATGATTCATAACTTTCTCACTTCCGGGTATTGTGTTTACGATTTTTATGAAGAGTATAGTGCGAGGTGCCCGTTATCGTGCTATATAGTCAAAGTGAAAACTGTTGTAATACATAGTGAAGCAATCAACCTTTTGAGCTCCATAAGCGAAAAAACACGGGCTTTCGCGAACGGTATAGATCAACATCAGACTGCACTGAACGTGCAGTCTGATCTTTGGTCTATACCGTCCGCCTTTCTTTTCTAATACTCGTACAAGATAAAAATCTTTCTGACTTTCAGGGAAATGAATTTTCAGGCAAAAAGAGATTGACTGTCTATTTTTTTATAATGCAGAAAGATATATAAGGAAAAGAAAAATAGATACGCAATGCTCTGAGAAGGAGTTAATGCATCTGTAAAAAGTATCGGCACATATCAGGCTGCGCCGTCAGCGCAGGCTGACATGAGTAGAAACGTTTTACCATTTGTGAATCTTCTTCATGTCAAACGACCAGTCAACCTCATGATTTAGAAGGTTGTAAGTTAAAACGGACTTCATGGATTCTTTACTATGTAATGTCTTCAAAATCGTAAAATTTACAGTTCATTGAAACTTGTTCTCAGATTTTATTATTGCTTACCTAACATGCGTACGCAGATTTCGTTAGCAAATTTACCGTGGCATGGTAAAATGCATCACAATAATGCATTTAACCGTCTTTTACCAGAGCACGGCTTATATTCTTTAAAAACGATAGGAAAAATATGGTAATGAAGCAGTTCCTTTCTCCACACTATTTTTATTAACTAGTCTATGGTAAGGCCTAGAAAAGTCGTATTTGTACATGGGTTCTGACGACCGTAGTGGGGAAGGAAAGCCAGGATAGAATTCCATTACATGTGTCATTTTCGTAGAAAATTTCTTATTGCGGGGACTGTTCTATTTTGTATTATATATGGAATTAATTACTGTATCCTGCCCTAATATAGAGATACCAAACCGTAATCCGGCCATCACAAAATTCAATTTCACGCGAAATTACAACCAGCGTCTTGTCGCCATGATTCGGTCAGAACAGACATGTCATTTTGTGATGATATTTATTTCTTGTGACGTACTTTATATGCCTGCTGATACATACTTTACGACGCCACGTGATGTTATATTCCTTAACTCTTTACCAAACGACAAGATTTTGGCCTGGACCAAATTCAAAGCATTTGCAGACGACAAATTTAATGTTGCTAAATTGGTGTAGGTAGGGTAGAAAACATTTTGAGAAAAGGAAAAAATGCCGGTAACCAGCATTTTCTCCTTTTCTCACAAGATTTTCAAAAGCTTTATTCTTTAGGGTCGTTAAAAGTCGGGATTGTATAGTAAAAGGTTAACTCTTTACCAAACGACAAAATTCAAACATACATCCTTACAGCCAGAGAGAAAAAAACTATGTAAAAATTTTATAGACTGTATAATGATTCAAAGGTTTGTCAGCTGTGTAAACATAGATGAATTACCGATATATATGGTGCAAAAGATAAACACATATATTGAAAATATTCGATTTAAAACCGGAAACGTAACAACAGTGATTTCTTTGATGACCCTAAGAAAATGAAATTCATTTTCTATCGGTCGTGATTATACATACAACTTTGCAAGAGTCAGGGGCGACATTTTGGCATGAAAATACAAAACTGATAATATTGTAGTTTGATAAAATAAAGATGATGGCGCCAAGAGGTGTTTTAACCCGTACCTCTTTACACACGACAAAGTTTTAAACTTATTCCAATTGAAAGGGTTTGCAAGACGGCAATGTAAATGTAACTCAAATATTGAAAACTTGTTTCTCGAAGGGAAGGAGACATTGTGGGGAAAGGAGAACATGCTGGTTACATCTGAAAACATTGTGGAAAAAGAAGAAGATGCTGGTAACCAGCATTTTCTTCTTTGCTACTATGTTCTCAAAATTCCTTTTCTTTAGGTTCTTTAAAACTCTGGACTTTTTGTTTGTTTGTATTGGTTTGTATTGGAATTTAACGCCATTTTAACTAGGTAGGTCATATCATGGCGGTCAGTGACGCACCCATGTGTTTCCTGGCTTTCTCACACCAGTACTGACACAACTCTCTTTCCAAAGCCACAGACTACTTTTCTGACATGCATCAGCGGTGAGAGGCGAAAAATCGCCGGAAAGAAAGTTCGCCGCAACCAGGTATCGAACCCGCAACCTCCAGATCACGAGTTACATATGCTACCAAGTGAGCTACCCTGAAAGATGGACTTTTTGTAAAAGGGTTAGATGACAAAATAAAATAGAATGAAAATTTCCAGCCGATGCCACTGTACAGCTTCAGCATGAAATCTAGGATTGGTATGAACAATCAAGTCATCGTCGTAACACCACAAGTAAGAAAAATGTCAAAAACGGCGTAAAACATTATTACACACAATCAGCATACAGGCCCACACGTCTCGTATATCTAGGCTATATATATAAAACAGGCCTGTACACTGAAACTGTCTTGATTGGTGCCCCAATCAATAAAATGAATACTTGCAAATTCTAGGAATTGAAAATATGCAAATTTCATGACAGAATCCCTTTGAACAAGTATCTAGAAATTTCTGTAGTAGAAGCCTCACAGAAACAAACGTATAAATTGCTTATTTTGTACGCGCTTCACGCATAATGTATAGAATAACCAAGAAAAAATGCATATATAAAACGTATTTTGAGTTAAATATGGTAGAGAAAAAAGTCTGTTACGCTTGAATATTCCACCGCACCCTCGAAAAAATAACTTGCAAATGTGTACTGACACACATAGTATTACGATAGTTTCTTCAGACGACTCTGAACTGGCTGAAGCCAATCACCTGCGAATACGATGACAATTTTTTTTTTTGAAACGGGTGATTTCTCCATTTTACACACTTTTTTTTTTAATATGTGACAGTGTTAACATGACACACTTATACCTAGTTAATTTTTTCATATCTACAAAAATACTTTCAAAGTCTTTTGGAGGGGTCCTGCGTGGCTCAGTGGTAAAGTCCTGGAGGCCCCGGGTTTGAGCTTCGCTTGGTTCATTGGATTTTCGTGGGAATGTCCTTGGGCAAGACGCTTCAGAGCCTCGGTCTAATACTAGCGAAACCCAGGAAATACATAAATATTTGAGCTGTTGCCGTGATATGACTGAAATAACGTTGAAAGCAGCGTAAATCAATAAATCAATCGAAGTCGTTTGCTGCAAACCTGTCCACAGAATGGTGTTGTACGCCGCTTTCAACATTATTTCAGTCATATCATGGCGACAGCTCACATATTCATGTTTTCCTGGGTTAAACCAGTACTAGGCTGGGGCTCTGAAGTGTCTTGCCCAAGGACACTCCTGTGAAAAGCCCAGTGAACCAGTGAGGCTCGAACCCGGGGCCTCTAGGTCACGAGTCCTACACCTAACCACTGAGTCACACAGGATCCCCCTTTCCACAGAGGAAATGAATTTACAATAGAGTTCCACGTGACTTTGTTGTTCGGTTTTTCATGACTAGAATGAAAACGTATGAGCCAAGCTGTGTGAAAAGGGGATTCGATGCATCTGCAAAAAGTATCGGCTTAGGTCAGCGCAGTCCGCGCAGGCTGATCTGTGTCGAAACTTTTTGCTTTTGATCAATTTTCTTCATGTCCAAGGACTATTCTATCTCATGATTCTGTCGGTTGTTAGACAAAGTGGATTTTATGGATCTGTAATTATATGAGGACTTGCTTGGTATAATGCATCACGGCGACGGCTCATATACAGGAGCAATTTTACAAGAAGTAAAGCCGACTGACCTGGATTCGTATTTACCAACCATTCTTAATCCTTTATCTTGCTAAATAAGTGAAATGAAACTTTTAAGCCTATTGTAAAAGCCCGAGTTTTACTATTTCAAAGGTACTTTTGGGGGTAAAAATATGTCCCTATCGGACAGTGTGGATCAAAGATCAGACTGCACGTTCTGTGCAGTCTGATCTTTATCTACGCTGTCCGTTAAAGGTCTGTGAGTCGCGCTGAGAAGCCCAAGGGTTAATATTCTTTGTCCAGCTCACAATTTCTGATTGGCTACACCAAATGATTTAGCAAATTAGAAATTGCGTTACTTTCTAAATCTAGAATTAAACTAAGTAAACTTAACACGGGACATGGTAAATCTTGCGAGTGCAAAAAATTAAGTCTACAAAAATAATTGTGGGAACGGGGAAATCTAGTAGGATCAGAGTGAAGACAGACGATAAATCAACGCTAATCTATTCTCGATTCTTCCTTTCCGTCAGTTATTTGTCCAGGCACTTGATACATTATGTCTTTCCGCTCTGATAATTGGATATCTTTCAAAATCATCGCCTTGAAAGACATTTGTTTGATCATCGAGGTTCCATTTGAATTTTTAGGAATATTATTCCAATTCACCTTCATCTGAAAAAATTCGGTTGCTGTACTACCGTTGGGTTGAGTCTTTGCCAAATTACGCCGTGTTTTTACAGCCCTGAGAAAGAACGTCTTTAAAAGCATTCGGCACAAAAAGAAAATAAAATGGTTGTATCCGGCATTTTCTTCATTTCTGTCAATGTTTTCTATCTTTTCAAAAGCTAATTCAGTCATTTTATTTTTTCTAACTTGTTCTCTACAAATTATTTCAATGTTTTCTAGTCTAAAACTTATGTTGTCTGGCATACGTTGAAAGACGATGCACTTATTCATAAATATGACCCATGCTCTGTGAAATGGGTTTTATGCATCCGCAAAGAGTATCGCGACTCAGGTCAGCTTGCACAGTCCGCAGTCTTTCGCTTTTTGTAAATGTTCTGCATGTCTAAGGCACCATTCTGCATGTCTAAGGACCATTCTACATCAAGATTCACTCAGTTGTTGAACAGAATGGATTTGATAGATCTTTAATTATGTGATGACTTGGCTGGTTCAGTACTTCACATTGCTGCATTAAACCCCTTTTTCCAAAGCATGACTCACATACTTTACTTATTACCTGCGAAAACAAATTAGCAGCTCACTATAATAAGAACAGCCTTGTAAAATATAATACATTTGAATGAAGGTATAAACCATGAAGATTGATTGATTGATTGATTGATTGGTTGATTGATTGATTGATTGATTGATTGATTGGTTGGGTGGGTGGCTGGGTGAATTTGTTGGTTGGTTGGTGGGTGGGTTGTAGGTTGTTGGTTGGTGAGTTAGTTGGTTGGTGGGTGGTTTGGTGGGTTGGTTGGTTGGTCGGTTGGTCAGTCGGTCGGTCGGTCGGTCAATCGATCAATCGATTGTTTGATGAATTTAATGGATGGATGGATTGATTGTGTTTTAAGCCGGTCCAGGTACCCAGCGTTTTCTCCTTTTTCCCTCCATGTTTTCTACCCAATCAAAAAGAAGTTCCATCATTATAACCACATTTAAATTTCTGTCTGTAAAGCTTACAATGCTTACAATTTGGAAAAGTCTACAGTCTTTGTCGTATGGTAAAGAATTTATCAAGATCAGACTACACAGAGCGTACAGTCTAATCTTAGATCTTCTCCAGTCTAGTTTTGAAACCAAAAAAAAATTGAAACTGAAATTATGGGTTCATTTTCACTTATTAGACATTTCAAAAAACCCTTTACCAGGCCACACACTTCAAGACTTATCCATAATGGAAATATTCGCCGTCGACAAATTCAACGTCAATCAAACAGTGTAATTTTTCTTTGCAAGGCCGAATAGCATTGTGGGAAAAGGAGAAAATGCTGGCTGCCAGCATTTTCTCCTTTTTTCACAATGTTTTCTAAACCCTTCTGAAACACGACATCGTTCGGTGAAGGGGCTGAGGTTAATCAGCGTAACATTACCAAAGTGAGAGAAACTAATTGGAACTTGAGCAAATTTTCCCTCGTCGGTTTTAAAAATGGCTGTCGTAATTAGATTTAATTGAAGCAGTCAACAGTATTAGCACACGTTAAAACGGGTTATTATTTACGAGAAAAGCCAAAAAACCCAGGCTAATTTGGTGATTCTTCGTTCGTGAAAAAAATTATTTCAGTCGTGTTCTGGCAAAAGGGAACTTAATGCATCTCCGTGATGCATGATACAAAGCAAGTCATTACAGTATTATACATCCCTAAAATCCGTTATGTGTAACAGCCTACTGAATCTTGAGAAACACTGGTCCTTTGACATACAGATAACTGACCAATAGCGAAAAGTTTCGGCCCAGGTCAGCCTGCGCAGAATGCGCAGGCTGACCTGGGTCGATACTTTTCTTAATTGCATTAAGCCCCCCTTTTCACAGAGCGTGGCTAATTTGTATTGGAAATGGAACGCTAATTACATGAAACGATGTGTTTTAATCATGTGAAAAGGAGAAAAAGGCATTGAAATGTTTTTATTACACCAATTCTTTTAACAACCACGAAATGTTTTGGTCTGAGAGAACATCGGAAATTCCGTAACACTGACGGGACCGTATTTACGAACAATTCTACTTGTTGTTCTAATTCTTAAATATGAGACGGATTGTCTGATTGGCTTAGACTTTCAGTCGATAAGATTACCAGTCCAGGGTCCGGTTTCACGAAAAGGCTTAAAGATACATCTTTTCAGCCAGAGAGGAAAAAAAAACCGCTGGTTAAACTTGATAGCGTGTTGAATCTAGTCAGCTGTGTAAAGCTAGATAAGTAATCAATTAATAAGTGTATGGGATAAAGAAACTCAAGGGATTTGTCTTCGATTTAAAACCTGTAACAACCACAGTGATGTCTTGGATAGCCTCCAGAAAATGAAATGCATTTTTTATCCGTCGTAATCTGTGCAAGGGGCAACATTTTTCATTAATAAACAGGAATGATTATAGTTTCACAAAGTAAAGATGAAATCGGTTTAAAAACTGGATTAAAACGATTAAAGATGTATCTTCAAGACTCTTACTTAACTCGGATCCGCTAACAGAATAATTTTCTGACTTAAGTTACTTTAGTTCTTTATTTGAGACTCATTCACTAATATTAACAGACTTTGATAACAATCTCAGATCCTGCGTTGACACAACATTTCAGACTGAACTCAGCAAATTAAACGGACCTAACTCAGTCAATAGACTTAAATCCATTACTTTGCTAAGTTGAGTTTGAAACATTGTGTCAGTTCAGAATTTGACAATATTACTTTAGTCTGTTAGTGTAAGTGAGAAGCGTCTGAAAGTCAGAAAATGAGTCTGTTAGCGGACTTGAATAAAAGAAGATTCTGTTAGTGAAACGGGCCCCTGGAATCTAAAATTAAATCTAATTGAGACATGGTCTGTGAAAAAGGGGTTTCATGCATCTGCAAAACGTATCGACCCGTGCCAGCCTGCGCATGCTGACATAGGCCGAAACTTTTTGCTATCTTCGAATTTTCTATATGTCAAAGGACCATTTTACACCATAATTGAGCAGGATGTTAGACAAAATGGATTTTACGGTTCCATACTTATGTGATGACTTTCTTAGTATAATTCATCACGGAGATGCATCATGCCCCCTTTTGCCAGAGCACGGCACAATTAAAATGATCCCTGTATACCGCCCATATTTTGACTTTACCCAGTACTACATCTCTTTCTCTTTTCGAAGGGGGAAGGGGTACTTAGAGTTTGCTTCAGCAAATTATAAAAAAACAAACGAAATCTCTTTCTTTTCAAAAACTGGTAATTTATTTTCGCCTGTTTTGCTGATCTGTAAACTAGGACTCTGGCATAAAACACATGATAAGAATCAATTTTGGAGGGTTTTTTTTTCATATGTGAAACTTCTTCTGACCCCTTCAGTAAAGAAGTAACCTTCGTCACGTGACAATATTATAAATAATATATTTTAGACAAGTATAATGAGTCTATCGCGTGTTGGCACAGTCGGTTTAGTCGCTAGATAGCTGGTGCACGAATACTCATAGGTGTTTCTACCCATAAAGACAAACCGGCCACGTTTTAAAGCCCCATGTCCTGTTTGATTTTAAAAAAAATGGAGGGGGGGCAAAGAAATTAACCCTTAGGCTGCAAAGTGCGGGTCACTGACCTTTTGCGTACAGTGTAGATCAAGACCAGACTGCACAGAACGTGCAGTCTGATCTTTGATCTACACTGTCTGATAAGGAGACGTTTTTTCCCATAAAATAAATTGAAATTGTTCGGGTTGAAAGTTTCATTTCATTTATTAAGCGGGATAAGGGTTATAGGTAGACAAGAATTTCAGAAAAGATACTAAAACGTTGTTTACTTCGCTAAAGCTTTGATTTATAACATAATTACGCAAAACTCGCTTTATGCATATTTCGAGGCAAACCCCGTAATATGGTAATGAGCTGTGAGGTAATTTGCATACTGCAGCGATAGGTATATCTTAAAATAATTCTGCCCAAAAAAAAAAACACATAACGTTTGTCTACCACGAAGTATTTCCATTGTTCGGTTCGATTCTGTTTGTTAACATCATCTTTGATACTTTTTTTTTTTAACATCATCTTTGATACTGTTTTTTTTTTGCTTCCTATATTATGCGCGCTTCTCTCACCTCCTCTTTTTTTGGAGTAGGCTGTTTTTACGACGGAGTCTTCGTGAACAAAAATGGGCCAGACCTATATAAGTTTCCTATTCCCAATTTGTTCGATTTTTCAGTATGTTCATTTTGATTATTTTTACCCTATTTAGGAAAGTAGAAAAAAAAAAAAATGAAGAGGGCATGGAACTTTTATGGTCTTCACGATTCCATTGTCCAATTTCTTGTAGTATGTACAAGTTTACATTCTCGATGAGTTACTAAAATATATATTACCCGAGATTAATTCATTTTCACTCGTAAACGAGGTCTTACATGTTCACACGACAATGTAGATAATGACGGCTGGCCCAAGAAACCACAAGCGTCATGAATAAATCGGTCTTTCATTTACCGGTGTCAGAATAGATAAATATCTTCGATGAGTTATTGAAATTGAATTCATTCGGGATTAATTCATTTCTCACTCGTAAACTAGATCTTACGTATTCACGCGACAATGTTCATGTAGCTGGTAGAACTTAGCCCAATTTCGTTGCTTGTCAGTGAGGAAAAAACTGAATGATGATTTTCAAAAGAATTTTCGTCATTATCTATTCTAACTCTGCTTTTTCTGAAGACAACCTGGGGTATTGTCAAGGTCCTGTCTTCGGCTGTGTCTGCGTACTCGTTGGCATCGTTGCTCAAAAACTTTGAAGTTTTCTACTTATATCTGTCTTATTACTATAGATATTTTCACTCCAGATATTTTACATGGACTCGATGTTAACTACCAAAAAGGGTAGCCCAAACAACAAGACCATGTATAAACTAAAACTGACACAGTAATGCCCCTTTTCGACTTTATATTTTCACTGTAAAAGCAACTACAACAGCATGCGGTACTCTTGTTTTGAATATTTCCGTAAAATGAGGACTACTTGCTTTTAGTGATAAGTATTGTACTGCTATGGCAGTTAGCGTAATTTGTCTTCTTTATTGGTATACTCATTGTTGACTCGACTATTTTCCCTATTGTTTGTTTGTTTGTTTTCAAAATTTAAGATATAAATCTAGATAAACTATCTTTTTAACATTCAAACATACATATCCCCGAATCAATATATTGTCAACCGTATATGAGATCTGGGTCAGTATACTTCAACCATTCTTAAGAACATTCTTTGTCTAGTACGTCAGATTTTCTAGATTTGAAAGTAACACAACTTCTGATTGGCTAAACCAAATGGTTTAACTAATCAGAAGTTGTGTTACTTTCAAATCTAGGAAATTCTTCAGCATAAGTATAAGAACATTATAAAGAATACTTTGTGAATACTGACCCTAAAGTGTTCACACGATAGTATAGGTTATTTGTTCATGGTTTAATTGCGTTCATAGTGAATAAGAAAAATAGGAGAGAAGTTATAACCCTTTTAGCACCATAGGAGCTATTTGAGGACGGCATAGATCAAGATCAGACTGCACAAAATGTGCAGTCTGATCTTGATCTATACCGTCCACTTGAATAGTCTAGCCTATAAAATTAAAATCTTTCTACGTTTTAGTGGATTGTATTTCAGCCGACGAAGGAAGTTTACTTCGTAAATCTGGCGCTGAAACAATTAACAGATTATCTACTTTTATAAGTTGACTTTACAATTAACAGATTTTCTACTTTTATAAGTTGACTTTACAATTAACAGATTTTCTACTTTTATAAGTTGGCTTTTTGTGTGTTAATTTACAATTAACAGATTTTCTACTTTTATAAATTGACTTTTTGTGTGTAAATTTACAATTAACAGATTTTCTACTCTTATAAGTTGACTTTTTGTGTGTAAATTTACAATTAACAGATTTTCTACTTTTATAAGTTGACTTTCTGTGTGTAAATTTCGTATTTCGGAGATTTATTGTCGACATTGACAGATATAGAATTAACGCCATGGATGTAATTTGAAATTGTCTTATGTGTTGATATTCTCGATTTCTTGGTAACTCTACTGATTTTACTTTCTTAATATCGCGACGGTTTCGCATTCCCAGCTAATGCTAATATATCACCAACTGCACGGATACACATTTCATTCATTTAGCGACTGTCAAAGGACATCAACACTCTCAATGAATGATCGAAATATAAATTTTCCTTGATTAACCGAGTTGTCACTCATACATGAGATCTTACATGTACATGACAACGGAGGGGGACAGGGCGGGGAGGGTATATTTCCTTATTTTGAAAGATTCATGTCGAAAGTGACAAGCATGTATGAGCCATGACCTAGCAAAAGGGGGCGTAATGCATCTCAGCGATGGATGATACCAATCAAAATATCACATTATCATAGATCCATAATAACAACTGTTTTGAAGAATTGACTTAATCTTGAGGTAGACTGGTCCTTTGACATACAGAAAACTGACTATTAGCGAAAAGTTTCGGGCCAGGTCAGCATGCGCGGACTGCGCAGGCTGACCTAGTCGATACTTTTCGCAGATGCATTTAGCCCACTTTTCACAGAGCCTGGCTCATATATAATTGTTTATCTACATATAGTAGGACGAAACCAGTCACAGTTTCTTGGTAACAACACTGATTTTGCTCGCGACGGTTTCGCATTCCCAGCTAATGCTAATACATCACCAACTGCACGGATACACATTTCATTTATTTAGCGACTGTCAGAAGAGATAAACACTCTGTATGAATGATCGAAAAATAAATATCCCTTGATTAACTGACTTGTGACTCGCACTCGTAAACCAGATTTTACATGTATTCGGACATGACAATATACATGAGCCATGCTCTGGCAAAAGGGGGTTTAATGCCCCCCCCCCCCCGCGATCTATTATACGAAGCAAGTCATCACATAATTATGGATCATCCATAAAATCCATTTAGTCTAACAATCGGCTGAATCCTGAGGTAGAACTGTCCTTTGACATGTAGAAAATTGACCAATAGCAAAAAGTATCGACGCAGGTCAGCCTGCGCAGTCCGCGCAGGCTGACCTGCGTCGATACTTTTTGCGGATGCATTAAGCCCCCTTTTAACAGCGAATGGGTCACATAGGGGTGATTGTACTTGGTCCAATTTAGTTTTTCGTGTCACTATTGGACGGGTAATTTTTAACAAATCTTGCTTCCTGTAACCTTTTCTCCTCTTTAGTATTTCCATGATTTTAAGAGATACTTGCCATATATGAAAACTATGAGCAGTCCTCCTGGAAAAGAGGGTTAAATGCATCTCTGCGATGCATGATACCAAGCAAATCATCAAATTGTCAGGGATCCGTAAAATCTATTTTGTAGAACAACCGACGAAATCATGAGTTACACTGGTCCATTGATGTCCAGAAAATTGACCGATAGCAAAAAGTTTCGACACGGCTCAGCCTGCGTCGACTGCTCAGGCTAACTTTGATCGATGCTTTTTGCAGATGCCATAAGCCACTTTTTCACAGAGCACGACTCTTTTATTTATTTATTTATTTATTTACGGTCTATCAGAGAGGCCAAACAGCGTCATGAGTTATTCACATATGAAGACATGTATCTGGGAATCAATTGGTTTGTCACTCGTAAAAGACTTCTGGCATGTTCACTCGGCAGAGAAGGTTATTGCACTTGATTTCATTTCGTTCAGCGTGCACTAGGAAAATAAATAAAGCAGTCATGAGTAGATTTTCAATCATAGTTGAATACTGATAAAGACGACTTGTAATCAAGAAGTCTTGAGTTAGATCCCCATATACTCCGCTAGCCCCATGGGTTTGTCTTAAGCGAGGTACTGCACAGCCCTAGATTAGTGCTGTTGAATTCTTTACTAAACAATTCCGTGTTCTAACGACCTTAAGAAGGAAAACTTTTTAAAACATTATGGGAAAAGGAGAAATTGCTTGTAACAAGCAATTTCTCCTTTTCCCATAATGTTTTCTACCCTATCACAAATTTTGGGCTCATTTATACGAATTTCAAATTTGTCGTCTGCAGATACTTTCAATTTTGAAGTGTCCACAATTTGTCGTTTGGAAAAGGGCCAATATCAGGATACATGAACATGTGAGCTGTTGTCGTGACACAATTGATATAATGTCGGAAGCGGCGTATGACGTCATTCAAAAACATCTTTTTGAAGCTTTATCTAGACTATTTCATACACAAAATGTCAATAATAAGAATTTAGAAACAGTTTAGAGAAAGGCAGCCAGGGACGCCCTGAAAAGTTTGACATGAGTTACATGTAACAAAGAGTTGTGGCAAGTAGAATAGTTTTCTTAGCGGATATTTTTCATTCGGTTTGTTTAATTAGCTTTTTAATTACATTTCCAACTGCACAAAACGAAAACAGAATTGGTCTGACAAACGGAATGTTTTCCACTAAGTTAAAAATGAATTCGATGAGCGAGTTTAGATTTCGAAAACATTATTAGTTGTACGGTCAGGTGGCAGGGGACTTGGAAACTTGTTCACGGCTGTGGTGAATCATGTCGCCCCGAGCCGAATGGCCACATGATTCACCACAGCCGTGAACAAGTTTCCAAGTCCCCTGCCACCTGACTGTACAACGAATTTATTATACTGCAAAGTTTTACCATTCCAACGTGTGTTAAGCGAAATTTACCTGTTTTTTGGTTTCAAAAATTTAGTACGCTGGCCAAGTAGAATTTCCCTTCTGAGTGCCCCAATTCAATGAAAACTGACGTCACTGGGAATTGACGTCACTGAAACCTTGGAAAAACGTGCAGTTTGGTGCATAATCTTGATGTTAATCTTGATCGACGCCGCCATTTTGGATGTTGTGTTGAAAGTGCAGTCATGTATACGGGGCTCCCGAAAGGGAAACTGCTTTTACGTTGGTTTTGCCAGTGTACATGATATATATGTTCGGGGCATATTATCCAATCAGGTCACGAGAAATTTCTTTGCAGTATAATAATATCTTATGTAAAGCAACTTTTTTTAGGCGTGACACATGCACTCATGTAATCGATTAATAGAAAAGAAAATTCGCCCATTACTTGGGGCTTTTTTTTTCCCCTTCTTTTGCTATAATATTTTCACAATTAGTTCATGTTTTTCGGTAGTCTGTCGAGAAGATAATGGTGGATTAAGGTTTGATATTTTATGGTTACGAGAAAGATTATTTCATGCTTTCCGGTAGGTTATCGAGAAATAACGGTGAAATTTTTTTTCGATATTTCATGGTTACGACCATTGAAAAATACCGATTTTATATTCTAACTCTTCACCGTAATGCGTTGTTATGTGAAGGGGGTACTCCATGGGGAATTTCCGAAAACAACTGTACTTGATTTGTCTTTTTTTTTCGGTAAAAAGTTTGAAATTTATTTCATTAAAAAACAAATATCCTCATATCCTCAAGCATTATAACTTAATTCGTGTAGATTGTCCGTATCTGAGAGATAGATTTGGATGTTGACTTCAGCAGGTTTTAAAACAAGGACTTTATGCATATACAGCCTGGACTCATATTCACCAGCCATTCTAAATAGTATCCGTAGTCTGATAAAAGATCTAGAAAGTAACGCTATTTCTGATTAGCTAAACCATTCGGTTTATCCAAGCAGAAATCGCTTTACTTTGAATGTTAGAAAATCCTTGAGAACTTGACCTAAAATCTTATTAAGATTCGGTAAATAAGGACCCTGGTGATATGGGTTTCCTGGTAATCCACAAGCCGAAATTTGAAGTAAATATCTACAGTAATAACACAGATATGACAAAAGTCATATTTTTGCTCACAGCGACTACCAGGCAATGAGAATACTTCGTCGTTTTCCTAGCCGAGCTGAAATTGTAAGTTATGACAGAGGTCACCAAAATGTCAAGAAAGTTCTACAAGGTTCATGCTACATTTCACAATTATTTCTGTCCAGTTTCCTGTAGACCTACGATGAGCTTACCCCGCCCGTGCGATGCTCTTACTCCTCTGTCCGTGTGGCCTCCGCTGCCACGGTGCCCGTACGATTTCTGTGCGGAGACAGCACGATCTCCGTACGATATCCGTACAGCTTTGCCCTTCTCCGTCGTCGAAAGAAAGTACAAGAAATCGCACGACGCTCGTATGCAGTATAGTATCACATAGGCTGTAGCCACCTACGCTGCCATGAAAAATCGCAGACAAATAAATCATACATAAGCCGCCCGTGGCAAATGTAACACATGTATAAAATGACATCGTATTTTTTTTAATTTCACTACAAAACTGTTAGACGCAGTGGTCCAATCTTCCCAAACGACAAGATTTTAGACTCGTCCAAAATTCAAATCATTCGCAGATGACCAATTAAATAAGGTTCAGTTGATAGGAATTGTCTATCTTACGGAAGGAAACATTGTGGGGAAATGAGAAAATGCTGGTAACCATCATTTTCTCATTTCCAACAATGTTTTCTAAAGCTCCATTCATCACGGGCGTTAAAACATTGGTTTGGTTGGTAGAGTGTTTAAAGTTTTGGATTTGCTATCCAGATTTTAGGGGGCTGCCGCGTGGCCTTGTGCAGAGCACTGCAGAGCCCAAGTCTCGTACTGGTACAATCCAGGAAACACACAAAAAAGTAAGTTGTATCTAGTAGGTAGCAATAATCTCTACCAAACGATGGAAAACAACATTCAACCAACGATTTTGAAGATCTTACACTTCCAGTTGAAAACTTTAACAACAAGAAATGAGTCACGCTCTGGCAAAAGGGGGCTTATTGCATCTGCGAAAAGTATCGACCCAGGTCACCCTGCGCAGTCCGTGCAGGCTGACCTGGGCCGAAACTTTTCGTTTTCGGTCAATTTTCTATATGTCCAAGGACCAGTTTACCCCATGATTAAGTAGGTTGTTAAAAAAGTGGCTATCATGGATTAACAATTATGTGATGACTTATTTCGTATAACGCATCACAGAGATGCATTAAGCCCCCTTTTGCCACAGCATGGCTCAAATTTAATATTTTGCATAGGTGAACAAGGTTTTTGTCAATCGGCAAACCTCGGGTGATTCGCTAAATAAGTCCTTCGGCTGTATTACATTGAGTAATATGCACCTGCATTGTAAATTTCTTTGCAAGAAGTACACCGCTTTACCGTTGAAAAAGTACAAGGCTTCACCTTCAACAAAAAGGCAACACGAGTCACAATTTTCTATTGAAACCTTTCTAAATCATGTGACACTTCCGTTGACAAACAGCTTGCACATTCAATTTTTAACGAAGTCTATCAATTTTGTTGGCAGATTTTACCGACTGATCAATAGATGTGATTTATTTCTCCGTGGTTGTTGATGCAGTTCGTAATCTTTTTACATGGGCACTGTCATGTTTAAGATCATGTGACAGTGCTCAAAATAGATTCTTGATAAGGTCGAGGTCAGATGTTGTTACGGAATCGGCCGAGTTGTGACGAGTGGGCTCTGGTGTCAGGTTCTTACATTTGTACATTTTTTTGCGAGAATGGGAAGGGGTTGAACATGTTAGTACCAGACCTTGTCAATAAAATTCTCAAGGCAAAGCCCGATACATGTAGCTCAGTCTGTAATGCACAGGGCTTGGAACAACAGGCTCGCTGGTTCGAATCCCTAGCTAGCCCAATTTATGATAATCGTTGCGACAGGATTCGTACCTCTCTCACCGCTGATCAGTGTTTCGACGATGGCTTTGTTGAAATGGAGGCAGTGGCTTGGGAAGGATATTGTTTGAGTATTGGTGACGAGAAATTCCAGTAAAGCATGAATAGGTGCACCAGTCCACGCAATATGTGGCTTAAATAATGACTTATATAATTACTAAACAGCCTGAAGCACCATACAAACAAACAAACGCAACCTTTAAAGAATAAGAAATGTTTTGTTTCTCCAAGGCTAATATTTCATTCCAGCGACATGAAATCTGAAGCACGCCAGGGGGGGAAGTCACTTCATTGGCTTAAGAACACAGTTCTTATAAATCATATAACAACAACGAACTTTAGAGATTTCACATAATGTCTACCTAAGCTAAAATCTATTTGAGGGAAATCTGTACACGTACAGAGTTTGTTTATAAAATGTCAGAGGTACATCAAAGTTTCGAAAATAATATCACAGTTCTAGTTTAAAAGTAACGCAAATTCTGATTGGTTTAGCCAGTCAGATATAGTGCTACTTTCAAAATTAGAACATTCTGGAGAATAAGACTTAGACTTTCTTAAGAACAGTTGGTGAAAACGTACCCTAATGGACATTAAGGAAGAACTGGAGGCGACAATGAAGGCAAAGTTCAAAAAGGTGAACACTAAAGGTATACAATGCACATGTTTTTAAAATGAAAATAAGCACAAGAAAAATCTTAAAAAAATAGACGGCGTAAGTTTGCCAGCAAACAGGCAGGAGCCCTTAGAATAAACATGTCTACGTTTTTTACCAATCACAAATTTCTATTTATTCATATATAACCAGTGCCAAAATGTAGGTCAAAAGCAAGCACATTCATTACGCCGAAAAAAAATATATATATAAAAAAAAATTGAAAATATGAGAAATCTTTCGTGAACATAAAAGGAGAATACATTGTGTCGATGAGGACAAAGTTCAAAACGGTGGACAGTAATGATAAACAATCCATGTGGTTTTAAGAAAGAATGTAAATCAGAAATAACGTTGGAAACTAATGGTTTACAATCCACGTGGATTCAAAATGAAAATTTAAAAAAGAAATTGTAAAAAAACATTTATCGAAAAAAACATTTATTGAAAAATTGTTAAAAATAAATTGTTAAAAATAAGATGAACCATTCGTGAACATAAAGGATGATTAAAGAGCGACATGAATACAGTTCAAAACGGTGGCACTAATGGTACACAATCCACGTAGGTTTTAAATTAAAAATAAAAACAAAACATCTGTTGAAAAAATGTTGAAAACTAGTTGAAAGTAATGGGGAAGATGAAGGTAGAACAGAGAGAGACATTGAGCACAAAACTGAAAACGGTGAATACTGAATGGTATACAATCCACTTGGTTCATGAAAATTCGGGGGAAAAAATGTTTACAATGATATGAATTACTGGTGAACGTGAAGGGAGAATACTCGTACAGACTTTGAAAGCGACAATGAACACAAAATTTAAATTGTTGAACAATAATAGTGTACAATCGATGTGGTTTTAAAATGAAAACGAGAAGAAAAAATAATGAAAAAAAATGTTGACAATTAGATGAATAAGTATAAATCAAAAATAATAATTTGAAAAGAAAAGTAACATATTTATGAAAATTACTAACAACTATCAGGAATCCAGACTTAGACAACACGGAACGTAGTGTCTCGTGGTCGAATCCTTCAACCATTCTAGATTTAAATCTAACTGAAAATTTCAAGACAATGCCTCTGATTTGCCAGGAAAGAACAGCTCTGACTTGTAGTTGGTTAGTCTTAGGATTTATAGTTAACATTAAAATGATTAGCCCCATTGTCAGATTATCTGGCCAAAAATTGTATGCTTTTAGGCCTTACAAAAAGTCAATTTTATTTAGTTCACAACGAAATGTTTTAACAACTACTAAACAATTCCGTATTCATCGCACATGGGAGAGCGCTTTTGAAAACATTTTTGGAAAAAAAGAAAATGCTGGTAACCAGCATATTCTCCTTTTCCCAAAATGATTTCTATCCCATCAGAAAACTTAAGCTCATTTATATCAGTTTTTAATTTGTCGTCTGCAGGTGTCGTCTGCAGAATTTAGAAGAGTATAAAATTAGCGTCTGGTGCAAAGAATTAATAACGGTTGTCCGCTGGTTCACCCGAAACTCTGGAGGAGGTCATACTGTCCAGCCATCTTTGTTTGAAGATGTTATAAACACGCCGGTTCACTGTAAACGACAGAAAGATAAATACACCTTGTCCACCATTTAACAAAATAAAGAGATATGAGAAGGCAGAGATATTGGTCCAAGAATGTAAAAATCCGAAAATCCACATAACGCCGGTTATTGTGGACAACTTGGCAAAAATAATTAGATCATTCCGCTCTTTAGATTTTCTTAGATGAGTGTTAGAGTGCGAGATGAAACAAACAACAACAATAAACAAGATGATGTTGCCGAGCACCATCAGGCCAACGGGTACTCCGAACGTGAATTCAACCATTCTTTGAGAGGACAAGTAGCAGACATTTCCTCCATAGCCAAAATCATCACCGTCAGTAGAAAGCATCGAAACAACGATGTTAATAGAGACGAATACCAGGGATATTACGAGGCTATAGATATGATAAGCGAAATACGTTCTTCTTTTGAATAATGACAGCAGAAACTGCTCTCGAACAAACACTCTAAACGTGTGAAATGTGCAGACATTCATCCATGCCACGGACATAAGCCATGAGAAGTGAATACAAAGTCCAACAGTTTTACATACGATAGAGTCCTTGTCAAAACCGCTGTAGCTTCCCATTAGATACAAAGACTGTGCCAAAGCTAGGACAGCTGATAATGTCATAATGTTTATACCAGGTACAGACCTTAATTCTGCTATTTCACCATATATAAACAGAGTTAAAGCTAGTGAAACGATCGAAATAGATAGTAATATGATTGAAAGTAGGAAGTCAAGAGGCATTACAGTCGTCCCTTCGTTCTCACTTCCTGGTTTCTTTACCCGAAACAGTATGTCGTTGTGGATCGCGATCAGTTCATCATCACTTGTATAGAGGTAATCACTACTTTTAAGTTCCATTTCTGTGCCGTCGATAATTAAAGCTGATCCTACAGAATTCTCTCTCCAACTATATTCCGATTTATTGACCAGTATTTTTGGGATAGGACCGAAAACTAAGACATTTGATTTTGACGAAGCTGGACCACATGAAATCCAGTTGTCATAAAACTTCGAATCTATAAATATCAGTTGGTTCTCTGGAAGCGTAACTATGCCTGCCACCGACATAATTTGCAATATATCAGTTGTATTGATGGGGTATGTAAAAAACGCAGCACTTCGAAATACTTTTTGATCCATGTTGAAATCTCTGATGTAGATCTTAAAGCTAGCCGGAAACGTCTTAAAAACAACATTGTAGTTGTCTAAAGGTTCAAATAGTTCAAGAACTTTCTCTGAATTGTGAAAATCATCAATCAAAATCTCTATCCTGACATCAATGTAGTCAACCACAAAATGTCGAAAGTCTTTACTTGTTCTGTGGAAAGGTTGGTCTTCAAGTGTGATGGTATGGGCGACCTCAATCGTTGAGCATTTTATTGTGACGACGTTGTAGAAGTTGGAGTCGACATAATATCTAAACCAATATATAATCGACTCTGAATGGTCCAGAGATGTACCGAGGGTCAAGCTGTGATTCGGAAACAGGCGTAGGAATACATCGTAGGTAACTCCAGCTATTTGGTTTACTACTTTTACACAGTTTCCGTTTTCAAGCCTTCGCATCGGAGAACAGGAGGCCTTAAAACATCTTTCCTGCGTTTAGAAAAAAAGGTGGAAGGAGCTCTGACAAATGGGGGTATAATGCATTGCCGTAATGCACGATACTAAGCAAGTCATCATATAATTATTAAATCATAAAATCCATTTTGTCTATAAAACGGCTGAATCATGAGGTAAATCGGTCCAAGGACATGCAGAAAATTAACAGATTGCGAAATGTTTCGAACCATGTCAGCCTGCGCGGACTGCGCAGACTGACCCGAGTCGATACTTTTTGCAGATGCATCAAGCCTCCTTTCACATAACACGGCTCGGGTACTTGTATTGTTTCCCTCGCAATGATGTTTTAACGCCAAAAGAACAATTTATAAACAGTTTGTTGATACAGTACCAACGACAGGCAACCTTTGGGTTCTAATTGTAGCCAAGTTTTGAAAACAGCGTTACAAAAGAACGTTCAGTCTGATCTTGAATCTATTTTGCCTGCTTGTTTAATGTGGCCTTCATAATAAAGATACCTCTGAGTGTTAGTGGGTCGTATCTTCAGCCTTTGAAAAGGTCGAGTTAATTCATTTCGGCACTAAAAGAGCTACAGGAACATTCATTAAGGTTTAACCCTTAGGCTGCTAAGCGCGACTCATTGGCCTTTTGCGGACAGTGTAAATCCAAGGTCAGACTGCACAGAACGTGCAGTCTGACCTTGGATCTACACTGTCCGATTAGGTGATTTTTTTTTTTTCCCTCTAAATATTAAATTGAAGTAGCATGATTCGAGTTTTTTACTACCGGCTTGAAAGTTTAACTTATTAAGCCGGATAAGGTTTAAGACAAAAAAAAAAAAGAAATTAAAAAATGTGGTGAAAAGCGTTAAAGAAGGCATTGCTCCCTGCTTTTCCTTAGAACTGTCTTTAATTTTTTGTCTTTTTTTTTTCTGCATAACGAAAACGTTCGTGTGGGGTTGTGATGTGAGAAAAGTAAGCGTAAAAATGTATGAAATTAACAATGAAAATAATCTCTTCACTAAATTGTCCAGGGTTCTAAACTCATCCACGAATCTGAGCAAGGCAGGGCAGAGCCCCTGTATAGTATTGGTAAAACCAGGGAAATACATTAATAAGTGACTTGTCACCGTGATATTACTTCAGTAATTAAATTTTATAAGCAAACTCATTCAACTTCAACTTACCAACGCACTGTTATACACTTCACCATTGCTGCAGTCCTCAGTCGGATCTGATGTAGAAGGAGCAAGTTTTAACAGTCCAGAAAATGAGAACACATTGGCCTCGCCACCGTCAACTATTTTATAGCTTGTTTGCTTAGGAACGATTCCATTGCATAACAGGCAAAACACGTTTCCATAGCGGATACCAGCGAAGTTGTATACAGAATAAAACGAGGTACATGCCGCAAAGTGTGGGTTTTCCGGCCCATTGAAATCGCCAGATATGTTACAACTTGTTATAGAAACGGTGCAGTAAGTGTTGTACATATCGGCTACATCAGAAGAGAAGCTGATACCGCAGGATTGCCCTTTATTTTCTATTAGGTTTCGCAGGAACGTACTTTCAGATGATATAAAACCTTTCTGGAGAGCGGGACAAGAAAAGTCCGGTATTGTGCGAAATTGTGACTCATTGTCGTAACATAAATTGCACGTTAAGTTTGGTTTCCCTAGAAAACTGTCAAACATAACGACTGCATCGGCTTGTTGCTCTAATGTGTCCTGCCTACAAAGCCCATCAAAGTTCAAAGACGGTAATAGCACCGTTGACGTGCATGGACTTTCGATATCCTGGTCAGGAAAAATGTATTTCCCAGGACATTTCATGTTAACCTCGTCGGATTTCCCGGGCTGGAATGCTTCGTCTGGTAAAATATCTGGGCAGCATGTTCGATAAACGATACAATTATTGGAGCAACTGCATGGAGAACAGTTAGAAACATAGTTTATATTCGGCAACGAAAGGTTGAACGAAAATCCACATAGTGGGATGTAGGGACAGTAGAGTAACTGAGTGTAGAGGACCTCATTTTTGAGATCAGAGAACTGCTCCAGAAAAACTCTGACTTCAGTACCAGATAGTAAAGCTTCCACTTCTTCAATTGTTATTTGCATCGATGTATCGTTTTCGTATGAGTAAAACTCTCCATATGTAGGATAATATTCATCCCAGTAAGAAAATGCTGGGGCCATTGTCACTTTCACAAGAACGATAAGTAATGTACCTGGTGATTTCCACATTGTAAACAGTTAATTCTCACTGTTACTATTTCACACGTGACTGGCTTCACACAAGTTTAAACTTCTTCTCTTAATTGAAGCACTCGTTTTTCTGTTCTGTAATTTCTCTACCGATAAAGTCTCTCATAGTTTTTTGGTTTCTAAGAAGCATAGAAAGTTCGCACAATGTGATGTACTTTTCTTTTTAATCTCAATCATTCGTTCAAGCGTATAAGTTTTTAATTTATTTTCATCTCCTTTTGTACTTTTATATCTTCTTTTATGGAGGAAATAAAATATAGTGGAAATGATCCCTCAAACCAGGTTGCTATATTTTCTATTTTGCACGTCTTCGAATCTCTGTCTATGAATAAATCAGTGAATATTCAGAATTAAAGACTTCAGGATTTCATGCAGACAGTTTTGTTTTCTAACCTGAGAGATTATCGTAAAATGATGTTACTTTCTTTGCTTTTACTAAATCAAATCGCTGTAATTATCCAAAAACTCATTGGGTTAAAAAATGCTTTGCTCGCAGTTTAATGTAGATGATTACTCTAAAATCCATTTACTTGCACAAGATGTTTTCTTCAGTCTCATTCGTATTTCGATTTCGGAGATTACTCTTTTGTAGATTAATTCTCAGCACTAAATATATAATATCGACCTTTTCCGACGCCTGAAAATATAATCCAGTAAAACTCAGAACGATCAGATGATACTAGTTCTTGTAATTTAACTCTTTCGTCGTCATACGTAAAAATAGAGTCCTTTGTGCACTACAAAGATCAAAATCAGACTTCAACGAAAGTATAGACTAACCTTGGATATATGCTGTCTGTTTGTTGACGTTCTGTACAGTTTGATCTTGATCGATGCTGCCAAAAAAAACCCCTCTTTGGGTCTATGAGGCTGTGAAGATCAGGTTACAAGAAATATAATATCAGAATCATCGCCCTGTGAACTAAATGTGCTCGTTTAATGACTGTGGTTTCTTTATATAATAATTATGTAGCAGCTATACGTCTAAATGACGTATCGAATAGTAATAGTAAATTCTGGCTAAATGAAATCAAATACTATTAGAAGTATTGAAGTATTCCTTCGAGTATACTGGGTGCTGGTAATAACAATTTTTGCTTTTAACGAGCACTTACTGTTATTACACAGAAATTAAACTGTTGTATTGACAGACACAAGAAGCCCTTGAGAGCTGGAAATGCATTACGTGAGTTAATAAATATATGTTTAGATGTAACAGTATTTGAATCAGATGAAAAAGTCTAGATTTTAATTTGTAAACGAGAAATATGCTGACGTTCTTGAAGACATGGCACAGCTGCAAACCCTAAACGTAAATTTCCATTGAAATTAAAGATGATTTAAGTCGTAGTTTAACATCAGGTAATCAAGGTACACCTACTTGTGTTTGCAACATGAAAACCTTTTCAGTAATGATAACCTTTCCGGAAATCAAGGAGCACCTATTTGTGTTTGCAACATGATAATCTTCTATGTAATCCAGGGGCACCTATTTGTGCTTGTAACATAACCACCCCCCCGCCCCCCCCCCCCCGTTATCAAGATACACGTATTTGTGTTCGCAACACGATAACCTTCTCGGTAACCCAGGTGCACCCATTTGTGTTTGCAACGCGATAACCTTTTCGGTAATCCAGGTGCACCTACTTGTGTTTGCAACACGCTTACCATCACGGTTATCCGGGTGCACCTATTTGTGTTTGCAACACGATAACTTTCTCGATAATCCAGGGGCACCTATTTGTGTATGAAACATGATAACCTTCTTGGTAATCCAGGTGCACCTTTTTGTGTTAGCAACATGCTAACCTTTTCTGTAATCCAGGTGCATTTATTTTTGTTTGCAACATGTTAATCTCAATTCGCAACATGTTAATCTCGATAATCTAGATGCACCTATGTGTGATTGAAACACCATAAACTTCTCGGTAATCCGGGTCCACCCATTTCTGTATGTAACATGATAACTGTCACGGTAATCCAAGTGCACTTATTTATGTTTGCAACACGATAACCTTCTTGGTAATCCAGGTGCACCTATTGGTGATTGAAACACGATAACTTCCTCGGCAATGCGCCAAGCTTCAGTAGCGCAGTCGGTAGCGTACAGGACTCAAAAACAAGGGGTCACTGATTCGATCCCGGGCTCGGCCAATTCCTTTTCCAAGGAATGATAATAGTCATTGCGACAGGATTTACTCCCCTCTCACCGCTGATCACTGTTTCGACGATGGTTATGTGGGAAAGCAGCCAGTGGCTTGGAAAGAATATTGTGCGGAGTACTGGTAAAAGAAACTCCAGGAAAGCATTGAAAGGTACACTGGCCGCCGCGGTATAACTGAAATAATGTTGAAAACGGCGTTAAACACAATACAATCAATCAATACAATCAGTCCTCGGCAATCCAGTTGCACCTATTTTTGTTTGAAACATGATAACCTCCTCGATAATTCAGATTCACCTACTAGTGTTTGCAACACGATAAACTCGATAATACAGGTGCACCTATTTGTGTTTGAAAAATGATAACTATGTCGGCAAAGCAGATGCACCTTTTTGTTTGCAACATGATGACTTTGAAAATTCAGGTGCACCTATTTGTGTTTGCAATATGAGAACATTCTCGGTAGCTATTTTTGTTTACAAGGCGATGATCTCATCGGTAATTCAGGTGCATCGATTTGTGTTTGCGACATGATAACATTCTCGGTCGTCCAGGAGCACCTTTTTTGCGTTTGCAACATGATAACATTCTCGATAATGCAGATGAACCTATTTGTATTTGTAACATGATAACCTCCGCGATAATTCAGATACACCTTTTGTGTTTGTGTGTATGTGTGTGTGGTTTTTTTATTGGTTTTGTTTTGTTTTGTTTTTGTTTTTGTTTTTTTTTTAAACTGATAACCTTTCTGATTATCCAGGTGCACCTTTTTGTGATTGTGACACTTTAAAGCCTCCTCCATAACCTATATATTTATTTGTGTTTGCAATGTTTCATACCTAGATGACGGGGAGAAATACCACGATGTCATTCGTCTTGCACTTGATACATTACAGAAACTCACCCATATTTTAAAGACCCTTAAGAAGAAAGCTTTTTAAAACAACGTGGGAAAGGGACAGAAGGCTGGTGTCATCCATCTCCCCTTTACCCACTATGTTTTCTTTCTTTTCGAGCATAAACTAATCTAATCACCTCTGCGAATCCCTTTTGTTTGGACCACTTCAAACGTTTAACTGGTACACGGAAAAAAAGGATATTTCACGTTAAATTTGAACCCGAAGGAATGTCAACTATATATAAATTTTACTTTTATCCATTAATAAAATTTTCTCCCAGCTGAAATTTTGCCGCCTGAAAGGCCTCATTATGACATCTTTTAATGACGGTTGGAGTAAAACTATCTTTCACTTTCAAATGTTAATCAGATCGGATTTTGATACGCCGGCAGAAATATCACTCCCTGGACAATAAGCTTCAAATCGTATTCCCGTGGAATTCAAATAAGCGAAAAAACTAGTAGTTGTTTATGATCAACTTATTGCAGTTCTGTACAATGAAGTAAAGATTAAACAATTTGGCCATACTCTGTGATAAGGAGATTTAATGCATCTGTGAAGAGGATCGACCAGGTTCTTTCTGAAGTTTGTAAAATTTTGAATGTCCAAGGACACCTTATGAATCAGTTGGTTGATACTCAAAATGGATTTTATAGATCCATAATTTATTGCTGTCTAGCATGGTATAATGCATCACGGAGATACAAAGAAGAGAGACCGAGATCATTGTGCAGTCCTATCTAGGTCTTCACTCTTCTTAATGAATGAATGAATGAATGAATGAATGTTGTTTTGTGACTTATGGCAAACTTTAGTCATTTAGCGCACATAATCTGTATTTGAAGATGATGAAACTGGAATTTTGAACTTGAAAATATTTAAACAAACTGATGACAGTAAAAGGGGTTGAATTGAGAAGGATTGTGACTTGTGTGATTTTGATATGCATAAGAAACATAGACATAGACATACTTTATTACGTATACACATACATGTATCTTGTAATATAATAAATGATTTTACCATACCTGTGGTCATGTGATGTGTACAATAACAACCCCATAGAATATAACAAAAGCCAATTTCTACCGTTTTACAAAATTATTGAGAAAAAAAGGAGATAGTACTTATACGATAATTAATGAGTAACCCAAACTTGTATAGTACATGAAGAGCACACCTTGAGGGACTGGTCGCTGAGCGTGAAACGGACACTATAGTTTGTCGTTTTGAACTTTACCTTAGAAAACATCTGAAATAGTGGAATAGAATAAGGATAGGATGGAGAACGAGACATAAAATTGCGCGAAAACAGTGCTGAGCAAGACAAATACAATGCATAATATAAAACGACTTACAACATTCCGTTGCTAGCTTATAGGCACTAGTCAAATTACTCAATTTGAAACAATGCATTTTTAAAAGTTTCGCAATGAAACATACAACTTAGAATGGTACGTAATTTAAAACAGTGTGGGGTAGGACGAACCTACAATGCGTAATATTAGACAACTTGCAGCGATCGGTTGCTAGTTTAGAGATACTAAAGCTTACAAATAATATTTAACCCCTGGGCTGCTATGCGCGACTTCAGGACCTTAGGGACACTGTAGATCAAGACCAGACAGCACAGACTGTGCAGTCTGATCTTGGATCCACATTGTCAGATAAGATGTTTCCCCATTAGAATACCTTTGAAAAAAAGCAACAGTGTGATTATTACTACCGGCTTGACACTTTGATTTCACTTATTTATTTAGCAGGCCAAGGCTTATAGTATGTAAACGGGAAATGATTGATTGAATGTTTGGTGTTTAACGCCGCTTTCAACATTATTTCAGTTATTACACATTTGTATTCAACAATGACAATTTCTGTTTTGTTACACAGGTAAAACATAGTAGAGTGAGAAGGCAATCCCTATCTACTTAAAAGTTTTAAGTGATAAAGTTAAGATTGTATTTAAAGAATTTGAGCAAAATGTAATATTGATATTAAAAAAAGTCTTTAAATGAGGAAGGATTATGTGTGTGTTTTTAATGCGCATAAAATATATCATTGAGTGGCAGGGCAAACCCTGGCTACTGAAAAGTTTTGATAAAAAGTTAAGACTGTGAATAGTAGCTTTGAGGAAATGTAAGCTTAAAACTGAGGAAGTGTTAACACTCTCCATAAAGAAAATCAGATGTGAAGATAAATACAGTAGGACAACGATTTGAAACAATTTTATGGAAAAAGTTGTGACATGGAAATCGCCTTAATTAACCCTTTTCCACACAATCCCGACTTTTAACGACCCTGGAACAGAAGGCGTTTAAAAACATAGTGGGTAAAGGAGAAAATGCTGGTAACCAGCATTTTCTCCTTTTCCCACAATGTTTTCTACCATTTCAAAGACAGAAATTACATGTATCATGATAGCAACATTTAATTTGTCGTCTGCGAATGCTTTCAGTTTGGTCAAGTCCAAACTTTTGTTGTTTGGTAAAAGATTAATTTTTGATAAAATGTGAATTATAGTACTTTATGAGACAGATTTACTATATTATTCAAACTACATTACAGTACGCTGTAGCTGAGGTAAAAACGGGAACCAAGTAACCACTGAGATTTTTTTTTTTTATCGCAGCTTTATTTTTTTGGCGGTAATGCGCCGGTACTTCCGGTCGAATAGTTTAACCTAACCCTTAGCCTTTTAAACGTGAATTAGCGGGCTTTTGAAGATGGTGTAGATCAAAATCAGACTGCACAGAATGTACAGTTTGATCTTGGATCTACACTATTCGATACAGTGAGATCATCCTGGTGGAAAGAAACATTGAAGTCGGAATATCTGTGTTTCAATGGCTGCAAATGTCCATTTAATTTATTTAGAAGAGTAAAGACTTAACAACAACAAGCTGAATCCGAGAACCTCATCATATTGAGTAAAAATAAGGCAATATAAGCAGTCAGTAAATAGAAAAGCTGTATCATATAAAGTCATGTTGGGTGACTGTGTCGACATGAATATATTCGGTTTCTAACCCTTTACATTCTAGAGTTTAAACGACTTTAAGAAAAAAAAGGGCTTTTGAAAACATTGTGTGAAAAGGGGAAAATGCTGGTAAGTAGCATTTTCTCCTCTTCCTGCAATATTTTCTCAGTAAAACAAACTCAATTAAAGGCAAGTTTCATTATTTGAGGCACCCTAGATTTATCGTCTGATTATGCTTTGAATTTGCACGAGTCTAAAGAGTGTGATAAAGAGTTAAGCAGGCAGTTCTGATCCGATCCTCTTCGTTTCTAGTCAGTTAGGAGTGTACTGTTGGACAAAACAATTTGAAGCCCAAGCCTAGTATTGGTGAAAGACATAATTTAGTGGACTGTCGTCGTAATATAACGCGATTTAATTCTTTACCAAACGACAAAATTTTAGACCGGCCCAAAATAAAAAGGATTTCCAGACGGCAAATTAAGTCTAGCCCAAATGTTTTTTTTTTTTTTTTTCATTCTTTGATGAGTTAGAAAACATTGTGGAAAAAGGAGAAAATGCTGGTGACCAGCATTTTCTCCTTTTCCCATAATGTTTTGAAATGCCTTCTCTTTCAGGGTCGTTAAAACTCGAGAATGTTTAGTAAAGGGTTAGAGAGAAAAAGACTATGCCGGTTCATGAAAGAAAAAAAAAAAAGACTGTTCTCGTAATAATCTCCTTGAATAGCTGTTGGATGGAATAAAGGACATTCGACACTAAAGTCGCAGGGACCGGCTACGTTACTTTGGCAAACAGTGTAGATCAAGGTCAGACTGCGCAGTATTAGTTGTACGGTCAGGTGGCAGGGGACTTGGAAACTTGTTCACGGCTGTGGAGAATAATGTCGCCCCGAGCCGAAGGCGAGGTGGCGACATTATTCTGCACAGCCGTGAACAAGTTTCCAAGTTCCCTGCCACCTGACCGTACAACGAATTTATTATACTGCAAAGTTTTACAATTTCAACGTGTGTTAAGCGAAACTTACCTGGTTTTTCTTTGTTTCAAAAATTGAGTACGCTGACGGAGTAGAATTTCCCTTCTGAGTGCCCAAATTCAATGAAAAATGACGTCACTGGGAACTGACGTCACTGAAACCTTGGAAAAACGTGCAGTTTGGTGCATAATCTTGATGTTAAACTTGATCGACGCCGCAATTTTGGATGTCGTGTTGAAAGTGTAGTCATGTATATACGGGGCTCCCGAAAGGGAAACTGCTTTTACGTTGGTATTGTCAGTGGACATGATATATATGTTCGGGGCATATTATCCAATCAGATCACGAGAAATTTCTTTGCAGTATAATAAAACGCGCTGTCTGATGTTGGATCTACATTGTGTGCTACTTTGTAATGTGTTCTTGCTAAAACTGCCTTTAAATAGCTATTTTGGCTGTATTTTTCTAATTGAAGAGATCCATTTCATTGTTTCAGTGTTCAAAGGATGAACCCTTTACCAAACGATCCAGAGTTTTGTTAAACCTAAGGAAGAGTTATTTCGAAAACATTGTGGGATTTTCTCCTTTTCCCACAAAGTTTCCTATCCTATCAAAGACAGACCTCGCCATTTGAGTAATATTTAATTTGTCGTGTGCAAATGTTTCAATTTGGGCCAGTCTGAAATTTTTATCGTCTGGTAAAGGATTAATCATGGATAAAACTCATCTTTGAGTGACAGCAACGTCTATTGGTGAAGGCTCCCGTCAGTCAATATTTCATTACTTTCTGTATTCACTTATACGTGTCGCTAGCACGTTTCTTTTGGTATTCCAGTACACATTTAATGGTGCCGATTCTTCGAACACACAACAATAATTCGAATACATTGCCTGCTTCATTTAACCTGGCCCAGGTCTACATCATTTACATATATTGAAATTCTATTTTTACCCTCGGCATCGCACTGGGCAGCCTTCGGCATATGTCCCGAATGGTCAGGGAAATATTTCGTGCGGTATGCGCGAATTAAATTGCCTGCCTGTGTATATAAATACCTTCCCGTGCATACATAACTTCCCGAATAATAGTCGGATTTCTATTTACATGCTTATTCATGTATTCAGCATAAAAGTCAGGATCGGGTTGAATGAAGCAGGCAATACATGCGTCGTTTATTTTGAGTATTGGTCTTAATAAACACACTAGAAGTCAAAGTGCCGCTGTTCATTGGATTTACAAAAAAAAAACTTTTCACGTCTTACGTGAGGGGTCTTGAAGTTTTTAAACCCCCCCCCCCGAAAAAAAACCCCTATATTCTGTCAAAACCACACAATCCTTTCTTTCCATTTGTTCTCAAGTTTTGAAAAGTTTACTGCAAATTATGCTGTAAATTTTTCATTACTCGAAACTAGATTGAAAGAAGAAATTACATCATAATATAAACGAGAAATTCTTTCACGAATTTCTAGCCGCTTTGGCCAAAGCTACTTTGATTATTAAAAAAAAGCCTTTGCCTTCCTAATTTTTAAGTCTTAGATATATTGGGTTATAGAACTAAAAACTTTTCAAAAACCAATCGCCCTTGGGTATGACCTCTTATTTCTGATTTTAAAGAAAAAATCTTCAAGGCAAACAAACCAAATCTATCTCGCAACATGTTTATTGTCGTCTAATGCCTCTGGTTTATGCTGGCTTTCTCGACAAATTTGCTACAACTTCTGTAAAAGCTTTGGAGAACAAAATTTCAAGGCTTCCATAATTTGTCCATTTTTGTTTATAACCTAGACAGTCATTCAGTATATTTCTAGTGCTAAGTTCACAGTGAGAAATACAAATGTAATATTACAACAGTCTGCATTTCTGTGTGGTCAGATCAGGTCGAGGTGCTTGTGTAAAGAGGTCTGCATCTGATGAGAGCAAAGATCGAATTCGATGCGAACCTCGTTACACATGCAACCAGACCTTATCCGAAGGGGGTGGGGTTAGAGAGAGAGAGAGAGACGCACGTCTTCAGGAATTGACGGAAATTTCGGGGCGTGAATACGATGATGTCCCACATAAATCTCACTCATGATACGGGAAAACCTACCCAACGTATGTGCGTGATACGGAAAAACCTATACATAGTACAAGCGTGGTACGGAAAAACCTACACAGAGTATAGGCGTGATACGGAAAACCCTACATAGAGTACATGCGTGATAGGGAAAACCCCAAAGAGAGTACATGCATGAAACGAAAAACGTATTCCGGTATATGATGAAAAGGAATATTCATTAAATCTCTCCATATGGCAAAAAATATACTTATTCTATTGTTTATTTGTATGCTGTTAACGCTGTTTTCAACATTATTTTAGTTATATCGCGGCGACCAGTGCATTTAACCACGCTTTTCTGGAGTTTCAATACCAGTACTTGGCACAGAATTCTCCCAAACCACAGGCTACTTTCCTACATGACCATCGTGGAAACAATAATCAGCTGTTAGAGAAGAATGAATCCTGTAGCCATTGTCGAAAGTATTTGCAGAAAACAAATCAAATGCGACTGGAATGATCGGATTTGTTTTCGAAAGGGTGGTAAATACTGTTGGAAAATGAGACAATCCCGGTTACCAATATTTTCTCCGAACCAACACTGTTTTCAAAATCCTTTTATCCTCATTGACGTTAAAAGTAGTGATTGTCAAGTAAAAAGTTAAACCGTTTCTGCCACACGCTATTGCATTCTGAAAGCCCAGTCTTTTCCTGGAAGTGTACTTTGGCAAGACACTTCCAGAGCCCCCAGCTTAGTATTGATCTAACTCAGGACATACATGCTTTTTTGTAAGCGAGCTTTCGGCATGATACGACTGAACTGAGAAGCAGAGAACATGAAAGCATCAAAATATCATAAGTATAAGCATGATACGGAGTATGGAGTCATGCTACATGTGGATCAGTTTGAATCCTGGCTTGACCAAAGCGTTGTTCGAGGACTCCTGTGACAGGAGTCATTCTCTCTCACGTTTGAATGTAGTTTCATTTACTTGGAAAAGCAGCCAGTAGCTTTGAATGGAAAGCATGCGTAGTAATCGTATGAGAATCTCAGCAACTATTAAATTTTTGAGAGTTGTATACTAGCCGTTGAGAAATAAATGAAATACTGTTTAAAACGATGTAAAACACTAAATAAAAAATAAGCCATTTTTATGGCAAAAAGGGATGCCTCTCCGTGATGCATTTTACCAAGCAATTTACTATATAATTATGCAACAAAAAAAAAATCCATATTGTATAACAATCGATATGGAGGTAGACTGGCCCTGTTCCATACCGAAAATTTACCAAAATCAAAAAGTATCGACCCAGGTCAGCCTGCGCAGACTGCGCAGGCTGACATGGGTCGATGCTTTTTGCAGATGGGCCAAACCCCCTTTTGACAAAAAAAAAAAAAGCATTATACTTGTATATGGCTCTTATACTTGTAGCTAGAATAAGCTGATAATTTCGAGTTCTCTCAAGTTCAAACGACCGAGATTTTTTTGTAATAACAATACAAAAGAAAGGCCAGACGCTACTCTGTACCACAACACATAAACGTAATCCAATTTACCTCCTTCTAACGACTTTTTTCGCCCTGCAGTAGACCCTAACATGTAAACAAATGGTCCAAAGGAGAAATTCCACGTATTTTTTTTCCACGACAGTATTTCACTTATATACCAAACCGCACAGGAAACACGATGTAAACATCTTACAAGATTATTACACAAAAGTTGTTGTTGTTGTCGTCGTCGTGGCTGCTGCTACTGTTGTTGTTGTTGTTTCTAGACACGAAATTTTCAGACAAATGGCCAAAATTTCATTACACAATATGAAAAGATACAGGCCTATATTCATGATTTTCTCCTGAGCAGTTCAGGAGTAATCGCATAAGATGTTTACCCTGTATTTCTTTTTTTCCGTACAGTTTCTATCAGGGTCCATTCTTACCAACCGTACTTAATCCTAGTCCGAGTCTAGTTCGAGATTGAGAAAGTAACGCAACTTCTGATTGGCTAAACCGTGTAGACCATGGACGGCTAGTGCCACGCGTTCTATGCACTCTAGGGTTATATTTTCTGTACGAGATCCTTTCAGACCACAGGCTGCTCAATGTCGAAACAATATTAACTCTAATGTTAAGCCTACTAGCAGTGACTAAATGAGCATCTGTGGAGGGTGTAGCTTAAAATTGGGCTGGACAGCATGTGTAGTCTGATCTTAAGCTACACCGTGCCATACGCTGAAATATTTCTGGAGGAAAAACAAGAATCTCGAAAATGCAGCGTTTTCGTCTGTAAGTGTTATACGACAATTTTCATTTATTTTAATCAGCAGTTGAAGAGTTATGCTCTGAAATAGGAATGAATTTAAGAAAAGGCTTTTGCTGGACCCGAATTCGAACTTTTAAGCCTTTGAGCTTTCGGATCGTATCACTGTACTGGCCATTCTAACTTGCCTTCTAGGCAACTTTGATTGGATAAACCACTCGCTTTAGCAAATACAATGTTGCGTTCCTTAGAAATTTAGAAAAACTCTTGAGAATTTGACTAAGAATGTTACAAAGAAGGTTTGTGAATTTGGGCCCAGGTTTCGACCAGTATGATAAAGGTTACAATACTTGTATACGAATAAGACGACAGAAATTCTAGATTCAATTTTCTGAAAAGGCTGTGTCGCCAGACATGGTGACGTCAAGCTTCGTAGGAGTGTCCGATAAATGTACGGAATTCTTTTCATGCGAAACTAAACCTTGCCTTTTCAAAACACGACAACAAGTTGTAAGATAAACAAAACAATTCAAATCTTCGTCAACAGATTTTTTCAATGTCCGAAATTTGAATGAGAAACAAGACAACTTGTCTAATAAACACGGGGAAGAAATCCAAATATTCCAGCTTGGATTTCTCAGTGTTCGAAATTTAAATGCCAAAGTATGGTGGCAAATTTCTGCCGCGAGATACGAGGTAGCTATCATGATAATTTTAGAAAACTATCGTGATAAAACAAAGTTTCCTGGAAATATTATCTAGATAATAAAATTTTTCACGATAAAAATATCGCGATAATTCTACCTGTTATCATGATTTTCTTTTGCTTTCGTGCCCATAACTGACATTCACGGTATCTATGATTAGATACGGTTTCGGAACATCTTCGTCTAAAATCTTATGAATTCTCCTTTTCCCTGGATGGTTTTAAAGTGTTCGTAGGAGGCATTTCGAGTCGCCTTTGTGATTTTACAGACTTCTGTTCATTTTGAGTCATGTCAAAATTTACCAATTAAGCTACAATTATTAATTATTCGAACTTTTACTTACTGCAATCTTGTGAAGTCAAAAACTACCGAGTTCATCCTAATGAGAAATTTTCTATTTATAGATATCGAGAAATAGGTAGAACTATCACGATAACTTTATCTTGCATGTCAGCTTCGTGCACGATTGAGAAATTTTGCATTAAAATATTAAGTTTATCGTGATATTTTTTTTTTTTTTTTCAGGAAACTTTTCACTATCTCGATAAAATTTCCAGGAAACTTTAATTTATCGCGATAGTTTTGTAAAATTATCATGATAGCTATCTCGTATCTCGTGGCAGAAATATGCCACCATACCAAAGTACTCATTCACTTTTAGTCAGATGTAAATCTCACAGTTAGACTGATCGTGCACGTATGGATACTTCACTGGCTGTCTCCGAATGCGAATTTAGTTTTTGACGGGTTGCACCCGGGAACAGAGACAATCGCTAAAAAAATGGGAGAAATTTCTGAACAGATTTTGTGCGCATGTTTACACTCTGATATTTTCACAACTTGACGGCAAAACTAGAATTTGAACATGCCTGTTGCTTGTGTATTCAATAATGATTCTTTTCAAATGTAAATAATTTCAATTTGAACAATAAATATTGGAAAAAAAAAGTTTAATCAATCTTTTATGGAGATGCTTATGTTTCCTGAAATAAACAGAAACTGGTTGTCAAACACAATAAATTTTATTAGTTTTTTCCAGGTTTAGATCTACATACTGCATTATGACACAGCTTTCTTTCCAGTATTATAAACGGCGTCTAACAGCGCTTTAGAAAATGAAACGTTTACCAATTTGTCCCTGGTCATATGTGTCACTGAAATTAATTGAAGTTCGCTGCAATATAACCAACGGAACAGGAAGTCTAGTACAGTGCTGCAAAAGATCGAAATTTGGCTGCGCAGCCACTCGTAAAAATATTACCGATGATGTTCCTTCGATGAAATAAATTTCAATCCTTCACCGAAAAAAAAAACAAATATCTGTTTATTTATGCTTCTAGCCTCCCCCCTTTTTTTTCTTGGGGGGAGGGGGGGGGCTTACATCAAAATCCAGTACAGTTGTTTACGGCAATTCCCCGTTACGTACCGCCTCCGCATAACAACGCATTACAATATTATGTAAAGCGTGAGAAATTTAGGGTAAATTACGTCATATTTCCATCTGGTTGAATGACAAGCGCTGTTGACCTAAATAACTAGTGCGCGGGAACTACTGTTTCCGCCTTCAATTGAAGAGTAAGAAAATAAAATCGGTATTTTTCACTGGTCGTAACTATGAAATATCGAACAATATTCAACCGCTATTTTTCGATAATTTACCGAAAAGCATGAAATAAAAGTTCATGGTTTCACCCTCCTGTCGTAAAAACACTGCATTATTTGCTTTTAACCAGCTGGGTTTTTTTATGGAATAAGATTTACTTTTTCTTTATATTGGCACCAGTTCTTAACACTTTACCGAGCAATCCCGTATCTTAAAGTCCCTGATGAAGACAAGTGCCATTGTCTTCCGCTAGATGGCATTCTACAAATACACATCTATCTAATTTGGGCATCCTGGGTACAGAAGCGGACTAATTTTTCAAAACGATAACCGTTACTTTGAATTTCAAAATGAAATAAACGTTTACTCAATAAAACGCTACCTAGTGCGATTCATTCAGTTATAATCAGCTAGCAGGTAACCTATGCACCGGCCATTTATTAAAACAGTCCCTACAGGCATGGGTATAGCTTCGCTATAAGCCCTACAAAGTATAGGGGGATGGGTGATGCGTCATAGCAGACAGGTCGAATCTTCGAAGAATATGACATGCGCAGACAACGAGACAAGTGCTTTTGAAAATATTGTTGCAGAAGGAGAAACTGATAGTAACGAGCATTTTCTCATTTCTGCACGATGTTTTCTAGCCTTTCCATCGCAAAAACCAATCACCCGAGCCACATTTAATGTGTCGTCCGCAAATGCTTTGAATTTGGACGAATCTAAAAATTTGTCCTCTGGTACAGGATGTACTTGTGGCCAGACCCCTTTGCAAATGTACATGTGTTATTCCATGTACTAGAAATGTTGTTTATGTATCGCTTATGTTTAAACAGGATGTATTTCTGCTTTCAGGTATTACGCAATCTTACACCCAATACGTGCCAAGTGTGTGAGTACCGTGGCCCTTGCCAAGAAGACGATACTTGTTCTATGGATTCTGAGCTTAGTCATGGCATCGCCGATACTCGTTGGTCGGGTCAGTATCGTAGACTTGGTATAGATCTAACTTTGTTGTAAATTCCGTGGTATACCAAAATCAAATGAGCCTTGCTCTGGCAAAAGGTGGCTTAATGCATCTCCGTGGTGCATGATACCAAGCAAGTCATCACAACACTATGGAATCACAACATCCAGTTTTTCTAACAACTGAATGAATCGTGAAGTACACTGGTCCTTTGACATGAAGAAAATTGGCCTATAGCAAGATGTTTCGGCCCAGGTCAGCCTGCGCAGGCTGACCTGGATCGATACTTTTTGCAGGTGCATTAAGCCCCTTTTTCATAGAGCATAGCTGAAATGTAGTTTCGTCTTCGGATAGTGCAGATCAAAGATTTCACAATGTGTCCAGTCTGATCTTTGATCGATGTTTTGTAAGGTTATTGCAAAAGGAGATTCAGGCAGTATCATGCATTAGTCCACTATGGAATAATGTGTGTTCTTAACGTCATTTACTGGTGACAGGATTTGCAGCAAAAGCCTGTATAAGAATCATTGTAAAGTTGTCATAATCAACAAGAAATAATGTTTAATAGATGGATGGATCCATAAACAAGATGAAAAGAGGATGAATCGCAATTTCTCCTTCTGAAACATTTATGTATTCAATTGTGGTCTGTTGTAAGACTTACATGGTATGCATTTGAAGACAGGATAAGTAAAGACCGAAGTGTGTAAGACGTGTCCGATATCTTTCTGTCCGATTGCTTCCCTGTCTGTCTGTTTTATTACTGTGTATTATCATTATTTTTCATCATCATCATCATCATTTGTAAATTATTTCAAAGAACGGCTGCAAATAAACTTTCTACTACAATGTGATTAATTGCTTCCAATTATTAGATCTATATCAGAATCATCATTATTGATTATCATACCTACCAAAATATTCATATTACAGATCCATAAGCCTGTGGGTTCAGGAAACAACACAGGCTACTGGTGTACCACCCAATGGGACAAGCCCATATACGGTCAGATATACGGAACCTACATGTTTCTTATCATATTAGTCATCCCATTGTCTCTCATGACGTTTGCATATACGAGCATATGTTGGCGAGTTTGGACCTTGCACAAGAAAAGACCGCAGGCTATACAACACAGGTAACCGTTATCTTGAGCCCCGTTCGTCAGATTTTTGTTTAAAGATACATCTATGCTCGTTTTGCAGCCCGTTTTTAACCTATTTCATCTTCATTTCATCAAACTATAACCATATTTGTATCTTTATGCCAAATGTTGCCCTCGGCGGTTGTAAGGTTGCATAGATTATGACCGATAGAAAATGCATTACATTTTCTAGAGGCCATCGAAGAAATCACTGTTGTGAAGTTTTCGGTTTTAAATCAAAGGTTTTCGATATATGTATTTATTCCTTGCACCATATAAATTAATAGGTAATTTATCTATGTTTACGCTGCTGACTCAATTTTGATTTATTCTACAGTCTATCAGATTTTAACATTGTTTCTCAATGGCAGTAGAGATGTATTGCCTACTTCATTTAACCTGACCCGGGTCAACATCATTTACGTAAATCAAAATTCTATTTTAACTCTTGGCATCGCACTGGGCTGCCTTTGGCATATATCCCGAATGGTCACGGAAATATTTCATACGGTATGCACGAATTGTTAAAAATGTTTAACTGTCCCTTCCATTGTATGTAACTTCCCGAATAATAGTCGTAGTTCTATTTATATGCCTACTTATATATTCAACACAAAGGTCAGGATCAGGTTAAATGAAATAAGTAATATTTTTAACGCCTTTTTCAATGGTATCTAACTTATACCACAGCAGCCAATGCATATGTCCCAGGTTCCTGGAATTTCTATAACCTTTTACCAGTAACACCCCGTAGTTTAACGATCTTGAGGAAATTGTGTTTTTGAAAACATTGTCAGGAAAAGGAGAAAATGCTGGTAACCAGCATTTTCTCCTTTTCCCCACAATGTTTTCTATCCTTTTACATACATATCTCATCATTTGAGCAAAGTTCTATTTGTCGTCTGCAACAGCTCTGAATTTCGACAAGCCTAAAATTTTGTCGTCTGATGAAAAGATGAGAGAGTACAATGCATATTTGACTGCTTAGAACTTTCATATAAACTAAGTCTGAGCAGTGTTTTGCGATGAAGAAAGAAAGATTTCTGTCTCAGTGACTTTCATCAATCTACAGAAAAAGGTTTTTTTATAGAATAAGAGTTCTTCAGTGAACAACGTCAGTACTTACATGTACTTTAGTGTAGCCGTTAGTAATGTAATTAATTCATACCCAACCCCTGAAACCAGTTTGCTGCAGCCAACTTTGAAAACTTCCATATAGAAATAATAAATATAAATAAAGGATTAATGAATGAATAAAGTGTACACACTGTAAAAAATGTGCATGTTAAGAGAAATTTTCCCCTTTTCCACAATATTTCAATATTGATCTGCCGTAAGATGCAAAATGTCATCTGCAGGAGGAAATGAGTGACATAAATGAAGCGGTCTACAGTTTGAATCAGTCATATATTCAGGGGTGCGGTCTACAGTTTGAATTAGCTGGAGTCAATGATGCGGCCCACTGTTTTAATCGATCATTGTCAGTGGTGCGGTCTAAAGTTTTATTCAATTGCAGAAGCCGCTGCAAAGACAGAATAGAGATGAAACAGTTCATTGAGCCCAAACCTCGGGTTCTACATGAGCTCTCAGTAAGCAGTCATGGATTTCTTAAAGAATTGAACGTCAAGAGTGTACCAATGGCTAGTGATTATAACACCAGAAAACAGGTGAAGAGTGCTGTTTGTTTCTTGTCTGTATGTACATGCTTCCGCAATACTTCGTGTATGTTTCTATTCCAAATGCTTATCATCCCAATTCTGAGTATACGCCCTAGTTTAAATTTATGTGACAACAGTGTCTGCAAAATTAAGTTTTATTAATGCGCAACTTTTACTAATTTTTTTTTTTTTTTCCTTAAGGTCATTAATCATTTACAAGTCCTCCCCCCCTGTCAATGCTTTTCTAACCAAATCCAAGAACAAAATTTTATGTCGTTGGTTATGTTAACTGGTAAATTTGTAGATCATATCTTAGTTAAACGATATAATGTCTGATTTGGTAAGAATGAAGTAATGTACATCGATTCAGCATTAAATACTGTATATTTGTATATTTCAGGTAATTAAGATGCTGGTTGCCATCGTCGTTCTATTTGTTGTATGCTGGGGACCTATCACTACCAATAATCTCCTGGTGGCTTTCGGTATCCTTGACAACCTTCACCAGGGTTACTTAAGACCACTTCGAATTGCTTTCTTTCTGATGTCTTACTTTAACAGCTGTACGAACCCCATTGTGTACGCATTCATGTCCAAAAACTTCAGGAACACCTTTAAGCATACATTGTTTCTGTTGTGTAGAAGACATATCATTTCCCGCAAAAACAATTACACGACAAAGTTGTCCGGAGATCATCGGTCATATTCGATGCAGTCCAATAGAACAACCAATGCACTGCTTGACGTCACTGATGTCAGAGGTCACGTGGTTAGCCAAGAGAAGACGATTGGGACTGCGCTGTCTGATGTCAGAAATGGTGGTAGTCAGATATGAGAATGATTATCAAATAATGTTTCCTTTGGACTTGAACCCCTTAAAGGCCCAGTAAAGGCCAAAATATCAAAGCAGATATAATAATACATTTAAATTTAAATCATACCATTTAAAAGTATGGAAAATATTGTAGAAATGACAATCTGTTATCATGTGGTCGGGCCATGTGTTAGTCGCTGGCAGAAAAAAAGAATTTTAAAATCAGGCAAAAAGTAAACAAAAGACACAGCTACCTGGCTGGTTTTAACCTAGTTTTGAAATTAATTTCTCTGTCAGCGACGAACACTTGCACCGACTGTACAATGACAGATTGTCATCTTCACAATAATTTCCATACTTTTAAATGGTACGATATAAATTCAAATGCATTCAAACACCCGCTTTGTTTACTTTTGGGCTTTACTGTCACTTTAATCCCTGTATCATAACGTCAGCTGATTTTACGAACAGTGTATACCAACATCAGGGTCCGTATTCACTAGCAATCCTCAGCTTCATTCTTCGTTTTATTCTGGATTTAGAAAGTAACACAACTTCTGATTGGCTAAACCAAATGGTTTAGCCAATTAGAAGTTGTGTTGCTTTCAAATTTAGAAAATTCTTGAGAATGAAACTTAGAATGGTCTTAAAAATAGTTGGCTAATAAAGACCCAGGAAACCCATGCCCTGTCATCGTGGATCTACGTACACTGTTTCAGCATTTTGGAAGACAGTCATAACCAAACAGCCTAAAAATGACAATGTCGAGGGGACTGCCATGGAAAATGTCCTATTCATTTATTCAATGTAGCCAAAGTTTGCTTTGACGAATTGTTAGCCATGGTTTCAGACATGGCATGACTTCGGGAATCTCCAAGCTTCCCACAGAAAACTTAACTTTGGTAATTTTTGTCAAAGTAATTGACTCGCATACTTTTATTTCCCTGCTGTTAATGACATGCGATACGTTGTTAGAAAAGCAGTAATGCCTTGTCACAAACAAATGAGCTATGCTGTGGTAAAAGGGGGTTTAATGCATCGCCATGATGCATAATATTAAGTATGTCATCACATAAATAGAGGATAATTGTTTTTTCGGTGAAAGATCGAAATTTATTTCATCGAGTAAACACCATCGGTAATATTTTCATGAGTGGCGCAGCCACGAGTGAAAATATTACCGATGGTGTTCACGAGATGAAATAAATTTCGATCTTTCACCGAAAAAAACAAATATTCTATTTATTTCATGCTTTTAACCCTTTCTTGGAGGAGCTTTCTCAAAATCAAGTACAGTTCTTTTCAATTATTCCCCGTGGCGTACCCCTCGCGCATAGCAACGCATTACAATATTACGTCAAGCGCGAGAAATGTAAGGTAAATGACGTCATATTTCCATCTGGTTGTGAGTCGCGCGCAATTTGCCTAGGTAACTAGAATATAAAAATCGGTATTTTCACTGGTCGTACCCGTGTAATATCGAAAAATATTTTCACTGCTATTTCTCGATATCCTACCGGGAAGCATGAAATAATTATGGATCCATAAAATCCATTCTGTCCAACAACCGGCTGAATGATCAGGTTAAAAATCAACCAAAGCAAAAAGTAGCCTTTGCGGGCTGCGCAGGCTGACATGTGTTGATACTTTTTTGCAGAGCACTTAACCCCCTTTTCACAGAGCATGGCTCGAATACAACAAATAGGATTTGCCAATGCTTATTTTTTTATATAATGCCAAAGATGACAAATCTTTTCATAGTTCGGATAGGTTCACCTTGTATAGAATTGCGTTGTATAGAATTTGCTTAGTCATTATTGTACTTTAGACCAAAACAAAGCACGTTTTGTAAAAGCAACCGTATTTGCTTTTAATTGCAACTGTACCGTTTTAACAACGGTACAGTTGCATTTAAAAGCAATTAAGGATTCTTTTACGAATCGTGCATTGATTTGGTTTAACATACATGTATTATCTTACTTTCTTTAGCTCTTTCGGCACCATATGCGAAATAGGGGCTTTTGCAGACGGTGTAGATCAAGATCAGACTGCACAGAAAGAGGGACTGGGCGAATGATTTTAGAAAGTATCTTTTACGCTGATGCGTTATCGAATGCCTAGGGATAGGCCTACAGGTTGATATATACACTGCTCAAAGGAATTAAAGGAACACACAAATACCGACTTTCAAATCTTTCATTTTGATACACACGCAGTCTTTGTGCTCTGAAAACCATCAACTTACATACTTACTGGACAAGATGGCTCAATACTTTTCTTGTTTGTTTGATTTTAAATGCTGATAAGCCATATTATTAAGAAAACAAAGAAATTTCCTTTCCTTGTTCTTTTGTTAAACAACTCTTATTATTATTTTTTTTAAAATCTTTTGTTGATATTTTTGTCAAATCTAATGAAAGAAGAAAACGAGAAAAAAAAAGGACACCTCCGATTCTCTTAAAAGCCTGTGTGGCATATCAAAAAGATGGCTTTTACAGACATAGCCCATACATCTTTTGTGAAAACCGAATCGTTTTGTCTGTTCTGAGATTTTACAGTTTTAAGACTGAATGAACTTACGAGCGGAAAATTATTTGCATTGTCCTGTACAAAAAGAATTATCCTGTGATCAAAGTTGAGGACATGTGTTCCTTTAATTATTTTGAGCAGTGTAGTATGAATATTCAAATGATATTACAAGACGTTGAGCTCTCAAAAGACAGCAAAGCTGTCACACTGGATAATTTCATCCTCACACCTCCATCCCCTTGCGATTCCGTGGAAATATTTTACCGAAAAACATTGGAAATTAATCCCCACAGAGCTGAAGCATTTTGAATATTCAGATAAATGATTAGCCCTTCAGAGTTTTCGCTTTCCCTTTAAGCATTTATTATTACTTTGTCAGTACATTTTAGCCATGCTCTGACAAAAAGGAGTTTACTGCATCTCCAGGCAAGGAATCACGTAAATGTGGATTCCTAAAATCCATTTTGTTCAACAACTGGCTAAATCCTGGGTTTGAATGGTCCGTGGACACACAAAAAATTGACCAATAGCAAAAGTTCAAAAGTTTCGACACAGGCCAGCCTGCGCGGACTGTGCATGCTGACCTGAGTCGATAATTTCTGCAGGCTGATGCATTAAACCTCCTTTTCAAAGAGCGCTATTAGAATTTACTTTCTTGATGGATACTCATAAAAATCTAGAATTTTTGCCATGTCGTCAAGATTTTCTTCATATATGGAATTTCGAAAAAACTTAACATAGCTTGTAATTTATAAATACGAGCAAAAAGTTTCGATCTATTTTAGCCAGCACGGACTTGTCAGGCATGGGTCGATACTTTTTGCAGATGCATTAAGCCCCCCTTTCCACAGAGCATTGTCCATATTATTGATATTATGTAACACTTGATGCATGATCGAAATTATCGATATTTCTATCCATTCATGAGATGAGGTTCGATTGATTTTCTACAACTTAATTAATAATAAAATTGACAGTGAACTTGAAATGTGAATTTTCTATTATTATCTCTTTGTCATATCTCTCTGTTGTGATAACGATTACGCCCATGCAGAAAATAGATTATGCCTTTTATTGACACCGAATGCTTCATTCCTGATACTGACAATAAAAAGCCAAACCGAGCCCGGTGGCTGTGTCGGTAACGTACAGGGTTTTAAATCAGGGGATCGCTGGTTCGAACCTCAGGTCCGCCGATTCATGATAGTCATTGCGACAGGACCCATTCCTCTCTCACCGCTGATCATTGTTTTGACGACGGTCATGTGGGAAAAGAGCCGGTGGCTTGAGTAGAATATTGTGCAAAGAGCTGGTCTCAAGGGTAAGGAAACAGTTGCTCAAGAAGAGAATTGTTCGAACCTGAACTCTGCCAATTTCTTTCCGAGGATTGATGATGGTTATTGAGCAAGGATTCATTCATCTCTCACTGCTGATCATTTTTTGACAATGGTTATGTGGGAAAAAAAGAGTCGTTTGAGGAGAATATTGTGCAAAATACTCCATGGTAAGAGAAACTCTAGGAATGCATGGATCAGTACAAGGACCGCCGCGCTATAACTGAAATGATATTGAAAAAGGCGTTATACACCCTACAAACAAACAGACAATAAAGATACTGAACTGAATTCCTTTATGATGACCCTTCTTTTGTTTGTATACATGCCAGTTTATCATTTAGCATAATTGCGTTTTAAGACTATTCTTACGGTCCGCATTAAAGAAACAAATGAACAAATGCATAGCAGAAATACAGGGACCGGGCAGGATTCGAACCTAGAACGCCCGGACGAAAGGCCAATACCATAACCACTGAGCTAAAGAGAATTCTCCCTAACGCAGTTGTTGGGTATTGTATTTAAATCGGGATGAAGAGATGCATGAAGGAGTGGTCTCCCGTAACACTATCGTTCAAATCTCTAGTCTATTGCCATGGAGAGTGACCAAGATTCAAATGTAAACAAAAAAAAAACCACAGTCGCCAAATACTGCCCCACACAAAATAGTTCCTTCTGTCCTTCTGGATTGGATCGGGCCGAATCGGATCAGACTTAAGAACCAGATTGTACCAATTTTCCTCAATCATAAAAAGGGGCATACCAAGTTTAATCTCTACCAAGACCACTAACTCAAAATCTGTCAGACTGTCAGTACCTTCAGTACTTTGATTACGGCTTTCAGCTCTTCTAGGAACAGGCAGTTTCTGTTTTGGTATTGTGATGTAGACCAGTCATTTAAGATATAATATTTCCGTAATATTTATGAAACATTGTTGAAGATAGGAGCGAAAAAAGACCAACCAAAAATGTTCATCCTGTTTGATGGGTTAGAGAAGAAATAGAAGTAGACCTATGATAAATGTTATTCTTGAAAAATAAGAAGTGCTGCTGTACTATTTTCAAGGTAACACATCAGAAGATTACAGAAATGATAAGGTGCAAAATTGAGATACTCTTTTCGGTCACTGGATTTATTTTAAGTTTATGTTAAGCTCAAATGACGGAAATTGACTATGAAAAGGGGAGAAAATATTGTAGGAAAAAGGAGACCCCGATGAGGAGTGATCAAAGAATTAATGCCGTCTAGACCAAGGGTACCCGTATCTTATATTAAATGTATAGATCTAGATTTTTTTTTTTTTTTAATTCATTTCATCGAGTGAAATTCATCGGAAATGTTTTCATGACTGGCGCAGCAGATGATGTTCACGAGATGAAATAAATTTCGATCTTTCACACACACACACACACACACACACAAATATTCTATTTATTTCATGCTTCTAACCCCTTTTTTGTTGAGACTTACATCAAAATCCAGTTTTCGGTAATTTCCCGTGGCGTATCCCCCTCCGCACATAAAAGCTTAAACGCATTACAATATTAGGTAAAAAGCCGCGGAGAAATGTAGGGTAAATTACGTCATATTTCCATCTGGTTGAATGGTACGTGCTGTTTACCTAGGTAATTAGTGCGTGGGAACTACTGTTTTCGCCTTCAGTTGAAGAGTTAGAAAATAATATCGGTATTTTTCACTGGTCGTAACCATGAAATATCAATTAATATTCCATCGTTTGGCCTATTTCTCGATAAACTAATGAAAAGCATGAAATAAATCCACGCCATATTCATCGAAATCGCAATCTGCATCATGTTGACTGGTTCTTTGGATATTCATCAAAATTCAATCTGCATCATGTAGAGTAAATTGCATTTTTCGTCTGATTCTTGATGTAGATGTAATACGATATCCGATTGGCGACACCATTTGGTTAAGCCAGTCTGCACTTGAACTTCTTGAAATTTTGGAAAATTCTTGAGAACAGCGTTAAGATTGGTTTTTGGGGACTATATCCAACGTACAGCTTCTATATAGATCTAGATCTATGTCAAAGTTATACCTCGTGTGAATATATATAGGCCCCGAATTTGACCCCTAACTTCGCCCTAAATCTGACCTCTGCCTGCGTCCTCTGAGTCGGTACTCTACATTTACCACCATAATTTCCCTAGAAGCTTAATAAGTGTCGTCTGTGTCCAACCGTTCTTTGGCTCATTCATGGTAAGTCAACTTCAAGGACAGTATCTGATACACATTTAAAACCATAAAAAGATATTCTGCAACTTATTACACGCCTCATTGAGCACTAGACGTAAACCATTTCCTATCGACTGTAAGAAAAAACAGTTTTCGTCAATAATCATGTTTTCAAACATCACCAGAAAGGAACAGTGTACACCAAGACATCAAGATCAGCCTGCACAGGATAACACTAGTAAACATTTCTATACCCCAAGTCAACCCACCCCCCTTTGCAATTACAACCACCAAATTTTCAGACTTTCCACGTGCTTAATTTGGACATGTTTTGTATTCTCTGTTACGTGTGTTAGTCTCTTGTGTAAAATGTTTGTTTAAAATGATGACAGTGTGTGTTTTTTTATGATGGATTATTTAGTAAATGGATTAAGTCTGGAAGTAATAAACATCGAGGTGGGTTAATTTATTGCTATGGTATTCCTTTTCTCCATTTTAATTGTCATTTTAGATCAAATCATCATCATACTCTCTATCGTCATCTTTGTCACTTATTTTAACCCCACCCCATCCTAACGAGGGTAAATGATGGTCGTCGTGATGAGCTCAGTCAGTAGTGTACGGGGCTGGAAAATTTAGAAGTTGTGGGTTCCATACCGAGCCTGGTAGCTCAGTTGAAAATTTAGGAGTTGTGGGTTTGATACCGAGCTCGGTGGCTCAGTTGGTGACAACAGGGCTTGAAAATTGGTGATAATGGATTTGATGGCGCTCTTGGTGACTCATTCGGTGTCGTAATACTTGCGAGTGAGATATCTGGCCCGGCCAAAGGGTGTCAGCATGGCCAAGTAGTTAAGGTGTAGGATTCATAGTCCGCCGGTCATCACTTCGATCTCTAAGAGAGGGATTTGAGAGTGCCCTAAGGCTGAACACTTCGAAACCCGGCCCTTTGCTTTGCACCTGTGAGACGAAGGAAGTTATGAAACAGGTATAACTGATCAGCTGTCGCCGTGATGTAACTAAAATGTGACCCTTAAGTTCGAGCCTCACTGGAAACACTGGATTTTTGTGGGAGTGTCCCTGGGCAAGACAATTAAAAGCCCTAGCCTAATATGGGTGAAACCCAGGAGATAATTGATTATGTGGATTGTCGCCGTGATATGACTGAAATAATCTAGAAAGCGGTGTACGAGGGTGCAGTCACATGGGGTTTCTGCGTTATCAAAACTGTCGGTTTTCAGATGGTATAAAAATTTAAAGATGGTAGAACTTACTTAAAAGATGCCCCCCATCCTTGGTCAACCAATAATCGCAGCTTCCAAAGAAAATGTTGTTGCTGTGGTAGATTTAATTAAGCAGGATGCCAGGTTTACAGTAAAAGAAATAGCAAAGAGATTTTGCATATCATTGGGGTCAGTTCATAAGATTTTGACCAAGGAGTTAAAACTTCGTAAGGTTTGCGCTCGATGAGTCCCCCACCTCTTGACAGATGAACAATAGGCCACTCGTGTAAAAATGGCAAAAATTCTTCTTAAAAAGTACAAAAATGTGACAAACGCAGAATATCAGAACTGTTCACAGGTGATGAAACCTGGAATTATTATTTTGAGCCCCAGAGACGCGTCAATTATAAACAGTGGCTATGCAAAAACCAAGCTAGGCCGATCATATAAAAAAGAATAAAAAGCGCGGGAAAAGTTTTATATGCCATATTTTTTAATTCAGACGGTCCAGTTGCTCAAATTCCTGTACCGAACGGTTACAGGCAAGTTTTACAAGAACAGTGTTCTTTCAAAAGTGAAGAAACACTATGAAAAACGGATACCTAAAACCGGATTAAGGGGTCTGTGCCTTATCCATGACAATGTAGATGCTCACAAGTCTGCAATTGTTCAGAATTTCCTGGAAACGGAAAAGGTGGTACAGCTTCCCCATCCACCCTATTCTCCCGACCTCAGCCCATGTGACTTTTTTTCTCTTTCCTTTATTGAAGAAAACTCTCTCTGTACGTCGATATGTCTCTAAAAGTGTCTGCTGGGTATTCCCAGAAAAGCCTATTTTGCAGCCTTCACAGACTGGATTTCCAGACATGAAAAATGTATTTCTGTTAAGGGAGAATGTTTTGAAAGGATGAAATGAACGAAATATATGTATTTAACATACTGCGTCTCATAGACACCCAGTGGCACAATTAAATGAACAACCGCCGTAAAAACACAATTCAATCAATCACCCTCAAGGTTAAATAATAGCCTAAGTGACAAAAATCGTTTCTCCTTAAACTTTTATTTGGTCAAAGGAAAGCAGCCGGTAACTTCATGACCATAGACATCATTTTATACACTCTGTCAGACGACAAAATTTTAGACTTGTCAAAAGTGAAAGCGGAAGAAGAAGAAGGGTTATTTTTTTGAATTTGTCTAAGAAAGAATGGTAAATATCTTGAACAATGAAAAAAATACTGGCTACCAGATTATCAATGTTTTTTGTTGCTTTCCACAAATACTTGACTAGGGACCGCTGACCATTCTTTCGACGATGGTTATGTGGGATAGCAGCCAGTGGCTTGGAAAGAATATTGTGCGGAGCACTGGTAACAGTAAAGCATGGATAGGTGCGCTGGTCGCCGCGATTTGACTGAAATAATGTTGAAGATGGCGTTAAAAGTCATACAATCAATAGACTGGGATTTTGCAGTGCTTTGCCTTGGGACACTCCAACAAGAATAACCCTGTAAGCGGGGATCGTCCAAGAATTTGATTATTTCAAATCCAGCACCGAAACCCTTTACCAAACAATCTAGTGTTTGAACGACCACGAAAAAGAAAGCTTTGAAAAATATTTTGGTTGAAGCAGAAAATGCTTTTCCCACAATATTTTTTAAGTCTACCATGAACAAATACTATAATGTTAGCCATATCTAAATTGTCGTCTGCAAATACTTACAATTTGGACAAGTCTGCAGTTTTGTGAAGAGTTAGGGGGAGCGATATATAAGTTAGAGGTTTTGGGGTCGATCCTCACCGACCACACTGATTTTTTCGTGGTAGTGTCCTATGGCAAGTTGGAGTACTGGTGAGCCTAGAATTGGTGATGTTCTCGAAACACGTAGCAGGCAGTATAGATCAAGATCGGACTGCGCATGACAGGTAGTCTGATCGTAGTATTAAAAAATCTCATTTCCTAGTCTGTTGGTTTTATTTTAGGTTTTGATACAGTATATTGATACATATAAGTTTTTCAATCGTATAAAATGTTTATTTTTTCATATTTCTCAGATAATGACAATACATGTAGATCTTTGGTTTCCATGCATATGAACTCGTAATCGTCGTTTACATTGCAAGCTATAAACATGCAAGTGCGATTTCATGTTGAATAAATAACGTTATTTTATGAATAAGCTAATTTTCGCCGTGATATGCTTGTAGTTTTGTAAACGGCATAACGACAGCCTGGGTTACAGTCTGATCATTTTTCCCTTCTATTTGAGCCGAGCCCTCGTAGCTCAGTCGGTAGCGTGCAGGACTTGAGAACAGGGGGTCGCTGGTTCGATTCCTGACTCGGCCAATTTCTTTCCGAGGATTAATGATAGTCATGGCGACAGGATTCATTCCTCTCTAACCGTCGACCATTGTTTCGACGATGGTTATGTGGGAAAACAGCCGGTGGCTTGAAAAGAATATTGTGCGGAGTACTGGTAAAAGAAACCCCAGGAAACCAAAGATAGGTGCAATGGCCGCCGCGATATAACTGAAATAATGTTGAAAACGGCGTTAAATACCATACAACATACATTCCCTTCAATTTGATTTAGCCGTTACTTCGTGAAAATTGACGACTAAAAAACTGTAGTTTTACAGATTAAATTTGAAGACCATGTAGACCGTGATAAGGAAGGGTCAAGAAACTATTAGCGCCAGGACCCGGACTGACCAGCTCTTTTGTCACCTTTTCACGTGCATTCATATTTGGCCTGCAACACGCGAAAAGGGGCATTCTGACATTTGCGTAAAGTGTCGTCCCGAATCAGACTGCGCAGTCCGCGCAGGCTGATCCGGGACGACAATTACCGATCGTGTATGATTTTTTGTTTCACGCAAGTCTACTGTAGGACAAAATCTAATGGTGACGTAAAGTGCCGTCTCGGATTAGCCTGCGCGGACTGCGCAGGCTGATCCGAGACGACACTTAACGCAAATGTCCGAAAGCCCCATTTCGCATGTTGCAGACCATTAGTATCATCACCTTCATTATTTTAAAGGGATATTTTCAAAGTTATCTGCTGCATACGTATTTGATTGTAGCAGACGACAAAAATTAAGAGTCGTCCATTATAACCGTCAGACGAAAGATCAAATGTTGCTTTAAAAAATGCGATTTTCTTTGAAAGTGAAGAGAACATTGCGGGGACAGAGAAAATCTTGATTACCACCATTTTCTCCTTTTGGTACACTGTTTTCAAAATCCTTCTCACAGTGATGGTTAAAACACGGACCAGTTCGATAGAAAGTTTTGCTTGAAGAACTGTACTCACCTGGCGTTTATAGTGAGACTTCCGGTAGAACTTTTTTTTTTTCGATGTTTTTACAAGACATTGTATTCAAATATAAACTACGACCTTAATCCTATAGGCTCCAAAATGGTGTAATGGTCAGGGGAGTCGACTCGGGAAACGGCGAACCGAGATCGATTCCCAACCGATACCCGCAAAAAAAACGCACACACACAGGGGGCGGAAAGAGAAAGACACCCGGATACAGAAACAACAGCCGGATAGAGAACGGGCAAGAAAGACACTTGGATAGGCGATGGTGGGACGCAGGGAAATTACCTTTTACTAATCTGTGTAATGGAAATTATCAATTTTAATATAGAGGTGTAATAAAAGATGAACATCATTTTAAGTCTATAATTAGGACTTATAGAACTTACTTTCTCTGTACAGATATCAAGTTCAAAGAAGAAGAACAATGGAATATAAAAAAGAAAATCTTTTAATTCTTCAAAATAAAATGGTGATGTATCCAACAGAAACATATTACCCAAACATCAATTTCAACAATCTTAAACAATCTTAAAATCTTAAATTAAAATTGCTATAGAAAACATTGTGGAAAAAGGAGGATATGCTGGATACCAACATTTCCCCCCTTTTCCACAATGTTTTTACTCTTTCACACACAATTACCATTATTTGAACCTTGCATGTACTTGTTGACAGCAAATGGCTTCAATACATATTAACTCTACAGCACAAAACCGATTTTTAACGACCCTGGGAAAGAGGCCTTTTTGAAAAAATTGAGGGAAAAGGAGAAAATGCTGGTAACCAGCATTTTCTGCTTTTCCCACTGTCTTTTCTACCCTATCAGAGTAAAATTACACCATTTGAGCCACTTTGAAATTGTCGTCTGCAAATGCTCTGAATTTGGACAAGGCTAAAGGGTTAACCTCAAATTTTGTCGTCCGGAGAAGGGTCAATATTTGCAAAAGTCTCAAATAATCAAAAAGTTTGAAACAAGTTCATTACCTCTGCACCAAACACAAAATTTTAGACTGGTCCAAATTCAAAGACGACAAACTGAATTTAGCTATGATGACAGAATTTGTCTTTCAAGGGGTAGAAAACAATGTGGAAAAGAGAAAAAAATGGTTTCAAGCACATTCACCATTTTCCACAATGTTTTCAAGAACCTTTTACATCTTTTTGTTTAAAAACAATGGCTGGTATGAGAAAATGTTAAAATCATGACAATAACCTCATTACAATACAGAATACATGTATTTCAACTGCTTACCTAACACAAAATTTTAGACTCGTACATATTGCAAGCACTTGCAATCAACAACTTTATAATTAATACATGTGGCATAAATGCTGTGATTTGTCTGTGACAGGGTAGAAAACATGGAGAAAAAGGAGTAAAAACTACTTACCAGCCATTTCACCATTTCCCACAATGTTTTCAAGAGCCTATTCAATCATGCTTTTTTAAACAATAACTGGTTTGATAAAGGATTAACCCTTTACTACATAATTCTGACTTTTAACGACCCTGAGAAAGAAAGCATTTGAAAACACTGGGGGAAAAGGAGAAAAATGCTGGTAACCAGCATTTTCTCCTCTTCCCGCAATGTTTTCTAACCTTTCATAGACAAATCCAGTCATTTGATGGACTTCTGATTTTTTGTTATAAAACCACTCTCAATCTGGGCAAGTCTTGAATGTTGCTGTGTGTGATAAAGGGTTAAATAAACACAAACTCATCAATGCAGGGACCATTTGAACATTTTACAAAAAAAAAAGCAAAATTTGAAAGCATCTGCAGACAACAATTTCAATGAGGCTATGATGGTGCAATTTTTCTGTGATAGGGTAGAAAACATTGTGGGAAAAGGAGAAAATACCGGTAACCTGCATTTTCTCCTTTTCCAACAATGGTTTCAACAGCCTTCTCCACCAGGGTCGTAAACCCTTTAAACACACAATCCCAACTTAAAACAACCCTGAGAGAGGAAGCTCTTGAAAACATTGTAGGAAAATGAGAAAATAACCAGTATTTTCTCCTTTTCCCACAATATTTTCTACCATTCCTAACACATACTTTAATTTTTGAGTCACAGTTATTTTGTCGTCTGCACTTCCTTTCAATTTGGACAAGTCTAAACTTTTATTGTTTGGTAAAGGGTTAAAAATGAGCATTGTGTAGTAAAGGGTTAAAATGCGGAATAAACCAAACCCAACTTTTTCAGTCTAGAAATAAAATCCAAATAATTGCAGTTTAACGGTTGCATTTGTCCAGAATGTCTCAGTAAAGTGGACAGTGTAGATCAAAGATCAGACTGCATGTTTTGTGCAGTCTGATCGTGATCTTAAGTGGCTGCAAAGGCAACTGTAGTCTTGAAAGGCCCTTTAACCATTTGCCACACGACCGAATCTTAGACTGGTCCAAATTGAAAGGATTTGACGACAAGAAATCAAATGTTGCTAACATGGTGGAAACAGTCTCCAATAAGATAGAAAATATTGTGTGAAAAGGAGAAAATGCTGGTTACCAGCATTTTCTCCTTTTCACACAATGTTTTCAAAAGGCTTCTATTTCAGGGTCATTAAAACTCAGGATTGTGTGGTACAGGATTAAAGTTTAACTTTTTACAAAATGACAGTTTTAGTATTGTCCAGTTTGAAAGCATGAGCAGAGAACATAAGAAATGTGGCTCAGTGCAGAGAACATAAGAAATGTGGCTAAAGTGATAGAATTTGTCTTTCAAAAGATACAAAACACAGTGTAAAAGGAGAAAATGCTGGTTACAAGCACATCCACCATTTTCTACAATGTTTTTCTAAAGCCTGCTACAAATAGTTTTTCAAAACAAAATGAGTTGATAATGGGTTAAAATCAATACCATAAACTCGTCACAATACAGAGTGTTTCAAATAACTCCTACACTTTACCACTGTGCCACGCATGACCCCTGACAAAATTTTAGACCATTCCAAATTTAAAAGCCTTTGCAGATGACAGTTTAGTTGTGGCTCAAAAAATTAGACTGGTCTTTGGCACGCTAGAAAGAGTATTGTGTGACTAACACAAAACGCTAGGCCTGTATTCTGCAACAATTCTGAAGGATATTCTTTGTCTTATTACAGAATTAGAAAGTGACGCAAGTTCTGATTGGCTAAACCAAATGGTTTAGCCAATCAGAATTTGTGTTACTTTCAAATGTAGAAAATTCTTGAAAAAAAAGGCAAAGAATATTCTTGAGAATGGTTGGTAAATATAGACCCCAGGCTGGTTACTGGTAACTACCATATTCCCCCCCCCCCCTTGACAAATAAATGCAGCTCAAACATTGGAATTTGTCTTTAAAAGCCTAGAATACAGAGAGAAAAAAGAAGACAAATGCTTAAAATCATTATTTTCTCCTTTTCCCAACGCGTTTTCAAGAGTCTTCGTCCTTCAAGTAGACGAAAAAACCGTTTTTATGGGGTATAGTGTTAAGATTGATTGATTGTATTTGAGTTTAACGATGTTTTAACAGCTTAGGTCATATCACAGCGGTCAGTGTACCTATGCATGTGTTTCCTGTCTTTCTCACATCAGTATTGACTCTCTTTCCAAGTCACTGACTACTTTTCTCACATGCATCAGATGTGAGAGGCGTAAAATTGCCGGAAAGAAAGTTTGCCTCACAACCACTAGATTACAAGTCGGATACACTAACCACTGAGCTACCTGGCGGGCAAAGTGTTAAGACATACCAACAACATGTACAAATGGCAAAAAGGATGAAATATTTTAAGGAAAATTAAGCATCCTTTTAAAAACCTTTACCACACTGTCCTGACTTTTAACGACCCCCGAGACAGAAAGCTTTTGAAAACATCACGGGAAAAGAAGAAAATGCTGGAAACCAGCATTTTCTCTTTTTCCCACAATGTTTTCTATTCGTCCAAAATCAAATTTCGATTCCTCAGTCGCATTTATTGTGTCGTCTGCAAATGCTTTCAATTTTGACGTGTAAAGTTTTCTCATGTGGAAAAGAGTTAACCCTTTACCAAACAATCCTGACTTTTAATGACCCTGAGAAAGAGGCCTTTTGAAAACATTGTTGGAAAAGGAGAAAATGCTGGTAACCAGCATTTTCTCCTTTTCCAACAATGTTTTCTACCCTATCAAGGACAGATTTTGTAATTAGGGTCATATTTGTAGTCTGCAAATACTTTCAATTGGACCAGTCTAAGATTTTGTCTTTGGTAAGCAGTTAAACAACATGAAGAACAAGCATTCTGATAGTATTGCATAGCAATACACAGTCCCCTACCGGCCGTATATATTGCTGGCAGGTATAGTTTGTGAAACTCTGTGGTGGAGAAAGAACGTATTTGACCCCCTTTCAGAATTATAAGCATCATGTCTGTCTTTGTATGCAATGCTTTAATGAAAGCTAGATATATAAGCATTTTCCTTGTTAAAGTAAGTTCATTGAAGAAGTTTTACTAAGACAAGATGTGTTTGTGAAACACAAATGGCCCCGTAAAAACAAATTTTCAGAAATATGACCTTTACCTTGTGAGATATCCTTGACCTTATCATCAGCAGGTGTGTACCAATGAGAGGTACCAGCTTACCATGTATAAGTGTTATAACTTAAGTACTTTGAATATACAGAGAAATGACTATGAAAAGTTTTGAGGATAAGTTTTCATGATAAGGGTTAAAATTTTTTACCTTGACCTTGGACATATAACCCACAGAAGATAGGTATCAATGACAGGTACCTACATACCAAACTTGAGCATTCTAAGTCCAAGGCCTGCAATTTCGTAAAAAATCAGTGGACTGTAAAGAAACTTGAACTTGATCTGTAACTCATGGTGGTTGACTTACACACCAAAAATCAGCTCAATATCTGCCAGCATTTAGAAAAAAAGTCTGGAAAACTGATTTGCATGCGGACTGACGGACAGACAGACAGACGGACGGAGTGCAAACCTAAAGTCCCCTTCAGCTTCGCCGGTAGGGGACTAATAATGTGCATAAAGGCGTATAGAAAACACTGACTACTTTCCCCTGAACCCTTTACCAAACAATCACGATCTAATAATCTTGAGGAACACTTAAGAAATACGGTAGGAAAAGGAGAAAATGCTGATCATCAGTTCTCTCCCCTTTTCCCCCAATGTTTTCTACCCTCTTTCAAGACAAACTCACTCATACCCATCACATTTGAACTTGCTGTGACCTTGACCTTTGGCCAACTGACATGGTTCTTGAGTGTGACACACTGTTTGTATGTGATTGACAGAAATATACAAAGTTACACTGAAATTCATCTATAATTAAAAAAGTTACAGGCTGGCCAAAAACACTACAAAAAAAAAACACATTTGACGTTGCTGTGACCTTGACCTTCAAGCTACAGACATGACTCTTGCACATGACAGGTCATCTTCATGTGATTAACATTAGTGCTAATGCTCCTTTTCTCACAAAGTTTTCGGAATTTGCAAAACTGGCTTTGAAAATTTTAAAACTATCCTCGTTCTTACTGTATAATCTTTAACCTTTACTACATAATCCCATATTTTGAAACATCTGGAGAGGAAACCTTTTGAAAACATTGTGGAGGAAGGAGAAACAGCTGGCAACCAGCATCTCCGACATCCTCACAATTTTTTCTACCCCTCTCCAAAAATATTTCAGCATTGTCAAGTCTAAATTTTTGTAGCTTTGGTACAGAGTAAACAAAATCTAAGTTTCTCCAACGTTATTGACATTCAGAAACCCGGTCACCTTAAAGTAACAATAAAGGCCAAAAGTAAACAAAACGGATGTTTAAATGCATTTAAATTTATATCATACCTTTCAAAAATATGGAAATCATTGTGAAGATAACAATCTGTCATTGTACGGTCGGTCCAAGTGTTAGTTGCTTGCAGAGAAATTAATTTCAAAACTAGATTAAAACCTGCCAGGTAGCTGTGTCTTTTGTTTACTTTTTGCCTGATTTTAAATTTTTATTTTTCTGCCAGTGACTAACACAAAGCCCCACCACACGATAACAGACTGTCATCTCCACAGTATTTTCCATACTTTTAAATGATATGATTTAAATTTAAATGTATTATGACACATGCTTTGATATTTTGGCCTTTACTGGGCCTTTAAGTCCTTGCCACTTGACAAAACTTTAGACTTACTCAAATTGAAAGGATATGCAGACAACAATTGAAACATGCCTAAAAAGATGGAATTTGTCTTCGAAAGGGCAGAAAACATTGTAGGAAAAGAAGAAAATGCTGGTTACCAGCATTTTATCCTTTTCCCACAATGGTTTCAAAAGCCTTTTCCTCAGGGTCTATAAAACATGGGATAGTGTTGTAGAGCGTTAACTCTTTACCAAAATGACAAAATGTTGGACATCCAAATTGAAAGGATTTCAGACAACAAGTTCAAATGAGGCTCAAATAATGAGATCTATCTCTGAAGGGATTGAAAACATGGTAGAAAAAGGTCAAAATTTTGGATACAAGCGTTTTCTCCTTCTCCAACAATGTTTTCAAACGTTTTCTATCTCCGGGTCACTAAAATTCTAGATTGTGCAGTATAGGGTTAAACAACAAGAGGGCCATGATGGCCCTGTATCGCTCCACTGGCTATTAAGTAAAATTCTGATCAGTCGTTTCAGAGAAGAAGAATTTTTAAGAATTTCTAAATTTCCATATAGTGCAAGTAGCCCCCATTCACCAGAGCCACATTTTTTGACGGATCAAAATTTTACGAACAATTTTTGAAAAAGGTCACCCAAGCAACAATCCTGTGAAATTATTTCAAAATCTGACCTGCTGTTTCAGAGGAGAAGATTTTTAAAGAATTCCTTCATTTCTGTATAGTGCAAGAAGCCCCCATTCACCAGAGCCACGTTTTTTGACGGATCAAAATTTTACGAACAGTTTTTGAAAAGGGTCACCCAAGGAACAATCCTGTGAAATTATTTCGAAATCTGACCAGCGGTTTCAGAGAAGAAGAATTTTGAAGAATTCCTTCATTTCTATATGGTGCAAGAAGCCTCCATTCACCAGAGCCACATTTTTTGATGGATCAAAATTTTACGAACAATTTTTAAAAAGGGTAACCCAAGGAGCATATCTGTGAAATTATTTCAAAATCTGACCCGTGGTTTCAGAGGAGAAGATTTTTAAAGAATTCCCTAAAAAATTCCATTTGGTTGCAATGGCAACCAGAGTTTTTGATGGAATCAAATTCTGTGAACAGTTTTTAAAGAGGACCTTCCAAGGAACATTCCAGCCAAGTTTGGTCCAAATCCGCCCAGTGGTTTAGGAGGAGTTGATGTTTAAAGAATTGTTGACGACACACGACGCACGACGGACACCAGGTGATCCTAAAAGCTCCCCTTGAGCACGTTGTGCTCAAGTGAGCTAAAAAGTTAACATACGGATGGACGCACAACGGACAACGGGCCATAACATAAGCCTGCTGGCCTTCGGCCAGTGGAGCTAAAAAACTTGTCTAGCACCAATCATGTATCACTGCAGCTTGATAATCAAGGGAGGTAAATAGTAACAAACTTTATCTTTCATAAAAAGAGTTATTTCCCTTGATTAATGTTTAAATTGAAGTGACAATATTTTGAAGCCCATGTTAAACTTGCGATCCCTGGAATGAAGGCAATTTTGACCCCAGACCTACAATATGAAACTAGAATGTGTGGTTATAAACAAAAAGATTTTTTAATCTTGCCCAATAAAAAGTCATGTAAAACAAGTTTGCTGAATAAAAGGCCCTGTAAAATATGTGATCCATGACACAGGTTTATCAAGTTTTCACTATAAAAGCCAATGTAAAACTTGTGACCCCTGGTGTGGAGTCAAACTTGACCCCCAAAGTTAAAATTTGGGCCCTCTTGGTAGAGGCCCATTATATAAAGTTACATGCAAAATTTGGTAGCCCTAGGCCTAAATATGGATTATTAAAGTTTCCTTATATAAGACCATGTAGAACTTGTGACCCCCTGGGGTGGGGCTACATTTGACCCCCTGGGCTATAATTTGGGCACCCTTGATAGAGATCCCCTAGATAAAGCTAAATGCAAAATTTGATAGCCCTAGCCCTTATAGCTAGATGCGAAAGATTTTCCTATATAAGCCCGCCCATGTAAAACATGTTACCCCCCGGAGCGAAGTCAAATTTGACCCTCGGCTATAATTTGGACACCCTTGGTACAGGTCCACTAGATAAAGCTACATGCCAAATTTGGTCGCCCTAGGCCCCATGGCTAGGTCAAAGAAGAATTTTAAAGTTCTCCCTATATAAGCCCATGTAAAACTTGTTATATAAGCCCATGTAAAACTTGTTACCCCCGGGCAGGGCCTAATTTGACCCCAGGGCTATAATTTGAACAATCTTGGCAGAGGTCCACTAGATAAAGTTACATGCCAAATTCGGTAGCTCTAGGCCCTATGGCTAGGTAGAAGAGGAATTTTAAAGTTCTCCCTAAATAAGCCCATGTATAACTTGTAACCCCCGGGGCGGGGCCAATTTTGATCCCAGGGCTATAAATTGAAGAAACTTGGTAGAGGTCCACTAGATAAAGCTACATGCCAAATTTGGTAGCCCTTGGCCTTACGGTTTCAGACAAGAAGATTTTCAAAGATTTTTAAAATTTTTCAGTTTTGTTGCCATGGCAACCAGAGTTTTTGAAGGAATTAAATTCTTTCAAGAAATTCTGAAGAGGACCATGGCAGGATCATTTCTGTGAAGTTTCATCAAAATTGGATGGGTAGTTTCAGAGAAGAAGACGTTTTAAAAAAAAGTTAACGCACGGACGGACGGACGGACGGACGGACTGACGGACGGACGAACGGACGGACGGACGGACGGACGCACGACGGACAACAGGCCATGACATAAGCCCGCTGGCCTTCGGCCAGTGGAGCTAAAAACCTTGGACTATTCTAAACTCAAAAGCCTTTTGACAAAAGTGACAGAATGGAGACACAAAATTTTGAAATGATACAGAGTAATACAAGAGGGCCATGATAGGTCTAGATTGCAACACTGGCTAATAAGTACTGAGTAATAAAAATACCTCATTTAACACAAAACCAAACATAATTTACATTTCCTTCACAGCAACAATAACTGTAAATCCATTGCAAACTTAGAATTACATCATAATTAAGAACAATGTAGCCATATTTAAAAGTTTTAGCATCCATAATGTACAATACACAAGTGTATACGTTGGAAAAATGGGAACAGGAGAAGCATGCTCCTATCACTTTCTCAACAACTCACTCTTCAAAATTAAGCCTATAGAAGCAAAACAACATCCAAATTCCAACTAATGGTTTAACTCTTTACCAAACGACAAAGTTTTAGACCAGTCCAAATTGAAAGCATTTGCAGAAAACATTTAAATCTGACTGAAAAACTGAAATTTGCTTTGGGAAGGGTAGAAAACATGGTGGGAAAAGGAGAAAATGCTAGATACTATGACGCAGTCAACATCACAATGATGTCATTTTTACAGCTAATCCATATCCGACTACATTGAATAGATCTGCACATTTTTTCTCGATGAGCAAAAAGTAGACGTAAACAGAAAGGTTAAAGTGAAGTGCATAAAAGAAATAGGATAATTGTTTGTTTCAGTGTATGATCGAAATTTCTTTCATTTTGTAAAAGCAAAGGCCATATTTTCACGAGTGGCAAAGCCATTCGTGAAAATATAGCCCTAGCTTTTCACTCAAAGAAAGAAATTTCAATCAAATACTGAAACAGACAATTACCATACATGCCATCTGGAATACCTATTATCACCATTCCAGCAGATTTATCTCTCATTGGGCACCCTTGTGCATACATAAAGGATATTTGGTGTTTTTTTTTTCTATGAAATATCAAAATTTATTTCATTGAGCAAACATTATCAATAATATTTTCATATGTGGTGCAGCCACAAGTGACAATATTACCCATCATGTTCATTCTATGAGATCAATTTCCATCTTTCACCGAATAAAACAAATGAGCTATGCTCTGGCAAAAGGGGACTTAATGCATCTCCAAGATGCATCATACCCAGCAAGTCATCCCATAAGTATGGATCCATTATAGCCAATTTTTTTAACAAACCACTCAATCATGAGGTAGACTGATCTTTTGACATGCAGAAAATCGACTAATAGCGGAAAGTTTCGGCCCAGGTCAGCCTGCGCGAACTGCTGACCTGGGTCGATACTTTTCGCAGATGCATTAAGCATTACAATGATACATAAAGTGCAAGAAATGTAGCATAAATGCGCGTAAATTATTTAGTATTTTCGTCTACGTGAATGGCACACATTGTTTACCTATGTAACAAGTGCACTGAAACTATTATTATACTGCAAAGAAATTTCTCGTGATCTGATTTGATAATATGTCCTGAACATATATATCATGTACACTGGCAAAGCCAAATGCAGTTTCCCTTTCGGGAGCCCCGTATACATGACTACACTTTGAACACAACATCCAAACTGGCGGCTTCGATCAAGATTAACATCAAGATTATGCGCCAAACTGCACGTTTTAGCAAGGTTTCAGTGACGTCAATTCCCAGTGACGTCAGTTTTCATTAAATTGGGGCACTCAGAGGGGCAAGTCTACTTCGTCAGCGTACTCAATTTTCCAAACCAAAAAACAGGTAAAATTCGCTTAACACACATTGTAATGGTAAACCTTCGGCTCGGGGCGACATGATTTACCACAGCCGTGAACAAGTTTCCAAGTCCCCTGCCACCTGACTGTACAACTAATAATGTTTCTGCTTTCAATTGAAGAGTTATGGAAACATTAACTTACTAAAGTTTACAAAAGTAAGAAAGTTTAGTAAAATGGATTTATGAATTTTGTAAATCTGAATGTAAGCGTAAAGAAACAAAAATTCTTATGCAAAAACCTGACAAAGTGTTAGTAAAACAGTACCCAAGGGGTATGTTACTCTTCAATGAAGAAGGAAACAGCAGTTCCTGAGCACAAGTTGCCTAGGTAAACAGTATGCGTCACTCTGCCGAAGGGAAATATGACCTAATTTATGCGCATTTACCCTACATTTCTTGCGCTTTACATAATATTGTATTGTGTTCTTATGTGGGGAGTACCCCACAGGGAATTACCAACAAGAGGGCAATGATGGCCCTGAAGTCACTCACCTGAGTCTTTTGACCAAACATGACCCATTTTTGATTTCTTTCGAGATATTATGACAAATATTCTATCAAGCTTTCATAATTACTGGACTGAAAATTTGGCCTCTAGCTTGTACACAAGCATTTTCTAGAATTTCTCTCAGTGACCTACTTTTTAGCCAAACATAGCCAGCCCATTTTCCCATTGTAGATATCATCAAGACAAACATTCTGACCAACTTTCAAGAGTTGCGGACTGAAAATGTAGCCTCTACAGAGTACACAAGGTTTTCCTAAGATTTGACCTAGTGTCCTAGTTTTTTAACCTGATATGACCCATTTCGGAACTCGTTTGTGATGTCATCAAGACAAACATTCTGACCAACTTTCAAGAATTTTGGACTGAAAATGTGGCCTCTAGAGCGTACACAAGGTTTTTTAAAGATTTGACCTAGTGACCTAGTTTTTGACCCGACATGACCCATTTTCAAAATAGTCTGAGATGTCATCAAGACAAACATTCTGACTAAGTTTCATGAGTATCAGACTGAAAATGTGGCCTCTAGAGTGTACACAAGGTTTTTCTAAGATTTGACCTAGTGACCTAGTTTTTGACTCGACATGACCCATTTTCGAACTCGTCCGAGATATCATCAAGACAAACATTCTGACAAACTTTCAAGAGTTTTGGACTGAAAATGTGGCCTTTAGAGCGTACACAAGGTTTTTCTAAGATTTGACCTAGTGACCTAGTTTTTGATCCAACATGACCCATTTTCGAACTCGTCCGAGACATCATCAAGACAAATATTCTGACCAAGTTTCACGAGTATCTGACTGAAAATGTAGCCTCTAGGACATACACAAGGTTTTTCTAAGATTTGACCTAGTGAACTAGTTTTTGACTAAACCTGGCCCATTTTCACACTCACTCCAGATATCATCATGACAAGCATTCTGACAAACTTTCAAAAGCAATGGACTAAAAATGTTGCCTCTAGAGCGTACACAAGGTTTTTCTAGGATTTGACCTAGTGACCTAGTTGTAAACCCTACCTGACCCATTTTCAAACTAGTCCAAGATATCATCAAGACAAACATTCTGTCCACCTTTCAGGAGGATTGGACTAAAAATATTGCCTCTTAGAGTGTACACAAGGTTTTCCTAAAATTTGACCTAGTGACCTAGTTTTTGACACAACCTGACCCATTTTCAAACTCGTCTGAGATATCATCAATACAAACATTCTGACCAAGTTTCAAGAGTATTGGCCTGAAAATGTGGCCTCTAGAGCGTACACAGTTTTTCTAAAATTTGACCTAGTGACCTAGTTTTTGACCTGACCTGACCCATTTTCAAACTGGTCTAAGGTATCACCAAGACAAACATTCAGAACAACTTTCAAGAGCATTGGACTGAAAATGTGGCCTCTTGAGTGTACACAGTTTTCTAAGATATGACCTAGTGACCTAGTTTTTGACCCAACCTGACCCATTTTCAAACTCGTCTGAGATATTATCAAGACAAACATTTTGACCAAGTTTCATGAGTATCAAACTGAAAATGTGGCCTCTAGAGCATACACAAGGTAAAAGTTGACGACGCACAACTCACGTCACACGCCGGACACAGCACGACCACAAAAGCTAACCATGAGCACTTCATGCTCAGGTGAGCTGAAAAACTAAATACCATCTATATAATATTATACCAAATTTTGTAGGCCTAAGCCTGTTGTTTAACCCTTTACCAGACAACTAAATTCTAGACTTGCTCAAATTCAAAGCATTTGCAGACGACAATTCAAATATGGCTAAAATGATGAAATTCGTCTTTGAAAGGGTGGAAAACACAGGGGGACTGGTAACCAGCTTTTTCTCCATTGCCCACAATGTTTTGAAATGCTCTCTTCCTCAGGCTTGTTAAAAGTTGGGAATGTTTGGTAAATGGTTAAGACAAGACAATTCTTGATGATCTGCTACATTTCCCCATGGGTCAAAACAGCCTTCAAATTACAATTCTTTTTTTCTTCTGGCAGTCACAGGTTAAATCTTCACTCCACAGTCCAATACTTCTAGCTGGAAAGATTCTGTCTGATCCCATCTCTACATCACATTGTCTTCCTGAAAATAGAAAGCAAAATTCACATTGATTTCAACTCTTCTTTAAAGCCCTTCAAGGGCCTTTTCCAGTCAGTGAAGATCAAAGATCAGACTGGATGTTTACTGCAGACTGACCTGGCATCTATATAGTTACCTTTCCAGCCAGTGAGGATCCAAAATCAGACTGCATGTTTACTGCAGACTGACCTGGGATCCACGCTGACCACTATACAGAGACATTCTATCCAGTTTTGAAATGGCAATTAGTTTGCTTATTTTTCCAAACTAAATATCTCAATTCTTTTTACTACACACTTGCAGGGTAAATGTATTACTAATGCTTACAATGTAAAGATGCATGTAACAAGGGTGTGGAAATCTTTGAAATTTCTACTTGTCCACGGACAAGTAAATTAAAAAAGTCCACTTATCCGCCAGTGCAGCTTACTTGTCCAAAACAAAACAGTTTTAAATTACATTCAACGATGCTCATTAAAAAGAACACGCGTCTTGTATGTCATATTCCTTGGCGCAGTATGTTTTTTATTTACATTTGGATGCTTCCGAGGTTTCATACTTTTCACATTCCGTTTCCTTCGAAAACTTGGCAAATCATAAAACAAGAGGACCATGATGGTCCTATATCGCTCACCTGAGTACTAAGCAGTAAAGGTCTACAATGAAGATAAATACCAAATATTGAGGTTCAAGGCCAAATGATAATGAAACAAGAGCTGCAAATTGTCGCAAGATATGCCCGTCCCACCGCCAGTTGTCGAGGAGGTATAATAATTGCAAAGGGCAGGTAATGCAACAAACATGTTTACCAAGTCTCAAGTCAATTTGACTTGAGAATTCAAAGTTCCGTTCCGGACAAGCAAGAAATACTGTAAAAATGAAGATCAAAGTGGAATTACTCAAAATCCGCGCTAGGTAGAGTTATTGTTCTTGCGCACAGTACTAGGTAATATTGCAACAAACATGCACACCAAGTTTGAAGTCGTTCTGACTTGAGATGACAAAGTTATATTCCGGACAAGCACTAAATGCTGTAAAAATGATGATCAAAAGGAAATAACTTAAAGACAGCATGAGGTAGAGTTACAATTCTTGTGCATTGCACTTCCAAATATTGCAACAAATAAGCATACCATATTTCAAGTCATTCCTACTTAAGATGACAAAGTTTTGCTCCGGACAAGTAAGAAATGCTATAAAAATGAAGGTCAAAGGGGGAATAACTCAAAATTCGTGCTAGGAAGAGTTATGGTTCTAGTGCACTGCACTCCATAATTTTTCTACAATCATGCATACCTAATTTGAAGATGTTAAGGCTAGAGATGACAAAGCTATATTCCGGACAAGCAGAAAATGCTGTAAAAATGACGATCAAAGGGAAAAAACTCATAGACAGTACGAGGTAGTTATGGTTCTTTCACACTGCACTCCGTATTATTGCAACAAACACAAATGCCAAGTTTCAAGTCAATCGGACTGGAGATGACAAAGTTATACTCCGGACAAAGAACTACGGTATTCTATAGAACTTTCTAATTCAAGGGCAAATAACTCCAGTCGTTCTGGTCCGATTATCCGAACTCATCCGAGATCTTATGGTCATATATATTTTGACCTAGTTTGGTGCTGATTGGTTGATACTTGTAGATGCTAGAGTGTAAACAAAGTCAAATATAGCAATTTTTCTAATTCAAGGGCAAATAACTCCAGTTGTTCTGGTCCGATTAGACCCATTATCAAACTCATCTGAGATCTTATGGTCATATATATTTTGACCAAGTCTGGTGCTGATTGGTTAATATTTGTAGATGCTAGAGCGTAAGCAAAGTCAAATATAGCAATTTTTCTAATTCAAGGGCAAATAACTTCAGTTGTTCTGGTCCGATTAGACCCAATATAATCAAACTCATCTGAAATCTTATAGTCATATATATTTTGACCAAGTTTGGTGCTGATCGGTTGATATTTATAGATGCTAGAGTGTAAACAAAAAAATGTGAACGGACGGACGGACGACGGACGGTGAGTGATCACAATGGCTCATACTGAGCACTTTGTGCTCAGCTGAGCTAAAAAAAACCTGATCCATTGTCTCCGATTTTACGCATCAATTGATCGCTGAATTGCAAATCGTTTAGGTTGGGACGGTTTACGGCAAAGGAGATAATGCCTAAACCACGACCCAATCGCAACAAAGCCATACCATCAGATTAAAGGCCGTTTAAAATATTCACATATGCGACAATGTCGTTAAAGATCTTTGAATCAGTGCTGAAATGATAGAAATGAAAATATTTTAGTCCACAATGGTGATCTTAAAGTATTAAGACATTTTTCCGAAGCAAAAAAGTCGACGTGCAAAAACAGCCGCATATTATACCGACCCTGTCGCATGCGATGAATTGGGAGGTACACCAAATGTGTATATTCGGTTTCAAGAATTCAGGGATCATCTCAAGCCGCTGTTTATCATTTGAAATAACATTTTATACAAAGTGCGAACATTTGCATTTCACTGCATAATGTTTACAACAGATATTTGTTTCAAAATTTTCCCCCATTTTCAACTTGTCCGCAGACAACTAGATTGAAAAAAGTCACTTGTCCGGCGCCAAATTTTTTCGAGTCGGACGTATGATTTCCTCACCCCTGAATGTCAGCACATAAAAATCAGTGCTCAGAGAAATAAAAGACTACGGTGCAATTGATAGTTTTATTGATTATTTCAAGTACATCGCAGCAACAGCTCATTCAAGTATGTCCTGGGTTTCAAAAATACTAGGTTAGGATTTTGTAGTGTCTTGCTCAAGGACCCTCCCTCCATCTGTCATTGGTGACATTTTTGTTGGAATTTACTTCAATTCCATGAAACTGATCCATTTGAATCTTTGATCTTTTTAAAACAACTGACATTTCTGTACACAATATCTAGGTAAAATTTCCAGACAGACAGATCTTGTATTTGCATATACCAGCAAAAAAGTGACCTTTGGTAGAATGATTAATTCAAGTACATCTATGGTCATTCATCATGCAGGATAAAATATTAAAATAAAGAAATGGTATAAACAGAATGTAGAAATATGAGTATTTAATATATGAAGAAGGATAATGAGCCTTGCTCTGTGAAAAGGGGTTTAATGCATCTGTAAAAAGTACTGACCTATGTCGGCCTGTGCAGTCCGCGTAGGCGCTGGCATGGCTCCAAACTTTTCCTATTTGTAAATTTTATACATGTCCAAGGACCATTCCACCTCAATAACCAAACAATTGTCAGACTAAATGGATCTTATGGGTCCCCAATTATGTGAGCTCCTGATTGGTAAAATGCATTACGGAGATGCATTAAGCCCCCTATTCCCAGAACAGTTTACCGAAAATGAAGTTGAAAAATGGTCATAACTAGTTTAATTACAGACCACTATGACTTTTATAATGAATTTTAAAACCAGGTGTATAGTAAACAAAAGATAGAATAACCTGAATTTTCATTTATTTATTGTTGCCACCACTTACCCATATGGGCAACACCCCTGAAGACTGTTAGCTTTGTTATGAGAAATAGTGCACGATACAGGACGAAACCTATCCTAAGTTGCGCCTAGTCCCTTAACGTGCTAGGTGTATAGCACCGTCACCCGGGACCTTGGTTTAACGTCTCAACCGGAAGACTATTAGTAATTTTTGATGGCTAGCCGAGGGGCTTGAACCCACACCCCTAAGTGACCAAAGACTTGATATTTACAAGCCCTATGCTCTACCATCTCAGCTATGCATGCTGGTCAAACAACACAATCCCTACTTTTCACAACCCTGTTAGAGAAGGCTTTTGAAAACATTTTGGTTAACTCTTTACCAAACGAAAAAATTCTGGACTAGACCAAATTCAAAGCATTAGCAGACAACATATTCATTGTAGTTTAAATGATGATTTCTGTCTATGATAGGGTAGAAAACATTGTGGGAAAAGGAGAAAATGCTGGTTACCAGCATTTTCTCCTTTTCCCACAATGTTTTCAAAAGGCTTCTTCCTCAGGGTCGTTAAAACTCGGGATCGTGTGGTAAACAGTTAAAGGACAACATTCTGGCTCCTATTCTCACAATGTTTTCTAACCTGTCAAAGAACTTCAGGCTATTTATATCACTTTTAAACTTGTTGTCAGCAGAAGCTTTCCATTTGGAAGAGTCTAGAATTTGTTGTTTAGTAAAGATTTAAAAATGGCAAGAGCATCAAAAGCACTTAGATTATTTAAAACAAAGTTTGTACATGTACCTCTATCCAATGTTCATCTCCAACCAGTCACAGATTTGTCACCATCTGATGTTTTACACCACTTTCAGCAGTACACCAGTTTTTACACCATGGCAACAGCTAGCTTGTTCATCTATTTTCTGTGTTTCATCGAGCTTTGACTAGGGCTCTTCAGTATCATTCCCCGGGATACACTCATCAAAGCAACCACTGAAAGTGAGGAACAAACCCGTAACCTCTAAATAACAAATCTGGTAATATGTTCACCATGTGTCCTTAAGTAAATAAGATATATAACAGTAAATAAACTCTCTACCTGGCAAAAATTATTGCTGTTACAATCATTCTAATAGAAATAATTTGTAAAAAAATGTTGATCAAATATGGGATTGCTTCCTACAGAGTACAAAAAATTGCAGGAAAAGGAGAAATTGTTGGTTATGATAATCATTTTCTCCTTTTTTTACAGGTTTAAACATTCTCTTTCAAAAGGTCTTAAAACAGAGAAGCATTTAATAAATGGTAATGAATTTTTACTAGATTAACACAAAGCACAAGTTTTGAATATCATTATGGCTGAATAACTTGACAAAATATTCTTGATGAATTTGTGGTCTTCTTCCCACAGGTGTGCAAAGGTCTTAACAGCTGATATTCCAAACTATGTCATCAACATGAGTCTTTAATTATGGAAATATCGAGCATTTGTTCATATTTAGTGAGCCAGATTTGATTGTAAAATGAAACAAGCCCAGGTAAACGAGCCACGGGATGAATGCGATAAGGGCCGAATAAGCCCAGGGATGAACAAGCTCGGGACCGAATAGAAAAAGTGGGTCAGAAAGAAGGCTTGTTCTTACTATTTAACATTTGTTGTAAACATTTGTCATCTTGGTCGTCATCTTTAATTCACTATCGATCCATCAATAAGGTTTGCATACCTTTCGGACAGTCTCCACCTGATCGTGTAGATCTTTTCTACACTTCCGGACGTTTTCAACACCAGAATTTCGCACGTGCAGCTTTGGACGTTTCAGCCAGCCTCGTTTCCGTTTCAGCTGGTTTGGGAGGCACAAATTTCCAAATCTTAAATCTACCCAAATTTACCCAAATCTTTGTGGTAAAGAGTTAAATATAGGAAATCAAAAGCTAATAGATGAGAGTCTTCTTTTGCTCAGTAGGTAAAATGTAGAACCTTCGATCAGGCAAGGACTGGTTCGATACCTGCTAGTTGCGCAGGTTATTTGGAATAGTCCTTGGGTGAGGCACCGCAGACTCCCAGCTTACTGCTGCCGAATAGGATTTTAGTGGCTCATTGTGGTGAAGTTGTAGGATTTACAACCTGAAAGCCCCGATTTCGATCCTCACTTAAGGCACTATATTTTTTTTGCAAAAGTACACATGGCCAAGACATCTCAGAGTTCTGACCTAGCACTCGGGACACACTTGCGAGGGTTGTCCCAAAATGCCATACAATTGTTGAATGGGTAGGTCAAACAGAATGATAGATCTACTGCCTCAAAATTTCCCATGTAGACTATATAGTTTCTATTATAACGTTAGGCCTACTACATACATTTGAGCACTTTTGAAAATGTTTATCAACACACGTTGTATATCATAAATGGAAGAATTTGTAACCCATGGTAACAGTTTGCGGCCAATCAGAAAAACACAAACTCTCTTGAATTGCAATATCTTCCGCTAGGTGGCATTTTTTCAAATACACGTCTATCTGGTTTGGGCATTCTGGGTACAGAACCGGACTACTTTTCAAAACGACAACCATTACTTTGAATTTCAAAATAAACCATTACACAGTTTCAACGCTACCTGGTACGATTCATTCAGCTATGACCAGCTAGCATGTAAATAAAGCAGTGGTCAAACCTTACGTAGTTGACAGTAGTGGGGAATGACCGTAGATGGCCGTAGTTGAACGGATTAAACATTGTTGAACATAGTTACACCTAGACAACCGTAGTTCGACATAGTAATGAACATGGTTTGAAGTTATGATTTGCCCGTCGTAAGCGCGTAATTCTTTAACATGTTCAAAAATTTGTTACGGTTAACTACGATGCTTTGACCTTACTGTGACCGTAGTATGGACGTAGTTGACCATAATTGACCCTACTTAACCGTAGTGTGTTTAATACGTTCAACTACGACCAACTACGGTAATTTCCCACTACGGTCAACTACGTAAGATGTGACCGCGGTTAAAGTACAGTGACTTCAGCTTACCCGTACTGAGCAGGTACAACCAAAATGTTTTATCGTAGCTTAGCGCAGTTGACCTTAATTTACCGTTGTTGTACGTACTTAGGACATACATGTAGTTTATACGTAATTTAACGTAGTTAATCGTAGTTGGACGTAGTAATACCCTAGTTAACCCTAGCCACTTTGTACGCAGTTGAATGTAGTTAACCGTACTTACACGTAGTTCAACCTACTTAGACTTTCTGTATTTCCTCTTATTGCCAAGTTTGAACTTACTTTGAACGTACTTCAACCTAGTTGACCGTAGTAACACTACGGCAGACTACGTTTGAAATTAACTACGGACAACTGCTTGAATGACCGTAAATGTGACCATGGCTTCCCCTATGCACCGGCCATTTATAAAAACAGCCCCAACGGGCTGGAGTAATAGCTTCGGTATAAGCCCAGACACTTCCAGTTGATATGTCTGTGGAAAAACCCTGCACGAATCTTGGTTTCCCTAGAATCTATATTTAGAAACTGTATTTAAAGGTGTGTAGGAAAAACAAGATTATTCGTGAAAACTATTTTTCTCTTTTGAAATAATTAAGTTTTCAAGATATTTGGAGCGAAAAACTGGCTACATTTTTCCACTGATGTATTGTTTATAGCCATTTTCTCCATTGCTACTTTATTAGCGGCGTATTAACATTATCCTGTACAGGATGGTGTGATGCGTCATAGCAGACAGGTCGAATCTTCGAATAATATTCGCAGACAACACCCTTGAATGATGACTAGACGTTGCAGGTGAATGTTGACGTTGAGGTTCAGAGGACAGGATGGCTATTCCTGCTGCTCGTGAATTAGAGATAATTCTTCCTTTATTCAATGAAACATTATGCAATTTTGACAGTTTGTCAGGGAATAAATTCTCAAAAAGAAAAAAAAAAAAAAAAAGAAAAATGAAACTTACATTGTATTTTGTTTCTTATGATAAAATGCGATTCTACAGCCTTTCGGGACAACTCTCATAGCTGTGGCTGTCATATAACTGTAATGTTTTTGAAAGCGGCGTAAAAAACAAATAAATCAATTTTGCTACTGTTGAATTAAGTAAAGGCATATGTGAACTTCAGCTGTGATAGTTCTGAGGTATTCCATTCAAAGGAACGAACTGTAAAGGACAAAATAAATGGGGGGGGGGGGTGGGGGTGGGGGGGGGAAAGACTCTCAGTAAGAACTGCGTCTGCATATTAGCATATCTTTCCGTGCAATCGTTTATCAGCAATTCACTTTTCACATCTAACTGACAGCTTTGAAGCTCACCCAGGAGTTTGTGTGTTTGACATGACAGGCGTTTTCTGCGAGCCGGATACTCCACCGGGAAATATGAACATTGCATTTTGCATTTTGCATGCTATTCAAAATGCTCCTTTGTGCAAGTCATTAAACCTTAGCCTTCATATTTACCCTTTACCACACGAAAAAATTTTAGACCAATCCAAATTGAAAGCATTTGAAGACGACAATTTCAATGTGGCTCAAATGATTCGATTTTTCTATGATATGGTAGAAAACATTGTGGGAAAAGGAGAAAATGCTGTTTACCAACATTTTCTCCTTTTCCCACAATGTTTTCAAAAGGTTTCTTCCTCAGGGTCCTTAAAAGTCGGTATTGTGTGGCACAGGGTTAAAGATATCTAAGCACCTAACATTTTAAACAATTTTTAGCTTCTTGTAGTAGAAACCTTTTTTCACAAAGTTTTCATGTGCGTTCATGCATTGGGGCGTGTTTTGTGTTGATAATCCAAACTCTACAATGAAATTTCACTTTCAATCTTACTGCATAGTTGATTGAATTTGCACTTATTTATCGCCGCCACCGGTTGTCCATATGGGCGACGCCCCCTGAAGGTATTAGTATTGTTACGGGGGATAGTGCAGATACAGGACGAAACCCATCTTAAGTTACGCCTAGTTCTTTAACTTGCTCGGTGTATAGCACCATCACACGGCACCTCGGTTAACGTTTCATCCGAAAGACTTTACAGTAATTTTAGATGGACAGCCGTGGGAATCGAACCCACATCCACAAGTGACCCGAAACATCACGTTCATAAAGCAGGTCACGAATTGGTCTAATGTTTGACACGAAGGGCAATTTCGCGAGTAGTAAACCCTCTTTAGATATGTATGGAAAAATTGCATGTTGCACGTTCTTCTAAAGTGCAGCCTTTTTTAGGAATCTCTCTTGTATTTGTAACAGCAGCTGATTTCATAATTTCTACTCCAAATTGTTTGAGTTATAATTTACAATTATAACAAAAACTCGGTATTACTTCGTGTTTTCTACATGTAAATTTATCTAGATTTTAAATTCATGACAGTGATGTATGACTACTGATTTGTGCCTTGCAGTAGACCACTTTTGAAACACAAAAAAGCTTCGCCCTGGCAAATGGGGGTTTAATGTAATGCATTATACCAAGCAAGTCACCATATAATTATAGATTCATAAAATCCATTTAGTAGAACAATTGACTTGATCTGGATGTAGAATGCTCCTTTGCCATGTAGAAAATTGACAAAACGCAAAAAGTATCGATCCATGACCTGGGTCGATACTTTTTGCAGATGCACTAAGCCTCCTTTTCACAAAGCGTAGCTCAATTTTTTTTTTAATATTATGATATAGACGGCGTAAGGGCTACTGGAATATGAATAGAGAAAAATATGAATTGAAACGGTTTATAGTTCAATATAAAGAAAAATATTGAAAAGTAACCGCACTAGCAATTGCCTCTATTTCCCTATCGTATTGGACATTGTTGAAAAGTGAAATTCTCAATTAGATATGAGCTATGCTCTGTGAAAAGGGGGCCAAATGCATCTGCGAAAAGTATCGACCCAAGTCACCCTGCGCTATTTGCACAGGCTGACCTCGGTCGAAACTCTTTGCTATTGGTCAATTTTCTGCATGTGCAAAGACCATTCTACATCATGATTAAGACGGTCGTTTAACAAAATGGATTTTATGGATCCATAATTATATAATGACTTGCTCGGTATAATGTAGCCTGGCATTCAGGCCCTGCATTTAAGTCATTCTAATAAACAAGGTACACAACTACATCAAACTCACAGAAGTATGTGTTGTTATTTGCTCTTCTTCTGAAATTCTTAAATCAGACACTCAGAACATTGAGAACACAGAGTATTTGTTTTGCAGTTTTACTTGATGATTTTGTTTTAATGAAAATGCTCTATTTAACGGACTGATACCAGTCTAGGTATAATGCATCACTGAGATGCATTAGAATCCTTTTGCCAGAGCATGACACATTCTGCTGAATTTTTATAACTCTTCAGATTTCTAATCATAATTATCGAGACTTCTCTCGTAAACTCTTGGAGCGGTTTTGTTGGAAACGAAGACACTTGTCGGCAGAACAAAAGCAGTGTAGACATAACTCAATCATGATCCAAGATATTGCGGTTGTGTTATTCAATTGGACTTGAAGAACGTCGAGTTATATAAAGAATCGCAATTTAAGAAGTCAAATTTTATTACAGAATAGATCGTCCTATATCAAACTATTTCAACAGAGGCTTTTATTGAAGGCATGCAATGGAATAGTTCCTATCACCAAATAAGGAATATTCGAAGGAGACGTTAAATCTTTACCACACAACCCCGAGTTATAACGACCCTGAGGAAATAACTTATTGAGAACCGCGCGGGAAAAGGAGAAAATGCTAGCAACCAGCATTTTCTCTTTTTCCAGTATTGGTTTCCACCCTTTTACAGCCAATAAGCATAATTCCAGCCACATTTCAATTTACGTCAGCAAATACTTTCAGTTTGGACATCTCCAAATTTTTATCTTTTTCTAAAAAGTTCAATATATGGAAAACAGTTATAGCAATGAGATACATTGCTTGTGACAAGCCCTGAGTCGCTCCTTCATATGTTATGTAATGTAATGTCATGTAATGTTATGTTATGTTAAGTTATGTTTACCCAATCGTGTCCACTAAATGAGTTATCGAACGTGATAAGATTGTGATGATCTTTTTATAAACTGTGTTCAAACAATTCAACAAAAGTGTTTTTATTTGGCTTTAAATATATTTGAGACATGCTCTGCGAGAAAAGGAGTTAAATGCATCTAGTAGTGTAGTAGATATATACTATGCAAGTCGTCACATGATTATGGATCTATAAAATCCATTTTGTCGAGCAACCGCCTGGATCACTAGGTAGAATTGTCCTTGGACATGCAAGAAAAGAAATTCAAACAGCAAAAAGTATCGACCCATATCACCCTGCGCGGACTGCGCAGGCTGACATGGGTCGATACTTTTTGCAGATGCACTTAGCCCCCTTTTTACAATTTTGTGATTTTTTTTTTTTTACAATGGCTCAATTTTATGTTTGTATAAATATCTGCACCATTTTTTTTGTCAATCTCCCCATGGTAGGTAGATCTGGATCGTGTACACCAACCATTCTAAATAACATTCTTGGTGTTATTCCAGATTTAGAAAGTAACGAAATTTCTGATTGACTAAATCATTTGGTTTATCCAATCAGATACTCTGTTACTTTGAGCTTTAGAAAATTCTCTAGAAGTGTTATGAAGAATAATTGTTGATTACGGGACCTGGTTAAAAATTTCAAGATAATACATGTATTAGATCCGCTTTGTATGGAGCTGAGTTAAAATTGAGCTATGTTCTGTGAAAAGGGGGTTTACTGCATCTTCAAAATGTATCGACCCATGTCAGCCTGCGCAATTTGCGCAGGCTGACATGGGTTGAAACTTTTTTGTTATTTGTAATTTTTTTGCATGACAAAGGACCTTTCTACCTCCGGGTTCAGTCGATTGCTAAACTGAATGGATTTTATGATTCCATAATTAATTATGTGATAACTTGCTTGATATAATGCATCACGGCGGTGCATTTAGCCTCCCTTTGCAAGAGCATGGGTCACTTTAATTTGGTTTACATTCAATTCGATTCTCAGTATGTTTGATATTAATCAAAATTACCCTAAATAGTTATATTGTTTTTCATCCCTAAAATCTCAGTTATGATAGGGAAGGTGCATATACGTCAAAGTTAACACCCTCGCAATCGCTGGCATTATCTCTTTCCATACCATAGACGACACAAGAAGCTTTTGTGGACAGTGTAGATCAAGATCAGACTGCACAGAACGTGCAGTCTGATCTCTGATCTACACTGTCGACTGCTATATTCTAGATTATGACCTGACTGTCTGTTGATCTTGCAGAGGAAATGTGTGTTTAGCCTTTGAGAAATTGCAATTTATTTATTCAGTGGTGAAAGGGTTAACAGATACAGAACTTTCATTGGAAACAAAACCCCCACACTCTCCCACGTAGTTTCTTTTTTTTTATGGCTATAGAATTCTATATTCAATCTCTGAATACTATAGTAGTTAGGCATAACCCTTAGAGCCGAGCGCAGTTGGTAGTGTACAGAACTTGAGAACAGGAATTCGTTAGTTCGAATCCCAAGCCTTGGCCAACTTCTTTCCTAGGATTGATGATAGTCAATGCGACAGGATTCATTCTTCTCTCACCACTGATCATTGTTTCGACGATGGTTATGTGGGAAAGCGGCCAATGGCTTGTGAAGAATATTGTTCTAAGTACTGGAAACGCCACGAAAGCATGGGTTGGCGCGCTGGCCACCTTGATATAAATGAAAAATGTTGAAAACGGCGTAAAACATCAAGGAATCAGTCAATCAACCTAACCCTTAAAGCACCAAATTTACATACTGAGCTTTTTTAAGCAGGAAAGGGACCCAACTAATTGGCATTTAAAGGCCATTTTCGACCAGAATGTCTCAGCATGGCGGTCAGTGTAGGTCAGAGGTCAGATTCTACACAAGTTGTTGACTATAGGTGTATTTTGCGAAGAGTGTAAAGCAAGATCAGCCTGCACACACGTCCGTCACCCTTGTAGTAGTCTCGGTCACGTAAACCCCATTCAGTGTCAAATTATGTAGCAAAAAAATTGAGCCATGCTCTGTGAAAAGGGGACTTAATGCATCTGCGAAAACTATCAGCCCAGGTCAACCTGCGCAGATTACTTGGGCCGAAACTTTTCGCTATTGGTCAATTTTCTGTATGTCCAAGGGCCAGTCTACCTCATGATTAAGTCGGTTGTTATAAAAAAAGGAAAAACGGATATTATGGATCCATAAGTATGTGATGGCTCTTGCTTAGTATCATGGATTTCGGAGATGCATTAAGCCCCCCTTTACCGGAGCATGGTACCATTATTTTTGTTATCGTCAATATTTCAAATTAAGCAGGATAATAGTTAACTCTTTACCAGACGACAAAATTTTAGACTGTTCCAAATTGGAAGCATTAGGAGACGACAAAATTAAAGTGACTCAAAAAATTGAAATTTGTTTTGGAAATGGTAGAAAACATTGTGGGAAAAGGAGAAAATGCTGGTTACCAGCATTTTCTCCTTTTCCCACAATGTTTTCAAAAGGCCTCTTTCACAGAGTCGTGGTAAAGAGTTAATGGAACTTAAAAAGTTAAGGTAAAACTTGACTTTTCATATGAAAACAGGAACAAACCATGCCAAATTATGGTGCTGTAAATCTCTACCTTTGTCGAGAGTTGCAATAATGACTCTATGCAATATTATACGATTAATTATTCATGGAATTATGTCTACAGTATGACACAAAATCATTAGAAAACAGCTTTTTCCTGTTCTATGTTGTCTCTTATTGCGGCGTTATTATATATTAATAATGAGCCATTCTCTGGCAAAAGGGGGTTTAATGCATTTTCGTGATGCATTATACCAAGCAAGTCATAATATGATAATGGATCCGTAGAATCAATTTTTGTGTTACAACCAACTGACTCATGAGGTAGACTGGTCTATTGACATGCAGAACATTTACAAATATCAAGAAAGTTTCGACTCATGTAAGCCTGCGCAGTCCTGCGCAGGCTGACATGGGTCGATACTTTTTTTGCAGATTCATTAAGCCCCCTTATCACAGAGTATGACTCATATAGATTTAGGCAATTGTGAAATAACCGAGCATCACAGAGAGCCGTTTATCATGAGAGCCGAGCTCCAGTAGCTCAGTCGGTAGCGTCGGAAGAACAGGGGATCGTGGGTTCGATCCCTGGCTCGGCCAATTTCTTTTGAGGATTGATGATAATCATTGCGACAGGATTCATTCCTCTCCCACCGCTGATCATTGTTTCGACGATGGTTATGTGGGAAAGCAGCCAGTGGCTTGGAAAGAAAATTTTGCGGAATACTGGTAAAAGAGACTCCAGGAAAGCATGGACAGATGCACTGGCCGCCGCGATATAACTGAAATAATGTTGAAAACTGCGTTAAACACCATACAATCAATCAATTGTCATGAGAAAAAAGACGAAGACACATTTTAGCACTTGTAAGGTTGGAACTGTTTCTCTCTGTCGCTTAAACCTTTACCACACAATCCCTGCTGTCAACAACCCTAAGGAGGAAGGTTTCTAAAAACATTGTGAGAAAAGGAGAAAATATTGGTAACCAGCATTTTCTACAGTTCCCAAAATGTTTTCTAACCTATCAAAGAAAGAATTCATCATTTTAACAAAATTTTATTTGTCGTCTGCAAATGCTTTCAATTTGGACAAGTCCAAAGTTTTGTCGTTTGGTAAACAGTTAAAATTGGCTCTTTGGTAATAATGCTATTCATCTGGCTGTGGTTGACTTTTCTGTGCAGTCCGATCTTAATCTACGCCGTCCGCAAAAGCCATTTATCTCAGCCACCCCCTGCAATGATAGGGGTCATTACGAAGAATGATCACTGTAAAGAGTGTATTATGTTAACCTTTAGGCTAGTAAGCGCGACTCGCTGTCCTTTTGCGGACAGTGTAGATCAAAGATCAGACTGCACTGAAAGTGCAGTCTGATCTTTGATCTACACTGTCCGATAAAGACATATTGTCCCCTAAAGAAAACACTTTTGAAATCGCAAAATTTGGGTTTTTACTATCGGTTCAAAAATTTCATTTCACTCCCTTAGCAGGAGTAGGGTTACAGTGTGATTTTTTCCAGAAAGGTCGAGCCCAGTAATTCGCTTCTGTGAAAGGTAAATCACCCATACTGTATCACGTGACAAAAGTAAAATGGCGTCTGGTCTGATAATCAGAAACAAAATAATTGCTGTGGCTTTGATTTTTCCAGAAACTATAACCTCGTGGGAGGCATCGTGAGGAGTTTTTCTTAGCACCATTTTGTACAAAGTGTTATACATCAGAACGTGTTAATGAAGTTTTAATGGTCGACACGAAAAGACACCTGCTACATCTGTTTGTTTGTTTAATTGGGTCTTTATGTCGCTTTCAACTGTCACCACTGATGATTATTTCGAAGATGGTTATGTGGGAAATAGCCAGTGGCTTTGGAAGAATATTGCACGAAGAACTGGTATCAGAAAGTCTAGCAAAGGATGAATAGGTGCTCTGCACGCCGAGATATAACTGAGATAATGTTGAGAACGGCGTTAAAAATCAATCAATCAATTCATAACCCTTTACCAAACAATCTCTTGTTTTAGCGACCCTGAGAAAAGAAGCTTTTGAAAACAATCTGGGAAAAGATGAAAATAATTGTAACCAGCATTTATTATATTCTTATCAGAATTACTGGGATTTCACAGTGGATAACACTGATAATGATAAATATGGTATCATCACTAGAGACGATATAATTTTAGAATGTTTGCCGGAACTACTTTTTTCATATATTGCTCATATTGTACCATTCTGCATAAATATTAGAATAAAAAAGGATGAATTAGGAATATAATAAATAGGATAATCAACTGGTTGTATGTGATATTAAAAATCTGTCACTCGAATGAGGTTTGATGCAGTTAAAAAACTCGTCCTCCGGACTCGTTTTTTCAACCGCATCACACCCCACTCTAGTGACAGATTTTTAATATCACACATAACCAGTTGATTATCCTCTATTTCTTCTTTTTTTTTTCAGAGCATTTTCCAGGTTTTCAAAGATATTAAAAATCACATGAGCCACATTGGATTTGGAGTCTGCAGATTTGTCAACGGGTTGAGGGTTATAGAAATAATTTGAGGGTATTAAACCCAGCTTAAACTTATCTCGCCCCTGTAAAAATGCCAGTCACTGGGTTTGATCTATGATTAAATATCTGTGTTATATCAATACATTGCAACTGATTGATTGATTGTAATGTGTTTAACGCCGTTTTCAGTATTATTTCAGTTACATAGCGGTGGCCAGTGCACCTATCCATGCTTTCCTGGAGTTTCTATTACCAGTGCTTCGCACAGTATTGTTTCTAAGCCACTGGCTACTTTTCCACATAACTATCGTTGAAACAATGATCAGCGTTGAGACGGATGGATGAATCCTGTCGTAATGACCATCATCAATCCCCGGAAAAAAATTGTCCGAGCTGGGGGATTCGAACCAGCGACGCCATGCGAAACATTGCAAGGACAGACCATTGTTTATGATCACCATCAATACAGTCTGATAGCATTACCAACCCTTATTTTGATTTATAACATTAGAGCCAGAACGGTAATGTGTTAAGAATTGGTTCTTCTCATTTCCTGAAAAAGTCGATGATCCATGAACATTGTCGTTATTGAAAAATGATTTTGATCAGACTGTGACAGACCGATCCATTACACTGCCCAACTTGTGATGACAGCTCATATGCTGCGAGACACCAAACAGATCGATCGGCGCCGTCAAACAAACTTATCGGCTGACCAATCGGATGCTTTCTTTACATATCATTACCAGGGTGGAAAGTTCTAGTCACGTCCTGCAGATGTTGCTAAAACGATAGAATTTGTTAATGAAAAACGTGGAACATACCGGGAAAAATAAATTTAAAAAAAACTTCTTACCAGCGCTTTTTTTCATTTTCCGACAATGTTTTCAAGAGCCTTCAATGTCGTCAGATTGGTAAAAACCAGTGGATCGTCTTGCATAGGGTTAAATATTCGCCATTTTCCTCAAGGTCTCCGCATGATAATACATATTTCCATTTCATGTAAATATTTCTCGGTTGTATTTCTTATTGGAAACGGTAGGTTTTGATAGGACTAAAATTATTTTATTAACTCTTTACCAGACGACAATATTTCAGAATTTCCCGAATTGAAAGCATTTACAGACGACAAATTAAAGGGATTCATAATATGGAATTCGTTTTTGAAGGAATAGAAAGCACTCTGGAAAAAAGAGAAAGTGCTGGTTATCAGCATTATTCTCCTTTATAAACAATGTTTTCAAAAGCATTTTCCTGGATGTCGGTGAAACACGGGACTGTATGGTAAAGTGTTCACAAATTTGGGATGATATGTTAACCCCGTGATTACCACACAATCCCGTGTTTAAACGGTTAAAACACGGGATTGTGTGTTTATGTGTTATATTTAAACGACCCTGAAGAAGGAGACTTTCAAAAATATTGTGGGAAAAGGAGAAAATGCTGGTAACCAGCATTTTCTCCTTTTCCCACAATGTTTTCTCTACTCTTTCAAGGACAAATTCCAACCGGCACATTTGACTTTTTGTCTGCTTATTCTTTCAAATTGGACAAGTCTAAAAGTTGGTTGTCTGGTAAAGAGTTAATAAGCATAATTTTCGGGAAATGTAACCCAAACTATACAAAAACTCAGCTGATTTGCATGCCCCTATTAGCGACTTACTTTTGAAAACATGTAAGAAAAAGGAACAAATGCGACCCGTCAACGGAAGTGTCTTGCCCTAGAAGGCACCACCGGCGCCGCAAGCGGGGATCGAACCATGGACTACATCTGCAACTCTTTCGACACAACACAGTCCAAAGACTTTTTTCTGTAAAGCGGTATCTGTGCATGCTAAAGCGTATCATGATACAGTATCGCAGTGTTCATACATCGTATATTACCCTGGAGATGTAAGCGGTTTTAAATTTCCATTTCTGGCACGCTCTGTGAAATGGGGGCTTACTGCACTTGCAAAAAGTGTCGACCCAAGGCCAGCCTGCGCAGTCCGCGCAGGCTGAACTGTGTCGAAACATTTTGCTTTTGGTAAATTCTCTGAATGTCCACAGCTCATTCTATCTCAGGATTCGGCTTGGTGTCGGATAAAATGGATTTTATGAATCCATAATTATGTGATGTCTTTTGCTTCGTGTAATGCATCATGGAAATGCATTAGATTCCCTTTTTGTCGAAGCACGGCTCATTTTTATGTAAATTCAAACATACAACGGACGCTGTCAACCAAGATCAAACTTTACTTTTAATGCAATCTACTCCTTGATCTACACTGTCCGCAAAAGTAACTATCAAGTTAACGATAAGTATTGCACTGGCTAAATACTAAAGTGAAGCAATAACACATCGTTCAGAGAACGTTCACCGTAAGTTATCCATTAGATTTTGACCCTTTACCACGCAATTCCGAGTTTTAACGACCCCGATAGAGAAGGCTTTTGAAAATATTGTTGGAAAAAAGGAGAAAATGCTGGTAACCAGCATTTTCTCCTTTTTCCACAATTTTTTTCTGTCCTATAAAAAAAAAAAAATCTCATAATTTGAGCCACAATTGATTTGCCGTCTGCAAGTGCTTTCAATGCAGACGACTCTAGAATTCCTTCGAGTAGTGAAGAGTTGAAAAAAAAAAGTATTTGTACTATGTATTATTATGTAAATTCATCCATAAAACGGACAGTGTTGATAATTGCACAGTGCGTGTACTGTAGTCTGATCTTGATCTTCACTAAATAGAAAAAACAATTATTCGGTCGTGATGGACACTCTAAAGGCTGAACGCCTGTTTTGTGAATTCGTAATGCAAGGCAGGGGCGGATCCAGGATTTTTTTTCCGGCGGGGGTGGGGGTGTTCCGGAAAATCGAATAGATCATTACATATTCAAATTTACTACTGCATATTTAAATGTTTGTATTCTTTATCATTGTGTATACCGGTATAATACCTGCCGACAATATTCCTTGAAAACCTATGCAAAGAGATTATCTAGAATCTACTGCAACATTCATACTTAGTCAAAATTCAGGCAGACAGCGGTGTCTTTGAAAATTCTTGGGGACGGGGGGGGGGGGGGTCTGGATACCCATGACCCCCACGCAGGATCCGCCGATGCAAAGCCTAGAAAACATTATACACGCGTATTGCCCAAGAGATGTAAGAAATATCACTTTCCATTACCATGTAAATTCATGCAAATACTGTTCAGCGGACAGTGTAAATCGGATTTTCGGAAATTCTAAGATTGTCAAGAAAATTTGGCGTAAATTTTTCTTTAAAAAGTCGTCAGTAAACAGACATCTTGAGATGTCCCGATAGGCGGCTTAACTTTTATTTTTCTTTTTCGAATGATTAAATTTGAAAAACAAAAAAGAGTCAAACGCTTGATTCGGACTGACCAATAGCCTACATCTGAGCCATGTTCTGTGAAAAGGTGATTTACAGTATCTGCAAAAGGTATCGACTCATGTCAGCCTGCGCAGTCCGCGCAGGCTGACATGAGTCGAAACCTTTTGCTTTTGGTAGACTTTGTGCATGTTCAAGGACCATTCTACCTCAGGATTCAGCCAGTTGTTAGATAAAATGGATTTTATGGATTCCTAATTATGTGATGACTAGCTTTTGGGCTCTACTCTGCTATTAACAGTATATCAATCGTATTCATATCCAGGGATCTTATATACATATGTGTATATACGATCCCTGTCATATCACAGGTCAACTGCTTAGGCTATCGTGATTACCTCCCTTCAAAGAAATGCAAATTTATGAGATAGGTTTGTCAAGGTTTCAGAATACTTGATTTCAAGGCTGGAGAATACGTGTCTTCTTTTTCTGCGCTGGCTTTTGACCTACTTCTTGGTGCTGATAAAAAGTGATAAAAAGTGAATAGATGGTAATTTGCCATTGGTCAGAAATATGCACGTTTATTCGGCGGCGTCATTTACCAATAGAAGGACGGTTTTAGCCATCAATTTCGCTGAATATATGAGTCATGCTCTGTGAAAAGGGGGCTTAATAGTGCTGCTGCTGCTGCTGCGCAAGCTGACATGGATCGATACTTTTTTCTATTTGTGAAATTTATGCATGTTCAAGAACCATACTACCTTATGATTCAGCTGAGTTTTCATTGATCTATAATTACATTGTATATTATGTTGTTATCATGACGACTTGCTTGGTATCATACATCACTGGGATGCATGAAGCCTTCTTTTGGAGGGGGCAGTGCATGGCTCAAAATGAAAGGACCCGTCTGTAAATAAGACCCAAAATTTCTTAATTCAACACTTCTTTGGTCAGAGGTTTTCACAGAAATTTTACACACAAATATTAGATCCAAGATCAAATATCATGTCTGTGCAATTGACTCTTGATAAACATTGTCTGTGAAAGCAGAACAATAACGCTCTCACCATGTAAAGGATAAATCTTTGAGGCAACAAACGTTCTGAAATTTATCTCAGGAAACCCAGACATAAATCGGCAAATGGTTTGGAATTGAATGGAAATCATCTATTTTTGGTCCATGGCTAGATCTAAGCTCACTGAGACGTAAATATTTGATAATTTCCAATCAGTCAAAAAACTTGCTTTCAAAATACGAACGAAGGCCAAAATTGTATCGTGTAACACTTTCAGTCTGACAATTCAGAGGATTTTAGCCCCTAACTCTTTCACTCTCAAATAAATAACCTGAAAAACAACACATGTATACAAATTCGATCAATGCATTAAACAAGGAACTGCTCCTGTCCCCGTAATGTTTTCAATGCCATCAAAACTGACATGTTCCTATTTTTGAATGTTTGTCACATGCATGTGTGACTTGTACCAGTATTTTGTTGGTCTATATCTAGGCTGTACATATATGGGTCAGTGGAGAATCAGTCTGTCTGTGAAATTTAGCTTTTACCATAAGAGGCATGTCTGGGATAATTATTCGCTTGTCTGGTCTGATGTAACAAATTACTAAATAATTGTAGAATGCACCTCTGAAAACCTTTCGTTGTCGGATTAACTCTTCACCATTTAAGAAAATTTTAGACTTTGCCCAAATTGGAAGTATTTGTAGTTGACAAATAAATTTTGGCACAAACGATGGGATTTGTCTTTGATTGATTGCATGGTATTTTACGCCGTTATCAGCATTATTTCAGTTATATTTTGGTGGCCAGTGCACCTATCCATGCTTTCCTGGAGTTTCTTTTACCAGTACTCAGCACAATATTCTTTCCAAGCCCTTGGCTGCTTTCCTACATAATCATCATCGAAAGATTTGTCTTTGAAAGGGTAAAAACATTGTTGAAAAAATGTTACCAGCATATTCTACTTTTCAAACAATGTTTTCAAAAGCCGTCTTTCTCAGGGTCGTTAAAACACAGGATTAAATGGTAAAGGGCTTAATGTATCAATAAAGCCGTAAGCTGCTAAGCACGACTCATTGACTTTTTACGGACAAAGTGGATCCAAGATCAGACTGCACATTCTGTGCAGTCTGATCTTGGATCTACATTGGCCGATAAGGAGACATCTTTCCCCCAAAAAACCTTTAATATAGCAATATCTTGGGTTTAACTATCGGCTTGAAAGTTTCATTTCACTTACTTGGCAAGATAAGGGTAAAATGGTAAAGAGCTTAATGTATAACTCAAAAGAATCTTTAATGTCGCCTCAATCACACACATCAATTAACATGAAGTCTGTTGCCCTTTCTTGAATGTGAATTGTATTACAAGATGATATTCAAAAGAATAGATCAAGTAGACTATGAGGCCCTTGCAAGCAAGTTATTTGTGGTGCACTGTGTCAGTATCAAAGACTACCATTTGCAGGACAGACATATGGTTTTACTGGTTTATATCTTCACCACACAATCCCGACTCTGAAAAGGAAGGCTTTTGAAAACATTGGGAAACAAGTCCTGTATCACTCCCCTGCCTTTCAAATAAATGCATCACGCACTTAATTGGCATTGACAGAGACATAGATAATAAGAAATCTGTATAGCAGTGAACTTTCATAGGGAAAATAGTCTAGCACCCAAAAAAACATATCTTATTCAAATGCAAAGATGATGTCAGTGAATACAAGCAGGTCTAGTCCAGTATCAAATCAAATATCAATGAACTATAATAGAGGATGTCTTGAGGAGATTTCAAAAATTTTAGTATAAAAAAAAAATATCAAACTCACAATTACCATCAAAGTGAATCACTGTCAACGAGAACTTAAGATTTTCTGTCCAAAAAACTTGAATAACCAACACCAATCATGTAAGAAATGTTTTGGTAATCAAGGGAGGAAACTAGTAACAAACAACATATATGTTATGACTGAACAGAGTTATTTCCCTTGATCAGAATAACATAACCTTTCAAAGTCATAGGCCTCTTGTATGTACAAGAAGATTTTTAGTTTTCACTACATAAGCCTTTGTAAAATGTCTTACCCCAAGGCCTGACCCCAGGGCTATCGTTTCAACAATCTTGCTACAAGTCCATGAAAATTTTGGTAGATCTTATGGTTAGGGAGCAGATTATTTTAGTTTTTGGTAAATAAAGCTGGTTTCCCTCACGGAGCGGCCAATGTTGACCTCAAGGCTATGATTGGTACAATCTTGGCAGAGGTATAATAGATGAGGCTGTATGCCAAACTTTCTAGCCCTATGCCTCACTGTTGGGAATAAAATGACATTTAAAGTTTCGACTGTTTAAGCCCATGTAAAACTTGTGACCCCTGGGGCAGGGCCAATTTTGATCCCAGGGCTATAATTTAAATAACCTTAGTTGAGGTCCACTAGATGAAGCTATATGCAAATTTTGCTAGCCTTAGGCCGTACAGTTCACAAGAGAAGATTTTTAAAATTTACATTATAATGAGCCCGTGTAAAACTTGTGAACCTCAGGGTTGTGTTAATTCTGACCTGAGCTGTATTTTGAAGATTTCATTACAGTTCTACTAGATAAAGCTACATACATGTACCATATTAAGCAGCTCTAGGCCTTGCAGTTTTGAACAAAAAGGTTTTCGAAGATTTTGATTTCCATGGCAACCAAAATTTCTTTTTCATAATCAAATTCTTTGAAAAATTTCTGAAGAGGGCCATTGCAGTATCATTTCTGTGAAGTTTGGTCAAAATTGGATAGGAAGTTTCAAAGACGATATTTAAAATAAAAGATAACACACACATAAGATGGACACAGGGCCATGACAGGGGCTTACTGGCCTTTGGCCAATGGCGTTAAAGAGGAGAAAATGTGGGTGATTGTAGAATCGGTATGGTTGTCCTACGTGATGTTTAGATTTGCAAACTCAGTGGGATCCAGTGTTTACTTCAGAAGTAATTCAGTTATATCATTGCAAGTGTGCCTATTTCCATGCTTCCTCGGTAATCAGCCAACACAAGGACCGGGGAAATATGACTTGTCCAAGGAAATTTCAACTATGACTGGCTCTAGCAGGAATTAAGAAAAAATGATTTTTTCTGTCGACCTATTCCATTGGTTAAAAAAATTGAAAAATACAAGATCTTGATCACAAAATGCTTTTAATATCTTTCTCGAAACAAATATAATAATGAAAATATACAAACATAGTAACACCTCACCCAAATACTGTTAATATATCCACCCTTACAGTGCCTTTCACAACTTAAGTTGCTTTAGCACCTAGCTTTGATAAAGATCAGACTGCACAAAATGTACATTCTGATCTTCGATCTCTACTGCTTGTTTTGCTGAGACAAAATTCTGGACAAAAGTAACCATGAAATCACCATCATAAATCCATATAGTGCTTAAACCAAATCAAGTTGTTCTTGCCGGCAGTGCAGATCAAGATCAGATTGCACATTATGTGCTGTCTGATCTTGGATCTACACTGTCTACTGCTTTGTTACATATTCTGGCGAAAACAACAAAACAATGCAGCTTTGTTACATATTCTGGCCAAAACCACATTGAAATAACAAAATTTTGGATGTTTGTCCTGGTCCAAAATGTGCATTTCATTGAAAATGATTGAAAGTGTCCGTCAGCTTTACTTGGCACTCTCAGGGTTAAGTTGAAATTTGAAAAACATCACTTTTAAACATCAAATTAAAACATCATTTTTATGTGACAAGTTACCTTGAGGTTTGATGATCCTAATATAAGCTAATTTATCCCTTTACCACACAAGCCAGTGATTCAGCTATATGAAAGGGGCTGTTTGAAAACATTTTCAGTTGTCGGAAAAAGGAGAAAATGCTGGTTACAGGCATGTTCTCATTTTCCCTCAATGTTTTCTCCATTTTCGAAATAAAATCCGACCATTTGAGCCACATTTAATTTGTCATTTGTGAATTCTTTGGATATGAAAAAAGCTAAACTTTTGTTGTCTAGTGAAGCGTTAGTTAGATTGTTTATCACAAGACCAATTGCAGAGAGCTCTCTCCATCTTGCATAAAGACCACTTCAAACACATTGTGGCAAAAGACAAAAAAATCATTAGTCACCTGACATTCTCCTTTTGCCACGATGTTTTTGACATGTGTTCATGTATTATATGCTTCATTCATGTTGTTTGTCAATATTTTATAAAGTTTTCAAAATCACAGGCTGAATACTTGTTTCAGGAAGTAATGAGTTTAACCCTTAATCACACATTCCCAAGTTTTAATGACCCTGAGAAAGAAAGGCCTTTGAAAACTTTGTGGGAAAAGGAGAAAATGCTGGTACACTTCCTAAGAGACTTTCCAGTTTTCAAGCCACATCTAATTTGTCATCTGCAAATTCTTTCTATTTGGACAGGTCTAAAATTTTGTCGATTGGTATAGAGTTAACTCTTTACCAGACGACAAAATTTTAGACTGGTCCAAATTGAAAGCATTAGCAGACGACAAAATTAAAGTAACTCAAAAATTGAAATTTGTTTTGGGAAGGGTAGAAAACATGGTGGGAAAAGGAGAAAATGCTGGTTACCAGCATTTTCTCCTTTTCCCACAATGTTTTCAAAAGGCCTACTTCTCAGGGTCATTAAAACTCGAGACTGTTTGGTAAAGGGTTAACTCAAAAATTGAAATTTGTTTTGGGAAGGGTAGAAAACATGGTGGGAAAAGGAGAAAATGCTGGTTACCAGCATTTTCTCCTTTTCCCACAATGTTTTCAAAAGGCCTACTTCTCAGGGTCATTAAAACTCGAGATTGTTTGGTAAAGGGTTAACTTTAAGCATTGGCTTGAGAGAATAATGAAGCAATCAAGAAAACTGTTTCAGCACTGTTTTTTTTTTTAAAAGAAATAGAGTCACAAGTGCACTGTAATGAGAAATGATGATTAATAAAGGAAGAAATTTACATATCACTAACCCCTTACAAAACAATCTTGTCCTTCAACAAGCCTGACACAGAAAGTTTTTGAAAGGCAAAAAAAGCTGGTTACCAGTATTTTCTCCCTTTTCTTCAATGTTTTCTACCCTTTTAGAGACAAATCCTAGCATTTGAGCCAAAGCTTACTTTTCATATGACAAAATTTAATATAAATTTTGTCATATGGTAAAGAGTTCACTTTCAGAAAGCTAATTAATATTATTATACTGCAAAGAAATTTCTCGTGATCTGATTGGATAATATGACCCAAACATATATAACATGTCCACTGGCAAAACCGATGTAAAAGCAGTTTCCCTTTCGGGAGCCCCGTATACATGACTACAATATCAACACAACATCCAAAATGGCGGCGTCGATCAAGATTAACATCAAGATTATGCGCCAAGCTGCACGTTTTAGCACGTATTACCAAGGTTTCAGTAACGTCAGTTCCCAGTGACGTCAGTTTTCATTGAATTGGGGCACTCGGAAGGGAAATTCTACTTCGTCAGCATACTCAATTTTTTAAACCAGAAAACAGGTAAAATTCGCTTAACAAACATTGGAATGGTAAAACTTTGCAGTCTAATAAATTTGTTGTACGGTCAGGTGGCAGGGGACTTGGAAACTTGTTCACAGCTGTGGTGAATCATGTCGCCACCTCGCCTTCGGCTCGGGGCGACATGATTCACCACATCCGTGAACAAGTTTCCAAGTCCCCTGCCACCTGACCGTACAACTAATACTGTCTTGTGTAATTACACAGAATACACATCATAGCACTTTTTTGCTAAAAGTTTTATTAACTTGGGACAAAAATAAAGATTAAACAATAATCTTGCATTAAATATAACACAGAACAAGTATAAATCTATACAAAGCCATTGAATGAAAGAGAAACAAATGAAGAAAATTGAAAATATCTATTTTGAATACTGAAGACACAAAGACACACAGTCAGAAAAGATGGAACTGCTTGTTACAAGTGTTGACTCTTTTTCTGTACATGTTTCAAATACTGTGTACTACAGAAGTTTAAAAGTAATACTTGTGAAATATTTATAACTTAAACATGAGCACTGCATGCAGGTGCCAACACTCAGCTGCAGTTGCTTGATTTTCAATGAATAATATAAGTCAAATAGGGGCATAACTATGACAAAAATACTTTGATAGTTATCTGCCTTTGTTGTATGGGTTCCCCTTTTGATAGCTGACAACTTGTCTGAGTATGAAGTACATATCTTCAGTAATGACAAAGATATTACAAAATGTCAAAGTTTTTGCATGACGACAGCACAAGCTAATTATGTATACTGAATTATATACTTAAATTATAACCAAATCAATTATTTCAATCATCAAAGGAAATTTAAATAAAGCACAAAAAAAAAATACACATTGTATCTGGAAAAGGACCCAACTCACTTTTTCAAAAAAACTTTCTTTACATATATCAACTTTTAAAGATAGTAAGACAAAACATTGTTACAATGGGATGAATAACAAATGATGAACATTTAACATGGTCAGAGTTTGATTATAAGCGCATGCACATGATAATAATATAAATAACCAAAGAAAGTAACAAAAGAGTCCATTTTAAATGCATTTTCCCCACTTACACATAAAAATGTCCGCTTTTAACCCTTTACTATAGAAGATACATTTATACTCGTTTTCAGCCTGTTCTTAACCCATGTCATCTTGATTTTATACCTTCATGCCAAAAGTTGCCCCTTACAGCTGCAAGGTTGCACAGATTATGACCCATAGAAAATGCAATTCATTTTCTGGAGGTCTTCAAAGCAATCACTGTTGTCATTTCTGGTTTTAAATCCAAGAAAAATCCCTTAAGTTTCTTTATTTGTTACACCATGTTTATTGGTAATTTATCTATGTTTTCACAGCTAACTTAGTTCTGAACCATTCTACACACTATCAAGTTTTAACAGCACTTTTCCTGTCTGGCTGTACAGATGCATCTCTAAAATTTTAACAACTCTGAGGAAAAAGGCTTTTGAAAACATTGTGGAAAAAGGAGAAAATGCTGGTAACCAGCATTTTCTCCTTTCCCCACAATGCTTTCTACCCTACTAAAGACAAAACCTTTCAATTTTTGTAACATTTTGTCATCTACAAATGCTTTCAAAATGGACAAGAATAAAATGCTCTTGTAAGAAAAACGTTAACTCCATCAGACTCAACCAAATTGAATATAATTTGTATATGTAAAATTCAATGTAGGTCAAATGATAATTACTGTTTTTTATAGGGTTGAAAGTATTGTGGGAAAAGGAGAAAATATTTGTTACCAGCATTTCCTCCTTTTCCAATAATATATTTTCAAAAGCCTTCTCTTTTAGGGCTGTTAAAATTCAGAATTTTGATATAAAGGGTTACATCAAGATAAAGATCAGAGTGCACACAAGACAAAGTCTGACCTTTAATCAAAACTGTCAGTTTTTTTAATTTAATATATCAATAAAAATCAAAGTCCTTTTACTTAAAAAAAAAACTGATCCATGCTCTGGCAAAAAGGGTTTAAAAAAGCAAGTCATCACATAAATTTTGATCCATAAAATTCATTTTGTATAATAAACAACTGAATAATGAGATAAACTAATCGTCTGATATGCAGAAAATTGACCGATGGCAAAAAGTATTGACCCAGGCCAGCCTGTGTGGAATGAGCAGGCTGACCTGGGACAAAACTTTTTGCATATGCATCAAGCCCCCTTTTCACAGAGAGCATGGCTCCAATATAACTTTAAACAAATCTATTTAAAGGCTCTTGCAGAACCTGCTATATCACAGGGTAGGTTTTGTTTGTAACTTAAACCTTTGTTGTCATGGAAATCAAGACTAAAAACAGAATGCTCTGCTTAATATTTGACAGCTCATACTGCTCAAAATGAGTAATTTGACCTTCGTCACAATGTTTTTTTTTAATCAATTTAAAGCTGAAACCACTACATTGAAAGGCACTGAAATAATTTAGTCCTGGATAAATTTCTGCTTGTAGCTTAACCCTTAGGCTGCTAAGCACAACTCAAGGTCCTTTTCTGGACAGAGTAGAACAACATCAGTCTGATCTTTGACCTACACTGTCCAATAGGGAGATATCTTTCCCCCCCAAAATACCTTTGAAATAGCAAAGTTTCACCACACTTATTTGGCAGAATAAGTGTTAAGTGAGATAACGTGTCAGTCTTACATGGCCTAACTTTTAATGGTAAAAGTGTTAACAAAGATGATTTATTTTGAAGCTACTGAGGCCATCTTTCTTGTTTCTTCATCATCAACAAATGGAGATTCATACACAGACATAGGTGGACACGTACACACAAGGTTCTGATCTCCGTATATATCGTCTATACGTCCAACTGTAGGCCAGAACTTTGTGTCAGGGGTCACAAACGGCTGCAAAATGGAGGAGAAAACAGAATTTTATTTCATAAGGAAACATTTAACCATTTAATAATGATAGTACTAAAGTAGAAATGGGCAAATTGTTCCATATTTTGGGGCCAAAATGTCAAGAACCCTTAACAAAATGGTAAACAGTGTTGATCCAAGATCTTTGGCTAACTTTAATTATTCTGTCAGATTCTAACTTCAAAGACTGTCCTTGGATTAGCTGAGACATTGTCTCAGCCAGACAGATGGCAAGTCTTAGAACTTTAAATTAGAAAAGAATTTACACCATTTTTTTAATATGGTCCAAAACAGCAAATTTTGTAGATCTAGGTCTAGTGTGTCTTCAAAAGCACCTGAAATTTTCCATAACCCTTGTTCTGCCATGGATAGGTACAGTGGCTTCACTAATTCACATCCAGAACAAATACATGTATGGGTATACATGCAGAAAATGCCACAATTTTTTCTTGACTTTTCATTTTATTCTCTTCAGAACATGAAAATCTTGGTTCAAGGATTGACTTTTGAAGTTTATATGTTCCTATCACTAAGATATACAGTTTAAATCTCTATTTGTTTGTTGTTGTTTTTATTTTGTCTCAAGCACAAGCTGCTGATATAGAAGGAAACATTTGGGAGCCAATGTCCTAAAATCTTGCATCAAACAAAAATTCATTAACAAACAACCAATACTTTAACAGTACTGAAGTGGGGTACTCCAAACAAGCTTTTTTTTTTTTTCTCCAATAGAGCTTTTATCTCTGACAAACGAGTCTTAACAAGAGCACTGCATGCTGGTACCAACACTTGGCTGCATATGCTTAATTTTCAATGAAAATTCTATGTCTAAAAAGTGACATAAATGACTAAAAATACTTTGATGGTTATTTTCCCCTATTTTATAAGTTTCCCTTTTGACAGTTCACAACTTGTCCGAGTTTGAAGTAAATATCTTCAGTAATAACTGAAATATTACAAAATGTCAAAGTTTTTGCGTGACGATGCAGACGATGATGCCAGGGCTATGACAACAGCTTGTCATTTTCTTCGAAAACAGCTAAGTTAAAAAATTTATATCATGTAGTGAATTAATGCATTACTTTACACATAATTTTGTTTATACCCTTGGCAGTTCTTGCAAATGTGGGAATAGGGGGTAACGTGCAACTGCTTGTTGTGTAGGTTAACTATTCATAACATTTTGACCAATGAGTGTCCTAAACATATGACTCTGGTTAGTTACAAGCTTTAAGTCAACTTACAGCAGGAAAAACAGCTCTATTTCTGTCATAAGGTCTATCCCAGGAGCCTGAGATCACATCCATCTGACAATGAGGTGCCATCTACAAAAAAAGACATTATAAAACCTAGAATTTAATGCAAAAACAAAAAAATCAACATATCATGAAAAATTGTTTTTAATACACTTCAGGCATTTTTTATCCCATATAGCCTCATCAAGGGGTCTGTCCATGCAAGAAACTGAAACTTCTGCTGCACTGTTGGCCAAGAAAAAAATGTCATTCTCACTGAAAATACAATACGTTAGAGGACTAATGACATCACAAATTACATGTATGCCCTCAAACTATTGTCATACAAATACAATATTTCACTTCCCCACATAAAACATATTCATATCCATCCGTAATTATGGATTAAGATCAGACTGCTCATGACAGGTAGTCTGATCTGACTATAAAAATGACGCTGTTGGTGTTGATGCAGTGATTTACTATTTTTTTCAATCATGTATCTTTCATTTCATATTTCTCAGATAATAACAATCCATATAGGTCTTTGTTTTCTGTGCATGTGGGCATAAATTTGTTTCATAATTATTGTAAGCCATAAACATGCCAGTGCTGTTTTATGCTGAATAAATGTTATGTTATTTTTTGTTATGTTATTTGCAAACACTATAGGAAAGTAAATTGTTGCATGTTAAGAACGACTGCTCTTTTCCAACAATATTGTATGATTGTTTTTTAACTCTTATCCTGCTAAATAAGTTAATTAAATCTTTCGAGAAAATAGTAAAAACCCAAATAATGTTATTTCAAACTTTAAATTTTGCAGAAAAATATCTCCATATCAAACAGTGTAGAATCAAGATCAGACTGCACGTTCTGTGCAGTCTGATCTTGATCTACGCTGTCCTTAAAATGTCAGTGAGTCGCCATCAGCAGCTTAAGAGTTAAATCATTACACAAATATCTCGATATAAGCCCTCATCAAGGGGTCTGTCCATGCAAGAAATCGAAACTGCTGCTGCACTGTTGGCCAAGAAAAAAAGTCATTCACACTGAAAATACAATACGTTAGAGGACTAATGACATCACAAATTACATGTATGCCCTCAAACTGTTGTCATACAAATAAAACATGTCACTTCCCCAAGTAAAACATATTCATTTGCAAACACTATAGGAAAGTGAATTGTTGCATGTTAAGAATGACTGCTCTTTTCCAACAATATCGTATGATTGTTATTTAAATTTTTACACAAATATCTTAGTATAAGCCCTTCTACTATCAGTCATAAGTCCTAATACATGTAATCCTCATACCTTCAATGGATTAATTTTGGGATCCATCTTTCCCTCTTCTATCTCTCGAATCTCTTTACGTATTGCTGAGAAGTATAAATTAGAATACAATATTAACTCAAAATAAATACAAAATCAAAGGCCCATTACTCCTTTAAAAGCCATTCTTAAAAAAATTACAGGTGCACAAGTTTGTAAGAGGGCTTCCATTTAAATTTCATCCAAATTGATTGAATACTGGAGTCGAGAATCATCCAAACGGCTAGACAACCTTATTTCAGAACACAGCCCCAGCCTGGTAACATGAGTGGACGCATTGTAATTCACTCAATCTGTTTTCGTAAATAAAGTTGTCCTCTCTGTACCTGAATCTTAACTCTTGAAGCACCTTTCATGGCTATACCTGTAATTACCTTTGTAGCCAGTGTAGATCAATAGCACAGTGCACAAGTAGTGCACTCTGATCTTTGATCTGCAAGGTCAGCTTTGCTGGGACATTATGGGCAAAAGCAACCTTGGTATTGCAATTATTCAAAATTATTTTTTTGATTGACAACAGACATTGGACTTATTCCGGGATCTAGGGGCTAAAGCCATGTTGGTTTGAATGACCCTGTTGTATACATGTTATGATACTATGATAAACCTTATAAAGATAATTGTGTGCCCACTTTTAAATTTCTTATTAGGGCAGCCGATAGGTATACTGGAATACAGAAACCTAATATTATGCTTATTTAAATTATTTCATATACAGTAGCTGTACCTTAGTGTGTGGATACTCTATTTCCACACTTTAGTGCCATTTTAGTATGTTTGCTTAATGAAAGCATTGTCAACTTTCCTCATATCAAGAGAGACAATACTAATCCTTTCCCACACAATCCCATGCTTAAACAAACCTCAGTTCAAGTAGAACACCTTTCGATAGCAAAGTGGAAAATGGAGAAAATGCTAGTAATCAGCATTTTCTCCTTTTCCAACACTGTTTCCTACCCTTTCAAGACTAGAAATCATCATTAACGTCGCTACATTTATTTTGTCATCTACAAATGCTTTCAATTTATACAAGTCTACAACACTTTCTATTTTTACAAGTCTATAATTTTGTTGTCTGGTAAATAGTTAAATAACAGTTGAAATCTAGATCTGATTTTACCAATTAGTGCATCACAGTATCTATCTAGTTCTTCTTTATCTTCTGACTCTGTGGGTTCAGCCATCAGAGTTCCAGCCACAGGCCAGGAGGTAGTTGGTGCATGGAAACCTGAAAAACAATGATAAAAGAACACTGAGTCATGCTCTGTGATAAGGGGGTTTAATGTATCTGCAAAAGGTATCGACCCATGTCAGCCTGCGCAATCTGCGCAGGCTGACATGGGTCGAAACTTTTTGCTATTTGTAAATGTCCAAGAACCATGCCAGCAAGCCATTCAGTCGATTGTTAGACAAAATTGTTTTTATCGACCAATAATTGTGCAATCATGAGGTAGCTATATTCATCTTGCTGCACATCTCTTTTGAAAATATTGTGACAATAGGAGAAATCACTCTAAATGAAAAATTTCTTACTTTGCTACAATAGGATCATGAGTTTTATCTTAATTTATATTGATTCCCTTTTTTTTATAACAATGTTTTCAAATTTGTTTGTGCAATTTTGTTTTAAGTATGTAATTGTAATAAGGAAACATGAAGCAATGGCTACAACATATCTTGAGAAAACTGTAGCCGCAATTCTTGTACAAGCATTGAGAAATTCTACTACACTTTTTTTTCTGGAAAAAAAAACTGTCATTCATACTTGTATTAAGACTAAATGACCTAATAAATATGTGAAAATTTTTCTTTAAGTGGATTTTCAATAATTTGAGTATACTTATCATTCAAAGTTATTTCTCAATCCTTTTCTGATTTCATTATCAACAAGGTATGTCCCACTATTACACATCAACGTTTTTACATCCCTGCAGTTGACAGCTTTGAAAAACTTTGTTGGAATAAGAACAATAGCACAACTCTAAAATATAAGCCCTAAGAACTATTGGAACTTTGTGCTTGTACTGAGAATAGAGCTGTGCTCTTACAAAAGTGGGTTTAATGCATCTCTGTGATGCATTGTACCAAGCAAGTCATCATAATAATTACATGTACGGATCCATAAGATCCATTATGTCTAACAACCAAATGAATCATGAGGTAGACTGGTCCTTTGATATGCAGAAAATTGACCAATAGCAAATAGTATTGACCCAGGTCAGCCTGCGCAAATTGCGCAGGCTGACCTGGATCGATTCTTTTTGCAAATGCATTAAACTCCCTTCTCTCGGAGCATGGCTCAAGCCTTATTGGAATAAAAACAAGAGGGCCATGATGGCCCTGTATCGCTCCACTGGCTAATACATATAATCCCTACATGACAAACATTACGATACTTGGCCAATTGGTTTTGAACATAAGACCCCTGAGACAGGACTAAAATTGGTAGCCCAAGTTCTTATGGTAAGTAACAAGAAAATTTCTAAAGATTTCACTACATAAGCTCATGTAAAACTTCTGACCCCTGGGGTGGGGTCAAATTCGACCCTAGGGCTATAATTTGGGTGCTCTTGGTATAGGCCCACTAGATAAAGCCACATGCAAAATTTGGTAGCACTAGGCCTTATGGCTAGGTGCAGGGAGATTTCTAAAGTTTTCTCTATAAAAGCCTATGTAAAACTTGTGACCCCCCCCCACCCCCCCCGGGGTGGGGTCAAATTTGACCCCGGGGCTATAAGTTGAGCACTCTTGGTAGAGGCCCACTAGATAAAGCCACATGCAAAATTTGGTAACCCTAGGCCTTATGGCTAGGTACAGGAAGATTTTTAAAGTTTTCTCTATATAAGCCTTTGTAAAACTTGTGACCCCCGGGGCGGGGTCAAATTTGACCCCAGGGCAATAATTTGAAGAAACTTGATAGAGGTCTACTAGATAAAGTTACACGCCAAATTGGGTAGCCCTATCCCTTATGGTTTCAGACAAGAAGATTTTCAAAGATTTCCAATATTTTTAAGTTTTGTTGCCATGGTAACCAGAGTTTTTGAAGGAATTAAATTCTTTCAAGAATTCTGAAGAGGACCATGGCAGGATCATTTCTGTGAAGTTTCATCAAAATTGGCTGGGTAGTTTCAGAGAAGAAGATGTTTAAAATAAAAGTTACAACAAGCCATGACATAAACCTGCTGGCCTTTGGCCAGTGGAGCTAAAAACATACCAAAATCTTGTAATCTTTTTGCAATATCAGTCACATCAACATTTGCCGACTTTTTGAAGTCCCTGCAGTCTATGATAAACTCATGAGCCACAAATCCTGCAAGAACAGTATAATTATCATCATAGAAAGAGAAATCAGCACAATCATTTTCATTACTGTAACATCAGTTTGCCACATTATTTTCATAAGGGTCTGTTGCAAGAGGCAAAAGGTCAATAGCAGGAGGTAAACAGATATGAAGACTTTGAATATAACATTTATAACGCCGACTTTTGATTTATTATTTTTGATTAAAAAAAAAAACATAAACCAAAGAATCAATGCCAAGAAATTTAGTTTTATTCCCTCTTTCAGAACAAATATTGTTTCATCAACATAACCATTCTTGTCTATAGTGTAACATAACCGTTGTGAGTTTTCTTTTATCACATAACCTCCCTTGTTTTCAGTGTAATATACCCATCACAAATTTTCTTATCTTAGACATATTTAATATTGCAATTCTGTGACGTCATTTTTCTGTTGTCAACTTTTACCTTGTGTACGCTCTGAAGGCCATACTAATGGAAGTTAGTCGAAATATTTGTCATGATAATTTATCCCATACTCATAACCTTCAAAGTCGAAAATGGGGCATAAATCTGTCAAAATACTTTCATAGTTACCTGCCCTTATTGTATAGTTTTCCCTTTTGATAGATATCAACTTGTCCAAAATAGAAGTAAACATCTTTACTAATAACAGATATATTACAAGATGTCAAAGTTTTCACACCACAATGACACAGACAACAACGCACACAACAACACAGACAAAGACACTAGGGCTATGACAATTCCTGGATGTTTTATCAGAAAATTGCCAAGTTAATAAGGATCATCAGTATGGATTCAGTTAAATACAAGAATGAATTTGAGAAACTTGTGGAAAAGGAGAAATTGCTTTTTACAATTTAACTTTTAGCCACAATGCTTTAAAAAGTAGTGATCTGCAAGACAAAAAAAGTCGTCAACTATTCTTATGTGTTAATGACAATTTTTTTGTTCTTTGTTTTTTCACAAAATGAAAATTCAACACTGATCAGTTTACAAACCTTCTTCATTTGTGTACAAGGTCTTGAAGTAACCCTCTAATCTTTTACTCATATAATTAGCATTCAATATTGCAATTTCCGATGCTCTTCGCAAACCAACAGGACCCATCATTTTAATGTAAGCCCATGATATTGGTAAAATTGCACTAGACCCATATGGAGCTGCTGAAACTACACCAAAGGCTTTGGCTTCAGGGTTCCTGGTTCCATATGGAGGTATCACAGGGTGTGTGGGTAAGAAAGGAGCCAGATGTTGTTTACTGCAAATACACAATATTTGGCATACTATTAATACCCAGGCTACTCAGCACAATTTTGTGGGCTTGTGCAGACAGTGTAGATCAAGATCAAAATGCACAAAATGTGCAGTCTGATCTCTGATCTACAGTGTCCGGTTCAGTGAGATTTCTCCAATACAGTAATGGTTTACACTAGCAATTATGGTAGTGGGCTCATAGATATAACTAAAACCAAAGCATAAACTTAATATTCCAACCAATTATGTTAATATAGAGACAGATTATCAATCTATGAGCATTTTGTAAACATTTTAAAAGTTATAGGCAAAGGAGGGATAATAGGGGATATACAAAGTCTTCTCTAAAACTTATATAGAGAGGTCCAAAAGTAAGGCCTTGTAAATCTACATTTTCAAGTAAAAAATTAAATATTCAAAGTTTCAGAACAATGAAAAGACAACTATGTGGAGGTATTTGCATCATTAATATGCTGATGTGCATCTAGACAGACAGAATGCCAAACAGACCGCTTGTTTGGCAAGGGCAAAATGAAGAAATCAGTTGCTTGACTTACACTCCTATAGGCCCCATGCCAGGTCCTCCACCACCATGTGGGATACAGAATGTTTTATGTAGATTCAAATGGGAAACATCAGAGCCATAATCACCAGGGCGACAGATTCCAACCTACAAATATTAAACTTCTCATGAGTGACCACAGCTCTATGATACTATGATATCTCAAGATCATATTTCCCATTATGTAAAGAATCTACCATTTGCAGATATTTTATCTTTCTTGCACTTCATTGAATGTATTGTTTTTAACATTTTCAACTTCGATTCAGTCATATGGCAGCTTCTAGTGCACCTATCAATGCTTTCGTGGAATATCTTTTACTAGCACCCTGGACAATATTCTACCCTGGCCATTGGCTAATTTCCCAGATAGCCATCATCAGAACTGTACTCTTTCAGTACAACACAAGTGAAAACATTGTGGCAATTTGAGAAAATGCTCACACGATCAATATCTTCTTTTGCCAAAATCTTTCATGACTTTTCTGCTAAAACTTCTTTCACAAAGTTAAGAATTAACAAAAAAGAATAATTTGTTTGAAGGCGTTTATTTGCTATGCATACTAGAACTGAGGTCTCTGAATCATCATGCTCTGTTATCTAGCATACATACTTACAGTCTGATAATCAATGTATTAAATCTTGCATACATACTGTCTGATAACTAATGTAATAAATGTTAATCAATATTCAACTTCATTATCCATATTTAACCCTTTACTTAACTATATAACGTTAGGTCAGCATATGCAGACCTCAGATCAAATGTGACTGAAAAAAGTGAAAATTAATTTGGGAAAGGTTGAAAAAATTGTGGGGAAAAAAAGAAAATGCTTGTAACCAGTGTTTTCTCCTTTTCCCATAAAGTTTCAGGGGTTTTCTTTCTCAAGGTCATGAAGAGTTGGGAATGTGTGGTAAAGAACATGAAATCAGTCAGACTACAAACCTGAGCATTCATGTTTGCACCATCTAAATAGACCTGACCTCCATGATGATGGATCAGATCACATATTTCCCTGTAACAGATAACATGAAATAAGATGTTCATTAAAAATCTGTACTTACTTTTTTTTCTTCTTGTTTTCATACTGACAAAAAAACATACACAATATTAGTGATTACTTGAAACATTGTATGTCAACCCTTGGACTGCTTAGCATGATTCCATATGATTTTTAGGGTTGACTGTAAAAGTATCATATTGCATAGAATGTGCCGTCAGATCTTGGGTCTCATTAGGCATCTGATTCATTGAGATATGGTGAGAATGTTGAGACAAAAAGAACTGTGAAATTGCAATTCTTTTTGGGTTTATACCATTTATTTTGTTGTTTAACCCTTCACCACACAATCCCGAAAGAAGGTTTTTGAGAACATTTTGGAAGACAGAGTAAAATGCTGGTAACCAGCATTTCTCATTTTCCTAAAATTTTTTCTACCCTTTCAATGACTAATTCAAACATTTGGTCACATTCATTTTTTTGTCTGCACATGCTTTCAAATTGGACAAGTCTAAAATGTTGCTGTTTGGTAGAGAGTTAAAAGTTTAAACCTTGGCTGAATAAAGATGACAACTGAAGACGGCTGCATAAATCAAACCACAGACCCATGAAGCTTCATTGTCACAATGTCACAAAACACTGAAATTTTTATTGTTTGATCAATGGACACTGCTATCAAAATAGCACATTTGCGTATTGCCTCTACATTGTATATGGTAACACAAGGCGTGCAAAAAAATCACAGAAAATTTGACCTCCTGTCCCTTTTCAAAGAGAATTGGTTGTAGTGATAGACCAACAAAACTTCAGAGGTCTATGAATCAAACACACATTTTCAGTCAGTGCAAAAAGACTAAGATTAGCAAGGTCAAGGCTGTTCTGTTCTAGAGTAAACTAAGACAACAGTGAGAGTATTTGCTTGTTTGATCACCATCTTGAAATCTCTCTCAGCTTTAAAGATGCCCGTCTACAGCCGGTAAGCAAAAACGCTGTTAAATTTCAAACAATTTAGAATGGTACAGAAATCAGTCCTTTGTGTAAACATGGATAAATTACTGACATATATGGTGTAATTGAAAAAAAAAGAAACACAGAAATTTGTATCAGAAACCGAACATTGGTCAGAAGAAAACTGCCATGGCTGATGATCGAAGCTGTAAACAATGGCGGTGCATCACGGAAATTTATCGTTGGTTTCCGCCTAGAGTCAGATATGGTGTAATTTGCATATAGGTCATGACCTCTGTCTGAAAATCGAGGCTGCAACAGAGAAGCCTCCATTTTCCTTTGTTTACCTCATTAGACGCAGGGCGAAGGTAAAATATAGTCATGTGACAGAATGCATGATCTTCATACGAATCTACCCGAGTGTATAACGGATATATCAAAATCTTCGATTCAAAAACCGGAAACGACGAGTCTGTTTACATGGAAGGCCACAACTCAGCAAAATGCATTTTCTATCGACTGTAATCTAAGCAACCTTGCAACAGTCAGGCGCAATATTTGGCATGAAGGTATAAGAATGACTATAGTTTGATAAAATAAAGACAAAATGAGTTAAAACTGGCTGAAAATGAGTATAAGGGCCTCTTTAATCTAATGTAGTGTTGACTGTGAAAAAATGACACCTTCTGAATAACTAACAGAAATATTCTTATATGTCTCACCTGATTGTTTTATCAAACACTCCATTTGTAGATGGGTAGGTCACCATCAAACAAGCCAAAGTGTCTTTGAATTTTTCCACCTGTAAATTCATAACATAACCCTTTACCACATGCAAAATATAGACTTGTCCAAATTGTAGATGACAATTTAATTGTGGTTCAAATGATGGAATTTAACATTGTCCAGAAAGGAGATAATGGTGGTTTCAAGCATTTTCTCCTTTTCTTAGAAAGGCCTCTTTCTTAGGTTTGTTAAAGTTAGGTTTGTTTGGTAAAGGGTTAATACAACAATGAGACCAGTATAATTGCAAGTCTAGTAATACAATAGTACATCTAACATTCACTCTACAATCCTATCTTCTGCTGTAAAAAAAGACAAGCTATAAGTATTGAAACATTGATCAATTTGTAAGTAAAAGACCTTATATATAGCATATTCATCACTGTATGGCATCCAATACAATGTTTCTATTACTTAAATGATTATTTCATGAATGACTGATTAGTTAGTTCTAAATGCAATTTTTCAGAGTTTAACTAATATTGCACTTAACCCTTTACGAAATAATAAACATTACTAAATCCGAGGAAGAAGACTTTTGAAAACATTTTGGAAAAAGGAGAAAATCATATCAACCAGCACTTTATCCTTTTTCCACACTTTTTTTTCTACTTTTACAAAGACAAATCCCAGCATTTGAGCCACTATTCATTGGTCATCTACAAATACTTTCAAATGGGATAGACCTTACTGTAGCATATGGTCACACTCACAATGTCCAATTTTTTAAATAGTTTGAATTAAAGTTGCCTGCATTTTGACTCGCAAATTGTTTTCTACTGACCACTAATGGGCCTTTAAGACAAGCATCTATTCACTCTAAATCGAATGGATTCTTACATTGGCTTTCAGGTGTTTCATGTCAACAGCTCCATTTTTGTCCACATTGATAGGTTGAATTTTCATACCAGCCATCTGAGCACTGGCAGGATTAGTTCCATGAGCAGAAGTAGGAATCAAACACATCTGTAAAACATTAAAAGCAGATCAGTTGTTTCGGTTTACTAAAACAACATGTATACACCTACCTCAATAGTGATCATGTAGAAGGCAGACCAACTCTAAGTGGGAGGAACTTGCCATCTAACCCCATTTCTGTAGGTTACAATATTAGTTGTACGGTCAGGTGGCAGGGGACTTGGAAACTTGTTCACGGCTGTGGAGAATAATGTCACCCCGAGCCGTCGTGAACAAGTTTCCAAGTCCCCTGCCACCTGACCATACAACGAATTTATTATACTGCAAAGTTTTACCATTCCAACGTGTGTTAAGCGAAATTTACCTGGTTTTTTGGTTTAAAAAATTGAGTACGCTGACGAGGTAGAATTACCCTTCTTAGTGCCCCAATTCAATGAAAACTGACGTCACTGGGAACTGACGTCACTGAAACCTTGGATATACGTGCTAAAACGTGCAGCTTGGCACATAATCTTGATGTTAATCTTGATCGACGCCGCCAATTTGGATGTTGTGTTGAAAGTGTAGTCATGTCTACGGGGCTCCCGAAAGGGAAACTGCTTTTATGTGGGTTTTGCCAGTGGACATGATATATACGTTCGGGGCATATTATCCAATCAGATCACAAGAAATTTCTTTGCAGTATAATAATAAAATATGCCTAAACTAAACTAACTATAAAGAACAACTTAAACATAGGACAGAAAGGTGATGGAAAAACCATTTTCTTAAATGATAATAATTTATGGAAACCACTATGTAGATGGGCAGATGCTTACGACAAGCGACTGCTTGTTTTCCAGGATTAATTTTGTTTTGTATGGAAATGGGACAAATGTTATTGAAAGGAGAGCTCATCCTAATCATAGAATACTGACTTTATCCATTTCCAATGCCACAAATATCTATTCTTACATGCTAAACTCCCAGCCAATCCTAGCTACATGAATTGTAATGTGCAAATGAGATCCACCAGTACAAGGTGATTGAGTATTTGGAGGTATATAAAAGTTCCCACACTACTAGAGAAAAGTATAGGGGTAAAGTATCAACATTCAATTCCTGTGATTAACCGTATCAACCTTGTTAACTATCGAAATAATGACAAAGTACAAGGCTGGTCTCCAGAAAGCAGATACACATGTAGAGGTTGATTTGTCTGGGTAAAGAATACTTTTTTCACCATCAATATCTGTTGTGTGCATTCAGTCCTCCACCCAGACCATGTAGCTGTACTTGGCCAGTAAGTTCCTTTTTTTTGCCATGCCATGTTGCAAAAAAAAATAACCTACTGTATAATAAGCTGCTGTCAACATACAGGGAAAAATAAAGACTTAGAGGTAATAGGTAAGTCTAAGTATGTAAAACTTAACCAACCTTTCTTTGAGACTGTTCAGTTGCCTGTAAGTATGCCATAATTGCTCTCAGCCCCGCATACTCTCCTTGTGCACCACTAAAAATTAGTATAAAGTCACTAAAAATATTTCTGCATATAAAACACATACTTATACTTTACTCAGTTCAAACTGAAACTAATTCACTGCATTTCTCTTTGAGAACATCCTTGTAAATATGAAAAAAACAAAATCAATCATAAATTCAATACATAAACAAGCATGAAATATTGTGTCTACGAGGGGAAAATTATGTCTCAACTTTGCCCACCATATATTCAAAAGTATTCCCTTTCCCTCACTGTTGCAAAGAAATCCTTTTTCTTTTCTTGTAAAGACTCTAGGTTTTAGCAGATTAGTCTCTGGTGTATTTGCTTAACCCTTTACCAAACAATCTCTTGTTTTAATGACCCTGAGGAAGAGGCCTTTTGAAAACCTTTTCTAAGTAAAAAGTCATATCATTTGAGCTGCATTTTATTTGTGAAATGCAAATGCTATCAATTTGATAGTTAAAAAGTTACAGAGGGTGATCAGAAAGAATGTGGACCAAATCGTTGTTTTGAAAACTACTTCCCTGAAGATTACAAATGAGCCACGCTCTGGCAAAAGGGGGCTTAATGCATCTCTGTGATGCATGATACCAAGCAAGCCATCACATGATTATGTATCCATAACAGCCACTTTTTTTAACAACCAACTTACTCATCAGGTAGACTGGTCCTTGGACATACAGAAAATTTACCAATATCAAAAAGTTTCAGTCCAGGTAAGTCTGCATGAATTGCGCAGGCTGACCTGGGTCAATTCTTTTTGCAGATGCATTAAGCCCCCTTTTTACAGAACATGTCTCAAATATATATGAGCATTAGTTACCTGGTAACTGACTCAAGCATTTCAATGACATCATATTCAAGTAAGAAAAAAAAAATATTTGTGTAGCAACTTGTTAATAATACCTGTTAGGTTGGAATGAGATTTTGTCATATCCAGTAATCTCACACAGATCTCTCTCCAGTTCATAAAACATTTCCTGGTATCCTTGAGCCTGTTCATCTGGTATAAATGGATGTAAACTGGAAAACTCCTTCCATGACACTGGCTGAAACAGATCAGGCATCAATACAACTTACTACTTTCACTTTATTTTTCTGTTACTATCACAATAAAACCCCCATAAAAATTTCCAGAATTTATATTTCTTTAACACTTACAGCACTGAATTAACAAAAAAGATAATTTCAAACATACAAAATATTTTCATTTCGAGGATTTTTTGCCCAGAATATGTGATAAAATAGTGGACAGTGTAGATCCAAGATCAGACCTTATGTTCTGTGCAGTCTGATCTTGATCTGCACTGTCTGCAAAAACAGCTTAAGTCGGTTCTAGCACTGTATGGGTTAACTGGCTTTTTCAAACTTAAAAAGGACAGCACTCACTTGTAGTCTTAAAAAAAAACTTTGTTTTATTCTCATAAAGACCATAAATAAAACTGACTCAAAAGCTACATGTGAGCATTTTCAATACTGCAAAACTAAAATCTGGGAAAGTCCTCTGTAGACTGGCAGAAGAGTCCTGGTATTCATTAGAATTTACTCTCCTCTAATGAACAAGATGAATTATATAACCATCATAACATCCTCTATAAAACATTAGCTTCTTTTCTTTGTACATGATTCAATTTAGTTTTTAAACCTTTACCAAACAACCCGCAGCTTTAACTACCCTCAGGAAGAAGTCTTTTGAAAGGATTGTGAAAAAAAGAGAAAATGCTGGTTGGAGAAAATGCTGGTAACCAGCATTTTTCTCCTTTTCTCACGATGTTTTCTACCTTATCAAAGACAGAAATCATCATCTGAGCTACAGCTATTATGTTGTCTGAAGACGCTTTCAATTTTGACAAGACTACATTTTTGTTGTGTGGTAAAGAGTTAAATGGCTTCTCCTCTTCGCAACTCACTTTTGTTGCATAAGTTAGGAAACCTTATGAAAGAATATTTATCTAAAGCACTCTTGTTCTACCATGTAGCAACAAAGTCTATTTTAAAAGCCAAAATTATAGCAAACCTACTGTCATTTCTGTAGTACTATTTAGTTTCATTGTACATGAACCCAGGGGTATCATAGAATGTACAAGGGAGAGATCTTTGTTTTCCAACTGTTTCATGTACCTCACTATGTCTGTCTCTGACTGGTATCTGAACACAAATAAATTATACTAAATAGAACATTATTGTTTTGATTAACATTTTGTTTTTTAACTCAATACCACCTTGTTATAAAGACCCTTTTCCATGATTATTATGAGCTAATATTTCCTTACTTGCTACTAAACGGATCATAGAAATATCTCTGACAGTGGATTATTTTCTGAAAAAATTGACCGTGATAAATTCCTTGAACACCACATGTAATTTTGTATCCTTTCTTCAATGTAAAGGTGCATTTTGACATTTTTGATACTAAGTCAAAAATGCAAAAGTGACCCTATCATGAGGAAATACATTAAGTTATATCACAAATACTCCTTTTTTGTCTGTTTAAAGGGTGCAAGAAAAAGGAAAATTCTTTAACTCTTTACCAAACAAGAGAATTTTATTAGACTAGTCCAAATTTAATTGATTGATTTTATGGTGTTTAATGCTGTTTTAAACATCATTTCAGTTATATTGCGGTGGTCAGTGCACCTATCCATGCTTTCCTTGAGTTTCTTCTACCAGTGTTCCGCAAAATATTCTTTCCAAGCACTGGCTGCTTTCCCACATAACCATCGTCAAAACAACGGTCAGCTGTAACAGAGGAATTTATCATGTCGCAATGACTATCATCAATCTTTGGAAAGAAATAAGCAGATCAGAGGATCAAACCAGCAACCTCCTGTTTTCAAGTCCTGTACGCTATCGACTGAGCTACCGTGGCTGGACTAGTCCAAACTTAAAGATAAATGAGACTGAAAATTGAAATTTGTTTTGGGAAGGGTACAAAATGTGGGAGAAGGAGAAATGCTGGTTACAAGCATATTCTCCTTTTCCCAAAATGTTTTCAAACATCTTATTTCTCAGGGTCATTAAAAGTTGGAATAGTGTGGTAAAGGGTGAATGTGAGATTGAAATATTTTTCATTCAAGAAGATTTAACCTCTTTGCAGTCTGACACTGTGAACAAATTCAACCTAAGTAATTCACATTACTCAAAGTGTTAAAAGACTTTTTGAATGGTTGATTGATTGAACTGAATTGGAGTTTAACGCCGTTTTTAACAGCTTAGGTCATATCACGGCTATCAGTGCACCTACGCATGTGTTTCCTGGCTTTCTCACACCAGTACTGACACAACTTTCTTACCAAATCACTGACTACTTTCTTACATGCATCAGAGGTGAGAGGCAAAAAATCACTGTAGAGAAAGTATCAAACTCACAACTACCAGGTCACGAGTCCGATATGCTAATCACTAAGCTACCCCAGCAGGCACTTATAAGACTAACAGAAAAATCAATTCAAATATTCCTCTATACCTAGACTACTTAAAGATTATTGCAGGAAAAAAAGACCTGTTAAATACTGCATGTTGTAAGATATCACTGGTTCTCCGGAACTTGGTGTTTTCTATGCTAGTTGCTGGGTCATCTCCAAGATCTTCAGCTATCTCATGCTGTACAGAATTAAATGAAAAAAAAGTTAAGGAGTGTCAGGTCTTGATTAACTATGAGCCTAAATATAACAACGGAAATAATACTTTTAGATTCTCAATCAATTAGACAATATTTGTGAGACTGTATACGTAGAAATGACTAATTCAAGAAAACACAATTTTGAAGGTTCAGTTTCTGCTCTAAAGACATATATTTATTCCATTTGGAGCAACAAGAAATGCACGGCAAGACCTGGTGAATGAAAAATATGCTATCCAGTACAAAAAAAATTGCGTAAAGCATACATTTCAAAAATGATTATTTAATAAATGTGCTTCTAACATAAAATAGGGCACAGTATCACTATATCCTCACTGTAATATGTAGAGATGTGCTACTATACCAATGATGACTGTGATCCAAATATTTCAAGGAGATCTTTCAGGTCTTCTTGTTCTACTGTCTCATCCAGTGAAACACCCACCTAAAATCAAATCAACCACAGCAAATGCAGTAAGCTCAATATTTATTAATTTCAGTGTGTTAATAATTAAAAATTGTACTTAAATTTCTTTGTTGAACACTTTCAGTTCTTTAATGTGTATTTATCTTTTAAATGCATGAAAAAGTCTCAAGTAAATTTTGTTTGATAATCATCAAACACAGATTCAGTCCCTCCCACAATAGATTTATTGAGGTTTATTGCTGTCAAAATATGCATCATTTATTTGAATGGTACTATTTTTCTGCATTCAACAGCATTTCAGTCATATCACAGGGACAGCTGACTTAATTTTACCTTTTCTCATTCCACCAGTAGCAAGCTTGGCCTTTGTAGTACCTTGCCAAATGTCCATTGGAATTCAAATGTGATTGTTGTTGCTTGATTTTCAGTGAAATTTAATAGTTGAAAAAGGGGGATAATTGTGTCAAAAATACTTTGTTTGATAGTTACCTGCTTTTGTAGTGTAGGTTTCCCTTTTTATGGTTAACAACTTGTCCAAGTTTAAAGTGCATGTAAATATCTTCAATAGTAACAGAGATATTATAAAATGTCAAAGCTTTCGCAAGACAATGATGCAGAAGATGACGACAATGCCAGAGCTATGACAATACCTAAATGTTTTCACAGTAGAGCTAAAAAAAATGCAATGTGCCTTTGATATGGTGGATATTGTGGAAAAAGGAGAAAATGCGGGTTACTTGCTTTATTTCCTTTTAGCACTTTTTCCTTTTCTCATAATGTTTTCAAATGTGTTTTTCTTTTTCAGGACCAAGCACAGTATTTTTTGGTAAAGAGTTAACAAATGAACCACAAAGGAATGTTCAAAAGTTTGCAGAAAATATAACAAAATGTACATGTACTTACATCACCATCACCATAGTAACGCAGATTGATTTGTTTAGCTAAAGCTGCCTCCATGATGGCTTGTGAACCATTCTTAGGCGTAAATTTGATTGTATCAAAGAACTTTTCTGTATGAATTATATGCCCAGCATGTTTGATACCTATAAAAATACATGTAATACAACTGCACTATCACAAGAGTAAGCCAACAGATCAACCCATAGGCTACTGAGTGCGACTCAAAGACCTTTTGCAGACAGTATAGATCAAGATCAGACTGCAAAAAACTGTCTGAACATGGATCTACACTGTCCGATAAGGAGATATTTAAAAACAATAAAAATTTAAATAGCAACATTTGTGTTTTAACTATCAACTTGAAAGTTTCATTTCACCTATTTAGAAGGTTAAAAGTTCACCAGTCAGCTCCAGAAACTTATTGCCACTAAAAGTTTAAAAAATGTCCAAGAGAAATGCTGATAGTACATATATTTCCTATACATAAACATGTGTTAAAACATTGTTGCAAAAGGAGAAATAGCTTGTTGTGAGAAATTTCTCTAATAATGCTTTCAGAAGTGGTATGTTGAAAGACCAGAAAAGATAAGAAAAGTTGTCCACAGGAGGTAATGTTTCAACCAAGTTCAACTTAAAGGACACAGTTCATACCATATGTGAGATCAAGATCATGCTGCACAGGACTTACACTCTGATCTTAGCTTTATACTGGTCTATATTTTAGCCCTTTACCAAACAACAAAATGTTACACATGTCCAAATTCAAAGCATTTGCAGATGAAAAAAACAAAAGTAACTCAAAACTGGAATTTGTATTTGGAAGGACAGAAAACTTTGTGAGAAAAGGAGAAAATGCTGGTTACCAGCATTTTCTCCTTGTCCCACAATGTTTTCAAAAACCTCCTTTCCCACAGTTGGGAAAACCCTGGATTGTTTGGTGAAGGGTAAATAAGGGAAAATCACTAACCTTCTGCTAGTATAAGAGTTGAATTGTGAACCCTTCGACCAATATGTTTGAGTCCATCTGGTCCATGGTATACAGCATACATAGCTGCCATGTTGGCTAGAAGAGCCTGCAAATAGTTTCAACCCATCAATTAGTCCTTGTTTAACATATTGGGTACTTATTTTTGACAGAGTACAAATCAGGATTGATCATTTAAAAAATTTAGAAAAAAAATTACAAGAATGTCAAGTTTTTTTCCTACTTGTTGTCCTTGTGTTACTTATTTGAATACATTTCTCCTTACTGTACATGCTATTTTAACCCTTAAAGTGCCTTTCACTACTGCATTTGCTTTGGCAGCCAGTGTAGATCAAGATCAGACTGCACAAAACATGCTGAACATGCAGCATGATCTTTGATCAGCAGTAATCAATATTACATGAAATATCTTCACTGCTGATCAAACAACCTTGATAATGCAGTGTCTGGGTCTTTGGTATGCAATTTATGTATTCATCACTTAGAGGTTAAACCAATTGCTATGCATGTAACTCAAGCATGAAGTAGATCAAGTTTTACCAAGAGGAATAGAGCCCAAATTTTGAGGTTACAAAGTTATTTGCAACAACAGTCTAAATACCATAACAAAACTCATCCATTCAGGCAACCTACCTGAGCTGTACAGATATTGCTAGTTGCTTTGTCCCTTCTAATATGTTGCTCTCTGGTCTGCAATGCCAGTCTATAGGCTTCTCTGCCTGCTGCATCTCTATAAAGAGTTCATATTGTCTGAATCCCTCCTGCACACAGCTTTTCACCTTTTGCAGTTGGTTTGTTGGTTGCTTGTGTGGTGTTTAACACCACTTTAAGTATTATTTCAGTTATATCACATCAGCAATTGCACCTATCCATGCTTTCCTGGAAATTTTTTTACCAGTACTTAGCACAATATTCTTCCTAAGCCACTTGCCGCTTTCCCTCATAACCATCATCAAAGCAATCATCAGCAGTGAGAGAAGAATGAACCCTGTTACAATAAGCGTCATCAATCCCAGGACAGAAATTCACAGAGCTTGGGATCTGAGTGGTCCCTCTAGTTTCAAGTCCGGTATGCTACAAACCAAGCTACTGGATCCAGCACCTTTCGCAGTAATCACCTTTAAAATATGTTACTGCTAAGGGAGAAATTACTCAAAGATTGCAGTTTTTTCAGATCACAAATGTTTTCACAAATACTGAAATACAAAGATTCAAGTTTAACTGTAATTCTTAAGATTATCCATATTTCACAAGGATGACTGTCCACTTGCCAATGAACAAGCATCATGGCAAAGAGGGTTTGTTTTGAAAATGGTGTTTGAAATGTCTCATCTAGTGATGCAGATCTACTTGAACTTGTAACAAAAACCAGATGTGCCTGTATGCATGCTCATATGCAAAACAGCTCCAACCTCATTATAATATTTCAGATCTTACCTCATGTATGACAGAAACATAATTATCTTAAAAATACAGTTTTAACAAAGAAAATAACAATGTAACTTGTTTGAAACTAGTTATCGATGCATCAGCTTACACTACTTTCTATGCCAGTTAAACTGATTGAGCACAAGGCTATAAATCATAATAAAAATTTTTCTTATTCACAAATAAATTGCTATCCGTTGTTCAGGGGGCTTGCATAAGATCCTTTGCATTCAATATCAATACTTCTCATCATCATAAAACTCATTCAATTTATGACATCTATCCATGTACATTTTCATACCTTGTGACACCTATCACTCTACCAGGCATCAAGCGAGCAAAGTTATCTTTTGTTGCGAAGAAGCCTGCATGAGGTCCCCCGTAGCCCAGAGGAATACCAAATCTCTGACTGGATCCAACGGCAATATCAAATCCATATGCACCTGGGGGACGAATGACAGTTAAAGCCAGGAGGTCTGTGGCACAAACAGCGAGTGTCTGAAATCAACGATATGTTTAAACATGTCAGAGACTCGGAAAATTGAATAAATTAACATGCTGTTCCTATAAATGTAGATCTCTTAACCCACAGGCTATTGAACTCCTCACTAGACAACCAACAGCTATGAGTGTAACAAAATGGAAGTAATATTCAAAAGAAAGAAAAACGTCTTGTATAAATCTAATACAAAAGACAACTGAATACATCAAATAAAAAACATAAGAGGGCTATGATGGCTCCCGAATCACTTCAGTCTGTGTACCTTTTGAAAACACAATATGAACAAGCAATTTTGTTGAAATGATATCCCGCCGAAAAAGACCTTTTCAAAAATTTACGTGACCACGTAACTCAAAATCGCTCCCAGTCTGCCATTTTGCATCGAATCAAAAAAAGAAAAAGAGGCGTATTGGCAGAATAGGATATTGTACACATGTATAGAGTTTCACAAAATTCTGTCCAATGGTATTGGAGATATTGTCCCGGACGGACGGACAGATGGACAGACAGACAACGCTAAAACTATATCCCTCCGCCTTCGGTGGGGGATAATAATAAAGTCTATGTTTTTCTTTGATATGACCTATTGACCTAGTTTTATACCAGGCTGACTCACTTCAAGAACAGTTTATAATATAAAGACAAACATTCTGACCCTGTTTAATGAGCATCTGAGTGAAAATGTGGTTTCCACAGATTTGTTCCAGTGCAACAGTATATCTGAAAGTAACTAGTGAAGTAATGCATTCTTTCTTTACCAGGCAACATTTTAGACTTGCCCCAATTGAAAGCATGTAGAGATTACAAATTCACTGCAGCTCAAACAATAGTTACTGTCTTTGAAATTGTAGAAAAACATTTTTTGAAAAGGAGAAAATGCTGGTTACCAGCATTTTCTCCTTTTCCAGAAATGTTTTCAAATGCTTTCTTCCCCAAGGCTATTAAAACTTGAGATTTTTGGTATAGGTTTAATTACCCCATTTGCATGAGCTTGATCCACCAAAGACGTGAAGTCCTCAATACTGCCTTCTGTGTCAGGATACTGTACTAAGACACCACAAATGTCTCTATTTGATAGATCTAGCTGCCTCCAATCTCCTCTGTCTATTTCAATACCCAGTGCACTGCAAAAAAAAAAAAACATTAAAATCAAAATACTGAAAGTACTGAAAGACCAGCAAATGTGAAATAAGTGTCCTTGGTAAATATAAAACTTGGTTAGTCCATACATGAATGTAAAACAAGAGCACCACATGTGGGTGCAAATGCTTGGCTGCAGTTGCTTGAAGTGAAAATTCTAAGTAAAAAAATGGGCATAACTGTGTCAAAAACATTTTGACGGTTACCTGCCCTTGTTGTATGGGTTTCCCTTTAATAGTTATCAACTAGTCTATGTTTACAGTAAATATCCAGTAATAACAGGGGTATTATAAAATGGCAAAGTTTTTGCACGACGATGCAGATGATGCAAACAACAAAAACACAGACAACACCAGGGCTTGACAATGCCTCTACTTTTTCTTTGAAAACAGCCATGCTTAAAATGGTCCAATCCACTTATAAGTCTGATCTGTTTTGATCTGGTCCTATCCAGTTATTAAGTCTCAATCTTATAATTGGTAGTCTTAAATTCTATGAAAGATGAAAGGCAAATACTGAAAGTGGCATGATACCCATGTACTGTGCTATGACAGTGCATACCTTGCTTACTATTAGTCTACATTAACAGTTGTAGCTGAACCCAGATTTAACTGCTTCTGCAGACATTGTAAATGGAGATCAGACTGCACCAAACAAGCACTCTCACCATGGATCTCTTCTGTGCACTTCTTTACGTGGTATTCTAACAAAAGCAGCTATGAAATGGCAATATCTGCACTTTTTGTATTAACTGAGAATGTTTATTCCATTTATCTAGCACTATACAATACCTCATAAGGTTAAAGCTTTCATGCCTAGTGATACATGCCTCTGTGGTAAGTCTTGCACAACTATCATTTTGTCATCAGTATATATGCTTTCATTTTGGACAGGAGCTAAATTCTGTCCCGAGGTTAAGAATTGGTAGAATTGCCATAATGTGGTTATTTTCACTGTCTGACTGAAAATCTTTCATCTCTAAATTCTTAAACACTTTAAAGTTTGGATTGATATTCTCTCTATTGACTTGTATTTTGTTTACCTTGCTCTGGTTTCTACAACTCCTATACTCTGAGGGTGACATCTCTGGTCAATGAAAAACTTGGGTCTCTTATTATGTCTGCAAAAAAAAAATTTAAACTGAAACAATGCAATTTACAGCAACAGATGCAACAGATCTTTAACCAATTACCAAACAATCTTGTACCTCAATGAACCACAAGAACTAAGCTTTGAGAGAAAAAAAAAACATTGTGGGAAAAGGAGAAAATGTTGGAACCTGGCATTTTCTCTTTTGCCAATGTTTTCTAACCTTTCACAGACAAATCCCATCATTTGTGCCACATTTACTAAGTTGTCTGCAAATGCTTTCAATTTGAGACTTTCTAATATTTTTTCGTGCGTTAAGAGTGAAACCTATGTTGTTGGTATCTGTATTGTACTATGTTTTTAAAGTCGTGTATCAAAGAAAACATTTTAAGGAGGTAATGAGTCAAACTTTCCACAACTAACTCTATGCAAAATGGCAAAATTTCGGACCCATCCTACTTGAAAGCATTGGCAGAAGATCAATCACAAGTGGCTAAAATCAAGGTATTTGTCACTGACAGGGTGGGAAAAGGAGAAAATACTGATGATAAGCATTTTCTCCTCTTCCCACAATTTTTTAAAAAGCCATCTTTCTATCACCCTCATGGTTTATTTATTGTGCCTCATAAGTCACAACCGTAGTTTATTGAATGACAAACCAAGATTATTACTTAGATGACTGTTCTGTTCTATTCATTGTTCTAATTTCAAATTCCAATACTAGCCATCTGCCTGGCTAAGACGGATTAAAAATCTTGGCCAATCAGACATGTACATGTTCTCTTGGAAATGAAAGTAAGAATCAAACTCAGAATGGCTTAAAAAAAACCTTTACCACACACCATACTTTTAGACTCCTCCAATATGAAGGCATTTGCAGGCAACAAAGTTAAAGCGGCTCAAATAATGAAATTTGTCTTTGAAAGTTTAGAAAACATTGTAGGAAAAGGAGAAAATGCTGGTTACCAGCATTTTCTCCTTTTCCAACAATTTTTTCAAAAAGCAATTATCATCAAGGTTATAACAACAGTAGACTCTGTGGCACAGGGTAAGTACAGCTCCTCATTTGAAAGATGATAAAACATTAACCTGTAGCACATTCCCATGGCTTCCGCAGCTGCTGTAGCTTCGTCCAACAGGGAGGCATTGGATACCGTAAGCCCAGTTAAGTCAGCGATCATGGTCTGATAGTTAAGTAGACTGTTCAGTCTTCCCTGTGACAGCTCTGCCTGATATGGTGTATACTGGGTTGTCCTGAAGTCAAAATGTAAGCATATTAATGCATCAGTACAATTTCTTTCTTCATAACTTTATACAAACATGCTTTTAAACCCTCATTATTAACACCTTACCAGCCAGTGGGTCACTGGTTTGAGTCACCAGCTTGGCAATTTCTCACCAATAATTGATGCTAGTCATTGTGACAGGATTCAATCCTCCCTCACAGCTGATCATTGTTTACAGGATGGTAATGTGCGAAAGCAGCCAGTGGCTTGGTAAGAGAATGATAAAAGAATCTCAATGCAGGCAGGGATAGGGTGCACTGGCCGCCACAATATAACCATTTGAGCAACATGTTTTTCCTGTTTGCAAACGATTTCTATTCTGACAAGTCTAAAATTTTGTCATGTGGTACAGATTTACCCCTTTATCAAGCAACAGATCTTTAGACTCGTCTTAAATGGGGCATTTGCAAAAGATAAGTAAAGTGTATCTCAAATGGTAGAATATGTCTTTGAAAGGGTGGAAAATACTATGGGAAAAGAAGGAAATGCTGGATACCATGGACTATATCTTAATCAAGTCTTTACGATTTTCTATGTCCTTAACCCTTTATCACAAAATCCCAACATTTTACGACCCTTGTAACCAGCATTTTCTCCTTTTCCCACAATGTAATCTAACCCATCCAGGACAAATTTCGTCATTTAGGCCACTTTTCATTTCTCGTCTTCAAATGCTTTCAATTTGGATCAGTCTAAAATTTTGTTGTTAGGTAAAGGGTAAACAAAAACAAGAGGGCCATGATGGCCCTGTATCGCTCCACTGGCTATTAAGTAAAAACACTACAAGCCAAACATTACAATATTCAGCAAATTGATTTCAAACACGAGGACATGCAAACATTTTTCTATCTAATCCTACGAGAAAGTTGTGATCCATGGGCAAAGCCAATTTTGATCGCAAAGCTATAATTATTTGAATCCTGGTGGAGGTCCACAATATAAAGCTCCATACCAAATAATTCAGTTCTTGAATGTTATAAACAAGAAGATTTTCAAATTTTTCTCAATGAAAAGCCCTGTAAAACATGAAACCCATGAGAGGAGAAGATTTTTAAAGAATTCCTTCATTTTTGTATAGTGCAAGAAGCCCCCATTCACCAGAGCCACGTTTTTTGACGGATCAAAATTTTATGAACAGTTTTTGAAAAGGGTCACCCAAGGAACAATCCTGTGAAATTATTTCAAAATCTGACCAGCGGTTTCAGAGAAGAAGAATTTTGAAGAATTCCTTCATTTCTATATGGTGCAAGAAGCCCCCATTCACCAGAGCCACATTTTTTGACGGATCAAAATTTTACGAACAATTTTTAAAAAGGGTCACCCAAGGAGCATATCTGTGAAATTATTTCAAAATCTGACCCGTGGTTTCAGAGGAGAAGATTTTTAAAGAATTCCCTAAAAAATTCCATTTGGTTGCAATGGCAACCAGAGTTTTTGATGGAATCATATTCTGTGAACAGTTTTTAAAGAGGACCTTCCAAGGAACATTCCAGCCAAGTTTGGTCCAAATCCGCCCAGTGGTTTAGGAGGAGTTGATGTTTAAAGAATTGTTGACGACACACGACGCACGACGGACACCAGGTGATCCTAAAAGCTCCCCTTGAGCACATTGTGCTCAAGTGAGCTAAAAAGTTAACATACGGATGGACGCACAACGGACAACGGGCCATAACATAAGCCTGCTGGCCTTCGGCCAGTGGAGCTAAAAAACTTGTCTAGCACCAATCATGTATCACTGCAGCTTGATAATCAAGGGAGGTAAATAGTAACGAACTTTATCTTTCATAATAAGAGTTATTTCCCTTGATTAATGTTTAAATTGAAGTGACAATATTTTGAAGCCCATGTTAAACTTGCGATCCCTGGAATGAAGGCAATTTTGACCCCAGACCTACAATATGAAACTAGAATGTGTGGTTATAAACAAAAAGATTTTTTAATCTTGCCCAATAAAAAGTCATGTAAAACAAGTTTGCTGAATAAAAGGCCCTGTAAAATATGTGATCCATGACACAGGTTTATCAAGTTTTCACTATAAAAGCCAATGTAAAACTTGTGACCCCTGGTGTGGAGTCAAACTTGACCCCCAAAGTTAAAATTTGGGCCCTCTTGGTAGAGGCCCATTATATAAAGCTACATGCAAAATTTGGTAGCCCTAGGCCTAAATATGGCTATGTACAAGTAGATTATTAAAGTTTCCTTATATAAGACCATGTAGAACTTGTGACCCCCTGGGGTGGGGCTACATTTGACCCCCTGGGCTATAATTCGGGCACCCTTGATAGAGACCCCCTAGATAAAGCTAAATGCAAAATTTGATAGCCCTAGCCCTTATAGCTAGATGCGAAAGATTTTCCTATATAAGCCCGCCCATGTAAAACATGTTACCCCCCGGGGCGAAGTCAAATTTGACCCTCGGCTATAATTTGGACACCCTTGGTACAGGTCCACTAGATAAAGCTACATGCCAAATTTGGTCGCCCTAGGCCCCATGGCTAGGTAGAAGAGGAATTTTAAAGTTCTCCCTAAATAAGCCCATGTAAAACTTGTGACCCCCGGGGCGGGGCCAATTTTGACCCCAGGGCTATAAATTGAAGAAACTTGGTAGAGGTCCACTAGATAAAGCTACATGCCAAATTTGGTAGCCCTTGGCCTTACGGTTTCAGACAAGAAGATTTTCAAAGATTTTCAAAATTTTTCAGTTTTGTTGCCATGGCAACCAGAGTTTTTGAAGGAATTACATTCTTTCAAGAAATTCTGAAGAGGACCATGGCAGGATCATTTCTGTGAAGTTTCATCAAAATTGGATGGGTAGTTTCAGAGAAGAAGACGTTTTAAAAAAAAGTTAACGCACGGATGGACGGACGCACGGACGGACGGACGCACGACGGACAACAGGCCATGACATAAGCCCGCTGGCCTTCGGCCAGTGGAGCTAAAAATATTTGAAATGGATTTTTACATAATATATTTTTTCCTTACAAGAAGCTCAACTAGTAGTAAAACAAAAGAAGAGCCCGTTCCAAAGGTTAATCATGCTCACCAGGGGACTTAAACCTTGAACCTTTTAAGTCTTTGTATGAAAGGTCAATCAGTGCTGTAATTTTACAACTTCAACCCTTTACCACACAATCTCCTGACAAAGAAGGCTTTCAAAAACATTGTGGGAGAAGGAGAAAATGCTGATAACCAGCATTTTCTCCTTCTCCAATAATATTTTCCACCATTTCAAAGACAAAACCATTCATCTAAGCCACACTTTATTTGTTGTGTGCAAATGCCCCCAATATAAGCTAGTCTAAATTTTTTGATTTTATTAGCAGATCAGCTTACTGTGATTGTTCTGACATTCACCAAATAACATCATACATACTTTGGTGTAACTAATTCTACTTTAAGTTTTACCAAGTACATCCAACCTTGCTTTTGTTACTACCATATTATACAGTCCTACAACTAAATACAGTCCTAAATCTAATACCAGCAAAAAATCATGTCTGATGGATGGACCAAACAACTATCCCTTAAAGTTATAAAATAATAGTAACTGTACAGCCCAGTTTGCAGAACAACTTCGATTTCCCCGCCCTAGCTAACTCCACTAATCAATTACATGTACATATACATATAATTACAACTTCAATAATCTGGCTTAACTCTTTACCAAAGATCTTGATTTTTAATGACCCTAAAACAGAAGGATTTTGCAACCACCATTTTCTCCTTTTCCCACAATGTTTTCTATCCTATCAAAGACAGAAATCATAATTTTAGCAAACATTTAATATGTCATCTGTAAATGCCTTTCAATATCGTCCAGTCCAAAATTTTGTCATTTGGTAAACAGTTAATCCGGGTTTCGATGATGGTTATGTGGGAAAGCAGCCAGTGGCTTGGAAAGAGAATTGTGTGGAGTACTGGTAAAAGAGACTCCAGGAAAGCAAGGATAGGGGCAACGGCTGCCACGATATAAGTGAAATAATGTTGAAAACAGCGTTAAACACCCTACAATCAATCAACCCACAAATCTGCTTTTCAGGACTTTGATGTCCTTTGATTGTCATCTAGTAAAGTGTAGACTAGCATTGCTATAGTTCAGAAATCATGGAGTACATACCAGCCTGGGTTTTCCAACATATTTCTCAAGATAGTTCTAGGTGTGTGCGTATTGTAATATCCAATCCCTATGTAACTCCTGTAGAGTTTATTCTTCTTGGCCATTGCATAAAGGCGTTTGAGCAGTTCATACTCCCCTGAGGAAAAACATGGAACAGATTGCCATAATCTGTTTAAAAAGAGAAGAGGGCCATGATGGCCCTGTATCGCTCCACTGGCTAATACATATAATCCCTACATGACAAACATTACAATACTTGGCCAATTGGTTTTGAACATAAGACCCCAGAGACAGGACTAAAATTGGTAGCCCAAGTTCTTATGGTAAGTAACAAGAAAATTTCTAAAGATTTCACTACATAAGCCCATGTAAAACTTCTGACCCCTGGGGTGGGGTCAAATTCGATCCTAGGGCTATAATTTAGGTACTCTTGGTAGAGGCCCACTAGATAAACCCACATGCAAAGTTTGGTAACCCTAGGCCTTATGACTGAGTACAGGGAAATTTCTAAAGTTTTGTCTATATAAGCCCATATAAAAATTGTGACCCCTGGGGCTGGGCCAATTTTGACTCCAGGGCTATAAGTTGGGCACTCTTGGTAGAGGCCCACTAGATAAATCCACATGCAAAATTTGATAGCACTAGGCCTTATTGCTAGGTGCAGGAAGATTTCTAAAGTTTTCTCTATATAAGCCTATGTAAAACTTGTGACCCCCCGGGGTGGGGTCAAATTTGACCCCGGGGCTATAAGTTAGGCACTCTTGGTAGACGCCCACTAGATAAAGCCACATGCAAAATTTGGTAACCCTAGGCCTTATGGCTAGGTACAGGAAGATTTGTAAAGTTTTCTCTATATAAGCCTATGTAAAACTTGTGACCCCCGAGGCGGGGTCAAATTTGACCCCAGGGCTATAATTTGAAGAAAATTGATAGAGGTCTAGTAGGTAAAGCTACATGCCAAATTGGGTAGCCCTAGGCCTTATGGTTTCAGACAAGAAGATTTTCAAAGATTTCCAATATTTTTAAGTTTTGTTGCCATGGAAACCAGAGTTTTTTGAAGGAATTAAATTCTTTCAAGAAATTCTGAAGAGGACCGAGGCAGGATCATTTCTGTGAAGTTTCATCAAAATTGGCTGGGTAGTTTCAGAGAAGAAGATGTTTAAAATAAAAGTTAAGGCACGGACGGACGGACAACGGACAACGGGCCATGACATAAGCCCGCTAGCCTTCGGCCAGTGGAGCTAAAAAAAATGAGCTATGCTCTGTGAAAAAGGGGGTGTCATGCATCTGCAAATAGTATTGACCCATGTCAGCCTGCACAGTCCGAACAGGCTGACATGGGTCTAAACTTTTTGCTATTTGTAAATTGTTTGCCTGTCAATATAGGACCATTCTATCCATGATTCAGTCGGTTGTGAGAAAAAATGGATTTGGTAGATTCATGATTAAATGATAACTTGCCTGGTATACCACATGATGGAATATGCATTAAGCCCCCTTTTGCCAGAGCATGGCTCAAAAACATTCACTATATTTAAGAATTAGGACAGAGTTCTACATCTATACAAACCTAAAAGCTAGCTACCTGATTGGGTTAGCCAACCATATTTAAATCAATCAACCTAGTTTTGAAAAGGTAAATGAAGAGGGCTATGGATAAAAAAAGAGTGCACCCATAATTGAAAACATACCATTCTTCATTCACCAAATTTTAAGCAAGTTTTCAACTTTTGATGCATTCTAAAAAGCTAAATCTAGCAGTATTTAAGTGGCTGACCTAACTACAATTCATCCAATCACATACTTGTAGTCTTGCAGAACTTTTGGCAAGACCATGGATTTGAATTACTGACATATATGAGATCAGAAATTTAAATATATCTTTATTTGAAACTGTCATTTCATGGGTATTTTTCAAGATAAAAGTCACTTTAACCCTTTACCAAATAATTCATAGAAATACATAGAAAAGAGGCTTTTGAAGACAATTTTTTGGATCTTGGAGAAAATGCCAATAATTGAAAGTTAAATGTGCCTCACAACTTAAGATTTGTTATAGAAACGATAAAAAAAAAAACCTTGTGAGAAAAGAATTCATCTATGAAGGAAAACTTCATGGAAAAAGAAGAAAATGCTAGTAACTAGCATTTGTCTTTTCCCACAATTACAACAAAAAAACTTCCTTCCTCAGGCCCATGAAAACACAAGATTATCAGGTACTGGGTTAATTGAAGGCTTTTGACAAAATAATTCTGTAAAAATGAAAAAAAAAAACTGCTCCAACAAGCAAATGCTCTATTTGTCACAAGGCTTTCTTGATTGTCAAAACATCATAGATGAGGGGGTAGGGGGGGGGGGGTCCTATAGGACTTCATAGTTAACCCTTATCCTTTTAAATAAGTTAAATGAAACTTTCAAGCTGATAGTGAAAACCTGAATAATGCTATTACAAACTTTTTTTCTTGGAAAATTATATCCTTATCGAACAGTGTAGATCCAAGATCAGACTGCACGTTTCATGCAGTTTGATCTTGATCTGCACTGTCTGCAAAAGGTCAGCTAGTCGAGCTTAGCAGCCTTAAAATTAAGGGTATCAAAGGTCCTGGATTTAACCCAACCCTGGGTTTGCAGTAGGAGTGTTCTATAAAGCAAAGCTTTGCAGTGCCCCTGCCTTATACAGGTGAAACCCATGGAATGATTGATTGATTGATTGGTGTTTTACGCCACTTTCAACATTATTTCAGTCACATCACTGCAACAGCTCATGTATTCATATTTATCTTTTCTGGTATTCACCAGCACTAGACCAGGGCTCTGAAATGTCTTGCCGAAGGACACTCCCAGGAAAAACCGAGTGGATCCATTGAGGCTCGAACCTGGGGTCTCCAGGTCGCAAGTCCTACACTTTACCACTGAGCCGCAAAGGACCCCCTGAAACCCAGGAAAACATGAATATAATGAGCTGCCATTATGATATGAACAAAATAAAATTTGAGCCTGGTAAAACAACCTTCAGTCAGTCAATCAATCAGACAATCAGCCAATCAATTAGCCAATCAATCATCCTATCAATTAATCAGCCAGCCAATCAATCAATCAATCAATCAGTCAACCAACATGCAAGTTGAAGTTTTTATGCTTTTCTTGCATGATGCAATAAAACTGTTAACCCTATACCCCACGACAAAATGTTTAACTCTTCCAAATGAAAAGGATTTGCAGACTACAAAATAATTGTGACTCAAATGATGGAATTTATCCATGACGAGGTAGAAAACATTGTGGGAAAAGGGGAAAATGCTGGTAACCAGCATTTTCCCCTTTTCGCACGATGTTTTCAAAAGGCCTTCTTTCTCAGAGTTGTTAAAACTCGGGATTGCGTGGTAAAAGGTTAAGTTACATAAGGATGGGTGTTTATGTTTTGTTAAATGCTATATTTATCAATTATTAAAAACTGGCAAAAAATAACTTGGTTTGAATACCACACAGCAAGAGACATAAACAATATCATGTGATTCATACAGAGATTGTCCCAATTAATGGACAGGAATCCAATTTAGAAAGTTTGTGCAAGGGCCAATCAAAAAATAACATAGACAATTTATTTTTCATTGCTGGTTTTCATATTTTCATGAATCTCTTTTACAGCCTAGTACAACCTTGTGGGGGGGGCCTGTGTTTCGAAGATCTTGGTTGTCGGTCCTTAGGTTGTTGATTTACAGCACGTAACATATTAAGTTACATAATCATAGTAACAACAGCGCAAGGTTCATACAGGTGTAGTTCTATGGCCGTCAAAATCTGGTTGTGCTATGTGAAAAATTGTTCATTTCTATAACAATCATAGCTTAGTGAAAGCACATTAAATGACCAAGAAATGAGTTACACTTTTATTCCAAATTTTATAAATTTCTGTCAAGTAAAAGTTTCAATATTAGTGTCTGCATATTTTTTTAATGGCCCTCATAGTGCTATCAAAGGTCAGACAATGGTTGTTTATTCTTTTATCCGATTAAAAACAGAACAGAAATGAGTTCAAGTTTGATTTGCACTGGTTGTAGAGTCATTATCTACTTTCATTCCACAAAAAGAGAACAAAAGATGTCTGTATTATTTAATCCTGTAAACCATACATGTACTAAAAAAGTTGTTCTTAAAATTAAGGATCAATTTGGAATCAGTTCAATGACTTAAAAAAAATGCACAATTAATCCTTCATTTTACTGCAAAGTCATACCGAGCTTCCTTTCACCCTTTCGGCGCCATAGGTGAAAGCAGAGGCTTTTGCGGACAGCATAGATCAATATCAGACTGCACAGAATGTGCAGTCTGATCTTTGATCTATACCGTCCGCTTGTGTAGTCAAGCCTATACAATCAAAATCTTTGTAAGTTTCAATGGATTGTATTTAGAGCCGTCGAAAGAGGTCGAGTTTATTTATTTGGTGCTGAAAGAGTTAATCAAGTCTTTATATAGCGACAGTATTAGACTTGTCCATATTTGACGCATTTGCATACAATACAATTGTATTTAGGGCTGAAATTTATAATGGGATTTGTCTTGGAAAGAATAGAAAACATTGTGGGATAGGAGAAATTGCACATTACAAGCATTACCTCTTCTTCAAACAATGTGTACAAAGGCTTTCCACCTCGAGGTCTTTGTTAAAACAAGGAAGTGGCCAGTAAAGGATAAACTCTTTACCAAACAATCCTAAACATTGTGGAAAGAGCAGAAAAAGCTGTTTTAACCGCAATGTTTCAAAAGGCCTCTTCTTCAAAGTTGTGGAGTCTCAGAATTGTGTGGTAAAGGGTTAACTCTTAACCCTTTACCACACAATGCCGACTTTTAAAGACCCTGGGAAAGAAGCCTATGAAAACATTGTGGGAAAAGGAGAAAATGCTGGCAACCAGCATTTTCTCCTTTTCCCACAATGTTTTTTACCCTATCAAAGAAAGACTGCACCATTTAAGCCACACTGAAATTGTCATCTGCAAATGCTTTCAATTTGGACAAGGCTACAATTTTATCGTCTGGTAAAGGGTTAAATAATGACAAAATTTAAAACTGGTCCAAAATAAGGACAAATGCAGACAATGAATTAAATATAGCACAAATGACTAGCATTGCCTCAAAAATCTATAATACAACATAGTTGGAAAACTGATAAAATACTGGTTACCAGCATTTTTCTCCCTTTTCCACAGTGTTTTCAGAGGGCTTTTTTCCTCAGGATCATAAAACAGAAGATTATTTGTTGAGGAGTTCAACATTTCTCTCTTGCATCACCTGTACCAGTTAGAGGTGCATCTAATTTTAGCCTGTAATGGTAATGGCCTTTAGTGAAACCGACAAACAAAATTGTCACAGTCTTCATTACAAAATGCTACCCTCTTTTGATAATATTATCAAGGTTACCTTTTCACTGTCATGTGACAAAGCGGCAGACAAATAACCTCATTTGACCTATTGCAGAACTATGTAGTAAGATTAACCCTTTACCACACAATCCCGACCTTTAACAACCCTGAGGAGGAAATCTTTTGAAAACATGGTGGGAAAAGGAGAAAATGCTGGTAACCAGCATTTTCTCCTTTTCCCACCATGTTTTCTAAATTTTCAAAGACAATTCAGTCACACTTAATTTGTCACCTGCAAATGCTTACAGATTGGACAAGTTTAAACTTTCTTTGCCTGATAAAGAGTTAACTCAATCCTGTTCAAGCTAGAATTGGACCAACCAAAACTAGTTCTTTAACCCTTTACACACAATCCTGAGTTTTACCGATCTTGAAGACAAAAACTTTGAAAAACATTGTGGGAAATGGAGAAATTGCTGGTAACAAGCATTTTCTCCTTTTTCCACAATGTTTTCTAACCTTTCAAAGACAAATTCCATTATTTCAGTCACATTCATAAATTATGTCTGCAAATGCTTTCAGTTTGAACAAGTCAACATTTTTCTTGTTTGGTTAAGAGTTAATCACACAAGTGAGAAACATTGTGTTTCAGTTTTTTCAACATTATGGAAAATACTGTTTGAAAAGGAGCAATTTGATTTTAGGACACATGTACTCATTCCTTTTCTCTCAATGTTTAATCGAGTGTGGTTAAAATATGAGCTCCATAATTGTGTGCCATGCCCTGTGAAAAGGAGGTTTATTACATCTGAAAACAGATCAACCTACGTCAGCCTGCGCAGCCCACGCAAGCTAGCCTGAGTCAAAGCTTTTTGCATTTGGTAAATTCTCTGCATGTCACTGGACTATTCCACCTTATAATTATGTCAGTTGATAGATAAAATGGTTTTTTTGGATCCATAATTTTATACTGACTTGCTTGCTTGCTATAATGCATCATGGAGATGAATTTAAATCCCTTTTGCAAGAGAATCTGAATGGCTTGTATAATTTCTAAGCAAATCCCCAAGAGCTCGGGTTTTCATTTTCAGCTTAAGCTTCAAAGGGTGGAAATCCCAGAGAAAAATAAAAGCAAAAAATTACACCCTCCTGTTCTGCATTGCTTACAAAATGCACTATGGGAGCATAGATCTTGAAGTTGTGCACATATGGGCCAATTCTTTACCAAATGACAAAACTTTATACTTGTCCAAACTGAAAGCATTTGCAGATTAAAAAGTAAATGTGACAGTTCAAAACATAGTGGGAAAATGCTGGGTTACCAGTATTTTCTCCTTTTCCCACAATGTTTTCAAAAGCTTTCTTTCTAAGGATTGTTAAAAGTCTGGATTAAGTAGTAACTATCTAAACTAACTCCTTCACCTGAGAGTTTTCATAAACAGTAAGTTCATGACCTTGTTTTGACATTGTAATACCTCCTCGCTGACATTTCCTCCATACTAGGTTGAGCTCCAATACGGAATATATACCCTCAAAGTGACAAATAAACTAAACGGATATTTTCGATATAGAAATAAGACCCAAATAAAAGCAATCTCAAAGTTCCTCTTGTCTGAATAGGAGGTTATATACCCCTAAATAATGTAATATTATTGGTCACCAGTATCTTCTCCCTTTTCCCACAATGTTTTCAAAAGGCTTCATCCTTTGGATCGTGAAAACATGGGATTGTTTGGTAAAGGGTCAACTCTCTTCCAAATGACAATATTTTCAGAATCGACCAAATGAAAAGTATTTACAGATTACAAATGTAGCTCAAATGATGAATTCTGTCTTTGATGGTGTTATTGAGAAACAGAGTTATGAATACACTCAGGAAAACATTTTGACAACTGAAAAAAAAACGCACAATATGACCTGATAATTTTTTCATATTATGTTATTTAGGTGTAAATAACTTCCTATTCAATTCAAAATGCTTCAATTCACAGGCTTCTGAATGACAAGGTAGTACATGGAGAAAAAAACCAATAAAGTATATGACATAATGTCTAATATAAGCAACAATAACCTTAACAATAAAACTCCACTAACCGTGTACCAAATAATCATGAGTTTTAACAACCTTGTAGAAAAAGATTTGTTTGTGAAAACATTGTACGAAAAGAACAAAATGCAGATAACCAGCATTTTCTCCTTCTCCCACAATGTTTTTCACCCTTCTAAAGATAAGTCCAATCACTTAAATCACATCTAATTTGTGGTCTGCCTATTGCGTCAATTTGGACAAGTCTAAAATTTTGTGGTTTGGTAAAGATTTAATTTAGCAATCCCATGTCCTGAGGAGGAAGACTTTTGAAAACGAGTGACTTCAGGGAAAATCACTCCATTCTTAGCAATTCAGTTTGTTAATGTGTTGAAGGGACATAGAGAGGACTGCATGAGGGAAACGGTTAGTCGTACCCATTACTATGCAAATATGACTTTTGACAACACTAGAGTGGTCTGCCCTTCACAACATTCTTGAAGAAAGAGGGAATTACATGTACTCATTGAAAATAATTGCAAATTTGCCCATATCAATCCATTTTCCTCCATACACTCACTGATCCAGTTTAAGGTGTGTAAAACCAGCCTGTGTGTTGCTTAATTTTTTACCAAACATTTCCAGCATTTTCTCCTTAACCTTTAATGCTTTCTACCATTTCAAAGACAAATCCTATCGTTTGAGTCATATCTGTTTTTCGTCTGCAACTACATTCAATTTGGGCCAATCTTACATTTTGTCATTTGGTCAAGACTTAACCCTTGACAAAATGTCAAAATTTTGGATTTGTCCAACTTGAAAGCATTTGCAGGCAACAAATAAAATGTAGCTCAAAAGTGAAAAGTTACCTGAGAAAGGGTAGAAAACATAGTAGGAAATGGAGAAAATGCTGGTCACCAGCATCTTCTCCTTTTCCCACAATGTTTTCAAAAGCCTTCTTTCACACTCCTCAGGGTCATTACACTTTGGGTTTGTGTGGCAAAGGGTTAACTAGTAAATGATAAACTCTTACCTAATGGCTCATCAACGTCAAGTTCACCTTTCAACCGTATATTGCGGGGAACTGTCTTCTCAACCAGCTCTTCAATACTCTTTAAAAAACACGATGGAAACATCCTGTTAACTCTCTACTAAACACTCCCAAGTTTTAAAGACCCCTAGAATTAATGCATTTGACATGATGTAGGAAAATGAAAAAATGCTGGTAACCAGCATTTTTTATAATACTCACAATTTGTTTCTGTTTTTTCAAAGATGAATCATTCATTTAAGATACAATTTAGAAAAGCATAATATTTTGTCATTTGTAAAGGGTTTACTCTCAATAACATGATAAATTTAAGACTTGTACATAATAAAAGTAATCGCAGACAACAAATCAAAAGTGGATACCAGCATTTTCTCCTTTTGCAACAATATTTTCTTTTAATCTCTTTACTCAGGCTAAAACATGGGACTGTTTGGTAGAGGATTCAACAACAACACAGCCATAGCAAGTCTTACAGCTAGGTGTAACTTCATTACATTTACTTAAAAATTACCTTCTTCAGAAAACCTATTCTGTCATGCAGCAAATCACATTGTGTAAACATTGTGGCAAATGGAATTTATGGTTGTTTCAAACAATTTCTCCTTTAGCCACATATTTTTTGTATCTTTCTTTTTATCAAACTGTTTTTAAGATTCTTTTGCTATAGTTTACAAGGATGCTTTCATTTCAAAGTTTTCTGTTAAAAAAATCTGATTCAGGAGGCAACACATTCAGTTGACAACAAAAAGATAATTTTAGGTAGTCTACCCTGCAATTATTTTAACCCTTTACCACACAATCTTGACTTTTAACTGCCTTGAGGAAGAAGGCTAATGAAAACATTATGGAAAAGGGAGAAAATGCTGGTTACCAGCATTTTCTCCTTTTTCCACAACATTTTTGTACCCTTCATAAGACAATTTCCATCCAACTGAGGCACATTTAATTTGTTGTAAATAAATGTTTTTTGATTTGGAAAAGTAAAATTTTAACCCTCAAAGCCCTTTTCTTTACTTCAGGCCTTTATAGACCAAGATCAGATGGCACAAAAGGTGCAGTCTGATCTTTGTTTTTGTGTGTCCGCTTTGCTGGATCCAGCTCATTTTAACTGTTTTTTCTTTATTTAAAAACTTCCCCAGTTCTGTTAAAAATATATACAAGTAAGTCATGATCTAGTCTCGACCACGCCAACTTGTCAAATTCTCACTTTTTATTTCCAAAGAAAATGTTTTAGCTGTTCATTCTGAATCCAAGGCATCCATGTTATTTTTTTTTATAGCCTAATAATCTGATCTAAACAACTGTCAAAGGTAAAAATAAAATGTTACCTTAACACCGACAAAGTCAAGCATCGATTGTATTTCATCTTCATTCGGTCCTATATGCCTATCTGCGAAAACATTGTGAGGAGGAACGAGCGAATCCACGGCAGCGGAACTTCGATTCCGTTGTTGAGTGCTTGTTGTAATGGAGTTTGAAACGCAACAACGGCCAAGTGTCGTCTGGTTGATGTTTGAAATTGCCTTTACCCAGACAACTGAACGCCGGGTAATGGAACGAAAACGCAACATTTCCCTGGTCCTTTTCTTGCCTCCGGTAACTCAGAAAAACCTGAAATGTACGGCTATTTTCTAAAATTCTACGAATTCTGCGCCGCGCTCAGTGTTTACTGAAAAGTTAGCAAGCTTAAGGTCAAGGATATTGTCAGTGCAGTTTGGCCAATCAACGTACGCATTGCAATGGTAGTTTGGAGGTGTGTGTCAATATGAATATTCATTAAAAAGTTGACAGGATTGTACGGAAATGAATGCGCAATGCACGTCTTTAAATGCTCTGAATTGGCATCGATAAGCATTTAAAGGCATAAAATATATCCATATTTTATTTTCAAAATAGTTTGATGAAATAATAAGATAAAAAGGATTAATATTGATTATGAACTGAGTCGAACATTTTCGGAAAGTACATTGTACGGTTTTCCGGTCCACTGAGAACAAAATATAAACATTTGTAGCACGTGTGAAGGAACGACGATGACTGAAATTGTTTCAAGAATATTTTTACTCGCCAAAAATAACCGGATTTTTCAACGGTGATGAAGAAAAAAAATGGAAAAAGTGGTGCATATGTATTTTTCTTACTTTCCACGTTAATTATTCGATAACCAAGGTTTCTGCGGGACACGTGGATTCATCACAAACTAGTTTCTACCAGACGAAACCGATAAAATACTGAAAGGGAGATAACTTTTCTACAAGACAGTAGGAAGAGTTTCTGAATTTACCAGGTGTCATTCAGGTAACACCTGGATGTCGACTCTTTTCGTAAATGTACGTTGCAGTTAAGACTGCGGACTGTATAGCTTAAAGATCAGATTGCATATAAGGCTGCACTCTTTACACTAGTGTCCAACTTTGTGAAACTTTTCATGGTGAAAACCCTTGTAATATTTGGGTTCTGTTTTAAAACTAACGTTTATTTCAAACAATGACGATACATACCTTTGGGAGCCGGCTATCAGGAAAATAAAAAGTTTAAGATGATTTTAAAGTCTAAACTGTGACAACAAAAAGTTGGTAGATCTACAATGATGGTATCTAGACCTATTTGAAAACTGAATATGAAATGTCACTGACGTAGATCTAGTCTATTTAAAATAGATTAATAGTTTTTTTACTTCACTCTTTACCAGACGGCAAAATTTTATAGTCCAAATTTGAATCATTTCTAAACGACAAAATAGATCTAATAGAGACTCAAAAATTGAACTTTGTCTTTTTTTTTTTTTTTTTTTTGGAAGGGTATAAAACATTGTGGGTAAAGGATAAAATACTAGTAACCAGTATTTTCTCCATTTTCCCACAATGTTTGCTTCCATTGCAAAGCCTGAAAAATTCCATTATTTAAGCCTTTTAATTTGTCGTCTGCAAACGCCTTCAAACTTGGACCAGTCTAAAAATTTTACGTCTGGTAAAGAGTGAAGGAAATGAAAAGGAACACATAATCAAGCATTCGTATATCAGTCTGCAAAAGAGTGAGTGCCTAGTGGTGACCTGATGACATTTCTGTTCTACTTATTGTTTGTTTGCTGATTTACAGGCTCATAACAAAAGTGCGTTTTCTCCAAGATGCAAAGTGTCAGGAGAGAGAGAGAGAGAAAGAGAGGGGGGGGGACAGCACGAGTGAAGAAGAAAGAAGTAAGCTTTAATTTTTATAAGTGATCCGTCGTCCCAAAAGTATATCTTAAGTGGCAGTCGGCTTACTTAACCCTTTACCAAACAATCCCTGGTTTTAACGACCCCGAGGAAGAAGCCTTCTGAAAACAGTGTGGGAAACGGAGAAAATGCTGGTAACCAGCATTTTCTCCTTTTCCCACAATGCTTTCTACTCTTCCAAAGTCAAGATTCAATTTTTGAGTTACATTTTTTGTCGTCTACAAATGCTTTCAATTTGGACCAGTCTAAGATTTTGTCGCTTGGTAAAGAGTTAAATAACAGTTAAGTAGTACTTAAATCGTAACTCGTGTACTGCAAAATACAAAAATGAAAAGTTACTTGTACGAGAAGTGAATAACAAGATCAAAGATCGGACCCCACAGCACATGCTCTGTGAAAAGAGGGCTCAATGCATCAAAATGCATATGCGAAAAGTATCGTTCCAGGTCAGCCTGCGCAGTCCGCGCAGGCTGACCTGGGCCGAAAATTTTCGCTATTGGTAAATTTTCTACATGTACAAGGACCGGTATACCTTGGGATTAAGTCGGTTATTAAAAGAAGTGGCTATTAGGGGTCCATAAGTATGTGGTGGCTTGCTCGGTACCATGGATAACGGGGATGCAATAAGCCCCCTTTTGCCACAGCATGGCTCAAATACTTTCAGTTTGGACAAGTCTTAATTTTTTGTCGTCTGGTAAAGAGTTAATGACCCCTTGAAACGAATATAGAGAATATTAAGCAGACGACATCGGATCCATAATTGTGAATGAGGAATAATCAAAATGAACAACCGTTTAAATGAATACATGAGAAAACATTGTGACCAAACGAAAAATTTAAATATTTGTTACGAGCAATGTCTCCTTTTGCCATAATGTTTTAAAAAGTGGTATGCTGCATGTCGTCTGAAGGAAGCATTGTGTTAAATCTTTAGCAGACGACAAAATTATAGACTTGTCCAGATAGAAAGTATTTGCAGACGACAAAGATTAAAAGTTATTGCAGACGACAAATTCAGTGTGATTGAAATCGGATAGAATTCGTCCAACATATCATAAATTATTATCATTTCAACCACCTTCAATTTGTTGTTTTCAAATATTTTCAATCTGGACTGTTAGGTTACAAAACATTGCAGGAATAGGAGAAAATGCTGGTTACCAGCATTTTCTTCTTTTCCCGCAATGATTTCAAAATTGTTTTCCAGCAGGGTCGTTATAACACGGGACCATAAGAGGGTTTAATACAACTCATACCTGATGGTATAGAAGTCAATAGTCAAAAGGTAGTTATTCCCTATTAGTGTTATCTGTTCGTCTCATAGCGAGCAAATGATCTGTGCTTTATATGGAAACTGTATTTATTGGTAAGGCCCTGTCACGTGGTGTATCCCAGAGTCTGTTTTATCGCATATACGTATTTTATACACATTTCATTTTTGTTTGTTTATCTGTTTGTCTGTCTGTTTGTAGGGGGTCTTGCTTGGTTCAGTGGTAAAGAGTAGGGCTCTTAAGCTGGAGGTCCGTGGCTCGAGCCCCGCAGGACGCACTGTGTCTCTCATAGGAGTGCAGGTGGACAAGGCACTTCAGAGCCCCAGCCTGGTACTAGTGAAACCCAGGACATACATGAATGTGTGAGCATAATGTTGAAAGCAGAATAAAACACCATTCAGTCAATCTGTTTGTTTGCTTGATTTTTTTTTTCGTGTTTGTTTTGTTTGTTTGAATGAGTGGGGGTTTTTTTTAATGTCCCCTTCAACTGAACATCAGTCATATCCACAACGACTGCTCACCTATCGACGATTTTCCTGAGTTCCCGATCAGGGACCGAAGATGTACCCTTTTGCTTACGATCCCTCGTTTCACCATTTCTAGGTCCCGTGCTCTACAAACACATCCGGAGTGAGAAACGCCATCAGTGAGGATGGAAAATGGATTTCACTAGTACAAATCCAACGCATATAATTAACCATCAGACAACATTAATGAAAGACGTGTTTAAGAGACTCGGAATAACTCAAACTAAAGCATGTTCGAATAATCGAAATTTTACTATCTATTTAAATACGAGTAAACTATCCGTAATTAACGAGAATTAAGTTAACTAGAGTACTTCTAAAACCATCTGTGCGTAAGGCTATTCCTTGTGCTGTTTGCCAACAGCGTAGATTAAATCTTTACCACACAATCCCGACTTTTAACGACCCCCTCGAAAAACGAGCTTTTTGAAAACATTGTTGGAAAAGAAGAAAATGCTGGTAGCCAGCATTTTCTCCTTTTCCCACAATGTTTTCTCTATTTTCTAAAGTCAAGTTGAATCATTTCAGTGGCATTTTAACTGTCATCTGCAGATGGCATAAAGTTTGAAAAATGTAGAATTTTGTCGTCCGATAAAGAATTAAGACCAGATTGCAAAGAATGTGTAGCCAGGGTTCGAATTCACAAACCATTTTTAAGGACATTCTCAGTCTTATTCGCCAAGATTTTCTAAATTTGAGAGTAACACAATTTCTCCCGAGCTGGAGACCCGGGAGCGGGTGTCAACTTTGGGATTCTTCATCGGCCCACACATTTGGCGCGAGTACTGGTGTAGTTCCCAGGAAGCGGAATCGAGAGAGATTAGTATAAGTTGTATTAGTATAAGTTTCTCAATCGATGTAAAATAAATATGTTTAAACTAAACCAACACAATTTCTGATTGGCTAAACCCATTTAGTTTAGCCAATCAGAAGATGTATTACTTTCAAATTTGGAAGTGGAGGATATGACTAATAATGCTTTTAAGAATGGTTGGTGAAATACGGATCCTGGTCTGGATCGTCACCATCCAATATGTTGCTAAATACGGTTAACACTGGGGGTAAAACGATGCATTTTGAAAAATGGTAACTCGGTCATTTTCATTGATATAATAATCTAGTTAAATTCTATGGCGCTCAAAGTGTTAGCCAAAAGTTCAGTAACCTCTGACCTATGTTGTTGATTTCAGCTAGCCGACAATGTCATCATTATGAAATCAGTGTCAGTTTCCTGTTATCCGTTTTCGCCTGAACATTGCTGGTAAATTGAATGGACTCTCCCCAGATAAGAAACACGTGGATAAATTTCAAGACATGCGGGGGAAAGAGGTTGTTAACAGTACTCCAGAATTATCCGTTTTGATACGTCTCCAGGTTTAGAAGATAATGCTAGAAAAGACGCAATCGCTTGTAACAATCACTTACTCTTTTTTCTACAATATTTTCCATATTAAAACATTAGAACAAGGTAATTATTCCATGACTTGAGCTACTTTTCCTTTGAACTACTTCATCGTTTAATCGTACATGTATATCCAGAGTGAGTCCATGTGGTAAAAAAATAAGCAAATTCGGTTTAACGGACAGTGTAGTTCCAAGATCGTCAAACTTTTGATTTCATAACTTGAAAATATGATAACTTTGTATTCAAAAAAAAAACCGGAGGGGTTTGATTGATTTTCCGTTTATCAATCGTCGCCAGCGAATGCCCGTATGGGCATATGGGCAAAGTCCTCAGACGGCTGGAAGTTATGTTACAATGGATAGTGCAGGGCATAAGACAAAACCCATCCTAAGTTACACAAAACGTGCAGTCTGATCTTTGATCTACACTGTCCGATAAGGGCATATTTTCCTCCAAAAATAACTTTAAAATAGCAAAATTTGGATTCTTACAACTGGCATAAAAGTTTCATTTCGCTTATTTAGCAGGTTAAGGGTTAACTTCTGCGACCTGTAACTGTTCACACCACCGCAGGTCCGATATAGACGAAAAAAATGAGCCATTCTCTGGCAACAGGGGGCTTAATGCATCTCCGTGATCCATGATACCAAGGCAAGTCATCACATAATTATGGATCTATAAAACCCATTTTGTCCAACAACTGACTGAATTAAGAGGTACACTGGTCCTTGGACATGCAGAAAATTGACCAATAGCGAAAAGTTTCGGCCTAGGTCAGCCTGCGCGGATTGCGCAGGCTGACCTGGGCTGAAACTTTTCGCAGATGCATTAAGCCCCCTTTTCACAGAGCATGGGTCAAATCGTTTCGTCACTTTTCCAATCTTGGGGTCATTTTCATTTAGGTCATTTGTACTTTGCTTTAACTTGTACATAAACTAGTCTGCTAACTTGTTAACCAATAACTGTACAGGCAATTTTACTAACATACGTACCCCTGAGCAGTGCATGCAAAAAGGATAGTTATTTGTGAGAAAAGAATATGACTTTCTTTTATAAATCTTTTCGTATGTCATCCTCACTTAAACATACATCTTCACTCGTTTTCAACCAGTTTTTTAACCGTTTTTTCCCCCTTTATTTTATGAAACTACAATCACTCTTGTATCTTCATGCCAAATATTGGCCCTGATGGTTGCAAGGTTGCACAGATTACGGCAGATGGAAAATGTATTTCATTCTATTTCGGCTAGCCATAGACATAACAACCACAGTTATCGGTTTAAATCGAAGACAAATCCCTAAAGTTTCTTTACACCATACACCTTATACTGATTTTTTATCTACGTTTACACAGCTGACCAGATTATAACATCGCCAAGTTTTAACAGCGTTTGTTTACTCTCTGGCTGTAAAGATGTCTCTTTAAGAAAACGGTTTTTTTTCCCATGTTTTTCTTGTTTATGAGAGAGAGAGAGAGAGAGAGAGAGCGAGAGAGAGCGAGAGAGAGAGAGAGCTTGACAAATGCTTTGTTATATACATTATGTAATATCGACTATGTACACTTGTACTCGTCTAATAAAATATCTGTTCCGTTCTGTTTATAATGATAATGGAAAGGATCGTAGGAAGAACTCCAGTTTGTATGGTGATAACTTTATGGCGTCAAAACTTTACCAAACAATCCCGAGTTTTGAGGAAAAACGCCTTTGAAAACATTGTGGAAAAAGGAGAAAATGCTGGTAACCAGCATTTTCTCCTTTTCCCACAATGTTTTCTATCCTATCAAAGACAAATCTCACCATTTTCGCAATATCTAATGTGTCATCTGAAAATACTTTCAATTTGTACCAATCTAAAATTTTGTCGTGTTGTCAAAAAGATGAAAATTATTCTATTTTCAGGTATCAGAGACAGATCATCTTTTGACGGATTTTATAACGTTTGAAAATTGACACAGATTAAGTGTCCAATTGTTGGGTTTCGTCGCAAATAAAGAAATATTTACCACTATACCATTATTCTGGTAAACAGCTAAAAAAAAATTTTAATTCGGTAATAAAAACCCAAATGTTGCTATTTCCAAGTTATGTTTTGGGGAATAATATCTCCTTATCGGACAGTGTGGATCCAAGATCAGACTGCACGTTCTGTGCAGTCTGATCTTGATCTACACTGTCCGCAAATGGTCTGCGAGTCGCGCATAGCAGCATAAGGGTTAAACATCCACTAAAACAAATGAGAACTGATAATATTCCGTGAAATTAAATTTATTTCCAAAATCATTTAAAATTTCATGCACATATATTTCCGTATAACAAGAGTAATCATTATCAAATTGTCATTCTATAAAAACAAAGAGTTACAAGTGAGTAGTTAAGGCACTTAAAATATAAGAAGAAACTACTTATTGGTAATTAAATTAATTCAGATTTTAATAGATATTTTAATTTACCACCCCCCCTTCCTCACCCGAAGCACTGGGTTGCTTGTGGAAAAATCCTTAGGAAAAACTTTTCAGAGCGCGAGCTAAATACAGGTGAAACCTAGGGCATCGACGAATTAGTGGGTTGTTGCCGTGATATGATTGAAATAATGTTGAAAGCAATGTAAACCACAAATAATTAATTAAACAACCAGCCAGCCAGCCAACCAACTAGCCAACCAACCAATCAACCAAACGAACAGCCAGCCAATCAATCAATCAATCAATCAATCAATCAATCTGATTTCACAAAATTGTCATTCCAATCCTGGGTCTACACTATCTAATATCTAATCAGTTTCTCAAAAACAGCCCTGAAAAAATGAAGTGCTCGAGCCAGTTTCGTCTTTAGAAAGAAAGTGTTAGGGCTGAGCAAAGTACATGTGTACGACTTTGTCTATCCAGTACAGAAATTGAACAGTACTTAAAAGTACAGTCACTGGCCAAAACTATTTCATCAAATCTGAATTACAATTCACTTACATGAATTTTAAATAAAGCTCCGACAGTAAAAGACGCGCAGTCCGATCTTGGGAGGACTCTACTAATTAGCCTGTCATGATATTCTAGTCAAATATCCCTACAATTCTTAAGTTAACCAGTTCATCGGTTTAACACTTTACCCAACGAAAAAATATTAGCCTGGACGAAACTGAAACCATTTGCAGACTACATATTGAATGTTAATCAAAACATAAAACTTGTCTTTCAAAGGATAGAAAACATTGTGGGAAAAGAAGAAAATGCTGGTCACCAGCATTTTCTTCTTTTCCCACAATGTTTTGAAAAGGCCCCCTTTTCAAGGTCGTTTAAACTCGGAATTGTGTAGTAAAGAGTTAACGCATATAGCCTATTCGCCTTATCCCTCAGTCTAAAGGTTAAAACTTGGTATTTGCGTGTACCAACTTCTACTTCAAAGGGGGCTAACACGTTACTAATTTTTTTTATCATCAAACAAAACTTAAAAAGATGTTTTATCACTCGATTTTTTCAAGTGTCATCCAGCCAGGTTTCGTTTATCAATTTCTTTTTTTTAGAAAATCTAATAAAGACTAGAAATTTTCATACGAATGCATGGCTGGCTTTAAAATTAAAATATAAGATCCATGCTCTGTGAAAAGGGCCTTTAATGCATCTCCGTGATGTATGATACCAAGCAAGTTATCACATTATTATAGATCTATAAAATCCATTTTGTTGAACAACAGGCTGAATCATGAGGTAGAATGGTCTTTTGACATGCATAAAACTTACAGAAAGCTAAAAGTTTCGACTCAGGTGAGTCTACTAGGACTGCACAGGCTGAGTTTGGTCGACACTTTTTGCTTAGGCATTAAACCACCTTTTCACCGAGCTTGGCTCATATATTTTGAACAGATATTAAAACCAGCCACTCGGATACATGTAGTTCTGTTTGGAAATTCGTTTGGTTATATTTTTTAGGGGGTTTGGGCTCGAATCCCAGCCGAGGCAAATTATTTTTACAATATTTTTCCCTCAGCTAAGAGTAAACAGTCAAATCCTTCAAATTTTTTTCTTACAATATATATAGGATCTGACATGAGTTGGCGCTGAGATAAAATTTTATTAAACGAGTCTAGGGAAAATGTTATTAAGCGAGCCTTTGGCGAGCTTAATAACATTTTTTCTTGACGAGTTTAATAAAATCTTTATCTCATACGTCAACGAATGTCAGATTCTTTTTATCACATAACGATATTTCACAAATCATAGATAAGAAGGTGCAAAACCATCTATAGATGCACACGCGGTAATATCAATAAAACCCATTCCCCTCTACGAAATACGTACAAAATGACGTCAAAAATGACGTCACACAATAGTGATATTAAACGTGTATGAGATAAGAAAATTCGTAATGGGTATATTACACTGCAAACAAGGGAGGTTATGTGATAAAACTTTCTCCCCCCTCACCCCAAAAAAGGTCAAAATCTATTCCATGTTCCCATATCCCTCTACAACACAATCTGGAGTTTATCCCCGGTTACTAGCATTTTCCCCTTTTCCTACAATGTTTTCAAACGTGTGAAAATCAAATCCCACCTTTGGAGCCACATTTAATTTGTCGTCTGCAGTTGCTTTCAATTTGAATGAGTCTAAAATCATTGTTAAGACTTGAAGAAAACTTTGTTGTATGGAAGAAAATCTTTAGAAAAATCCTAATGTTGTAACGGACTACGGTTTACGGTAAACAACAGAAATCAACAAGTGGATCAGCCGAGCCGCCTTAGCTCAGCCGGTAGCGTACCAGACTTGAGAACAGTGGGTCGCTCGTTCGATCCAACGCTCGGTTAATTTCTTTCCGATGGTTGATGATAGTCATTGCGATAAGATTTATTCCTCTCTCACCGCTGATCATTGTTTCGACGATGGTTATGTGGGAAAGCAGCCAGTCGTTTGGAAAGAACATTGTGCGGAGTGCTGGTAAAAGAAACTCCAAGAGAGCATGGATAGGTGCACTGGTCGCCGCGATATAACTGAAATAAAGTTGAAAACGGCGTTAAACACCATACAGTTTAACAATCACACAACTGGATCATACACAATTATTTGTTCTTTTGATGATCTTAACTCTTTATCATACGACAATATTTCAGACACGTCCAAATTGAAAGCTTCTGCAGACGACAAACAATATGCCGCTCAAATGATATGATTTGATTTTGAAATGTTTAAAACAAAACATCCTGAGAAAGAAGAAAAAAAAAAAAATATGGGTAAAGAGCAGTTCTTTTTCCCTTAATGTTTCTTCAAAGCCTTCTTGCTCCGGGTCGAGCTAGTGGATTTTACACAATGATTTATTCTTTTGATGATCTTAAGTCTTTCATCAAAATTGAAAGCATTTGCAGACGACAAAATAAATGTGGCTCAAATTAAAATGGTAACAAAAACATAGCAAAAACAAAGGGAGAAAGTGCTGGTAACGAGCATTTTTCTCCTTTTCCCGCAATGTTTCTTCAAAGCCTTCTTGCTCAGGGTCGATAAAACACGGACTAGTTTGTAAAAGGGTTAGACCAGCAGGAAAATATTAGCACAAGGGATAGGAGACAGTTCAAGGGAGATAACTCAACTAACATTATCATTATTTGGTCAGTGTCACTAGAAGAATTATCGTCACGACGACTACAATAACAATAACCACCACCAACACAATGGTAAGCGTTTTTTTCCTTGATGCAGTCTGAAAGGAAACAAAAATAATAATTTCAATTGTCGTTTCGTGCCCATCTGGTTACAGAGACATTATCGTCGCTTTTGCAGACTAGATTAACACTTTCAGAGCAAAATACATGAACGTGTATATATGGCTTGCAACACGCGAAAACGGGCATTCGGACATTTGCGTAAAGTGTCGTCTCGGATCAGCCTGCGCAATCCGCGCAGGCTAATCCGAGAAGGCACTTTACGACTACATTAGGTTTTGTGCTACAGTAGACTTGCGCAAAACAGAAAATTACATAAAAAAGGAAAGTGTCGTTTCGGATTAGGCTTTGCGGACTGCGCAGGCTGATCCGAGACGACACTTTACGCAAATGTCCGAATGTTCCTTTTCGTGTGTTGCAGGCCAATTATAAACTCGATCTTCCTCGTCGGCTGAAAATACATACTATCCACTGAATCTGAGAGAGGTTTTATCTTGTAACGACTAAACAAGAGAACAATATAGATGCACGATCACACTGCCATTGGATTTTTCGTGGGAGTTCCTTGGCCAAGACGCTTCAGTGTCCTAGGTTAGTACTGGCGAAGCCCAGGAAATGCATGTATATGTGAGATGTCGCAGTGATATGTGACTGAAATAATGTTGTTTGCGATGTATAATATCATTCAGTTTTGGTCCGTTTCTCTTGAAGCCAATTAGAAAGTATGGTCCCGATATTATATCAGGGGAAACGGGTTAAAAGATGAATTCATATCTTTTGAAAAAGCATCTTGCACTAACACGATCTACATTGTATTTATTATCAATACCCTTGAACATAATTTGGCACTTATGACCGATTGAAGCCAATTTAAATCAGTGGACTGATAAGCAAGTGTATGAATGTGACATGGCCTTATGCTGATATTAGATGCAGGATTGTATACATGAGTATATTCAGAACCGACTATGCCGATGCTGAGATAAGCTAAAACTGAGAGCAGAATGCGTAGAGCGCATGCGTAAATGTATACGACAGTATTTGGTTCCGGTCAAAACGATCACATTAAAAGGAGTTTTGCTAATCCGTTCCGCTATAAGGCTTACCTGGTATTGCACTGCGACTTCAAGTTCTTTGACTCCTTCTTCCACATCTTGTGCTGCACCATTGACTACCTCTTCAATCCTATCTGTAACCAAGTCACACAACCGAGTAACATATGTAACTTAGACAGAACTGACACATTGTTTACAACTTCAACTTCGATCAATCACGAACTGATCTAATGGATGGTGAAACTGTTAAATCAAGAAGGTTGTTTAACCGTTCACCACACAATCCCAGGTTTTAACAAATTCAAGGGAAAATGCATTTGAAAAAAATATGGGAAAGGTAGAAAATACTGGTTACCAGCTTTTCCCCATTTCCCACAATGTTTCTACCCTTTGAAAATGTTATCATGTGAGCTACAATCGAATTTTTCTTCTGTTATTACATGTACTTATAATTTGGACAGCTAAACAATTCTGTCGTCCTAGTGAAGAGTTAACGCGCTACTACAGATACTTTTGCGGACGGTTTAGGTCAAGGTCAGCCTGCACAGAATGTGAACACAGAATGTGTAGTCTGATCTTACATCCACACTGTCCCATATGTTAGATTCTTCTGGCGTACACGGCTTTAAAATGGCATTATTCGACTTTTTTTTCCTCTATTAGCTTGAAATAGTTTGTTGTTGTTGTTGTGTTTAGTTTCTTCTTCGGTTTGATCCTTTACCAAACAATTTCATGTTTAACGACGTTGAGCCGGAAAAAAGGCCTTTGAAAAGAGCGTTTTCTCCTTAATTTGAAAAAGGTTTTGCACAATTTTGAAGACCAATCTCACCATTTGAGTCTCATCTAATTTGTCGTCTGGATATACTTTCAAAAAAAGAGACAAGTTTAAAATAATTTCACTTGGTAAGAGTTAACCCTTTACCACACAATCACGAGTTTTAACGACCTTGAAGAAAAAGCTTTATGAAAACATTGTTGGAAAAGGAGAAAATGCTGGTTACCAGCATTTTCTCCTTTTCCCACAATGTTTTCTACCCTCTCAAAAAAACGAATTTCATTTCTTGAGTTACGATTAGTTTGTCGTCTGCATATGTTTTGAATTCGGAATGGTCTAGAATTTTGTCGGTTGGTAGAGAGATTAGGGAAAAGTACACAGGGTTAGCTGAGGAAAGTAATTCACTTTACCCATATCATATAGCGGACCTACCTATTTCTTCCCCTTGCTCGCCGACCATTGTGGCAAGATCTTTGAACATACAGTTTATATCAACGATGTCACGCTGAAAAGGAAACAAGAAATAAGAAAAACACGAGCATCGTATTCGGGTGCTAACGCCTAGCTTCGGGTGCCTCTTCAGATAAAAACTTCCAAGGCAAAAAAGGGGCGTAACTGTGTCTAAAATGTTAGTTAACATATTTATAAATACATATTTTGTGGTGATTGAGAACCGAAAATTCCAAAGGGAATCAAGGATAAAAACAAAGTAAACATGTAAAAGGACCAATCTGTTATTCGGTTACCTTCGGTCTATCTGGCAAGGGAGATAATTTGACTTATAGGAACAGCCCTCATTACAAAGATATGGGGAAAGTGTTTTCATACGCCCGAGATGACGATGACGTCGAAACAAGGGGAGGAGTGAAGTATAGAACTCGTAACCTTAAGGCCAAGGGAAGTACTGTGGTTTTTGTGGTATTTGTCGAAGACAATACCACTATGAGTTCAATATTAAATTTTGAAGACCATGTGTCGTATTTTGTGCAAAGCCGAAGGAAATAAACCCAATTAAACTCAATTTTTCTGAGGCAAATGAGTTTTTCGGTAGCACTCAGATATGTACTTGGAAATGGCATGTTAAAATACACTGGGTGAGGCCATCGATCGTGGAAATACTAATTTTTGATTGAAAATAGCTTCACTCGCTCATAGCCTTCTATTGGCGCAATGATACAAAATTTGTTTACCGATCACTTGGTCCTGGGCTTTTTCGTTCCAAAACCGGTTCGTCCCATGGCTTGTTCATCCAATGATTGCGCGCTACTCCATTTGATTAGGCATGATTATTTATAGATCGAAATAATTGATTGTAATGTTGGGAATTAAATGTTAACGACCAAAGATATTTCAAAATCATAGTTTTCAGGTACAAACTTAATTTTATTCGATATATTCACATGGTTTCTCTCTCTATCCATCATGCATCCTACTGTCAAGGGACGTTACTCCTGACTCCTCCTAATGATCAAAGGGAGACCACCAATACACAAATAATCTTAACTTTGTCATGTGTACTCTCCCTTCAACCAAAAAAAGGTTTTAATTTGCTTAGTAGGTTGACTTTCAAGCCAACATTTGAATAATATTTCTCTTTTTCTTTCAAATTATTAATTCCACACAATGGCTTCCTTGACAAATACCACTTCAGCGTTCTCAACGCTTTGATTTGTGTGAGTGACCTTTGGCAAGGCATTGAAGAATCCCACCCAAGTAGAAGTGAAATCCAAGATAACCGTGAATGCCGTGATAAGAGCCAAGCCTAGTACAAGTGAAATCCAGAATAACCGTGAGTATGTGAGCTATCGACCTGTATGCTTAAAGCGACATTTAACACTATTAATTTAACTGACCCCTTAACCACGAAATCCCGAGTCTTAATGATCCCCTTTGAAAACATTGTGAGAAAAGGAGAAAATGCTGGTACCCAGCATTTTCTCCCTTTCCCACAATGTTTCTACCCTATCAGAGACAGACCCCATCATTTTAGACACACATTAGTTGTTATTATACTGCAAAGAAATTTCTCGCTATCTGATTGGATAATATGCTGCAAAAATATATTCTTTTCTGCAATGCTTTCAATTTGGAAATGTCTACATTTTTGTCGTTTTGTAAAGAGTTAAATGGAAAAATACATGGCAGAGCTATGGCAATAACTAGACGTTTTCTTGGAAAAAAAAGGGCAAGCATAAAATGTGCCATCTCCATCCATAACTGATACAATGGTCCTTGAAGGCTGCATGGTTAACCCTGTGGTCTTCCGAAACAATCACGGGTTTTAACTACCTTGACGGAGAATATCTTTTCTAAAATTTTGATATTCGGTAATAGTTCAACAGATAAAAAAAAAATATACATGTCCAAATTGAAAGCATGATGTTGACGACATATCAAACGCGGCTAAAATGATATTTTTCCTTTTACCACAATGTTTTCAAAAGGCTTTTCCTTCTCCCTGAAATGTTGTTTTAAGTTCCACAGTTATAGCTTACAAAACACAGAAACTTTGTATTTCACTCCAGCATTGTCCATCTAAAAAGTTTAAGCCTTATCCTGCGATATAAGTGAAATGAAAATCCTAAGCCCATAGTAAAATCCCAAACTTTGCTATTTCAAAGGTATCTTATGAGGGAAAAATCTTGTTATCGGACAGTGTAGATCAAGATCAGACTGCATATTCTGCACAGAATGTGCAGTCTGATCTTGATCTACACTATCTGCGAAATGTCATTGAGTCGTACTCAGCAGCCTAATAGCCAAAACTGTTTCATGTACTTACCTCTAACTGTTTAAGTTCTTCCTCTCTCTGTTTTATAAGCTCAAAATCGGCTTCTTCCTTGATTGATACTATCTGAAGATGCTCTCTGAAGCAGATATTTAGCAGACGTTTTTCATTCAAAGCTCTTAACTCCACTTCATATGCTTGTTTGTTTGTTTGTTTTTGTTTGTTTGTTTTTGTTTTTAAGAGTAAATCAACATCAGACTGCACAGAATGTGCCAGTCGGTGGATGTATTCGCCAACTACTAGTGCAACAGACCTTTGACCCATTGACTCTTTGCCCAATGAACAATAGAATTTTTCAAAATGAAAGCATTTGCTGACAACAAATTAGATATGGCTCATGTGACTGGATTCATCTTTTAATGTATAGGAAACATTGTGGGAAAAGGGGAAAATGCTGTTAACCTGTATTTTCACCTTTTCCGACAATGTTTTGAAATGCCTTTCTGCTAAGGGTCGTTAAAACACGGGATTGTGTGGTAAAGGCTTAGTGCATTTAAATGTTATATTGTTTCTCCCCTGCTCGAACATCTTCTGAAACAATTCCAAAAAAGGATCAATTGCTTACTTCAGCTCCTTTTCCCGTAATGTTTTTATGAACAATTCTTTATTTTGACACTTTACCAACAAACAAAGTCTTGGACTTGTCGTAGGTAAGAGCGGTTGCATACGACGAATCAATTACAACTCAAACAATGGGATTTGTCTTCATATTTTCAAAGTCGTCCACTGCCACATTGTTTGCAGTGATAGGGACATAACCAAGATTTTAAAAGTAAAAGCGATTTCTCTGAGAGAACAAGAACGCTGCAAATTGCTTACCCTGATTCATCGACAAGGCTTCCGCTTTCATCTATATTTACACTCTGTAAAGACATTAAAGATACATCTATACTCGTTTTCATCCAGCTTTAAACCCATTTTATCTTTATTTTACCAAACTATGACCATTCTTGTTTATTTCATGCTTTCCGGTAGGTTATCGAGAAATATCGGTGAAATATTTTTCGATATTTCATGGTTACGACCATGAAAATACCGATTTTTTATATTCTAACTCTTCAATTGAAGGCGGAAACAGTTGTTCCCGCGCACTAGTTACCCATTCGGCATACCTCGGGTGATGGGAACCATCATATCCCTCGGTTGTATCTGGTGGATTGATATGCACCAGATCGGTACATACCCGGAAATACGCCGGTTTACCGTTCTGAAAATTGTAAGGCTCCTCTTAAAAAAGAAAACTTGAGTTTCAATTTTCTATCGAAATCTTTCTAACTATGTTTCAGTTGAGTTGACAAACAGTTCGTACACTCATTATTTAACATGGTTTATCAATTCTGATTGAAGTTTTCACCGACAGATAAACAGATGTGAATAACTTCATCGAGGTTGTTTTTGTCGTTGCTAAACGACTGACAGTGGCGCGCTATATATAGAATCACGTGATTCTCATTTCAAAATGGAAATCTCCTTGATACGGACGAGGTTAGATGTAGGTACGGAATCGGCCGAGTTGTGACGAGTGACTAGTTACCTTGACGTAATATTGTAATGCGTTGCTATGCGGAGGGGGTACGCCACGGGGAATAACCGAAAAGAACTGTATTGGATTTTGATTAAGTTCCCCCCAGAACGGGTTAAAAGCATGAAATAAATAGAATATTTGTTTTTTTCGGTGAAAGATCGAAATTTATTTCATCTCGTGAACATCATCGGTAATATTTTCACGAGTGGCGCAGCCACGAGTGAAAATATTACCGATGATGTTCACGAGATGAAATAAATTTCGATCTTTCACCGTAAAAAACAAATATCCTCTATATCTTTATGTTAAATATTGCCCCTGACGGTTGCAAGGTTGCATAGATTACGACCGATAGAAAATGCATTTTATTTTCTTGGGGCCATCAAAGAAATTACTGTTGTGATGTTTCCGGTTTTAAATCAAAGATTTCTGATATAATATTTTTCCCTTACACTATATACATCGGTCATTTATCTATGTTGACACAGCTGACAAAATGTTGAACCTTTCTACAATCTATCAAACTTTTACAGCGTTTTTCTCTTTCTCTCTCTCTCTCTCTCTCTCTCTGACTGTAAGGATGTTTTTAAGTACTTTAAAATCTATTGTAGCAGATAAGAAATCGACTCTTCGAAAACACCATAATTTGGCTGTAGTAATAAATAATTCTGAAGAGTATTATTCCTGTAAATGTCAGGTTAAACAAAAGAGCCTTGCTCTATGAAAAGGGGAATTAATGTATCTGCAAAAAGTATCGACCCAGATCAGCCTGAGTAGTCCGGACAGGTTGACCTGTGTCGAATCTTTTTGCCATTGGTCAATTTTTTGCATGTCAAAAGACCATTCTACTTCATGTTTCAGTCTGTTGTTAGACAAAATCAATATTCTATGGATCCACAGTTATATGATGACCCACTTGCTATAATGCATAACGAAGATGCATTTAACTTCCTTTTGCCAGAGCATGGTTCCAATTTATTTATAAGTATACGAGTATAACGAAAAGGATTGGGACGAAAGCTGACGAACGCTATGAGAGTCCCTCTCCAAATTTCAAATGGACAAAGCAATGCAATGAATGGAAAAAAAAACACAAAGAACTATTTACATGTAAATCACACATACAGACACGCGGAAATACAAACTCGCACACAATTATTCACTCTCGTGTAAGAGATAGGTAGACAATGAGAGAGAGAGAGAGAGAGAAGACGGACGGACGGACGGACAGACAGACAGACGTCTGACAGACAGACAGACAGTCATTGATGAGGGCTTCAACAGTACGTAAACGTTGAATACCTGAACACCGGAAGCGGCTAGCGACTCTCTCAGGGACGTTCGTTCCCTTGTCCGTATGACTTTCTGTGTTTCTTGATAATCCTTCAATACATTGTGAAACATGTCCTTGAAACGGCTTTGTTGAAGCTTCCATTCTCTATGCTGAAAAGTAAGGATTTACAAAGGTTATACTTTAACCTTTTAGCTATAAAAATGTGTTATTAAGTTTACTTCCTGTTGAAAGACGGGCACCGTGACAGCCAGAACATATGAGCCCTGCTCTGTGACAAGGGGGCTTAAAACAAAAAAAAATTCTCTTCATTCCTTATAATTCCATATCACAGACAACAAATATGCACTTAAATAATACTAACTGCTCTCTTTTTTTTGTAAATCCAACATTGCGTATTTATTTACTGTCCTTTGCATTGATATTTCATAGTGCGGTAAAACTGCTCTTTCACGACGTAAAAATGACATAATTCATGACGTCATTATAGTATTGAACATTTGCAGATTGAGTGGATTTATTATTAGAAGTTCAATACGCTAGAATTAAGTTGAAAGTAAGATTGTATAGATCTAAACCCAGCAGAGTAACAATGAGTTTTCAGCTCTCTCTTTGAATTTACTGTTGGATTTTTTTTCAGTATTCAGAAAAAATAAAGTCAGCTAGCAATTTGAACTTCGGACTCGATATAAAATCAGAACGAAAAAACATTATGAAATCTCGTATACATGTTTGTTTACATTAGTTTGACTGCAAAAGTAGTTCCGGCACTGCTGATTTTTTTTTTCATGAAGCTATGAAAAAAAATTTTCAGCCAATCAGAACTCGCCAATGTTCATAAAAAAAACTAATATTGAATTATTTTAGTATAATACTGTAGATCTAGATCAGAAATTCTAAAATGTTATCACCTTGTTGTTGTCTGCCGGCGGGGAGTTTGAGAATGTCTGTAATAAGTCTTTTGTCACTTCCGAAAGATTTTTTGTTTCTTCTTGTTTGATCATTCTGTAAATTCAAATTATAGTTGTAAACATCCTACGAAAATACAACAGAAAAAGGTGGGAGGTTTTGGAGGAACAGGAGATGAACTTCCTGATACTGGATTAGATGAAAAAATGAAATTAAACAGACGAAATATTATTTTGATAATTTCATCAATACATCAACAAAAAGATTAAATCTTTGTTTGAAAAAAAATATTGAATTATAATTCGCTGTGAGATAATGAATTGTGTGACGTCAGAGTATGGCGATCCCGAAATGTGAAAGCTTTTTAAGAATTCATGAGATCAGCGTCAATACTTGGTTGCATGAGCCATTTGAGACCTTCGAAATGTCTTGAAGCAAAAGAAAAATAATTTCTGATTCCGTCTGCACAAATTACTTGGTTGTTACTTTGTGTGTGTGTGTGTGTGTGTGTGTGTGTGAATGCGCTAGCTTTTGGTCTACTGCTTGAGACTAATAAAGAATGAATAGATGGTAATTTGCGATTGGTCAAAAATAAACAAATACGAATATGAGCATGTTTATTCGGCGGGTCTCTGCTGCCACATTTGCTCGCATATTTATGAAACCTCTATTTTCAAGCGTTGCTACCGCTGATCGATACCCCGGGGCCTTTATTCATACCATAGCAAATTAATGTAATAGAAAATAGTCACTTCTTGTTCCATTTGGAAATTTAACATTTCATAAGCGTTTCTTAAAAACCAAATACTACTTTTCAACGAAATGAAAAACGGTGAGGAAAAAGAGGTAATTTCTCGAGAGATTGATTTTCATTATTTTTCTTCATCATGATTGAGCCAAAAAAAGAGTTTCAATATTCATATTCCAGTATCTCTTTCGCCGTCTATCTTTTTTTTAAAGATATTTCTTGTTTCCGTTTTTGTCGAAATATTCTCATATATTGCAAAGGGGACAGGGTGTAAAATTTTGTCCCCAGTAGCTGATCATTCTAATTAGCTTCTTAGATAGAGAATACAACATTTCCTTCCTTGTGACAAACTTTAATGTACATTTCCGTTTTAACCCATTCCCAAATTATCCAGTATCTTAACGTGTCTGTCGAAAAAAAAAGTGCTAGGAAAACATTGTGGGAAAAGGAGAAAATGCTGGTAACCAGCATTTTCTCCTTTTTCCACAATGTTTTCAACTTTTTGATAGACAAATCTCATTATTTGAGCCGCATTTTATTTGTCATCGGCAAATACTTTCAATATAGATGAGTCTAAAATTTTATCGTCTTGTAAAGGGTTAACTCTTTACCAAACGACAAAATAAAAGACTGATCCAAATTGAGAGCGTTTGCAGACGACAAAATAAATGTGACTCAAAAAACTGGAATTTCTCATTGGAAGTATAGAAAACATTGAGGGAAAAAGGAGAAAATGCTGGTTACCAGCATTTTCTTCTTTTTTCCCAACAATGTTTTCAAAAGCCTTCGTCCGTAGGGTCATTAAAATTCGGGACTGTGTGGTAGAGGGTTGAAAGGAAATAAAGCTTATAACAGGACTTTGGGACATTAATAGTTAAAACCTAATATCAAGCAAATACCATCTTTTCACGCCCCTGCAGTAGTTTCTTTGAAAGGAGTTTTAGGTCGCTTTCAACAGTATTTCAGTCATATTTATTCATCAAACGACAAATTTTATGACTAGTCTGAATTGAAAGCGTTTGCAGACGCATAGGTCAAATTTTACAAAAATAATGCGATTTGTGTTTGAAAAGGTGGGAAATAGTGTGGAAAAATTAGAAAATAATGGTTACCAGCATTTTCTCCTTTTCCCACAATATTTTCATAAGGCTTCTCCATCAGATTTGTTGATTGATTGATTGATTAATTGATGGATGGATGGATGGATGGATGAATTGTTTGTGTTTAACGCCATTTTCAACATTATTTCACTTACAGTGCGCGGCCAATGCACCTATTCATGCTTTTCAGGAGTTTTTTTTTACAATTACTATGCACAATATTCTTTCAAAGCCTCTTGCTGCTTTCCCACATGACCATCGTCGAAACAATGATCAGCGGAGGAGAGAGAGGAATGCATACTGTCGAAATGACTATCATCCATCCTTGGAAAAAGATCGGCCGAGCATGGGATTCAAACCAGCGAACCCCTTGCCTGAAGTCCTGTGTGGTACCGACTACGCTATCGGGGCCCCTTTGCTAAGGGGTCAAGACGAGGGCTCACTTATTCATGTCTTTTATGCATAGGGTGTACAGGATGGTACTGGATCTACAACGTTTGCTACTTAATGTTAACTCTTCAGCGCCAATTATATACACTTGACCCATTTTGACGGCTGAAAATAGAATCCTATGAGTCTCAGAAAGATTTAAATCTTACAGGCTTGACTACACAAGCGGATGGCATAGATCCAAGATCAGACTGCACGTTCTGTGCAGTCTGATCTTGATCTATGCCGTCCGCAAAAGACACTGGTTTTGCCTATGGCGCCGAAACGGTTAAACTCTAGTTTAAATTAAACTGTTAGCTTGCAATAGAATGCGACTTTAAACGTCGATAATAAAGGACGAATACATTCATTTAGTAAGGATATAGAGATTGCTCCTAACTGCATAATTATTTCCTATACAAGTAGATTATGATTGCCTTATAATGCTCACTTGAGCTAAACCCTTCACCACACAATACCCACTTTTTAACGACCGTCAAGAATAAAGCTTTTGAAAACATTGTGGGAAAAGGAGAAAAAGCTGGTAACCAGCTTTTTCTCCTTTTCCAACAATGATTTCTTCCCTTTCACTAACAAATCCAGCATTCCCGCTATATATGTTTAATTTGTTATCTGCGAAGTCTTTCAATTTGGACTAGTCAAAAACTTTGTCGACTAGTATAGAGTTAATTACGACGACTTTTGAAGAAAAATGTGGAGTGGCCATGTGCTCTTTGGGTGACCCCCTGAACGCTACGAATATTGTATGGCACAAATTCGACAAAGTACCACTCAATCAATGATATTACGTAAGAAATACGAAAGACAAAGTAACATTCGATGATATTACTAACGAAAGTTATAGGCCTTTATGCTTATAGGCGGGAAAAATCTCTGAAATATCTTAAAAAGCTTCACTATGTTTGTCTTCGAAAAGTAGATATTTTCCTGTTCGAGAGATAGGAGTTGCCTGTAGCAAGCGTTTCCATTAAAAATTTATTAGAAAAAGAGTTGTGTTACTCAGCCTTAAATAAGTTACATTGCTGTGCATAAACAAGACCTGAACAGTACAACAGAGACTTGTTTTCCAGTTTAAAAAAAAAAGAAATGTTCCATGTTCTGTGAAAAGAGGGTTTAATGCATATGCAAAAAGTATCGACCCAGGTCAGCCTGCTCAATCCGCGCAGGCTGACCTGTGTCGAAACGTTTTGCTTTTGGTCAAATCTTCTACGTGTCCAAGGACCATTCTACCTCTTGACCCAGTCGGTTGTTAGACACAATGAATTCTATGGATCCATAATTATGTGATGACTTGCTCGGTAATATGTATCACAGAGATGCATTAAACACCCTTTTGCCAGAGTGCGGTTCAAACAAATTATGAGTCGGGCTGAAAGGAGTTATAAAGAGGTACTGGAACAAAAAAAAAAACGTTTTTCTTTTCAACCTTTATAATCTGGTATACATGACTCAGTATGCTTTTGCAGACAGCGTAAATCAGAGATCAGACTGCACGAAACATGTATACTTGCAGTCTGATCTTTGATTTTCAATATCCGAGACGGTGATTATTTGTCTAGTGCAGAAATCTTTGAAATCGAATTTTTTTAATTTTCACTTTTGCTGGAAATTCTTTATGTAATATTTAGGTAGTTTGAGGTCTACGACCCCTAATTCATCGGAAATATCGTGTTACATCGACTTTTTTTGTAATGCCTATTCGGCCAATCTCGGCATCTTCCGTCTTTTAATGTGAGAGTTAGGGGCCTTAGACTCACTAACTCATCGGTAAATATCGTGTAACATCGACGTTTTCGTAAAGGTTATTCGGCCAATCTCGGCAGCTTCCGTCTTTTAAATATGAGACTTAGGGGCCGTAGACCTTAAGGGTTGAGGCAATTGTTTCGAAGTTAGGAAGCTGTACATGATTAAGAAACAAACAATACTATATCTACACACAGTTTGTTCCGAAGCTGTCTTGAATCGAATTGTGTTCCAATGTTTTCTACCATTGTTCTCAGTTCCGACACTGTAATGATACAAGAATCATGATTACTGAAAGTACAGTCACACAAGACTTTTTTTCTTTTAGCTCAGTAAAAATATATATAAGCCACTGCTCTGTGAAAAAGAGGCTTTAAGCATCTGCAAAAAGTATCGACCCATGTCAGCCTGCGCAGTCAGCGCAGGCTGACGTGGGTCGAAACTTTTTGTTTTTCTTAATTTTCTGCGTGTCAAAGGACCATTCTACCTCCAGATCCAGTCGATTTTTAGACTAAATGGATTTTATCATATTTATGGATCCATAATTATGTGATGACTTGTTTGGTATAAAGCATCGGAGAGATGCAATGAACCGCCTTTTGCCAGAGCACGGCTGATATATATGAGTGGTACCTCTGAGAAAGGGGTGTTTAATGCATCTTTGTAGTGCATCATATCAAGCAAGTCGTCGCAAAATATGGATAAATTTTGTCTAAGAACCGGCTTAAAAATGAGGTAGAATGGTCCTTTGACGCGTACTAAGCAGGCTGACATGGGTCGATACATTTTGCAGATGCATTAAACCACCTTTTCACAGAGCATGACTGAAAACAATGCAGACTGCGAGATAACCATAGAGTTTTATTTTACCTTCAAAATAGACTGGATATAACGAATCGTTGAGTCTGAAAGAATTTTGGCGATTGAGACATCGAACCAGCGACCCAGGGGTCGCTGGCTCGATGTCTCACTCGCCAAAATTCTTTCTGAGGATTTATGATGGTGTTTGAGACAAGGTTCTTTCCTCTCTGATCACTAAACATTGTCTCGACGATGTTTATGTTGGAAAGCAGCCTGTCGACTGTAACGAAGTACTTGTAAAAGATTCGCTAGGAAAACATGGATTTGTGCACTGGTCGCCTCGGGATAAGTTAATTAACATCTAAAATGACATTAACCCTTAGGCTGCTTAGCGCGACTCACTGACTTTTTGCGGACAGTGTAGATCAAGATAATGCAGTTTGATCTTGGATCTGCACTGTCCGATAAGCAGATATTTTCCCCCAAAAAATACATTTGAAATAGCAAAATTATGGATTTTACTTGCGGCTTAAAAAGTTTCATTTAGCTTATTTAGCTGGATGAGGGCTTAATACTAGTCTTACCAATCAACAACAAGAAAAGATCCATTTTGAGGTCAAAAGTTTCTGACAACTAGTTGATCTTAGTTTGACCTTGGATGTTCAAACTTGGTGCAGATACTCGCTGTAACGTTTAGATCATTCCTGACTATACCAAAAGGACAGGCCAAAATACTCCATACATAAAAATAAATTCTCCGGACAGTAAGTGGACTCTTTTGACCTTGGCGTTTCAAAATTAATACAAATATTCAATATGAAATGTATAGGACATCTATCTTGAGTTTAAAGGCAGGAGGTCAAAGATCAAGGTCACAGTAACCTTTGATATAGTGAACTTTGTTTGGATAATACGTAGGAACGTGTTTGACCTATGCCCTTTAAAGTTCATGGAGATTTCACTCACAATAAAAGGTACATCATCCTTATTAGTTCTGACATCAATAGGTCAAAGGTCATGATAATGTTGACCTTAACCTACTCCAGAAATTAATTAGACATTATTTGGCATAATTAGTTACCGTGAATAGCGAGGGGTTCCAAATGAATATGAAATCTCCGTATAATGAAATATTTTTACCATTGTGAGAGATTTTCTGGATATTCGTCCCGATCCGAACGTCTAGTGGTGAGTTCACATTCGGGGCATCTGTAAAGTAGATAATGTAAATAAAGTAAAACCTCGACATTTTAAAAATTTGATAATTCGAATTATAAGTCTAAATTATGTTATCAAAAAAATAATTGATCAATGCTATGGCAAAAGGGGGTTTAATATATCTCCGTGATGTATGGTACCAAGAAAGTTATCACATAATTATGGATCCATAAAATCGATTTTGTCTAACAACTAACTATGATTGTTTGACTGAGCAGGAGTCGTATTCATAATCATATTAATTTAATTCCTCAAACCTCCCATCTGATTGGCAGAGACGTACCGAAGCCGAGACGTTTATGTAGCCGAGGCACTCTGTAGCCGAAACTGTCTGTAGCTAAGACGCTCTGTTGCCGGGACGGTCTGTAGCCGAGATGTTCGATACCCAAGACGTTAGATGTTGTTGAAACATTCTGTAGCCGAGAATTTAAGCCTGTAGCAGAGAGGTTAGGTAGCCGAGACATTCTGTAGCCGAGAAGTTTAGCCTATATACAGCAGAGACGTTTGGTGGCCGAGACTTTCTGTAACCGAGAAGTTAAGCCTGTAGCAGAGGCGTTTGGTAGCCGAGACGTTCTGTGGCCCAGATGTTCTGTAGCTAAGACGTTAGATGTGGTTGAGACTTTCTGTAGCCGAGAAGCTGAGCCTGTAGCAGAGGCGTTTGGTAGCCGAGACGTTCTGTGGCCCAGATGTTCTGTAGTCAAGATGTTCTGTAGCCAAGACGTTAGATGTAGTTGAGACTTTCTGTAGCCGAGAAGCTAAGCCTGTAGCAGAGACGTTCGGTAGCCGAGACGTTCTGTAGCCGAGAAGCTAAGCCTATAGCAGAGACGTTCGGTAGCCGAGACGTTATTTAGCCGAGAAGTTAGGTCTATAGCTGAGACGTTCTGTAGCTGAGAAGTTAAGTCTGTAGCAGAGAGGTTCGGTAGCCGAGACGTCCTGTAGAGGAGAAGTTAAGCCTGTAGCAGAGACGTTCGTTGGCCGAGTCGTTCTGTAGCCGAGAAGTTAAGCATGTAGCAGAGACATTCTGTAGCCGAGTCGTTCTGTAGCCGAGAAGTCAGAGACGTGCGGTAACCGAGACGTTCGGTTATCAAGACGTTCTGTCTCGGCCAATCAAATGTCATGTTTTTGAGGTTAGTATTAGACCTTAAGTTAGAATGGTTGGTGAATACGAACGCAGGCGTTCTCGCTTCTCTTTTTATCTAATCTGTTTAGCGCTGTACCCCGATTAAGTTGTTCTTGCAGACAATGTAGATCAAAATCAGCCTGAACAAAGCGCGCCGTCTTATGTTGGACGATCAGCCTGCAGACAGCGTACAGTCTTATCTCGGCCGCTGCTTTTCCAAATACTCTGACAAAATCACCTTAAAATTGCAGTTTCTGCGTCTTTAGCTTTGACTGAAAATGTTCGTTTCCTTTATTTATTACAAAATTAGTAAAAATCGCTTTACTTAAACCCTTTCGGCGCCATATGCGATACCAGTGGCTTTTGCTGACGGCATAGATCAAGATCAGACTGCACAGAACGTGCAGTCTGATCTTTGATCTATACCGTCCGCTTGCTTAGTCATGCCTACAAGATATAAATCTTTTAGAGTTTCGGTGAATTGTACCTTGAATCATCGAAAGAGGTCAAGTTTATAAATACATTTAGTGCTGAAGGAGTCCATGACTGAGTATAGCCTGCTTTTTTCGACGTAGCTGAATGTGCTGGCTTTTGACCTACTTTTTAGTACTGATAAAAAATGAATAAGCAGAAATTTGTGATTGGTCAAAAATATAAACATGTTTATTCTTAGGGCCCCTGTGTATTTACGGGCAAATTTCCGCCGTCTATTTTTTTAAAAAGATATTTCTTGTTTACAGTTTAACAACAGTCAATGGCCTCTTAAGTATGACGTGCGTTTAGTTCATTACTATACAGTAGAGAACAAGATGACCCTTAACGTTTGAAACCGGACAAAACGAAACTTGAATTTCGGTAAAGGATGTATCAACACAAACACTGCTCACTTCACATGAAAAATTAAAGAAAAAGATCTTACCTGATTTCTCGGCCTGTTCGGCGTAGTGTTCGAAACCTCGAAATGACATTTGTGAGCTCGCCTTTTTTTTTTAATATATCAAGAAATATATCACACAGTATAAACTAATCCTTCATGCACTTAAGAAACTGAAAGTAGGAGTTTTACAGTCAAACAATGAGAGGTCACTCATACACTGGTAAACACATAATTTGCTCGTTATCGATTAAGAACGATCGTACTTATCACGAATACAATGTACGGCGGAATGTGTAAATTAAAGCTGGAAAGGATTGAAAATCTTACGGTTCAATGTGAAAATGTGAAATCTTAAGCAGGCCCGTGTAATGCATCTGACCTGTGTCGAAACTTTTTGATTTTGGTAAATTATAGGCATTTCTTAGGACTCATCCTCAGGATGCAGTCGGTTGTTAAACAAAAACGATTTTATGGGTCCATAATTATATAATGACTTGCAGGAGCATAGGTGGCCAAAAATTAAAAGCAATACCGACGTTGTCTGCGCATGTCATATTCTTCGAAGATTCGACCCATTATCTCCCGCTAGATGGCATTCTACAAATACACAGGTCTATCTAATTTGGGCATTCTGGGTACAGAACCGGACTACTTTTCACAACGACAACCGTTACTTTGAATTTCAAAATGAAATAAACGTTTACTCAATAAAACGCTACCTGGTGCGATTCATTCAGCTATGATCATAGCAGACTGGTCGATTCTTCGAAGAATATGACATGAGACAACGAGATTCGACCGGTCTGCTGTGACGCATCACCCATCTCATATACAGGAGAGAAAAATAGGGCTAATACCGAAGCTATTACCCAAGCCTGTAGGGGCTGTTTTAATATACGGCCGGTGCATAGGTTACATGCAAGCTGATCATAGCTGAATGAATCTCACCAGGTGGCGTTTTATTGAGTAAACGCTTATTCTATTTTGAAATTTAAAATAATGGTTGTCGTTTTGAAAAGTAGTCCGCTTCTGTACCAAGAATGTCCAAATCAGATAGATGTGTATTTGAGGAATGAAATCTAGCGGAAGATAATGTTAATACCGAAGGTAGGCATTTCATCCGAGGAACGAAAAGCCGAGAGGGGGGAGATGGATTTCCCAGGAGCGACTGCAGGGCCTCCCCCAGAAAATCTTGGGCAAAATCGTTTTTCGTTCAACTGCGTTTTGCGTACAGGCAGCTACGTCCCTACGTCTTGCTTGGTATAATGAATCACGTAGGTGCATTAAACCCTCTTCTGCCCAAGCATGGCTCATGTTTATTTTTTATTTAAGTCTGTTAAGCATTAAACATACATCAATATGTGCATGGATTCATAGCGATAAGATACACCAACCACAAGATTTTGACATTCTATAATCAAAATATATGATTAAATATGAAAAAAATACTCCCTAAGGGAGTATTTTTTCATATTTAATCATATATTTTCATTATAGAATGTCAAATTCCTATAGGGGAGTATTTTTATCATATTTAATCATATATTTTGATTATAGAATATCAAATTCCTGTGCACCAACTTCCTTGGTAACTGTTGCCATAAGCTCCAGTGCTCCTGCGGTATGCACATATACAGATAGACTACTTCACGGATCCGTTTCTCTCAACAAAACTTCGGAGGAAAAATACCTTATATACTTGCCAGCCGATGATAAAGATGATCAAGAGATTAAGAGATAATTGCAACAGTATTTTATGTCATACAATATCAGCAGCTCTATTATTCATATCTTTCTGGGGTTTCACTAGTTTCAGGCTGGGGCTTTGCAATACCTCGTCAAAGAAAACTAAGCCAGAAAGACTGAACCCTCTAGAAGTTACGGTACCGAGGTTTTTATGACTCTTTGTCAAACGATAAGATTTCAGACTTGTCCATATTGAAAGCATTTGCAGACGACATATCAAGATTTAGCTGAAATGATGGTAAATGGTCTGTGAAATGTTGAAAACCCAGTTGGAAAAGGAAAAATGCTGGTTACCAGCATTTTCTGCTTTTCCCACAAAGTTTCTAAAAGGTTTTGTTTTTCTCACAGTCATTAGAACTCGGGACTGCATGGTAAAGAGTTAAGTTCAAATGGTATTTAACATCGTCTTTAACAATATTGCAGTCATCTCACCACGTCCTGCTATTTATGAATGTCTTTTATGAGATTCAATAATGTTGTGGTGGGACTCTGCAGTCTAAATCCAAATCCGAAGACCCAAATGATAAATGAGACTCAAATAAGGAATCGCCGTTTATCCTTTACGCCACTGTCCCCAGTTCTGACAACCCTGATAATGAAGGTTAGTGAAAATATGGCGACACAAGGAGAAAATGCCGCTAACCACCATATGACCTTTTACAACAATGTTTCCATAATCTAAGCCAAATTCAGTTATTTGTCGACTGGATTTTTTGTCCTACTTTTATATGGATGGGGCTTAGCAGTTAAATAGAGATCACGGTCCGGAAAGCACAGAATATGTGGTAAATGTATATAAAGTCACCAAAATAATATTGATACTGGGGATGGTATTTGCTATTACTGCTATTGTTGTTGCTATTGCTGCTGCTACCGCAGCCGCTACCGCCGCCGCCGTCGTTATTGTTGTTGTGATGGCGGTTGTTGTTGTTTTCGTCGTTGTTGTTGTTGTTTTTGCTGACCATGTTGTTGTTGTAGTTGCTGCTGACCATGTTGTTGTTGCTGCTCCTGCTGCTGTCGTTGTTGTTTTTTATGCTGCTGCTGTTGATGCTTTTGCTGCTCTTGTTGTTTTTGCTACTGCTTTAGTTCTTGTAGATGCTGCTATTGTTGTTTTTTAATTTTGTTATTGCTGCTTCTCTTCTTGTAGATACTGCTATTGTTGTTTTTTAATGTTCTTATTGCTGCATCTGTTCTTGTTGATGCTGCTGTTGTTGTTTTATAATTTTGTTATTGCTACTTCTGTTGTTGTAGATACTGCTATTGTTGTTTTATAATGTTGTTATTGCTGCTTTTGTTCTTGTAGATGCTGCCGTTGTTGCTAATGCTTTTGCTGTTGTTTTTCTGCCACTGCTTTAGCTGGTGTCGTTATCATTGTTGCTGCTGCTTCTGATGTTGTTTTTGTTGCTGTTGTCGTCATTGTTGACCATGACTATAATTATGTTGTTTATTTTTAACCTCTATTGGTAAGATTGTAAGATCAAAATCAACCGTTACCGTCTATACATAACCTGCTTTAATTGACGCAGGAAGTTATGCACTGTAGTCTCTTTCAACTTCCTGGCCATTCACTCTTAGTCGTTGATTTCGCAAACCGTTAATTATAAAGGATATTGTTACTGAAAGATAGATCTATACTCGTTTTCAGCCAGTTGTAAGCCAGTTTTTCACCCATTTCAACCTTATTTTATGATACTATAGTCATTCTTGTATCTTCATGCCAAATGTTGACTCTGACGGTTGCAAGCAAGGTTGCACAGATGACAACAGATAGAAAATGCATTTCATGTTTTGGAGGCCTTCAAAGTAATTCCTGTTGTCGTTTTCGGTTTTAAATGAGGACAAATCCCCCAAGTTTATTATCTATATTGGTATTTATCTATATTTACACAGCTGAGCCATTGTAGGGGAAAGGAGAAAATGCTGGTTAACAGCATTTTCTCCTTTTCCCACATTTTTTTAAAAAAGATTTCTTTCTCGGGGTAGTTAAGAGTCGGAATTGTTTTGTAAAGGGTGAAAGCTTATACCCTATTTTTGAAATGCATAGAAAATAGCGAAATCCGAAAATGGGTAAACTATACGAGTATTTTCAAGTATCTCCATTAACATTATTCATAGTTCCGCATTCACCGACATTTCTAAATATTGTTCTCATTCTTAATTCAAGGACTAGATATCTGATTGGATGAAAATTTCTGTCGTTCGTTAACCTTTTACATCACAATCCCGTGTTTTAACGACCCTGGGGATTAGGGTGCTACTTGACTCAGTGGTAAATGTAGGGCGTCTTAACCTGGAGGCCACGGGTTCGAGCCTCACTGGAAATACTGGGCTTTTCCTTGGACAAGTTGCTTCAGAACACTAGCCTAGTACTGGTGAAACCGTGGGCATTCATGGATATGTAAGGTATTGCCGAAATATAACTGAAGAGTGTTTTGAAAGCGGCGTAAAATAACATTCAATATCAACATTTAACGAACCTAAAATAGAGGCTTTTGGATTTATTTGGGGGAAAGCAGAAAATGCTGAAAGAATGCATTGCATTTTCACCTGTTCCCACAATGTTTTCTACCCATTAAAAACAAAATCCCATGATATGAGCCAAATTTAAATTTTCGTATGCAACAAGTCTAAAATTTTATTGTTTGTTATCTCCTTTTCATACATTGTTTCTATCTGCTCAGAGAAAAGAGTTAACGCTGACAATCACTTATTCGATAACCATATAATCCTACTTAAATCCTACAACAAACAACCCCATGTGTAGTGATTCCGGAGAAGGATTTTAGAGACATTGTGGGAAAGGGAAAAATGCTGGTAACAAGCATTTTATCCGTTTCCCTCAATGTTTTCTACCTTTTCAGAGAACTTCATTTCATTTTTACCAATTTCAACGTCATCATCTGCAGATGCTTTGAAGAGTCTAAATTTGGCTGTTTGCGGTAGGGTTAAGTTGAAGTCATGATACTTCTTTTAACCCTTTACAAGCATTGTCTCCTTTTCCCACAATATTTTCTACTCATTCAAATTTCAATTTTTTCATCAAAATTATTTTGTCGTTCGCAAATGTTTTCAGTTTGGACAAGTCTAAAAATTCGGCGTTTGGTAAAAATTTAAATTGTATGTAAAGTCAGCTTGCTTGTTCAGAGAGCATGTTAATCTATAGGCTGGACTAAACAAGCAGACAGTATAGATTCAAGACCAGACTGCACGACCTGCGCAGTCTAATCTTGTCTCTACCATCCGCGACACCCATATTTTAGCCCATGATGCTAAAAAGGCGACTTATAGTGTGGGTGGAGATTGTCAACAAGGGAAATAACTTATCCTACTGCGAAATGATTTTATCACATGAATAGCCTCCCTTACAGGCTGCGCACTCTCCTTGGTTTCAAACTGAGTTTGAGTATAAGGTAATCTTCCGAATTTCATTTAATGCTATACTTAATCATTTTTCTCCATAGTTTCGTATCTTTACTTTTACTTAGTTATGTCATTTCAAACTTTTTCAGGGTATTCTTAAATATCTAAATGGTTTCATCAAAGTAAATAAACACAAGTTCAAAGTTCATCTAGGTCGGTATTCTTATGAATGTTCTTTGTCTTATTCTGTGAATTTTTTAAATTTGGAAGTAACACAAGTCCTGATTGGCTAAACCAGTTGGTTTAGCCAATCAGGAGTTGTGTTTCTTTCAAATTTAGAAAATATTGGAGACTAAGACAGAGAATATTCTTGATAATAGTTGGTGAATACAGAACCACTGAGTCTCTGATTTTTGTATGTCCAAATAAGTACATTGTAATTGAGTTCTCTGCTTAGATTTATGCGGTTAATAAAAAAGAAAAGAAAATCAATGATGTCAGAAATATTATAGCATATCACGGGTCCTGAGTGACTGCACAAGGTGCTGAATTTTAGTTTACTCTCTGTACCAGTTGACAAAATTTTAGATTTGTCCAAGCTGAAAGCATACGCAGATGACAACTCAAATGTGGTTAAAATTTAATTATGATATTTTGTCTTCGTAACTTTTTCCTTTTCCCTACAATGTTTTCAGAAACCTTCTCTGTTGGGGTCGTTTAAACTCGAGTTCGTTTTGTAAAGGGTTAAGATGTCATGAGTTCTCTCCCTCGCCTACAGCACTGTTTTTTTCTCTGGAATGTCTTAGGACAAGGCATTGCAGAGCCCCAGTCTGGTTCCTGCGAAATCAAAAGAACCGATAAATAAGTGAGTCTTCGCCGTTATATACCAGTAGCTGAAATATCAACAGCGTTAAATACTATTCAAACAAACAAAACAAAAGACAAATGAACAAAACAAGTCATACGGCAGAACTTGAAGAAAAAAAGTCTCTCAGAGGAAAAATTTATGTACAGGCGTAGCCTGGGTTCAAGACCGTTCATTTTTTTTTCCATTTTCTATATTTGGACGTTACTTTGTCAAAAATGCCGTTGACGGTAATAAAAACAAGGAACCGTTAACCGGTCTATTGCCATAGATATAAGCCACGCTCTGTGAAAAAGGGGCCTTATGCATTTGCGAAAAGTATCGACCCAGGTCAGCCTGCGCAGTCTGCGCAGGCTGACCTTGGTCGAAGCTTTTCGTTATGGGTCATTTTTTTCTGTATGTCCGTAGACCAGTCTACCTCATGATTCAGTTGGTTGTTAAAAAAAAAGTTGCTATTATGAATCCATGTGATGGCTTGATTGGGACAATGCATTACGGACACTTTTATGCCGATAGTAAAAACCAAATTTTTCTATTTCAAAGGTATTCTTTGGAGAAAATTATGCCCTTATCGGACAGTGTAGATCAAAGATCAGACTGCACGTTTTGTGCAGTCTGATCTTGATCTACACTGTCCGCAAAAGGTCAGTGAGTTTCGCTTATTACTCTAAGGATTAAAAAAGTATCGCCTGAACCCAGGCTAGTACAAGTACAAACGCTCTTTCAAAATTAAAAGTTTCTTTTACAGCGATAAGTGTGCAGTCTGATCTTTGATCGACCCTTCCGGCTTTGCCAACAGATTTTGGGCAAGAGCAACATTGAGACTGCACTTAATTAGGTTTTATTTCTACACTGAAATTTTTTTGTTAATCAAATTAGTCTGTAGAGATTTACGGTAATCTATTTCACATTTCCTAAAGCGGATTCGTAAATCCATGGGCGGCAATATTTTCATACAGTCATTAAAAGAAACAAAAAAAAAATACCGCCCATTTTTCTCATTGCATCGTTGGAGATCACACTCAGCTGAGCCATGCTTTGTGAAAAGGGGGCTTAATGCATCTGCAAAAAAATATCGACCTATGTCAGCCTTCGCAGTCCGCGCAGGCTGACATGGACCAAAACTTTTTGTCTGTCTGTTAATTTTCTGCATGTCGATGGACTATTTTACCGTCATACCTAGTCGATTATTATACTAAATGGATTTTATGATATTATGATTTTCATAATAAATATGATGAATTTCTTTGTAAAGTGCATTACGAAGATGCATTAAACCCCCTTTTGCGAGAGAATGGCTCATTTATTTTTTTATTTATTTATTTTTTAATAATTTTTACAATTTATGCCTAATATTGGGTTAAAGGGGGCGAAGTCTGTCAAAAGCATCAAGTGCCTTGGTGGGGATTACCCTCTGCAATGGAAAACGGATATTGCTGTGCATGAGACGTGAATGACGCTGTGTTTCTAAAAGCATAACTCTCTAATTCTGTTTATAGAAATTTTGCTGCTAAATATGGCAGAAATGTGACAGAAATAATACAGCTCAATTATCCTCTTGAAGCTGAATTGCACTTTTGCGGACTGCGTAGATCTAAGATCAGACTGCACAGAACGTGCAGTCTGATCTTAGATCTACACAGTCCGAAATTTTCAGAGATATTCGATTCCCAGAAAAAAGCTTGAAATAATGAAATATCACTATCTAGATCTTTATTATTTAATGATTATAAAGATTTAATTTATTTTCCGCTCGAAAGGTCTAACTTAGCCCATAAGCTGCTAAGCCCGACTCACTGACCTTTTGCGGACAGTGTAGATCAAGATCAGACTGCACAGAACGTGCAGTCTGATCTTTGATCTACTCTGTCCGATAAAAGCATATTTTACCCAAAAAAATACCCTTGAAATAGCAAAATTTCGGTTTTCACTATCGGCTTAAAAGTTTCATTTCACTTATTGAGCAGAAGGATTAAAATATAATGCAAGTAACCAAATACCAACAATCATCAGTCTGATATTTTCATATAACAGCTACAAATAGAATTACGCAACAATCTCAATAATTCATTCATGCTATTTCTCGAACGAACTGCTGTTTAAAACAGAAATAATCTTACTTCTTCACAAAATACAAATAGCATTAGCTTAAAACGGTTAATCGTAAAAAACTTATTCTTGTAAAGCAACCCTCAATCTTTGCAAGTCGCCTTGTGCTACGATTAAAAGTGAGGTAAATTATCAATTGTTCGAACATGGGATAATTTGAATTTGTCGGATGATTCGAAGAAATGGCCGTGACAAACGGACATTTGGAAAATCGAACAGGTTTTGCTTTTACGAGGAATTTTCCTTGGGTCGCTGATTCGATTCACAGCTAGACCAGATTCACTCCAAAGATTTACTATAGTCATTTCGACAAGACTTTCTTCTCTAACTGCTGAACATTGTTTGGCTTGTATGTATACGTGAGAAAGCAACCAACGGCTTGGAAATAATGTGGGGCGAAGTGTAAGAGAAAGTTCAGGAAAATATGAATAGGTACACTGACCGACGCGATGTAACTGAAATAATGTTGAAAACGGCAGTAAACACCAAATAAACAAACCCATTTATAGTCCATATTTACAAGCATTTGCAGACGACAGTGTAAATGCTACTCAAAATCTGGGTTTTGACTATGGAAGGTTAGAAAACATTGTGGGAAAGGAGAAAATGCTGATTTCCAGCATTTTCTCCTTTTCCCACATTGTTTTCAAGAGCTTTCTTCCTCTGGGTCATTGTTTGGTAACAGGATGATTATAAGAAATGAGGCCTTTTGGGGAGTGGGAGAATTTTGTTATCTTGTTTGGTCTTTTTAGATGCCGTTTTTAGCATTATTATAGTAACATCGCGGCGGCCAGTGCGCCTATCTATGCCTTTCTGGAATTTCTTTTAAACTTATTCGGAGAAAGGAGTTTACATATTTCATGTTGCAGAGATTAGAATGAAAAGGAAGGGGTTGCGCGTATCTATTTATATACAAAATACTCGTAGATGACGTTTTTCATCGGGAAAGTCAGGCAAGATAACGTCAACCCGAGCCGAATGTATAAATATTTGAAGTAACTGATCCATATAAACCCCTTTACAACGCTGTATAAACATAGTTCAGACATATTCAGTCGAGAACAATAGACCCGGATAATCGCAATTTTAACGTTGCTCTAATCCAGAAAGTCTCAGCAAAGCGGAAAGTCTAGATCAAAGATAAGACAGCACGTTTTGTGTAGTTTGATTTTGATCTACACTGTCCGTAAAAGCAAGTTGAGTTGTAAAAGGCGCTTTCAGGGTAAGCCCTTTACTAAACTATTCCGTTCAGTCGTATTTGAAAACATTGTGGGAAAAGGAGAAAATGCTGGTAACCAGCATTTTCTCCTTTTTCAACAATGTTTTTTCTAACCTTTCTACGACAAAGCCCATCATTTAATCTGTTATTTGCAAAATGCTTTCAATTTATACAGGACAAATGTTTTCTAAAATGTTGTAGTCTGGTAAAGAATCAACCCATTACTGTACAAGCTAGTTTAAAATATGCTATAAGATAGTACAAGAAATAAAATGAGGATTTTTTTGAAGCAGAGGAAAATGGTTTTCATTACATAACATGGAAAAACAGTCTTAGAAAAGGAGCAAAGTAATTGTAACAAGTAATTACAGTGTACTTCTTTTCCCACAATCTTTCAGTTGCTATCTACTCCTGCGGCGTAAAATGGTCGCGTTCTTTCGGTTATGTGTTATTGAACGGGGGGGGGGGGGTAAACGCAGACATAAAGGCAATAAACAATTTACTATCGATTCACCTCAACGGGACTCCGTGGCGCAACGGTAGCGCGTCTGACTCCAGATCAGAAGGTTGCGTGTTCAAATCACGTCGGGGTCACACAATAATTTTTATAATATTAGCATACACATCGATCCAGCCACCACGGATCTTCAAGTCGTATTTATAGCATTTTCGGAAGTCACTAGAGAAAGGGGCCTTTCAATTACTTTTCTTGTCACGAAGGACAAGTATGGAAAAAGGGAAGCCAGTGGTTCCGTGGTACCGTAACTTCCAAATTTTAAATCTTCATTTCTTGTTTAAAGATACATCCTAACAGCTTGAGAGAAAAAAAATGTTAAAACTTTAAAGTATGTAGAATGGCTTAGCTGTGTAAAATAGAAAAATTACCAATATTACGTGGTGAAAGGGATAGAAAAAGACGAAGGATTTGTCCTCATTTAAAACCGGAAATGACAGCAGCGCTGGCTTTGAAGGCCACCAAAATATGAAATGCATTTTCTATCCGTCGTAATCTGTGCAATACTGCAGACATCAGGGGCAATATTTGGCATGAAGATACAAGAACGATTATAAATTCATAAAATAAGGATGGAATGGGTGAAAAACTGGCTCAAACTTGCTGGAAAAACTATTAAAGATGTATCTTTAAGGCCTTGGGCCCAAAGTATACCATAAAATAAAGTACCATTACCTCTTGCAGCGCCAAGTATATAAACCCCGACAACGGCTGAAATTAACAATCTACGAGAACTCATATTTTGACTAAACAATCGGATGGTATAGATCCAAGTTCACACTGCACGTTCTGTGCAGTCTGATCTTGATCTTTGCCGTCAGCAAAGGCACATGCTTTTGACTATGCATTGTAGCATTGCAAGATTTAAACAAGTGTACCTACCTAATAGAACCATTACCTACAACACTAAATTTGAGCCATGGACCGTGAAAAAAGGGGACTTATGCACCTCCATAATGCATGTATAGCAAGCAAGTCATCGCATAATTCTTGAACAATAGAATTAATTTTGTCCAGCAACCACCAGGATGATGAGATAGACTGATCACTGGACATGCAGAAAATTTACTAACAGCCAAAAGTTTCGACCCAGGTGAGCCTGCGCGGACTGCGCAGGCTGACCTGGGTCGATACTTTTTGCGGATGCATTTAAGCTACCTTTTCACAGAGCACGCCTCATTTGTATGGTAACATAAAAGGCTGGTTAACCATGCACGGTTCCCAGTTCTGACGATTTTTTCCGGTGAATGACGATGGTCATCACGAAAGGATTCAATCCTCGATGACAGCTGTACTTTGTTTTTCTATGCTGTGTATGCGTAGATAAAATGTTTATTTCACTGTCTGGTTCACTGACTGGTTTAAGACTGCAGCATCTGGCACGGATTAATAACGTCATTGATAAAATTATGATTACGTTTTTGACCACGTACACTTTAGTTCACTGACCTGCAGTGAGACTGATAATATATATTACACAAAACTTTATGAATGACCCATGCTCTGTGAAAAGGAGGCTTAATACGCAGGCTGACTTTGGCCGAAACTTTTCGCTGTCGGTCAATTTTATGTATGTCAAAGGACCAGTCTACCTCATGATGCAGTTGGTTGTTATATAAAAGTGGCTATCATGGATCCATAATTATGTGATAACTTGCCTGGCATCATGTATCACGTAGATGCATTAAGCCCCCTTTTGCCAGAGCATGGCTCAAATATTTTTATCCAGGTAAAGATCACTTTTTGGAAGGACAAAACGTTTTAGTGTGACTATTTAATGAGGAGAGGGGGGGAAAAGCCACAGACACACAAAAATAACACAAAAATTATTTCCTATTGCTGGGATTCCAACCCTCGACTTTCGTAATCTTTGTACGGCAATTTACAATCCAAAGCTGTGGTCACACCTTACGTAGTTGAACATGGTGAGGAATGACCGTAGATGCCCGCAGTTGAACATATTAAACGTAGCTGAACGTCGTTACACGTAGATAAGCGTAGTTCAACGTAGTAATGAACGGAGTTAGAACTTATGATTTGCCCGTAGTAAGGCCATAATTTTTGAACATGTTCAAAAATTTGTTACTGTTAACTACGATGTTGTGACCCTACTGTTACCGTAGTTTGAACGAAGTTGACTACTTAACCGTAATTGACCTTAATTAACCGTAGTGTGTTTCATACGTTCAATTATGGTCAACTACGGTAATTGCCTACTACGGTCAACTACGTAAGATGTGACAGCGGTTAAAAAGTACAATGACTGCAGCTTACCTGTACTGAGCAGGCACAACCACAACGTTTTACCATCGCTTAACGCAGCTGACCTTAATTTACCGTAGTTGTGTATACGTAGGTCGTAATTTATACGTAGTTTAACGTAGTTCGTCGTAGTTAGACGTAGTAATACCCTAGTTAACCCTAGCCACTTTGCACGCAGTTGAATGTACTTAACCGTACTTACACGTAGTTCAACCTACTTAGACTTTCTCTTATTGCTAATTTTGAACATTCTTTGAACAACTTTAACCTAGTTGACCGTAGTTGGACTACGGCAGCCTACGTTTGAAATCAACTACGGACAACTACGTGCATTACCGTAAATGTGACCATGGCTTTAGCAACTTTCTATCGGATGTGTTTTAATTAAGAAATAATCTTCTTTCTATCGTGGTTTATCGTTCAATAAACCACAGTTTTGAGTTATGAGGCACAATAAATAATCCACGAGGGCGATAGCCCGAGTGGGTTATTCATTGCGCCTCATAACTCACAACGTGGTTTATTGAACGATAAACCACGATAGAAAGAAGATTATTTCGATTCTAACATGACCAACTCTTAATGAAACGAAAACAAGTTCATACTTAAGAGTAAAAACGCGGATGTAGATTATCATCCTCGTTGACCCAGTTTCGATTCATTCTGTAATCGCATGGAGAGTAACGTAATGCTTAAACCTGGGTTCAGAGGATGGTAGATTATATTCCATTGAATAACTTTCTTACTTACTTTATACAGAATGACGTCACTCTACATAGAATAACGTAGATTTTACCACACTTCCGTTGCACTGTGTTTATAGTGCCGCATTCACGTGTCATGTTAGAATAGTATTTATTTGTCCCTTGTTACCCGTTAATAGCTATTCATGGCTAAACATACAAGTCTTTTCCCTCTTGTCACGGTTTTTTTAAAAGTAGTATTTTTTCAAGAAGCAAATTGTCGTCTGCAATAAGGTTACGCGTGAAGCATCATCAGATCAGATACGGGCATAGTCTACTTCATTCGAGCCCGGTTTAGTCACGTAGGTAACGCACGAGAGGGTCATCGGTTCGATATTCCTCCTCGGCCAATTTCTTTCTAAGATTTTATGATTGTCATTCGGACAGGATTCAATCACCTCTCACCTCTGAACATTGTTTCGACGATGGTTATATGGAAAAGCAGCCAATGGTTTTGGAAAAAAATATCATAGGAAGTACTGGTAAACGGAACTTCAGGAAAACATGGATAGGTGCAGTGTCCACCGCGCTGAAATTGTGAGTAAAATTATGGTGAAACGGCATTTACTATAAAAATAGGAATAAAACTATTTGAGTCTAGTTTCGATCTTGTTTCATCAGGTAAAGTATAATAAACTGTCTGGTATTTCACCCTTCTCCTAACAATCCCACGTTTTAACAACCTTTAAGAAGAAGGCTTTAGAAAACATTGTGGGAAAAGGAGAAAATGCTGGTAATCACCATTTTCTCCTTTTCCCACATTTTCTACCTTTTCACTTGAAAAAAAAAATCCCATCATTTGAGCAACATGTGAAAAAATACGTCTTCAGCAAATGCTTTAAATTTGGCCGAGTTTATCTTTATTACCTCCGGTAGAGCGTTGAGGTATTCAGTTTCATTTCCGGGTCGATTAAACACAGCGGAAAAGGACAAAAAAAAAAGGACGAACAAAGACGGGTGAAAGGATTCAACTGTTCGAAAGGACGACACAAAGGAATACCCGAGTGATGCGATCAATTGCCATTCTCACAAGCGCGAACTTGAAACAACGACTAAAGTTAGGTCAACTTACCACAAAAATGTGGCATCTTTTGTCACACGGTTTTTCTCTTTTGACTCATCACCTCCTAAAGAGAATTTGAGTCAAACATCTTTGCGCACTGTAGGAGTCATGCTCTGACAAATGGGGGTTTAATGCATTTTCGTGATGCATTATACCAAGCAAGTCATCAAATAATTATAGATCCATAAGATCAATTTTGTTTAGCAAACGGCTGAATCCTGAAGTAGAATGGTTCTTGGACATGCAGAAATTGACCAATAGGAGAAAATTTCGGACCAGGCCATGTATGGTCTCGGGACTGTAAATAGTTAAATAGATTTTTCTTGTTCAGCTAATGTTTTCAAAAATAGTCCCCCCCCATACCCATGTTATACAATGTATACATTAGCCCTGTACCAAACAATCCCTACTTTTCACGACTCTAAAAAAAATACTTTTGAAAACATTGTGTAAAAAGGAGAAAATGCTGGTAACCAGCATTTTCTTCCTTTTTCCACAAAGTTTTTTACCCTTCCAGAAGCAATTTTCGAATTTTGAGGTCTATTTATTTCGTCATCTGCAAATGCTTTCAATTTGAACAAGTCTAAAATTCTGTCGTTTGGTACTTGAAAGAGTTAAATGCAATTCGCTTATAAAACAAAGAAGAAATCGCGATTGTTACTCTATTTACTGATAAGGTCGCGATAATCTTAGAAATTCTGTTGCATCAAACGATACAAGTAAAAAAAAATGCTGTTAAGTCGGGGTGGAAAAAAGAAAACCTGCACATCCAAAAACAAACCGAAAAAAGGTGCAGCTGAAAGTCTGCTATTCACATTCGAGTAGTATTGTCTGAGCACAATGTATAACTCTTTACCAGAAAACAAAACTTGCAGACTTGATTAAAAGGACTCTCTCTCTCTCTCTCTCTCCCCCTCTCTCTCTCTCTCTCTCTGTCTCCCTCTCTCTCTCTCTTTTTCTCTCTCTCTCTCCTCATATGAGTTCCACCATGTATTAACAATAGTTTAGTCTCTCTCTTTGTCTCTGTCTCTCTGTCTCTCTCCCTCTCTCTCTGTCTTTCTCCCTGTCTCTGTCTCTGTCTGTCTGTCTGTCTGTCTGTCTCTCTCTCTGTCTGTCTCTCTGTCTCTGTCTCTGTCTCTGTCTCTGTCTCTCTCTCTCTCTCAATGACTCCCAGCACGTATGACAACTAGCAGCTGTTACTGAGAGCGACTCGACACAAATAAGCCCACGCTAATGATGCTGTATCCATGTGGAAACAGCTGGTCCCGTTATCTAATACAGAACACAGAATTTGTCAAACTGTCCACCTTAGCTACTATTAACCCCTTTGGCCGTTAAGCGCGACTCACTGACCTTTTGCGGACAGCGTAGATCAAGATCAGACTGCACAGAACGTGCAGTCTGATCTTGGATCTACGCTGTCCGATTAGGAGATTTTTTTCCCTCCCAAGAATACCTTTGAAATAGAAAAAAGGAGTTTTTTTACTATTGGGTTAAAAGTTTTATTTTCACTTATTTAGCAGGAGAAGCGTTAACCCTAAACCTACCAAATAAATGAAATGAAACTTTCAAGTGGATGATAAATAGCTATATATTTTTTTTATTTCAAACGTAGTCTTACGAGATAAGGGGTCCTGCGTGGCTCAGTGGTAAGGTGTAGGACTCGTTATCTAGAGGCCCTGGGTTCGAAGCCGCAGGGGATCCACTGGGTTTTTTGTGGGAGTGCCCATGGGCAAGACACCTCGAAGCCCTAGCCTAGTACAGGTAAAACCCAGGAAAAACAAGAATATGTGGGCTGTCGCCGTGATATGACTGCAATAATGTTAAAAGTGGCGTAAAACAACATTCAATCGATCAACTTAAGAGAAAAAAAAAATGTCTTCTTATCGGACAGTTTAGATCTGCACACGTTCTTTGAAGTCTGATCTTGATCTACACTTTCCGCAAAGAGTCCTTCAGTCCTGCTGAGCAGCCTAAGGGTAAATTCAATATGGCTCAAATGGTGCAAGTTTTCTTTGATAGGGTATAAAACAATGTGGGAAAAGGAGAAAATGCTCGTCACAAGCACTTTCTCCTTTTTCCACAATGTTTTCAAAAGGCTTCTTTCCCAGGGTCGTTAAGAGTCGGCATTGTGCAGTATAGGGTTAACTGGGATAGATTATCCAAGACAGCATTACTGAAATGCCTCAAAGATAATTTGCATGCACGCGACAATTATTATTAATCCTCTACCCGCAAATTCCGTGATTTAACCGCTATGCGGAAGAAAGATATTGAAAACATTTTGGGAAAGGGAAAAAATACTGGTTACCAGCATTTTCTCTTTTTCCCACAATGTTTTCTGTTTCATCAAAGTCGATTCCAATCATTTAAGCGACAAGCAAATTATAACCTGAATAAGCTTTCAATATGCAAGAGTCTATAATCGTGTCTTATGGTAAAGACTTTTTGTAATACTCATATATCAGACAAAATAAAGACCGCTGCGTGTTCATTGAATAAACGTGCGGATGCCACGTGTTGTTATTTATGCAGAGAGTAATTTCTAATGGGACCTATACAAAACCATCCCTTGTCTTAGAGAGACGATTGGTTGATTGTGTTGTGTTTAATGCCGTTTTCAACATTAATTCAGTTCCAGTGCACCTATCCGTGCTTTCCTTGAGCTTCTTTTAAAAGTACTCCGCATAATATTTTCTCCAAACCACTGGCTGGTTTCCCACGTAACTATCGTCGAAACAATGGTCAGCAGTGAGAGAGGACTGAATCCTATCGCAATGACTATCATCACTCCCCGGAAAGAAATTGGCCGAGCCAGGGATCGAACCAGGGACCTCCTCTTCTCAAGTCCTGTATGCTACCGACTGAGTTACTTGACCTCGGCCCACTGTCCTAGAGAAACGGCCTCTAAAATCATTGTGGCAACAGGATTAAATGCTGGGGGTTGTTTTAGGCATGTCAGAGCGCCCGGTGAAAGTAACTATGCTTTCCTACAGTTTCGTTACTTATTCTGCGCATGTTGTACTCTTTTTCAGCGCTTGGCTCTGACCCAGAGAGAGAGAGACAGAGAGAGAGAGAGAGACAGACAGACAGAGAGAGAGACAGAGAGACAGAGAGACACAGAGAGAGAGAGACGAGGGGAGGTAACCCTATCGTGACTTTCATCAGTCCCCGGAATCTTTTTTAACTTAGTCATTTCTCTAGTCACTTAATAGTTGAATAACTTGCGATCCAAAGGAAAAATGATCCATGCTCTGGTAAAAAAGAGGAGGTTAATGCAAATTCGTAACGCATGACACCAAGCATGTCATACCGTAATTTTGGATTCATAACATCCATTTTGTATAAACAATCGACTGAATCAGGAGGTAGACTGGTTCTTTGACATACGGAAAATTGATTAATAGCAAAATGTTTCGACTCGGGTCAGCCTGCGCGGACTGCGCAGGCTGACCTGAGTAGAAACTTTTTTCCAGATGTATTAAACCCCTTTTCACAAATCACACCTCAGATCTTTTAGGGAGGAGTAAATGTCTCCAGTGAAAGGCATGAAAAAATTGTCAGTATCAAAGCAAGTGCTTATAACAAGGGCAAGCAATGCCTCCTTCTCCAACAGCATTTTCGTACGCCAACTGCCACTGGGGCGTAAAGTAAATCTGCTGTAATGATTTTAGATGGCTAATAGTAGAAAATTATCCAAGATAAATGAGCAATTCCTAATGTCATTACAAGTTGCCTACTGCATCTCATTACTAATATGCTGACTATTGAATTCAGTCAACTCCATAAAGATTTGCATTTTGATTGGTCGAGAGGTTAGCACTGGATACGTTTTGTAAGCAGGTGTTGGTGTATTAGGGCTGTGCGAAATTCGCAATAATTCCACTAGTTCCGAACCCCGGTAGTGCAGTCGGTAGCGCGCAGGACTAAACACCAGGCGGTCACTGGTTCGAATCCCCAGCTCGACTCATTTTTTCCGAGGATTGATGATAGTAATTGCGACAGTATTCATTCCTCTCTCACCGCTGATCATTGTTTCGACGATGGTCATGTAGGAAAGCAGTCAGTGGCTTGGGAAGAGTATTGTGCGAAGTACTGATAGCAGAAATTCCAGGAAAGGATGAATAGTTGCACTGGCTGCCGCGAAATAGCTGAAATAATGTTGAAACGGCGTCAAACACCATGGAAAACAAATCCACTTATAGCAGTTGTACTTCCATTACAATGTTTTCGAAGCTCGCCAAAACAAAGCAAGCCATTAATGTGTTAGCCCTCTAACATACAACCCCGAGTTTTGTAAGACCCCGAGGAAAACTGGTTTTTTTTCTTCAAATTGTGGAAAGAGGAGAAAATGCTTGTAACCAGCATTTTCTCCTTTTCCAGCAATGCTTTTTGTCCTTTCCAAGAGAAATTCTGTGTTCTTTTCTTTCTAAGAGAAATTCTGTCACTAGAATCACATTTAATTTGTCATCTGCAAGTGCTTTCAAACTGGACAAATCTAGAATTTTGTCGTTTGGTAAAAGATTTAAAAGAAACAGTTAAAAACAAAGTCTGTTATACCAAACATCATTTATTTTCAATGTCAAAATCAAGTTCAGATACTATATATGGCCTGCAACACGCGAAAAGGGACATTCGGACATTTGCGTAAAGTGTCGTCTCGGATCAACCTGCGCAGTCCGCGCAGGCTAATCCGAAACAACACTTTCCGTTTTTATGTAATTTTCTGTTTCACGCAAGTCTACTGTTAGACAAAATCTAATGTAGTCGTAAAGTGCCGTCTCGGATTAGCCTGCGCAGACTGCGCAGTCTGATCCGAGACGACACTTTAAGCAAATGTCTGAATGCCCCTTTTCGCGTGTTGCAAGCCAATTATATGAGACCCGCTCTGGAAAAAGGGGGTTTAATGCATCTCCGTGATGCATGATACCAAGCAAGTCATCACAGTGTTATGGATCCATAAAATCCATTTTGTATAGCAACCGAAGCATGAGGCACACTGGTCCTTTGACATGCAGAAAATTAACAAAAAGCAAAAGGTTTCGACACAGGTCAGCCTGCGAAGACTGCGCAGGCTGACCTGGGTCGATACTTTTTGTACATGTATAGAGCCCCCTTTTTCTCAGAGCACGGATCATGTATATACACTTTCAAGAAACAACAAACTATATTTGTACTAATAGAATTTTTTCTAAACACAATTTGCAACAAAGACCAAAAGAGATCAACCTTCTTCGACACAGTTCCGACTTTCAACGTCCCTGAGGAAGAAGCCTTTTAAAATGTTGTGAGTAGAGAAGAAAATGCCTGTAAACAGCATTTCCTCCTTTTCACACAATGTTTCTTTCCATTTAAAGGCGATTTTAATATTTGAACCACATTTAAATTGTTGTCTGCAAATGCTCTCAATTTGGACAAGTCTTACATTTAGTCGTCTGGTAAAGAGTTAATCAGACAAATATGGCTAAGGCACCTGACTGTGGCATTGAATACTAACAAACTGACTAAGGCATCCAGTCTTTCAAAAGATCGTTTTTGGCCTAGTTAAATAATCACCAAAAGCACTGCAACACTTGGATGAGCCTATCTCATTTGCATTGATTAAGGGGAGGTAATTTTTTTTTTTGATAGTCAAAGAAATCATGAAATGATCACCTGCTGTAATAAATCTGCATCAATTGACTTTCAGAAGATGTTATTTTGTTTTTAATTAGGATAACCAGCATGAAATAGGATGAAATACATCGACACGTGTGAAAACATGTTGGCAAAAGCGGTTTGCTGATAGCCGCAAATATCGTCTGCATGTACATGTGGTATGTATCTACATTGTGTTGAAATTACAGTTGCAAATGGTCTGCGGCAAAGCATTTTTGTGTGTGTGAGTGTTTTTTCTTAATTCAGTATTCTGAACAAAAGCCCCAGCAATGACTGAACGAGGATTTGGATGAATCTTGCTATCTATAAAAAATCACTAAAAAAACATTAACTAAATTATAAAATAAAACAAATAATGTCAATAAAACAAGGGTAACAGATTTTTCACTGATCGTTGTGAAATATGTACATATTATATGTGTCACTGTATCCCATACTCCTCATATATGCGTACATTATCTTTATCGTTAGTCAGTTTCACCTTGACCTTTGAAGCCCTCGACTGTCCTTCCAAATCTGCAAAATCATTCATAGGGAGCTTTTCACCGACAGAAAAGCGACACTCTAAAGTTTTTTATTCCCATCAAAATCAAGGGAGCATATACTGGTAGTTTAAATTTATCACGAGTGACGTCATCCCTATCATGTTCCTTTGTTCTGATCGTATCATGTGACACAATCAGACGCAACTTCTCGTTTTTTTCTCAACATCTCGGATTGCATTCCGCAGGATATCGGGTTCCATTCGGTGACTCTTTTGTCTGTAATGAGCAATTTATTGAATACCGTTAGTCATAGCGATAAAAGATCTATACCCATTACGATAATTATACTCGTTACAACATTTTACCGCCTCTGCAATATACAGCTTAATTAAGAAAATATTGTGGAAAAAGAATCAACTGCTTTAAACAAGCAATTGCTTCTTTTCCCAAAATGTTTTCTATATCAATACCAACATTATTTTCTTTCATTCTAATATTTCTAATTCTTGTAAATTGTACCACTTGGTGGTGCAACTATGCCTGAAACCTGCTCGTGTGAAAATGGGTTGGACAAAAGATAATATTTATAAAAAGATAACAAAGAATGGCATTGTGTTCAATACGTGTTAAATTTCAGAGATAAGTGATCACAACGTTTAACTGTGTTTAATAGCTAATTGTACATCGTCATGTGACTGATCGCGTTGGACTATGGTATGCAGACAGTTTCTACTACTACTGGGTCTCACGTGGTTCTAGGAATAGGGCGTATATACATGATATTCAATCGGGATATCCTGGTTCGACGCTCCATTGGCCGTATCGATCACGTGGCGATATCCATAGGGTAGGAACCGCAGAATTCAAGCCTTGTGGCGGTGGAACCAAGGAAAAGGCATGAATCGGTGAACTGTCACCGTGAAATGACTGAAATATTCTTATAAATGGCGTAAAACATCTTTTAAATAAACATCACCTCCAATTATGACATTCCTCTCTCACCGCTGATCATTGTTTCGACGATGGTTATGTGGGAAAGCAGCAAGTGGCTTGGAAAGAATATTGTGCATAGTACTGGTAAAAGAAACTCCAGGAAAGCATGGATAGGTGCACTGGTCGCCGAAATATAACTGAAATAGTGTTGAAAACAGCATTAAACACCATACAATCAATCAATCCAAAATATGACTCTAACTTACCTCGAAGAGATTCGACGCCATAGCTTATTAAGCGTTTGACCTCTGCAGATAGACCCGTTGTGACTTCTCAGTGTATCGTCCTTCACGGAGCGTTCCAAGTGTATCATTGTGTGTCTTTACTTCGGGTACTTTGGTGACCCTGAATTGAGATGGACATGATTGAGTTCAAACCCTTTACGATGCTGTTCCGTGGTCTAACGACCCTGAAGAAGGTGGCTTCAGAAAACATTCTGAGAAAAGGAGAAAATGCTGGTAACCATCATTTTCTCGTTTTCCCACAATGTTTTCTACCAATTCAAAGACCAATACCACTATTTAAAAAGCTTTAATATGCAAATGCTTTGGATTTGGACTGCTTCAAAGTTTTTGTCGTTTGGTGAAGAGAACAATTACCTTCTCTACTTTAACTCTGTACCAAAATACAAAATTTTAGACTTGTCCAAATTGAAAGCATTTGCAGACGTCAAAATAAATGTGACTCAAAAATTGAAACTTGACTTTAGAAGAGTTGAAAACATTGTGGGAAAAGGAGAAAATGCTGGTTACCAGCATTTTCTCCTTTTCCCACAATGTTTTCAGAAGGCTTCTTCCTCTTGGTCGTAAAACCAGGGATCGTTTGGTAAAGAGTTAAAGACATCAACATCAAAATAATTACAGAGTACTAACATGATAAAAGTTTTCACGCCTAAACCGTTATATAAATCTAAAAGAGGCCTTTCAATCCGAACTAAAGTAGCCGAAATATTGCGTTTTCAAATAGCTTTTTATGGAAAATGTCTCGCCATATCGGACGGTGTAGATCTAAGATCAGACTGCACGTGAATGCATGAGACTAATACACGTGTGAATGAAAACACGTTTTAAGGTATGGTAAACTTCTTTTTTTGAATGTGCAGAAAATGTTGTGAGGAAAGAATTAACTGAAAACAATCAATTGGTCTTTTTCCACAATATTTTCAATATGCTGTCAATCGCAAGGGCTTTTTTTTTTTTAAATCAGATGTGTCATTGTCGTAGGCTCACAGAATATTTAAATTTCCCTGTGCATAAAAACTTATTGCTTACCAAACTTTGATCCAAAGTCCATTTCTATAAATAGACTTGTTTTTCTTTAGACTGGCAACTCAATATTTCCATGTGGGATGACGCCCCCAAGCATAAAATTTTCGCAGTAAGCAGTCACAAATTCGTCTTCTTTACTCGGCTCATCCGGGTTCATGACCAGAACGCAGCTGAAGTCCGTGTTGTAGGTCCTTTCTTTCGTTTCCTTGGAAACATTAGACGTATATATCGTAGATAGTTTAGTAGGACAGTCAACCTGGAGAGAGAGGTGAATAAAAAATGTAACAGACTATGACGTGCAGAATTATATCACTTTACATGTCACTGTCGTCTCAAAAAAAGTCATCCTGCTGAATTTTCATATACTTCACTGAAAGACCCTGACGAAGACACCTTTTGGAAACATTGTGGGAAAAGGAGAAAATGCTGATAACCAGCATTTTCTCCTTTTCCAACAATGTTTTCTACCTTACCAAAAACAAATTCCAATTCTTTAAGCCACATTTATTTTGTCGTCTGCAAATGCTTTGAATTTGGACTAGTCTAGGATTTTGTCGTTTGTTAATGATTCAAATGTACATTATAAAGCTGCATCAAACTGGTATCAAAAAGTGACCAGACATCAAAGACCGGACAACAAAATTTATGACACGACCAAACTGAAAGCACTTGCAGACAACCAATAAAATGTGGCTTAACCAGAACTCCAGATAGAGGGAGTGATTTTGATTTCAAAATTGAGAAAAATTAATTATTCTCCACTATACCCTATGTTATGGGTACTCATTAGAATCGTCTCCTCGAGACGATTCTAATGAGTACCCACAACATAGGGTTTGGAAGAGAAATAATGGATTTAGAATACCGTCACTCCCTCTTATCTGGAGCTCTGATTAACTCTTTCACTACTGAAGAAATCAGTTGCATTTTCTCAATGGCTACAGTTCTGCTGCTATATCAAGGGATAGTTCGGTCGAAAACTAGAATAATGCAGTAGAAAGTGGAGATCAGAGATCAGGCTGTAAGTTCTGTGCAGTCTGATCTTAATCTACACTGTCCACAGAAGCTTCTGGTGTCGTCCATGGTAAGGAAAGAGTTAACTGGTGGGATTTGTCTAAGAAAAGATAGAAAGATAAAGAGAAAACGAGAAAATGCTGGTTACCAACATTTTCTCTGTTTTCCACAATATTTTCAAAAGACTCTCTTTCTCCAGGTTCGCTAAAAGCCTGAATTGTTTGGAAAAGTGTTAATCAAATAAATCATAATCTAATAGTCTTTTAGGATCGAAGCAAGATTTTAGTTGAAGATGGTAGACGACACAAAAAACAATATTACCAGAAAGAAATATTTCAGTTTAAAATAGAAGACAAAAAGAATCCAGAGAAAAGATTTCTATAGCCTCAAATGACAGCTTGAAGGTTAAAAAAAAAAACTCTAAAGCAATGGAAGATTATGAAAGGAAAATGTCAAACTTAGACACAAGATACACAAATGGCGCTCTATGTCTTCAGAGAGATTTGTATTCCCAAAGTGACATTTACGAAAAGTTTTTTTATGACCTTTTCGAGGAGAGTTGGCATTTCGAAACATATTTCTTTTTATCAATATTATTGAAAATCTCAGCGCGTTATGCCCATAACAGACGGTCCCGAGTTTTAACGACTCTGAGAAAACGGGCTTTAGAAAACATTATGGAAAAAAGGAGAAAATGCTATTAACCAACATTTTCTCCGTTCCCCACTATCTTTTCTACCTTCTCAAAGACAGATCTTATCAATGCGCTCACATTTAGTTTGTCGTCTGTAAATGTTTTGAATTTGGGCAAGACTTAAAATTTTGTCGTCTGGTCGAGAGTTAAATTGGAATCTCTTGAGACAAACTTGCAGCAGACGACTCCGACAATATCCTTGTACATGTATAATATGGAAATATTACTTGGGTGAAGCTAGGATCTTACAGGTTCTATACATAATTACACCTGCAAACATTGTGGAAAAAAGAAGAAATTGCTCGTTACGAGCAATTTCTCCTTTTATCACAAAGTTTTCAAAAACGTTCTGTCGTCTGCTGGAAAGTAATAAAGCTCTGTGGTTTTTGGCCTTCCCCACGATGTTTTTACGTTAACTGTAATTTAGTAAAATTTGTTTCCATAAACTCTAGACTTCATGGCAGCCATAACACTTGCTGGACTTTTTTTTTCCCCATTTCTCAAGGACATATAAACGCCTCTAGGACATACAAACTTAACGCGCTCTTCGGTTCTTATCGGATCCGACGTTATCGCCTGTTACGATTAGCATTCGGTAAACTTCGGATGATCCGTTGATCAAATGCTAGATCTAGTTACGGAATAGGCCGAGTTGTGATGAGTGTAATGATCATATGACAGAGTATTGCTCAATGTCGTGTGGGCGTTTTGACCTTCTGAAAAAAATTATCTCGGGAATCAACACTTAAAGCGCCTCTGTAATTTGGGTTTTTCTCGTACATTAACGAGAACTTTCTCCATATGATTTCAGATATAATATAGATTATCTCGTGACAAAACGAAGCTTTTATTGTCTCTGTCTGTTAAGTCTTGGATATATTTCTCCATTAGCGAATCTTTACTCAAAATGCCAATTCATTCGAGGTGTCGAAAATTTAAAACAGAACTCGCATTGCCACATTACCAAACAGTCCCGGAGTTTAGCAACCCCTAACTTTTGAAAAGATTGTGGAAAAATGAGAAAAAGCTGGTTTCCAGCATTTTCTCCATTTCCCACGATATTTTCGTAACGACCCCTAGACAAAGACCATTTAAAAACATTATGGGAAAAGGAGAAAATGTAGGTAACCAGCATTTTCTCCTTTTTCCACAATGTTTTGGGCTCAATCAAAGGCAAGTTTATTCATTCCAGCCACCTTTGATTTCTCGTCTGCAAAATTTCTGAATTTGGACAAGTCTAAAATTTTGTCGTTTGGTTTTAAGAGTTATCGACCATTCTATCCTAGCACTGAGCGGTCGATGAAGAGACATGTATTAGAAAATGAGAGTCATGGGGTAAAATGATCGTTTGACATGCAGAAAATTTACCATCAACAAAAAGTTTCGACCCAGGACTGCGCAGGCTGACATGAGTCGATACTCTTTGCAGTTGCATTCCACTATCTTCACACAACTGATAATACTACTCTGCTACTATAGCCACAGAACGCTACCCATCTTTTTCTCGTGTTTTGCAATTTTGAGATTTCATATGGTAGGGATGGGATTCCGTACTTTCCTGAGACAAAAAAAAGGTCCCAATAGCTCAGGCGGTAGCGCACAGGACTTGACAACAGCGGTCGCTGATTCGATCCCCGGCTCGGCCAATTTCTTTTCGAGGATTGATGATAGTCAGTGCGACAGGATTCATTCCTCTCTCACCGCTGACCATTGTTCGACGATGGTTGTGTGGGAAAGCAGTCAGTGATTTGGAAAGAATATTGTGCGGAGTACTGGTAAAAGAAACTCCAGGAAAGCATGGATAGGTGCACTGGCCGCCGAAATATAACTGAAATAATGTTGAAAACGGCTTTAAACACCATACAATCGATCAATAAAAAAAAAAAGAATAAAAATTTACCTTGAGAACTTTGACCTCGTTTTCTCGACAGAAAGCCTCTATCAGAGTATGCTGTATTCGTAGGGAGATGTCCTGGGACTTTCCTTCCGGTAAAATGCATAACATCACCTTGTCTGTTTCACTGTTAAGTATAAACATAGAAAGAAATTATTTAAGAAATAGGAATTTTTTTTTTTTGTTTTAGTTGAGCCATGTTCTGTGAAAAGGGGGGAAGGGCATGCATCTGCAAAAAGTATCGACCCAGGTCAGCCTGCGCAGTATGCGCAGGCTGACCTAGGTCGAAACTTTATGCTACTTGTAAATTTTCTGCTTGTCAAAGGGCTGTTCTACCGCATGATTCAGTCGGTTGTTGGACAAAATGAATATCATGGATCCATCATTTATGAGATGACTTACTTGGTAGGATGCATCACAGAGATGCATTAAACGCCCTTTTTCCACAGCATGGCTCCTTTCTTTAACATGTTCATAGTCGATGAACGAACTGAATGATATGATCTTCGAGCGTGCTAGCGCAGTCCGTAACTCGCAACGCTTTATGCCAGGGGATCAATGGTTCGAATCCCCGGCTAGGCCCATTTCTTTCCGAGGATTAACAATAGTCACTGAGACAGGATTCATTCCCCTCTCTCTCACTGCTGATCATTGTTTCGACGATGGTTACGCGGTAACTCTCAGCCAGTGGCGTGGGGAAAATATTTTGCGGTGATTGGTAAAACAAAAATCCAGCAAAAGTGTGAAAGGTGCAATTGCCGCAATGATATAACTTAAAGAATGTTGAAAAAGTCTTAAACACCATACAAACAAACAATCAAATACGTGCAATTGCTGTCCTAATATAACTGAAGTAATGTTGAAAAAATCGTTTAACAACATCCATCCATTTATCCATCCATACATACATACGTACATACATACATACATACATACATACATACATACAATTCAGCATAATTGTTTACCTATCAAGAATATCGACGCAGTCGAACACGCCACAACTCACTCTGTCATCTTGAAATGCCTGAACCAACACAGATTTCAAAGCCTTGGCTATATTAGTCGGTGGTTTCCTGGAAAAAAAATGAGAAAAGAAACGTCAAAATCAAAGATAACGAACAATGTGGTTTAACCATTTACCAGTCAATCCCGTGTTGTAACAACCCTGATGAAGAATACTTTTGAAAACAATGTGGCAAAAGGAGAAAATGCAGGTTATCTTTTCTCAGCTTTCCCACAATGCTTTCTACCCTTTGTAAACTATAGGCCATTTGAGGCGCATTTATTTCGACATTTGCATGCTTTAGATTTAGAGAAATCCTAAAGTAAAGAGTTAAAAGAATATCAAAGGGACAAAATTACCTACCATCGTCATACTTTGTGAAAAGGTGGTTAAATGCAACTGCACGGTAGTTTAATGCACCTTGCACCAACAGCAAAGAGTTTCCACCCAGATCAGCCTGATCAGGCTGATCTGGGTCGAAACCTTTTGCTATTGATATACATGTAACTATTTTCTGCATGTCAAAGGACCAATCTACATCATGATTAAGCCAGTTTTTAGACAAAACGGATCGACATTCTGTAACGACTCACTAGATTTATAACTGGCTAAGTATATAGTGAAAGTGCATTAAAGGCCCTTTTCCAAGAGTGCCGCTCAGTCACATGGTCTGATGTAGATCATAAGTATATAAGAGAAATGAGGTCGTCGTCCTCATATCACCAGGGTTACGGTCCATGTTTCCAAGAACCGAGTGGATATTATACACATGTTTAACAGAATGTTTTGTACAGTGAGTTTGGCTTTTGTTCAATTACGAGCACTAACAGCGGTCTTTCCACAAAAAGCGAATTCCATTTTTTTTGAAAGGCACTCCATTGGTTAATAATGTATCAAAGCAAACGATCGAGTGATTATACGACTCTGAGAAAGAAGAATTTTGAAAAAAATGTGTGGGGTAAGGTTAAAATGAAGTAACCAGGCTTTTCTCAACTTCTCCAAATTCATTCTTCCATCCAAAACGCAAATCCAGACATTTCAATCAATTTAATTATCGTCTGCAAGCCCTTTTAATTATGATAAGTGTAATGTAACATTTCTTTTTCATCTGGTAAAATGTAAAGATCTTCCAGTTACAGTTTTCGTTGATTGTTCTTGAATTTAATTGACTTACATGTACTTCTAAACGCGGAGGTACATTTTTTCGACGGTTATGTACCAAGCACTTCCGGCTGATCACTGTAACAATGCGCGAAAAAAGAACACAAACCAATCGCTTTGCATTATAACAGAGGATCGCAAAATGTTCACAATTAGATAAGAGTTTCTCCCCCAGCAGGTTGCCATGAATCATGGCTGTTGCCATTACATGTTAGATATTGCTCATTCATATCTTACTCAGCGTTTCCTCTATTCGTCTACTGCAGAGAGTGCAATAGTACAAAATGTACGAATGTACAAATGTACTTTCACTGTCCTACTTGAGTTTTGCTGGATAGGTTTCAACGGTTCGCAACAATTTATCTCTGACAGATTTGCACAGGCACTCTTAACCAATTATCACACAATCCAGACCTTTAACCCTTTACAACACAACATAATTTAAGAGTTGTATTGCAGACCAAAAATTTGATGTGAGTGAAATAGTGAAATTTGTTTTTGAAAGCGTGAAAATCATTGCGGGAAAAGGATAAAATGCTGGTTAATTTTTGCGGGAAAACAGAAATTTCTCCTTTTCCCATATTGTTTTCTGCCCTTTTAAACACAAATTTCTTCTTTTTTTTCAATCTCATTTATTTCGTCGTCTGATGCAAACGCTTTCAATTTGGACGAGTCTAAAAGTTTATCATGTGGTAAAGAGGAGTTAAACTTTCAGGACCCGAGAGAAAATTGGACAATCTAGGCCTGGCATAAATTTGAAAGTGCGTAAAACGCTACCAAAAAAAAAAAGTTCAATCCAAAAGGCCTCGAATGATTCAACTGATTTATGGGTTGTACATCGTTGATGAAGAACATCAACATAAAATGTTACTTCAAAGATCAGACGAACAGAAACAGCAATTAACTCGTTACCAAACGACAAAATTGTAGACTTGTCCAAATTGAAAGCAATTGCAGACGGCAAACAAAATGGTGGCTTAAATGATGAAATTTGTTCTAGAAAGGGTAGAAAACGTTGTGGGAAAAGGAGAAAATGCTGGTTACCAGCATTTTCTCCTTTTCTCACAATGTTTTCTAAAGGCTTCTTCCTCATGGTCGTTTAAACTTGGAACAGTTTGGTAAAGTGGCAACACATCAACAACGGCAAACAACTTTCTGCGTATTGCAAGCAGACACTACTCTCGAAAACATTGTGGCAAAAGTAGAAATTGCCAGTGACGAGCAATTTTTCCATTTGCCATCATATTTTACACGTAGTTTATACATGAAATTAATATCAGTGTTGACTATCTAAAATTTTCACTAATATTTTTTTTGAGTTGTCTGCATGAAGCAGACGACAAAACGAAGGATTTCCTTTCATGTGATGACGTGTTACAGCAGACGACTTGTTGCACTGGTGAACTTTGGCCTCGAGCAGACGAACAAAGACATTTGTACACCAGTCAATTTACTTCACTATTACAGATTCAATCATGCGTCCTGCAGATTTAGCTCTTTCACTACCAATTTCACTTTGAACAGCTTTTGCAAATGGCGTAGATCAAGATCAGATTTCACAAAAGGTGCAGTCTGATCTTACAACTACACCATCCGCTACCTGATCGTGACTAATCTTTGACCGAAATCAGATTAAAAAGCAATGAAAAAAGACTGGGAATTTTGACTGATTAATTCTCTGGTGCCTAACGCCGTTTTTAACATTATTACATTTATATCGCTGCGGCAGGTGCACCTATCCATGCTTTCCTGCAGTTTCTTGTACTAGCATATCGCACAAATTTGAAACACTATTGGAAACAGCGTTAAACACCATACAATCAATCTGTCAGTCAGTCAGTCAATCAGTCAGTCAATCAATCATCAATCAATCAATCAATCAATCATTCAATCAATCAATCGACAGACAATGCTATAATCTTGTTTCAGGAGATATCGAGTTCACGACACACTCACTATATATTACACAGCAACAAGATAAATCAATTTTGTCCGCTCTGTTTACAGCGAATGATGAAATTGGATATCAAGTCCATGCTGTGACCATGCGCTCACTCATAAGTTCATTGAGTTAACCGCTAAGCTACAAAGCGCAAATAATTGCGCTTTTGCAGACAGTGTAGATCAAGATCAGACTGCACAGAACGTGCAGTCTGATCCATGATCTACACAGTTCGACAGGGTGAGATTTTTTGGGGGGGAAAATGAACTTTGAATTCGAATTGAAGTTCTGGCTGGAAATTTCCTATCATTTTTCTTTTAACCGTTAACCCTTTCCAATCAATCACTTGTTATAAACATCCTGATGTGGATGGTGTTTGTGAATATTGTTGGAAAATGAGAAGATGTTTTTAACTCTTTACCAAACAATCCCGAATTTTTACGACGTTGTAAAAGAAGCCTTTTGAAAACAGTGTGGGAAAAGGAGAAAATGCTGGTAACCAGCATTTTCTCCTTTTCCCACAATGTTTTCTACCCTTCCCAAAACAAATTTCAATTTTTGAGTCACTTTAAATTTGTTGTCTGCTAATGCTTTCAATTTGGACCAGTCTAAAATTTTGTTTGGTAAAGAGTTAATCAGCTTTTTTTCTCCCGTTTCCCCTCCTTCTTTTCTATCCTTTCAAAGAAAAATCCTATATTTTGAGCAACATTATATTCGTCGTCTGCAAATCCTTTGAATATGGACAAGTCTTGCTTTTTTCAGCTGGTAAAAAGTTAATGGTAAGGATAGCATTTTATCAGGTTTAGGTCCAATTGCTAATTACAATGTATCTATCTTCTTCGAAGACAGGGGATCGGCGAATGATATCCACGCGGCTATACCTTCCCGCTTTCAACAGAAGAACTTAAACACCATGACCTTTACTGAACATTACTGGAATCTGGGAAGCAGATATAGAGAAAAGAGCCGAGCGCTACTTCTACTAATCTACTTGAGCAGCACTCTGGTAAAAGGGGGCTTAATGCATCTCCGTGATGAACTATACCAAGGAAGACATCGCGTTTAATTATGGATCCATAAAATTCATTTTGTCTAAGAACTGACTGAATCATGAGACAAAATGATCCACTGACATGCAGAAAATTTACTAAGAGCAAAAGGTTTTGAACACGTCAGCCTTCGTGGACTTGTATCACGAAAAGGTTAAAATTCCCCTCCCCACCCCCACCCCCCCTGCGTTAAAGAGCAAGTGAAGTATTGCTATTATATGGTCCATTTTTTTAATTCAAAATTTTTATCTTAACAAAAATCGAAGGTCTGTGAGTAGATCGCAGGATTTTAACCAAGGTCAAGTTAGTGCAGCACCCATAGGGTAGAACAAATGCTGCCGCCAACGACTCAGTATGAGCAATTTTTGCATTCACAAAAATGTTTTCCAGACTCACCGCATATACATAATTGAGCCATGCTGTGGCAAAAGGGGGCTTAATGCATCTCCGTGATCCATGGTACCAAGCAAGCCATTTAATACTTATGGATCCATAACAGCCACTTCTTTTAATAACAGACTTAATCATGAGGTAGAATGGTCCTTGTACAAACAGAAAATTGACCAATAGCGAAAAGTATCGGCCCAGGTCAGCCTGCGCGGACTGCGCAGGCTGACCTGGGTCGATACTTTTCGCAGATGCATTAAGCCCCCTTTTTACAGAGCATGGCTCAATTATACATGAACATGTACTATATCTAAATACTATATCTAAAAGTTGAACGGGGTCGGAAAGGATTGTAAACAGCGCAGCGAGAGTGCTGCTGCTATTTTACAAGACCACGTGTTAAACTTGGTCGACCCCTTTCCCTCTCGAAATGAACATGTACTAAATCTAAATGTTTCAATATTAACTATAAAGTTGAACGGGGTCGGAAAGGATTGTAAACAGCGCAGCGAGAGTGCTGCTCCTATTTTACAAGACCACGTGTTGAACTTGGTCGACCCCTTTCCCTCTCGAATAACAAATTTCATCTTTTGTTAACTCATAAGCTCCAAAGTGCGACCCAGTGACCTTTTGCGAGCAGTGTCGATCAAGATCAGACTGCACAGAACATGCAGTCTGATATTGGATCTGCACTATCTGATAAGGAAATCCGCTCCTTCAAAAAAAAAAAATTTGAAATACCAAAATTTAGGTTTTTAACTTTTTACTATAGACTTAAAATTTTCATATCACTTATTTAGCAGGTTAAAGATTAAATGCTAAAAATACTTACTGGTATTAGAATTAGGAGGCGGACACTGTGGATCACAGATCAGACGGCGCGTTATGTGCACTCTGATCTTTATCCACGCCGTCTGCAATGAGCAGCTTATGCTAATGCTGTATCCAACCCTGAAATGCTTAGTTTGAGCAATTTCTGCATTTTCAAAACTTAGCTATATTTACAAATACAATTTCAAAACACTCAACTGATTCACTAAAGTCTTTTCAAAATTAGCCATGTTCAAAATTGAACGGGGGCCGGGGATTGTAAACAGCGCAGCGGGTAAAGCTGCACCCATGAAAGGACCACGTGTTGGACTTGATCGACCGTTTAATCAATTTGTCTTTTCATGAAAAGCAAAACGAATAATTCCAACAGGAAAGTAATTAAATAACCACAGAAACTCTGTAGTCGACTGTTAGAACAAAACAGCGGAAGGTGTGGATCACAGATCAGACTGCACGTTCTGTGCAGTCTGATCTTGATCCACACCGTCCGCTAAAGCTTTCTTGCTTCACTCAAGAGAAATGAAAGCGTTGGGGCGATAGAGAGGGGTTAGATATTCCAGTCAGAATGTTCGACAGCGATCGAGGTCATGTCCCGACATGTTCGACCCTTCCCGAGTGGAGACTCTTCTTTAGAAAATCTCTGATGCGAGAAATCATCGTGAAGAAAGCGTTGTTTCACATCGCGATTTCTCTATTTCCTGCAACGTTTTACACGTGGAATACTCTTTATATCTCAGCAATACTCTCGCTACGTTTTTGGTTGTTGTCGTTTCTGTAGCCAGTGATTAGTTAATATCATTTACCATAAATGTTGGTTTTAAACAGATTATAATGCTCTTAGAAATCGCAACAAAGATTACATTCTTTAGTTGTGGGAGTGTAATTTTTTGTCTTAGCTCTGTACCAAAAGGCAAAATTTTAGACCTGTCAAAATCGAAAGCATTTGGAGACAACAAAGTAATTGTAACTCAAAAATTGAAATTTGTTTCGGGAAGAGACAACATGCTGACTATCAGCATTTTTCCCCTTTTCCCACAGTGTTTTCAAAGGCTTTCTTCTTTGTTTTCAAAGTCGGGATTGTGAGGTAAAGGGTTAATCTTTATACTTCAGCTACTGTCTGTGATCGTGCTACCGTAACACACGTGGTGTGGGCCATTTCCGCTTTTATGCCCAAGAAATGTAGGATTTAAATTTTTTTGGTAATCCGTCCTTTTGTTAAAATACTAGTTTGTAGTTTTATCCACTAATAAACACTACCGAATAAAGCAGTAGTACACTTTCAGTCTTGAGAAAAAATTTAAAAAATATTTGCACATCAAGGTTGCTCTTCTCCGAAGCCTCGGTCCGTATTCACAAACTATTCTCAAGAATATTTTTCCTCTGACTCTAGATTTAAAATGTAACACAACTTCTGATTGGCTAAACCATTTAGTTTAGCCAATCAAAAGTCATGTTACTTTCAAATTTTAGAAAATTCTTGAGAATAAGATTAAGAATGTTCCAAAGAATGGTTGGTGAATACGGATCGAGGTTCGGCTGCAGCAGCTGGCAGGCTGCAGAATGTCTCTGCAAAGTGGACAGTGTAGATCAGAGATCAGACTGCACGTTTTGTGCAGTTTGATCTTGATCTACACTTGCCGCAAAGGCAACTTTGGTTGGGAAAGGTGCTTCAGAGATTAACATATTAACACAAGAATGTGCGCATAATGTATTCGTAACCTATCCTGCAAGAAACACAACCGTCTTACTCAGCAAAATGCAAATGAAGCTTGCAGCGGGCCAAAACCTGTCTTACTGCAGAAATACGCTAAACGTCAGGTTATTCACAGTACAGAATGTGTGCTCGCTCACCAGCACCAATGTTCTGGGTGTTTTCTATTAGATCCATGCTCTGTGAAAAAGGGGTTAAACGCATTTGCAAAAAGTATCGACTAATGTCAGCCTGCGCAGTCTGCGCAGGCTGACATGAGTCGAAACTTTCTGTTATTTGCAAATTTTCTGCATGTCAAAGGACTATTCTACCTCATGACTATGCCGATTGTTAGACAAAATGGGTCTGGGCAGGCTGACATAGGTAGAAACTTTTTGCTATTTGAAAATGTTCTACATGTCAAAGGAATATTCTACCTCATGAATGATTGAGCCGGTTGCAAGACAAAATGTATTGTATGGATCAAAAAATTACATGAGGACTTTCTAGGTACAATGCATCACGACAAAACTTTAGAAATGCCCAAACTGAAATTATCTACAGATGAAAAAAAAAAAAAGGTGACCCCAAAATAGTAATTCACCTTTGAAAGTGTAGAAAACATTGCGGGAAAATGAGAAAAATGCTGGTTAACAGCATTTTCTCCTTTTCCCACAATGTTTTCAAAAGGCTTTCCCCTTCGGGTCGTTTAATCTCTCGATTATGTGGAAAAGGGTAAAAAATAGTCCCATATTATCGGTCCCCTGGAGACAGAAAAGCAATATAACGATAGGCAAAGGTAGAGGGATGCAATAGGGCGGAAGGCAAATATGGCTAATGAATACGTCGATCGGTACCATAAATAATTTACGTATTTTCATCTATTGTCGACTTTGGTCATCTTGTAGAAGACGCTCTATTGAAAACATTGTGACAGAAGAAATGGATCCTAACGAGCAATTTCTGCTTTTGCCAATATGTCTTCACATACATGTATACACATAATGCCCAATATGCAGCATATTTGGTTTTCGGGAGTAATGAGTGAAAAGCAGACGAAATGTCAATACATTTCACTTACAGGTAACTGACCCAACCCGACCATATGGCCCGACAGAGATGTGCTTTAACTCTTAGTCTGCTAAGCGCGAGTCAAATACCTTTAGCACACAGTGTAGATCAACATCAGACTGCACAGATCGTGTAGTCTGATCTTGAATCTACACTGTCCGATAAGAAGTTATCCCCCCCCCCCAAAAAAAAAACCTTTGAAATGGCAATTTACATGTAAATGACCCAACCCGACCATATGGCCCTTCACAGACACCCTCACGCTACTAAGCGCGACTCAACGACCTTTAGCGGACAGTGCAGATTCAAGATCAGACTGCACGTTCTGTGCAGTCTGATCTTGAATCTACACAGTCCGATAAGGAGATATTTTTCCCCAAAAAAGTACCTTTGAAATACCAAATTGTGGGTTTTTACTATCGACTTAAAAGTTTTACTTCACTTATTTAACAGGTTAAGGGTTTAAGAAAATATTAAAGCTGAGCACTGGATCCTAGTTTGCAACTAAGACTCGTATCTGATCCAACGCCATTGCTTAAACATACGCAATATGTTGCATAACAGCCCCGGATCCCACATTGCAGCTCACGGAAAACAGAAAAGGGAAACGGCGAACATGCAGGTGTCACACAAAGAAGTCATGCAGAAATGGTTTGCATCTACGCATTGAAAATATCAATAAAATGGTTACTTACGGTTGAATTTCATCCATCTCGAATATGTTGTCTGTATATGTCATAATAACTTAAATCCAATCAAATTTAAAAAATATTTTTGCAATTCTTTGTTTTAGCTGCAGAAACTGTTGTAACACGTTTCTACTGCTCTCAGCGCGTGACCTGACAGCTTACTACGATCAGCTGTTAGCTAGACGCTCTTTATATAAAGAAGGTGGGGCTTATTTGTTACGAGTGTTCTGATTGGTTAATGCTTTAACTTTGTTCTCGTCACGAGTTCAATACATTAGACAGTCTTTTTGTCGAGATATCGTTCTTTGTATTAAATCTCTCGATACACTTAGTAACCCTTTTGCTTCATCATCATCTTAGGGAAAGGTTTAAATCTTTTCCAAACGGCAAACTTTTAGACTTACCCAAATTCTAAGCATTTGCAGACGACAAATTAAATTTAGCTGAAAGGATTGCAATCCTCCGTGAAAGTGCAGAAAACCCAGTGGGAAAAGGAGAAAATGCTGGTTACCAGCATTTTCTCCTTTTCCCACAAGGTTGTTAAACCGCTTTTTGTTCAGGGTCGTTAAAACTAGGTTTTGAATGGTAAAGGGTAAAACTGGACGAAAAACTAAGGATGCTCTTTGCGATAGGCATTGCATTGGTTTTTCGAGGAATTTAAACCTGGACTGGCTATATGCAAACAAGCTTCTTGTTAACTCTCACAACGGTCAGTCAGAGGCTCTGGGATCGATCCGGTTGGCAGCGAAGGTCGCGTAGATAGTTCTTAGGCTAGGCATTGCAGGTCTCGAGCTCTCTCGAGATATCTAAAATTTTGTTGTGTGTTAAAGAGTTAAGTTAGATGTTACTCACAAATCTGGTTGAAAACGGAAGAATTGCTCATTTTTGTTTGTTTTGGAGTTTAACGCCGTTTTAACAGCTTAGGTCATATCACAGCGGTCAGTGCAACTACGTATGTATTTCCTGGCTTTCTCACACCAGTACTGACACAACTTTCTATCTAATCTACTGACTACTTATCTCACATGCATCAGAGGTGAGAGGTGAGAATCGCTGGATAGAAAGTTTGCCTCAACCGGGTATAAGACCCACAACTACCAGATCACGATTCAGATATGCTAATCGCCGAGCTACCCGGCTGGGCTTAGAATTGCTCTTTAAGGGGCTTTTTTTGTCACAACCTTTTCATGCAGGGTCTGTTACAAGACAATAAAAGCTGCATCCAGGTGGTAACCTAATGATAAGTGATAATCAGGCAATTCTGATCTGATCCTCGGCACTCTTTTACCCAAGTTGGTAGTTCGAAACATGTGCTGGCGCTTATCACACGAAGCAGGGATCGTGCCCTGCTGGCTTCCCTGATTGTCAGCTGGTAAAAATTAGCAGCAGGCGACTTTGAAAACGCGCTACTATTTCTTATTCCATATGAGTTGCAGTTTGATATGTGAATGCTAGTGAAAACATTGTGACCAAAAAAAAAAAATGTTGCCGTTTCGGTGCAATTTTTCCCGTTGTTTCAGTATTTTTTTTTTTCATGTCGTATGCTGCACCATCTGAGGTCAGCATGATCAAATTGAAACAAAAGTTTTAAAACTTAACCTGCAAAAAAAGTTAGATAAAACTTTTGAGCCATTTTTTTTTTTTAGAAAAACATCTCCTTATCGGACAGTGTAGATCCAAGATCAGACTGCACACTCTGTGCAGTCTGATCGTGATCTACACTGTCCGCAAAAGGTCATTGGGTCGCGTTTAGCGGCCTATGGGTTTATAAAAGACTGTGATAAATGACAATGTTACCCTCTTTATAGTCAACTTCTGTATTTGGTTTTATATTTTCTTAACGCCTCATCATTAAAAAACAGCTCTGGGGAAACCAATTTTGAAAACATCGTGGAACGTGGAGTAAACGCCAGCAGCTAGCGTTTTCTCCTTTTCCCTAAACGCTTTCTGTCCTTTCACAGACAAGTCCCTTCATTGGAGCCATATTCAAATCAGTTTGCAAATGCTTTAAATTTGGACAAGTCTAAAGTCTTATAGCCCGGTAAATAAGTAAGGCAACGTATCTATTTGTCATGATGTTTTAAAGACGACAAAAAGCGAATGCATTTGTGCCATGATGCTCTGTTAAACGGAGGCTTAATTCATCTGCAAAAAGTATCGACCCATTTCAGCCTGCGAAGACCTGCAGGGAACGAAACGTTTTGCTTTTGGTAAACTTTCTGCATGTTAAAGGACCATTCTACCTTAGGATTCAGGCGAATGTGAGATAAAATGGGCTCCATGGATCCATGATCATAATTATGATGACTTGCTTGGTATCATGTATCACAGACATGCATTAAATTCCCCTTTGCGAGAGCATGACTCATTTATAAAAAATGGAAAATGTTGGATGAGAAGCCCAGACTCAGTAATAGGAAAAAAACCAGTACAACAACTTTGTATTTTCCCGTTGTTATTTACAGTCTGTCTAACGGCATGACGCCTCTGTCTTGTTGCCATCTGTTACCAGTAGACTAGCACGTTCCTTCACACAGCTGTAGTTTGTATTCTGTTTCGTTTGCCTTTTGTTTTTTTTTTCCCCTCTATTTACGATTGTCAACTAAGTTTTCCCTTTACCACATGGTACCGAGTTTTAACGATCCTGGGGAGGAAAAATTTTGAAAACATTGTTGGAAAAAGGAGAAAATGCTGGTAACCAGCATTTTCTCCTTTTCCAACAATGTTTTCTATCCTTTTAGAGACAAATTTCATTCATTTGAGCCAGTTTTGACTTGTCTGCAAATGCTTTCAATTTGGACTTGACCAAGATATGCCTTTTTGTAAAGTTAACTTTTGTCTTGCCACACGAGACAATATGGATGGTGTTTTTACGGTGAGTAAAGACTAAGATCAGCCTACACTTATGCGCAGTCTGATCATGGTCTCTATCCTCATATACTCTTTTATTCTTTCAAACCGTATTGATACCAATAAACTTGACAAAAGTGTTCTCTTAAGTGTCATCAATATAAGCTTGGCTGTAATGGTTGAAAAAAATCAAAGTTCTGAAAGTACAGTACTAGACAGAGCGAGATGTTAGCGAAGTTTAGGATACCAAACCAAATATAGAACGGCTTAGCAGGGACTAGCCCAGAGAATTGACTTTTTACAAAAATGACAAAATTTTAGACCTGGTCAAATTCAAAGCTTTTGCAGACGACAAGTTAAATGTGTTGCAAACGATGCAGTTCTTTTCCAGGTTGAAAGAGTAGAAAACATTGTGGGAAAAGGAGAAAATGCTGGTTACCAGCATTTTCTCCATTTCTCACAATGTTTCAATAGTCATTTTCAGAAAGTTCTGTAAAACTCGGGGTTGTGTGGGAAAGGGTAAAACAAGTATGAAAGCTTAAATGTCAGGAGCAGTGGACACTAAAGTTAATATTGGATTGCACAGCAAGCAATACGATAAGGAACTACTATGATAGATTACAGTAACTTTTAATGTCAGACTTGAAAGGAAATCAGATCGGTGGCTTTCGAATTGTTACATTTAAAAAAGGGCAAAATGATAACTGATAACTACAAACATGAAAATAAACGATGCCAGCTGAGTAAATGACCTATTTCTGTAGAACAGGCATCAAAAATATCCGTTCAACTTCTTTTTCTTCTCGTTTACTTATATATGTAAGTAATACGATGACCGGAATTATTTTATTCATATTTTCTGTGTAGTTTTAAGTATAAACAGAATCACGGCTTTGGGGGAAAAAGACGATAACGTAATGATATTGATAATAATCTTTCAAACCTCGTTCATTCGAGCCATCTGGGCAGATTTCTCTTGTGCCGGAAGTTCCCTGGAAATTCTGTCCAGCAGCGTGACGCCATTTAAAGTTTTATACCACCGGTTTTTCGCTACATTGAAAACAACATGGTTGTGCTTTGGTGTTCGTTTCGAAGAATATCCATAATAATTAATTAATGATAATTAATAATAACGTACAAAGGCCTCCATGTAAAAGGTTTATTTGTTTTCTGAAGCACCTTGATCGATTTCGTTTAATGCTCTTTTATCGAAAAAGCTCCTTTATATACTTATAGACATCAAAATTACAAATTGTCGAACATTTCGCATCATCATCGTCATATAATCAACATCAGGAACACGTGTAACCCTTAACCTGCCAAATAAGTAAAATGAAACTTTCAAGCCAGAAGAAAAAAAACCTAAACTTTTCTATTTCAAAGGAATTTTTGGGGGGAAATATACATATCTTCTTGTCGGACAAGATCAGACTGCTAAAAGGTCCTCGAGTCGCGTAGGCTTAACAGTGAAGTAGGAGTGTTCTTTGTTAATGTTTCAAAAGGGAATACTTTTGACTACTACGAACTTAAAAAATTCAAAAGTAGCAACTTTCTGCAACTTACTGCAGGTCACTTCTTACAACACTTCGACAAAAGAAGAACTTCTCCGACACGAGTAAATTTTCCCATTGTTCCAACGTTTTCATTGCATCCAGGCATCAAATACATTGTATGATCTGTATTTTACATCGATGTTTTCGAGCTCGCCTGCTTCAAAGTTTGTTTCACACACTCCCGAGTTTTAACGACCCTGCCTGAGAAAGAAAGCTTTTGAAACCATTATGGAAAAAGAAGAAAATGCTGGTAACAAGCAATTCTTTTTTCCCACTATGTTTTCTACACGTTTAATCATATATCGCATTATTTTAGCCACTTTTAATTTGTCGACTGCAAGTGCTTTCATTGCTGACGAGTCTAAAATCTTCTTGTCTAAGAAAGCTTTTGAAAACATTGTGGGAAAAAGAGAAAATGCCAGTAACCAGCATTTTCTCCTTTTTCCACCCTGTTTTCTACCCTTTTAATAGACATATCTCATAACTTGAGCCACGTTTAATTTGTCGACTGCAAGTGTTTCATTGCAGATGAGTCTAAAATTTTCTTGTCTGAGAAGGCTTTTGAAAACATTGTGGGAAAAAGAGAAAATGCTGGTATCAGCATTTTCTCCTTTTTTCACAATGTTTTTCACCCTTTCACGAACGTATCTCTTTATATGTCTCTCACCTCTGATGTATGTGAGAAAGTAGCGGCTTGGAAAGAAAACTGTGTCAATACCGGTGTGAGAAAGCTAGGAAACATGCGTAGGTGTACTTACCGCCGCGATATGACCTAAGCTGTTAAAACAGCCAAATTCAATCAATCAGTCAGTCAATCAATCAGTCAGTCAGTCAGTCAGTCAGTCAGTTAGTCAATCAATCAATCAATCAATCAACTAAATTAGTCGACTGCAAGTGTTTTCAATGCTGACGAGTCTAAAATTTTCTTGTCTGGTAACGAATTTACGGTCTTTCACACAGTTTAGCCTTATCCACAGATCTTCGACTGAAAGACAGGTGTCAAAAGCAGATTGACTCATTGTCTTAGAAAGAATTAACAATAGTGTGAATGACCGGATGATCTGTATCTATTGGGTCGAATAAAGATGAAACCACTTTACCGATTATACACGGTGGTGAACAACCCTTCTTGGTCTTCAAGGCGTTTTTAATGAATCACTGATTAGATCTATTTTTGTTCTAGTACTATTTTATGCGCGTAAGACAAAGTAGGGCGAAAGAGAAACCATTTCACTCAGTACCAGATGACGAAATTTTAGACTTTTCCAAATCGGATGTAGATAACTGCTTGACTGTGGCTTATATGATTTTAAATTTGTCTTTGAAAAAGAGGAAGACATTGTGGGAGAAGGATTAAATGCTCGTTACCAGTATTTTCTACTTTTCCCACATTCTAGGTCTTATTCTCAGGAATTTTCAAAATTTGGAAGTCGTAACACAACTTGTTACTTCTGATTGAATGAACCATTTGGTTTAGCCAATCAGAAATTGTGTTTCTTTCTAAATCTAGACCAAGACCATATATGAAACTAATAATGGCTGGTGAATATGGGCCATGGAACCTTTAAAAAGTGTAATGTTTAGCTGCAGACCAACTTGTTGTTTATCATAATTTTGAAACGGTAAATCATAAAAAAAAAAACTTTATTTCTTTCTCTCCTGTCAACATTTCGTGAGCGACCTACTGCAAGACAGGCGAATGCGAGTTATGCAGGAATAGCTCTGTTTCCCAGACATTGACTTCTAGCCTAGATGTACGGCCTCAAACGTCCAGACCCACAGTCAGAACTTCCGGTTTCGACAGTTGGACACTTCCATTGAGTTATTAGGAATTATGTTAAGTAGACGACCCTTCTGTATATATAAAAAAAAAAACTTTATCTTTTTCTTTGTACTTTCTCGGCCTATAAGTCATCAGTTTCTGATAAGTGTTATCTAAATAAATTCTTCTTGAGTCTCGCTTTTTTTTCAGAATTTCAGCACTTTGATTTTATTTTCATCAATTTCCGGTAAGAAATCAACGGTTGAAATCGGGATCGGTGAAATGCAGGAAATAATTCGGAGACTATTTCAGAAACTGATGCAAGTTTTGAATATATTATCATCCGATTTGTTACGTAAGAGAAGAATGTGAATCCTTAGGCTGCTAAGCGCGACTCACTGACCTTTTGCGGACAGTGTAGATCAAGATCAGACTGCACAGAACGTGCAGTCTGATCTTTGATCTACACTGTCCGACATGGAGATCATTCTCCGCCTAAAACAAGATTGAAATAGCAACATTTCGGTCTTAACTATCGACTTGAAGGGTTTTTTTTTTAACTTATAGGGGGAAAGGGGGAAAGGGGATACTGATCTTTGAATAGGAATTCAGCCACTTTATACCGAAGAAAATCAATATTTAAACGGGCCCGGATTCAATGCCATGTCACGGTGTTTGTTTTCATGTTTATTTTTTCCATCGTCAAATCTGATTGGTCGAGCCATGTATCCAGGCACGCGACAGATGGCAAGTTCCGTTAACGGAGAAGCGTGCCCCGGCCACCGAAAACAAAGAAGAGTACCGTTGTATCTGCGTACTGATAATGGGCTTAAAACGGGATCTAACCTTTCGAAATGGCGAAGGCCTGGCGAGGAATGTGTAAATTACTGTTAAAAAGAGGATTTCGACAGTGCCCAACACCTGTCACCGTATCTGACGCTGTGAAACTTTGCCGAAATGTATAGAACCGCAAACATACCCTTCACGAACATTACCATCCTATATGAGACTTTTTGCGTTCGACAACTGGCTTTGCAGAGACACAACGAGCGATTTATCCCTCCCCCCCCCCCCCAAAAAAAAAAAAAACTTGTTACCACACAATCCCGACTTTTAACGACCCTGCGAAAGAAAGCTTTTGAAAACATTGTAGGAAAAGGAGAAAATGCTGGAAACCAGCATTTTCTCCTTTTCCCACAATGTTTTCTACCCTGCTCAAAACAAATTTCGATTTTTGAGTTACGTTTATTTTGTCTTCTGCAAGTGCTTTCAATCTGGACAGGTATAAAATTTTGTCGTTTGGTAAAGACTTAAACAATTATTTACTTTTTTTTCATCTAGTCAAGGTGATTGATATTTGGCTTGCAACACGCGAAAACGGGCATTCGGACATTTGCGTAAAGTGTCGTCTCGGATCAGCCTGCTCAGTCCGCGCAGGCTAATCCGAGACGGCACTTTAAGACTACATTAGATTTTGTGCAAAAGTAAATATGCGCAATACAGAAAATTACATAAAAACGGAAAGTGTCGTTTAGGATTAGCCTGTGCGGACTGCGCAGGCTGATCCGAGAAGACACTTTACGCAAATGTCCGAATGCCCCTTTTCGCATGTTGCAGGCCAATTTACAAGTTTTTTTTTAAACGCCACAGGCTGCTAAGCGCGCCCTCGAGGTGCTTTTGCGGAAAGTCGAGTCCCGTAGCTCAAACGGTAGCGTGCAGGACTTGAGAAGAGAGGGTCGCTGGTTCGATTCCCGGCTCGGCCAATGATGATAATCATTGCGACAGTATTCATTCCTCCCTTATCGCTGACCGTTGTTTCGATGGCAGGTATACGGGAAAGCAGCCAGTGGCTTGGAAAGAATATTGAAAAACTCCAGGAAAGCATAGATAGGTACACTGGCCGCCGTGATATAACTGAAATGATGTTGAAAACGGCGTTAAACACCATTATCAACAGAAATCTTCTGGTTCAAATACCAAGTGAAAACCTGATTCTGATCTTGGGTCTACGCTGTCTGGTATTTATTAACTCTTTACCAGACGATAAAAAAATGTAGATTTGGTCTAAATTGAAAGCATTTGCAGACGATAATTTAAATGCTGCTGAAATAATGGAGTTGTCTTCGATAGGGTGCATGAGAGGGACAAGCAGAAAATGCTGGTTACCAGCGTATTTTCCTCTTCCTACGATGTTCTTTCACAGGGTCTTTAAAAGCGGGATGTGTGGTGAAGGGTTTTGAGATATTGTAACGAAAATGGCATCGTAAATGCAACAACTGGGCAAGGTTGTTGTTTTTGTTGTTGTTGTTGTTGTCGTCGTCGTCATCATCATTTTTTTTCCATTCTTCATTATGACAATTACTAGCCTGGGCTCCTGTCCGATCATTTTCCTCTTTATATACTCGGAAGAGAATATTTACGGAGCCGATAAACAGTTTTGCAACAAATCTGTACAGATCGCAAAAGAAGACCAAAATAAGAAGTGATTTCCCGCATTTTCTACTTTTCCCACAGTGTTTTCACCCTGTCAAAGACATTTCCACCAGTTGAGCCACATTTATTTGTCGTCTGCAAACGCTTTCAATTCGGGCAAGTCTAAAATTTTGTCGTTTGGTAAAGAGTTAAAAAGTCTGTATGGGTTAGCTCATCTCTTTTTATTCTCTTGCGTAGAAAACAAGATTTTAGACTGGTTCTGCAAAATTTAAAGTATCTGCAGATCACAAATTATTTTGAAGCATGAATTATAAAATTTGAGCCATGCTCTGGCAAAAGGGGGCTTAATGCATCTCCGTGATCCATGGAACAAAGTAAGCTATCACATACTTATGGATTCATAATATCCACGTTTTAAAAAAAAAAAAAAAAAACGACTAAATCATGAGGTAGAATGGTCCTTGGACATACAAAAAAATTGACCCATAGCGAAAAGTTTCGGCCCAGGTCAGCCTGCGCGGACTGCGCAGGCTGACTTGGGTCGATACTTTTCGCCGATGCATTAAGCCCCCTTTTCACATAGCATGGCTCATTTGTATTAGTAAACATATGTAAGGGTAGAAGGCATTATGGGAGAGGGAGGAAATGCTAGTTACCGGCATTTTCTCCTTTTCCACAATGTTTTCAGAAGCCTTTTCCTTGGGGTCGTTAAAACTTGGAATTGTGTGGTAAAAGGTTTAAAGACAAAGTCGCCACTGAGGACTTTTAAAACAGTTTTCTAAAAATCTAAAGAACATGGATTATAATTGGCTTGCAACACGGGAAAAGAGACATTCAGACATTTGCGTAAAGTGTCGTCTCGGATCAGCCTGCGCAGTCCGCGCAGGCTAATCCGAGACGGCACTTTCCGTTTTTGTGCAATTTTCTGTTTTGCGCAAGTCTACCGTAGCACAAAATCTAATGTAGTCGTAAAGTGTCGTCTCGGATTAGCCTGCGCGCACTGCGCAGGCTGATCTGAGGTGACACTTTACGCAAATGTCCGAATTTCCCTTTTCGCGTGTTGCAAGCCAATTATATGAGCCGTGCCCAGAGAAAAGGGGGATTATTGCATTTGTAAAAAAAGTATTGCCCCAGGTCAGCCTGGGTCAGTACGCGCAGGCTTACCTGTGTCGAAACTACTAGTGTTTCGTTTTCGTCAATTTTCTGCTTGCATGTCAAAGGACCAGTGTACCTCATGATTAAGTCGGTTGTTATACAAAATAGATTTTATGAACCCATAATTATGTAATAGCTTGTTTGGTATTATGCATCACGGAGATGCGTTAAGCCCTCTTTTGCCAGAGCATGGCTCATATAAAGATTTAACTAGTACGTGAAAAAATGTGAAACAAATTTATGACGAAATGGGAAAAACTGTTTATGAGCAACTGCTTAATTTGTCTTGACATTTTCAATTTCAATTGGATAGGTGAATTTTTGTAAGGACAGCCTTGCATCGTAATGTTTCTTGTCCAATCAAGCATGATAACATGACGTAATGTTATGTTCAATATTCTATTTACAATTTCATAATCATTAAAAATACACCATGTCGTTTTAACTCAGGGATTTTAAATTTATTGTCTGCTTATATATCAAGACACTTTAAAAGATCAAAACTCAGAGAGCTTGCGTGTCGAGATAAATTAGTTCAAGTTACGGCTCCCTGGGAGTTCTCCAGTGTTCGTCAGATTTATACAAAGCGTGAAATTTAGAATGACTCATCACCTGTAGCAGAAGACTGTTTTCGTCTTTTAGCTAAGGTCAACCCACGCCACAAATGATTCAGACAACATCGTACACTAGTTACAACTTTCCGTAATGTTGAAAACACGTTGAAAGACCAGAGCATTGCATGACATTCTCCTTTTTTAGAATTTCAAAGACATAAGAACACGTGATTACAAATAATGACAAGCTTACCTGTTTTTAGGTTGTTTTTCAGCCGACATCTTCAGAAACGGAAGACCAACACAACATTTTCTCGTCAGAGCCATTGGCTCTGAATATGAAGTTTCCTACCCGTGTTGGAGTTCTACATTTAATCGCGGCAACACACTTTGTTTAAACTGTAATGTACCCGTACACTTCCGGTTGAGTACTTTCACAATATTGGAGGCAAGCCAATAAGATGTGTTGTTTCTAGGCGCATTCACACATAGCAACAGCCAACTAATATGTCTGTAATGAGATTTTTTTCCGATTTTAGAACTTTTTACCAATTTAAACTCATTGCTTTATAATTTATGCCTTTTTTCGAATATAGAGGAAAATTGGACCACTTGAATTCGGATGATGTACTTGATAAGAAGACGTTCATAATTGTCTGCTTGAAATTAATATGAGCCATGCTCTGGCAAAGGCGGGTTTAATGCAACTCCGTGGTGTGCTGCAACAAGGAAGTCATCACATAATTATTGATCAATAAAATCTGTTTAGTGTATTAATCAACTGAATCATGAGGTAGAATGGCCTTTGGACATACAAAATAATTACAAATATCAAAAAGTATCAACTCATGTCAGCCTGCGCGGACTGCGCAGGCTGACATTAGTCGATACTTTTTGTAGATGCATTAAACATCCTTTTCGCGGAGCATGTTTATTATGAAGGGGAAAAAAGGTTAAAATCGGTTCAGTCAATCATTAAAAACCACATCGAATAATTTTGTTGGCAGGGAATAATGGTCGAGGTGTTATTGGACCGTATTGTCCCGTAGCAAGGCCTCGTTACTAGGGGTACATTCAATGATTGACAATGTTTCGCTGATTTCCTCTTTATTGTTAACTCTTTCCTTACTGTGGACGACACAAGAAGCTTTTGTGGACAGTGTAGATCAAGATCAGACTGCACAGAACGTGCAGTCTGATCTTTGATCTACACTGTCCACTACTTTATTGTAGATTATGACCAGAGTGGTTCTTCGTCTTGTAGTAAAATTGTATTAATGGCCTTTAAAAAAGTTAGCTTATGTACCTAGTAGTGAAAGAGTTAAGTGAGTCAGCATCTAAAATAGAGTCCAAATAAACTATCAGAGGTATTGTATTGTTCATTATCGCCGAGTTAATTTGACCGTAAAAAAGCTTGCGTCTTTTTTTTTTGAGCGTGGGACATTGACCATCTTCGTACAGATTTGGTAATTTAATCAATTAGATCAAAGAAATTAGACAATGGTACAAAGTTAGATATTTTCATTCCATTTATTTGTAACACTTGAGGGCCAAGTTTCTGTAACAAGATCAGGTGCCCGAATGCCGCTGACCCGGGGTAACATGTTCGTACTATAGTCGACCCCCCCCCCTCGGAAAAAACCTGACTACTAGTTATTATGCAAGAAAGTTCGGGGGGGGTATGCATTTGCTAAACGTTTCGTTCAAGGTCAGCTTGCAGTCCGCAAAACCCATCTTGCCTTTCAAAACATCTGGAAAAGCGTGTGTCTAAGGCATTGTCGAATGAAAGAGAAATACATGCACTTTGTTCTTCCCTAGACTGTTGGATGCTGAAGTCGGTATGAATTCACCAACTATTCGAAATTGCTTTCCAAGTCTTACTCTAGATTTCAAATGTAAGGTAATTTCTGATTAGCTCAACCAAATGACATTTATTTTACCCAATTACAGGCTTTGTTACCATGATTTTTTTTTGAAAAATTAGACTAAGAATGCTTTGAATAATGGTTGGCAAATACGAGCCCAAGAAGCCAGGTTTCATGACATCAACAGCACTATGTATCAAACTGATTGTCGATGGAAGAGGAAATTGGTGCACGTTGTCCTTCGATGCACATGGCGGAAGCCGGGTAACCCTGTTTCCATGACATCAAGAACTACAAGAGACATCACAAACAGCATGCATCAAACTGATTGTCGATGGAAAGGGAGACTGGTGCATACTGTACCACAAGGTACTTTGTCAGGGGGAGGCCGAGCAATCTTTTTTCCATGACATCAATAACCAAATGGGACATTAAGAACGAAATGTATGAAATTGATTGTCGATTGGAGGAGTGATTGGTGTATGTGCCACCAGGAACTTTGTCAGGCGGAAGCATACAAATTGATTGTCAATGGTGGCGGTGGGGGGTGGGGCAGGGGTGGGGATGCGGGTTGATATATGTTGTAGCACGCTATGTGTATCTTCCAGAAGCCTTGAAGCCCGAATTTATCATCAGTAGCCAATTGTCACTGTTACCTATTCTTGGGGAATTAAGTGAAAGAAAGCCAAACACGTGCAGCCATGTCCCACGTTTTCTGCATCATCTTCATCTATCCTACAATACCTGACCACATGGTAGGCTTTCATCGATTTTGTCCAGTATGATCATCAGGCATTTCGGATTGATCCTTAGCTCATTATGGCAAAATGTGACTCATGAACTGAAAAATTGTTTTTGGACGGATGGAAAACGTTGAAAAATTGTATTTGGGCAGATAGAAAACGTTGTGGCAAAAGGACAAAATCCTGATCACCAGTTTTCTATTATCTAGCATCATTTTAGCCAAATACTAGTATAATTTGTAGTCTGTAAATCCTTTCAATTTGGACCAGTCTAAGATTTTGCCGTTTTGGTAAACAGTTAAAAGGAATTTGCAGCAAACGTTTATAAGAAAAAAAAACCACTGTGGCAACAGGAGAAATTGCTCGTAATAAGGAAATTCTCCTGTTATCACGGTGTTTTCATATGTCGTCTGCTATAAGCCGAAGAAATGCGTCCGCAGGTATTAATGATTATGATATTGAGCCATGCTCTGGCGTTAGTGGGGTTAAATGCATCTCCGTGATTCATTCAACCAAGGAAGTCATCACATAATTATGGATCCATAATACCTTTCAGTTTAGCAATCGACTGGATCTGGAGGTGGAACGGTCCTTGTACATGCAGAAAATTTACAAATGGCAAAAAAGTATCGACTCATGTCAGCCTGCGCGAACTGCGCAGGCTGACATGGGTCGATACTTTTTGCAGAGGCATAAAGCCCCCATTTCACAGAGCATGACTCAATTACGAAGCAGGTGTAGAAGAAAATGGCCGGTAATAAAACAACGGCCAAACTACGAGGCGGTTTGGTTTCGCGAGAAAACTAATGACCGATTTCTAACAATATACACCCACGCGTACCAACCTCTTTATCTTGACCCTGAAAAGAAATTGACATTTTTAACACTTTACCGCCAAGCCCCAGTAGCTCAGTCGATAGCGTACAGGACTTGAGAACACGAGGTCGCTGGTTCGATTCCCGGCTTGGTCAACTTCTTTCCCAGGATTGATGATAGCCTTTGTGAAAGGATTCATTCCTGAAGACCCTGAAAAAGAGGACTTTTGAAAACATTATGGAAAAAAGCAGCATTTTCTCCTATTTCCACAATGTTTTTTACCTTTCACAAAACAAACTGCAATCATTTTTTAGACGGGCTTATTTTGTGGTCTCCAACGCTTTCTATTTCGAAAAGTCAAAAATGTTTTTGTGTGATAAAGAGTTGATTGATTTTGTGTGATAAAGAGTTGAATGATTGATTGAACGATCGATTGTATGGTGTTTAATGCCGTTTCAACATTATTTAAGTTGTATCGCGGCGGCCGGTGCACCTATCCATGCTTTCCTGGAGTTTCTTTTACCAGTTTCTTTTACTCCCCACAATATTCTTTTCAAGCAACTGGCTGCTTTCCCATATAACCGCCTTCGATCAGCAGTGAGAGAGGAATGAATTCTGTCACAATGACTATCATCAATAGTAGTAATTATGGCACTATGCAGGTCAAATTGCCTGCGGCACTATAGGGGCCAGGCCTTTGTCTTTGACAGTTCAGACTATTGTTAGAGGCCTTTGTCTGTTGGAGGTCAGACTGTCTGTGGCAATATGACGTAATCTTGCATACCTTTTGTCTGGCTTTCGTTGCCTCCCACCTGCCGAGGCTAGATGACAATTCCAAGCGTGTTTTGGCGCGTTTTGACCGATCAGGCCGGCGCCCGATTGTATAGAACCGAAAATTCAGCCAAAGCATTCGCCATTGAAAATGCATGAGAACTTTCTCTCAAAGAGGTTGCTCTACTAAAAATGCTTTTGTCTGTGAACGCTTTTACCCCCCTTACCATTCAAAGTCTAGGTTTTGTATTGACTTTAATGAATAAAATCGTATGGTGTTTAACGCCGTTTTCAACATTTTTGTTGCACTTAAGTCGCTGCGGCCAGTGCACCTATACATGCTTTCCAGCAGTATCTTTTACCAGGGCATCATTTTCTTTCCAAGTCACTGACTGCTGTCTCACATAACCATTATTACGGTCAGCTGTGGTAGAGAAATAAATGGTTTCACAATTTTCAGTCCTCGACCTAGCCAGGGATCGAAGCCACGACCCATCTCAAGTCCTGCACGCTAGCTATTTAAGAGCTCAGCTTTTAGGTCCTCGCTTCTACATGGAAAAGTTTGCGAAAAACTTACTACGATCCCCAAATAGCGGTGGCATAATATAAAATTCCCTGTTGGTTTGATCATTAGCTTTCTTAGAAATTCTGATTTTTTTTTTTTTTATAATTCATGAGACCTTTCGATACTCTCCTGACAGAGTCGCATATCAAAATGATTTAATGTTTGAGAAATGTCGACACTCTTCCACGTGATGTCTGGCGCGATTGTATAATATCGTCTGCAAAAATTCAGACAAAGCATTCGCCTCTCATTAAAAATGCATGAGAAAATGTCGATATTCTTACAAAATAGGTCGCTTTCCGCTGATTAAAATGCGTGATGTCTGGCGCGATTGTATAATATCGTCTGCAAAAATTCAGACAAAGCGAATAATCAATTGGTCAGATGGAAAAAACAAACTGACCAATCAGAAGAGACTTTGTGACTATATTAGAAAGCTGAATTTCGTGTTTGGAGTCATAAGAGTTTTGACACTCGAATCAGCAACATGGTTAGATGTAAATTTAGTCTCGGTAACGAACGCTACGTACAGGTCAGTGAATGGAGGGGTGAACTGAGAGTCGATATCAGGGAATGGCAGGAAGACATACCTACTAAGAAAGGCATTAGTCTTACGCTTATGAGATGGAAGAATTTGGTAGATGCCTCTGAGTTTGTTGATCAAGCATTACACGGTAAAAAAGCATACAGCGCTCACCTAGGAGGAAACGTTTATTGCAGTATCGGTGAAAACAGCGTTTGTGTAGATATAAGACAGTATTGGAAACCAGACAATGAAGTGGTACCGACCAAAAAGGGTATCTGCTTAAGACCCGCTGAATATAACTCTCTTAAAAAACACGTGTCAGAGATTGGTAGGAATCTACCCGAGTTGGACGCTGTCATTCCCTGTTACCTTCAAAGTGATCATATGAACCAGTTAGGGGCGTTGCGGTGTTCTGAATGTAACCCTAACGATAACGGAAACTGGTAAATAGGCGCGATTGACAGAATTAACATCACATTAATAAGCACCATGTTCAAAGATTCTACAAAAGTGACTGCATATTCGAAGCCAGCCTTGATGTTATGTGAAGATAGACTACAAACGTATGAGCACTGGTCGAAGCAAATAAAGCCTGAGAAATGGTCATTAGCAAAAGCGGGCTTCTTTTACACCGGTACTGCGGATAAAGTGACGTGTTTTGCCTGTGGTGTCAACATAATGTCATGGGAGGAAAAGGACGATCCTTGGGAAGAGCACGAGAAATGGTCTCCGTCCTGTATATATTTGAAAATGACGGGATACACGAGTCAAATCACTTCAAGGTGTGATACACAACGAAACGCGTCTGTTACCAATGGAAGATTGTCCCGTGACGGTTCTACATATAACTGGAGTGCTTTGAATTCAGCCTTTTTCTAAAACCGATGTGAACATGTTCGGACTCATTCTTATATTTGTGACAACAATGAATGACTTCGAATTGTGGTTGAAATACAGACAATTGCGAAGAGACGCCGCGGAGGGTGTTGAAAGGCTCGTTGGCTTGTATATAGAAAACGAAAGAAACCTCTCTATTTACTATTTCTATTTGATGTAGTAAGAATGTATGGATGTCTATGTAATAAATAAACATGTCTGACTGGCAACAGTATTTGTCTTCTTTGTATTTTGACTTAAAATCTCCCGCTAGCTATGGTGGTCCTGAAAAACTCTATCAACATGTTAAAGACGAGGGTAAATACAAAATTGGCAGGCACAGAATACGCCAATGGTTGCAGAATCAAGAAGCGTATTCTCTGACCAGGGGTGCTAGACGCCGCTTTAAACGTTCCAGGGTGATTGTAAATGGCATCGACAGTCAATGGGACATGGATCTTATGGACATGGCCAATTTACAGAAGCATAACGAAGGTGTGAAATACATTTTGATTGTTATCGATGTATTTTCTCGTTTTCTTTATGCTCAACCTGTTAAGAGTAAGCGAGGCGCTGATGTAGTCATGGCATTGAAACGTATACTGACAGGCCCCAAAAAGCCAAACACAATTCGTACGGACAGAGGAATGGAATTTAGAAGTAAAGAAGTAAATAAATATTTAAATAGTCAAAGTATACATCATATGTACGCATATAATACGGAAACAAAAGCAAATTACGCGGAAAGAGTTATTAAAACGCTAAAACACAAGATTTTTCGATACCTGCTCAAAAACAGAACTAGTAGATACATTGACATTTTACAGGATTTTGTACATAGTTACAATCACACTCACCACAGGAGTCTTGGAGAAAACCCAGCAGCAATTTCCGTGAAAAATGAAGGGGAAAGTCGTCTTCAACAGTATCTCATTAGAACCAAAGGAAGCAAAGGGGAAAAGCCCGTTATAAAAAAATTCAAATATAAAATCGGCCAGACTGTACGATTGTCACACATCAGGTCCGTATTTGACAGAGAATACTCGCAAAAATGGACAGGGGAGATTTTCAAAATCAGATCACGTTTCAAAAGACAAGGACTTCCAATTTACACGTTAGTAGACTGGGACAACGATGAAATTGATGGTACATTTTACGAACAAGAATTACAAGCCATAAACGTTGACGACGGTACCGACTTTAGCATCGAAAAAATTTTGAAAAGAAGGACACGCAATAAGAAACAGGAAGTCCTGGTGCGCTGGTTACACTGGCCAAAAAAGTATGACAGCTGGATACCGGAAACTGATATTAAGCAATACTCGTAAACAACCGAGAATATAAAAAGAGGCTGAAAACTAGCAATGTTCTATCATTTATGTCTAGACAGTCAAACGATCATGATCATCACAAACGTGCTTTACAGCGCTCAACTCAACTGTCCTATTGATTTAAGACAACTCTGCTCCAAAATAACGAATGTACGGTATGATCCAGCACGATTTCCCGGACTGATATGGCAACACAGAAAAGCTGGAGGAAACTGTTTAGTGTTTTCTAACGGTATTATCAACTGTAACGGCAAAGTTTCGAGTAAAAGAGAGGGGTACGAACGAATACGGAAATATGCGAGACTGATACAGAATTGTGGATATCCAGTGAATTTATCGGACGTGAAACTTTTAACCATGTCTATGAGCCATACCCTCAGTTCGGATTTGGATTTGAAGCGTTTGTCTGTCGATAAAGATGTCGTATACGAACCCCAGTTATTTCCTTCTCTTAACTTTAAAAGGGAAGGGGTGCATTTTTGTTGTTTTCATACAGGGAAAGTGGTCATAACGGGTGTAACCTCTTCACAAAAAGAGGACGAGATTGTTTGTCCCACACTAATTGAACTCGAACTCTATACGCGTAAGAAGGAATGAGTATTTTAACCGATTCAATCATGGAACACTCTACAGTCTATTTACAAATCGCTTATTTACTTCACCTACAAGAGACCGAAACAACGGTAAGGAAGAATTTACTGCAGAATTTAACGAATCGTCAACTAAAGGCTATCATCGAGGTGGCAAAACGTATACTTAATGGAGTCATTAATCCAATGAGAAGAGATGTTCAAGTTTTTGAAAGAAGGAGACTATTGTTACGCACACTATGCTCAAATAACGTTTCATCAACCCGTAAGAAGACTTTACTTCGACGATTTCATTCATTTATACCCATTTTATTACGCCCAGTTTATCTCATTCCTACTATACTAGACCAATTGAGAACAAGGAGAGAAGAATGACAGAGTTTTACTTGTATTTAAATTCCGCAGAATCTATCGATATACGTAAGAATAACGCAGATTTCTTGTTCCAGTTTTCTAAGGACTATATTTTAGAAGGAAGTTGGTTATGTGCTCTGGTAGAATCGTCATTGACCTGCGACTTTACACCTCAAAGTAAGCGGTTGTATTTGAATTGTGACATTATAGAGGAAACGTTTGTCAGGAATAAGTTACAACCCGTTCTCACCAATATAGAAATCGAAACAAGATAAAAGAAATTTAAATTTACGGAATGTCTTCATCGACGTTATAGACCCGTGAGTGTCAAGAAATTTAACACTATTAGGCTGTCGTTAAAAGGCGAAGATTTAAAACCGATTGATTTGAATTCGAACGATTTTCACTGTGTCCTTCATTTCAAGAAATCATGGGTTCCATAGACGTCTTTGATTCAAAACTACAGAAGTGGGTTCCGTACAAAGAAGATGTGGAGTATTGGATTGATTATTTTAAACCGAAAGACCACATCCCAGATCAAATAAGGAATTTGGAGAAAATACTAGAAGAAAAGAATAAACTGCTGCGAGATATGGAAGAAAAACTTGAAAAAGTCAAAACTCCTCAGGTAAAAATGGTGAGCCCATTAGCCGAAGTAGTTGATAGGGCAAAATCTCAAATAAAACGTAAGAACGGTGTTGACGAAGATCGTAAGAATATCAAGCGTAAGAAGACTCACAAAACGTATCGCAAAGATCCCGACTGGGCGTTTTGAAAAATTAGCATGAATAGTAAAATTCAGCACAGTGAAGAATTATCGTTATTTAATCCGATCCCAAAAGATTCGTCCTTGTTATCGAAAGATTGGATCGAATTCCGACCCATTAATCCGGTAACCGATTCTTCATCGAGCTTGGAATTTAATATACCGCCACAGGCCAGCGCCTACATCAACTTGAAGGAATGTAAATTGAGGGTGAAATTGAGACTCGCTTTACAAGACGGTACACCCGTGTCAGAAGATGATACGCTGGGACTTATCAATTTACCTTTGCACACCATTTTCAGACAGCTGGACATTCATTTACAACAAAAACCACTCCCGAATAGCGGAACCACGCATCCGTATAAGACCTACATTGACACCTTATTAAATACCAATCAATCTATACAGGAAGCTTTTCTGACCAGTCAATTATTCTACAAGGATTATCGGAATCTGGACGATAGCGACCCCAAAACTGGATCAAATACCGGTTTATTCCAAAGATATGAAAAGACCAAGGGTGGTAAAATTATAGATCTGGAAGGAAGTATCCCGATGGACTTGTTTCAACAACCCAAGTTGCTTATTAACGGAGTGCAAATGGGGCTTAAATTTTGGCAAGCATCCGATGCCTTTCGAATCATTACAGATGCGTTTACTCCGAATTACAAGGTGCAAATCGTTGACGCCCGTTTCAAGCTCTGTATTCAGCGGTTACAGAACGATTTGCTTCTGGCTCACGACAAAATGATTCAGGACACTCCCGCTATGTACCCATATTTCCGCTCAGAGATAAAAACAACCTCGATAGCGCAAGGACAATATAGTTTTCACGCAGACGATATATTTCAAGGTAGGGTGCCAAACAAAATCATCATAGGGACGGTTGCGAGCGTTTCATATAACGGAGACTACAAAACAAACCCATTCAACCTGAAACATTACGACTGCAGTTACCTCGGTTTCTTCGTTGATGGCCAATCCGTACCATCGCAACCTTTGCAACCTAATTTTGAAGGAAATCATTTCACCGACTGTTATCAGACCCTCACTTCCTGTAGAAATGATATCAACATCACATACAAAGAGTACAAGCAAGGATACTGCCTATATGTGCTGGATATCGATCCCTACTATTCTTTCAACACAAAAAGAAGAGGTCTTTGCCGTTTGGAAATCAAATTTGCTAAACCTTTACCAGAGAGTGTGACATTGTTGCTGTACGCTACCTTTCCAGAAATACTTACAATCGATAAAGCGAGAAATGTGTATATACAATAAATACGGAGGGAAATAATAAAAAAAAAAAACCACACACACACAATGACTCATGCCTTCTTTTATACTTTTATTGTATTATTCTGTTAATAAAAATATAAAATCATGAAATTGTCGAGTCGTTATTCAATAAGAAATCCAGTCTATATCTTTCTTTCGTTTCTTCTCTCTAAGTCCCGGAGGAAATAGTGTTAATTTCTTATTCTTCTTTTTCGAGGTATCTTCCCTTTCCTCTCTCTGCTGATCATCTTGTCTCCCAGATAGTTTTTTCAATCGCTCAAACTTTTCGAAAGGCACTAATACATATTTCTCCATTACTGTAATACGGGTTGTAAGTAGGCTGAAGCAATCTTCACCAATGTATGGATAATACGTTGTTTATGTTGGATAGCTTCCTTCTTTTTAACAAACCCCGTGTTACGATCTCCAAGCAAGTAAATAAAGCGTCTCTGCCTCTTTAAGGTGGCTTTTTCCGTAAGTGTCAATCTACCTTTGAACCGCATAATGTTGTACGCAATTTGACTAAGCGCCCTTAGCTGTTGACGGGTAATAGTTTTTAAAAGCGCTTTTCTCTGGTCGGCTGTAGTGTTGGCCACTAAATATAAAAAGTGACGTTGCTGTTTAATTAGTTCTACCATATTGTATTCTTATAAGCTATTTATTTCCATTCTTACGTCAAACGGTACACAATAGGATCTTCGTTGGGAAATATACGAGTCCTTAAACGGTACTTGTCGTCGGAGTAAGGGGACATGTCCACTATGAAATAACCGTGTCTCGTATTAAGGGCATCTTCGTAAGCCTTCATAAACACTCCGGATTTACCGGGATAAAGCTGCCGTCCTAGCACTCCTACTTGAGATATGTCACGAATATTTTTCATAAGCACCAGATACCATGTATTCAAAGCTATAGTTCTGGCATGTTTACCCCCAGGGTATAAGTTTTGTGTGATCATAATCACCGATACTTTTCTGTGATGGCAGCCTTGGGTGAACAGTAACTCCATTTCTTTACTCCGCATGACCTCGTGCATTAGGTCGTCTAAAATGATTAACTTGTGTTTTTTGTCTCTTGTGAAGTCATCCAATTCTTCTGCAGTAGGTAGTCCTTGCTTACTGTCAAAGTTTGGAATGGAACTCTCCATGACATCAAACAAGTCTTGGTGGATACCGTAGCAATAGAGAATATGAGAAGGGGGGTCCCGTCCGTACATGAGGTTTACTTGTTTCAAAAAGCGGTACACCCATTGGGTTTTACCACTACCAGTTTGTCCGCTAATACACATACTAGAACATGGTTCGAATGGAAGAGGGACGGCCATTATTTTTTAAGTCTAGGGTTAGGCAAAGCGTACCCGATACTGCTACTCAAGAGTGATACCCAAAGCTCGGTCGACCCGTTTTGCACTGATAGGTTAATGATGGACGTAATAATAATGATGTACACTATGATCATCTGACAAAAGTAGACAATCTCTGCTTGGGGGACACGGGTGCCCAGTAAATGCCACTTGTCACTATGGCTTTCTTCGTCAGGTTTAGGGAAACGTAAAAACGTTTCTTTTTCGGGAGTTTCTGTCATATTCTTACATTAGATTAACTCAAAACACAAAAAGAAACTCATTCTTACAATTTTTTATTTATAAGCAATACAATTATCACGTTAACAAATAAAATAAACAACAGTTGGTATCTAGAAAAATAAGCGACACTTTTAAGAAAATGAGTGACACTTTTTTGAAAATGAGTGACACTTTTAGGAAAATGAGTGACACTTTTTGAAACAGACCCTATGGGAATTTACCTGTAAAAGTATAAAAACGTAAAAACGAGTGACACTTTTTGAAAAATGAGTGACACTTTTTGAAAAATGACTAACACCTTTTTTTGAAAAATGATTGACATTGAACAACCCACGAACAAAAAAAAAAAAATTACATCAGTCATATCCATATGGTACAGTGTCATAATTGTCTAGTTTCCTTCGCTTTGTATACACCAATTGATAACTTTTCTTTTCTTCTCTATTATACAATTTCCTCTTTCTTTTGTCTCTACATATTTTACATGGGTTGGTTACAACAATATTTGAACTACTTTTTGAATCTGTTACTATAGCTTTCACGGCTTCAAAATTGATTAGTTTGCTATTAGTGTAGTTCAAAGTAAACCCTCTGACCTTACATGTTTCCTCGTTGGTACTGGTCTTATATGCGTAATTCTTTGGACCTCCTGACACAAATTCTACAATATGCTCTCCTTGCTCCAGTTCATCCGTCAACTCACCCAAGTAGTCCCCTAAGGGAGGATCAAACTCTCCGGGTCTACTCACGTAAATGACAGAGTCCGTGTCGTAGTACAACACTCTTTTATTCAACTTTTCGAGCACACTGTACAATTTTAATCGGGCCCAACATGTTGTAAAGGTCGCCAAGTAAATGTTTGTTTCGTTGTCTTCGGGGTGAAAGTCATGTTTATAAATCCACTCTATTTGTATCATATCATTTGAGAGTATATGAAAGTTCAGAGGCTCTTTTGTAGGATCAGAAAATACTTGAAAAAATAAGTTTGCTTGACTCTCGTGATATATTTTGGTTTGACGCATATTGAGTCTCTGTCCAAACTTACCCCAAAAGCTATTGAGACAAAGTTTGGCCAGAGCTCTTTTGCCAGGGTTTTTTACAATGCTGTTTTGATCCAGCAATACACCCTCTTTTTTATGATAATCTTCCATGTATTTTGTCATGTCTTGTTTCGTTTTGACCCAATCAGGAGGGCCACTCGCCTCTTGCTTAAATTTCAAAAACGTGTTGATATACTTGGCGAATAACCCCCCATCACCCGTCTCAGGATTATACTGTGTTGTTTCCTCCCAGTGGTATACTTCATATATTTTTTCTAGTGTGTAACCCAGTCTTAGAGCCGTTTTTATCTCGGGGATGCACCACGTGCCAATTAAAACCCTGTCTTCAGAAGAACATGTACATGAATCTTGATTCTCGGTATCCGCACAGGTACGACATAGAGGAAATTTCAGTTTGCCATTTGATCTATAGGGGAGGACTGGATGATACAGCCCTCTCGGGGGTAATGTCTTTATTTTGGCAATACCAAAATACTCCTCAAGCTTCCCGAAGTCTTTGGTCAAGATTTTGGGGTGACCTACGGGATACCGACACTACTTGTTCACCCAAGGGTACAAACTTGTAAAGTCTACGTATTTGACCTGTTCATGTTCTTTGGTTTTGTAATAGAGTTGACTGGCATTAGTGCGCCCTCCGAAGAAACTCTCTCTTGGATCTAATCGGTCAGCTACATCTAATTGTGCAATGCATTCTTTGAGTTCTTCATTTTCGTCCTTTAATTTTTTGAAGTCATGGTCCCAAATACACACATACTTCATGCCTAATTGCTCGAGGTATGCTTTCTTTTTTAGAGTCAGAGCATACAATTCATTCAGTGATTGATTGGTGAGGGGGTGATACGTGTCCTCTCGTTTGTCTGGGAAACACACAGGGCATCCGTGAAACACACATCCGTGGTACTCGTATGCTGTGTGTGTTTCTTCACAATATCCATCTAATTTGTATCGTGTTCCTGGTATCTTTTTTTCACCTTCATTCAGTGCATGCTGAATGTGTACATGGTCTGTAAGCGCTCGCCACTCTAACCACTGAATTGACACCTTACTGTATTGTTCTTTGTATCCACTGGGAGGAATCTTTGCTATCGGGGTGCTTACAAATTCTTTACCCTTGACTTTCAATTTTGCTGCACTCACCCATTCATCTTTCACCAGTACATACAATACTCCCTCACATAGTTTGGCTGGGATCCATTCATCAGTGTCATACAATTGTACCTTCCACTTTTCTTCTAGAAATTTACTTCTAAACACATTCATGCATACTGATGCAATCGTAACACTGTCGAAAGGATCTACGGCCCCAAACCACCTTTTTTCAGTCTTTCCCTTTCCATTTATGACCTCTTTTTCTTCTCCCGTTGCATTCATTAACAAATATCTAAATTTCAAACATGCTTGTCTCAATATATCAACATCACTTCTACAATATTCTAACATCTCTTTTCTAAAATCAAAAACTTCACACTATCTCTGTTTCAACCACTCTTCTAACTCGCTTCTTTCTTTCTCACCCATGAAATCGTAACCATAATCTTTAGCATCAGGGTAGGGCCCAACATAATTTTGATTCTCTCTGGTATTAAAATAATGTGGGAACCACCCTTTTTTCAATTCATGTAAACCAAATGCTTTGGGTAATGCTGACAGTTTCATGGGTAAGAAGTTAAGACTGTCTATTACCTTGATATGTAAGTCTCGCTCTACTGTCATGTACATTATCTTGGACCCGTTGTAAATAATTTTGTCTGGCCGTAATGACTGATCAACGAGGTACTCTAGCAGAAAGTAACCGTCATAACCTTTCATGTTATGAGCAACCACCTTGCAGTACTCGTGTTGTTCCGTAAATAACCATTGCCCAAACTGTTCAGCAGTATCATGTCCCTGGAAAGTGACTTCTCTAAAGCCACATGTCCCTGGACAAGGTCCCAAATCTTTCTCATCCAGATTTTTTTGACATTTTTTACAACGGCTACCGCATCTCTTACATACTGATTTGGCAGTCAATTCATTGTCAATACATTTTGGGCATACCGAATGAGCTAAGACAAAGTTGGGACGATGCGTAGTTCTACCGCACCATGACGTGTTGCAGTTTTTACACTTAGAACAAGACTTACATACCTGTGATGGTTGACAATCTGCGCATTCTATTTTCTTTTGCGGTATGTATCCATTCTCGCACTCACTCATATCATCCTGACTACACTCAAAATCAAAAAATATATATTTAGGTATAAACTTGTCCTTACATTCTTTCGCTCTTAAATAACACTGATGATCGTCCAACACATACTTTTTACAAGTCTTACAAAAGTATTCCCCACACACATGGTCCTCCTTCTTCCTTATGTCCGTCCTTAGTACCTTGTAACACCTGAAACACCTCCACCACTTTTCACACTGGGAAGGCCCACTGGGTTGACCTTTTCTCCTTCCATTTTTGTGTAAGGGTACTTTCTTGTGTTGTTTGTAACAATCATCTGACCTACAGTCCATGTTACAATCTGTGCACCTCAGAGTCTTGTTCGTTTTAGGGCAGTGGTCCCTCTTGCACACTATACATTTTTCTGCACACTGGTGATATTCCCTATTACTATAGTGTTTGAGACATTTTTCACAAAAATAGGAGTCGCTAAAAAACCCAGTGATGTTTGTTATGGCATGAAAGTGGTCGTCGTCCACCAAGTACACGTAGATACAGGGACGCCCGTCACTGCTAGGACCAGTAATAAATTTATTGCCTAGGCGAGCGCTGATGACCATCACGCGTACTCCTAGGATTTCCTCAAATGCCTCCACATCGTTGAGACTAGCTGTTCGGTCTATGGGTACGCCTGCCATCTTACACAGAGCCCTTGCCAGCTGTCCTTGGTGTTTCTTCTTCTTTTTGACAAGGTCGTTATAGTAAGACAAGGGGACTTTTTGATATTCTAAAACCAACTCCAAGCTACTTTTTCCCTGTCTGTTTTTCGTTACCTCCTCCCATTCTTCCTTGGTACACCTCTTTAATTTTGCCCAGCTGACTCCAATGGCCCTTGCCATACACATTTTATCTTCATTCTCAATAGTCACTACCGAGCGTTTTAAATCCAATGAAGTGTTTTCACCTTTAATACGCATGATATGTTTTCGCTTGCCTCCTTTAGGTAGGTCAATGGTCCCTATTATTATATCAAAGGTCTCATCGATCGAAAGTTCCTGGTTACTATTGAGTACCTTTTCGAGGATCTCCATAACTCTATTAGCGTCAAGGGTATCCCACTTCTGTAAAGGGACGACAACAGGGTTGTGCAAAGCATCGTGATATATCACGACACGACCTAGATCATTCCCCTGTAGGTGTCCTCGGGCCTCGTTAAGGGCTGCCTGGATCATGTCATGAAGTCCCTGCCTCACGTCTATTAACCGCTGACCATTGTACCGCTCATCCAATTTTACTTGATATGTTGTATCTATTGCTGCATTTTTGGCATATGTGCGGGTGTCCTTCTTTCTCATTGTGTATTTCAGTTTGTTGTCGTTCTGTAGACCGGAGGGTCCCGCCCGTGGCTCTTCCCCTTCCCCTGTCTGAACAAATGGATCGTCCCAATCACCATCTTCCAAACACAACCTTGCTGTCTCGTTCATATCGTCATCAAAAAGATCGTTCTGTAGACCGGAGGGTCCCGCCCGTGGCTCTTCCCCTCCCCCTGTCTGAACAAATGGATCGTCCCAATCACCATCTTCCAAACACAACCTTGCTGTCTCGTTCATATCGTCATCAAAAAGAAGGGCTTTGACAGCTCCATCAATTTCCTCCTGTATTTGTACATACTCTAGCGATACGACCATGTCCTCCTCGTTAAAAGTAACCGGAGTCTGGATACGTCCACCTAGGGTTTGCAGCACCAAGTCCATTTGTTCTTCGATAAACTCATTATCATATTCCTGTTGTCTCAGCTGGAAAAGTCTAAGTCTTACAGACACGGAATCCTGGATCCCCATGGTCGTTGCAAAGTCCATAAGCTCATCCGGATCCGTATAAGAGTTTATCATAACGTCCATTATTTCAGCCACAGCGTCCATGTTGCTCGATTGAAATCTGAAAACAGAATAGGTATGTTACCGAGTGTGTCTTCTTATATACTCTCCATTAGCCTCGTTTTGAGAAAGAGCTATTTTTAGATATACTAATTTAATACAGGCATACAATATATGAAATCGGGGTAAAAGGCACCCGCTGAATTCATTTCTTTAGTCAGAAAATGGATTTTATCGTGTTTTAAGTGAAATTTACTTTCGAATTTGATCATAGATGATAAGAACAGCCTCAATGACATTTTATCTAACAAGTTATCTCCAATACCTTCATACCTAATTTGAAAATTTTTATTTCTTGATTTAAAATGAAATATAGCGACAGTAGTATGTAATGTAATATATGAAATCGGGGTAAAAGACATCCGCTGAAGTCATTTCTGTAGTCAGAAAATGGATTTTGTCGTGTTTTAAACGAAATTTACTTTCGAATTTGATCATAGATGATAAGAACAGGCTCAATGACATTTTATCTAACAAGTGATCTCCAATACCTTTATACCTAATTTGAAAATTTTTATTTCTTGATTTAAAATGAAATATAGCGACAGCAGTATGTAATGTAATATATGGAATCGGGGTAAAAGGCACCCGCTGAAGTCATTTCTGTAGTCAGAAAATGGATTTTGTCGTGTTTTAAACGAAATTCACTTTCGAATTTGATCATAGATGATAAGAACAGGCTCAATGACATTTTATCTGACAAGTGATCTCCAATACCTTTATACTTAATTTGAAAATTTTTATTTCTTGATTTAAAATGAAATATAGCGACAGCAGTATGTAATGTAATATATGGAATCGGGGTAAAAGAAATCAGCTGAAGTCATTTCTGTAGTCAGAAAATGGATTTTGTCGTGTTTTAAACGAAATTTACTTTCGAATTTGATCATAGATGATAAGAACAGGCTCAATGACATTTTATCTGACAAGTGATCTCCAATACCTTTATACCTAATTTGAATTTTTTTATTTCTTGATTTAAAATGAAATATAGCGACAGCAGTATGTAATGTAATATATGAAATCGGGGTAAAAGACACCCGCTGAAGTCATTTCTGTAGTCAGAAAATGGATTTTGTCGTGTTTTAAACGAAATTCACTTTCGAATTTGATCATAGATGATAAGAACAGGCTCAATGACATTTTATCTGACAAGTGATCTCTAATACCTTTATACCTAATTTTTTTTTTCTTAATTTAAAATGACATACAGCAACACTTGTATGGAATGCAATATATGAAATCGGGGTAAAAGGCATCCGCTAAAGTCATTTCTTTGGTCAAAAAATGGATGTTTTTCTCGCTTTTTAAACGAAATTCATGTTAGAATTTGATCATAGATGATAAGAACATGCTCAATGACATTTTATCTGACAAATTATCTCATATAGAGATAAAAGTTGAAAATCGACGTTCGGCGTAAATTCAAAAAGATTTTATCACTCAAAACTTGATTGCAATTTGTAACATTAGGTAAACAATTGTTACAAATTAGACTTACACGTTCATATATATGCAAAAATTAAAAGCCAGGTGTTTTTCTGCAGATGTTTTAAATTTTTCAAAACGGAAAAGTCACTTTAGATTTAATATCAAACAGTGTCTGGTTGCACAAAAGTAGCACATTGTTAAATCGAGGATTTCGAAAAGAAAAATTGACGAAGTTTGTTTCAGCATATTTATTTCAATTTTGGGCACCTCTTCTTTTTACTGAAACTGAAGGATGGATATTCTAAATTTACTGGAAATTATAGTTATGTTTCATGCGATAGACATTAACCTTATAGAAGCTTTACGTTTTCTTTTAACAACAGGGATAGGACCATTCAAGTGCAAAGAGATGCGAGTCTCTTTATTTCACTTTTCAGGGTCACAATGGGTGAAAGAAGACATCACCTACCAACCACCCAAGTTCACTGATAAACGATGCCAAGTAATGATCTGTAGGGTTAATTCTTTTTTCGATGCTTTAATTGAACAGAACTCCTATGATGCGTTTGTAAAATATAGCAAAGAACTTATAGCTCAATTAATGTTCTGTCTACATACAAGAAGTACAGATAAAAAACAATTACACATTTATTTACACCCTGAAAAAGATTCGAATGATAATGGCTTCACAAAGTATGCTGGTCCTGAATTTAATGAAATACACATTTTTTGTGGCAATATGAACTCAAAAAGACAGTGTGCCGGAACAATTATACACGAGATGGGACATGCAATATTGCCAATTGGGAATGGACATAACAATTTTTGGTTCACAACAACCGCATGTCTCATGGCTGCTGCAAACTTATTTGTCACAAATAGATCAAAAGAAATGCCCGTGGTTTCAATCACGGGATCAAATATACAATAATTCAAGTGTAGGTCAAAATGTGAAATTGTGTTAATACATGTATGTATGTAAAAAGAAAATCCTGTAATTCGCTAAAATAGTGTTTATGTGTGTTTGTGTGGGTGTGTGTCGGGAAAACTGTGTATATGTTTTTATATTGTAAAAAGGAATAGATTACAACGCTTTAAAGGTAGGTCGATTCATATTTTACTATCATATTTACTGCAGATTTTCATTGTGCACATTGAGAACCTTTCTTCTTTTCCCCCTGTACGCTTTCATTTTCTCCCCGTTCCGGTTAAATTTTCAGTCTTTTACCTCACTACCGTAAAAACCAGGGTTTGTATGGTAACGAGTTATAAGCGTTTACAAACAAGTGAAGTAAAACGGACTTACCTTTCTATAATCGAGGTTCCAACATCAATGATCTGGAAACGCTGTTACAACAATAAACTTTGTGCCATTTCTAACGCACACAACTTTTACTTTATTACTTAATTGTTTATTGATACCTAGAACCCCTATGTAAAAACTAAATTGCTTTAGAAAATATACTCTTCTTCCAACAGTATATTGCCTGTCAGGAGAATCCAAACACAGCTGAACTGCATTAAGCAAGACAGTTTTACTGAAAAAAAAAGAAACTCCTGTATAGGATATGTTATACAAATGCTTTTCATAAGTATGATCTGATATTAAAATGTTCATTTTGAAAATAACTATCACATAACAGACTCTCACATTCCTCCGAAAATGTACATTCATCTACAAAACGTTTGCCTTTTATATAGTTAACAGACAAAAGCGTTTGATAAAGTGTTTATAAATTCCATGCATTTTTAATGAGAGGCGAATGCTTTGTCTGAATTTCTGCAGACGATTCTATACAATCGCGCCAGACATCACGCATTTTAATCAGCGGAAAGCGACCTATTTTGTAAGAATATCGACATTTTCTCATGCATTTTTAATGAGAGGCGAATGCTTTGTCTGAATTTTTGCAGACGATATTATACAATCGCGCCAGACATCACGCATTTTAATCAGCGGAAAGCGACCTATTTTGTAAGAATATCGACATTTTCTCATGCATTTTTAATGAGAGGCGAATGCTTTGTCTGAATTTTTGCAGACGATATTATACAATCGCGCCAGACATCACGTGGAAGAGTGTCGACATTTCTCAAACATTAAATCATTTTGATATGCGACTCTGTCAGGAGAGTATCGAAAGGTCTCATGAATTATAAAAAAAAAAAAATCAGAATTTCTAAGAAAGCTAATGATCAAACCAACAGGGAATTTTATATTATGCCACCGCTATTTGGGGATCGTAGTAAGTTTTTCGCAAACTTTTCCATGTAGAAGCGAGGACCTAAAAGCTGAGCTCTTAAATAGCTAGCGTGCAGGACTTGAGATGGGTCGTGGCTTCGATCCCTGGCTAGGTCGAGGACTGAAAATTGTGAAACCATTTATTTCTCTACCACAGCTGACCGTAATAATGGTTATGTGAGACAGCAGTCAGTGACTTGGAAAGAAAATGATGCCCTGGTAAAAGATACTGCTGGAAAGCATGTATAGGTGCACTGGCCGCAGCGACTTAAGTGCAACAAAAATGTTGAAAACGGCGTTAAACACCATACGATTTTATTCATTAAAGTCAATACAAAACCTAGACTTTGAATGGTAAGGGGGGGTAAAAGCGTTCACAGACAAAAGCATTTTTAGTAGAGCAACCTCTTTGAGAGAAAGTTCTCATGCATTTTCAATGGCGAATGCTTTGGCTGAATTTTCGGTTCTATACAATCGGGCGCCGGCCTGATCGGTCAAAACGCGCCAAAACACGCTTGGAATTGTCATCTAGCCTCGGCAGGTGGGAGGCAACGAAAGCCAGACAAAAGGTATGCAAGATTACGTCATATTGCCACAGACAGTCTGACCTCCAACAGACAAAGGCCTCTAACAATAGTCTGAACTGTCAAAGACAAAGGCCTGGCCCCTATAGTGCCGCAGGCAATTTGACCTGCATAGTGCCATAATTACTACTATCAATCCTCGATAAAAATTGAGCGAGCCGAGGATCGAACTTGTGACCCCATGTTCTCAAGTCCTGTACGCTACCGACTGAGCTACCGTGGCTCGACGTGATGAAGAGTTAAGAGAGAAATACACAACCATTGCAGTCCTAAAGCTATTTTGCGTCAGAATACGTTTACGAAAATAGAAAAATCGGGCAGTGTAGATTAAGATCAGAATGTAGGTAATGTGGATTTTTTTTCCGTCTTTTGATTTCATTCTAAGCTTATGAACAAGATGTTTCCATTAATAGACCAGTTATGCAGTATCTCACAAATAGGAACGGGATGTTGAAATTAAAACCCGGACGCTAACACCGATTTCCATGTCATTTAAAGGTGATCCACCCACTGAAACAATAAAAAACTTTCAAATACCGGTACCATCCGGTTTATTTGAACTGCACTCTGGGAAAGGGGGGGGAGTTATGCATCTTTGCAAATCATTACGAGCACAATGGCTTACCAAGCAAATCGTCCCATGATATTTATATAAGAAATATAATCCTTTTCACTGAACATAACTCAATTTTGCTTGTTTGAAAGTGGTTTTGACCAGCTTTGAACAGTATTTCATCACAGAGAGAGTTTACGAATTTACGGCTTCATTGCTTTCAGATTCTGAAGTGTCATGCCAAAGGGCACTTTTACTTGAACAGCCTTGCCAGCGAGGACAGACCTTATATTTCTAGATTACAAATTATCAAGGTCAACAGATAAACCATTATTCGACGGAGGACTTCCCAGGTTTAATGAATATCAATGTCATCTTTCCGTTATAAGCGCTTAGACAAATTGAATCAAAGTACTGATAATTTCTTTTTTTGTTTTCTTCATACGTTGGAAAATGCATTTTAGATCTCAGCTGTTAAAGAAATTGATTTATTTTATATAACATTTCACCTCGGTTAATGCGTTCCGTTTGAACGACCTTGTGGAAAAGAATTTTTTGAAACAGTGTGGGAAAAGGAGAAAATGCTTGTACTTAGCACGTTCTCTGTTTCCCACAATATTTTCTGCCCTTTCAAAGATGACTCCTACGGGTTGGTTAACAATTTGTTGGCCAACAATCTTCATTAAACAACGAATCAATTCAAAGCTGTGTTTCGTTTAACACCTTAACAAACAATCCCGTGTTTTAACGATCCTGGGATAGAAAACTTTTGAAAACATTGTGGAAAAAGGAGAAAATGCTGGTAACCAGCATTTTCTCCTTTTCCCACAATGTTTTCTACCTCTCCGAAGACAACCCGACCATTTGAGTCACATTTAATTCGTCGTGTGCAAATGCTTTCGAAAAGTCTAAAATTTTATCGTCTAGTTAAGAATTTAAAGAAAACAAAATCGTTGGCATCCTTGTCAAAAATGAACCGCCACCTCGTGCCGTATTGTCTTACAGCCAGTTATAACAATAAGAGAAAAAAAATAAGAGAGCTAAAATATGCTGTCTACGTCTTAAGTTGGATGCATAAAGACAAAAATCCGCATTTCTGTCCATAAATAGATGTCAAATACTTCATGCTTACTACCATAGTATTAAATCGGTATATAATATCAAATTTAATCTGAAATAACAAACCAGCGCCTGTAACAGACACGTGTATCAGGTATATTTAACAGCTCTGTAAGAGGCTACAGTACCGGCTCACTACACACTAAAATCTAAAATTGGTTGGTTGGTTGGTCGGTCGGTCGATTGAGTGAGTGAGTGAGTGACTGACTGACTGACTGACGTACAGACTGATTGACTGACCGACCGACCGACCGATCGATTGCAGTAGGCAAATGTTTTTCTAATAATGGACAATATTGGTTTAAGATTAGATTGTATAAGGCTCCACCAGAGAATCCATGTTTGTCAATTCATTGTATTTGGAAGGGTCCTTGGGCAAGGCACCACAATGCCAAAGCTCTATTTCGAAAATAATTTGAAAAGAATCCAAATACAAGGTTAAGCAACTTTTCGCTGTGTTACGACTGACAATTTGTTGAAACGGTAACTGTGTTAAAGTGTAAACGAATCATTCTCCGGCAAAAGAGGGCTTAATGCATCTCCGTGATGCATTAAACTAAGCAAGTCGTTACATAATTACGGATCCATAAAATCCATGTTGTCAAACAACCGACTGAATCATGAGGTAGAATAATCCTTAGACATGCAGAAAATTGGAAGATAGCGAAAAGATTCGGCTCATGTCAGCCTGCGCGGACTGCGCAGGCTGACATGAGTCGATACTTTTCGCAAATTAAACCTCTTTGCACATAGCAAAGTTCAAATAAAACTTTTTACGCCCACTCACTTTTTGTGTGGTCACATCTTACAGTCATCAAACGATATAATTGTTATTTGAAACGAAATTTTCTTAACGAGATGTTAACAGCCTGTTACGAAAAGGTAAGAGTTACAAAGGTAAGCAAAAGTTCACTGTTCCACATAACGATCATAATGTATTTATACGTTGAAACAGGTTGTTAATGGTACGGTATGACTGAATTACTATCGGGTGGGAGTGTTTCTTCTTTTGTATGGGCCGAGTCCCGGTAGTTCAGTCGGCAGCGTACAGGACTTGAGAACAGGAGGTTGCTTGTTCGATCCCCGGCTCGGCCAATTACCTTCCGAGGATTAATGATAGTCATTGTGACAGGATTCATTCCTCTCTCACCGCTGACCATTGTTTCGACAATGGTTATGTGCGAAAGCAGCCAGTCGCTTGGAAAGAATATTGTGCGGAGTACTGGTAAAAGAAACTCCAGGAAAGCATGGATGGGTGCACTGGCCGCTGCGTTATAACTGAAATAATATTGAAAACGGCATTAAACACCATACAATCAATTAATCAACTTTCTGTGTAGTGTTTAACGCCCATTTCAACATTTTTGTTTTCACTCACATCGCGTTTGCCAGTACAGCTATTCATGCTTTCTTGGAATTTCTTATTCCAGTGCTTCACACAATATTCTTCTCAAGCCACTGGTTGCTTTCCCACATAATCGTCGTCGAAACAATGATTAGCGGTGAGAGAGGAGCAAATCCTGTCGCAATGGCCATTATCAGTTATCTGAAAGAAATTTGCCGAGCTGGGGAATCGAACAAGCAACCTCCTGATTTCAAGCCCTGTTCGTTACTAAGTGAGCTAGCAGGCTGGGCTACGGTAAAGTAGGAGATGCTCATAAGTCATCTTCTTAACAGGTACTTTGCTAGGGGCGGCTCTTTGCGTTTTTGCTGACAGTGTAGATCCAATTTCAGAATGCAAATAATGTGCAGTCTAACTTTAGATCTATACACGGTCCGATACGGAGACGTTTTGCTGTCGAGGCCCGTCCGGCTAGCTCAGCGGTTAGCGTATCTGACTCGTGGCCTGGTGGTTGCGAGTTCGATATCCGGTTGAGGAAAACTTTCTCTCTGGCAAATTTTTCGCCTCTCACCACTGATACATGTGAGAGAAAAGTTGTCAGTGACTTGGACAGAAAACCAGAAAATACATGCGTAGATGTACTGACGGCCGTGATATGACCTAAGCTGTTAAAAAGGCTGTTGAGGGCGACTCTATGTGCTTCTGCGGACAGTGTAGATCCAGATCAGACTGCACAGGTTGTGCAGTCTGATCTCAGATCTACACTATCCGACACGGTGAGATATTTCCGGCAAAGGAACGTTCAAATCGCAAAGGTAGCGGTTTGCTATCGGCTAAAACTTCACCGTACATCTTCAATCTTTGATTCTAAGATAAAACATTGATAAACTTAAAAATCGCACAATTTAAGTACATGTATTCTATCTCTTTGCCTCAATATTTTTTTTTTCAAACAATTTTAGCAATAGCGTAACGTTTTCTCAAAAAGGTGGTAAGAGATTAAATGCGAGCGAAAGTTGGACTTTGTAGCCTACTAATAATGACTTTGCGGTTTATTTTATCTTCTTTGTGTAACTGCCGATGATTCGACTAGCTTTAAAGATTTAAATCAAATCTATTAACGCTCAGCGTGTTTGTGGCGAGACTTGGACCTGATATGAGTGTATTGACCCAGATCAGGCTACACAGAGCTTACAGTCTGACCAGTCGGATACTAGTAGTTGTCCGACTTTCACTTTTTTCTGACTAGATCACCAATAGAGTCATTATCTGTATAGCCATGCTCTGTGAAAAGGGGGCTTAATGCATCTGCAAACAAAGTTTCGACCTCAGGTCAGCCTGCGCAGTCCGCGCAGGCTGACCTCGGTCGAAATTTTTGGCTTTGGTTCAATTTTCTGCATGTCAAAGGACCAGTGTAATTCATGATACAGTCGGTTGTTATTAAAAATGGATTTTATGGATCTATACTTGTGATGACTTGCTTTGTATCATGAATTACGGGTATGCATTAAACCCTCTTTTCCCAGAACATGTTTCATATCGATTTCTATTGATTGAGATGTCGATTACGTCGTTTAAGCCTTAGTGCGCCGACTTTACCCGACAGACATTTCTACATTAGAAATAAGACAAGAATAATTGCAGTCGCGGATTGTATATGGCATGCAACACACGAAAAGGAGCATTCGGACATTTGCGTAAAGTGTCGTCTCGGATCAGCCTGCGCAGTCCGCGCAGACTGATCCGAGACGACACTTTCCGATCGTGTGTGATTTTCTATTTCACGCAAGTCTACTGTAGGACAAAATTTAATGTTGACGTAAAGTGCCTTCTCGGATTAGCCTGCGCGGAGTGCGCAGGCTGATCCGAGACGACACTTTACGCAAATGTCCGAAAGCCCTTTTTCGCATGTTGCAGACCATATTATACTGTGTAATGCTCATGTATCTTTTGTTGTAAAGATTTGAGCTCAATAAAGTATTTTGAATTGAATTAAAATTGATGGCGACGTAAAATTTCCATCCAGTCAATCATTTAAGTTAAAATACGAATAAGTTCAGGAGATTTGTATATTTGAAATCGACTCTCCTGACTCGGCATTTTAGTTGATTGATTGAATAGTGTTTTACACCGCTTTCAATAATTTTTCAGTCATATCACGGCGACAGCTCACATATTCATGTATTTCTGGGTTCCACCAGTACTAGGCTTGGGCTCTGAAGTGTCTTGCCCATTGACACTCCCACGAAAAGCCTAGTGGATCTAGTGAGGCTCGAACCCGGGGCCTCAAGGTCAAGAATCCTACACTTTACCACTGAGCCACTCAGGATCCCAAGGCATTCGGAGTTTTACCAGTGGACATAAAAAGAGGTGAGGTTGACGAGTTTAGTATTAAACTTGACAAAAAGATATTAATCTTCTGATCTCGCAAAAAACATGTCGCCAAAGAAAAGTAAATAATTATTACTTAATTCTCTCTCGTTTGATGTATGTTTTCCTTTTTTCCACACAAAACTCGGTTTCTTATATTCAAGATCAAAGAATGGTAGTTTTGATTCAATCTTTTTTCAGTCTTCAAACGGATTTAGGAATATTAAATATTTAGGTAACTTTGTCAGTTGAAGTTTTTAGTTTGTGGTTTCCGCCATATAGGATAAAAAAGGCGCGAAGTACGACATACAACCCGAATTGACCCTTTAAAAAGTAATTCCGAGTTTTAACGAATTAACGTGAAAGAAAGGCCTTTTGAAAACATTGTGGAAAAAGCAGAAAATGCTGGTAACCAGCATTTTCTCCTTTTTACACAATGTTTTCTACCCTTTAGAAGACAGCTTGTATTATTTAAACTTTATCCTTCTAATTAAGTGAAATAAAACTTTCAAACCCGATATAGTAAAATTTTAAATTTTGCTATTTCAAAGGTATAATTGGGAACATGATATCTCCTTATCAGACAGTGAAGATCCAAGATCAGACTGCACGTTCTGTGCAGTCTGATCTCGATCTACATTGTCCTTGAAAGGTCCTTGAGTCTCGCTTAGTAGCCTAAGGGTTAGCACTTTACCAAAAAATCCCTGGTTTCCACGACCCTGAGAAAGAAGCCTTTTGAAAACATTGAGGGAAAAGAAGAAAATGCTGGTAACCAGCATTTTCTCCTTTTCCCACAATGTTTTCTACCCGTCCCAAAACAAATGTCAATTTGTGAGTCACTTTAATTTTGTCGTCTGCAAATGCTCTCAATTTGGACCAGTCTAAAATGTTGTCGTTTGGTAAAGAGTTAAGACACCTTTAATTTCTCATGTGCAAATTCTTTCACTTTGGACGAGTCTAAAATTTTGTTCTGTGGTGAAGAGATAAATCTTAGTTTGTCAAACACGACATGCTTGGGGTTTTTTTTTATTGTGTAAATCAAGATGAGACTGCACATACGATACATGGCGTTAGAGGTTCTGGAATATGAATATTGAAACACTTTTGATGCTCAATATGACGAGGTTGTATTTGATTGTATTGGAGTTTAACGCCGTTTTAACAGCTTAGGTCTTATCACGGCGGTCAGTGCACCTACGCATGTGTTTCCTGACTTTTTCACACCAGTATTGACACAACTTCCTTTCCAAGCCACTGACTACTTTTCTCACATTCATCAGAGGTGAGAGGCGAAAAATCACCGGAAAGAAAGTTTGTCTCAAACGGGTATCGAACTTACAACCACCACGTCACGAGTCGGATAAGCTAACCACTAAACTACCCGGCCGGGACAATATGACGAGAAATACATGTAATGAGAGGTAACCCTCACCAGCAATAGCCTCGTTTTCCTCGTTGTTTTGTAAATCGATCAAAAGTGAAACTTTCAAATTGATGTCTTTTTCATGAATGCATGTTAATCCAACTCATCGGTGAAAAAGGAGTAGTCTCGCAAATAAAACCGCAGAGGCCCGCAAAATAAACATGTCTACATTTTTTTTTAACCAATCGCAACTTCCCATTTATTCATTTTCAAGAGGTAGGTCAAAAGCCTGCTAAAATACAGCTACGTTGAAAAACAACTTTTTTTCGGCTGCTCATGATGATGTCATGGGAATCTGTTATTTCCTTATCAGGCTGGAGTTTTATTGCTTATCCTGAAATTTGCTCTATCTTCACTCGGCAGTGAGGAAAAAATGTCAAAGATTAAAATCTCAAGTACCAATTAAAGTTTCTTTATTCTTTGTTCTGAAAGCGGAACTAGATCGTTTCTCTGACGTATAAACTCGACTGTTTTTACGAAAACAATTAGATCTATAACTTTTGTCTCATGAAACAAATTTGAATCAAAATGCCGACTTCAGACGAAATCTTAGTTGTAACAACTGCGATCAGTGCACCCATCCGTGCGTTCCTGATTTGTTTGATCGTTTGTTCGTATGTTTAAAGTTTGGGTTTTTTTTTTTTTACATCGTTTCAGTTGTCATAGTTGACAATGCGCCTACCCATGTGGCTTTTTCTGCAGTTTCTTTTACCAGTACTTCGCCCCTGGAGTTTCATTATTATCATTGCGGACAACACCCTACCAAACTACTGGCAGCTTGGAATCTAACATAATCACACTCAAAACAACATTCGCAATGGAGAGAAGAATGAATAGTTGAACAATGACATAACTTGATTGAAAGAGTTTCCAGACAACAATTTAAATGTGGCTTAAATGATGGAATATGACTTTGATAGGATAGAAAACATTGTGGAAAAAGGAGAAAATGCTGCTTACCAGAATAATTTCAATGGGCTTTTTTTCAGGGTCGTTAGAAATCGTCATTGTGTGGTAAAGGGTAAGACGAGAAAATTTCAGATTTATCAATATTGTTCATTAAAAGTCGACATTTAAATGTTACACAAAAAATTGAAACTGTCTTTGAAAGGATAGAAAAATTGTTGGAAAATGAGAAAATGCTGGTCACCTGTATTTTCTCCTTTTCCAACAATGCTTTCTATCAGTAGTAATAGCGTCTCTTTGCTTGTAAACAAACGGGCGCCATCTTGGATGACCTAGTTACTATTTTTAGTAACTCATTTACATATAAGGATGTTTAGACCAGCGGCCATCTCAGATGACCTATTTTTTTTTGGCAGAATTTGACGTGCTTTTTGGACAGCCATTTTGGATGACCTAATTTTTATTTTAGACCAGTAGCCATTTTGGATGACCTATTTTCTTTTTTAAACGACCATTTATTTAAATGTGCTTTTGGCACAATATTGATTTTTCTTTTGGGTATAAATTTGGAGAGAAATAGCTTTAAAAATGAGTCGTATAAGCGAGTACCCTAACAGTATACAGAGCTGACTTGTATACTCTATCTAGTAATGATCGCGGGCATTGAGGGTCAGGCCCTTTTACGAGACGGAGATTTTCCCGCTTAGACTCATCTTTAACGCCACACCAAGTCAAAGAGCCGATTCCTAACCTTACTACGACTCTCGGTCAAGTCTATAAGGTTAAGTCGGTCTAACGACACATCCATGCTCTTTGAAGTTTCTCACAAAGAATTACAAAAATTCGGTAGAAAAAAAAACGGTACCTTCGATGTTGTCTCTTCAACGTCCTGAACTCAAATGACAAAGGAGTATTTCCGATATGACTCGCGCGCATGCGTCAATCCACATACGTGTCTAAACACGTTTTATAAGCTATTGTTAATGTCGACACACTGTCTGATTTTTGTTTATTTAGGGACGGAAGTACGGACAATGGCCTATTGAGATTCACTTTCAGTATCTGTTTTACATGTTAAGGTAAGGCTTTAGACAAAATGCAGGTGAATATAACATGAAATATAATTTTTCATCTCAACTGGTCAATTAGTATGCAATTACGAATTTTATACATGATAAATAAGTACACTTTTAAATTTCAGATTTTTTACCTAATATCCTTCTTGTTCTGCATACATTCAAATGACAAAATCACAGCCTCTAAATTTTACGGAAATAATTAAATAATAAAAATATTTACCAAATCGATAACTTCCAAATCCAACCTGCAAAAAGACATTTAATTCCCCAATACACACTTCAATATAGAAATATAGTGCGCTAATTCCGGTAAATATGGTCTTGAAATCCATTTTGAGAAAAAATTTAAAATAGATCTGTTCTTGTCTGTAGCTAAAGCAAGAATGAACAAGTTTTATCAAGTGCTTACATGAAAAGGAGTCTTTCAGGGCTGTTGCGCCCTATACGTCAATATTGGTGGACTTGGATTAGGCTTAATTTCATTTTGAAAAGAACGTGGGACAATGTTTTTACAAGATCTTTAAAATATCGGAAAAATTCCCCTAAATTGCTGCAACTTATAGCTCGATGGTAGGTAGTATTTTGAGGGATCTACCGAAGTTTTAGTTCTCGTTTCTTTCGACGATTCCATCTCAGAAGTTGTCTGGGTCCAGTCTGGGTTCATCATCTGGGGATACACTGTATTCAGGCTACTTTTCTTAAATATTAAAGGCCTTTGAAAACCAAATAAAACTGTTAAACCACGCAATCGTTTTTAGCTTCTAGGACAACTGTTTACACTGCCACTTTTTTATAAACCACCTCAAACGTTAGAACAGATCCTCAGCTATCATTTGAACCCTAGGTTCACGGTTCGATTTTTAACCAGTGTGGAACTAGATCATTAGAGCTTTCCACTACCCATTGAACCACAATGACTTATACATAGTGAAAGATATTACTCTTAAGGTTTTCCTACATCTAAATATAGGTATGACATAATTCTTCTAAATAAAGCGGACCAATAAGAACAGAGATCAGTGATGTAATGACTCTAAATATAGTTGATGATCACATATCTAAATATAGCGGACCAATCAAATGAGAGACCAATGAAATGAACCTAGATCAGAATGTGTATAAATAAGAAAAACAGCCCTTATCCTTCATTCTGATTTCAGAATTACAACTGACAACATGTCTATTTTCAGAGGAAACTTGGGTAATGGACGTGTAGTAGAGGTGACAGAATGGAAGGGGGTGAGGCGAGTGGACTTAAGAGAATGGCAAGACGAAAAACCCACCAAGAAAGGTATCAGTTTAACCCTGATGCGTTGGAAAAACTGGGTCGACACTATAGAATACGTGGATCAGGCATTGACAGATAAAACGGACTACAACTGTCACTTGGGAGGCAATGTATATTGTACAATAACTGAAGGCAGCAAATGTGTGGACATGAGACAATATTGGAAACCGAAAGAAAAAGTAGTACCCACAAAAAAGGGGTTGTGTTTACGACCACTAGAATATCAACGCCTCAAAGACCTGATACCTGAGATTGGAAAGACCCTACCCGAACTAGACGCAGTGGTCCCGTGTTACTTACAGTCGGACCATATGAACCAGATAGGGATGCTACAGTGCCCGGAATGTAACCCCAATGACTGTACAAACTGGTAACCAATCAGAGACTGTTACTAAATATAGCGGACCAATCAGAAACTGTTACTAAATATAGCGTACCAATCGGAAATCACTCTTATCTAAAAGGCAAGAAAAGCACACCAAAAAACAGACTCAAATTTATTTGTATATATTTGTGAAGTTGATCATGTATGACATGAATGTACTGTATATACTAATGTATGTATGTCATGTGATTCTATTGAATTGTATGATGAAATAAAATATGAATTGTACTCGATGCTTTATGGTTTGACCCATTGCCCTCAGTCTGGGTTCTAATGATATAAGACCGGATATCAGGACAATACCCCTTTCAACTCCCCAAGGTAATCCCTTTGCAAGTCGTCAGAGTGTCTGACTTAAGCAGGATATCAGGACAATACCCCTTTCAACTCTCCAGAAGTAACAGACGGGACAGAAGACAATGGAGAATTTCTAAAAATAACAACCAATCAGCGACAGGCACTTTATATAAATTGGGCTCTGCTTTCTTCCAGTTGTCAGTTCTGAAAAGTACTTTGAACTATGAACATGGATCTGTTTACGCAGAGTGATTCGGTACAAGTGAACCAGTTTTCCAAGCCAAATATGATGTTTTATGAAGATAGATTAAGAACGTTTCAAGACTGGTCAAAGCAGATAACTCCAGATCGCGTTTCCTTATCGAAAGCCGGCTTTTATTACACTGGAAGTAGCGACAAGGTTACTTGCTTCGCTTGTTCAGTCAACGTTATGTCCTGGGAATCGACGGACGACCCTTGGGTAGAACACGAAAAATGGTCTCCAACGTGTATTTACTTAAAAATGACTGGCTATAAAAGCGAAAACAAGAACTTGGTGCAACCTGTAGGTGACTTTAGATTTGAGACAGCGAGCAAGAACAATCAGACAGCGTCAGGATTCACCCCTTCATTTGGACAAAACGGTGGAAATATCCCATCCTTTGGATTTGGGTCAAATAGTAACACTGGAGCCAATTTATTTGTGAGACGATAGACATGTTCGGACTTGTTTTTGTGGCGGTGATGTTGATAAATGACTTTGAGTGGTGGTGGAGATGTAGACAATTAAGACGAGAAGCCAGAGAGGGTGCTGAGAGACTTATTGATATTTTAAATTTGTATTTAGAGGAAAATAGACGTCCTTTATATTCTGTTGTATTATAGTTATTTTGTTGTAAGAATGCATTATGCTTGTATAAATTAATAAAAGATGTCAGACTGGAACACCTATTTGTCCACTCTTTATTTCGACCCAAAGTCCCCTGCTAGTCATTTAGGTCCAGAGAAATTATATCAGTATGTAAAGGCCCAAGGAAAAAACACCATTGGTAGACACAGAATAAGAAAATGGTTACAAGATCAAGAGTCCTATTCCTTAACGAGAGGGGCCAGACGCCGGTTTAAACGGTCCAGAGTTATTGTGAACGGTGTAGACAGTCAATGGGATATAGACATGATGGATATGATGGACTTGTCCAAATATAATGAAGGGTTCAAGTATGTCATTGTTTGCATAGATATTTTTTCTCGATTTGCACATGCCCAACTGATGCCAAGTAAAAAGGGGATCGATGTCACGTACGCTCTGACACATATATTGTCGGGGGAGAGGAAACCCAACACTGTACGCACTGACAGAATCATGGAGTTTCGAAGTAAGAAAGTCAATAAATATTTACGCGGTCAAAACATTCACCACCTTTACGCCCTGAACACAGAAACCAAAGCAAACTTTGCAGAAAGATTTATAAAGACCTTAGAGCATAAACTATTTAGATACATGCTTAAAAACAGAACTCGGCACCGTCAATGGAAGACAAGGTACATATTCAACATGCATTGAATGAAGGGTAAAAGACCATCCCTGGAACTCGATACAAGTTTGATGGGTACTGCGCAGAAACACACACGGCGTACAAGTACCACGGCTGCATGTTTCATGGCTGCCCTGTGTGTTTCTCAGATAATAGAGAAGAAAAGAGTCACCCCCTAACCCACCAGTCACTGGATGAATTGTATGCCCTGACTATGAAAAAGAAAGCTTATTTAGAACAATTAGGCATGAAATACGTGTGCATTTGGGACCATGAATTTCAAAAAGAACGACATCAATATTCAGAATTGAGAACCTTCATCAAACAGTTAGACATGACAGAGAGATTGGACCCTAGAGAGAGCTTCTTCGGCGGGCGTACCAATGCGAGTCAACTCTATCGTAAAACGGAAGAACAGGAAAGGATCAAGTACGTGGATTTCACGAGCTTGTATTCTTGGGTGAATAAGTATTGTCGGTATCCCGTGGGTCACCCTAAAATCTTGACCCCTGCACCTGTTTGGACGACGAGAGAGTTTTGACTGGTACGTGGTGCACCCCCGAAATAGAAACGGCTGTCAGATTAGGGTATAAAATCACAAAAATTTATGAAGTATACCACTGGGAAGAAAGCACTCAATATGACCCCAAAACCCATGAAGGAGGACTGTTTGCTCAATATATTAACACATTTTTGAAATTTAAACAAGAAGCAAGCGGCCCTCCCAAATGGATTAAATGTTACGATGATATGAATAAGTACATCGGACAATATGTGGAAAAAGAAGGGGTCTCATTGGATCGACAAAATATTCGAAAGAACCCAGGACTTAGAGCTTTGGCAAAACTGTGTCTCAATAGCTTTTGGGGAAAGTTTGGTCAGAGACTTAATATGCGACAAACGGAATTTTTTCACGAAAGTCAGGCCAACATGTTTTTTCAACTTTCTTCCGATCCATTGAAGCAACCCATCGATTTTCATATATTGTCTAATGATACGATACAAGTCGAATGGCAGTATAAGGACGATTGTCAACCCGAAGATAACAAAACCAATATATATTTGGCAACATTTACAACGTGCTGGGCCAGACTTAAACTTTACAGTGTACTTGAGGCATTAAACAGAAGAGTCTTGTATTACGATACGGACAGTGTGATATACGTGAGTCGTCCAAATGAGTATGATCCACCTCTAGGTGATTACTTGGGTGAACTGACGAATGAGCTTCAGAATGGAGAGTACATTGTGGAGTTTGTGTCTGGGGGGCCAAAAAATTATGCCTACAAAACGAATGAAAACAACGAAACTTGTAAAGTGAGGGGATTTACCCTAAATTATAAAAACAGTCAACTCATTAATTTTCATAGCGTGAAAGATATAGTCACAGACCCTCAAAGTAGTTCAAATATCACTGTGACCAATCCTAGTAAAATTTGTAGGGATAAAAAGAAAAGAAAATTGTATAATAGAGAAGAACAAAAAAGTTATCAAATGGTTTATACAAAAAGACGAAAAGTAGACCTCTTTGATACAGAGCCATACGGGTTTTGATGGTCGACCATTGTCAAATTTGCTTTCAACGATATTACGACATTTATATATAAACCTGTAAGATATTTCTTCATTGTCACTCAATTCTCAAAAAGAAAAAGAAAGTGTCACTCAATTTTCAAAAAAATGTGTCAGACAGATACTAAAAACTGTCACACAAATATTAAAAAGTATCACTCATTTTCTTAAAAGTATCACTCATTTTTCAAAAAGGTCACTACCCTCTACGTTTTTGTACTTTTAAACGTAAATTCCCGTAGGGTCCGTTTCAAAAAAGTGTCACTCATTTTTCAAAAAGGTCACTACCTTCTACGTTTTTGTACTTTTAAACGTAATTCCCGTAGGGTCCGTTTCAAAAAAGTGTCACTCATTTTTCAAAAAGTGACACTCATTTTCTAAAAAGTGTCATTCATTTTCTTAAAAGAGTTACTCATTTTTCAAAAAGTGTCTATCATTTTCTTAAGAATGTCATTCATTTTCTTAAAAGTGTTACTCATCTGTTGTTCATCTTACTGTATCATGATTGTATTGCTTGTAAATAAAAAGATATTAAGAATGAATTTCCCTTTGTGTTTTGAGTTAATGAAACAAGCAAGAAATCGTCAACGTTCTCTATTTGATTTACCAGGTTCCTCCAACGCGTTATAATTAAGCTTTTTTTTTGGGGGGGGGGGGGAAACACAGCTTTAGTATATTTAACACAAACATGATCTAAGAAGATGCAAAAATTATAGGAAAAATGCAAATTTAAAGCTTAATGTGAAAAATGCATGTAAAAACTGTCGTGTTAAAAGAAAATAAAAGCTGTATGACACCAATACTTTGAATTTTTTACCACTAGGAAAATTTTCAGATATTCAAAGCAATTTAGCTTTTTTGCTTAAATGATTGACTCCATCTCTGAAGGAGTCGAAAATATCGTGAGAAAAGGAGAAAATGCTGGTTACCAGCATTTTCTCCCCCACCCACAATGCTCCCACATGCTCTTTACGTACAACTGTTGGAAAAAAAAAACAGCAATGCAAAAGTTACTGTAGCTTATAAAGCTACCTAATAATCGTAATAGAGAGTGTGCATTGAGGCAAGATCAGACAATGCAGTAGAGCAGGCTGACCTGAGTAACATGTAAATTGAAGTCATCAGTCATCTTGTCTCCGATTCAAATTAACACCAATGATAAATAAACTGTTACCAAACAACCCTGTTTCAAAAATCCCTATTGGAAAAAACGGGAATATGAAAACACTGTGAGAAAATCCAGTAGCCCGCAAATGCTGCTTTCCTCACACTGTCCCAATCCCTTTAAAGATGATTTCTATCACTCAGACCATATCTACCGGAGATACATATTCAATACAACTACTTCTAATTACTTTAACTCTTTACCAGACGACAAAATCGTGGACTTGACTGAAATGAAAGTATTATTTCTTTGCAGACGACAAATCAAATGTGACTTAGAAATTGAAATTTGTTTTGGGAACAGTAGAAAACATTGTGGGAAAAGTAGAAAATGTTGTAGGAAAAGGAGAAAATGCTGGTTACAAGCATTTTCTCCTTTTACCATCATTCTCCCCTTTTTCCACTATGCTCTCAAAGGGCTTCTTTCGTAGGGTTTTTAGAAGTAGGGATTGTGCGGTAAAAGGTTAGATATATATATATATAGAATAGTAAGCTCCTTACTAAAGAATTCAAATAATACTTTAGAATTCATTCCATGTGGAGTAATAGTACCAAGAATGTGCATTCAAGATGTTTCTTTCAATAGTCTTTTCCTGTTATTTGAAACTTTCTCAATAGACATAAATGTAAAATCATGAATGATATGTCCAGGGGAATTGAAATGTTCTGAAACATTTGTAATCATATCAGGGAAATGTAGAATGTCAAATTTATGTTTATTTATGCGATTGGCACATTTCTGGTGGGTTTGTCCAACATACTGAAATTTACATTTCTTACATGTAATTAAATATATTATATGTATTTATATATATTACATCAGTAGAAATGCAGGAAAGGTCTTGCTTTATTTAATGCATGCATGATGTAGTACTGCTTGTAAAACAATCAGACTCATGAATGGTTAAGCACTTAATGGTTGAAATGTTTCAGTATGGGAACTTTTTTTGACATACACACTCTTTACAATGTATTTTACGTATCAGAATCTCTTCTGATTAGTCCACTTCCTTTTGCAGTTAATTGGTTGTCTAATTTTAGAACGACTGTCTGATTTCTTAACAGGTCATTTTCGTCATGATCTAAACATAGATAACGTGTCCAATCATGTTTGTCAGTTTATTAACTAGACAACAGGATAAGTAGTTAAAACAATCTGATGCCATTTCTTGTCCTGGTAAATATCATTTCCAGCTTGTTACTCGGTTTATAAAATTCTCAATGTCAGATATCATAATTGAACGTTTGGGTCATTTTGAAGCGTTTGCCACACCATTTCTCTGTGTCAGTATGGTTTAATCACTTTTGTATTACACTATGCATGACTCGTTTGTTGAAAATTACAAAGGCACTTAAATTACATGTTTAAAAGTGCTTTGTGATGATAGAAGTCGAAAATGTGAAATGAAAGTTTTATACTGAAGTTCTTAACGATAATAAAGTAAATGGAACACCGCAGGGCTTAATGAACTTAATAAATGACGGCCTACTTTATTATCCAATCAAGGACGATTTAAATTTAGTCAAATGCAAACGTGTTAAACCATACACTAATACCAGTATGCGTTATAACATATATAAAGCTACTTTTACCTTTTGGTGTTCTTTTATAGTAATCTTTATAGAAAATGGCGTCATTTCCGGCCTCCGACTCCTCAAAAATGTATTCCTTACCTTCGTAAATGGAGTTCTTAGCAAAAGTTAATACAAATAGGTACCAAGATCATGAATATCGATTCATGAACAATGATTTTAGCATTTTTTTGTTAGAGTTACTGCATTAATAGCCTATCTGAAATATTTCAGGTAATATTACGATATCACTTTAATCTCTAGGTGAATTCTGAGTTCAAAAGTGACTTATCGTGGTTAGAGACCAACAGTGTTAACGTTTATGAATATTTCTAATAAAAGGAAAGTTTTGATATGGAGTGGGGAATGTGAACATTATATGGGTAAGTTTTATCTATTTCATCTAATGGTTACAGTAACAGTCTGGTATGCCAGTATCTTGAAGAATATATTCAACCTACGTATCATTTACACAACGAAAGTTTTAGTTCCACTGGCCAAAGGTCAGCAAGCTTATGTAATGGCCCTATGTCTATCGTGCGTGTATGCCTGTGTCCGCCCATTGTCTCAATTTTCGAACAACTTCTTCTCATAAACTACGAGGGTTATTTCAAAGGATTTTACCTGTTTTTTTTTTCTTAATGCTAATGCCAGTGCGTATAATAACATATACAAAGGTTTGTTTTTGTTTTTGTCTTGTGCTGATCTTCTATGGTAATTTTTATAGAAAATGAGGTCATTTTTAACCGCCATCTCACCAGAATGTATTCGTTACCCCCCATAAATGGATTTCTGAGCGAAAGTTAATACAAGTGGACACAAAGATCACGCAATTCGGTTCATAACAAACGATTTTTAGCCACTTTTTGTTTAAGTTACTGTATTAATAGCGTATCTTAAATCTTTCAGGCAACGTTACGATCTCACTATGATCTTTAGGTAAATTTTGACTTCCAATTTGAATTCCAAGCGAAAAATTATCGTGGACAGACACCAAGAACGTAAAAGTCGGTCAGTAAATACAGATTGGAGTCATTTAGTGTCAGTGGATGTCAAAAGCGCGTATCACCCACAGCTTTAACCCCTGTATATCCGTTGTCATTTAAGTGACACCCACAAAACTATACACTTTCTTAGTCCGTGTGACAAGGCCATTCCAATGATACCTATATTGATTCGATCTGACTGCAAATAAAAAAGTCGATTTTTCTAGGAAAAGGAGTATCGGCTCTAAAACGGCTGGGAATTGAACGACAAATACGCAGGTCAAAAGGAAAGAGTAAAGCGTCACGTATCATTTGTCAGGGTTTTCTCAAATTTCATGAATAGAAACTGCCAGAAATTGAAAGAAAGGGTTGAATACCGATTTCTTTGCTTTGTTTTTCTAAAATGTGGTGCCTTTGCCTACATTTCCTAGAATTAAACTTATCAGTACACGAATTCACTTGCTAGAAGGTTGGGTTGTCAAGAAAAAATCATTCCATTGCTGAAAGAAACAACTTCTATAACTTTCGACCAATATCTTACATTTTTGCTAAATCTAATCCATTACTAGGGTTATTAATAATATTTATGTAAACATTAACCGGCTCTCTTTAAAAGTTACCTTAATCCGATTTCAAGTCAAAAACATTGACATATAAATGGGTACTGGACTTTAAAAGGATGATGCGTCTTGTCCAATCTTATTTGAGTCATTTAATTTTTTTAATTTAAAGGGAAACGACTTGATTTTTTTTGTCATTTGCATCATAATCAATGATATAAATAGGTACTAGACATTAATCCATAGGCTGCTTTGCGGGGCTTTATGTGGTTTTACACCCAGTGAAGATCCAGGAGCCTGCGAGACTGCACAGAACGAGCTACCAGATCTTGAGTCTACTCTGTCCGATACAGTGAGAAATTTTTTGCTAAAAATATTTTGGAAAGAGCGATACAAGTGACCATGTAATAAAGAACCAGTTTATTGCTGCAAAGTCGTACGCTCTTTTTTACGGGTTTGATTTACCAGAACGGGTTAAAGGGAAAGGGCGTGACATTGTAAAGTCTAAATAGGGATAAGCGACGAATTGGGGTGCGATATTGTGAAATATAAACAATAATGAACAAGAAATCGAGTCGTGTCATTGTAAAATGTAAACATATTGTGAGTCATTGTATATTTTCTTAACGTAAAACATTGTGAGAACTACCATCGAACAATATAATGTCGTAACACATTCAGGAAATAGGATGATTTTTGAGAGAAAATCTCCCTATGTCATTGGCACAGGCACTAATAAAGAACCAATTTATTGCTGCAAAGTCGTATGCTCTTTTTACGGGTTTGCTTTACCAGAGCGTATTTAATAGCAAGATTTTTTCCCTGTTGTAACAGCCTTTCCTGTTGGAAACCTAACAAACTGACTCGGTTTTCATTCTCTGACTCAAAATATAAAAGGCTTTCCTTAGGAAGCCAACAACAACAAAAAAAACAATATATTAAACACGCAGACACAACACGTACGCACGCATGCACGTTCTTCACAAGGTTGAAGATAAACATGCATAAACACTTATTACTATACACCCGAGCGGGGTAGCTCAACTGGTAGCATATCCGACTCGTGATCAAAAGGTTGCGAGTTGGATCCCTAGTTGAGTTTCAGGCCTCTCACCTCTGATGTATGTGAGAAAGTTGCCAGTGAATTGGAAAGAGAGTTGTGTTAGTACAGGTGTAAGAAAGGTAAGGAATACGTGGATAGGTACACTGACCTCCGTAATATGACTTATGCTATTAAAGCGATGTTAAACTCAAATACAATAAAGTCCTTACTACCACAAAACTCATTTGATAGTGTAACTGATTAGTGAGAATGGATTATATAATAAGTGAAATGTGCAATTTGATATTAGTTTACACCGCTCGAAAAAAGAAAAAAAAAAATAAATAAATGAAGACGTTGTGAATGGAGAATTTATCTTTTAAAGTTTGTGAATCATTTTAATGAAAGATTTCTCGTTTGATAAATGCCTTTTCTTTTTTTCGCAATGTTTTGTTTCACTTCATCATAGTGTGTGTGTGTGTGTGTGTGTGTGTGTGTGTGTGTGTGTGTGTGACATATAAATCGCGCCAACAGCGAATCTCAGTAGCATGGCTAAATGGTTATACGGAGTCGCGGACTCGTCCCTTATCACCGGATAAGTTCATTAGTCAGTGTTAAATAACAAATAAAAGTAACTTTGGTCCATCATTTATCAAGCCTCTTTCACCTTAAGTGTTGATAAACATAACGTAAAACTAAATATGAAATTTTCCGATCTCATCTCCTTTAAGATTTCGAACTACATGTTCTACACCGTTTGATCTTGATCTACACTGTCCATAAACGGTTAGGTAGTCACGTTTAACAGCCAAAGGGTTAATAATAGATGAAAGGCCGCGGGTTTTGACATTTTCCGTACTATCCTCCCAGGAAGCAGAATCGAGGGAGATTAGTATAAGTTGTCAGAACTTGTTTCTCAATCGATGTAAAATAAATATGTTTAAACTAACCTCCTTTACGATTTCAAATTTGTTTATTCACTTTATAGTACTAGAGCCCCTGGAACCATCTTCAATCAGTCTTCAAGTACCTTTAAGTATCTGAAAGACGATTAATTCCCACTCACTAATATTTGAAAGAATACTTTTAAGTCGAGTGATTCTATAAGAAAACAGTATAAGGTCATGTCGAAAGGTTATACTCTCAGTAATTGTGTACAGACATCGCAGCAATATTTATATAACGCAAATAAACAACAAATAGAGACTTGACCGGACACGTTTGAACGAGATTAAACGTGCTGTTCACATCCTGCGAAATGATCTTGATCTACTCTTTAATTTTCAATTCGACATCAATAACCGAAATATTGCTGTTCCATCAAAGTTTTGATTTGGGAATTAAAATATCTCCTTAGCGTGTTCTATGCAGTCTGATCTTGATCTACACTGTCCTCAAAAGGTCAGTGAGTGGCGCTTGGCAATTAAAAGGGTTAATAATAATTTGGGGCGGAAAGTCAATAATTGTTTAAAGACATCGTAGTAAAATTTATATAATGAAATAACCGACAAAAAGAAACTTGACTGGACACGTTTGAACGAGATTAAACGTACTGCTCACATCCTTTACATCAATAACCTCCAATAACCCAAATATTGCTGTTTCAAAGTTATGATTTAGGGGGAAATAATATTACCTTATCGTGTTCTGTGTAGTATGATCTTGATCTACACTTAAATTTTCAATTCGACATCAATAACCGAAATACTGATCTACACTGTGATCATCAACTATATTTAGAGTCATTACATCACTGATCTCTGTTCTTATTGGTCCGCTTTATTTAGAAGAATTATGTCATACCTATATTTAGATGTAGGAAACCTTAAGAGTAATATCTTTCACTATGTATAAGTCATTGTGGTTCAATGGGTAGTGGAAAGCTCTAATGATCTAGTTCCACACTGGTTAAAAATCGAACCGTGAACCTAGGGTTCAAATGATAGCTGAGGATCTGTTCTAACGTTTGAGGTGGTTTATAAAAAAGTGGCAGTGTAAACAGTTGTCCTAGAAGCTAAAAACGATTGCGTGGTTTAACAGTTTTATTTGGTTTTCAAAGGCCTTTAATATTTAAGAAAAGTAGCCTGAATACAGTGTATCCCCAGATGATGAACCCAGACTGGACCCAGACAACTTCTGAGATGGAATCGTCGAAAGAAACGAGAACTAAAACTTCGGTAGATCCCTCAAAATACTACCTACCATCGAGCTATAAGTTGCAGCAATTTAGGGGAATTTTTCCGATATTTTAAAGATCTTGTAAAAACATTGTCCCACGTTCTTTTCAAAATGAAATTAAGCCTAATCCAAGTCCACCAATATTGACGTATAGGGCGCAACAGCCCTGAAAGACTCCTTTTCATGTAAGCACTTGATAAAACTTGTTCATTCTTGCTTTAGCTACAGACAAGAACAGATCTATTTTAAATTTTTTCTCAAAATGGATTTCAAGACCATATTTACCGGAATTAGCGCACTATATTTCTATATTGAAGTGTGTATTGGGGAATTAAATGTCTTTTTGCAGGTTGGATTTGGAAGTTATCGATTTGGTAAATATTTTTATTATTTAATTATTTCCGTAAAATTTAGAGGCTGTGATTTTGTCATTTGAATGTATGCAGAACAAGAAGGATATTAGGTAAAAAATCTGAAATTTAAAAGTGTACTTATTTATCATGTATAAAATTCGTAATTGCATACTAATTGACCAGTTGAGATGAAAAATTATATTTCATGTTATATTCACCTGCATTTTGTCTAAAGCCTTACCTTAACATGTAAAACAGATACTGAAAGTGAATCTCAATAGGCCATTGTCCGTACTTCCGTCCCTAAATAAACAAAAATCAGACAGTGTGTCGACATTAACAATAGCTTATAAAACGTGTTTAGACACGTATGTGGATTGACGCATGCGCGCGAGTCATATCGGAAATACTCCTTTGTCATTTGAGTTCAGGACGTTGAAGAGACAACATCGAAGGTACCGTTTTTTTTTCTACCGAATTTTTGTAATTCTTTGTGAGAAACTTCAAAGAGCATGGATGTGTCGTTAGACCGACTTAACCTTATAGACTTGACCGAGAGTCGTAGTAAGGTTAGGAATCGGCTCTTTGACTTGGTGTGGCGTTAAAGATGAGTCTAAGCGGGAAAATCTCCGTCTCGTAAAAGGGCCTGACCCTCAATGCCCGCGATCATTACTAGATAGAGTATACAAGTCAGCTCTGTATACTGTTAGGGTACTCGCTTATACGACTCATTTTTAAAGCTATTTCTCTCCAAATTTATACCCAAAAGAAAAATCAATATTGTGCCAAAAGCACATTTAAATAAATGGTCGTTTAAAAAAGAAAATAGGTCATCCAAAATGGCTACTGGTCTAAAATAAAAATTAGGTCATCCAAAATGGCTGTCCAAAAAGCACGTCAAATTCTGCCAAAAAAAAATAGGTCATCTGAGATGGCCGCTGGTCTAAACATCCTTATATGTAAATGAGTTACTAAAAATAGTAACTAGGTCATCCAAGATGGCGCCCGTTTGTTTACAAGCAAAGAGACGCTATTACTACTTCTATCCCTTTCAATAACAAATCCAATAATTTAGAGGCCCTGTGGCGGCCAAAAGTAAACAATGTTGGTGTTTAAAAAGCATTTAAATTTGAATCATACCATGTAAAGGTATGGGAATTATTGTCAAAGATGACAACCTATTATTGTGCGGTGGGTCCAACTGAAATTGGTCACAGTAAAATGAATTTTAAACCTGGGTAAAAAGTTTTTTTTTTTCACTCTTTCAATTCTTTATTTCCTCCATAATTGAAGATTACAAACAATACATTAAAAAAAGACGGACAAAGAAAAAAAATTAAGAAAATTAAAGAATTTAAGTGTAGTTCAAATGATGAATTCTGTCTTTGATAGGCTGGAAAAAATTGTTGGAAAAGGAGAAAATGCTGGTTACCACCATTTCCCTCCCCCCCCCTTTTTTTTTCCCCCCATAATGTTTTTTAAAAAACCCTTTTCTGTAAGGGTGGCTAAAACTCAGGATAATGTGGTAACAACTTTTGAACGAGGGTTCGCAAACCCCGGACTACTGTCCCCTTTCCGTTATCTCTGAGCTTGCTACTACTTGTGCAAAGTTCATTTAGTATGATTTAATTCTTATCGCGGCATATTCGAGCGATATGAATTTCTAATCGTAGTTAAGAAGTATTCATACGCCGGCTGCGTTAAAGTTCAAAGCGATTAAAATCTAAAGGGCTATTCAAAGGAGATAAAAATTTATTTTCTATCGCCATATGTAAACATATGTCACCTCAAGCGATCCCAGTGTCGCGTGCCGCCCGTTTCGGAAAATTAAACTTTATACTGTATACCCTTTACGTCTGAAAGAAAAGTTTTAGTGTCTTTCTGTTTTGGCGTGGATGAATGCACTGGCTTTTGACCTACTTCTTGGTATTGATATATCCGAATGAACAAACAAAAGTTTGCGATTGGTGAAAAATGTGAACATGTTTATTTCGAGGGCCCGTAGAGGCCTATTTGCGAGCAAATTTTCGACATCGATCTTTTTTTTCTTGTTTTCACTGAACTCTTTACCAATCGACAACACTTTTGACTGGGCCAAACTGAAAGCAATTGAAGACGACAAATAATGTAGTTTATATGTTGATTTCTGTCTTTGATAAGGTAGAAAACATTACGGGAAATGGAGAAAATCCTTGGTCACCAGCTTTTCTCCTTTACCTATAATGTTTTAAAAAGCCTTCTCTTTCTGGGTCGTTAACACGAGGGATTGTGTGACAAAGGCTTAACCCATAATTCTTATTTCTGCATGGTTATCGACCTTCCATGCTCAAAATTAGATGGCAAAAAGTTATGTTCACAATTAAGTACGAAAGAAAACGTCTTTGCACAATGGCATAAACCGTTGTAGGAATCAGTGAAAGTTGCTTGTTTGTTTGTATAGTGTTTAATGCCGTTTTCAACATTATTTCAATTATATCGCGGCGGCCAATGCACCTATCCATGCTTTCCTGAAGTTTCTTTTACCAGTACATTGCACAAGTTTCCTCCCAAGCCATTGACTGCTTTCCCACGTAACCATTGTTGAAACAATGATCAGAAGTAGGAGAGGAATGAATCCTGTTGCAAATGACTATCATCATTCCTCGAAAGGAAATTCGCTAAGCCGGGGATTCGAACCAGAGAACCACTGGTCTAAATTCCTGTACGCTACCGACTGCACTATCGTGCTCTTCTCAAATTGCTTGCACTTAACAAATTGACCCCACCCCACCCCCCCATGCTTGTTTTTTTGTAATGTCTGTATACCGAACGGTGCGTTAAAAGTTGTACTTGCGGGTGACAACACCGAGGTTCAATACAGGGAAACATGTCTTTACATCAAAAGATTTAGTCCTAAAACGTTCCTTGAAAAAGGAGCACATCATGTCAAACTCAAGATAAATGGAGAACCATTTTATCAGTATTCTGTACCCTCTTCTGCTTATTCAGTTTTGTTTTATTTTGACTTTCGTCACACCACATGGTTTAATATTAACCCTTTACCATACAATCCCGACTTTCAACGACCCTGAGAAAGAAAGCTTTCGAAAACATTGTGGGAAAAAGGAGAAAATACTGGTAACCAGCATTTTCTCCATTTCCCACAATGTTTTCTACCCTTTCTAAAGCTAATTTTTATTTTTGACTCACATTTATTTTGTCGTCTGCAAATGCTTTCAATTTGGACTAGTATAAAATTTTGTCGTTTGGTAAGCAGGTAATTACTCCCCAAAGTCCTCACATTCAAGCGTTTCGTTTGTTTCCTTACTAGATCTAATAATATAGTTGTCACCTGTCACACACCGGCCATTACTCTAGATATGAACGTTTTCATTGGACAGTTGGTCTTTATAACGCGATATCTGATTGGTTGCTGGGATTATGTGCGTCGTAAGTAACAGAGAACAAAAAGCATTTGACCCTGAAGACCTTTTGTCCCGATCTTTTCGAAAAAATGGCGATACTTTTTTGAAATTTGAAATTTCTGTTAGAAGCAGATGATTTTTTTCTAGAAATGGACAATGGCGGTTCATTAAACCTCAACATCTGAAGCCGATTATTTGAACTATGAAAAAGGAATGTCAACATTATGACAAAATGGTCCTGCTCCCTGGATCCCTGACAATGCAACTGCTTCTTAACCTCTGGGCAGCTTTACGTGACTCAATGCACTTTTGTGGACAGTGGAGATCAAGATCAGACTGCACAGAAAGTGCAATCTGATCTTTATTCTACTCTGTCCGATATAGTAAGATTTTTTATGGCGAAAAAAAAAAATGAATTTTAGTAACCTCCTGTACATGTTAATTGATTGATTGTATGGTGTTTAACGCTGGTTCGAATCCCCGGCTTGGCCAATTTCTTTCCGAGGATTGGTGATAGCTATTCCTGTCTCATCGCTAATCATTGTTTCCACTATGGTTATTGTAGGAAAGCAGCCAGTGGCATGGAAGGAAAATTGTGCGAAGCATCGGTAACAGAAAGTCCAGGAAAGCATGAATAGGTGCACTGGCCGCCGCGATATAACTGAAATAATGTTGAAAACGGCATCAAACACCATACAATCAAAACACGATACAATCAATTAATCGGTAGGAAATAGTCAAGAGAGAAGGGGCAGTTGCATGTTATGTTCAAACAACAGCCACTTTTCTCGCAATATTAAAAAAAAAAATGGTTTTCTGCAGGAGCGGGGGATGTCACGGCCGTTACCCTTTACAGCACCAAAAAATTTTGTACTCGTCCAAATTCAAAGTATTTGCAGACTACAAATCATATACGTATAACTATAAATATAAAAATCTGTCTAACATAAGGTAAAAAACATTGTGTGAAAAGGGGAAAATGCTGGTTACCATAATGTTTTCAAAAGCTTTCTTCCTCAGGGTCATTGAAAGTCATTATTGTGTGGTAAAGGGTTAAAATTAATATCCGTCTGAAGTTGTTTACTTGTTTACGGCGAATTTTTGAAAATCTGCGACAATATAACGAACAATTTACTATCATTTCGTTGCTCACCCACGCACCCTGTCGTGGTACAGCGATGTATGGTATCCCACGGGCTAACTATTACAACCCACTGAAAAGTTGATGTTCCCTATCAAACCTCTTTCACTATGTTGACCACACATATAGCTTTTGTGTACGGTGTAGATCAAGATCAGACTGCACAGAACGTGCACTCTGATCTATGATCTACCCTTTCCACTGTCTTCTTTCCACTCTTTTATCCTAGATTATAACCGAACCGTATCTTGATCTAGCTCTAGACCTATACTTGCTGCCATGGAAAAGGTGTACATTGTAATTTATTTATTTGGTATTGAAATGATTAATAATTCACCTTTAGACTGCTAAACGCGACTAACTGACCTTTTGCGAACAGTGTAGATTAAGATCAGACTGCACAGAACGTGCAGTCTGATCTTGGATCTCCACTGTCCGATATGGAGATGTCCTTCCCCAAAAAGTACCTTTGAAATAGCAGAATTTTGGTTTTTACTATCGGCTTGAAAGTTTCATTTCACTTATTTAGAAGAATATGGGTTAATACCCCGTCATAGGGATTTGTAAACCCGTTTACCAGACGAGAAAATTTTGGACTTGTCCCAAATTGAAAGCATTTGCAGACGACAATTTAAAACATGGCTCACATGATGTGATCTGTCCTTTGAAAGGGTAGAAAATATTGTAGGAAAAGGAGAAAATGCTGGTTGCCAGCATTTTCTCCTTTCCTCACTATTCTTTCGAAAGCTCCCTTCATCGAGGTTGTTAAAACACGAGATTGTTTGGTAGAACTTAACTCTTTACCGCCCGGCCGGATAGCTCAGTGGTTAGTGCATCTGACTTGTGACCTGGTGTTTGCGGGCTCGATACCCGGTTGAGAAAAAAAGTATCGAACTCACAACCTCCAGGTCACGATTCCGATACGCTAACCACTGAGCTACCCGGCCGGGCTTCAGACTGAAATGAGTAAAAGATGAATGTAACAATAATTTCCAAACTTTTAAACGGAATGATTAAAAGTTCAAATACATTTTTAACGCCCGCATTATTTACTTTTAGTGGCTACTGGACCTTTATCCATAACAATCCCCACTTTAGCGACCCTGAGGGAAGAAAAAACTTTTGAAAACATTGTGGGGAAAGGAGAAAATGCTGACAACCAGCATTTTCTCCTTTTCCCACAATGTTTTCTACCCCATGAAAGACATATTTCATGTGTTGAATAACTTTTAATTTCTTCGTCTGCAAGTGTTTTCAATTTGGAAAGGTCTGAAATTTTGTCGCGTGGCAAAGATTGTAGAATGTGATGTGGGTACACAGACGGCGGGTCAAAATGATGCAGAGATAGGGAAAAGAAAATCATTACAAACGGGGAAACTACTTTAAATGATCTATTTTTCAATAAGTAAAAATACTAATGAAGACCCCCAACGGGTCAGCCCTATACATGTAACGAGCAATCCCGTCTGTTATATAACGACCCGAACAAAGAAAGCGTTTGAAAATATAGTGGGGAAAAAGAGAAAATGCTGGTAACCACCATTTTCTCCATATCCCACAATGTTTCCTACGCTATCAAAAACAAACTCCGACAATTCAACTGCCTTTAGTTTGTCGTCTGCAAATGCTTTCAAACTGGACAAATTTAGAATTTTGTCGTTTGGTACAGCGTTAGAAAAACATACTGTCTGATGTATTTATTTCGCTAGAGTAACCAATAGTTTTGACATTTTCCCCAAGGCAGATCTCTACGTACTATATAATATAATTTTGATATTTTGATACATAATTATATTTGTGTGAATGACGGTCGAGATCGTGACGTACATTCTTTAAACTTATGCAAAACTGCACGTCATTTCGGAAGCACATATTTCGGACAGAAATGACGTTACTCTTTACCGTGGCATAGAGTGCAAAACAGTAAAGCAGAAGTTAATCAGAACTATGGAAATGTTTCTTCTTCTTCTTCTTCTTCTTCTTCACGGAAAATTTCGCTAATGGCATGAGTATGAATGAGGAATAGTTGACCGACTAGAAACATGGTTTTAATTCTACTCTTTACCAGACAACAAAATTTTAGACTTGTCCGAATTGAAAGCATGACATTAAAATTTAATATGGTTCGAATTATGGTATCTTTATTCGATAGGGTAGAAAACATTGTGGGAAAAGGAGAAAATGCTGGTTACCAGCATTTTCTCCTTTTCTCATAATGTTTTCAAAAGCTACCTTCCTGAGGTCGTTAAAACTCGCGGTTGTGGGTTAAAGGGTTAAATGGTGAACAAAATCTTCGAATACTGGATAATCCAAATTCGTATATGTACTAAATATACTGATAATCCGACGTTTTTTTTATTTGTTTTCCCCCCCCCACACACATTCGATTTACTGAGGTTTCGCTGTACTTCTCTCATTTCAGAAAGAAATATACCAATATACTTCTACCAAAGGAGAGAATTCAATGTAACCCTTATCCTGACTTGTGCGGCTTTATGTGTTTATTTCTAGAGTGTATCGACGCAGATCAGCCTGCATCTACGTGCAGTCTGATCTTGATCTACACTTTCTACTTTGGTCTATGAACTTTCCATTACAAGCGTTTTCCATTAAATGAACGGGATCTATTTTTGTGACAGTCAAAAGACATAAATTCGGGGAAAATGGGTTAAAATATGCTCTACAGCTGTACAAGAGATTATGAGCTTGACCTTTTGATAATAACCTTTAACAATGACCTTTCACCCTGACATTTCGTGACAATCTACTGGTTGACATCTACGAAGGAAATCAATTTGCGATTTTTTTACGTCTCCAATATTTCATCAATTTTCCAGAGACCAAAAGGAACTTGTGAGGACAAAAACACACCCAGCAGGATCCTACGCACAATTATTGATCTTCTTCTACGCTATTTTACCCTTAGCTCGAGTTTAAGTTTTTACCAAAAGACAAAATTTTAGACTTGTCCAATTTTAAAACATTTGTAGACGACAATTCAAATGTGCCTCAAACGACGGAATTTGTCTTTGATAGGTAGGAAACATTGTGGGAAAAGAAGAAAATGCTGGGTAGCAGCATTTTCTCCTTTTCCCGCAATGTTTTCAAAATAGGGTCCCTTTAAACTCGGTATTGTTAGGTAAAGGGTCAAACGACCTTTAGGAGTCGGGTTTTCAAACACATTGTGGGAGAAAAAGAAAAAAAAATGCTGGTAACCAGCATTTTTTTCTTATCCCCACAACGTTCTCTGCCACTCCAAAACCAGGGTCCGTATACACCAACCATTCTTAAGAACATTCTTAGGCTTATTCTCCAAAATTTTCTAAATTTGAAAGTAACACAACTTCTGATCGGCTAAACCAAATGGTTTAGCCAATCAGAAGTTGTGTTGCTTTTAAATGTAGAAAGTTCTGAAGAATAAGACCAAGAACGTTCTTAAGAATGGTTGGTAAATACGGACACAGAAATCATCTTTTGAGCTACATTGGATATTTCGTCTGCAAATACTTTCAGTTTGGTAATTTTGGTAAAGATTGAGTCAACTATTAACTAGGCAACAAAATTTCAGACTTGCCCAAATTCAAAGCATTTGCAGACGATTAATTGAACCCAGCTGAAATGGAGGAGTTTGCTTTTGAAAAGCCAGAAAATATTGTAAGAAAAAGAAACAAAAAAATGCTGGCCATCAGCATTTCCCCTTTCTCACAATGTTTTACAAACTGTCCCCCTCGAGTCGTTAAGAGATAGGATTGTATAGTCAATAGTTAACTCTTTACTACAGAATCCTGTCTTTTAACCACCCTTTAGAGGATGGCTTTTGAAAACACTGTGGGAAAAGAAGAAAATGCTGGTTACCAGCATTTTCTCCTTTTTTTTTCACAATGTGTTTTAGCCTCTCAAAGGCAAATCAGCGTCATTTGAACCATATCTAATTTGTCGTCTGCAAGTGCTTTCAATTTCGTCAGGTCTAGAATTTTGTCGTGTGGTACAGGTTTAAGGTTTGATACACAGATATGAGCCATGCTCTGGCAAAATGGGGCTTGATGCATCTCCGTGATCCATTACACCAAGCAAGTCATCATATAATTCAGGACCTATAATATACGCTTAGTGTAATGAATGACTGAATCTGGAGAAAGAGTGGTCCTTGAACATACAGAAAATTGACCAATAGCGAAAAGTATCGTCCCAGGTCAGCCTGCGCGCACTGCGCAGGCTGACCTGGGCCGATACTGAATCGCAGATGCATTAAGCCCCCTTTTCACAGAGCATGGCTCATATTATGTATGTGAGTCATGCTCTCTGGAAAGGAGGGTTAATGCATGTGTAAAAAGTATCGACCCATAACTGAAACTTTGTTTTTGATATTGGTAAATATTCTGCATGTCAAAGGACCAGTCTACCTCATAATTGACTCGGTTGGAAAGGCAAAATAGGTTTTGTGGAGCCATAATTATGTGATGAGATGCTTGGTGTATCACGGAGATGCATTAAACCCCGTTTTGCCAGATAATGGTTCATAAATATGTGAAAACATTCTGGTCAAAAGAGAATGAATGATTGATTGATTGTATGGTGTCTAACGCCGTTTTCAACATTATTTCAGTTATATCGCGGCGGCCAGTGCACCTATCCATACTTTCCTGGAGTCTCTTTTTTACCAGTACTCCGCACAATTTTCTTTCCAAGCCACTGGCTGCTTTCCCACATAATCATCGTCGAAACAATGGTCGGCGGTGGGAGAGGAATGAATCCTGTTGCAGTGACTATCATCAATCCTCGGAAAGAAATTGGCCGAGCCAGGGGTCATAGCCAGGGATTGAACCCTGGACTCCGTGTTCTCAAGTCCTGCACGCTACCGACTGAGCTACCGGGTCTCGGCGGTCAAAAGAGAAATTGCCCTCTACGAGTAATTCATTCATTGATCATAATTTTTTTCTTTTTTCAAAATTAGTCTGCTATCAGACAATAAATGTCGACTGCTGATGGGAATTACACAGACAGATAAATGTTTTGACTTTTTTTTTTACGCCTTCGTAGCATACAAGTCTTGAAAACATTAAAGAAGGGGGGCGATAACCCTACTATTTACGCTAATTTACTTTAGATTGTACTTTTGCAATCATGAATTGTGTACAATCTAATGAAGCTCAGAAATATTTTTAATGTACAAGCTTGACTAGCCAATTGAATGAAAAGATATTAGGTACAGGTTCTGTGCAGTCTGATCTTGAGCCATGCCGTCCACAAAAGCGTCGGTTTTCGCCTACGGCGCTGACAGGTCTATGCTTGATTGTTATCAACATTTTATAAGGTTTGTTTAGAAGTCGTCTGCTGTGAGGCATGAGGTAATGAGTTAACCCTTTGCCACACAATCCTGTGTTTTAACGATCCCGAAGCAGAAGTCTATTGAAAACAATGTGGGAAAAGGAGAAGATGCTGGTTAGCATTTTCTCCTTTTCCAACGTTGTTTTCTATCCTTTCAAAGACTTATACCTGCCTTTGGGCTACATTCCGTTAGTTGTCTGCAAATCCTTTCAATATATATGTAGTTTATTCTGGTTTGTATGGTATTTTACGCCGTTTTCTGTATTATTTCGGCTATATCACGCCGGCAAGTGTACCTATCCATGTTTTCCTGAAATTTCTTTTACCAGTCCTTCGCACAATATCCTTCCCAAACCACTGGTTGCTTTCCTACATAACCAATGTCGAAACATTGATTAGCGGTGAGAAAGGAATTAATCTTTTTTACCTTTACTATCATCAATCCATCAATCCTCGAAGAAAAAAATAATAAGACGAGGTGGGGATTCAAACCAGCGACCAACTGGTTTCAAGTCATGCGCGTTATCGACAGAGCTACCAGGCTCGGCTGTAATATGGAGTAGTCTAAAATATATTATTGTCTAGTAAAGAGTTAAAACAGAACCGTTCACAATAAAAGCCAGGGATTGTTCAGTCAAATAACATAACCGCAGACCTCCTAGAACTTATTGAATTTCATGTTTGATATTCCAAGAATAATCTTTTCCACGCGTATTTTTCTCTCAGAAGAATCAATAAAAAGTTGTAAAAACTACCATATATGGGCATATACGCCTTATCGCCGTTACATAATGAACGGAAATCATCGAGAATATTCGTTTAATTTCGGTAAAGTGTCTCGAATAGAGTTCGTAAACACCGTAAATAGAACGGAAATATGTAGGAGGTCGCGCTGCTTTTAGAAGTGATCAATACAACTTGTTTGTTTCAGTCCACGTGATCTAGCCATCACAACGCTCGGTAAATTCCGTCAATAGGCGTCATGTCAAATGAAAATGAAATATTTTCAGGCGAGGCTGTGTGGTACTAAGTATGAATCAACACGACATTTGTGGTTTGAAATAGGCAGGATCTCAACTTACTATAGTAAGTGAGATGCTGCAATTGTTCTAGGCAGACAGAAAAAGGTTTTCTTGTTTAACCGTCATCCTGTTAAATAAGTGAAATGAAACTTTCAAGCCGATAGTAAAAACCTCAATTTTGCTATTTGAAAGGGTTCTTTGGGCGAAAAAATATATCCTTATCGGACAATGTAGATCCAAGATCAGATTGCACGTTCTGTGCAGTCTGATCTTGATCTACACTGTCCGCAAAAGGTCCTTGAGTCGCTCTTAGCAGCCGAAGGGTTAACTCTTTAGCAGACGAAAAAAATGTTAGTCTTGTCCAAACTAAAACCATTCACATACAACATGTTAAATATAGCTCAAATGAAGGGACTTACCCATTCGGCATTCCTCGGGTGATGGGAGCCATCAAGTCTCTCGGCTGTATCAGGTAGCTTGATATGCACCTACACGGTACATTTCATAGCCGGAAATACGCCGGTTTACCGTTCTGAAAATTGTAAGGTTCCTCGTAAAAAATTAAACTTGAGTCTCAGTTTTCTATCGAAATCTTTCTAACTATATTTCAGTTGACAAACAGTTCGTACATTCATTTTTTAACGTGGTTTATCAATGGCGATTGACGTTTTCGCCGACAGATAGATAGATGTGAATAAGAGATAGATGTGAATAACTTCATCGATGTTATTTATGTCGTTGCTAAACGACTGACAGAGGCGCCGCCATGTATAAGATCACGTGATTGCCAGTTCAAATGGAAACGACCGTTATACAGACGGGGTTAGATGTAGGTACGGAATCGGCCGAGTTGTGACGAGTGGGGACTTATCCTTTAAAAAATGGGGGAGGGGAAGTCGTTATCATTGTGGTTGACTAGCCAGCAAAGCTCAGGTGGTAGAGCTTAGGACTCGTGAACGTGATGTTTTGGATCACTTGAGGGTGTGGGTTCGATTCCAACGGATGGCCATCTAAAATTACTAATAGCCTTTCAGATAAACCGAGGTCCCGTGTGACGGTGCCATAAACCGAGCACGTTGAGGAACCAGGCGTAACTTAGGATGGGTTTCGTCCTGTATCTGCACTATCCCCGGTAACAAAACTAACAGTTGTCAGGGGGCGTCGCCCATATGGGCAACCGATGGCGACGATAAATAAACGCAAATTCAATAAATTAATCATTGTGGAAAAATGAGGTACAGACATTATGACCTTTTCCAACCAAAACCTTCTTTCCAATTGTAATAGAACTATGAGTCGGTCGGTAAGGGGCCAATTTATGAAGCCAAAAAAAACTACAAAGAATGAATTCGATATCAAGCAAAGAGGGGGGTGGGGTGGGAGGGGGATTTACCTGAACAGAAGGGCATTACATATAGAACCGGATATTGAAATTATTTCAGAAACAATGAATTGGAGGCTGACTGCCCTTTTGAAGAAAACGTTTCTACAAAAAAAAAGAAAGGAAAAAGAATCGATGTGTGTTTATTCATTCAGCCCACATATATTTCAAACTATTTGGATAGCGGAAGATGGTGTTAACTTTCAATATGGCTTGAAACACGCGAAAAGGGACATTCGGACATTTGCGTAAAATGTCGTCTCGGATCAGCCTGCGCAGTCCGCGCAGGCTAATCTGAGACGGCACTTTACGACTACATCAGATTTTGTGCTACAGCAGACTTGCGCAAAACACAAAATTACATAAAAACGGAATGTGTCGTTTCGGATTAGCCAGCGCGGACTGCGTAGGCTGATCCGAGACGACACTTTACGCAAATGTCCGAATGCCGCTTTTCGCGTGTTGCAGGCCATACAGCGATGTTAGCTTTAGGTATTTCTGTGGACGATACTATTAATTTATGTCTTTTCTGGGGGTTGGTAGTACCTTGTACCTTATCCGTGTACCTTGTTCAAGAAACCTCCCACATGACAAGCGCCACCAGATGGGTTCTTGGTTTTCAGCGCTTCAGTTCTCTAAAAGGGCACGACCAAACTGGAAGCATTTGCAGACGTCAAGTGTCGCTCAGTGAACGATTTCTGTCTTGAAATGTTAGAAAACATTGTGTGGAAGGGAGAAAATGCTGGTTAACAGCAAGGAGGTAGGACAAGATCCGTTTGAACCGATCTTCAAACTTAACTGAGCCTGTTTCAGTATAGCAACATTCTAATCAGAGACAATAAGCAATGCGCTCGGCCGAACAGTCGGAAAACCTCGGGTGATAATTTGATGTAGTTACGGAATCGGCCGAGTTGTGACGAGTTTCGACCGTAATCTTTTTTAGTTTGAGTTATCCGTGGTTTAGTAGTGAAGGTGTTTGATTTGTAACCATGAAATGGGTTAATCCGCTTCGATCGCTAGTCACGCATTAGTGTCCTTAGACAAGGCACTACAGAGCCCCAGCGGTGTACTGGTAAAACATAGGAAAGGAACGAACTAGTGAGTTTAGGTACATAATTTGAATGAGAATCTTTGAAAGTGACGTAAATCACCTTTCAACTCCAATTTAGTTCGGTTGTGTTCAACTACACCTGGGGGTCGCATTCACCTGGGGACGATTAAGGGAAACTTTTTTTTTTTCAGTCTATTTACATACAAAGTGGGCGCGTGCCCGGCACGTGTGACACAGGCTGAGGTAAATTTGACAGATGTAAATATAACAACAAAAGATATGAAATTGATTACCAGTCAACCTTACTTTACGTAGTTAATTTACTGAGACGACTTTTGGTCCCTTTAATCCTTTACGACACAATAACGTCCCCGAAGGCAAAGGACTTTTGAAAACATTGTGGGAAAAGGAGAAAATGCTGGCTACCAGCATTTTCTCCTTTTCTCACAATGTATTATACAATTTAAAAGAGAAAATCAATTTAGCTACATATTATGTAACTTTGTCGTCTGCAACCGTTTTTAGTTTGGACGAATCTAACATTGTCATCGTGTAAAGATTTTACTTTCTACCAGACGACAAAAGTTCAAACCAGTCCAAGTTCTAAATATTTGCAGAAGACAAATTAAATGTGGTGGAAATGATGCAATTTTCTATTGAAATGGTAGAATTCAATGTCGGAAAAGAGCGAAAGTGCTGGTATTCAGCAATTTCTCGTTTTCCCACCACATTTTCAAAAAAAAAAAAAACATTTTCATAAGGATGGATAAAACTCTGGATTGTGTGGTAAGGAGATAAAGTTGACTGCAGGAAAGCAAGTCAAGCATGATCAGGTAGATTTTTTTTTTATTTATAAAACATCTGATTTTAAAGAATGATCTCTATTTTATTGAAGGTACACTCATAGAAACTCTTTTTCTTTGCATAGATGGGAAGAACAAATCTACTTTAGCCCCTCTCTGGCAAAAGAGAGTTTAATTCATCTCCGTAATGCATCATACCAAGCAAGTCATCACATACTTATGGTTCCATATAATCCATTATGTCCAACAACCGATTGAATCCTGAGGTAAAACGGTCCTCAGACATGCAGAAAACTGACCAAAAGCAACAAGTTTCGACCTGTGTCGATACTTTTTGCGATGCATTTAAATTCCCTTTCACGGAGCAAGGGTCAGTTGAATTTGAATATGAGAGTAACCTCACTTTCACCTGTCAACCACAAAACTAGACAAAATGGCTTCCATTAATCACTCGAATACAAATATTTTTCTCTGAATCTAACAATGTAGGTTATAATATTTTGCAGACGACAATTACAATTGTCTTGCAGCAGACCAGTATTGCAAAACATTGCACTAAAAGGAAAATATGAAACGTAACGAGCAAATTTTCCTTTTGATACAATGTTTTCCGTTGTGTGATGTGTATTAATGTAATTCATTGTTGGCAAATTTCAACCAATTACCAAACGATTCCTAGTTTTTACCGATACGAAGGAAGCTGGCTTTTGAAAACATTGTGGGAAAAGGAGAAAATGCTGGTAACGAGCATTTTCTCCTTTTTTCACAATGTTTAGAAAAAAATTTTTTTTTTTTTTAGTCACATTAACTTTATTTTGTTGTTTGCAACTGCTTTTGGATGAGTCTAAAATTTGTCGTTTGTTAAAGAATTAACAGGATGGAATGAAAGCCATCTGCAGCAAATTTGTATAGACTCAAGATTCAAAATTTTATTCAATACTTATGCATACACATGCATTTCGTATCATACACATACATATTTCAAATCTAATAGGTCATTTAAAAAAAAATGAGTATAAATAACCAAATGTCATAACAAGACATGAGAAAGAAAACTCTTTTATACTCTTCAAACCCTTTATTGGTATAACTCTTTACTAAACTACAAAACTTAAGAATTGCCTAAATTGAAAGTCTTGCAGACGACAAAATAACTGTGACTTAAATATAGACATTCACCTTTTGAAGGTTAGAAAACATTGTGGGTGAAGGAGAAAATGCTGGTTACCAGCATTTTCTCCTTCACCCACAATGTTTTCAAAAGGCCATTTCTTTATGGTGGTTCAAACCCAGGGTTGTTTTGTAAAGGGTTTTCTTGACCAGACGACAAAATTCTAGATTTGTCCGACTTGAAAGTATTAGCAGACGACATTGTTAAATGTGCCTCAAATGATGATTTTTTTTTTTTTGAAATGCGAAAGATATTGTGCGAGAAAGAGAAAAAATGCTTGTTACTTGCATTTTCTCTTCTTCCAACAATGTATTCAAATGCATTTTTTCTGCGGAATCGTTCAAACACGGAATTGTTGGGTAGAGGGTAAATGATTGATTCGATTGCGGTTAAAGTCGTTTTCAACATTATTTCAGTCATATCGAGGCGGCCAGTGCACCTATCCATGCTTTCCTGTAGTTTCTGTTCCCAGTACTCCGCACAATATTCTCTACAAGCCACTGGCTGTATAACCATCGACGAAACGGTGGTCAGCGCTGAGAGATGTATGAATCTTGTCGCAATGACCATCATCAATCCTCGGTAAGAAATTGGCCGAGCTGTGGATGTGACCCAGCGACTCCCTGTTCCCAGGTCCTGTACGCTACCACCTGCGCTACCAGGGCTCGGCAAAGGGCGAATGAGGAAATGCTACGTGTATATGGAAATGGTGTATAAAATTACTATTATTATTATATCTCAAGCAGCATGAACAGCCGGCAAGACGGAAAAGTAATAGACTTAAATTAATATTCAAGTAGCTCTGTCGTTAACATTTACGCTCGTAATCCTTCATCAGACAATCCGAAATTGTAAAGACCCAACGGCAGAAAGATTTTGAAAACATTGTAGGAAAAGGGGGAGATGCTGATAACCGGCATTTTCCATTTCTCCCACAACGTTTTCTGTGCTTTAAAAGACAAATATTACCATTTGTACAACATTTAATCTGTCGTCAGCAAAAGCTTTAAAAATTGACAGATCTAAAATTTTGTTGTTTGGTTCAGAGTTTTGCCAATACAATACGAGCTTTTTAACTCTTTACCACACAGTCCCGATGTTATACGACCCTGAGAAAGATGCCATTTGAAAACATTGTGGGAAAGGAAGAAAATGCTGGTAACCAGCATTTTCTCCTTTTCCCACAATGCTTTCAACCCTATCACACAAATTTCATCATTTAAGTCATATTTAATTTGTCGTCTGCAAATTCTTTCAAATTGGACAAATCTAAAAGTTTGTCGTTTGGTAAAGACCTAAAGGCCCGGTAGCGGCTAAAGGTAAACAATGCGAGTGTTAAAATGCCTTTAAACTTAAATCATACTATTAAAAAGTATGGAAATTGTTGTGAAGATGACAATCTGTTACTGTGCAGTTGGTGCAAGTGTGCCGGCTCGTATATGCTAGTTGCTGCCAGAAAAATTAATTTTAAAACTAGGTAAAATGTTACCAGGTCGCTTTATCTTTTGTTTACTTTTTATCAGGTTTTACGATTTATTTTCTTTTTCAGCAAGCTACTAACACTTGGACGGACCGTACAATAACAGATATTATCACGCCATAACTGGAAAAAAATTGAAAACGGCGTTAAACCCCTATACTCGTACGAACAAAAAAAAAAATCAGCTTGGCTCAAATTCTGTCATCTTGAAAAGAGTTAAGAGTAAAATATGCCAGTTATTATTAAAGTTCAACAGAGATATAATCAATCTCAATTTACACTCTTAACGTCACGCAGACGACTCTTTTCTCGTCGAGTAGCAGCCGACCATTGAAAACATCGTTGCAAAAGGAGAAATTGCTCGGAACGAGCAATTTCTCCTTTCGCAACAATGCTTTCACATGTATTCTTGTTTTAAACCAGAATTCATACCGAGTACCTTTATATAGCATTCAATGATTGTCAAAGTTGTCCGCTGCCATTTATTTGAGGAGGTAATGGGTGGGGCTATAAAAACTCTTTAATTTAGGAGGTATAAATGTACATTTACATACTGGTGTCGCGTGCCGCTGTGACGCCTGGCCCCGTTTAATAACACCGGCAGGTGCTAATTTTTTAAAGCTTTATTTGAAAAGAAAAGCTCTTTTTATTTTATATCATAAGTACTAAACCGACTCGACTCGAAACCTTTTTATTGAATTGGCCAAATGCATTGCGTTACTAATTTAACTTTTGACCTATTTCTTGGTAATGACATTCTCGAACTGATCAATGGTAATTTGCAATTGGTCAAAATATTAGACATATTTGTTCTGCGGGCTCTTGCAGGCCAACTTGCGGGCCCATTTACGACAGCAATAGGCAAGTGTTTCTACCTAAATCCGCTTTTCCAAAGATGATTTGGAGTAAAATCTATTACTGAAAATTTTACCAAATTGAAAAGTGCATTTTTAAAAAGCACGGAAAGCGAAGGGGAAAAAGAGTAAATTAATGGCAAGATAACTTATTATTATTATTTCTTAACATATCGAACCACTACACGGAATTTCAATATTCATATTCAGCTGTAGCCTACCTTTAATACGGTATATATATATATATTTCTTAAAGAACGTTCTTGTTCGTATACCGCACCACTTTTTCTTTACCTTGCCTGCATAAAGATATTTGTGTTTTTCGGAAATCTTTGAAGATGCAGTATATGAGCATTTAAGTAAACCTACCATCCTTCATAAAAAGGTATGCATATTTCTGCCAAAATATATTATTTTTTTTTAATATCAGTTAGCATATAAGTTAGGTAGATTCTAATCCGTATAAACCATGGTAAAATTATTGTCTTAAAACCATAATGTCGTTACATAATTCTCAGTTAGAAAGATAACTATTTGACTATGTATCCCTTTAAGGCTACTTATTTACTCTATGACACTCACAGCATAACAAATACCTAAAGAAAAGTTACTGAATGATGCCTCGTGCCATATGGTCACAATGCTTGAAAAAGGACAGTAACAAATCAGAATGTTGCAAGTAGAATTGTTGGCGAAAGTCCATTATATCCTTTCCGAACGATTTGAGAACCAAATCGATTAGAAACATTCCCTAACGACAAATCAAATGTGGCTCAATCGATGGAATTTGTTTTTGAAAGGGTAGAAAACAACGTGGGAAAAGAAGAAAATGCCGGTTACCAGCATCACCCCTTTTCCCACAAAGTTTTCTAATGCTTTGATCTTCACGATCCTTAAACAGTGTGTGGTGTCCGTGGTTGTGAGGTAGAGCATCGGCCTCGTAACCTGAAGGTCCCGAGCTTGATACCCGGGAGCGGGTGTCAACTTTGGGATTGCTCATTGGCCCACAAATTCGGCGCGGGTACTGGTGTAGTTCCCAGGAATCAGAATCTAGAGAGAGATTAGTATAAGTTGCAAGAATTTGTTTTTCAACCGATGTAAAATAAATATGTTTAAATTAAACACTGCCGGATACAGATTTAAGTACATGTACATTTATTATACTGCAAAGAAATTTCTCGTGATCTGATTGGATAATATGCCCCGAACATATATATCATGTACACTGGCAAAACCAACATAAAAGCAGTTTCCCTTTCGGGATCCCCGTATACATTACTACACTTTCAACTCAACATCCAAAATGGCGGCGTCGATCAAGATTAACATCAAGATTATGCACCAAACTACACGTTTTACCAAGGTTTCAGTGACGTCACTTCCCAGTGATGTCAGTTTTCATTGAATTGGGGCACTCAGAAGGGGAATTCTATTTCGTCAGCGTATTCAATTTTTGAAACCAAAAAACAAGTAAATTTCGCTTAACACACGTTGGAATGGTAAAACTTTGCAGTATAATAAATTCGTTGTACGGTCAGGTGGCAGGGGACTTGGAAACTTGTTCACGGCTGTGGTGAATCATGTCGCCACCTCGCCTTCGGCTCGGGGCGACATGATTCACCACAGCCGTGAACAAGTTTCCAAGTCACCTGCCACCTGACCGTACAACTAATATTGTTGAAGATCCACAGTTCCTTTTCACCCGTTTTCTCACGTGTATACCATTGTACATAATCTTTTGTGTTTCCTTCAGAGCGAGACTTGTCCAAAGGAAAAAGTATCTGTATATAATAACAATACGGGGACTTGTGTTTATGTATCACGTGATACTTTTGATCTTGAAATACGATTCCATTCACACCAACTCCAGTTGCTACAGGTCTTGGCCTCTGGGCTGCAATCGTAATGTTACCATGATCAGCGAAAATATAAGTACTGTTTAACTCTTCACTACACAGTCTCGACTTTCAACGACCCTAAGAAAGACAGCTTTTGAAAACATCGTGGGAAAAGGAGAAAATGGTAACCAGCATTTTCTCCTTTTCCCAACATGTTTTCTACCCTTCAAAAAACAAAATTTAATGTTTAAGTTAAGAGCTAACTTTTTGCCATACGATAAAATTTTAAGACTCGACCCTATTGGAAGTATCTGCAGACAACATATAAAATATGGATTAAATAATGGGTTTGTCTTTAAGAGATTTAAAAATAAAAACACTGTGGAAAAAGGAGAAAATCCTTTTCCCACATTGTTTTTTAAAAGCCCCTTTTTCTTATGGTCGTTAAAACAGGGGATGGTGTGGAAAGGGGTTAAGGAAGCTGCTTATGAGAAAGGTCAAATAAGAAAATTTTCGTGACATATTCTGTACGAGTAAATTTTCATCTTGCCGAGATGTTTTCAGGCGTGTAAAGCGCTAAATCATCATGAATTTTCCAGTTTATTGTATATGGATTTTTTTAGGTTGATTGATTGATTGAAAGTGTTTTACGCCGCTTTCAACATTATTTCAGTCATATCACGGAGACAGCTCACATATTCATGTATGTCTTGAGTTTCACTAGTACTAGGCTGTAAAGTGTCTTGCCCAAAGACACTCAAAAAAAAAAAAACCACACACACACATAAGAGCGTCAAATGAACCCAGGGCCTCCAGGTCAGGAGTCTACACATTACTCCTGAACCACGCAGGACACGCTGAGCTGAATGTATACATGTAGATTGTCTGCTGTATATTTGTTTCGGGAGGTTCTAATCCAAAGCTCAGACAATTCTTCTCCCAGGACTGATGATATTCATTGCGACAAGATTGATTCCTCTCTCGCTGCTGATCATTGTTTCAACAATGGTTACATAGAAAAAAAAAAAGCCAGTGACTTAGGAAGAACATCTTGCAAAGTAGTGGTTAAAGAAACTCCAGAGAAGCATGGATAGGTGCCCTGGCCGGTGCGAAATAACTCATAAAATTTTCAAAACCGCGTTAAACACCAGTAGAATCAAACAAACGAAATTGCCTTGTGAATTAACTAAGAGCAATATGATGGCTGTTCATGCTCTGCTCGCAACCTGTAATGTAAGAACGTGGAAAGCATTAAACATCATGCTACTAAATAGATGGAATAAAATTTTTGAACCGATAGTAAAAACCCAAAATTCGCTATTTCAAAGGTATTTTTTGGTTGACAACATCTTCTTATCGGACAGTATAGATCAAAGATCAGACTGCACGTTCTGTGCAGTCTGATCTTGATCTGCACTGTCCGCAAAAGGTCAGTGAGTCGCGCTTAGCAGCCTAAAGGTTAAACATAGACACACAAAAGGCTACCGAGCTACTGTAATTGAAACCTTATCCACCTGAGAAACAGATCAAGAGCTAGTAACCACTGTCTCTAGACAATCATCGGAAGGACATGCTCTGTAAAAAGAGGGATTAGTGATTCTGCAAAAAGTATTGACCCATATTAGCCTGCAAGCCAAAATCCCTGATAGATATATGGCCATAAGAGCGAGTATATATATATTTTTTATGACTCCGATCAAATCTCCCTTTGAAAAATTCTGGAAAAATGCAAAAATGCTCGAAGACAATATTTTTCCCGTTTCCCATAATATTTTCTATCCTTTCATAGACATACTCCGTCACGTGAGCCACATTAATTGTCGTCTGCGAATACATGTACTTACATACCACAAAATTTTACAGTTGTCCTTTTGAAAGCATTTGCAGACGACAAATTAACACAAAGGCTGCTAAGCGCGACTCACTGACCTATTGCGGACAGTGTAGATCAAGATCAGACTGCACAGAACGTGCAGTCTGATCTTGGATCTACACTGTCCGACAAGGAGATATTTTTTTCCCAAAAAATAAATTCTAAATATCATCTATCGAGTTTTTATACAGGCTTGAAAATTTCATTTAATTTATTTAGCTGGATAAGGGTTAAATTGGACTCAATGGGATTTGTCTTGTAATGATAGAGAACGTTGTGAGAGAAAGAGAATATATCTCTTACCAGCATTTACTCCTTTTCAAGTTTCACGAAGTTTTCAAAATTATCTTTCCCCTGGGTCTGTACAACTCGGGGTTGCTTGGTAAAGAATTAAACATGATCAGAAAACCAATCCTAACAGTCTGTCGTAAAACAGATAAGAGTTTCCAACTTGGAGTGGCTGCTAAATATAAATCCAGTCGTGTATAGGAGAGTCCCTGGGAATCCATGAAAAATTAGTTTTCCTGCAAACACGTCGAAAGTATTTCTCACGCATTCTGTGACCCCTAGATGTATTCTCGGCTCCCTTTCAACTCCGTAATTTTAGTATCATGATGTAACATGATGCTGGTGAGCAGGGTGAACCAACTCACATACCACTGCTATAGTTCAACGACAATATGGTGTCACTCGGTATAGGTTAAACCAATTGTGTTTTAGCAGAAATATGTGACATAAAACTACGATAACTTTCTACGACATTCCTTAATATACAAAAACATGTATTATAATTGTAAAATTCATAATATCCTGTGTTATTGTTGTTTTTGATTGTATGTTTATAAACAATTGACATAGTATCCACGTTTATGTATACCCCGGTAAACATCTTTCAGGTATTTTGCGGTGGCAGCTCGCTTCGCCATGTGCGTCCTTGCTTTAGTCACTTCTAAGCCGGGGCTAAGCGGTGCCATATCCAAGGACATTGTCACGAAAAGCCCAGCGCTTCGAGCGAGGATCGGACACGTGGCCTCCGGATTGAGAATAATTACACCTCAGAAGTAAAGCCAGGAGGGGGAGTAAAATATGGGTTGTCGATGAGTTCGCCTCCCAAGCAGGGCAAAAATTCTTTCTGAGGCTAGAAGTCATTGCCAAAGGATTCATTTTCTCTGACAGCCAAGCTTGTTTTCCTGGTTTAACTCTTGGGCTGCTTAGCGCGACTCACTGACCTTTAGCGTACAGAGTAGACCAAGATCAAATTGCACAGAACGTGCAGTCCATTCTTGAATCTACACTGTTCAATAAAGAGCTATTTTTCCTGAAACACAAGTTTGAAATGGCATTATTTGGCCTGCAATACGCGAAAAGGGGCATTCGGACATTTGCGTAAAGTGTCATCTCGGATCAGCCTGCGCACTCCGCGCAGGCTAATCCGGGACGGCACTTTACGACTACATTAGATTTTGTCTAACAGTAGACTTGCGTGAAACAGAAAATTACATAAAAAAGGAGAATGCCTTTTCGGATTAGCCTGTGCGGACTGCGCAGGCTGATCCGAGACGACACTTTACGCAAATGTCCGAATGTCCCTTTTCGCGTGTTGCAGGCCATTTGCGTTTGTACTATCGGCTTGAAAGTTTTATTTAACTTATTTAGTAGGTTATGGGTTAAAAGTAGAGTGGCGAAAGGAAAAACGAACAATGTCACTTTTTGCTTCAAAATTCCTGCTGTATATGTATTGAACTCTACTTCACATGGATTAACCTCATTTTAATCCTTAGAGCGCCGAATAAACCCAGGAGATATTTTAAGTCTAAACAAAAAGAGACCCAGATAAATGAATATATATCAAGGTCGATTTTTGTTTAGAATGTCTCAGGAAAGCATACAGTGTAGATCAAAGCTTTGACTACAAGTTTTGTTCAGTCTGATCTAGATCTACACTTGTGGCACAGGCAAATATAGCTATGAAAGGCCTTTTAAGTCTAAAAGGTATCTTTTCAAAATCGACCGCTAGATCTGATCTACAACCTAAGTGGTTAAAATTCTTTTAAATGCTGTCATCCTCAAATTAAAACGAAAACAGGATAAGTTTGGTCTCTCTCGGCTGTAAACAAATAGATCCGACTTTTCCTATAGCTACTAGCATATTTACGCGTTATTTCTGTCCCTTTCAACAATATTTTAGACAAATCACAGTGACAGTTGACCTATTGATTTGCTTCAGCTTCAAAACCATCAAGAAGACTTTGTGGTCAGACAAGTAATCAAGAAGTGTCTGGAACGGGTTCAAGATCAGACTACACCTTCTGTGCACCCTGATCTTGAGCTGTATTAGCCACAAAAGCTACAGATGTCGCCTTACGGTTAAATCTTTACAACCAGACTTTTAATAATCCCAAGGAAGAAAACATAGTGGGAAAAAAAGAGAAAATGCTAGTAACTAGCATTTTCTCCTTTTCCTACAATGTTTTTAACCCGTCCAAAAACAAATTTCAATTTTTGAGTAACAATTATTTTGTCGTCTGCAAGTGCTTTCAATTTGGACACATCAAAAATTTTGTTGTCTGGTAAAGACTCATTGGCTTAAACTTAGTAAAAGACAGAATAAGCTAAATAACAATACAGTTTATCCGTTCTTCTTCCTTTTTTGAACGCGCAATAAGAGATCTCGATTTTTCAAATGGTTGATAATTCAAATGCAATGCTTTATCTGCTGAGCACAACTCATTGAAGATCAGAATGTATAATACGTGCTATCTGATCTTGGATCTACTCTCACGGACACCATAAGTTTTCTGCGACAGAAGGAACTTTTAATGAACAATTTGACTGGAAACCCCGTGAATTAAAGGGAGTTAACTTAGAATATTTTTTTATCCCAGTTTAGCATAGTTACCTATCTTACTACTTGTTTTAGTTAGAACAGCTATTGGATGCTTTTAACACAGAGCTCGAGATAGAGGGAGTGATTTTGATTTCAAAATTGAAAATATTAATTATTCTCTACTAAAACCTTTGTTATGGGTACTCATTAGAATCGTCTCATCGAGACGATTCTAATGAGTACCCACAACATAGGAAAAATAATGGATTTAGAATACCATCACTCCCTCTTATCTGGAGTTCTGTAAATAGACACATAAAAGAAATCCATATTATTATGAAGGCTTATGAAAATATTGTGGAAAAAGGACTAAAAGCTAGTAACTAGTATTTTCTTCTTTTCACACGACGTTTCTTACCCTTTCATAGACAAATTCAAATATTCAAATTACGTTTTATTTCTAATCTGCAAATATTTTCAATTTGGATAAGCCTACAGTGTTGTCGTCAGTACAGATTTAATATGCATCTGTTACTTTAGAGAAAACAAACAAAAACACGAAAGCTTTATAGCTTTGTACATGTATTTATATTTTTGCAGCAAAAGAAATCATACTGATTTGATACGATACGATATTTGAGCTTTACTGTTTTCTAGAAATATCGATTTGTTTTGCATTATGAGGGTTATCGTAAAACTAGCACAGCCAAGCAGCTTAGTTGGTAACATACAGGGCTTAAAACCAAAAGGTTGTAGGTTCGAATCCCTAGCTTGCCCTACTTCATTCAGAGAATCGTTACTGCAACATGATTTATGAAAGAAAGTTGTATCAGTATTGGTGTGAGAAAGCCAAGAAACACACGCATAGGTGCACTGACCGCCGTGATATGACTTCAGCTGTTGAAACGGCGTTTAACTCGAATTAAACAAACAAAAACAGAGACCAAGATGAGGACCCACAAAATTAAATTCAACTCAATAAATAAAGTGATATTACTTTTTGCTCTGAAATATGTACATGCACAACACTTGATCTACATTTCTGTCAGATAATGTTGAAATATACGGTACTATAAACATGTCATCAGTCAATCAACTTTCATAATACTCTTGATACTTCTTCGGTGCAGGCTTAATTATAACTTCATCCTTGAGACTGACAAACCAACCAGGCGCCAATCCATAGAAAATCTGTCGCGGATCTTTACGCATTTTCAGCATTTCAAACTTTGGACTTTCAGTTAAGTCTTGTAATTCGTAACCATATTTTTGTGCCAATTCATATCGAGCTTCGGCTACTTTCTCTGGATCTGCCAAATATCCCCTATTTTTTGGGTCACTGTAATACTCGAATGCTTCTCTCGGTGGCAGGGAACATCGAGGTATAGGCAGTCCCTTTTTGAAGAAATGTAAAGGTTCACTCATAGCCCGAACACATTCCATGTCATAGAATCGGGTTGTTATTACACCACCAGCTCTCTCTACGGCTGCTATGGTATGTTCCGAAGCAGCTTGCACCTCAATGTTTATCTGAGCTACAAATTTCTCCATACCCTATAAAAAGAAGGAAAATTAGAAAAATTAAAAAAATAAGGTAAATCTTTATCCCTTTACCTGCTGAGGACAATTTAGACTTGTCCAAACTGAAAGTATTTGCAGATAAATGAAAGTAGTTTAAAGTTCAAGTTGTTCTTCGAGGGGTAGAAAACAATGTTGGAAAAGGAGTAGATGGTTGTTAAGAAATGTTTTAAGAAATTTATGACTCTATTACCTGGACCTATCAAAGAAACCAGTGTACATGTATTGTGCACAGGTCATTCAAAACTTTACAATACATCTGAATTACAGGTACATTTCAACTGCATACATATTGAAAGTGTTAGCACTCATATTACTACAGATGTGGCTCAAATTACTGAAATATTTTTACCCTTTACCGCACAAGCCAGACTTTTGACAACCGAAAGAAAATAAGCTTTGAAAACATTTCACAAAAAAGAGAAAATGCTGGTAACCAGCTAGCATTTTCCTCTCTTTTTTCTCAAATAATTTTTAAAGCCTTCCACATCAAGGCCATTAAAACACAGAATGGTTTACTAAATAAAAAAAGTATAGACTTGCCCAAATTAAAAGCATATTCAGACAACAAATCAAATGTGGCTCAAATTATTGGCTTAATCTCTGTAAAATTAAAAAGCATTGTGGGAAAAGGAGAAAATGCTGGTTACCAGCATTTTCTCCTTTTCCCGCAATATTTTCAAAAGCTTTCTTTCTCAGGGTCTTTAAAACTCAGGATTGTGTGGTAAAGGGTTAAGGGTTACAAATGACTTGACGTAACAACACTTACTTCATCTGTCAAGTGGAAACCATACTGTTTGTGCATTGGATTCAGACTGAAGAGCCCAGTGTTGCAAATAGAATTTAGATCAATGGGCTGATCTTGATCCACTCGGCCTAGATCGATCATTCTCTGTAGTTGCAGTAAGGAAATGGGTAGATATTCCCTTCTAACACTGGAAAAATAAAAGGGTAGACGTGTATTAGATTGTAATACCTTAACTTTTCACCACATCACAAACTTTTGGACTAGTATTAATTCAAATTATTTGAAGACAACAATTTATAAACTTAGCTCAAATGGCAGAAACTGTCTCTGAAAGCACAGAAAACATTGTAGGAAAAGAAGATTACCCTAGTCACCATAACCACATCATTTGACACGTCTAATTTGTTGTCTGCAGATGCTTTCAATCTTATTATGAGTGATGACTAAAATTTGCTCATGATCAATCAGTAAAGCGTCGAAAGCAGCTTTCCACTACATGTTGACCTGGGGACAGCCAATGGGGAGCCATCTCTTGTGTACCTAGATGTCTGCCAATCAAAATCTTCCTCATGAAATTTAGAGAGTGAAAGTGAAAGTAGACATACAAGATAATTCTATTTCATTGCATAAGGTATTTCCTCAAATGATGATAAATTATGAACCAGTCTGAAGGACTCTCTGGTTTGCTGAACTATAATTAGCCATGATGTTTGAAAAGTCATCTTCTTCAGGCTCTTTAACTCGAATAGTGTATTATGCCACTTTCAACATTATTTTAGTCATAGCACACCAACAACTCGCATATTCATGTATATATGGGTTTCACCAGTGCTAAACTAGGGCTCTGAAATGTTCTGCCCAAGGACACTTCCACGAAAGACCCAGTTCTTCTATTGAGGCTAGAACCTGATAATGAGTCATACACTTCATAAATGATCTACGCAGGACTCAAGGTTGCTTAAACTCTGAATTGTGTGCTAGTCCTTTACTATACATTTAACAACTCTCATATAGAAAACTTTGAAAACATTGTGGGAAAAGGAGAAAATTCTGGTAACCAGCATTTTCTCCTTTTAGCACAATGTTTTCTAACCTATCAAGAAGGAAATTCGTTGTTTGAGCCACCTATTACTTGTCGTCTGTAAATGCTTTCAATTTGGACTACTTTAAAATTTCGTCATTTGGTGTTAAAGGGTAAAACATGAAGAAAGTATAGGAATATAGGGTTCTCACTGATGTCCTCTGTAGTAAGGCTCTTTTGGTATTTTGATATAATATGGAGTTTTCTGACCATCAAAGCCTATTCTTGGCAATGTCATTCTCTGTCCTTGACCTTTGTCTCCTCGCCCACTTTTCAGACCCTTCTTTCTGCCTCTTCTGATTTTGCTCTGAGGACAAAAAAAAAAGATATAAATGATTTATTGGAAAATCAATGAAAAGTCTTTTCTCAAAGAAGGAAAAAAGGCATGGACAGCCAAAAATACTGATGTGCAATTTTTCATCCAAACTGGTTAACTGTTACCAGCATTTTCTCCCATTCCCATCTTGTTTTGAAAAGCTTTCTTTCTAAGGGTTATTACATCTTGGGGTTGTATTGCAATGAATTATTTAAAGAGGAAACTCAACATACTTTGATGCATACATTATCTAATTCCAGTAGAAAAAGTATCTTTAAATAAAAATCAACCCAAAGTTTGGTATTTCAAGTTCGAAATCGTTTGGCCACAATAAACTTAAAAGAGACTACATTCAACATTTCATGATTATGGGAAGGCTTTATCTAACTGTGAACAAGTCAATTCTGTTAACAAAAAACCCTTTACAACATGGCAAAAACATACACTTTGCAAAATTGAAAGCAATTACAGACGGCATTTTAAATATGGCTCAAATCATGGAATTTGTCGTTAAAAGAGTAGAAAACACTGTGGGAAGAGGAGAAAAATGCTAGTTACTAGCATTTTTTCCTTTCCCACAATGTTTTCAAAAAGGCTTCGTTCTCAGGCTCATTAACACTCAGGATTGTGTGGTAAAGGGTTACAAAATAACTCCCGCAGAAGGCTTTTGGTTTCTGCAGAAGATCTGTTTTAACCCTTTACCGCACAATGCCAACTTTTAACAACCTTGGGAAAGCAACGTTTTGAAAATATTGTGGGAAAAGGAGAAAATGCTGGTAACCAGCATTTTCTCCTTTTCCCACGTTTTCTACCCGATCAGAGAAAGATTGCACAATTTGAGCCACATTGAAATTATCCTCTGCAAATGCTTTCAATTAGGACAAGGATAAAATTTTGTTGTCTGGTAAAAGATTAATGGCATACGTGGGGTGATCAGAAAGATTATTTCAAAAACTACTTTACTTAAGATAACAAAAATTTGCACAGATGAACATTAATTACCTGGTTACTTACTCAAACGTTTAAATGACGTCATAGGCAAATAAGAAAAGAGTGACGTCATTTCAATGACATCACATACTGCGTTAGCGGTTCACAATGTCGGATGACGTTTTATTTGAGCAGAGAGTAATTATAAAGTTTTACGTTAAACTCGGAAAGTCTTCATCGGAAATTAAGGCCGATTTAGATAAAGTTTATGGGGACTCAGCACTTAAGAAAACCAGTATTTGTAAATGGATTGGACGATTTAGAGAAGGACGCGAAACCGTTGAAAATGACCCTAAATCTGGCCGTCCATCATCATCAGTAACGGACAAAACTATCGCGGATGTGCAGCAGCATGTAAAGCAAGATCGTCGAGTTACTGTCAGGGAAATAGCTGACACATTTAGCATTTCCTATGGAAGTGCACAGGAGATTTTAACTGACAAACTTGGAATGTCGCGTGTTTGTGCAAGGTGGGTGCCTCGGCTACTGACGCCCGAGCAAATGGGGGTTAGGGTCGAAATTTGTTCTGAAATTTTAGAACGCATTAGGAAAGAAGGATCAAACTTTACTGATCGTATTGTGACATGCGATGAAACATGGGTACACTTTTACGAGCCCGAATCTAAACAACAAAGCAGTGTATGGAAACATCCAACATCGCCGTCCCCTGTTAAAGCCAAACTTTCTAAGTCTGTTGGTAAAGTTATGTGCATCATGTTTTTCTCTTCTCAACGTTTTCTTCTAAATCATGTTGTACCTATACATACTACAGTCAATGCTGAGTATTATGCCAGCATTATTCGAATGAATTTAATACAGGCCATCCGAAAAAAACAGCCGGAACTTCTATGGAGAGGCGTCATTTTACATCAAGATAATGCTCCCGCTCACAAAGCCAAACTTGTACAGGAAGTTTTGAAAAAACTAAACATAGAAACATTAGACCATCCTGCCTATAGTCCAGACCTGGCCCCATGTGACTTTTGGCTATTTCCTGTTTTGAAAGATTCTCTACGTGGCACACGCTACGAGAGCAGAGAGGAGCTAACCCATGCCATGACCAGGTCGTTGAGAGTGATGTCACGTGACGGGCTCGCGCACGTGTTTTGCGCATGGGAATCAAGAATGAATAAGTGCATAGAACACAAAGGAGGTTACTTTGAAAAACAGTAAACACTCCAAGTTGATTTTTATAACAATATTCCGATAAAGGCACTGGTCCGCGTTCTTTCTGATCACCCCTCGTAGTAACAAAAAAAGAAATTGCTCTTAGAAATTTCAACTTTTGTCATCGTGTTTTCACATGTATTCATGTGTTGAACTATGGGTAATGTTAATTAATGTATACTCTACAAGGCTGATCTCAAAGTTCTCTGTTCAGTGTAGGCTAGAGTGAAGCGCTAAATACAATTTCCTCCAAGTCTGACCTTGTGAAGCTTGGCAAGTAGGCATTGCCTCACATGCATCCCTACAGCATAGTTATGGGGTGTAACGACAGTACTTACGCTCTTCATACAGTATTCCTCTCCAGGTAGCATTCTGAGGCTGTTCAATGCCACCCTTGGCATTTTCTTTATCAAATCAAAGGCTTTATCAGGCAGTTTTGTAGCCATGTTTCAATCCAGTGAGTTTTACTTTTCCCATGTCTTGCAGAAGCTCTATGTTGATACACTGTTCAAAGCGTCCAACCACTCAGATTTACAGAACGAAATGTTTAGCTCAAAAGAATATTTGGAACGAAAGACAGGTCCATATGGTATTGGAAGATTGAATTATCTTCAATCACTCGTCACTGAATATCAAGACTCGGACGATGTCGGTAAATAGAGGTTCAATTAGATGACACATTTTTTTTTTGTCATTAGATTTCGCGTGTGGGAATGAAAGTACTGTGAGTATGGAATTCCATGACTGGGTTATTTCAAACTTTTTAGTAACATAATGATATGCTTCAAGGGGGATACGTAATGCAAACCCCCGTAGAGTTACAGAAACTTCTATTGTTTACTTCTTCACTCGGTAATTTTCTGAAGAATCCATTTTGGTTGAGAGTAAGGGTTGAGTCTCATTAAATGTTTTGTCTGAAAATATTAATGTAAATGCCTTGAAAAAAAAAAACAAGTGTCGCCGGTATGGGGTTCAAACTCTGGGCATTGGCTTACAGGATGAATGTTCCAACCACTAAGCTATCCAGACCATTTGACATCCACCATACAGATTATCACTACAATCTGCAGTCCTACCACTCCTGATTTTTGAGTACCACCCTACATGTATATATACTCTTAGGGTTCTTAAGGCTCATTTAGGTCTTGTAACCACTTCTGACACCATTAAAGAAAAGTGTGGTTGATACCGGATTCGAATCAGGGACCCCTTGCTTATACCTGGTGAGTGCTTTCACTACTGAGCTACCCAGATACCTCAATATCCATGGATACTACCATTTAGCACTAGAATACTTCCAATTTGGAGGAGTTTTGTCAAGTATGGTAAAGACTGGTTATAAGTAAAATCATTTGTGGATGACAATTCAAATGTGGCTCAAATGATAAAATGTGTCTCTTGATTGAGTCAAAAACATTGTGGGAAAAGGAGAAAATGCTGGTTCCCAGCATTTTCTCCTTTTCCCACAATGTCTTCAAAAGGCTTCTTTCTCTGGGTCATTAAAACTTTGGATTGTGTGGTAAAGGGTTAAATACTGATACTTTTCTGTTTACAGAGAGTAAGCAACAAGTGATCGCGAATCTTGCCAATTTCGCTTATGATCCCATCAACTATGAATTCTTCAGACAGCTTAATGTGCTGGATCTCTTTCTTGGTAAGTTATATGCTTAACTCTTTCACTGCCAATGTTGCCTTAAATAGCTTTTGCGGATAGTGTTGATCAAGATCAGACTGCACAAAACATGCAGTCTGATCTTTGATCTACATTGTCCACCACCTGATGCTAATCTTTGACCAAACTTAGTATCAAATGCTACGAAAATAGACTTGTAGGCCTTGCGAAATATTGAATTTGTTGATTTAGCAGCAAAAGAGATAATCCCAAGGCTGCCCAGCATGAGGGTCAAAACGACCTGCTTCCAAAAGGGTCCAATATACCAAAGCTGCCCGCCAGTGCCCGGTGCCAAAACTGCCAACAGCATTACAAAATCGACCCACCTTTTTGTAAAATTTATTAAAACAGTTCATATATCATAATTCTGTACAATAAGTTAAATCATAAAATCAAATTTTATACATTTACTATTATTGTGACTATTTCGTCATGTGAATCAAGGGAGACAATCTGCTTTAACAAATTCATAAGAGACATTCCTTCAGGAACTCCTTTCAGAATATCTCTGTGGTTCTCCACAGTTGTGGTTTGTGCACAACAGAAGCTGATCAGACTTTTAAAATAAAAACCCAGTCATGCATATATTTTCGTAGAATGCCAATCTATCATGAGAAAATCATTATCTCCCGCTAGATGGCATTCTACAAATACACATCTGTCTAATTTGGGCATACTGGGTACAGAACCGGACTACTTTTCAAAACAACAACCGTTACTTTGAATTTTAAAATGAAATAAAAGTTTACTCAATATTTAAAACGCTACCTGGTGCGATTCATTCAGCTGTGATCGGCCAACATGTAACATATGCACCGGCCATTTATTAGAACAGCCCCTACATGCTTGGGTAATAGGCAAATAGCTTCGGTATAAGCCCTACTTTTCCCAGGTATACAGGGATGGGTGATGCGTCATAGCAGACAGGTCGAATCTTCGAAGAATATGACATGCGCAGACAACGTGAGAAAATAACATACAAAGGAAACAAATGAGCACATATGAAGTTAATGTCACGACGGAATGCAGAGTACAATCCACACATGGATTGCAGAATGGAGGTCCACACGATGTTTTCTACTTTCAGTCAGTTTTTGAGTCACATTTATCATATGCAAATGCTTTCAATTTGGACCAGTCTACAATTTGGTAAAGAGTTAATTTTGTACGAAAGGAAAATAGTTTTTAGCGACAATAGGAACCCATTGTGATTCTACAAACACCACAATCCTCTTCTGAAAGTATTTTCCCTCCTAATGCCATCTGACATGATTGGACAATTCGCTTCGTTGTATCTAGGCTTTGATTTTCTCTCTAAGTATCTTTTGGTCAAATTTTGATGTGTACAATTCCTTTCAGGATACCTTTCAGACATCCCTTATATTGGAGTTTCAATGCTGTTTTTATACGCCGCCGAAGGCGACGTATATTGGCGTCGTCTTCCCCGTCTGTCCGTCCCTTCGTCCGTCCGTACGTACGCAGGGTTGCATATAGAGTGCGGGATTGCCGAAATCCCGCATCAAAATAAAAAATCCCGCGAAAAAGAAATTTGTTTGCGCACCAAATCCCGCACTAAAACGAAATAGCCCCCAAAAATTGCATGATCGTGCGCACCATAATCGGGGAAAAAGAGAGAAAAAACGACTTGGGGGGAATAAAATGTAACAAAATTTGCATGGTCACCCAAATAATCATTCGAAATTTAAAACCGTAAACTTAAATCGTAGACTGTCGGGTTATTTTGATCATATCAATAGACGCTTGTCATCTGTGATATGCAGACGAAAAGCCTAACTGCTGGGCCCACGCTGTCGCTCATTGAATGCGACAGTTTAGGAAGAATGTGTCCAAAAACGACGTCTGCTGGCAACAAGTGATGTCTTAAGGCTACAAAATTCTTGAAAGAAAATAACTCCGCCATAAACAGTGAGTATTAAATATGACGGACCACTCGACACCGTTTATCACAACCTAAGAAGCTGGCGTGTAATGAAAAGCGAGATAATGATGTCAATCCACTGATCTAGGGTAAAATGGTATGTTTTGAAGTGACCTACAACCCTTATTGACAATTTCTTGAAGTATCATATGGAAATACTTTTGAAAAAAAATTATTTGACATGAAAAAAAGATAAATGCAAAAAACCGCGAAAACCCATGACACAACAAAATGTCTATTTAACATCGTCTGATCAGAGGCACTTCAGACTGTCTTTTCAGCTTTGGTAGTGAATTTAAGCAGTAAATTTACATAAATATCTGTATGAAACAATAGATGGAAGCTAAAATCTCAGTCTAACACCGAGGTAAAAATTTCGGTAAATTTATGAAATGAAAATGTTGAACAACGTAGGATAGAGAGGGTAGGATGGGGATTAGTCTACTTGTCTTACAGTGATTATACTGTAACAAGTATGAAAGAAGAAGTTACGAGACATTCATCTTAACAAAGAAGACTAGAATGTAATAACCCTTTAATGGATATAATCATTATTATTTTTCCAAAGACAAAAACAAATAATACATTAACCCATTAACACATTATCGGAACCGCCATGAAATTTGTCCCCCCCCCTTTACACTTGAAAGGGGAGACGTGCCCCCCTTTTTCTGAAGATGATGGGGGCCAGCCCCCCTATTTGAAAATTTCTAGATGCAACCCTGCGTACGTCCATTTCTTGTGAACGCAACTCCTCCCACATTCCTCGACGGATTTCGTTTTCTGCGCATGTCATATTCTTCGAAGATTCGACCTGTCTGCTATGACGCATCACCCATCCCTGTATACCTGGGAAAAGTAGGGCTTATACCGAAGCTATTAGCCTATTACCCAAGCATGTAGGGACTGTTTTAATAAATGGCCGATGCATAGGGTACATGCTAGCCGATCATAGCTGAATGAATCGCATCAGGTAGCGTTTTATTGAGTAAACATTTATTTCATTTTGAAATTCAAAGTAAAGGTTGTTGTTAGCTCCACTGGCCGAAGGCCAGCGGGCTTATGTCATGGCCTGTTGTCCGTCGTGCGTCCGTCCGTCCGTCCGTCCGTCCGTGCGTCCGTCCGTGCGTTAACTTTTTTTTAAAACGTCTTCTTCTCTGAAACTACCCATCCAATTTTGATGAAACTTCACAGAAATGATCCTGCCATGGTCCTCTTCAGAATTTCTTGAAAGAATTTAATTCCTTCAAAAACTCTGGTTGCCATGGCAACAAAACTGAAAAATTTTGAAAATCTATGAAAATCTTCTTGTCTGAAACCGTAAGGCCAAGGGCTACCAAATTTGGCATGTAGCTTTATCTAGTGGACCTCTACCAAGTTTCTTCAATTTATAGCCCTGGGGTCAAAATTGGCCCCGCCCTGGGGGTTACAAGTTATACATGGGCTTATTTAGGGAGAACTTTAAAATTCCTCTTCTACCTAGCCATAGGGCCTAGAGCTACCAAATTTGGCATGTAGCTTTATCTAGTGGACCTTTGCCAAGATTGTTCAAATTATAGCCCTGGGGTCAAATTAGGCCCTGCCCGGGGGTAACAAGTTTTACATGGGCTTATATAACAAGTTTTACATGGGCTTATATAGGGAGAACTTTAAAATTCTTCTTTGACCTAGCCATGGGGCCTAGGGCGACCAAATTTGGCATGTAGCTTTATGAAATGGCAATATTTAGGTTTTTATTATTTACATGAAAGTTTCATTTAATTTATTTAGCAGAATAAGGATTCAGAGGTCTGCTACATAACAAACAAAGATACTGCCCTTAAAAATACAATGATATGCTCAGTCACAAAAAGAAATTCAAAATGAAAGCACAGCTCCAGATAAGAGAGAGTGATCATATTCTAAATCCATTATTTCTCGTTCAAACCCTATGTTGTAGGTTATATATTTCAGATTCTTTGCTAAAAATTTGATCTGGCAATGGACGTGGCTGCTGTGGGCTTGGCTTTATTAAAGATTATAACTGGTTATATGATTTAAGTTTACATACTGATAAAAGGAAATAACTCTTGTTCTGTCCATGCAAATATAAATGCACTCAAAACATTGCTGTTCCAGTACATTATAATTTATAGTCTACATCTTTTTTCCTTGCTTCAAAGTATGGTGGAGAATTTTAAAATCTTCTTGTCTGAAACCATAAGGCCCAGGGCTACCAAATTTGGCATGTAGCTTTATCTAATGGTCCTCTATCAAATTCCTTCATATTATAGCCCTGGGGTCAAAATTGGCTCTGCCTTGGAGATCACAAGTTTAACATGGGCTTATAGGGTGACTGTAATTTAGAATAGTAATCAAGGGAAATAACTCCTGTTATACAAGATAAAGTTTGTTACTATTTACCTCCCTTGATTATCAAACTGCAGTTATACGTTATTGGAGTTTGGTATTCAAGTTTTTTGGAGAGGAAATGTTCTGTTTTAAGAGAGAGTTTTTTTTAACTGTATTTTTTTTTACTGTACCAAGTTTAAAGCCATTGCAAAAAGACAAATTGAATGTAGCTTAAATGACTATTTCTGTCCTTGATAGTTAGGAAACGTTGTGGGAAAAGGAGTAAATACTGGATGACAACATGTCCTATTCTTACGATGTTTTTGAAAGCCTTCTCTTTCAGGGTCATTAACACTTTGATTTGTGTAGTAAAGGGTTAAAAAGCCAGTGGAGCGATACAGGGCCATCATGGCCCTCTTGTTTTGAAAAGTAGTCCGGTTCTGTATCCAGAATGCCCATATTAGCAATAGATGTGTATTTGTAGAATGCCATCTAGCGGGAGATAATGGACGGATTTGGATAAAATTTTCACATAATGTTTCTCATTATGTGACCTAGCATATATTTTCAAGGTTTTGCGATTTATAGCTGCGTCATGGAAAAAGGGGGCTTCATGTTATATTTCATTCCATTTCTTGTGAACGCAACTCCTCCCACATTTCTTAACGGATTTGGATAAAATTTTCACAGAATGTTTCACATCATGTGAGCTAGCGCATATTTTCAAGGTTTTGCGATTTATAGCTGCATCATGGAAAAAGGGGGCTTCATGTTAAATTTCATTTTTCACCAATATCTCTTTAATTACTGGACATATCTCAACGGATTTGGATGAAATTTTCACAGATCATGTGACCCAGCACATATTGTCAGGGTTTTGGAATTTATTGCTGAGTCATGGAAAAAAGGGGCTTCATGTCAAATTTAAACTGCCTCCGCCCGTACGTCCATTTCTTGTGAACGCAACTCCTCCCACATTTCTTGACGGATTTGGATAAAATTTTCACAGAATGTTTCTCATCATGTGACCTAACGCATATTGTCAAGGTTTTGCGATTTATAGCTGCGTCATGGAAAAAGGGGGCTTCATGTTATATTTCATTTTTCACCAATATCTCTTTAATTACTGGGCATATCTCAACGGATTTGGATGAAATTTTCACAGATCATGTGACCTAGCGCATATTTTCAGGGTTTTGGAATTTATTGCTGTGTCATGGAAAAAGGGGGCGCCATGTCAAATTTAATTTTTCATCATTGTATCTCCAACTAATGGACATAATTTCATGAAACTTCATATTTTTATTCGTTAATCAAAGCCAATGACCAATGAGTCTTCAGTTTTTATACGCGTTTATCTTGGTGTCATCTTCTCAATCCCTGTGTCCATCCGTACGTATGTTCATTTCTTGTGAACACAATAATTTCAGTTTTTAGCTCCACTGGACGAAGTCTAGCGGGGCTTATGTTATGGTCCGTCATCCGTCATGCGTCCGTCTGTCCATCCATCAGTCCGTGCGTAAACCTTTTAGATCACAAGTAACACAATATATCCATTGAGCTACCCAGGCAGGTGCTAGAAATTCCAACACTTTAGTCTCTATAGCTAGCTGCTTGAAATAGCAGCCATGTGGCGGCGTACATGTATATTGTGACGACGGCACTCTTGTTAGCAGAATATTACACATAACAGTATACAACACATAGTTTACAGATCCAAGATCAGACTTAACATGGTTTTTGGAGTCTAACCTTAATCCACACTGTCAAGGCAACAGTATACTGAATTGTGGTTCACACTCTAAGAGATGAAAGTTCTTTACTACAGTGATATTTTTCAGATGGTCTAGAAGAGAATGATGAAAGAATTGTTGAGTATGCGATTGGTGGAATATGCAATGCTTGCCTAGGTATGTGAAAGATTTATCTACAAAAGATACTAGTATTTTTGAGAGAACTGGGGTAACCAGAACCATTTCTTCCCTAGTTTTTTAAGAAAATTTATTTCACCTTCATATAAAGTGTAAATGGCCAGGTAAACAATGAGTCTCATGTACGTGTATGCTTTAGTCACATGTCAAGGATACTGGTAAAAGTATATATGCTGTACTTAATACGAGCGTAATTCATTACCATAATAATTTCAAAATTTTAGACAACTCCAAATTGATAGTATTTGCAGTCCACGAATTAAATTTGTCTCAAACTGTGGGGATTAGAATTTGAAAGTATAGAAAACAATGTAATAAGGGAGAAAATGGTAGTCTCCCTGCTTTTCATGGTGTGTAATTCTCCAAGCTATTATAATTGTTTATTGTATTGGAATTTAACGCCGTTTTAACAGATTTGGTCACATCACTGCAGTCAGTACACTTAAGCATGTGTTTCCTGGCTTTCTCACACCAGTACCGACACAATTTCCTTTCCAAGTCACTGACTACTTTTCTAACACGCATCAGAGGTGAAAGGCAAAGGATTGCCGAACCAGTTGTTACAGATTGCCTAATTTGAAAGTCAATATTGTCAAGCAACCAAATTTGATTTAGCTGAGCTTGACACTGGCAGGCTTTAAACTTTTTACTACATTAGGAAATTCCACACTTGACTAAACCGAAGGCATTTGCAATCAGCAATATTAAATGTTGTATCGAAAGGAAAAAATGCTGGTAATCAGCATTTTATCCTTTCCAGATAATGCTGTAAGAATTTTTCTTTTTCAGGGTTTTAATATACAGAAATGTTTGATAAAGGGATAAAATGTACATAGACTATTGAAATCTTTAACAATACAATCCCAAGTTTCAATGACCCCAAGGAAAAGGACTTTTGAAAACATTGTGGGAAAAGTAGAAAATGCTGGTAACCAGCATTTTCCCCTTTTCCGACAGTGTTTTCTAGCCTTTCAATGAAAAATTGCCTACCGGTAATTTGTGAGACATTTAATATGTTGTCTGCCAATGCTTTCAATTTCGACCAGTCTACAGTTTCATCATTCAGTAAAGAGTTAAGTTTATTTCTTTTTCAGACAAAGGGAACAAAGAGCATGTTTTATCAAATGATGGCGTAAGACTGGTTATAAAATGCCTGTCAAGGTATGGTTGAAGTGGAAAAAGGAAAAGAACGAATTTCCGCCTTTGTTTTTAACAAAAAGTTTTGTTTGGTTGTATGCAGTCTTATTAAGATCTTTGATCTTGGAGAGTGGTGCAATTCCAACTCCTTCTAGAATGAGTTAATGAATTCTTGTACAGTGTTTTACAAGATAAAAAGTAATGTAAAACAGACAAGCATACATTCGAGGTGTAAAATAAATGGACAGTGTAGGACTGTTGTGAAGTTGATATCACCAATGCTTCAATTAACCCTTTCCCATGTTTCCTGGGTTTTAATGACCCTGAAGAAGACAGCTTTTGAAAACATTGTGGGAAAAGGAGAAAATGCTGGTAACCAGCATTTTCTCCTTTTCCCACAATGTTGTCTGCTCTTTCAGACAAACATTCCAGCATTTGAGTCACATTTAATCTGTCATCTGCAAATGCTTCCAAATTGGACCAGTCCAAAGTTTTGTCATTTAGTAAAGAGTTAAAATGACAGTTCAGAGCCAAGATGACTTCAGACATTCTATAATCTACAATTTGCTAATCAAATTTTTGTCCTTAATTTCTCAGGTTGAGGACATTATGTAAGGTTCATCCTTGGCAACTTTTCGATATTAACCTTAAGAGCGCCGAATAAACCCAGCTGACATTTCCATCCATGTAAAAAAGAGCACAGTATGAGGAGTGTCAAGGTTGCTAAATGTAACAATGCGGACAGTGTAGCTCAAAGATCAGATTTCAGATTTAGTGCAGTCTGATCTTGATCTACTCTGGCTACTAAGGCAACTATAGTTGTGAAAGGCACTTCAAGGGTTAAATTAAGAAAGATTTGTTTGAGCTGCTACCAATCCTCAGTTATTTCAGCCATATCGTGGCAACAGTTATGAACTAGAGAGTAGCTAGGGTTCTGCAGCTTCAATGGACACTCCCAACATGACAACCAAAGTCAGCAGGATCGCACCAGGCACCAGGATTTTCTGGTAGCATGTCCAACACCTTCATCACCGAGCCATGAAGGACCAATGAAAGGAAGAAAAAGAGCATCCATCCGCTTGAAGTTACTGCTAATCAAACTTTTATTTTTTGCCTATAGACCAACAGAGGAAACAGTGCTTTCAGCTTTGACTACACTGATGTACCTGACAACCCCCTCCTCTAAAACTGGTGGGTAATTATTTATGTATATGACCATAAATTTCATTTCTGGTAACCAGTATTTTCTTCTTTTCCCGTAACGTTTTCTACTCCTTCTGGGTCAAGTCTCATAATTTCATCCACATTATTAGTTTTATCTGCAAACTAATGCTTTCAATTTGGACAAGTCCAAACTTTTGTTGTTTGATAAATGGTAAATCATTTCCTCATCTTTCCATTGTTGCTATTTCAAGATGCGTTAGAAATTTGAATTTTTATAAAATTATTTCATACTTAAAAAAAATAATTCATCTATAATTTTACCAGAGAAAAATCTTTCATATTATCCATAGATATCACCAGTGTACCTGTAGTTGAATGTGTTCTCAGATTTTCCCAGTCAAAGAACAGGCGTCTTAGTAATTTAGCCAAAGTATTCTTAGAGGTGAGTTTCCATGCAATTACGTTATATTCTTTCTCCTTTATTTCAGTTGACAGCTTAAACTCTTGAAAAGAGCAATGACTTGCAAAAGAGTTTTTCTTTTGACAATTTTCCATCCTGTTAACTCTTTACAAAACAATTCCGAGTTTTAACAACCCTTACATGGAAGGCTTTTGAAAACATTATGGGAAAAGGAGAAAATGCTGGTAACCAGCATTTTCTCCTTTTCCCACAATATTTTCTACAATTCCAAAAACAAATTGAACTTCTTGCGTCATATTTATTTTGTCGTCTGCAAATCCTTTCACTTTGGAATCGGCTAGAAATTTGTCATTTGGTAACGAGATAAAGAGCACCATGGTCCTTACCTACAAATGTATATTGTTCAGCCCTATTTCAAACAGTCCTGAAAGCAAGGCTTTCTAAAACAGAGTAAGAGAACATGCAGGTAACCAGCAATTTCTACTTTTCCTAAGATGTTTTCTACCCATTCGAGGACAAATCCCATCTTTTGAGCCACAATTACCAGTAATTTTTCGTCATCAGATGCTTTTGATATGGACTAGTCTATCATTTTTTGGTTTGGTTAAATCTTTTCAAGACAGCAGACTTGTCCAAATTGAAAGCATTTGCAAACGACATAATAAACATGGGCCTATGCATGTAAAAGTTGTGTTCATGCTTAACTGAGTTTATGCTCCAACTTCCAGTTCCATGGGTGCCTTTGCAAATACAGAGATGAGAAATAAAGTCTTCCATTTAACAAGATGAAGGAATAAGAATTTCGAAAAGTTTAAAAGTCGCTCTCTGAGATGTATTAAGTAAACTCTAATCTTGAAATTTTATGCTTAACTGAGTTGAGCATTAAAATAGCTTTATAAGCACCTACCAGGACTCAAATATTGGAGTTCAGTTGATTTATTTCCGTGTAAACTCTCCATATCTTTTCAGGATTACTGCACCCAAGACCAAATCAAAGCTGCCAAAGATATACAAGAACAAATGATGCAGTCAAACTCAGCAACTTGAAACTTGCATGTTTCAGATGCTAAAACTAGCTACCTGCTGAGCTGGTCACAAGAGCATGTGATCTTGTTCAGGCTTGGAAGATGGCAACTTGATTGTGCTTTATGCTACTTTCAACATTATTTCAGTCATGCCATAGCAATGAATCATTTATTCATGGGCGTCCTAGACTATGAAGTGTCTAGGCCATGGACAACTACCACAAAAAATCCAGAGCCAAGGGAGTGGATCAAAAACTGTAAAACACTGGTGATTGATGCCAGTCAATTGAACTAGAAGAACAAGACACATCAATTGTAGTAAATTTATTTTATCTTTCTTTAATAATAACAATCAACAGAAAATTTTCTCTATTTCGTTTTCAAAAAAAAAAAAAAAGGGATATCATGAATACGAATTATACAGAATGAAACATGAATAATAACTAGAATCAATTGTCATCTTTACTTAGAACACACATGAAACATTCTGGCCTAAAAGGCGGATACTTTGACTTGTAAAATTTTGAATTAAAGTACTCCAATTTGTATCCAATCTTTTTCATGTGTAAAGTCCATGTGACAAAAACCATGTGACAAAAACTATTACACATTCATTAAGATCAAATATGAAAGGTACTTTAGTGTTTTGACAAAAGTTTCCTTCCACGGCCTTACTGTATTAGGCAATAGTTTGTGATTTGTCAAAACTTAAGTGCCCTTGGTGTCTGATCTTGATAACAATGTCGATAAAAGTACCTCACATACTCGGTGAGGAATCATTTACAAAATGAATTTCATTCCTACAATAATACAAAGATATCAAATTTGAGAATGAAAAATGAAAAAAGAAAACAACCATAGCACAAAATCTACTTTCTGTAGCTTCTGTTTTTCACATTGGTGTAGGAATAAAAGTGATCTCCAATTTTCTTATTCCTCTGATCCCTCTCCAATTTCCTTCTCTGAAAACAAAAGAAAAAGAACACGCTGAGTGACTGAGCAAAAAAAAAAATATGAAGACAATGCCAAAAGTGAAAACCAAATCACCCCTTGACATTTAATTATCCAGAACAAGTAAACAATAAATTTTAACTTAAAAAGGACCAGTAAGTCGGTCTGAAATGTCGGTGTTTACAGTTGATACAAAAACTACAGCAAAATTTCAAAACATATCTAGGACCATATTCAAATCATTCTTAGGAAAGTCTTTATATCTGAGATTTTCTAAATATGAAAGTAAGAAAACTTCCAATTGGCTAAACCAATCATATGGTTAAGCCAATCTGGTGATTGAAAAAGTAAATCTATCATGACTGTGCACTTCCACCTACAAAACAATTTGTCCTTTTTAGCTTGACTGTTTTAGAAATTGCCCTATCACCTCAATCTTCCTGCAAAAATTGAAGATATTTACTTTAAACTCAAGTTAGTTAATGAATAGTTTTGTCCTTTTTTGAACTTAAGCTTTCCACTGAAAGTGTAACTGCAACTGATTGTTTGCATCCCACATGCAGTCCTCTTGTTTCATAATCTCTTGACATGTATTCATGTATTAACCCATAACATTGTGCCACATAATCGTGGCTTTTAGGACACTGTGGCTGAAGGCCACTGAAAACATTGTGGGAAAAGGAGAAAATGCTGGTAACAAGCTATTTCTCCTTTTCCCACAATGTTTTCCACCTTACGAAAGGCAAATTTCATATTTTGAGCTACATTTATTTTGGCATCTTCTAAATTTGAACAAGACTAAAATTTTGTCTTTTGGTAAATAGTTTTTGTTTACTGTCGGTATTTTACTAGTGTTTCCAAAGCCCTCTGTTTCCAAATTTGTTTTAGGAGATATTGACTTAAGTAACCTGGCTTCGAAACACATGCATTTCTATTGGATTTCTGTAGCAAATCCAATTTTATTGACGGTTTGAACCAATAACAAATACTCTGGCTCAGGGAAAGTACAGAGAAAGGAAAAGCTCATTTTTCTTTCCACCATATCAATGCTGAATATTGCCTCACAAATTTGCTTTTCAGAAATGAATGTCCTATGACTTTCAGATACATGTATTCTATTTCTAAAACAGTACCTGTTTACTAGTAAGTTTAGGTTCCGCATTGATTTCTTCCTCTTCTTCATGCCGCCTCTTCTTTCCTTTCTTTCTCTGTGCCTTCCCTGAAATCTGCCTTGTCTTGTCTGTGGACTGTTTCATTTGTTTAGGTCTGCTGATTGTGTTCGTCACAGAGATAGACTGCGGTTTAGGTTCTACTTCAACACAGAACACATTCTCTGTTTCTTGGATGGAATATACTGTCATTCCTGCAATAAAAGAACATATTTCATTTTTTCAGGCATGAGTCATTATGTGCATATAAAGCTGAGCAAATCTGCAAACACAAGTTTTCAATTTATATCCGCCCTTTGCCTGCTATAAAAATAATATCAGGGGCATAGCTGTGCCTACTTTGAACTTACCCTAATGTACAAAGGGGGGTGAGGGCGCCTCAACTGAATCATGAGGTATAGTGGTCTTAGGACATGCAAAAAATTTACTGATGCAGAAAGCCTCAACACAGGTCTGTCTGAACTGACCTGTGTCAATCCTTTTTTCCAGATGCATGAAATCCTCTATTCACAGAGCATAGCCCATATATATATATAAGTTACAGTCAGGGTACAAATTTGAATGGGTATCAGTAGTGGCCACAAAAACAGCCTCACAGACACTGCACCTTTGCAACAGATAATTTTGTAACCATCCTCATAAACTATGGACAACTGACATGACTTGGGTTTAAAACATGGAAATATTGTGGCAAAATGATAAATTGCTTGTTCGTCTCTCTTAGGGATAATACATTGACTGATAGTTACCATTGATTAACTCTTTACCACACAATCCTTTGTTAATACAACCCTGAGGAAGGAGACTTGAAAACATTGTGGGTAAAGGAGAAAGTGCTGGTAACCAGCATTTTCTCCTTTTCCCACAATGTTTTCTACTCTTTCAAAGATAGAACTCATAATTTGGTATTCTTTTCATTTGTGGTCTGCAAATGTTTTCAACTTGGTCAAGTCTAGAATTTCGAAAAGAGTTCATGGAATGTAAGAGCACTCACATATTGACCACCCTGTCTAAAATTGTAGGGCATAGCAACCTGTGATACTTCCTACCTTTAGAGGCTACAGCTGTCCCTCTTTTATACATAATATTTCGATTGCCCATCAAAGGTTGATTTAAATTTGATTTTTCCCCTGAACTTTTACCTGTAGATTCACTACTACAGTTACTGAACAGTTTTCTTGATGCAGGTTGTTTCATTGACTTTTTCAAATTCTTTTTCTGTGTCTGATATTCTTTGCTTGTATTTATTTCAACAGCACAAACTTTCTTGTCTTGGCTAGAAGTAGAATCTCTAGCTGGTTTCACTGCAGAGTCACACTCTTCATCAGAATCACTGCTTATTGTTTCAACTTCATCTTCACTGTCACTACCGGAATCACTTATATTTATAAAATTCAAAGCTGTTGATTTTGTAGATTTTTGTTTCTCAATAACATTGTTATCTTTTGAAAGGGTATCTGATACATCAACAACTTCTTTCTCATTAACAGTCATTTCATTGTCATCATCATCATCATCATCAATGTCATCATTTTCATCACCTAAACTAACTTTAGTACCCATATTATCCTCTTTTCCAACATCATTACTTGTTTGATTAAATTTGTCACTTATATGGTTTTCTTCCTCCCTGTCCTCGTCTTCTTTTTCATCTTCTTCATTTTCTTTTTCATCTTCTTCTTCTTCTTCCTCTTCCTCCTCCTCTTCATCAGAGTCATCCTGGATATTGTCTAACGTGACTTCCTTCACGTCTTCACTTTCTTTTTCTTCTTCTTCATCATCTTCCTCTTCTTCTCCCTCTTCCTCCTCCTCTTCATCAGAGTCATCCTGGATATTGTCTAAAGTAAGTTCCTTCAAGTCTTCACCACTGAACTCTGGTTCCACCTGAATCTTTCTTAAGTCCTGATGTACTACAGGAATGTCTTTGGCTATCTCACTTGATGAGGCTGAATTAGTTACATCTGTTGTATTGACTTGGGTGTCTTTCTTGAAATCTCCCACAATATTTTCCCTGTTCTATTAATGACAAAAAAACCAGGATAGATCAATTTACACCTTCACAGCTGTGGCGAAAACTGTCCTATATGGCTTGTAACATGCGAAAAGGGGCATTCGGACATTTGCGTAAAGTGTCGTCTCGGATTGCGCAGGCTAATCCTAAACGACACTTTCCATTTTTATGTAATTTTCTGTTTTGCCCAAGTCTACTGTAGCACAAAATCTAATGTAGTCATAAAGTGCCGTCTCGGATTAGCCTGCGAAGGCTGATCCGGGACGACACTTTATGCAAATGTCCGAATGTCCCTTTTCGCGTGTTGAAGGCCATATACGAGTCACGCTCAGGTAAAAGTGAATTTAATGCATCTCCCGTACGCATCATCCCAAGCAGGTCATCACATAATTATGGATCCATTAAATCCATTTTGTATAACAAGAGACTGAATCATGAGGTACACTGGTCCTTAGACATGCAAAAAATTTACCAAAAGCATTTCAATACTTTTTGCAGCTGCACTTAGTCATCTTTTCACACAGCAAGGCTCATACAGAAAGACAACCTAGTATTCAATGTATTATAATTGAAATTTTCATAAAAAACTTTTTTGTCAAAATGGCATTCACAGGTAAAAAGTTCTGTAACTAAATCGAGGTCTAGGTTTGCAAGTCATCATCATTCTAATCACTGTTCAAATATTTCCAAGGCTAGCCATCTGATTTGCTGAGACATTTTGTCCCAGTCAATCATATGGCTAGTCTTGGATTTAACATTAGAACTGAATTTAGTAAGTCTGATACACTGGGCTGCCTTTTACTGACCTGCGTATGCATGAAAGTTGGGTATGTGGTTTATGTAAGCAAGCAACAAGCCTTAAAAAGAAATTTCACTAAACTGCATAACTTTACGATTTGAGTAAATACAATATATTTGCATATTAAAGTTTACACCAGCTCACACCTTTGGGTAAAGCAAAGATTGTATATACAATCCCAAATGATTGCATAAATCTAAGCAGTTTCTTGAACGCAGCCTTTGTGGATACAGCCCCAGTTGCATTGACTGATTGATTGGTTGATTGAATGGCATTTTAACACTGAGCCACGCAGGACCCCTCACCAGGTACAAGAATGAAAGATATTTCTGTAGCATACATACCTCCGAACCTGGTGGAGGTACAAAGTAGGGTATTTTTCCTCTCTGCCAGTCATTTAGCACCATTTTGGCAGCAGTGTTTAAATCAGCTTCACCTCCCTAGATAGAAAATACAGTAGTACATATATATACATTGGTACAACACTTCACTCAATTCTCTACACCAATTAAAAATGTTCAAATTGCATTATACACCATACTAATTTCATTCTGATCAGAAGTAAACTAAATCTTCTTCATCTTACAAATATGATTATTCATACCAAGAGTATGCTGATAAATCAGATGAACTAGATTGCTAAAATGGCTCAACCAGAATCTTGATTGAGAGTATGAGCAATCAGAATAGCTGTTGTATTGTTTCCTTGGAACAATTCTGATTCTCTTGCTGAATGAAGAGTTCTCATAACTGTCAGATGAGACATGCCTTTACTGTTTGTCAACCCTGAAATCATTTTAGGTATGTATCGAACATTCTAGTCAGATATATCAGCAAACATAACAAAGAGTGGGACTTCAACATATGGTGAACTTCCACGTGGGGACATTTTGAGCAAGAGACTTTTAACTGTTAAAGATAACAACCAGTGACAAACCTTTTACTTTCAACAGCAAGGTAAAGCTTTTGATATATATATCCATTTTTCTTTCACTCTTTACCACACAACAAAAATGTAGAATTGTCCAAATTAAAAGCACTTGAAGATGACAAATGTGGCTCAAATGATGGCATTAGTCCTTAATAGGGTAGAAAACATTGTGGGAAAAGGAGAAAATGCTGGTTGCCAGCATTTTCTCCTTTTCCCACATTGTTTTCAAAACACCTTTCTATCAGAGTTGTTGAAACTTGGGATTGTGTGGTAAAAAGTTAAGATATTGTCAAGAATAAGGTCTCGCGAAGACTTTGATACCTTTGACAGTTTTCCAGATCTCTTTGCAAACTGTGTCAGGAAATCTTCATGGTCTGTCCACTCCATTATCCCATAGGTTTTCTGTATGTATTCTTTTTTTACCCGTTCTAACATAGGTTGTACATAATCTTCCGGGTCTTTCACAAGTTCAACTCTAACCTATTTATGGAAAAACCAAAAGACTATTTTAACTTCACAAAAATGTCTAAAGCCCCAGCAGTTGTCAAAAGTAAACAATAAGAGTGTTAAATGCATTTAAATTTAAATCATACCATTTAAAAGTACGAAAACTATTGTGAAGATGATGATCCCTTATTTTACAGTCAGTCTAAGTGTTAGTTGCTGGTAAAAAAAAAAATGAATTTTAGAAGTAGGTCAAATGTTGCAAAGTTGAGCTATCTTTTGTTTACTTTTTTCCTGATTTCAAATTCATTTCTCTACCAGCAAAGAACACTTGATCCAACAGCATAATAACAAATTGTCATCTTCGCAATAATTTCAATACTTTTAAATGGTACGATTTAAATTAAAAAATATTTTTGCACCCACATTGTCTACTTTTGGCCACTACTGGGCCTTTAATTGTTGGTTTGATGTTTTACACAATTTTTAACTGTATTTCAGCTACATCACAACAACCAGTGTATCTATCCATGCATTTATGGTCTTTCTTAATCATAACAACACACCAGACTTTTCAAGCCAATGGCTGTTCTCTTGCATAAAAACTTGAACAGAGCTCAGGTGTGAGGGGAGCTAATCCTGTTGCTATGACTTTACCAAACAAAAACCTGGATCCATATTCACCAACAATTCTTAAGAACATTCTATGTCTTATTCTCAAAGACTTTCAAAACTTGAAAGTAACACAACTTACGATTGGCTAAACCAAATGGTTTAGCCAATCAGAAGTTGTGTTACTTTCAAAATTAGAAAATGCTGGAGAACAAGTCTGAGAATGTTTCTAAGAATGGTTGGTGAATTTGGTTGATAGTCTATTGATTGATTCATTGTATGGTGTTTCACAGCCTTTTCAACATTATTTCAGTTATACTGCAGAAGCCAGTGAACCTATCCATGCTTTCCTGGAGTTTCTTTTACCAGTGTTTTACACAATATTTTTCCCAAGTTAATGGCTTCTTTCCAACATAACCACTGTTGAAACAATGATCAGCTGTGAGAAAGGAATGAACCCTTTTGCAATTACTATCATCAATCCTCGGAGAGAAATTGACCAATCCAGGGATTCAAACCCACAAACTCCCTATTCTTAAGTCCTGTATGCTACTGACTGCATTACAAAGGCACACCTAATCTTGTCTAACAAAGCTGAGGAAGAAGGGATTCGAAAATAATGTGGAAAAAAGAGACAATGCTGGTAAACCACAAAGACTTCAATCCCCTAAAAGATAAATGTTATTATTTGGCCACATTCATCATCTGCAATTCAAACAATCCTAAAATTATGTCATTTTAGCCAAGCAGTGGGTTCAAACTAAATACTCTTTGTTATCTAGCCCTGCCTATTACCATTAGGCTCTGTCAAGAGTTTTCTTCAAAATGTGTGTTATACAATGAACCAATTTTTTCATCTCAGAAATGTAAGGGGAGAATCTGTCTGATAGTCAAGTGTGCAATGTAACCCTTATTTCATGCTGATCAAATGCTTTTTAACCCTTTACCAAATAACTAAACTTTGGATCAGACAAAAATTGAAAGCATTTGTTGACGACAAAGGCACCTCAAATTATGATTTCTGTCTTTTATAGGGTAGAAAACATTGTGGGGAAAGGAGAAAATGCTTGATACCAGGCAATGTTTTCAAAAACATGCTATGTCAGGGTTGTCAAAACTCGGGATAATGTGGTTAAAGGGCTAATGCTGATCAAATGCTTTTTAAACAGCAGAATGGAAACAGAAAATTTTGAAATCAGTAATAGTATGTACTAGAGTATATTTTTGTATACACTTACCACATTTTTGAGCACACATTCTGTCGGGGTAGAACCAGTAGGGTACACAACTCCTGGACAGTCCACCAGGTAAATTTTCTTCATCAATGTAATGTACTGCCACACCTAAAAGATAAAATTCAGCTCTTTACTAAATACAAATTATAGACTGGTCCAACTTGAATGTATGTGCAGATGTCAAGATAAGGATAACGACCCCTAACTCATCGGTAAAAATCATGTAACATCGACGTTTTCATAAAGGCTATTTGGCCAATCTTGGCAGCTTCCGTCTTTTAATTATGAGAGTTAGGGGCCTTGGACTCACTAACTTATCAGTAAATATAGTGTATCATCTGCGCTTTCATAAAGGCTATTCTGCCAAACTCGGCAGCTTCCGTCTTTTAATATGAGAGTTAGGGGCCGTAGACCTTAATTGTGGCTTAATTGATTATATCTTTCTTTGAAAGACAAGAAACATTGTGGGAAAGGGAGAAAATGCTAGTTACAAGCATTTTTTTTCCCCCCACTTTTTTCAAAAGCCTTCTTCCTTGAGGTGGTTAAAACTTGGGATTGTGTGGTAAAGGGTTAAAATACAATAAACTCCTTGGAGACATGTGAATGAAACAAAACTTGCAGCAAAAGTATCATGGAAGGGGTTTGTTACTTTGTTTGCTTGCATGGTGTTTAACACTTTTTTCAACTTTGTTTCACTTACACCATGGAAGTCAGTGCACCTCTCCATGCTTTCCAGGTGATTTTTTCACCAGTGCTTTGTACAATATTCTTCTGAAGCCACTGTCTGCTTTCCAACATAAATCTTGCTGATTACAAGCATTTCTCCTTTTCTCCTAATGTTTTCAAAAGCTGTCTTCCTCAAGAAATGGAGTTTAACACCATTTTAACAGCTTAGGTCATATCATGGCGGCCAGTGCAGCTACGAATGTGTTTCCTGGCTTTCTCACACCAGCACTGAGACAACATACTTTCCAAGCCTTTGACTACTTTTCTCACATGCATCATAACAAAATTGCTGGAAAGAAAGTTTGCCATAACTGGGTATCAAACCCACAACCACTAGGTCATGAGTCAAATACACTGAGCTACCAGACTGGGTGGTTTGATAAAGGATTAACAGCATTTCGAAGTTTAGGGGTAAAGAAAATACACCCTTTAAACACTTACTTTTGTTTCTCCAGCAATTGGAGCCACTTTACAAACTTTCTTGGCCTTCAGTGTATTTATAATAGAACTTTTCCCAACATTTGGATAGCCTATAAACCCAACACTTATCTGCCTCTTGTCCATGTGCAACTGAAGTCAAAAAACAAAAAAATAACAGACTCTTCAGTACTTGTTTTTCAACTGGTGTTGAAATTAATGTTTGAATCATTTGACAGAGCAGGTGCTTAGATTTGAGCCATGCTTTGCAAAAAGTATCGACCCAGGTCAACCTGCTCAGTGCAGGCTGACCTAGGTCAAATATTTTGCTATTGAAGAATTTTCTACATGTCAAAGGACCAAGTCTACCTCACAATTTAGTCAGTGTGTTCATAGACAAAATAGATTTTATGTACCCATAATTCAATGATGAATTGCTTGGTATAATGCTTCAGTGACGCATTAAACCCCCTTTTGCCAAAGCATAGCTCATTTTCAATAAAATAGATGCTATTCCCTAACTGAAATACTACATGTAGATGCAAGCAATTAAACATCTTCTGCAAGACACAAGAACTTATTTGTGGGTGGTAATGTGTTAACTCTTTACCAAACAACAAAATTTTGGACTTGTCCAAATCCAAAGCATGTGCAGAAGACTAGTTAAATGTTGTTCAAATGGTGAAATTCATTATCGAAAAGGTAGAAACATGACAAGAAAGCAGAAAATGCTGGTACCATTTTCCAACAATGCTTTCAAAAGCCTTCTTCCTCATTATGTGGTAACATTTAAAATAAACATATGAACCATGTTTTGAGAAAAGGGGGTTTAAGCCATCTGCAAAAAGTATCGACCCATGTCTGCCTGTGCAGACTGCGCTGAACATGGGTTGAAACTTTTTGCTATTTTTGAATTTTCGGCATGTTCAAGGACATAATCCAGATGGTTGTTAAACTTGTTAACTTGTTAGACATAACAGATTTTCTGGATCCATAATTATGTGATGACTTGCTTGGTATAATGCATCATGGAGATGCAATTAACTTCCTTTTGCGAGAGCATGGCTCATTTTCATGGTGATAATCAGAAAAGATATACAAACCTTGGAAAATTGTCTCAGCAGATTGATCAGAGCACCTTTACCAAAGGGGTTTGTAATGCTGGAGTGAAAAGCCATCGCAGGGTGTACCGCTGACAAAATTGCTACCCATTTTTGCTGAAGAACATAATTTTCATAACAAGTTTTCATCATTATTTGTAGGAGAAAACAGTTATATAAAGTAGCAGAGACTACCAAGAGAGAAGTAAGATTCTCAATTGAAATCAGAGGAATAATTAGAGCCCCAGTAGCAGCCAAAATTAAACAATGTATTAAAATGCATTTGAATTTATTTCATACCATTTAAAAGTATGCAAACTAATGTGAAGGTGACATTCTGTTACAGTACTGTCAGTCTAAGAGTTAGTCGCTGGCAGAAAAGGGCATTTTAACACCCACTTTGTTTACTTTTGGCCACTATTGGGGCTTAAATGTCCAATTTCAAAATATGTTAACTCTGTATGCTTCCTTAAACACGCCTCAAAAGTAAATTATCACTAAACAGTTATCCCTTGCCATCATTATCGCATGAACTTAACAGATAATTATGCAACTTTTCAACTGCTTAGTACATGAAACAGATTTTCTGCCGGTTTGCAAAACCCAGTCATGGGGATTTAACTCTGATTCTTTAACACTCGACAAAATTTTAGACTTGTTAAATCTAGAAGCATTTGCAGACAGACAACAAATTAAATGCAGAACAATCATATTTGTCTGTAAAAGGACAGTAAACATTTTGGAAAAGGAAAGATGCTGGTTACCAACATTTTCCCTTTTACCCAGAAATGTTTTCAAAAGGCTTTTTTCCTAAGGGTTCTAAGGGTTGGTGAAATACGGGATTTTTTGGTAAGAGGTTAACTCTTTCAGCGCCAAATAAACAAACTCGACCTCTTTTGACAGCTCAAAATACAATCCATTGAAACTTACAAAGATTTTGATTGTATAGGCTTGACTACACAAGCGGACGGTATGGATCAAAGATCAGACTGCACGTTCTGTGCAGTCTGATCTTGATTCATGCCGTCCGCAAAGGTCGCTGTTTTCACCACCTATGGCGCCTAAAGGGTTAAAGAGTATTTCATCGGGAACATTTCTCAAAGTATCAAACAGTGTAAATCATTTATAAGACTGCACATCCTTACAAAGGAAAGTGTAGAAGAATCATGTCCTAAAAGATATGCATGAACTCTTTACCACAGTAGAAAAATTCAGACTTGCTGGTTACCAGCATTTTCTCCTTTCCCAAAAATGTTTTTAAAGGGCTTCTTCCCAAGAGTAGTTAGAATTTAGAATTGTGTGGTAAAGGCTAAACAATGTGGATATATTAAGAGAGGTGCCCATCTATTCGATAACTAACTGACTGTGTGATTACAGACCAATTGTGCAGGTAATTACAGTATGCCCCCTGATAAATCAAAATTTGCAGGGGCCAAGCCTCAGATGCACAGTTAGCAGCATACACGACTTGAGAACATGGGGTTGCTGGTTCGAATCCCAAGCTTGACCAATTTGTTTCCAAGGATTGATGATAGTCATTGCAACAGGATTCATTCCTCTCTCACCACAGATAATTGTTTCAACATGGTTACCTATATAGGAAACCAGCCAGTAGCTTGGAAAGAATATTGTGTAAAGTACTGCATCCAGAAACTCCAGGAAAGCATGGATAGGTGCACTGGCTGCTGCAATATAGCTGGTATAATGCTGAAAACCATATAATCAATGAATCATTATTTGCAGCGATCTATACTGATTTATATAAAGCATCACTTACAGTGACCCATACTGGCACAAGGTCCACTTTATTAATGACAAAGATGATATTTTTGTGTGGTTTTTCTTTCTTCAAAAATTCCTCTACTTGATAACATCTTGTACCCATCGGATCCCTGGCATCCAACACATTAACCAGGATGTCTGAAGAATCTATGACCTGTATAATGCATACAAGGTAGATTTTGATAATATGAGAATATAACAAATTCAACCACAGTAATTTTACTGCTTAACTCTTAACCAGACTACAAAATTTTGGACTAGACCAAACTGAAAGTAGTTGCGGACGACAAACTAAGTGTACTTCTGTCTTTATTAAGGTAGAAAATATTGTGGCAATGGAAGAAAATACTATTTTCAAAAGCCTCTTTCTTCTGGGTTGTTTAAACTCAGGATTGTGTGGTAAAGGATTATTTGATGTGCTGGCCAAAACAGGCCGTTTTCATTTCTTTACTCTTTTGGCGGAGTTGGGAGTGAGGGCGGTGGAGAGAAGAGTGTCAACAAATATGAAGCCTATGGTCATATGATGCTTGTTTTATCTACATTAATACCTAATATATGCCAGTTTCTTAGGTAATCTTGGATTCAGAACTGTACGTTCAACTTGTCCGAATTATTCACAGGGCAGGTAGGTTTAACTTCCATTTTTACTATATTCTGCAATGTATTTAGAAATGTATTTATAAAGATTTCCATCAAAAATTGTGATTCGTGTTTAAGCAGTGTATTTCCAGCAACGGAATGTACTGTTTAGGTGCATATCACCCATCTTAATACGAGGAATTAGATCAATGGATCACCTTTGGTTTGCGGAATGTCAAACCATAAATGCACCAAAGCTGCTCGAACTTTTCACATTACCTTGTGTAATTCATTCCAGATCCTTTTAGACTGACCAGCTTTAAAAATCATTTCTTGTGCTTCCGGTTTTATGTCTGGCAACCCAGTGTCAAGGTCACGGTCATTTTCTGCACTATACTTGTCTCCAGCTTCCTCTGCTTGGTCTATCAATGCCTGTGAGGTAATTAAAACTAAATGCACAGGTATGTTATTCAGGGTCGGTATTCACCAACCATTTTTAAGAACATTCATAGTCTCATTCTCAATAATTTTTTAAATTTGAAAGTAACACAACTTCTGATTGGCTAAACCAAATGGTTTAGCCAATCAGAAGTTGTGTTACTTTCTAAATCTAGAATTAGACAAAGAATATTCTTAAGAATGGTTACTGAATACGGACCCTGTTGCAGGGTCTGTATTCAGTAACCATTCTTAAGAATATTCTCAGTGTTATTCCCAAGAATTTTCTAAATCTGAAAGTAACACAACTTCAGAAAGGCTAAACCATTTGCATTAGCTAATCAGAAGTAGAGTTTCTTTTAAACTTAAAAAACCCTGGAGAATAAGACCAAGAATGGCTTGTGGATACTGACCCAGGTCTTCTTTAACCCTTTACCACTCAATCCCGACTTTTAACAACCCTGAGAAAGAAGCCTTTTGAATACTTTGTAGGAAAAGGAGAAAATGCTGGTAACCAGCATTTTCTCTTTTTCCCCACGTTTTCCACCCTTCCCAAAGCTAATTTCAATTTTTCAGTCATACTTGGGGTTTTGTCTGCATATGCTTTCAAATTAGACTAGTCTAAAACTTTGTCGTTTGGTAAATAGTTAATCATTGTCTCATCATCCCAAGATGTACCTACAATACTCATTATCACCAGCCTGATAAAGTTTTCTCTTGTTGAGCACTAATGTGCATATTTGGTAGGAAAATGAACAGAAAACAGAAGAAAAGAACCAGATCTTGTGATTTACTCAGTTGTACACTGAATTTGCCAGTCAACCTCATAGAACTGTCCACACTATGCCACAAGTAATTGTTCTGGCTTCAAGCAAGTAATCATCAAGAGCAATTAATCCAGGCTGTAGAAACTTGCTTCATACCAAATGTAGACAAAATATGTTTACACTAAACTGCATTAACCCTTTACCACACAATGACGCCTTTTGACGCCCCTGAAGAAGAGGCCTTTTGAAAACATTGTGGAAAAAGGAGAAAATGCTGGTAACCAGCATTTTCTTCTTTTCCCACAAAGTTTTCTACCCTATCAAAGAAAAGTCGGGTCATTTGAGCCACTATGAAATTGTCTTCTGCAAATGCTTTCAATTTCAATAGGTCTTAAATTTTGCCGTGTGGTAAAGGGTTAAACTGGCTTTAGCCTTCTGACATTTAATTACATGGCTTACTGATTTGTAACTGTAGACAAGTTGTCCAATAGTATAACCATTTACCACATGACAAAACTTTAGACTTGTCCAAATTGAAAGGCTATACAGACAACAATTTCAATGAGGCTCAATTGATGCATTTTTTCTTTGACAGGGTAGAAAACGTTGTGGGGAAAAGGAGAAAATGCTGGTTACCAGCATTTTCTCCTTTTCCAACAATGTTTTCAAAAGGCTTCTTTCTCAGGGTCATTAAAAGTCAGCACTGAGCGGTAAAGAGATAACTGTTTGTTACCTGCATGTCTGAAATTTTCAGGTTTGGTCTTTTTCTAGTTTTCTTCTTTCCAAATGTTGCTTCAAATGGCTCTGTATCCAAAACATGTACTCTAGCATTCTAAAACAATTATCATAAAATATAGAAAGGAATTATAAACTGAACATACTTCTAAATATTGTATCAAGAGTAGAAGTTACTTGTAATGAGTATTTTTCTTGGCAACAATAGTTTTTAAAGTGATCTGCTACAAGCAAAGAAGTCACCTACAGGTGGATGACAGAAAAATGAATTTTAAAACTAGAATCAAGGTTGGCAAAGTCTTGTTCTATTTTCAAGATTGCCCGGCTGGGTAGCTCAGTGGTTAGCGTATCTGACACGTGACCTGGATGTTGAAGGTTCGATACCCAATTGCGGCGAACATTCTTTCCGTCGATCTTTTTGCCTCTCACCCCTGATGCATGTGAGAAAAAGTAGTCAGTGGCTTTTGTAAGAAAGTTGTGTCAGTGCTAGTGTGAGAAAGCCAGGAAACATATGGGTGCGTCACTGACCACCATGATATAACCTAAGGTGTTAAAATGGCGCTAAACTCCAGTACAAACTACGTGTATTTTCAAGATTAATTTTCCTACCAGAGACAGAGACTGGAACTTTGACAGCCCTATCATAAAACATTGTCAGACTTAAAACAATATCCAATGGTATAATTTGAATTTGCCTGCATTTTGATTCCCTAATTGTTTACTTCTGACTGCTAGTAGGACTTTAACTCTTCACCAAAAGGCAACCAAGACCCTTCTACATTGAAAGCTTCTGCAAACAACAAATTCAGAAGTGGTAAACATGAATCAAAGTTTGTTGATAGGGTAGAAGACATTGTGGGAAAACGAGAAAATGCTGGTTAAGAGCATTTTCTCCTTTTCCCCCAGTGTTTTCAAAAGGCTACATTTCAGGGTCATTAAAACTTTGTGTGGATCAGGGTTGAAGGCCTTCTTCCTTTTGGTCATGTAATAAATTGATTGATTGCACAGTGTTTAACACAAATTGATTGATTGCATGGTGTTTAACACTCTTTTCGATATTATTTCAGTTATATCGCGGAGGCTAGTGCACCTATCCATGCTTTTCTGGAGTTTCTTTTACCAGTACTCTGCACAATATTCTTTCCAAGTCACTGGCTGCTTTCCCAAATAATCATCATTCAACAACAATCAGCCCTGAGTAAGGGATGAATCCTGTCGTAATGACTATCATCAAATTGGCCGAGATGGGGATCAAATCAGCAACCTCCTGTTCTACTGTATACTCCTGTATACTACGAACTGAGCTACCAGGGCTCGGCCTCTTGGTCATGTAAACATTGCGTCATTTGATAAAGGGTTAACACTGTATGATCAATATTCCACAGTTCTCACCTTTGCCCTTTCATTCAACAGAGAAATTGGTAACTTTGTCTGTCTCATGACAACTTTGTAGGGGTCCTTCTTTACTTTAGCCATTTCATCTTGAAAATTCTGTAGAGCATCCTGAGTTATCACCCTAGTGTTTCCTGTGTGATATATAATCATGTATGCTTTAATATTTCTTTATCAGACAATTGTATGATTTAACAACCATGAACATGGAGGCTTTGGAAAACACTATAGGAGCATTTTCTCCTCTTTCCACAATGTTTTCTACCCTTTCACTGACAAATCTCATCTTTTCCCCCTCATTAAATTTTTTTTATCTGCAAATTCTCTCAAATTGCCGAAGTCTACAATGAGTTAATTCTTTATAATTAACGTCAGTCATCTGACAAATTCACTTCCCATGATTAAAACCTTTCCATAGCTTGTCCAAAACAGTTCCTGAGTTAACAGATTTTAATTTTCACTTCTCTATGGGTAAGTTAGATAATACACAACAGAACCTAACCAGGTACAAGTCAATACAATCCTGTTATTTCTAATCATCACTTTCTGGGTAAAAAGGTTTTTGGATTTTTGGTTTTTTGAAAAAGGAGAAAATGCTGGTAATCTGTGTTTTCTCCTATGCCACAATGCTTTCTACCCTTTCAAAGACAAATCTCATTTTTTGAGCCACACTGAATTTGTCATCTGCAAATGTTTTTAATTTGGGCACATCTGACATTTTGTTTGCTGGTAAAGATTTAACAGACACAACATTTTCTCAGCATTTAAAACATTCAAATCAAACACTTACATCCAGCCTTGTATTTCTTGGCTTAATTACTTCAGCATGAAATAGTGGTGAAACTTGTATTCATTATATACCCAATATACACTATGCTGGGATTTACCAAACGGAAAAATTTCATAACTGCTACAATCAACATTTCATTGGAGGGAAGAAAACACTTCTATCCAAAGTCAGGAACTACAGTTCTCTTGCACACCATTTTACTAGCAATTGATAAGCTTTTGCATACATGTACATATAACTCAAACTTTACACCTACATTCAGATATACGAAATGTAAATCTGTTTTATCAAACTAGCATATCTTTCTGATTTTGCTTAGATAAATATGTCAGTAGCTCCTTCATAGAAGGCAGAACTGGGTTGTTTGCACTTGTGACCTAGTTAAACAACACTCACTGTGATTTGCTTAACTCTTTACCAATACCACACAACCCTGAGTCTTTACGACCCCGAAATGTTTTCTATTCTATAAAAGACATATCCATCTTTTGAGCCACATTTAATTTGTCATATGCAAATTCTTTCAATTTGGACAACAAGTCTACAATTTTGATGTTTGGTAAAAAAGTTAATGGAAAAGCACCAATGCACTCACCAAACCATTTTCTGTTTGGAGCAACTCTAGCAACAGTCCCCGACATCAACCAGGATTGAAAAGGTGCCGGCTGTTTGATTTTTCCTGCCTTATCCCTGAGGATGGAATTTGAAAATTTAAAAACATGTCTTCAATAAAAGAAAAAGCATACAAAAGACTTGAATTTTGAATAATTTGTTTGATCTATAGCTGTTTTTTATCCATTTCATATCATTTGAGTTATATCAGTGCAGTCTGCCCACTTTACTTATCACATGTTCTGTACATGTGTACATGTAACATGTTTCTCGAGTTATCCAGTGCTAGGCTGGAGATCTGCAGTGCCTTGTCCATGGACAATTCCATAACACCTGTGAGAGAAACCTCTGGATTACAAATCCAATGCTTGAAGCCTTTAACAAATAAGCTTTGGAATACCCATTGCAATGGGATTTGTCTCCCCCACTTTCATGTTAATGATCCTTCTCCATGAATCCAAGCTTAGTAGATAAATATGCCACACAATCTCAAGTTTTAACGACCATGAGAGAAAGGCCTTTTGAAAACATTGTGGGAAAAGGAGAAAATGCTGGTAACCAGCATTTTCCCCTTTTCACGCAATGTTTTCTTCCCTATCAAAGACAAATTCCATCATTTGAGCTGCAACTAAATTTTCATCTGCAAATGCTTTCAATTCGGACAAGTCTACATTTTTGTCGTTTGGTAAAGAGTTCATGCTTTTAGAAAGTGTCTCCCATACTAATAGACCAAAGATTTTGTCTCATAGTTGGGGCTCAAATGATGGAATTTGTCTTTCATAGGGTAGAAAACATTGCGGGAAAAGGGGAAAAATGCTGGTTACATTATGGGATTTGTCTTCGAAGGGGTAAAAAGTATTGTTGAAAACAGAGAAAATGCTGGCTAACAGCATTTTCCCCTTTCCCTACAATTTTTTCAAAAGCCTTTATTTTCAGGATGTTAAAACTTGGGATTGTGTGGTAAAGGCTTAAGCAACATAAAATTATGATTTTTTTGTTGATTTAGTTTGCTTCAACATTTTCTAACACAACGTTTGCAAGTGTTTTATCTTTATTTGCAGAGTCTGTTTATTCACACCACCAAGGTCTGTATACCTCTCACAGGCAATGTACAAAAAAAATGCTCATTACTCTTACTGGTCTGTCAAAAAACGGACTTCAGCAGTATTCAAACACACAGACTTACCTGATAGGCTTGAAATTTTTGTACATCTTCAGCCTCTTTATAGTTGCTTTGTCTCTCATGTTGGTGTCTTTACTTTTGGGTCTATCTGTGGTATTGAAAATGAGTTTCATGAGCTTTTATGTTTAGCAAAGGAAACTGCAGAATTGTACATTTATTTTACTCACATTATGGCAAAATCTAAATCATAGTTTTAACTCTTAGAGTGCCAAAAAAACCCAACATATTTTCAGTCTAAAAATTTAGAACCAAAATGATAATTGCAATTTCAAGCTTCCTTTTGTCTGCGACATTTGAGCATGTGGACAGTATAGATGAGAGATCAAACTGCACATTTTGTGCAGTCTGATCTTGATCTACACTGGCCGCAAAGCCAACTATAGTAGTGAAAGGTGCTTTCAGGTTGGATTAAGTTTAGTATATAAATGAAAAAGTCCTGTTTCATGAAGTTATTTCTTGTGGGTAAATGGTCTCGTCAGAAAGCTTGACTTTGCAAGGTAATAAAAGTGGGAGATACAATGCTAAATTGTGTTTAAATCCATCTGTACACGAAGCTGCAGATAATTTACTATGACATATAAATCAATTGGAGGTTTCTGCAACAAGCTTTTGAAGGTAATTATCAAGTGTTATTTGCACAGTGACATTTTTCAGACATTACCTAGCTTGTAGGTGTTCATCATCTAACTCATTCCTTTCTGAGCATTAATAAAGTTTGAGTTAGTAAAACTGGTTCCTGCCCATTAGCATGGTCCAAAAATTTCCAGAAAAGGCACTCGTCCTGCAGGACAAGTGCCTTCAAAAAAACAGTTGCCTTGATTTGATCTTCACTCGTCCAATGAAAAAAAAAAATCTAATTTAGGACTCTGACATTTTTTTAGACAAACCGGAAATGCTTATATTGTCTCCAGCAGCAACAAACCTTACATACCGGGTTTCAGTGACCGGTACCATTAATCCTGTCAAGTAATAGAAATTAATTAACCCAAAAGGACAGAGTTTTTCGAGCTGGTTTCTGGAAGGTGCCTGCATTAGTATCATTTGTTATAATAATAAGCAAAGTCACTCGTATTTAGTAACCCAAAGCATACTAAAATATTTTTAATTGCAATGAAAGATACCGAGTTATATCATGAGGCTGCCTTGAAACCAGTCTATATTCAGCTCAGAGACCAGCATGTTTTATATCCTGTTACAATATTGATTTCCTGAATACCCTTAATTCGCTTATTCAATAATGGAATTGCTGGATTGTTTCTTGAAAGATACATATTCACCTGAAAACTTACTTGTTTACTACCTCCTATTTACCACTTGCCCTGCCAGATGACAATCATACAATGACTGATAATTCACTCATCCTCATCCATTTCTTACTTGTAAATACGAGCAGACGGGTTGATTCTTTGAACCCTGCTGTTAGGTCTTTGTTTTATTTTAAAAAAAAAAAGGAAAAAAAAAAACAGATCAAAGCCTGATCATGGTCATTACAAATACACAATAACCTTCACGCTGGTTACAAAAACATCTTACTCATGCTCACAATAAATGGAATTTTGAATTACATGTAACAATGTTGAAAACTTCGTGAAAGTGGAAGATTCTTGTTACCAACATCATTTCATTTATAAATCAAAATTTTCAGGAGCATTTTGTTTAAGGTTGTAAAAGATTGTTTAGAAAAAAGTAAAAGGTATTTTTCTTTTGAAAGGTTTATTTTGCTCAAATCGAACGCGAAAACACACGACAATTGTATTTACCCATATTCATGCTGCTACCGGACTTGTTGATTCCTTCTCGAACCTTCTTCTTCTTTGCAACGCGAGCTTTCCCCATGCTTACAGTCTTTAGATATTTCTGATACGATGAATACTCCAATATAGGTTAACTTGTTTTGCTTCCAAGATGATCCACGCTGACCGGAAGCGGAAACGTTATAATTCAGTGACTAGAAATACCGGAATGAATGTTAATCGACCGAAACGGATATAAATTGACCGGAACGGATCGGAATAGACCTGATAATACGATGTAAACACTTGTACTACTGAAGTAAATCAAGGGAGAATAGTGTGCCCGACGTGGGACTCGAACCCACGATCCCCGGAACACTAGTACCGCAGCTCTACCAACTGAGCTAGCCGGGCATCTGGTCGTGAGTCCACCCAACGTCAACTACAACACTCCTCCCCCTCCTGGTTTTTGGGGAGTAACCAACTCCCCTCTTCAGTCCCCATGGACCGCCAGTGCCGCTATCCGGCACTCACCAATTGACCTCGTCGCCAATGAAGTAAATCAAGGGAGAAAAGTGTGCCCGACGTTGGACTCGAACCCACGACCCCCGGAACACTAGTACCGCAGCTCTACCAACTGAGCTAGCCGGGCATCTGGTCGTGAGTCCACCCAGCGTCAACTACAACACTACATTTATTTCACATTGGAATAAAGAAGAGCCTTAACGTACTTGTATAAGTAAAAAGACAAATTTGCACCGCCTAAGGCTACAGGGAAAGGCTCTTTATCTTGAAGCAAAAATTTCATCATGCTAATATTTTCTAATCGTAACATTATCCAAGATCCGACTTTGAACAGAAACTGGTTCACTGCAGGCTTTCCATTGTTTTTCAAATCTATAGACCTGTATGCTTTAGGGTTAGCTCGGGTCCGTTACGGTTTTCCACATTCCAATATCCGATCTCTTCATTCTAGTAATTCCTATGTCCTGTTTTACATGTTTGTGATAAGGTTTAGGTCCGTTCCCGGTTTCCATTGTTTTTCAAGCCTATTGATATGCTTTTTTCAGGTCTGTTACGGTTTATTCACACCCCAATACCTGATCTTTTCAATTTTGTTCATGTTTATTCTGGTGATTCTTAAAGGTGGGTATTTAGATTTTTCACATCTCACCAAATTAATAAATATATATATCACTGAAATTTATATGAAAAAACAATACAAATCATCAATAATTAAGAATCATAAAATTACAAAAAAAAAAAAAAAAAAATGTATTGATGGTGTTCCCTTAAAAGGCTACGTAGCCTCTTAAGGTATTTTAGATTTCGCGCCAGAAATAAAAAAAAAGCATTGTGGGAATGTCAAGTGACTGGCACGTGACTTATGACGCTTAGATTCCATAACATAACAAACATGTAATTATTTTCCATAATGTCTTCTTCGGAAGCTATGTTTGAAGTTTCGTCTGTGTATTTCCAGTATGTAAATGAGCGAGTTGCTCAAGTAAAAATAGACCGTGTTTCCCGTAGGTGTCGACCTGGGCCGTAGTAAATCTCTAATTTCTCTTGTTGTCGGATGGTTTTCGACTACTGGGGTTTTATGAATGAAAATTAAAAGGCTTTGGGAGTATAAGGATGATTTTTTTTGTATTTTTGTAAAATTTTCGTCCCAAAATCTGAAGGGCCACCTTTAAGTCCATTATTGGATGTATCTGATAAGGGGTAGGTCCATCGCCGGTTTTCTAATTGTTCTGAAAGTCAATAGGCTCGCCTTTTAGGGTCAGTTCAGGTCCGTTCCAGTATTTCCATACTCCAATGTTGAATTTCTTAAATTCTGTTCATGTTCATTTTGATGGTTTTTCCGTTCCGGCGATATCGGATTTTTCTGAAAACGATGAGGTCGGTTCCTGTTTTTCCCACTGTTTTTCAAGTACATATCTTTAGGGTCGGTCCAGGTCTATTCTGGTTTTTCCATACCTCTAAATCTGATCTTTTAAATTCAGTTCTGTTTCATTCTAATGATTCATATAAAAGGTTTTGGTCCGTTTCTGGTTTTCCTATTTCCTACAGTCTTTAGGTAGGCTTTCTAGGGCTCCATCAGGTCCATTCCGGTTTTTCTATTCTCTATTAATATCTGATCTTATCAACTCAGTCATGTTTATTCTGATGATTTCTACGTCCGATGCTTCTGAAAAGGTTTAGTTCTATTCCCTGTTTTTTTCATTGTTTTGAAATTTCATAGGTAAGCATAGGATCTTTTTATGTTCTTTCTGGTAGATTCATACTGCGATTTTTGATATTTTTTCAATTCTCGGATGGATCGAACATTTCCTGATAGGTAGAAAACAAAGGGTAGTCCTAAATGGAACAAAATCCAACTTGGGAAATGTAACTAGTGGAATTCCTCAGGGTAGTGTTTTGGGCCCATTACTCTTTACGATTTTTATAAACGATCTTCCTGACGAGTTAAACAACACAACCAAGCTATTTGCTGACGATACTAAAATCTATTCTGTTGTGAACAATAAAACAGACCAAGAAATTCTCCAACTAGATCTATTTAAGCTTGAACAGTGGTCAAAAAAATGGCAGTTACAGTTTAATCCAGAGAAGTGCAAACATGTTCATTTTGGAAAAAATACAGATTTTCATTATCAAATTATGGGTCAGAAGATCTCAACAGAACAGACGGAAAATGACCTAGGGATATGTATGGACAATAGACTACTCTTTCGAGATCACGTAGACTTGAAGATCAAAAAGGCCAACCGGATGCTTGGTCTGATAAAAAGAAGTTTTATACATCTAGATAAAGAAATGTTTCTTACTTTATACAAAAGCCTAGTTAGACCACATTTGGAGTTCGGGAGTTGTGTTTGGTTAACAATATACAAAATGGAAAAAATAAAAATTGAAAATATTCAAAGACGTGCTACAAAATTACTCCCTGATTTGAAATATAAAAGCTATACAAAAAGACTAAAGAGTTTGGGGTTGCCGTCCTTAGAGTATCGCCGTTTAAGAGCTGATATGATCCAAACATACAAAATTTTCAAGAATATTGATAGAATAGACAAAAAGAAAATTTTCAAGCAGTATCCAACCACTATATTATCAACTAGAGGGCATAATTTTAAAATTTTTAAGCCACACTGTAAAACAAATTTAAGAAAGAATACCTTCTCAATACGTGTTATTACACCTTGGAATAAACTGCCTGAGGAGCTGGTGAATGCTAATAGTGTAAATAGTTTTAAAAGTATTTTAAATAAAGTGTGGAGAAATAATCCTGTGAAGTTCAGTCCCGAGTGTTACAGGCTGGAAGCGGGCACTGTGGACAAATTTAAAGAAAAGAATCCAAGAGGCGATTGCCTATAGACGATTTTCAAGAAACAGGTAAACAGGTAAACAGTTCATGTTCATTCTGATGATTCCTACGTCCAAAATTTGATGTTACTGATATAGTCTAGATTCGTTCCAGGTTTCCACTCTGTTTTGAAAGTCCATAGATTTACTTATCATCATCTGTTCATGTCCCTTTCGGTTTTTCGAAACTCTTCTTTAATTTTTTTTAGTACTGTTCGTGTCATATCAAATGTTTCCAAATTGGATATTTTTCTTCGAGATACAGGTCCATTCCCTGCCTCACCCCCCCCCCCCCGAAGGTCATGCAAGACCCTATTTTCGTTTATAAGAGTACGTATAGGCTTTTCCCTATTCCAGTATCAAATAAATATTATCATACTGCAAAGAAGTTTCTTGCGATCTGATTAGATTATTTAACATTTTTAAAAAAAAAATAAATGAATATAGTTCACATATATTACCATTTGTAGGCATTTTAAAACAAATACACGAGGTTAAAACGAGCCATCCCTTTATAGGGTAAGCAAATTGTGAATTGTCAAAACTCATACCTTGTAACGTTAAAAGGATAACCAAATTGTCGTTTGAAGCAACTAATGGTCGTTTACTTTTGCAAACAAATCATTAAAATGCAAAGTAACTTACCTTGAGTTGTTTAAATCCATGTTTAAATAAAAATATGTCGAATGTCTATCCAAGTGATATCATCAAGTTTATGCACCAAACTGCGTGTTTTAGCAAGGTTTCGGTGACGTCAGTTCTCAGTGACGTCAGTTTTCAGTGAGTGAGTTGGGACACTCAGAAGGAAAATTCAATTTTGTCAGGGTACTCAATTCGTGAGACCATAAAACAGGGAATTTCACTTAACAAACGTTGGAATGATAAAACTTCGCAGTGTAATAGATTTGTTGTACGGTCAGGTGGCAGGGGACTTGAAAAATTGTTCACAGCTGTGGCGAATCATGTTGATAGCTTGCCTTCAGCTCTGGGCTACATGATTCGCCACAGCCGTGAACAAGTTTCCCGGTGCCCTGCCACCTGACTGTACAACTAATATAGTATCGCTTGAAGAGTTTACATCGCATTTTCAAGCCCATTCTTGTCTTTTCTTATTCATTTCAGTCTATTCAGTTCCATTTCGGTATTTTCATGCGCCCGTTGAAATACTTATTAACGTTTCCCAGCCAAAAAGCCCCCCGCCCTTCAGAGATTTTGCGTACAATCAGGGCATTAATCGCACAAAAAATATTCTTATATAATAGATTTTATAACTGATCTTATGTTCTATAAATATTAATTAAATCCAAACTTTCTCAGTATAGAAAACGTCCAGGACCGCCAATAACATAATAGATCTAGATTTATTATCATAATTCGTCTAACTGGTATAAATATGTGTCAGTAAGAAATGAATTGCATATAAGAATATATAAAATTGTCATTTTGGACGTCTCAGTAGATCTTTCGTCGAAGAGTCTATAAAAGAATAAATAAATAAGAAAAGAAAGAAATTATCCTGGGTTATATTTCCCGACCTTTTTAATTAGGACGAAATTCAAGTGGAGCGTACTTTCTCGGAGCGAACTTACTTTGGACGAGTTGTCGGGTAACCCTTTTCGAACTGATAATCAGTTTTTGTGATATGATGCGATCACGCCTAACTTGTTTCATATATCACACCTGACGTAAAATTAAACAAATAGCTCCAGAAGTTACCAACGCTCTGACCAAATGATATTCCGAAATTATTACAAAAAAAGTATGACAGTTTTTCAACTAGGATTTCTAATATTTTGCGGCCGAAAATGGTAAAGCGTCTGACGACTCTGAGCTAAAAAGCGGTTCTTTTGATTTGGATAGAAAAAAAATATGACAATGATAGAAAAGCTTCCAACATCCAAACTAAGGCCTACGCTGAAGGCCAGACTGGATAAAGCGTCTTTTCCAAAAGTTCACCCAATGGTACAATGCAGATAGTTTTGACTTGAATAACTTATGCTTAGAACACAAATTTGGGCATGGATCATTGGATGACACTTTGTTTATGGAGTAACTAAGACAATAGGGTCTTTAGATGGTTTCATACATGGCACCTACGATTATTTGTGTCAAAATAAAGCAGATTAACTGACGGAATTTTTCTTTGACAGGGTAGTAAAATGTAGTAGGAAAAGGACAAAATGCTGGTTACCACAGGCTTCTTCCTGTACTAGTTGATGTTGGGGGCTCACGACCAGTTGCCCAGCTAGCTCAGTTGGTAGAGCTGTGGAACAAGTGTTCTGGGGGTCGTGGGTTTGAGTCCCATGTTGGGTACACATTGCTTCCTTGGTTTACTTCATTGGTGACAAGGTCAATTGTTGAAAGCCAGTAGGTGGCACTGGGAGGACAGGGGGGGAGTTAATTGGTAACCCACCCAGAAAATCGAGAGGGGGAGGAGTATTGTAATTGAAGTTGGGTAGACTCGTGACCAGTAGCCCAGTTAGCTCAGTTGGTAGAGCTACGGTACTAGCTAGTGTTCCAGGGCCCATGGATTCGAGTCCCACGTTGGGCAATTCTCCCTTGAGTTACTTCATTCCTCAGGGTCATTAAACCTTGATATTGTGTAGTGAAGCGCTAAATCATAAATGAAAGTAGTAGGTACGCAGCAGTAAATTGATCAGTACAAGTTATTGAATGGGTGATGTCATTTGATTATAGGATTCCTTTAGATTCTACCTAGTAGACGTCCTTAACTATTAACCAGACAACAAATTTTGGCCTGTCTTAATTTAAAATATTTGAGACTTGGCTTTAAAACAGAGGAAAACATTGTGGGAAAAGGAACAATCACTGGTTTCAAACTACTTCTTTTCACACAGTTTTTAAAAGCATTTTTATTAGGGTTGTTAACTCTTTACTTACCACTGATGACACCAGAAGCTTTTGTGGACACTGTAGATCAAGATCAGACTGCACAGAATGTGCAGTCTGATCTCTGATCTACACTGTCCACTGCTATACTCTAGATTATGACCAAACTGTCTCTTGATCTTGCAGCGGACCTGTATTTGTTGCCTTCAAGAAAATTTGATTTATTAATTCAGTGGTGAAAGTGTTCAGTAGTTGGATTGCTGTTTACATTAGTGAAACCTAGGAAACACACAAATGAATGAAATTTAGTAGCAATATGCCGAAAAACTGTTGAAAACTAACCAACTAACCACTCAAACTTGGTTTACTTTTGTTACAGATTTGGCTAAACTACCAGCTGTTTTTGAAAAGGCTTGCTAAACTTGCTGCTGAAAAAGCCAGTGAGGACAAGTCATCAGTGATTAGACAACATCATGTGTACGCAGCTGCAAGTGTAAGAATAGATATGTCTTTATCAGATGACAAATATTTGGACTTGTCCAAATTAAACAAAAACTAAACTTTTCAAATAAAAACTAAAATTTGGCTCAAATGATGATTAGGCCAAAACAAAATATATATATGGTTCTGGTTACCCGACCATGTCTAATTTTTCGACCAGACCCTAAACATTTATTTCGCCTGTTGAGCGTTCAGTATTTCACCACATCGTAATGTCATCATTGTCTCCTGAAAATTCTGTCACTTTACTTCTATTAATTGCCCCCAGGGCATGTTTGGAAAAAACAGTAAATTAAAAAAATAAAATAATTTTCCTACTTACGAGGGGTGATCAGAAAGAACGTGGACCAGTGCCGGTATCGGAATATTGTAATAAAAAAGAACTTGGAGTGTTTACTGTTTCTGAAAGTAACGTCCTTTGAGTTCTATGCACTTATTCATTCTTGATTTCCACGTGCGAAACACGTGTGCGAGCGCGTCACGTGACATTACTCTCAAGGACCCGGTCATAGCGAGGGTTAGCTCCTCTCTGCTCTCATACTGCGTGCCACATAGAGAATCTTTCAAAACAGGAACTAGTCAGAGGTCACATGGAGTCAGAACTAAATTATAAGGGGCGTTGGCTAGTGTTTCTATGTTTAGTTTTTGCAAAGTTTCCTGTCCAAGTGCGGCTTTGTGAGCTAGGGCGTTATCTTAATGTAAAGTGACGTCACTCCGCAGGACTTCAGGCTGTTTTTTTCGTATGGTGTTTGTGAAATTCATTTGAATAATGTGGGCATAAAACTCGGTATTGACTGTAGTATGTATAGATACAACATGATTTAGAAGAAAAAAAGGAGAATAGAAATACATGATGTATAACTTTACCAAGTGACTTCGAAAGGTTGGCTTTACCAGCGGAAGGCAATGTTTGATGTTTCCATACACTGCTTTGTTGTTTAGATTCAGTCTCGTTAAAGTGTGCCTATGTTCCATTGCATGTTGCAATACGATAAGTAAAGTTTGACCCCTGTACCCTAATGCTTTCTGAAATTTCTTAACAGATTTCGACCGTAACCCCCATTTTCTCGGACGTCAGTTGCCGAGGTACCCACCTTGTGCAAACACGGGACATTCCAAGATTCTCTGTCAGAATCCCCTGAGCACTTCTATATGAAATGTTGAATGTGTCAGCTATTTTCCTGACAGTATCTCGGCGATCTCGTTTTACATGCTGCTCTACATCTGTTATGATTTTGTCTGTGACTGATGTTGATGGACAGCCAGATTTATGGTCATCTTTAACAGTATCGCACCCTTGTCTAAATCGGCCCGATCCATGTACGAATATCAGATTCCTTGAGTGCAGAGTCCCCTTCATCTGTTTCTAAATCGGTTTTGATTTCCGATAAATACTTTATGATTACTCTCGACTCAAATAAAACGTCGTCCGATATTTTGGACCACTAATGCACTGTATGACATCATGAAAATGACGTCATACTTTACCTGCTTGATTATGACGACACTTGAAAGCTTGAGTCAGTTACCAGATAATTAATGCTCATCTATGCAAATTTTTGTAATCCTCCATGGAGTAGTTTTCAAAATAACGAGGTGGTCCACGATCTTTTTGATCACCCCACGTACCTACCTGAGTAAGTTGGTAACATAACTAATTACTCTCTGTAAAAGCTATTTGTAGACCTAACAAAAAGTACATGTATTTCAAATTACACAAAGAACAGCCATATGAAAAAAGAAGACGGCTTTCCCATTTTTTTAAAATTTCAACAAAGCTGAAAACATTGTTGTATCAGGAGTTATGGCTTGTAACAAGCAACTGCTTCTTTTCCCATTCTTCAGAAGTGGTACAATGTAAGGCCATAAAAAGACTAACAATACACATTTTTACAGTTATTTCTCAATTAGGAATATACACTGACTAATAACTTACTTAAAAAAAAAAACAGATCTATGGTTTTGTTAATGTATTAGAGAACCTTTGTAGCACATTTGTTTTATATATGAAAAGATTTTTTTTTTTTTGAGATCAAACTAATACATTATTATAGTACATGTGTTGCTTTTTGCTGAACTTTAGTTTTCTTTCTTTTTTTTCCAGAAAGTGCTCAGACAGAGTCGAGGCTAGTTTTGGAAAACAGTGGTTACAGTAATGCCTAGTTATCTTTTATGCACCTGTAGACATTTTAGTCTTTTCCACAATGAACCACAATGTGAATAGTTCTTTGCTTTTTTTTCAGGAGTAGTTTGGGAAGGACATATAATCAGAATGCAGTTTTCATATGATCTCACTTTTACTGGGATGGGATTTTATTTGTAGTTTTGTTGATTCTGTGCTCTTTATTTAACCCTTACCACACAATCCCAAGTTCTAATGACTCTGAGGAAGAAAACCTCTGAAAACTTTGTGGAAAAAAGAGAAAATGCTGGTACCCAGCATTTTCTCCTTTTCCCAGTGTTTTTTATACTCTCAATGATATATCTCATGATATGGGACACATCTGATTTGTCACCTGCAAAAGCTTTTGAATGAACAAGTCTAAAAATTTCTACTTTGGTGTTATGGGAGATCACTCCTTCCTTACTGCATAGCTTCATTCCATATAAAATAGATACCTAACAACTGTGTTAGGGAAAATTCTCTTTCGCTCCGTGGTCATGGTGTTGGTCTTTTAAAAACCTCGAAAAACGAGGATCTGTTACACACGGGTTTGAATCCCACCAGGTGTGGTTTGTATTTCAGCTACGCATTTGATGCGAACTTCCATGTTCATAAGATGTGGTAAAGGGTTAAAAATCATACATCTTTGATCAACTATATTGTCTTCAATATCTATGTCTAATAACTTTAGTAAAGTTGAACTCTCTATCAGACAATCCCATGTTTTAACGACTAGGATGGAAGGCTTTTGAAAAACATTGTGGGACATGAAGAAAATGCTGGTAACCAGCATTTTCTCCTTTTCACACAATCATTCAACCTATTTAAAAACAAATTCCTTCTTTTGTGTCATATTTAATTGTCATCTGCAAATGCTTTCATTTGGTCAAGTCCAAAATTTTGTGGTTTGATAAATGATTAAAGTACCGCAAATTTGATAAACCTCAAGAGCAACTCATTGTTTGAAAGACAAAAAAAAGATTTTCATTTCTTTTCTATGAATTCTCACAAAATCTATCCCTGATAAAAAATATTCAACAGATATTATTTACAATAAAGAATTGATTGCATTTATCATACCCCAGACATGACAGTTACCTGATAATATCATATACAGGTCCAACTATGGTACGATGACATAACCTGCATGCAGACTACTTTCAGCTAGGTTCTGGATTTGATTTGTCAAAATGTTGAGTCAAACTGCTCGTCCACCATTCATAAAGAAAAGTACTAGCCGACTAATTAGTATTTCTTACTGTTCTCTTAACTGCATGACAAAAATGTAGACTACTCCAAATTGAAAGCATTTACAGACAACAATTCAAACATGGCTCAAATGATGGATTTGTCTTTAATAGGGTAAAAAACATGGTGAGAAAAGGAGAAAATGATGGTTACCAGCATTTTCTTCTTTTCCCAAAATGTTTCCAAAAGCCTTCTTCCTCAGGGTTGTTAAAACTCGGGATTGTGTGATAAAGGGTTTAACCCCGAGTTTTAACCACCTTAAGGAAAAAGCATTTTCTTCTCTTCCCACAATATTTTATACTCTTTCAAAAACAAATTTCAGTTTCTGATCACATTTATTTTGTTGTCTGCAAATGCTTTAAATTTGGACAAGTGTAAAATTTTGTTGTTTGGTAGAGTTAAACAAAACTGTCAGAAATTGCAACAAATTGTTTATAAACTTGTAGGCATTTAGTAAAAGGTACTTGTATCATGCTGCAGTAACTTTCCTTGGGCTTGCATTTACTAACAGCTATCTGGGTAAATTTTTACATTTCACTTGATGACAATCACAAAACTTTAGCCTGATGAAATGTCAAATTTTCCCAGGCAGTTCAAAGTAAACAGAAGCCCCAGGTGAGTTACTTTACATAAGATTTTCTGTTTACATATAAGCAATGCTCGGGCAAAAAAATGGTTTAATGCATCTCTGTGATGCATGGTACCAAGCAAGTCATCACATTATTATGGATCTATAAAATTCATTTTGTGTAACAACCAACTAAATAGATGTACACTGGTCCTTTGAAATGCAGAAAATCAACCAGTGGCAAAAACATTTGAGTCATGCTCTGTGAAAACGGGGCTTAATGCAGATGCAAAAAGTATCGACCCAGGTCAGCCTGCGCAGTTCGCGCAGGCTGACCTGGGTCAAACCTTTTTGCTATCAGTCAATTTTCTGCATGTCAAAGGACCAGTGTACCCCCAAAATTCAGCTGGTTCTTAAACAAGATGGATTTGACTGATTCATGATTATTTGATATCTTGCTTGGTATAATGCTTCGTGGAGATGCATTAAGCCCCCTTTTGCCAGAGCCAGGCCCATTTGATCTAGGTTAGTCAGATTGTGCAGGGTGACCTTGGTCAATACTTTTTGCAGATGCATTGAGCCCCACTTTTCACACAGCATGACTTGTACATTTTACCTTTGGGTTATGTTGTGATGTTTATGTAAGTAGACATAACAAAAATACTCCATTCCTTTTAACATCTGAAAACAACATTTATCTGGGTTGAGTAACAATTTTCATGCTCTGATCATTTGAAAGAATTTGACAAGCTGTAAAAGTTTAGCTTTGAACCCTTTACCAAGCAATAAAATTTGGTGTCCATGGTTGTGAGGTAGAGTGTTGGCCTAGTAACCATAAGGTCCCAAGTTTGATATGCAGAATCGAGAGAGATTAGTATAAGTTGTAAGAACTTGTGTCTCAGTTGATGTAAACTAAATATGTTTAAACTAAAATTTTAGACCCTTCTAAAGGGTAAAGGGAGAAAATGCTGCGTACAAGCACTTTCTCCTTTTCACACCACGTTTTCAAAAGATTTCTTTTGCAGGGTTGCTAAAACTCGGGACTGTGTGGTAAAGAGTTAATTCTTGCAGCTGTGAAAAACATACAAAGTTTATTGATAAATAGATCCTCAGTTTTATCACTTAATGTATTTATAAGGGTTCTTCAGCAAAACTACCTAATGTTGAAATTAGAACACATACTGAGGCATTTGCAACACGCTCTGCAGCAAATATAAGAAAATCAGATAAATTATTTATCAAAGGCGATGGAGTAAAGGTACAGAGACTAACTTCTGTCTTACTCACACTCACATACTTGATATGCTTGACTTCATCTGAGGTTGAAACAGAAAGTTTAAGAAGTGTAAATTAAGCAAGAAAAACAAGTACTCATGCTGCAGCATCGATACACTTATCACATGTATTTGTAAAGATACAGATACACTTATCACATGTATTTGTAAAGATACAGATACACTTACCGCATGTATTTGTAAATATACAGATACATTTATCACACGTTATCACATGTATTTGTAAAGATACAGATACACTTATCACATGTATTTGTAAAGATACAGATACACTTACCACATGTATTTATAAAGATACAGATACATTTATCACACGTATTTGTAAAGGTACAGATGCACATATCACCATACTAGATTTTCTCGATCTACCATTATTTCTTGGTTAACTCGATCTGAAACATTACATTTTTTTTTAAAGTTCATTAGAAGCTTTAGGGTAAGGGTAGTATGAGAAGTTGCATACAGATAAGCTGTTAAGGTTATTATAAAAGTATGGTAATGAATTATAATTGTAAATATCTGTAAATACAATATTTATCTGTACATAAATGTTAATATAAACAAGAATTAAGACATCATAATACTTCAGTTTTTGCTTTATTTGTTTCTCTCTTCCTTTTCTACAAATAACAGTTTAACCATTAAAGTACCAATACCTTAGTTGCCTTTGCAGCCATTACAGTTCAAGATCAGACTGCACAAAACATGCAGTCTGATCTTTGATCTACACTGTCTGCTTTGCTGAGACATCTTGGACTAGAATAACTAGCAAATTTCTCCATTAGGGTGTTATTTCCGGACTGAAAATACCTGTTGGGTTTGTCTGGCGCTCTAAAAGTTGAGTACAAACCAAAAACTTGCTGTGAATACTGTCATAGCAGAAATTTCTGAGACAGCTAGACATTAAGCACTGATATGACATCACACTGATGCATAGATTTCTACAGAACAGGGCCCGTATTCACCAAACATTCTTAAGAATATTCTTGGCCTAAATCTGGATTTTGAAAGTAACACAACTTCTGATTGGCTAAACCATTTGGTTTAGCCAATCAGAAGGTGTGTTACTTTCAAATTTAGAACATTCTTGAGAATAAGACTAAGAATACTCTTAGGAATGCTTGGTGAATACGGACCCAGGACTGGTTAGCTGTTAGCTGTTCTCCATGTCTTTGAAGATAAAGGTACATGTAATTCCAACTTTAGTTTACCTGCTGATTAAGTTAAATGAAACTTTCTGGCCAACAGTAAAAAAAAAAAACATATATTGCAATTTCAGTTATTTTTTTGAGAAAAAAATCTCCTTATGGGACAGTGTAGATCCAAGATCAGACTGCACACAATGTGCAGTCTGACCTTGATCTACCCTGGCCGCAAAAATGCTTTGAGTTGCACCTAGCAGCCTAAGGGATCAAACTAAAACAAGTTCATGCAAAGATGCCATTACTTTCTAACATCTGGATTGGTTCAACAGGTCTTTCCCTCACAGTCCTGGTGACATAAAATCTCAACAACATTTTTACTTCAGCACATTCATTTGTCCATGATGGTCCTCGTAAAGTGGCAAAAGTAAACAATCTGGTGAAGAACATTTTGTCTGTTGGCCACTTTGTTTTCAAATTTATTCATGCAATTAGTCATTTCTTGTTTACTATTCATATTTACAAGGATGTTTTCAAAGTCGTCTGCTGCATTTTCAAAGTTCCATAGTAATTGATTAACTCTAGCACAAGGCAAAATTTTAGACTGGTCCAAATTGGAAGCAGTTGCAGACGACAAATCAAATGTGGCTCAAATGAAGAAATGATCTCTGAAAGGGTAGAAAACATAGTGGGAAAAGGATAAAATGCTGGTTTACCAACAACTTCTTGTCCCACTGTGTTTTCAGATGGCCTACTCGTTAGGGTCCTTACACCACTGGATTGTTCGGTAAAGGGTTACGGCACCTGATGGGAGAATCTTAGCCAGGGCCTAGGCAGTAATAATCTTTAACCACTCCTATTGCGGTCTCCTTTCACGGTCCATACAGATCTGTAGTAAAACGGTTTATCGCTTCCATAATTATCATCCCCTTCTTGACAAAGTAACATCCAAATATGTAAAAGGAAAAAATAGTCAAGTTGGAACCCAGACGAGGAGAATCAATGCAAATGGAAGTGAAAACCCATTATGTCTGTTGTCTTGGATCGAGATCCAACATCACCATTTGAAGTTTCATATTGTGCAATATTTCAGGAGAAGATAGCGAGCATACTCATGAGATCCGCTAGACTGGTATATGAGGGATAAATTGTAGGCAGCTTCCATCCTTAGATCAAACATTCCCTGAAAGAGAAAATATGAAAACCAGTCTACAGTTTGTCTTTGTACGTATATAATGTGAGCTGCTCTGGCAGCAGATGGTATAATGCATCTCCATTATGCATTATACCAAGCAAGTCATCGCAATCATAATTACAGATTCATAAAATAGATTTTGTCTAACAACCCTGTGAATCATGAGGTAGACTGTTCCTTGCAGACATGCAGAAAGTTGACCAATTGCAAAAAGTTTCAACCAAAGTCAACCTGCACTGACTGGGCAGGCCAACCTGGGTCAATAGTTTTTGCAGATGCATTAAACCTTTTTTTATAAAGCATGGCTCATACCCTTACAATAGCCATTTAACTCTTTACCAAACGACAAAATTTTAGACTGGTCCGAATTGAAAGCATTTACAGATGACAAAATATATGTGACTTAAAAATTGAAATTTGTTTTGGGAAGGGTAGAAAACATTGTGGGAAAAGGAGAAAATGCTGGTTACCAGCATTTTCTCCTTTTTCCACAATGTTTTAAAAAGGCTTCTTTCTCGGGGTCGTTAAAAGTCGGGATTGTGTGGTAAAGAGATAATATAATTTTATGCCCCTGCTTCTGGCAGCTTTGGAAAAAATTGTGGAAAAATAAAAACTGTAACAAGGAACATTGTTTTCCCTTTTAGTTTTCAATACTGTTGGAGAAAAAAAAAATTTCATTTACTCTAAAAATTGTATATTATGTTAAATTTGTTTAAATTTGTGGTTGGTCTGGAAATACAGAAATACAATAATGAAAAGTTTGCATGGACTATCAACTGCTTTGTTGCTGTGCCTGTTCACATTCTAACCCTAGAAGCTCCTTCCACAACTATAGTTGGCTTTGCGGCAAGTATAGATCAAGATCAGACGGCATAAAACATCAAGTCTGGTTTTTTTGATGCACATTGTCCACTGTATTGAATCAAAAACAACCATGAAATTGCAATTACTTGGCTCACATTTTTTGGCTGGAAATGTCTTTTGGATTTATTATGCATTCTATAGCTGGTGAACCACAGATGAGATCTTGTGAAAAGAATCCTTCCCTCAGATTTCTTGCAAATTTCATGAGAATATCAGTGACACGAAATCCTGGTTTCATTCATTCATTAACACTTTCCCACACAGCAAGTTTTAGACTATTCCAAATTCAAAACATCTGCAGACAACAAATTTAAACTCAGTACAAATGAGCTCAAGTTCTCTGACAACTTTGAAAACATTGTGGGAAAAGGATGAAATGCTGGTTACCAGCATTTTCTCCTTTTCCCACAATATTTTCAACAGGCTTCTTTCGTAGGGTCCTTAAAACTCGAAATTGTTTGGCAAAGGTTTAATTTCTAAAGCAAATTTAGGACAAAACGAATTTGAAATTATTTGTAAAAAATTTGTAGGCAACATAGTTTGGGTTTAGTGTATGATAGTGATAGCCCTTTACCAGTCAATCCTGCATTTTAACATCCTAAAACAAGAGCGGCAAACTGTTACAAAATACGCCCGTCCCACCACCAGTTGTTGAGGGGGGCTAATAATCATAAAGGGCAGGTAGAGGAAAATAGTAGTGCAGCAGAAATCATGTAAGTGGTTGAAAAAGGCATGAATGTCTCCTCTAATGTTAAGGAAACATGCATATAAAGTTTTAGGTCATTCCAACATGAAAAGACAAAGTTATATTGTAGAGAAGCATGAAAAGCTGTGAAAAAAAAATAATGAATAGGGAATAATTCCAAAAAAGCATTAGGTAAGGTTACGGCTCCAGTGCATTGCACTTTTCTTAACTGCAACGAACATGTTTACCAAGTTTCAAGTCAATTTGACTTGAGGTGACAACGTTCCATTCCGGACAAGCAAGAAATACTGTAAAAATGAAGATCAAAGTGGAATTACTCAAAATCCACACTAGGTAGAGTTATTGTTCTTGCACACTGTACTCAGTAATATTGCAACAAACATGCATACCAAGTTTGAAGTCGTTCTGACTTGAGATGACAAAGTTATATTCCGGACAAGCACTAAATGCTGTAAAAATGACGATCAAAGGGAAATAACTCAAAGACAGCACGAGATAGAATTACAACTCTTGCATACTGCACTGCCAAATATTGCAACAAATAAGCATACCATATTTCAAGTCATTCCTACTTAAGATGACAAAGTTATGCTCCGGACAAGCAAGAAATGCTATAAAAATGAAGATCTAAGGGGGAATAACTCAAAATTCGTACTAGGAAGAGTTATGGTTCTTGTGCGCTGCACTCCTTAATTTTTCAACAATCATGCATACTAAATTTGAAGATGTTCAGACGAGATGACAAAGTTATATTCCGGATAAGCAGAAAATTCTGTAAAAATGACAATCAAAGGGAAATAACTCAAAGACAGCACGAGGTAGAGTTATGGTTCTTTTGCACTGCACTCCATATTATTGCAACGAACACAAATGCCAAGTTTCAAGTCAATCGGACTGGAGATGACAAAGTTATGCTCCGGACAAAGAATTGGACTGTAAAAATGAAGATCAAAGTGGAATTACTCAAAATCTGTGCTAGGTAGAGTTATTGTTCTTGCACACTGTACTCAGTAATATTGCAACAAACATGCATACCAAGTTTGAAGTCATACTGACTTGAGATGACAAAGTTATATTCCGGACAAGCGCTAAATGCTGTAAAAATGACGATCAAAGGGAAATAACTCAAAGACAGCAAGAGATAGAGTTACAACTCTTGCGCACAGTACTTCCAAATATTGCAACAAATAAACATACCATATTGCAAGTCATTCCTACTTAAGATGACAAAGTTATGCTCCGGACAAGCAAGAAATGCTATAAAAATGAAGATCAAAGGGGGAATGACTCAAAATTCCTGCTAGGAACAGTTATGGTTCTTGTGCACTGCACTCCGTAATTTTTCAACAATCATGCATACCAAATTTGAAGATGTTCAGACTACAGATGACAGTTATATTCCGGACAAGCACTAAATGCTGTAAAAATGACGATCAAAGGGAAGTAACTCAAAGACAGCACGAGGTAGAGTTATGGTTCTTTTGCACTGCACTCCGTATTATTGCAAAAAACACAAATGCCAAGTTTCAAGTCAATCAGACTGGAGATGACAAAGTTATGCTCCGGACAAAGAACTGGATGCCGCCTGCCCGCCCGCCTGGACACCCACCCGGATGCCCGCCTGTACGCCATGGGTGATCCCATAATACGTCCCGTCTTAAACGGGCGTATAAAAAGAAAACCTTTGAAAACACTTTGGGAAAAGGAGATAATGCTGGTAGGCAGCATTTTCTCCTTTTCCCACAATGTTTTCCTCTCTTTTCAAAGACAAATCCCCTCATTTCAGCCACATTTGTCATCTGCAATTGCGTTTGACCTGAAAAGATCAAAATTTTGTGAATATGGTAAAGAGTTTAAAGGATGAGAGTAGTATTCAAGTCAAAAAAGAAGTAGAAAGGCACAACAACCCTTTACCACACAATCCCTGGTTTTCACGACCCTTGGAAAGAAGGCTTTTAAAAACATTGAGGGAAAAGGTGAAAATGCTGGTAACCAGCATTTTCATCTTTTCCTATCATGTTCTTTTTCCTACCTAAGCAAACTCCCAAAATTTGAGCCACTTTTGTCATCTGCAAATGCCTCCAATATGGAGGAATCTAAAACTTTGTCAGGTGGTAAAGAGTTACTCAAATAAAAATTGTAGAATATACCTCTCCCTTTATACATGGTGGCAGTTTTAGGACTTTGTCATAGTAATGTGCTGCTGCATACTGAATATCTGAAATAAAAAATTTGATTATTTAACACTATCAAAAATAACAATATTGACAGCATTTACAGACGAAAACTTAAATGTAGCTCAAAAGATGATACATGTATCTGCTTTTAAAATGGTAGAAATACACTGTGGAAAAGCAGAAAATGCTGGTTACAAGCATTTTCTTCATTTCCCAAATTTTTCTGAAAGCCCTCTTCTTCAGCATTGTTCAAGATGTTTTCAGAAACTCTCCTTCCCGGGATTGTTAAACTCAGGATTGTATGGTAAAGAGTTATAGGTTAAAAAAAAAGTGTGAAACAGAAAAATTGGCAAGCATAAAACTTATTTATAATAAGCACTTTGTTTCCTTGCAAATTTGTTTTTCAGTTGTGTCTTAATCCTCATGCTAACAGGTAAGGGTATTTCTAGGCAGAAAAAGACCTAAATATTGGAATCCTTATTCCAAGCCTGTTTCTAAAGGAAAAGATGGCTAATGCTGGTAATCAATATTTTCTCCTTTTCCCCAAAAATATCTGATGATTTCAAAGGCAAAGGCATAATCTGAACCATATTTACTTTACAATCTCCAAACCCTTTCAATTTACACAAGTCTAAAGTTTTGTTGTCTGGCAAAGATTAAATTCTTTACCAAAAAGCAATATTTTAGACTGGTCCAGATCCAAAGCGTTAGAGTCAACAAATTAAATATAGGTCAAAAAATTATTTCCAGTTCTGAAATGGTAAAATGCATTGTAGGAAAAGGAGAAAATGCTGGTAATATATACTCCTTTTCCCACAATGTTTTACAAAAGCATTCTTGCTCTAGGTTGTTAAAAGTGGATATTGTTTTACTCACTGATCTGGTGAAGAGCTCTGGCTAAATTGTAAAATGTCTCCTGGCACTCCCCTCTCAGCTCAATGTAGTTATTTAGAAATGCAATCCCCTGTAAAGACAATCTAGATGAGCTTAACCCTTTCCCAAACGACAAAATTTTAAACTCGTCCAAATGGAAAGCAATTTCAGACGACAAAATAAACGTAACTCAAAAATTGAAATTTGTTTCCAGCAGGGTAGAAAACATTGTGGGAAAAGGAGACAATGCTGGTTACCAGCATTTTCTCCTTTTCCCACAATGTTTTCAAAAGGCTTCTATCTCAGGGTCGTAAAAACCAGGGATTGTTTGGTAAAGGGTTAAAGCACTAAATGAAACAAATAAATGAGTCATGCTTTGTCAAAAGAGGGTTTAATGCATCTGCCAAAAGTATCTACCTAGGTCAGCCTGCTCAGTTGAAGCAGGCTGACCTACCTTGAAACTTTTTGATTTTGGTAAATTTCCTGCATGTCCAAGGACCATCCTACCTCATCATTCAATCAGTTGGACAAAATGGATTTTGTGGACCCATAATTATGTGATTTGCTTGGTACAATGGATCATGGAGATGCAATAAATATTCATACAGAATGGATAAGCAATACAGAATGTAACCCATAAAAAAGACATTTCCACTTTGTTCTACTCAAGAAATTTCACATTATGTATTAGAAGGAATCTTTTTACGAACAATAGGGTTGATATCGTTTAACTCATTTACAAAACAACAAATTCTTTGATTGGACCAAGTTCAAAGCATCTGCAGACAACATATCTTCTTAATGTGACGATTTCTGACTTTGATTGGGTAGAAAATATTGTGGAAAAAGGAGAAACTGCTGGTTACCAGCATTTTCTCCTTTTCCCACAATGTTTTCTATAGGCTTCTTTCTCAGGGTCGTTAAAAGTCGGGATTGTGTGGTAAAGAGTTAATACCCTAAGCAGGTGTCAAAAAATTAGATAAAGTGAGTGCATCTTTTCATGAAGTGTATTTCAAAAGCCATCTTTTGTATAAATATCAAAATTTGCACTGCCATAGAAATGAATTGACTCCTTTTCCCACAATGTGTTCAAGAGGTTTTTTTCCTCAGGGTTGCTACAACTTGGGATTCTGTGGTAAAGAGTTACAAGTTAAAAAGTACCTGACCAACCTGTGTGACTAGGTAATGTCTTTTTGCAGCAAACCGCTGTGACGCACAGTGTATAAAATCTAATCCCATGCATAAACTCAGTAACGGATCTGTGGGGGTTCTTCTAAATACATTTGCGTATTCACCTGTAACATGAAGTCTGTACAATGTATAATGTTTGCTATTCCCCCATGGCTCAGTGGTTCAATCCAGGGGTTGCAAGTTTGAGCCCTGTGCAACAGAATTAACTCCAATCTTTTACTGCCCGCCCGGGTGGCTCAGTGGTGAGCGTGTCGGACTCATGACCTGGTGGTTGTGAGCTCGATACCCGGTTGAGACGAACTTTCTTTCCGGCGTATTTTCGCCTCTCACCTCTGCTGAAGCATGTGAGAAAAGTAGTCGGTGGCTTTGGAAAGAAAGTTGTGTTAGTACTGGTGTGAGAAAGCCAGGAAACACATGTGCGTCACCGACCGCCATGATATGACCTTAGCTGTTAAAGTGGCGTTAAACCCCAATACAACCAATACAACCAATCTTTTACTGCTGAATATAATTTCAATTCGACCTTTACAACAAAACCCCCAAGATTTTACAATTTTGAGATAGGAGACTTTTGAAAACATTGTGGGACAAGGAAACAAGAGCAGTTGCTTTTAGTGAAAATCTTAAGTCAAAAAAGGGGCATAACTGTGTCAACTTTGATGGTTTCCTGCCCCTGTTGTATTGGTTCCTGTTTTGATAGTTAACATCTAGTCCAAGTTTGAAGTATTATCTTCAGTAATGACACAGATATTATAGAAAGTCAGAATTTATTTTGAAAATTCAAAGTCGAAAATAGGAGCACACCTGTATCAAAAATATTTTGATTCTTACTTGCCCCTGTTTTACAGGTTCCCCTTTTGACAGTTAACAACTAAGTTTGAAGTCAGTAATAACAGAGATATTATGAAATGTCAAAGGTTTTGCATGAAAACGACACAGATAACAACAAAGACACCAGGGCTTTGACATAACCTCAATATTTTCTTCTAGAACAGCCAAGCTAAAAATTCTGATAGCAAAAATTTTCTCCTTTTCCCACAATGTTTTCTACCCTTTAAAAGTCAAATCCTGCATTGTAGTAAGCAATTGATTCCAGTTTTGAAAGTTTAAAACTTTGCCATGTGGCAAAGAATTAACAAGGAAAAGCAACCAGAGGCTTGAAAACAGCCTTTGGACCAGTATTGACAGTTAGTGGCAATATTACCTTCTACAACAATGCTTTTTTATATGTATATATATGGTAAAGCAAGAGTTTTACTCACATAGCATCATAATTTTAATGCTGCTGAGGGAGAAGCCTCTTGAAAACATTATGGTAAATGCAGAAAATGCTGGTAAACAGCATTTTCTCCTTTTCCCCCAATGTTTTTGACCTTTAAAAAAGACAAGTTCCATCATTTGATTGACACTTAAATCATCATCTGCAAATGCGTTCAATTTGGATAAGCTTACATTCTTGTCGGTTGATAAAGATTTCATGACTCATCAAAGAAGGAAGACATAACAACAAATGGCTGTATTTCTTACTCTTTTTAGTTTGAGTGTATTTGCCATAAACTCTTTCCATACTTAATATAATTTCAGCAGCTTTTATGAAGAATAAGGTTCAAGATATGGCTGATGAAAAAGTCGTTTACTCTGTGAAACTATCGGACATAAAAGGCCTTGCAATTGCAAAATTTTGTTTTTCATCACAGGCTAAGACATCTTTTCTCTTAATTGAGCATTCTACAGCTTAAATCCAGAGACACTGTACTACAAAAACAATTAGAAAGATATCCTCTATGAAAATTACCCAGTGAATGTTTGTAGGACCCTGAAGCCATAGAGTTATGTCCATTTAGCACCCCCAATGCTATGTTAGATGGTTCCTGCAAAAGATAAATTAATGTCATTGACCTTTATTACCCCTTATTATTAACCCTTCACCACACAATCCCAAGTTTTAATAACCTTGAGGATAAAGGCTTTAGAAAACATTGTGACCAGCATTTTCTCCTTTTCCCTCAGTGTTTTCTACCCTTTCTGAGGAAGATTCCATCACTTCAACCACATTTAATTTGTCATCTGCAAATATTTTTCAATTTGGACCAAAATTTTACTGTCTGGTAAAGAGTTAAAAAACAATCTTACCTCCCTTTTAAATATAGAGAATAAAATATGCAAATGAATTCAACAATTACAATAACAGAGTATCATGATGTAGGTATTAACAAGGGCTGAGTAAAGTTCCACTTTTTATGATCTGCCCCAATAGCTCAAGTGGTAGGTAGAGTATGAGGTGTGATCCCCACAGCTGGCCACCATAAATTACTAAAATAGTCTTCTGAATGAGACGTTAAACTAGGTACCATGTGAAGGTACTATACACTAAACACATTAAGAACCATGTGTAGCTTAGGATGGATTTTGACCTGTACTTTGCACTCTCCCCTGTAACATTACTAAGTCTTCTAGGGAAATTCCCCTTATGGGCAACTAGTGGCGACAATAAATAAGCAAAAAATCAATCAACTGTAACATGCAATGGCCTGGTCACCCATCCAGGCACTAATGCACGTTGCTTAACTATCACGGAGAGAAATACATCAAACTGCATTGTTGTAAAAGCTAGCTCAACAGCAAGGCAGGTTTAAAGTGCTTATAAATATATCTAACCTCTCTCTGTGACATTAATTTCCCTTTCCTGAAGTCTCTACCACGAGACTTACATACAAAAAAAAAAAAACCCAGGGGAATATACAAGGGTAAGGCAACTCTGGCAGTTGTCATAATCCCACCACTGCCACCAAATGTTATGTAATGGCCAGGTCATCCATCCAGGCACTAACCGCAATGCCTTTGCTTAACTATAACGGAGAGAAATACACCAAACCACATTGCTGTAAAAGCTAGCTCAACAGCAAGGCAGGTTTGAAGTGCTTATATATCTAACCTCTCTCCATTAATAAAACTACTTTCTACAGCAACATACCACATTTGATTGTCTGAATTTGTTGTGACCATTGGTTTCTTGAGCTAAATGTCATAAATGTTGGTCAAAATAAGTATCCAGACTACCCTACATGTATCAGAGGCCATTATTGACAAAAAATGATAATCTACTTCACAAACCTGTATTACCCTTCGAAGACAAAAGCGGTTGTGTCTTGCATCTTTACATATCATGATGACTTGCATAAAGAGGTTCCAGGCAGCTGGATGGTCTAAATACTGTAACAAAAGGGAAAGGAAACTAATGAGCAGGGTACATGTATCCCTATTAACCCTTTACCACACAATCCAGTCTTAGCCCCCCTGACAGAGAAGGCTTTAGGCTTTTGAAAACATTACAGTAAAAGGAGAAAATGCTGGTATAAACCTGATCGTTGCAGGTTCAATACCCAGTTAAGGCAAACTTTCTGGCGATTTTTCGCCTCTCACCTCTGACACACGGGAGAAAACTAGTCAGTGAACTGGAAAAAAAGTTGTGTCAGTGCTGGTGTGAGAAAGCCGGGAAACATATGTGTAGGTGCACTGACTGCCCTGATATGACCCAAGCCGTTAAAACAGCATTAAACTCCAATACAAGCAAATAAACAATTCAAAATGGGAAGAAGAAGTAAATGCTAGTTACCAAAATTTTCTTTTTTTCTCAGAATGTTTTTGAAAGCCTTCTTCCCCAGGGTCAGAACGACCCAGGATTGATCAGTACCGGGTCGATGTTCAGAGACAACAAATACAATGGTGTCATAATATCTGGCCTTGAGTACAATTAATTATTTTCAGGCAAGATTTCAATTAACCCTTTACTTCACATCCCAAGTTTTCACAACCCTGAAGAAAAAGCCTTCTGAAAACATTCTTGGAAAAGGAGAAAATGCTGTTAATCAGTATTTTCTCCTTTTCCTACAAAGTTTTCTACTCTATAAAAGACAAATTCAATTATTTGAGTTATTTGATTTGTCGTCTGCAAGTGCTTTCAATTTGGACAAGTCTAAAATTTTGTTGTTTGGTAAAGAGTTAATCTTTTACCAAATAATCCTGCACTAAGCAAGCACCTGTGTTTTCACAATCCTAAAGACAAATGCTTTTCTCCTTTTTCAACAATGTTTTCTACCCTTTTCTTATTTTACAAAAATTAATTTTACTGATTTGAGCACCATTTGATTTATTGTCTGCACATGTTTTTTACTCTTTACTAAACAAAGAAATTTTAGACTCGTCCAAACAGATTGCATTTGCAGACGACAACATAAATGTGACTGAAAAATTGAAATTTGTTTTCCAAAGGGTACAAAACATCGTGGGAAAGGAGAAAATGCTGGTTACTAGCATTTTCTCCTTTTCCCACAATGTTTTCTTTCCAAGGGTCATTAAAACTTGGGAATGTATGGTAAAGGGTTAAATTGGACTTTTTGTGTTTTGGTTAAGAGTTATCCCTTATAGCACTGTATAATCCATACAGACATTTATGTTGAAAAAAAGACCCCAAAAAAATTGCAATATCGAGGTCGCTTGTGTCCAGTGTGATTTGGCAAAGCCAACAGTTTAAGTCTAAGATCACACTGCACCTGTAGTGGGATCTGATCTTGATCTAAACTAGCAACAGTGACAACTAAAAGTTGTAAAATTTGTTAAAGGTGCTTTAGCTCTTTACCACGAAACAAAATTTTGGACTAGGTTGGAAAAATTTGCTGACAACAAAATAAAGGTGACTCAAAAATTGAAATTTGTTTTGGAAAGGGTAGAAAACATAGTGGGAAAAGGAGAAAATGCTGGTCTCCTTTTTCCACTATGTTTTCAAAGGCTTTCTCAGAGTCGTTAAAAGTCCGCATTGTGCGGTAAAGGATTAAGGGTAAAGTATCACTGAAATATATAGAATAATTATCAATGAAAGAAACCATCTGATGTTATTCAACCCCCGAGGCATTAATCAGTCTCTCATAACAAACAAGTCAGACCAGAAAATTTTTAATCCGGAAAATGTCATTAACTTGTATCAAAAAACCTTTGGCTCTAAACACCTAAACAAAAAAATGTGAGGACCACAATGGTCCTATAATGCTCACCCTATTGATCAAGAGCTGCAATTGTGCATTGCAAAAGATGAATTCCATACCATTATTTGGGTCTGACTTTCCAATATTTAGTAACAGCGACATTAACCTGTTATTAAACAATCCTGACTTTCAACAACTCCTCGAAAAAAAAGGTTTTTGAAAACATTGTGGGAAAAGGAGAAAATGCCATAATCATTGTAATTGCCATTAGCAAGTGTTTGTCGACTTTCAATTTGGCCAAGTCCAAATTTTTGTCGTTTCATAATGATTAAACCTTAGTAGAAATCAATAGAATGTACATAATTGCATATCAGATCTATATACATGACTGTAAAGTTACAGACATAGCTTAACATAATGCAAATTTCTTTTTTGTTCTAATTATAGGTAGTGACCTTGACCATCACTGCAAGTGTAAAATAAAAGTATAAAGCATTATCTGTATATCAGGATCTGTCACATTTTGTTTTGCTATTGATAGAAACAGTGACCTTGGCCTTTAATTATGCTGTCCACCTAACATTTGTGCGTGCTCACCATACAAAACTTCATAAATGTCACTTATTATATAAAGATATTGCTGATTCCAGTTATATCTGTATCTAGTAACAGTGACCTTCACCTTTAGCCATACAATAATCATTCTGATTGTACATATGAAAATCTACTCTAAACCTTACAATTCGACAGCGTTAGACTTTTTTTCCCTTAGTATTTTTTCTAAAAAACATGTGACCCCTAGATTTTGGCCATCTTTGGCCACAAGGACATAACTTGAAGAACTTTAATAAAGGAATCCTAGGATGTTACATACCGGTACTAAATATCAACATTTCAGGCCTAATGGTTTCAGCCGAGAATTTTTCTTCACCCAGCCATCACATGTTTTAATGACCTTGAGGAAAGTCTTTTGAGAACATTGTGGAAAAAGGAGAAAATACTGGTAACTACTGTACAGTTTTTTCTCTTTCCTTTAATATTTTGTACCATATCAAAGACAAATCCTTTGATTTGAGCTGCGTTTCATCCATTAAAGCAAATGTTTTCAAAGTTGATAAGTCTAAAACTTTGAGATAATATTATAGCAAAAGGAGAAATTGCTTGTTACAAGCATTTTCTTCTTTTCCACTTTGTTTTGATAACTAGGAGGAAAAAAGATTTTGGCAAGAAGTAATATGTTCAGGCATAGATAAATAAACAAAAATGAAAATGTGAAATAAACCTTTATCAGTATCACAGTTCAAAAAGGCTTTCATTGCTCTTTGCCTCATACCATATTACAGGTTTCCCCAAATGGATAACATAAAATATAATAAAATGAAATAATGATAATTATTGTTGATTTACTCATTCTTTGATGGAGATATTAAAAAGACAACTAGCTTCAAGCTAACAAAAAATGCTTTCTTTTAAGTACATTAGACCCGCCTTGCTCATATAGATTAAGCCCAAAAAGAGGAGTTCTATATGACTTCATCTTTTATTTTAACCCTTTACCACACAATGCCGACTTTTAATGACCCTGACACAGAAAGCTTTTGAAAGCATTGTGGGAACAGGAGAAAATGCTGGTAACCAGCATTTTCTCCTTTTCTCACAATGTTTTCTACCCTACCAAGGGCAAACTTTATCATTTGGGCCACCTTCAATTTGTCGTCTGCAAATGCTTTCAATTTGGACAGGCCTAAATTTTTTTTCTTTGGTAGAGAGTTAAAACGAAAATCCTTAGTTTTATCGACCTTAAGCAAAAAGTCTTTGAAAACATTGTGGAAGAAAAAGAAAATGGTGGTAATCAGCATTTTCTCCTTTTTTCACTATGTTTTATTTCCTATCAAAGTCAAATTCCACCATTTAGGCCACATTTAAATTGGTGTATGCAAATGCTTTCAATTTGGACAAGTGTACATTTTGTTTGTGTTGTAAAGAGTGAAATGTGACTATTCAGATATTTGTAATATCACCAAACTTAAAAATTTTTTCATCAATGAATGATTCAATATTAGTTGTTTTCATAAACATTGCTGAGTAATGATTGGCTGTTTTTTTTTTTTTTTTCATAACTTCATGAAAAATAAAAATCCTGCAGTGCCAGAACTACTTCTGCTATCAAACTAATGTAAACAAACATGTATACAAGATTTCATGATGTTTTTCCTTCTAATTTCATATAAAGTCCGGAGTTCAAATACTAGCTAAGTTTATTTTCTCTGAATATCACAAATTAAATTCTAAGAGAGAACTTAAAATTCATTGTTGTTTTACTAGTAACAAATTACCTGATTTTCAACTTATTCAAGCCTATTAAACTCTTAACGATAGATCTACTAAATCTGCAATGTCCAATGCCATGATGAAGTCATGAATTACCATTACACATTATTTACGTCATGAACAAGCTGTTGTCCCACACTATGAAACACCAATGAAATGGTAATCAGAAACTGCAATATTGGAAATACAAAAATGACTTGCAGGCAGATAGTATTATTTATGTGTGTATTTATTTTCTGTGATATGAATTAGTAGGAATAAGGAATTTTTCTTTTTTGTTTTCATAGAGGTATGAAAACAAATAACCTTATCATACTTTTTCATACAGCATAATTAGATTTTTTGTTTTCATACCTCCATGAAAAAAAAATCTCTTCATTTCCTAGATAAAGTAAGACAATAGATGGTATTTCCTTGACCCTTTACAAAAGGAAATAGTTTTAGGCTTGTCCAAATTAAAGCATTTGCAGACAAAAAAATACATGTGACTCAAAATTTAAAAGTTGTCTTTGGAAGAGTAAAAAACATTGTGGGAAAACAAGGTAAGAAAACATGGTGGGAAAAGAAGAAAATGCTGGTTACCAGCATTTTCTCTTTTTCACACCATGTTTTCAAAAGCCTTCTTCCACAGGATGGTTAAAACACTGGATATTTTAGTAACAGGTAAACAGGCTCCTCGCTGACAATACATCATACAAAACAAAAGTAGGAAAACTGGCTTTTGCAAATGCTGACCTTAAATATTGTGCTCAGGTGAGCTAAAAAAAATTCTAAAATAGTCAGAGTATAAATAAATGGATTTCAGATGTTCAGAGTAATTCTTCTAGAAAAGCTGTGGGAAACTGTCACATATATTTTAGGTACATCTAAATTCATAATTACGTGCAAGACATTTTTTAAGAGATTATGTTAGTGCTGTTTGTTTAGCTTACACATTTGAAGCATAATTTCAGTTTGCAATATCTGAGTACAGCAATTTGATAAGCTTAAAGTCAGTAGAACTATTTATTAATTATTTTCGGCAAGAGCAAATGAAAGTTTACTTTCTTTTATCAATTTCATGTAAAAGAAACATTCAGTATTTTGTAGCTTCTCTGATGTAGCTGATACGGTATCTTATCAGCTAACTTTTTTTTTAATCTTTATTACTATTTTTAAGAGAGTGTGGCATTTCAAACATCACCCACAATAAAATTTTAGACTAGTTCAAATGTTAAGCATAAGTAGACAACAAGGTAAGTGTGTCTCAAATGATGGAATTTGTCTTTGTAATGGGTGAAAACATTGTGAGAAAAGGAGAAAATGCTGGATACCAGCATTTTCTTCTATTCCCACAATGTTTTAAAAAGCCTACATCATCAGGGCCATTAAAACTGAGATTGTTTGGTATAGGGCTCAAATTTTTTTCAGAGAAGAATTATCACCCGTTCTTTTTCTGTTTCAGTAAAAAAAGCAGAATGTCATTAAACAAGAGTGAGGACCTGACAGACAACCAGACCACAGATGTTTCATCTGACATCACTTTGAAAGACCTCAACGATGAGGTAGCAAAGATTTATTACGGAGCAGACATTTTTTTCGGAATACTGATCTTACCGGGGGTTATCGGTAACATACATGTTCTACAAATTTACATCTTGAAAAAACCTGCGAGTAACACGAGAGTGTACGTCTGCTTTCTGGCTATCATAGATCTGCTCTCCTGCGGAGCTTCCATGCCCTTTTCCATCGTTAACTGTCTTCTACCTTACATGTTCTACAATGACCTTGCATGCAAACTAGGCCTTCTCTTGAATGGTCTTGTGACTTTCGGAGCTGCAGTTTCGCTCCTGGTCATCACCATTGAGCGGTACAGAAAAATTTGCACACCATTCAAACCGCAAATTACCTTGAAGTATGCCAAGCTGTCATGTGTACTGGTTGTCATAGTAACATGTTTTTTTAACATACCTATACCATTCTTGTATGGAAGTACCAGAATTCCAACAATTCATCCAGATTTTTATGGCTATGAATGTTTCATACACTATGAATTGAGGGCCACATACTATCCAACAATCTATAATGGTTGCATTTTACTGATCACTTCCAGTCTCTGTACCATCATGATCATCCTTTATACTTTAATTGGGATTCACCTCTGGAGACAACAGAAAAAGATGAACAGAAGGAAATCCAGAAAGTACACAAGCACGAATGCTCAGCTTTCCCAACAAACAGAAATATCTTCTATAGCTGTATCAGATAGCCAGGACTCCGGTCATCACAGTTTTAGTATAGATATTCCTGAAACCCCTGAACCTCTGGAACATGGAGCCAAAAGGAAACAAGATATTACAATAGTTTCAAAAGACACAGAACCAAATGAGGAAACCTTGAATGGATCAAGCACAAAGACTGGTTCTGCAAGCACACAGGCTGGTTCTGCAAGGAAACAGACTGGTTCTACAAGCAAACAGAATGGTCTTCAACAGAATTCAACCAAAAAAGGAGGCAAACCTGGACGCAAGATATCACGTCAGAAGTCCACAGTCAAAGATAAATCAGACCAAGCAAAGAGAACAACCTATATGTTCTTTCTGATAACACTGTTTTATCTGTTCAGCTACATCCCGTATCCCATTCTACGTCTGTATCAGCTCCTCAATATGGACTGGTACCTTGGTCTCAGCCTACCTAGTCTGATCATATTCCACACGGCACTTGGTACTATGTATATCAACAATGTTGTGAATTCATTTATCTACACAGTCTGTGACAGGCATTACAGACAAGAGCTTATGAACTTTTACGCCAAGCTGTTATGCAGAAAATAAGGTTAGTCTGTAAATCTTATGCAGTTTTCTTTAACTTTTCAGTAGATAACAAAAATTTAGCCTTGTCCAAAATGAAAGCATTTGCAGACGACAATTTCAGTGTGGCTCAAATGGTGCAAATTTTCTTTGATAGGGTAGAAAACATTGTGGGAAAAGGAGAAAATGCTGGTTACCAGCATTTCCTCCTTTCCCGACAATGTTTTCAAAAGGCTCCTTTCTCAGGGTTGCTACAAGTCGGCATTGTGCGGTAAAGGATTAACCTTTCTTAATTCTACTCGCATACTAAATATTAATCCTTTGCCAAACAATACCATTTTTCAATGACTCTGAGTAAGAACACTTTAAAAAACATTGTGGGAAAAGGAGACATATCCTTTCATTTGCCACCGCATTGTATTTACTAACTCAAAATCTTGTCAAATTTGGACAAGACTTTTGTTTTCTTGAAGAGAGTTAATACTTTCAATCAACAGATTAGGTGAGACAGATTTATTGATTGGATTGAATTTAACCCCCTACCACACAATCCCCAGCTTTAAGGACCCTGATAAAGAAGGCTTTCGAAAACATTGTGGAACAAGAGCGACAAATTGTCGCAAGATACGCCCGTCCCACGCCAATTGTCGAGGGGGGATAATAATTGTAAAGGGCAGGTAGAGGAAAATAGTAGTGCAGCAGAAATCATGTAAGTGATTGACATAGGCATGAATGTCTCCTCTAATGTTAAGGAAACATGCATATAAAGTTTCAGGTCATTCCAACATGAAAAGACAAAGTTATATTGTAGAGAAGCATGAAAAGTTGAAAAAAAAAAAAATAATGAGTAGGGAATAATTCCAAAAGGGCATTAGGTAAGGTTACGGCTCCAGTGCATTGCACTTTTCATAACTGCAACAAACATGTTTACCAAGTCTCAAGTCAATTTGACTTGAGGTGACAAAGTTCCGTTCCGGACAAGCAAGAAATACTGTAAAAATGAAGATCAAAGTGGAATTACACAAAATCCGCACAAGGTAGAGTTATTGTTCTTGCGCACTGTACTCCGTAATATTGCAACAAACATGCATACCAAGTTTGAAGTCGTTCTGACTTGAGATGACAAAGTTATATTCCAGACAAGCACTAAATGCTGTAAAAATGACGATCAAAGGAAAATAACTCAAAGACAGCACGAGATAGAGTTACAATTCTTGCGCACTGCACTTCCAAATATTGCAACGAATAAGCATACCATATTTCAAGTCATTCCTGCTTAAGATGACAAAGTTATGCTCCGGATAAGCAAGAAATGCTATAAAAATGAAGATCAAAGGAGGAATAACTCAAAATTTGTACTAGGAAGAGTTGTGGTTCTTGTGCACTGCACTCCGTAATTTTTCAACAATCATGCATACCAAATTTGAAGATGTTCAGACTAAAAATGACAAAGTTATATTCCGGACAAGCAAAAAATGCTGTAAAAATGACAATCAAAGGGAAATAACTCAAAGACAGCACAAGGTAGAGTTATGGTTCTTTCGCACTACACTCCATATCATTGCCACAAACACAAATGCCAAGTTTCAAGTCAATCAGACTGGAGATGACAAAGTTAAGCTCCGGACTTGCAGAAAATGCTGTAAAAATGACAATCAAAGGGAAATAAATCAAATACAGTACGAGGTAGCGTTATGGTTCTTTCCCACTACACTCCGTATTATTGCAACAAACACAAATGCCAAGTTTCAAGTCAATTGGACTGGAGATGACAAAGTTAAGCTCCGGACAAAGAACTGGACTGTAAAAATGAAGATCAAAGTGGAATTACTCAAAATCCGCGCTAAGTAGAGTTACTGGTTTTGCGCACTGTACTCCGTAATATTGCAACAAACATGCATACCAAGTTTGAAGTCATTCTGACTTGAGATGACAAAGTTATATTCCAGACAAGCACTAAATGCTGTAAAAATGACGATCGAAGGGAAATAACTCAAAAGACAGCATGAGGTAGAGTTACAATTCTTGCGCACTGCACTTCCAAATATTGCAACAAATAAGCATACCATATTTCAAGTCATTCCTACTTAAGATGACAAAATTATGCTCCGGACAAGCAAGAAATGCTATAAAAATGAAGATCAAAGGGGGAATAACTCAAAATTCTTACTAGGAAGAGTTATGGTTCTTGTGCACTGCACTCCGTAATTTTTCAACAATCATGCATACCAAATTTGAAGATGTTCAGACTAGAGATGACAAAGTTATATTCTGGACAAGCAGAAAATGCTGTAAAAATGACGATCAAAGGGAAATAACTCAAAGACAGCACAAGGTAGAGTTATGGTTCTTTTGTATTGCACTCCGTATTATTGCAACAAAAACAAATGCCAAGTTTCAAATCAATCGGACTGGAGATGACACAGTTATGCTCCGGACAAGCAGAAAATGCTGTAAAAATGACAATCTAAGGGAAATAACTCAAAGACAGCACAAGGTAGAGTTATGGTTCTTTAGCACTGCACTCCGTATTATTGCAACAAACACAAATGCCAAGTTTCAAGTCAATCGGACTGGAGATGACAAAGTTATGCTCCAGACAAGCAGAAAATGCTGTAAAAATGACAATCTTAGGGAAATAAATCAAAGACAGCACGAGGTAGAGTTATGCTTCTTTCGCACTACACTCCGTATTATTGCAACAAACACAAATGCCAAGTTTCAAGTCAATCGGACTGGAGATGACAAAGTTATGCTCCGGACAAAGAACTGGACGCCGCCCACCCAACCACACGCCCGCCAGCCCACGTGATGCCCATACGCCATGGGTGATCCCATAATATAATGGTATAAGTGACAATCACATTGTGTAATTTGTGTTTCTATTTAACATATCATATTTTCATTCCATCCAAAATTCACCATGGATCACACAAAGCATTGTAAAGGAAAGATTTTCTATACCACAGATGCAGTACAAGTTTCCTTTCTCTTATATCAACTCCAAGTGTGCCATCCATATAAAATGGACTTTTCATTCACCAAAAAAAGATATAGATATTTAGTTTTCAGGTTGTTTTTGATAGATTATTTTGCAGAGTATTGGTGTGGACCCCAAATTAAACCACACAGAATGTAAAGTCAGATCTGGATCTACAGTGCCCATACAACAAACTACAACTGCCTTTTGAATCCAAAGGGTAACCTCTTTCCAAATGACAAAAATTTAAACTTATCCAATTTAAACTGATTTGCATACAAAAAGTTAAATATGGCAACTGTTGAGTTGAAAACACTGTGGGAAAAGGAGAAAATGCTGGTTTAGCCTTCCTCTTTAGGGGTCATTAAAGTACAGAATTGTTTAGTAAGGGGTTCACTCTTTTAGCATCAAGTATAATTATGCAGTAAGTTCAACCTCTTTGAGCAACAGAGGAAACAAACCATTGAAACTTAGAGAGATTTTATCATGTAGGCTTGTCCAAAAAGAAGCCGACAGTATAAATTGAAGATCAGATTGCAAGTTATATGCAGTTTGATACTGATATATGCAATCTGCAAAAGGTCTTCTTTGGTACTGAAAAGGTTAATGCCTTAAAATTATTGTTTAAATAATTGATTTCTGTCCTTTGCTGGGGTAGAAAACAATGTGGGTAAAGGAGAAAACGCTGTTTACCAGCATTTTCTCCTTTTCCCTCAATGTTTTCAAAAACTATCTCTTTCAGGGTCGTTAAAAGTCAAGACTTTGTGGTAAAGGGTTCACATTTACTGGAACCATAGAAGTAATGACTATTTTCATTATCAGTTTTCTTAAATGTTATCATTGTGATCAATAAATGTTTTTTTTCGTGTTTGTTTAATTCTTTTCTATCTTCTATGTATAGAGTAAAAGATTCCCTTATAATTCCCCTTTGATAATTTTTTTTTTTTTTTCAAATTATTTAACCCTTTATCACTCTATCCTGAGTTTTCATGACATTTCAGGAAAAACGCTTTTGAAACATTGAGGGAAAAAGAGAAAATGCATTTTCTCCTACACCTAGCATGTTTTCTGCCTTGTCATAAACAAATTTCAATTTTTGAGTCACATTTAATATTCTGTCTGCAAATGCTTTCAGATTGGACCAGTCTAACATTTTGTCGTTTGGTGAAGAGTTAAATGTTATTATTGTGATTAATTAATATTTGTTCATATTTGTTGAAATCTTTTCTATCTTTGTTGTATAGAACAATAAATTCTCTTAAAAGTCCTGTTTGTTAAGTTTTTCTCAAAATCATTAATTCTAACATGACACATGAATTCGGCTCTATTAACACAGTGCAAGGTAAGTGTGGTAAAATCTACGTCATTCTATATAGAGTGACGTCATTCTGTATAAAGTAAGTCGCCTGTGGCTGTTCCATGTATTTGCTCTCCGATATTTTATGGATGAAAGTCACTTGATGTAAACAAGTCGTCATTTTCTGCTCCTTGACCAAGGAGGAAGGAATATCCTCAAGGATTTATTGATATTAGCTGTTTTAATAAAAACTGACAATGATGAAACTATCTGAATTGGTACCAGTAAAATATGTAAATCAAGTACCTTTTCAAGTTGAAGGTTAGTTCAAAATTGACCAGAGTTCCATTGGAAATGGGATTGGGAGTGGGTGGAGTAGTATTCAGAGCATTCAAAGCAACTACAACTCCAATGCTTGACAATACATTCATTCTTCTTTGCCATTTGAAAGGGAGAAAATATAACAGAAAACGCTGCGGTTTGATACCTAAGGTTTCATTGAAATTTTTATTCTTTTCATATTTATCAACTGGGCAATGGGGTTTTATTCAATGGAATATAATCTGCATCTGCGTTTTTACACTAAATATGAACTTGTTTTCCTTTGATTAAGAGTTGGTCACGTTAGAATCGAAATAATCTTCTTTCTATCATGGTTTATCGTTCAATAAACCATATTGTGTGTTATGAGGCGCAATGAATAAACCACTCAGGCTATCGCCCTTGTGAATTATTCATTGTGCCTCATAACTCACAACTGTGGTTTATTGAACGATAAACCACAATAGAAAGAAGATTATTTCTTAAATATAAAGCTCATGGATTCAATAAATGCTTGAATTACATACATTATGTATGGTTGCTTAGAACTGCCACCAATTACCAAATAACCACATTATTAATCCACATCTTCCACACATACAGAGAGATATTGTAAAATGTTAAAGTTTTTGCAGGAAGCAGACGACTACGACGATGCCAGGGCTATGACAAAACTTCAACATTTTCTTCAAAAAACAGCCAAGCTAAAAATGTATCTGTTTCTCTCTTTCAAAATTTCTCCCATATGGCACCAATATTACATACTAACAGGTCTGTTAAATAGCCTGAATTGTAATGGATTTTATCTATTATCAACAGTAAAATATTGCTTACTTAAATGAAAAAGGTTCTAGTGCATGATTATATGTGAAAACACTGTGACCTTGTGATGAGCAATTTCTCCTTTCGATAAAATGTTTTCAAAATTATTCAGTTGCAAAACTTAAAAAGTCATCTGAAGTAGGCAAGAAATCATTCTACAGAGAGAGTTCTGACCCAGGTTTTAAAATCAACAGCAACAACGTTACCTTTAATACAAGATCCTTTGCAATGGCATAAGCTTTCAGAGAATTCTTTGTAAGTAAAGCTGCATTCAAGATGAAAAATTCAAAATCCTGCAAAGCAAAAAAAAAAAAAAAAATCATTAACCCTTTACCAAACAATCTTGTCTGGGTTTCATGGGAATGTCCTTGGGCAAGACACTTCAGAGCCCTAGCACTGGTGAAATCCAGGACATACATAAATATGTGATCTGTGGCCGTGATACAACTGAAATCATGTTAAAAGTGGCGTAAAGCACCATTCAATCAATCAATCAATCAACTGAACAATCTTGTGTTAAAAATCCTTTGAAAAGAAGGCTTTTGAAAACATTGTTGAAAAAAGAAAAGTGAAAAATGCTGGAAACCAGCATCTTCTTCTTTTTCTAAAATGTTTTTTACCCTTTCAAAGACAATTCCCATCATATCATACACCATCTTTGGTCTCCAATTACTTTTAAAATGGGTAAATCTACTATTTTATCACCTGTGTTAGCTAATGCTTTCAAAATGGGGCAAATCTAATGCATGTATTTGCTGAGCTGGTTAAAATTTAATTCTTTACCAAACAACGAAATTCTACACTGGTCCAAAGCATTTGCACATGACACTTTAACTCTTTCCCAGATAACAAAATTTAAGCCTTATCCAAGTTGAAAGCATTTGCAGATGTCAATTTCAATGTGGCTCAAATGGTGCAATTTTTCTTTGATAGAGTAGAAAACACTGTGGGAAAAGGAGAAAATGCTGGTTACCAGCATTTTCTCCTTTTCCCACAATGTTTTCAAAAAGCTTCTTTTCCAGGGTCGTGAAAAGTCAGCATTGTGCGGTATAGAGTTAAATTGGCTCAAATGATGGTATTTGTGTTTGATGAGGTAGAAAACATTGTGGAAAAGGAAAGAAAAAAATTTTCTGCTTGTCAAAATTAAAAACATTTACAGACAAGAAATTGAATGAGGCTCAAATGATGGAATTTGTCTTGGAATGGATAGAAAATCTTGAGGGAAAAGGAGAAAATGCTGGTTAGCAGCAATCTCTCCTTTTCCCACAATGTTTTCAAAAGTTTTTTTATATCCAGAGGTAGTTAAAACATTAAGTGGAATTGTTTCATAAAGGGTTTAATGCAGGTTTCACCTTGTCCAAAAAAACTTCTCCCATAACTTGACTATTTATGAACAGTGTACTACCAAAATTTGGTGACGTATTAATCGAGTAAAAAGTTACAAAGGATTTAAAAACACCACTAACTGCTACCCAGTGCATGATGCAAGACCACTTTGACATGACTTAGAGAAGTCATCTTAAACTTTTTCCAGGTAGTCACCACCAGCATGTACCAGTATACATTTTATATAACGGGCGACACATTTATTGTATGGGACAATGTAGAATTCGTTTATTGAAGGTAGGAAGTCACAATCTGCAGTGTTTGGATGTGATTTAATCTATGCAGAAGTGAGCAAGAGTTGAAATGGTTGACACACTCTGGTAAGGGAAGCATTCTCAGTTTTATTATGTTAGTGTATTTTATCTTACTGAAGTATGAGGAAATAACTGTCTATCCATCTGGTTCTCTGTGCACTAGCAGCATGCCTCGGCGTTTCATTATACCACTAACATCTGTTTTCCGCCAGACTTAGAAACTCTTGCCTTAATCAGAGATAATGATTTCGGTGTTTTATAATAAAACTGAATGACTCAGTTTATTTCATACATAGACAACAGTCCATTTAGTTTTCATAGATAACAGAAAAATTGTGCGAACAATGGCAAAATCTTAATTAAAGTTAATTAATATTCCTTTAAATGGAAAAAAGTTTAAGATGACTTTTCAAAGTAACATCAAAATGGTCTTATGTCATGTGCCGGGTAACAGTTAGTGGTGTCTTTTAATCCTTTGTAACTTTTTACTTCATCGTTGTATTTTGATGAAATTTCTAGCATGTATCTTTGGCATATCCAATAATATGTCACCAAAATTTGGCATTAAACTGTAAATAAATAGTTGAGTTAGAAAAGTCTACATTCTTTTTGGACAACCCTTGTACATGTATATGCAATACTTACAGCAATGGTAACCTCAGACTTATGGAAAACTGGACACAACATACCAAGCATACATATATCCTCCAATTCATCAAACATCTTCCTATGTAGCAAGGCTTCACATAACTGGGCAGGGAAAAAAGAAATCGAACAGATATTGTTATAAGTCCACTGATTGTATGGTATTTAATGCCGTTTTCAACATTATTTCAGTTATATCCCAGTGGCCAGTACACCTATCCATGCTTTCCTGGAGTTTCTATTACCAGTACTCCACAAAATATTCTTTCCAAGCCACTGGCTATTTCTATTTTCCCACATAACCATCGAAACAATTATCTTCAGAGGTGAGAGAGGTATCCTGTTGTAATGACTACCGGTATCATCAATCCTCAGAAAGAAGCTGGTCAAGCCGGGCATTGAACCAGCAACCTCCTTGTTCTCAAGTCCTGTACGCTACCGACAGAGCAACCTAGACTTGTCTGTAAGATCACTTCTGGTCAGATATGTGATTTTACTACCAAGTGGTCTTCAAACTACACTTGACACCCATAGATTATTTTTTGAACCATGCTACATCACACATCTTCTTACATAGCAAGGCTTGACATAAATAGGCGAAAAAAAAAACAGAAAATTTAAGCAAACATAAATTGCAATAAGTTCATAACCTTTCAGATATGTGAATTTACATTGAAAGGCTTACAGCTTTGAAATCGTTGTGAAGAAGAATGGACAACTGCCTTTTGAACAATGTATTCCATTAACTAGTTTAAACATATTTATTTTACACTGATTGAGAAACAAGTTCTTGCAACTTATACTAATCTCTCTCACTTCTGCTTCCTGGGAAACACACCAATACTTGAGCCGCATGTGTTGGCCAATGAACAGTCCAAACAGTTGACAACCGCTCCCAGGTATCAAACTCCGGACCTTATGGTTAAGAGGCCAGTGCTCTACCTCACAACCACAGACACCACACAAATATATTCCATCAATTCTAAAAGATCGTTTCAAACCTATTTTCTTCTGGTTCACTACCTACATTTCCTTTCTGGTGAGTATTCAAATAGTAGGTATTGCGGCATACAGCCGTTTGCATGAATGTTTTATGAATTTTACAGGGTTTAAATAAATCACTTTCAATACATGTCGAATTGCACCTAATGACCAATTTCTTCATTTATTATTTTCAGGGACTACATTATAAGGGAACCAAGTACAGCACATTTACCCTTAACCAAACAACAACAGACTCATGAAGACTGAAAGCATTTGTGAAGGAGAAACTAAACATAACTCAAATGACGATTTTTTTTTTTTTTTTGAAAGTAAAAAGAAACAGTGTGGAAAAAGGAGAAAATGCTGGTTACCAGCATTTTCTCCTTTTCTCACAATGTTTTCAGAAGTCTTCTACCACAGGGTTGTGAAAACCTGGGATTGTGTGGTAAAGGGATAACCATCGAGCCACTCAGGCCACTCAGGCAGTGTGTGTGTGACTTTAATAAAAAAGAGCATCATAAGTAGGGAAATATATATCCTAAGGAAGCCATCAAGAGCATGTCACATTGGACCCCCTCTTCTGTGACCTTGACCTTGCAGCCAGAAGCCTGAGCCTCTGCTCTGCACATTATCTTATCAAGGTGCACTCATGTGTGCAGTATTTTAAAAATCAGACCAGCAGCTCAACAAATCTGGAGTGGACATGGTTTTAGATCAGTATATGACCCGTGAACTTCTGCTGTGACCTTACTCTTGGGGCCCTGCCACCGAAACCTCTGCTCTGCATGTCCTCTCATCAAGATGCACACATGCATAATATATTTTCAAAAACAGGCAAAGAGCTCAAAAGATATAGAGGGGACACAAAATTGCTAACTGACAAATGGATGGGCAAAGGAATAACCAGGGGCACAACATAATTTTATTCCTTCAGATGTATAACAAATAAATTTGTAATACCAACCAATTTGAACATATCCCACAGGTCTTCATATTCAATCATATGAGTTTTGTTTTTGTTTATCTTGAAAGTACTTGCTGAAATTAGAGATGAAAAAAAAATGTTTTTGTATCGGTATAACACTCTTTTGTATTAACCCTTTACCCAACAATCCCGGGTTTTATCGACCCTGGGCAAGAAGCCTTTGGAAAACACTGTGGGAAAAGAAGAAAATGCTGGTAACTAGCATTTTCTCCTTTTCCAACAATGTTTTCATCTCTATCAAGAAGACAGTGTGCCATTTGAGCCAACTTTTATTTGTCCTCTGCAAATGCAGTCAATTTGGACAAGTCTAAAATTCTGTCGTTTGGTAAAGAGTTAAACTGTTTCAACATAATTTATCTCCAAGACGTTCTGAACTCTTTGCCAAACAATCTCAAGTTTTAATCACTCTGAAAAAAATGGTGTTTAAAAATATTGAGGGAAATGAAGAAAATGCTGTTTACCAAGATCAACTCTAGCATTTGAGCACATTCAATTTATCGTGTGCAAATGCTTTCAAAATGTACATGTCTAACATTTTGTTGTCTAGTTAGGATTTGACAAAATTTTTGTATTTTCTCTCATAAAAATTTGCTCTAGCCTGAGCAGATTGTATTCGCTGATCAGAGTTTAGGGGTCCTCTGCGGCTTGGCTGTTAAGGAGTTGGATTCCAAATCTGAAAATTTGGGTCTGATCCTTGCTGGCAGCACTAACTAACTTGCAGTGTCCATGGGCACAGCATTGCAGAGCACTAGCCCAGAACTGGGGAAACACATGAGAGCCATAAGTGAGCTGGCACCATTACATCACTGAAGTAATGTACGTAAATTTAGTACGGTATAAACCACTTTTGTTTACATATTTTGTAACAGTGATGCAATGTAAAAAATGTTACACAGGATAGAAAACATTGCTGGAAAAGGATAAATGCTGGTAACCAGCATTTTCTTCTATTCCCAGAACTTTTTAATTGCCTTTTTCCGAAGGGTTGTCTAAACTCCAGGAAAGTATGGAGAAATACACAGGCCACAGTAATATTGCTGAAATCATGTTGAAAATGTTGTTAATGACAAAAATGTAGGCTTGTCCATATTGAATGCATCTGCAAACGAGAAATTTAATGTGGCCAAAATAAAGATTTCAATCTTTGAAATGGTAGAAAACATTGTGGGAAAAGGAGAAAATGCTGGTTATCAGCATTTTCTCCTTTTCCCACAATGTTTTTGAAAGGCTTCTTCCTCAGAGTCATTAAAACCCCGGATTGTTTGGTAAAGGGCTAAACACCATACAAACAACAAGTCATCATAAAAATTATGAATTGTTCTGTATAGAGTTAACAAGTCTTTCCATCGTTTGTAAAAAATACAATTCCAGCAAGTGAATAGACATGTCATAGCTTACATTAAAGTAGCCTCAAGGGGAGGTGAGGACCATAGACTGGACAGCATGTTCTGTGCAGTCTGATCTTGACCTATGCTGTCTGCAAAACTACTTTTAGACCAAGGACAGAAAGAGGACTAAGAGAACACAAGTACAAAAAAAATTTTTTGTGCTTTTCAATGGCTTATAGAGATCTAATAATGAGTTATACCATATAAACTCACCATTAAATTTTATAATTCACCAGTTAACTTTATAACTTTTTCTCGCCGCAATTACTTGTTTCTCCATTGCATCTCTCCTTTTTCTAACGTTATCATCTATTTGAAAAAAATATGTCTCCTCTCCTGAAACTTTTAAAATTGTTGATTATCAGGAAAATTTTACTTTTTATAAACTATTCAATATTCTAGTAAATAGTATAAAAGAAATAGGATAATTGTTTGTTTAAGTGTATCATCTGAATTTCTTTCACTGGTGAAAAGCAAGGGTAATAATTTTACACGTGGCTTTGCCACTCGTGACAATGCAGCCTTTTTTTTTGATGAAAGAAATTTTGATCATACATTGATACAAACAATTAACCTCCACATAACTTACAACATACCCATTTTCATTGATTCTTTCCCTTTAGTTTCAAAATAGGTCAACACTATCTCTTTTCTGTATCTATAGGATCTGATAGCTTGTACATATTCCACTGAAAATAAACAAGAGCAATCCAAATTGAAAGCCTTTGCAGACGCCAAATAAAATGTCGCTCAAATGTTGAAAAATGTCTTTAAAAGGGTACAAATATTATGAGAAAAGGAGAAAATGCTGGTAACCTGTATTTCATTCTTTTCCCCCAATATTTTCAATCCTTTCAAACAAATATTACATTATTTTAACCAGACATAATTTGTCGTCTGCAAATTCTTTCAATTAAGATAAGTCTGGAATTTCTATGTCTAAAGAGTTAATATTAATCATACAATGCTGATCTACAATCAGGGTGTATATTTTGTACAATTTCACCTTTCCCTACACTGTTTGCAAAACAACCGAAGACGTAACTAGCATTCCTAGACAAGTTCAAGGTTGTTCTAGTCAGAACATCTCACAAAATGTCTTAACTGTGTAGATCCAATATGGGACTGCTTTCTGTCATTCTGTCTGATCTTAATCTTGATGAGCCATGTTCTGTGAAAAAGGGGCTTAATGCATCTACAAAATGTACTGACCCATGTCAACCTGATGTGGCTTAACCTATTACCACACAATCACGACTTTTAACTCCTGTGAGAAAGATGACTTTTCCAAACATTGTGGAAAAAGAAGAAAATGCTGGTAAAAGCATTTTGTCCTTTTCCCACAATCTTTTCTACCCTTTATGACTCAAATTTCACTATTTCAGCTAAATCTATTCTTTTTTCTGCAATGCCTTTGAATTTGGACCAGACTAAAATTTTGTTGTCTGGTAATGGCTTAAAACAATTATATAAGGGTCGACCATGTCATCATTTTAGACACACTGAATTTGTTGTATGCATATGTCTTAAAATTGGGTAAGTCCAAAATTTTATCAAGTACAGAGTTATTAAACTCTTTACCAACTAACAAAATTTTGGACCTGTCCAAATTAAAAGAATTTGCAGACATCAAATAGAATGTGGCAAAAATGATAAAATTTGTCTTTGGAAGGGTAGAAAACATTATAGAAAAAGGAGAAAATGCTTGTTTACGAGCATTTTATCCTTTTCCCACAGTGATTTCAAACGGCTTCTTTCTCAGGGTTGTTAAAATTTTGGATTGTGTGGTAAAGGGTCAACTCTCTACCAACTAACAACATTTTAGACTTGCTCAAATTTCAGAGCATTTGCAGACATTAAATAGAATGTGGCTCAAATGATAGAATTTGTCAATGCAAGAGAACAAAACTTTGTGAGAAAAGGAGAAAATGCTGGTTACCAGCATTTTCTCTTTTTTATACAATGTTTTCAACAGGCTTTTTCCCAGGGGTCGTTACAACCAGGGATTGTGTGTTAAAGGGTGAACAGGGAATTCAAAAACTACTTTCTAACGTAACGATTCAAACTTTACTCACTGTTTTCTGCCTCAACTTCCCTCCATTCTTGAAATAACAAGTTTTTCGCATTCTGATAAAATTCGTCTATTTTTCCTTGGGCATTCAGTAAATAGCACTTCTGCAACAGCATCTGTTGCTCCTGTAAAAGAATATAAACCCTTTACCATACAATCCAGACTTTTAACAACCTGGAGAAAGCTTTTGAAAACATTGTGAGAAAAGGAGAAAATGCTGGTAACCAGCATTTTCTCCTTATTCCTACAATGTTCTCTACCCTTCCAAAAACAAAATTCAATTTTTGAGTCACATTTATTTTGTTGCCAATATTGGATGTTGTTGCAGAGGACATAATTATATGTGGCTCAATTGATGGGATTTATCTACAGAAGGTGGAAAAGGCTGTTGGTTATGAAGAAAATGCTGGTTACTAGCATTTTCTCTGTTTACCGTCATGTTTCCATAGGCTTATTTTTCAAACTCAAAATTATTTGGTAAAGGTGCATGATGAAAAATACTTTTCCGAGGAAATTACTGAAGAAATGGTATTGTTCAGAGGTACAATAAAATAAAAATGGAAAGAAGATCAACATACCTCTTTGCTTAACTTCCGTTCTTCAAATTCTTCTGAAAATGAGTTATAAGATAATAATTATATATGTAGATCATTAGGAATAATAGCTTGATATTAATCCATGTGGTAACAATGGAGCAAAAGAAGAAATTGCTGGAAATTCTCTTTCTGCTACAACAATATTTAAAAACTGTTTGCAGTAAGGGGGTAAAAATTTTGGGGTAGTAAAGTCTCAAAACTCATTGCTTACCCATAATTTAGCCCTTCACCAAATCTAATGCTTTAAAGACTTTCAGCAAAAAGCCTTTTGAAAACATTGAGGAAAAGAAGAAAATTCTGATGACCAGCATTTTCTCCTTTTCATCCAATGATTTTCATCCTTTCAAATCAAAGACAAGTCCCATCATATGAGCAACATTTGATCTGTTGTCTGAATATGCCTTGAATTGTACAAGTTCAACATTTTATCATTTGGAACAGAGTTAAAATATTGTACAGTATATCATTTCATTTGTCAATTTTGATATGCATTTTATGCCATTTATGCCAAAAGTTTACTAACTTGTGTCTTTCCAAAGTTTCACATATATTACACTCAAACTCTGCAGCGCGTTTTTCTTCTATTTCCACAATGTTTTCCACCCTTTCAAAGACAAATCCCACCATTTGAACCACTTTTACATGGTGGCTTGCAAATGCTTTCAATTCTGGAAAGTCTGATTTTATGTCACTGGTAAACAACAAATGACAGTTTGTGAATTCAAAACTTTGTAATTACCCTGCTGAAGAAGCTCTAAAGCCTCTTCATGTTTTCCTAGCTGTTGCTGTAATGCTGAAAGGGACATTCTAGCCCCTATATGAGAAGGGGCCATTTCAACTACTCTTGTGTATGCTTTCACTGCTCCTTGAATGTTCCCAAGAGATTTCAAACATTCACCGTAACGTAGCCACACTGCTGCCTGAAAACAAACAAGTATGTCAAGAGTTTTAATTTACCTTCTTTAAGCCTTAACACTTTACCAAACGATAACATTTCGACTCGACCAAACTGAAAGCATTTGCAGACAACAAATTACACACAGTTCCAATGATTATTTCTGTCTTTGATAGGGTAGAAAACATTGCTGGTTACCAGCAGTTTCTCCTTTTCCAAGAATATTTTCAGAAGCCTTCTTCTTCAGGATTATGTAGTGAACTGCTGAAACCTATTACAGTTGCTATTGCAGAGTGTAGTTCAAGGTCAGACTGCACAAAACATGCAGTCTGATCCTAGCTCTATGCTGCCTGCTACTTTGTAACATATTGTTCTGGAAAAAAACCTTGAAATAACAGTATTAGGGCTGTTTTTCCATAATGAAAAGGTTCAGTCATCAATTAAGTTCTGTAAAGGTTAACCCTTTGCCACATAATCCCAAGTACAGAAAAGGCATTGTGGGAAAAGGACAAAATGCTAATAACCTACCTGTCCAAGAGAGAAATCATCATTTTTAAAACATTTTCTTTGTCATTTGCAAGTGCAAAATTTTGTCATTTGGTCAAGAAAATGACTCTGTATGACACATTTTCAAAATTTTTCTAAGAATTTGCATGACAAATATACAAAGTTTCATGAACAATAGGGTAATAATGTTCCCTCCAGTGTGTAAACATTGTTTTTCAAAGATATGACACAGTATCCTAGTTCTTTTATCATGAAAGACCCATACTTAGTATAAGCATGTTTCCTTTTCCCACAATATTTCAAAAAACCTTCCTTCTCAGGATTGTTGGCTCTGTACCAAACAATAAATTCTTCGACTGGTGCTAACTGAAAGTACTTGCAGATGGCGAATTTCATGTGGCTCAAGTAAAGGAAATTTGTCTGTGAAAGGGTAAAAAACATTGTGGGAAAAGGAGACAACGCTGGTAACCACCATTTTCTTGTATCCTTCAATGTTTTCAAAAGACTTCTTCATCAGGGTCATTAAAAGTCTGAACTGTGTGATAAAGGCTTAAAACTCTGGGTTATTTGTTAGACATTTTCTCTCTTTTTTGAAACATTTTATTATTGGCTTAACTTACTGTTAGTACTAATACTTTAAGTATCATATGTTTCTTATTTAATATGCATTGACACTTTGTCGTCTGCATTTTATTTTTGGCCTACCTTACTGGCAAAACAACAACTACTTACCAAATGATAATTCTTTGACTTTACAAGCTGTTTTAGAATAGGTTCTGCTTGTTTTTTATATCCATTCTCCATGTAAGCTTCTGCAATATCCAGATAAAGGTCACCGGTGTCTTCTATATTCTCCTCAAATAAAGGTTCCAATACTTTCTACAATAAAAAACAATTCAATCCCTAAGTATCACATCATTTCTTGTGTATAACAAACATTAACAAATTACCAGTACAAGACTGAAAAAAATCTATAGAAAACAGTGTGGGGAAAGGAGAAAATGCTGGTTTTCTATGCTTTTGGTAACTATAAAAACTTTTGAAAAATACCTTTTTTGTTGTCTGAAAATGAATTCAAAATGTAGGGTGTAATTTTTTGTTGTCTGGTAAAGAGTTAAAATAATAACCTGAATAAATGTCAGTACTTTTCATACTTAAAACAAGGCGTCTCATAACATCCTGCAGACGACAGCCTTTGCCTTCTGAAGACAACTATTGTCATCTTGCACTTGACTATTTTTAAAAACCAAAAAATTGAGACACTTCTAGCAAGTGCTCATGACACAAGTTCCAGTAAAGAGATAATATTTTTAGGAAAAAAATACCATCTCTAAGCTGGAACTTTTAAACACAGTATGTTTGGTGTCTAAAGCTGTTTTCTACATTATTTCAGTAATATCATAGCTGCCAGTCCACTCCAGGCCAGTTATCCACGCTTTCCTGCAGTTTTTTCACCAGTACTTTGTAAAGCTTTCTTTTCAAGCCGCTGGCAGCTTTCCCACATAAACATGATCAAAGCAACGTTAAGCTGTGAAGGGGACAATAAATCCTGTCTCAATGACTGTCATCAATCTGGTGGAATTTGGCTGAACTTGGAGAATCAAGGTTTTCAAGCCCCGTATGTGTCTGAAAAATGTACCTGGCTTGGTATTCTATACATATAAATGAACATAGCATCTTAGCCCATCCTACTAAAGATATATGAACCATGCTCTGGCAAAAAGGGAATTATTGCATCTCCATGATGCATTATACCACACAAGTCATCACACAAGTCATTACGATCCATAAAGTCCCTTCTGTCTAACAAATGACTGAATCTAGGAATAGAATAGTCCTTAAACATGCAGAAAATTGACCAACAGCAAAAAATTTCGACACAGGTCAGCCTGCTCTGACTGCGCATACTGACCTGTGTTGATACTTTTTGCACATGCATTGAGCCTACCTTTTCACAGAGCATGGCTCCTATACATACATGTTGGCTCATGATGATTTTCTTCCATGTTTTTCTAATCAAAATCAAAACACAAAACAGTGAAAGAAAAATCTGATGAATATGGATACGAAGCGTAATTCTTGCACTGATAAATGATATCTGAATTTGTAAAACTCTATTCTATGGCAGAAAATTCACATTAGTAAAATGTAATAAGACATAAAAGAGAAAAACAGCTACTTGTCCTAACAAAGAATTAGACAAGAGCAGAACATACGGGTGCCAATGCTCGGCTGCGGTTGAAAAAGGGGCATAATGGTATCAAAATACTTTGATGGCTACCTGTCCTTGTTTCATGGGTTTACCTTTTGATAGTTAAGAACTAGACTGAGTCTGAAGTAAATATCTTAAAAAAATAACATAGATATTATAAAATGCCTAAGTTTGTGTACACCCACACAGATACAGATGATGACAGGGCTATGACATTACCTTGACCTTTTCTTTGAAAATAGCCAAGTTAAAAATACACTCACCTTGAGCAGTTTGATGTATTTCAAGTTAATCAAACACACACTCAGTTTAATTCGCAAATCTATAGGTAAAATATCCGGAATTTCACAGCTGAAATAGTGACAAAAATTAGCTTAAGGTAACAACTTATCACATATTCATTGTTACTTACTCTATTGTTACCATGAAGTTAATTAATGTCATGTACATATATTAACTGTTAACCCTTTAACACACAACAAAATTTTTTACTTATCCAAACTAAAAGTATTTGCAGAGCGCAATTTAAATAAGGCTCATATCGTGGAAGTTATCTAAAGGATCTAAATCACTGTGGGAAAAGGTGAAAATGTATATTACCAGAATTTTCTCCTTTTCCCAAAACATCTTCAAAAGTCTTCTATCTAAATGTTGCTAAATAATCCCCTGTTTTAAGACTCTGAGAAAGACGCCTTGTAAAAACAATGTGGAAAAAGGAGAAAATACTGGTAACCAGCATTTTCTCCTTTTTTCCACAATGTTTTCTACCCTACCAAAGAAAGAAATCATCATTTGAGTTACATTTAATTTGTTGTCTACAAATGCTTTCATTTTGGTCGAGTCTAAAATTTTGTCATTTGGTAAAGGGTTATACATGATCTGCCCTAGCAACTGAATTTATGCCTAACTTTCAAAAGCTAGAGTGAAAAAAGCTAGAGTGAAATGATTAGTGAAACAAAAGTGAAATTTAAATCATGATGGTCTTTCTTGATAAACTGAATGCTACACAAGCTATTTTTTAGATCAACTAATAACTAGTGCATGCGACATACAGAAATGAGATTTCAATGAAGCCCAGATATGGATCATGCGCTGGCAAAGGAGGGCTTAATACATCTCTGTGATGCACTATACAAAGCAAGTCATCACATAATCACAGATCCATTAAATGCATGTTTGGAACAATGCATTACAGAGATGCATTAAACCCCCTTTAGTTAAAACATGGCTCACCTATATATCAATCCTTTTCCAACAAAGTTTTCAAAAGGTTTCTTCATCAGGGTTATTAACCCTTTACCACACAATCCTGACTTTAAACGACCCTGAAAAGAAGGCTTTTTAAAACATTGTAGGAGAAGGAGAAAATGTTGGAAACCAGTATTTTCTCCTTTTCCCACAATGTTTTCAACCCATTCAAAGACAGAAACTATCATTTTATATATGTTCAATTTGTCATCTGCACATCCTTTCAATTTGGGTATGTCTACAATTTTGTTGTCTGGTATAGAATTAAAACATGTGATTCTCTGGTAAATAGCCACCTGATTGGTACTTTGTCCTTCACCCATTCTGTATCTTGTAACTGGCTGGTTGACCAAACATGATTATCAGGATAGGAAAATACAACACCACAGTGTTTTACCAATACCTGTAGAAGAAAAAAAGCACACTGCATGGGGGTGCCAACACTCAACTGCAGTTGCCTTGAGTGAAAACTTTAAGTTCAAAAAGGGGAATAATTGTGTCAAATATATTTTGCTGGTTAGCTGCCCGTATTGTCCGTTTTCCCCTTTTAAGGGTTAACAACTAGTCCAAGTTTGAAGTAAATATCTTCAGTAATGACAGAGATATTATAAACCCTAAAAGTTTTTGAACAAGAACGTAGAAGAGAATGCAGACGCAGACGACAACACAGATGACAAGACAGAGGACGACAGGGCAATGACTATTCCTTTAGCTTTTCTTCAAAAACAGCCGAGCTGAAAATGTAAACAGTTTACAATCCCTTTCCAATAGATTAACATTTATCCGTCACAAAAATATGCAACTGAATTGGTGATAAAATAAAGCCCAAAAGAGCTGGACGGTCTAATGCTAAAAGAACAGACGAATACTAATTAAAGCTTTGATTTCACTTTTATTTTTTTCTTCAGTAATTATGAACTTAGCCTTCCATAGCTGTGAAATAATTGCATGCAAAGTTTCATAAACCTTGCCCATGAATGACTGAAGTTATTGCAGATTCCATTATTTCTATTCAAGAGTAACAGTGTGTTTTGGAATGCAGCCCTTACAGCTTTAAAGTTTCAACAGGATCTGGATTAAGGATGGCAGACTGAGAATTGAACAAAATATGGACAATCAACATTGATAAAGATTTAACTCTTTAGTTCATTTAGTTCAAACATATTTATTTTACATCGATTGAGAAACAAGTTCTAACAGCTTAAAACTAATCTCTCTGGATTCTGCTTCCTGGGAACTACACCAGTACTTGCGCTGAACGTGTAGACCAATGAAAAATCCCAAAGTTGACATCCGTTCCTGGGAATCGAACTCGGGACCTTTTGGTTACGAGGCCGACGCTCTACCTCAAGACCATGGACTCTTTATCAAATGACAAAATTTTGCACCAGACCAAATTGAAAGCATGTGCAGATGACAAAATAAATGTAGCTCAAATGTTGATTTCTGTCTTTGATAGGGTAGAAACATTGTGGGGTTTTTTGCCCTTTTCCCACAATGTTTTCAAAAGCCTTCTTTCTTCAGGATCGTTATAACTCGAGATTAAGTGGTAAAGGGTTAATACGCAAATACAAGTAAAATCATGGAAGCGGAAGAAGAAAATGCCAAGTAAGTGCATTCAACTTTTGCCACAATGTTTCCAAATGAGGTGTGCTGTAAGACAAAGAAAATATTTTAATCCTTTAACTCTTTACCAAACAATGCCTGGTTTTCACGACCCTGGGGAAGAAGGCTTTTGAAAACATTGAGGGAAAAGGAGAAAAGCATTTCCTCCTTTTCCCACAATGTTTTTTACCCTATCAGAGACCTAAAGCTCATTAATTGTACCAATTCTGAATTCATCGTTTGTGGATGCTCTCAGTTTGGAAGGGTCTAAAACTTGTGGTTTGGGAAAGGGTTAAACACTGAATAAGCTCAACAAACATGTTCAATCCAGAAATAAGACCCAAATTATTTCAATTCAAAGTTGATTTTTGTCTACAGAGTTTCAGCAAAGGTGACAGTGTTGATGAAAGATCAGACTGCATGTTCTGTGCAGTCTGATTTTGATCTACACTGGCCTCAAAGGCAGCTATAGTTGTGAAAGGTACTTTAGGGTTAAATACGTCATGAAAATGAAAAAAATATACTACAAGAAGAAAAGCACATACTTCAAGACATTTGAAGAATTCTTTTTCAGGAATCAGCAACTCCAGTAACAAATTGACATCTGAAAGGTCACATAAAAAGGAGTCAATATAAATTGAGTATCTGTTATTTGACAATGAGTTAACTTCACCAAATGACAAAATTTTAGACTCGGCCATACTACATTCTGTTCTCTGTAAATGTGTTCATGTAAAATTTTGTAGTCTTCGTAAAAAGTTAAATTATCAGTTCTATGACTAGCTATCTGACTGGCTCAGACAGAATATCTTAACTCTTCACCAAATGACAAAATTTTGGACTTGTTCAAATTGAAAGCATTCACAGACAAAAAATTAAATGTTACTAAAAGGATGATTTCTCTCTTTGATAGGATAAAACATTGTTGGAACAGGAAAAAGTCAGGATTGTGTGGTAAAGGCTTAAGCAATCATCTTGCTAGTCCTAAAATTCAGACTATGAACCTTATTCATACCTGTCAGCAAATATGGCAAACTATTTGTATGTCAAGTCTGCAAGATACATTACCCTTTACCAAACAATCCTGCATTTTGATGAGGAATGCAGTTTTGAAAACATTGTTGGAAAAGGAGAAAATCCTGGTCATCTGCAACAGCTTTCAAACAGAGTGAGTCTAAGATTTTGTTCGTCTGGCAAAGACTAAACTACTCACCTTCTGAGGAAATTTGATTGGGATGATCCTGGAATGCTTTGCTGATGGTGTCTATGGCTTTTTGCTTCTGTCCGGATTCATAATAGCTCTGTCAAATATACAAAAAAAATACAGTGTAATTATCAGGGTAAAGGTACATAGTAAAAAGGTTTAACTGTAAAGTACAATAAAAAACGTACAAGTGTGAGTGAAAAGTGCATGGAAAAATACAAAAGATTGAGTGAAAAGTATATATTAAAGAATTGAAAAAAAGTGTGAGTAAAATGTACATATGTATAAACAAGAGCAAGGAATGCTAGTACCAAATCGCGACAACAATTGCTTTCAGAATTAGATTGATTTTCAGTGAAGACTAAGTCGAATCTCGACAACAATTGCTTTCAGAATTAGATTGATTTTCAGTGAAGACTAAGTCGAAAAAGGAGCTTAACTGTGTCAATAATATTTTGAAGTTTTACCTGTCCCTGTTGTAAGAGATTCCCTTTTGATAACTAACAACTAGTCTGAGTTTAAAGTAAATATCTTCAATAATGACAAGGATATTATAAAATGTCAAAGTTTTTGCATGAATCCTATGTCAAAACTAGAGGCCCTTGAGGGCCTGAAATTGCTCTACTGGCAGTGATTTTGCTTTTATGCAAGCATACATTATAAATTCATGATGCAAAAAGAAAAAAAGGCAAAAAACACAAAAATGTGTTCTTGAAACTGGGCTTGAACCCACTAAGACAGCATAAGTAGGCATGGTGAATTGAACAAACAGTGAAAAAAAATGAAGTGCAATTTCTCAAAACTAAATGTTTGGAATCCAAGCAAATTTGATAGGGTTTCAGTACGCCTTATATTAAACAATCCTACCAAATTTCAAAGAAATGTGACTAATAATGTGGACTTTGTTGAGTAAACAATATTAAGTCATCAAATGGCTGCTTTTTCTGAACGGTTTACTAGATTTTCTTCACTTTTAACAGAGTTCAATCCCTTGATGAATCTTTGCAAGTTTCAAAATAATTGGATCAACACTGTGAACTTCATTGCCTAAACAAGAAATGAAAATTTTCAACTTTGAATGGCTACTTTTCCCGTACTGATTGTTAGATTTTTTTTTTCAAAATCAATAGGGTTCAAGCTGTTGATGATACAAAAGCAACTGTGCAAGTTTCATGAAAATCTGACCACAAATGCAGACATCATCCTGTAAACAAGAAATGGAAATTTTCAACTTGAAATGGTTACTTTTCCCATACTGTTTGTTGGATTTTTTTCAAAATCAATAGGGTTCAAGCTATTGATGAGATAAACAAACTGTGCAAGTTTCACAAAAATCTGATTACAAATGCAGACTTTATTATGTAAAGAAGAAATGGAAATTTTCAACTTGAAATGGCTACTTTTCCCATACTGTTTGTTGGATTTTTTTCAAAATCAATAGGGTTCAAGCTATTGATGAGATAAACAAACTGTGCAAGTTTCACAAAAATCTGATTACAAATGCAGACTTTATCATGTAAAGAAGAAATGGAAATTTTCAACTTGAAATGGCTACTTTTCCCATACTGTTTGTTGGATTTTTTTCAAAATCAATAGGGTTCAAGCCATTGATAAGATAAACAAACTGTGTAAGTTTCACGGAAATCTGACCACAAATACAGACTTTATCGCTAAACAAGAAATGGAAATTTTCAACCTGAAATGGCTACTTTTCCCACACTGTTTGTTGGATTTTTTTTCAAAATAGGGTTGAAGCTATTGATAAGATAAAAAAAAACTGTGTAAGTTTTATGGAAATCTGAACAGAAATGCAGACTTTATCGTGTAAAGAAATGGAAATTTTCAACTTGAAATGGCTACTTTTCCCACACTGTTTATCGGATTTTTTTTTTCAAAATCAATAGGGTTGAAGCTATTGATGAGATAAACAAACTGTGCAAGTTTCAAGAAAATCTGACCACAAATGCAGACTTTATCACGTAAACAAGAAAAAGACTAACGGACCGACAGACGGACGGAGGACAGAACCACGCCATGACATAAGCTCTGCTGGCTTTCAGCCATTAGAGCTAAAAAGGGCACAACTGTCAAAAATATATCTATGGTTACCTGCCCTTATTGTGTTGGTTCCCCTTTTAATAGTGAACAACCAGTCCAAGTTTGAAGTAACATCTTCAGTAATGACAGCAATATTATAAAATGTCAAAGACAACAGGGCTATGCCAATACCTTGACTTTTCTTCAAAAAACAGCCAAGCTAAAAGTGCATCATTGCGAGTTGAAAGTAAATGGATATAGTGTGACTGGAAAGGAAACTGTATATAACAAAAATATGTCTGTGGAAAGTATACAAAAAAAAAAGAACAAATCAAAAAGGAAAATCTTACTCTTGTGATAGCCCAAGCCAGTTTAAAGTATTGTTCTGAATCATCTGGTGCCAACAAAGAGAGCACAAGTTGGTAACTTTCCATGGCTCTTTTGTATTCCTTTAAACTCTCATACAGTCTGGCCCTCTCCATGTAACAGTGTATTTTGTCCTCAGATGTGTGGGCAGCTTCAAGTAAAGGAAAAATTTATATTCCTGACATTTTTTTTGTATATCTTTTGTTTTTTTCTAGTGTTCTACTTCACAATATATCAACATTCTGTGTCATATTTTTTGTTGAGAGTTCATATACTCATGTTTTCTGGGTCCATATTTATGAAAAACTCTTAGCCAGAATGACTCAGCCATGGAATTCACAATTAGAGCAGTTTTCAGAGTTATGGTCCCTGATAAATGGAAATTTGTTTGTTATGGGTTTTTACATTTACACAACACCAAAATTTTCTACCATACATAGTTCCTGTTAGAAGTTCACCCATCAAGTTCACCCATCCTTGATTGTTTAGAACCTATGGCTGTATTCATCTATCGTTTGTAATTCAAATCTAATTCTAAATTCAGGTATCCATCCAGACTCAAATTGGCTTTTTTTTTTTTTATAAAGTAGATCTACAATGTCTAATCAAAGGTATATCCTTTGAAAAAATGCAATTTTCATATTCAGAAGCTAATTTTTCCATTGAATACAGCTTTTTATTACTTTTGTTTTGACTAAACTAGACCCATTAATAATTTATTTTATTCAGGTTTGTAGAAGGTACACAAAGTTTCATGTTTTACCATTTGTATAACACTTGATAGCCTGTTGAATATCGTTTTGTTCTATACACATCTCTGCCAGTTTGGTCCATTCTTCTGAATTATTTCCTTCCAGATAAGCAGCAATCAACCAATACTGAAACAAAGAGAGAGCGAGGCAATGGAAAAAGAGATCTACAAATCTTCATGACCATGGCTACAGAATATGTTTATACACTCTACTAGTCCTACTATGTATCGGAAGCAAAGTTGAAGTTTTAACCATAGAAACCTGGCCCCATTTTCACAATAAAACTGAGGTCTCTTATTTTGCTCATTCAGCTAACAGACTCAGTATCTGACATGAGCTGGTTATTCTCTTCATGCCTCACAATGTTCTCTATCCTTTCACAGACAAATTCTCATATTTGAACCACATTTGTCATCTGCAAATGCTTTCAACTTGGACACTTCTAAAATTTTGTTGTCTTGTAAGGAGTTCACCCATTACTGTGTGTGTCATTATTATATGGCCTGTAATATGCGAAAAGGGGCATTTGGACATTGGCGTAAAGTGTCGCATCGGATCAGCCTGCGCAGTCAGCGCAGGCTAATCCGAAACGACACTTTCCGTTATTATGTAATTATCTGTTTTGTCCAGGTGTACTGTAGAACAAAATCTAATATAGTCGTAAAGTACTGTCTCAGATTAGCTTGCGCAGACTGCGCAGGCTGATCCGAGACGACAATTTACGCAAATGTCCAAATGCCCCTTTTTGCATGTTGCAAGCCATATAGACATACCCATTATCATTAAAATTACACTTAGGACAAACATCTAACCCAATCAATGATTGATTGGTTGATTGATTGTATGGTGTTTTAACGCCATTTTAACATTATTTCAGTTATATCGCAGCGGCCAGTGCACCTATCCATGCTTTCCTGGAGTTTCTTTTACCAGTGCTATACATAATACTCTTTCCAAGCCACTGGCTGCTTTGCCACATAACCATTGTCAAAACAATGGTCAGTGGTGAGAGAGGAATGAATCTTGTTGCAATGACAATCATCAATCCTTGGAAAGAAATTGGCCAAGCCGGGGATCGAACCAGCCACCCCCTGTTCTCAATTCTTTTGCGATACCTACTGAGCTACCTGGGCTCGGCTAACCCAATCAAACAATCCCCTGCTTTCATTACACTAAAGACCAAAGCCTATGAGAGCATGTTTGAAAATATTGTGGGGAAAAAGGAGAATATGCTGCTTACCATCCATTTCTCCTATTCCCACTACGGTTTCTGTCCTTGGAAATGTAGGAAAATGCTTGCTTCAAACTCTTGCTCCTTTTCCAATAATGTTTTCTAAACCTATCAACTGCAGAGGCATGAAAGCTCATATTTGTACAATACCCAGTTAAGAACACATTAAGGAGAGAAAAGAAATATGTTTCCAGTCTTTTCCAGCAATGTTGTTTTTCATATTCTCCTTTTATCTAAGTCTTACAACAGGACACAGCCAGCCATCCCCCACCCCATTCCTGCTCCAGTACAGCAAGAGTCATGGTCATATTTGAATATGTTCTTGCAATTTAACTGAAGTAATATTTAGGTACAAAGAACTTAACCCTTCACCAAATGACAAAAGTTTAGTCCAAATTGTAAGTTTTTGCATACAACAAAATAAGTGTGGCTCAGAAAATGATTTCTGTCTTTGAAACGGTAGAAAACATTGTGGGAAAAGGAGAAAATGCTGGTTGCCAGCATTTTCTCCTTTTCCCACAATGTTTTCAAAAGGCTTCTTTCTCAGGGTTGTTAACACACAAGATTGTTTCGTAAAGGGCTAAATAACCTACCTGTAAGCATTTTTGCATGTCGCCCAAATCTTCATAAATTGAACCAAGAGCATGGAAAGGTTTACTGGCATTTGGAGCTGAAATTTGATTCGAACAACAGCATTGATTAAAAGTTCAATCAATCATCCTAAAATTAGTCCCTTATATGCTACAGGTGAAAACAGAAGATTTTTGCAGACAAAGAAGATTAAGATTAGGCTGCATAGAAGTAAAACCTGATGTGGATTAGACACTTTCTTACACTGTAAAAACAGCTAGTATAATTGCACTTTTTAAAAATTTGAAATTCTCTAAATTCCAAAACCAGTCATGCGATTAACAGAGACCATATATTTCCTCCAATTAAATGGCTAATTTGGAATTTATGGAATTTAGAATAAGGAAATATTGGAACTGTTGAGTAAAAAAAGGCATGAGTGGCATTGAGACCAAAACTTCGGAGCACTACATGTGCTATTCCTACATTTACAAGTTTTAGTAAGTCCACCATTTGAAAGGGACAAAATTTCAATCCTAGTACTGATGAAATGTGAAACATTAATAATGATAAAAGAACCAAGAGATTGTATAAAATACACTGTATACCAGACAACAAACTTTGAATGTGTCATTGATAGCATTTCCTTACAACAAATGTAATGTGTCTAAAAAAGATGAGATTTGTCAGTGATAGAGAAGAAAACCTTGTGGGAAAAGCAGAAAATGCTGGTAACCAGCATTTTCTGCTTTTCCTACACTGTTTTCAAAGCCCTTTCTTTTATGGTCCTAAAGTACTGGCTTTTATCGCATTACCTCTCTTGTTTTCACTGTAATATACCCATTAAGAATTTTTTCATCAAATACATGTTTGATATCACACTTGCATGGCATCATTTTTTGACGTCATTTTTTACCTATTTCAAAGAAGTGAATGGGTTTTATGGATATTACCGCAGGTGCATCTATAGATGATTTTGCATTTTCTGATCTATAATTTGAGAAATGTCATTATGTTATAAAAAGAATCAGGTATTCATTGGAGTTTGAGGTAAAGTTTTGTTAAACTTGTCAAGAAAAAATGTACTTAAGCTCGCCAAAGGTTCGCTTAATAATATTTTCCCTAGACTCGTTTAATAAAATTTTATTTCAAACGCCAACTCATTTCAGATCCTATATATCTGGTATAGGAAAAGGTAGGTATCAGAATTATTAGAAAATAGTGTTTTGGACACAAACCTTGGCGAATCACTTCAAGACACTGTTGGATGGCAAGCTCGTGATTCCCTTGTGCAAAAGTCATGTATACTTCTCCCATCTCACTTTCTAATTTCTTTGGCATTTCATGCTTTCGTCTTCTTTTTGCCCTTGGCTAGAAGAAGTTAACTCTTTACCAAACGACAAAAATTTGGAGTTGTCAAAATTGAAATCATTTGCAGACGACAAATTAAATGAAACTCAAAACATTAAACTCATCTTTCATAGAGTAGAAAACATTGTGAGAAAAGGAGAAAATGCTAGTTACCAGCATTTTCTCCTTTTCCCTCAATTTTTTCAAAAGGCTTCTTTTTCAGGGTCGTTAAAAATCGTCATTGTGTGGAAAGAAGTTTTGAGAAAAAAACTTTTACGCTGCTGTATGCATAACTTGATAAATTTTACAGAAACTGTAGACAAAGATCTGCTAGCAAATTTTCACAGTCTGATCTTGGTCTACACTTTGTGCTTCTCTAATAATGGTTTCAAGCAATATAACTTCGGGAATAAGTATCAAAGGGATGGGGCACCACCTTCTCATATCTGAGGCTCTAGGTTTGAATACTGAACTACCTACATCTACTACTAGTAAAGGACCGGATAGGTTTTGACCCTTTCCTACATGGATTAATTTTAGATTCATCCATATTGGAGGCCATTTGCAAATGATAATTCAACTGTTTTTCAAATCATAGTATTTATCCTTAAATGGGGAGAAAAACTTTGTGGGAAAAAAGAGAAAATGCTGGTTATCAACAATTTTATCCTTTTCCCACTATGTTTTCAATAGCCTTCTTTTTCAGGTTTGTTAAAACTAAGGATTGTGTTGTAAAGGGTTAAGGAAGTTGTCACTTACATGTAGAAAGAATAATATAATTTGTAAAGCATGCTTTACAGTTGATGCAAAATAAATATGTGTAGATTTAAAGGATGCTTCATTCTCTGTTTAATCTGATCTTGATCTATACTGCCTTCAAAAAAGCCATTAAAGTTGTTATTGGTGTCCCATCTGTTATATTGCAACACAAATGGTATTTAATCCATTACCCTGGTCCCATACTTCAACAATCCTGAAGAAGATGATGTTTAAAGATGTTGTGCGAAAAGGCAAATATGCTGCTTACCAGCATATTCTCCTTTTTCCACAATCTTTTCCACTCTTTCACAGACATATCCATTCATTTAAATCAAATTATATACTAACATTTTGTCTTCTGATAAATAGGTAATGGATTTTTAAAATTCAGTTTACCTTCTTTGACTTCGAAGTTGATACTTTTGAACCTGAAATGGACCAAAATAAGTTTGCATACATGATGAATCAGCTGAAATAGCTGGCTTTCAAAATGACTTTTCATCCATATTGATAGAACAACATGTTTTTTTAATGTTTTTGATCTGGAACTTCAAGGTATATTTATTCAAAGATGCAATAATTTAAATTTATAGCTGAAATTTGTACAGCTGAGAATAAAATAGCCAAACTTTAGTTGAAATTACTCATGTGAGCAATAAGAACTGCTGCCACACTGTTTTCCAAAGAAAAAAAATATTCATATGTTTCACAACAAGGACCATATAACAAGAGGCCTGCATGCAGGTGCCAAAGCCCAGCTGTGATTACTTGACTTTCAGTGAAAACTTCAAAATCAAAAAAGGGGCATAACTGTGTCAAAAAATACTTTGGTATTTACCCGCTCTTGTTGTACATGTTCCCCTTTTGATAGTGAATATTTACCCAAGTTTGAATTAAATATCTTTAGTAATGCTAGATATTATAGAATGTCAAAGTTTTTGAAAATATCAAATTTTTGAACGTCAATGCAAAAAATCAGGACAATACAGACAAAGCCAGGGCTACAACAATACCTTGACACTTTCTTCAAAAACAGCTGATCTAAAAATTTAAATTTATCCTTTGAAAGCATACTGAATACTAGTTACCAGCATTTTCTCCTGTTCCCAAAATGTTTTCAAAAGCCTTCTATGACAGAGTCATTAAAACTTGGGATTGTGAGGTAAATGGTTAAAAACCAGCTATAAAAACAGTACTTTGGTCTTCCTCTATAATGGTCTCTTTGTCAGTCTCTCCAGCTATCAGTCCTTTGGTCTCTTCCAGCTGTTCTTGCTCTTCTGCCATTTCCATCATTTCACTAAACTCCAGAAACGTAATCTTTCCTGATGATGAGAACAGTGAAATAACCTTTTGAGCCATGCTCTATGGAAAGGAGGGCTAATGCATCTGCAAAAAGTATCCACCAAAGTCAGCCTAGGCTGACTTGGGTGGAAACTTTTTGCTATTTGTAAATTTTTTAAATTTGTAAATTTTGTAAATTTTCTGTATGGTGAAGGACCATTCTACATGTAGATCAAGTAAATTGATACACAGAGTGGATTTTATGGATTCATAATTATGTGATGACCTGCTCGGTATGATGCATCAAAGAGATGCATTTAGCCCCCATTTGCCAGAGCATGCTTCAATTTCATTACACCTTTGGTTACCTGCTGCTGTATGCACCAATCCTATATATATTCAAATTAAACCTTGCAACCTGATCTTAGATCTACACATATTAATATTTGCTAAGATCATACATTCTGGTCAAAACTATCTAAAAAAAAACCTTATGGCTCCTTTTCCTTGACTGACAAAGTCATTTGGCTCATTACCTCCTAAAACATTGTCTTGAATGATTGATTTAACAAATATTGTAGTAAACAGAGAAGTTGATTGTAAAACAAGCAACTTCTCCTGTTCAACAATGTTTCAACATCTTGTGAATAAGACTGTAATTTGTGCTAAAAATCAGTATTCCAAAAAGATAGTTTCTAAAGCCTTTGCCGCAAATTTGTTCAGGAGTATTAACCCTTTACCAACAAAGTCATGTTTTGATACCCTGGAGGAAGAGGGCTTTTGAAAACATTGTAGAAAAAGGAGAAAATACTTTTTACTGGCATTTTCCACTTTTCAGGCAATGTTTTTTCTACCCTTTCAAACACAAATGTCATTATCTGAGTCACATTTAATTTGATGTCTGCAAAGATTTTTAATATGGACCAGTGTGAAATTTTGTCATCTAATTAAATGGACACATTTAGCTGTAAAAGGTCGAGTTTTTCCATAAATAACCATTAGTCAAAAACAAAATATATGTGTGGTTCCGGTTACATACTTTAGATAATTAGGTAGGGTCGGTAGGTGGGAAAATTATTTTATTTTGTTATTTTTTTTTTCAAGCACGGGGCGATGAAAAGAGGTAAAATGAAACAGAATTTTCTGAATTTTCCGAGGACGATGATAACATTACGGTGTGATGAAATATTACATGATCCACTGGTGAAAAATTTTTATGGTCGGGCATAAAAATTAGACATGGTCGGGTAACTGGAACCACGTATATATTTTGTTTTGGCCTTACCTGTAAGATATTGCAGTGTCAGTTCCATATTGCTAGGCACTTTGGACAAGATTTTTGATGTGTCTATGACAGATTCTTTTTTTTGCTTAATTGCAGTGTGACTTGTTGATTGCTGATCACTGGTGGAGTCACCAAGTACCATGTCTGACTGAATCATTAATGAATCATCAATTAATATTTCCATAATGTCGTCATTGTCCGAGTCCATAACTTCATCATCATCAACATCATTGTCATCATCATCTGACATTTGAATCAAGCCACGGACCTGCAAAAAGAAAAAAAATATCTGAAAATGATTAACTTTTTACCAGACAACAAAATTTTGGACTTGTCCAAATCAAAAGCATTTGCAGACGACAAAGCAAATGTGGCTAACATGATTTCTCCCTTTGATTGGATAGAAAACATCGTTGGAAAAGGATGTTGCATTAAACGAAATGCAATCATTACAATCTCAAAAAAAAAAAACACCAGGCAACGAATTTAAACTGCAGGGTCAAAAAAATTTCAGAATTCTTGCTTGTCCTCCTGCCATTTTGCACTCGTCCTACAGTTACACAAAGAAGGATAATCCACTTGCCCTTACCAAATTTTCACTAGTAAGGACGAGTGGACGAGTGGATTTTTTGGACCCTGAAGTGCCAACCAAATTTTTATCAGGAAGTAACATGTGTCATATGAACATATATCATATTGGATCATTAATATGGATTGAATAAAATACATGGTACGAACCATTATGGTACGAATCATTATGGTAGCGAATTCGTAGAATCATGTGTTTTCGTGTTCATCTTACCCTTTCATTCATCTGATGCCATGTCTGCAATTGTTCCGAGTCGATTGCATCTTCTAAGTTTTGAAATGGGTTCGATGAGCTGTTGTTGTCACTAACATTAGATGTTGATGGAAACACAGAGTCTCTCATCCCCAAATTTGGCGAATCGTTTAGGTCCCGGTTCTCGTCCATCTTTGTTTACATTTTGCCTTCAGACGCACGAGAGTACCAGTGGTTCTATGTTGAAAGTTGAACCCTGAAACATTATTCCCCTCCTAATTATGGTGAGTTCTTAGATTGTAGAAGTCTTCTCATTAAAATTTAATGTGAAAGTGCCTGAGTTGTGATTGTACCCAAAAAAAATTTTCGAGTTTATGTTTGCACGTCAGGAAAAAGTAAAGACCATGCCTGTTCAGTTTCAGTCAGTCTGCTGATCTTGATCTTCACTGTCAGCAAAACGATTGTATGCCGTGCCAGCTCTAGCAGACAAGAGACATTTAGGGTTTTAACAAAAAAAATTCAAGATCATTTTTATTTCTGGACAATAGATCCATGTCCCTTTTGTGCCTAAAAATGGTGTCTACACACAACTTTAATTTTCAACCCTCTACCTACCCTTAGATACAAAAAAGGGCTTTTGACAAAGAGAAAATGCTGGTAGCTGGCATATTCTCTTTTTCCCACAATATATTCTACTCCATGAAATGCAAATCCCACTATTCAGACGACATTTAGATTTGTCTTCTGTTAATGCTTTCAGTTCTGACAAGTCTAAAATTTTGTCATTTGGTAAAGAGTTAAAGTTTTACCCTTTTTCAAACAATCCCAAGTTTTAAAAACCCCAGAGGAAGAAGCCTTTTGAAAATATCTATGGTGGGAAAAGGGGAAAAAATGCTGGTTAGTGCTGTCCTTTTGAAGACAAATCCTATCATTTTAATCTCATTTTTAGTCTGCAAATACTTAGCAATTTGAACAAGACTACATTTTTTTTTTTCATTTGGTAAAGGGATTATAGCACAGTGTTAAAAAGAAGAAATTATATCTTGCCTGAATTTTCTCCGTTGTTTTCAAAAGTAGTCTACGGTATGACAGAAATGTTGTATACAGGACAGGTAAAAGTATATGTTTTTTTGGTGAAAGATCGAAATTTATCTCATTTAGTCAGGGATTATGTATACGATTCCTGATCGAGTGAACATCATTGATGATATTTTTACTCGTGGCTGAGCTACTTATGAAAATATTACTGATGATGTTCAGTCAATGAAATAAACTTCCATCTTTCACTGAAAAAAAAAAGCCCAAATATACTATTTATTTCAAGCTTCCAACCCCTTTTTTGTTGGGACTTTCATCAAAATCCAGTACAGTTGTTTTCAGTATTTCCCTGTATTGTACCACCCCCTTCATAAGAACGCAAACTATAATATTATGTAACGCGTGAGAAGTGTAGGGTAAATACGCATAAATTATGTCATATTTCAGTCTGGTTGAACGGCACACTGTTTACTTAAGTAACTAGTGTGGGGGAACTACTATTTCCGCGTTCAATTGAAGAGTTACAGAATTATTTACGGTTAATTTCACTGGTCCGGTTATAACCATGAATTCTTAAACCCACCCTATAATCCAACAATAATTCTGATAAATAACTCAAAAGCATGAAATGATAATATGTTATATTTAGTTTTTTTGTTATTTTCTACAACAGAGTAAAACTGCAGCCAACAGTCTGTGGTCTGATAGTGATGATGATTGTGTAATACTTGACCATCCACCAGTTAGCTGCTCCTCCGTAAAGAAAGATATACCTATCGTCAAAGTAAATAGTTCAAAGGTAAATTGCAATGTGAAAAATTACTTTGATATAAGATTTACCCTACACCACACTTTTATTGTTGTTTGTATTGGAGTTTAACGCCATTTTAACAGCTAAGGTTATATAATAGTGGTCAGTGCACCTACGCATGTGTTTCCTGGCTTTCTCACACCAGTACTGACACAACTTTCTTTCCAAGTCACTGACTACTTTTCTCACATGCATCAGAGGTGAGAGGCAAAAAATCGCCAGAAAGAAAGTTTGCCTCAACCAGGTATCCAATTCACAACCACCAGGTCACAAGTCAGATACGCTAACCATTGAGCTACCTGGCCAGGCATACCACACTTTTAACCTTGATGAAAAGGAGTTTTGAAAACATTGCCAGCATTTACTCCTTTTCCCACAATGTTTTAAACACTTTCAAAGACAAATTTCATCATATAAGCCACATTGAATTTTTAATTTGCAAATGCGTACAAATTGGACATGTCTAAAATTTTGTCATATGGTAAAGGGTTAGAATGTGAGTTTTGGATGCACTGCAAGTCGAAGTATATTCACATAAATACATGTATGGTTGAGAGGCATTACAGCAGTAATGCAAGAAAGCAGTGCCCTTCAGCACCTTTCTTAACAGCTGAAACAGTTTAAAATTTAGTCGGTAAAACAGTGCACATCATGTAGTAACAACAAGAATTGTTGAAATCATGACTAGTACATGTTTAGCCAAAGCTATCTTGAAAGCTTACCAGGGGAACAAAGAGCAATGCCTCCGATGTCAAAGTAGTTGTTGGGAATTACCAACATAAATAAAGGTTTAAATGAATAAATACATGTGAAAACACTGTGGCAAAAGAGAAAATTGATCATGCCAAGCAAATCCTCCTTTTGGCATAGTGGTTTCAAAGTAATCTGCTGCAAAAAACAGCAAGTTGTCTACAGGAGGTAAAGAGTAAAGGCAAGTGGCTGCTAAACACAAGGATCATTACATTTGACTCAGATTTTGGAACTTCAGTCTTTACTGGCCAGCAAAATTTTAAACATGTCCAGATTGAAAGCATTTGCAAATGACAAATTAAATATTGCTAAAAGGCTGGGTTTTAAATTGGAAAAGGTATAAAACATTGTGGGAAAAGGATAAAATGCTTGTTTTCTAGCATTTTATCCTTTTCCCACTATGTTTGTAAAAGCCTTCCTACCTACAGGTTGTAAAAGCATATGACTGTTTGGTAAAGGGTTTGTACAATTTAGCACTGAACAGGTTTTACTGTTTATAACCAACAAATTCATTTTATTTTATACAGAAAGGTGGTCAGTGGGTGTCATCTTCATTCGGTGACTTTGACTTTGATGATACTTTAGCCACAAAGGTAGAACCAAAGAAAACTAGAACTGTTCAACCAACATTGAAATCTAGTCTACTGTCTCAAAGATCTTTGCCTGTTAAAAGAAAACTGTCAGAAAATGTGAAGGTGTCAGTGAATTTTGAGAAATTGGTTTCACGAAGGGCCAACAAACAGCCGGAAACTAGTCTCTGGGCTGATAAGCATGCTCCTAAAACACAGGTTTGTCATCAATTTTGAAATTCGAATTGTGAAATATAAGACTCTTGAGCTTGAAACCCAGGGGTCCCTGGTTTAATTCCTCAGCCCAGCCAAATTTTTTTAGAGTGTTCTTGATGGTCATTGCAACATTATTTATTCTCATTTCTCCGCTGAACAGTTTTGACAGTGGTTATATGGGAAAGTAGCAAGTGACCTGAAATGAATGTTTTGAAAAGTACTGGTAAAAAAAAAACTACAAGAAGGTGTGTACTCAAAACATAATATTTGTCTGTCATAGGGTAGAAAACATTGTAGGAAAAGGAGAAAATGCTTTTCAGTGTTTTCAAATGCCCTCTTTCTTGGGGTCATTGAAATTGGTATTGTACGGCAAAGGGTTAAATACCAAGCAAACAAATTATGAAAGTATTTGAATGCCTGCAAGTCAAGTTGCCACATTTTGTGCTTCAATTTCATCCCCATTCTGATATTTCATGGGCACGTTATGATATTAGAACCATTTACTGGTTGAAAGACATAGTCAGTTTTCTGAGATGGCTTCAAGACTGGGTCAACCATTCACCCAAACTTCATACATGTGTTCCTTTCATTCTTACGAATATGAAAGTTTGAAACAAATGCATAGCTCAAATACAAACCGCACCTGGCGGGATTCGAACCCATGTGGACAAATATCCTCGTTTTTCGGGATTTAAAAGACCAATAACATATGCACTGAGCCAAAGAGAATTCTCTCTGATGCAGTTGTCAGGAATTGATTTTATACGGGAAAGCTATGCAGTAAGGAAGGAGTGATCTCCCGTAACATCATATACACATATTACATATTGAAAATTTTAGTTCAGCGAATATTTTATTGAACTCACTACATCCTCAACTCTTCACCAATCAAGAAAATTCAAAGGATTTGCAGACTACAATTTAGATGCTGCTCAAATAATACAGTTTCACATTTAGAAAACAAGGAAAACATTATGAGAAAAGGAAAAAATGCTGCTTACCAGCATTTTCTCTTTTTCCCACAATGTTTTCGAAAGCCTTATTTCTTAGAGTCATTAAAACTGGGGATTGTGTTGAAACAGGTTCAATAAATTTTTGGGAAATGTCTGTGCACATTTTTTTGTAATATGTGTATAACAAAAAAATGTGTATAACTCTTGTTGGTTGGAAGTTCCCATGTACCACAGTGTTTTCAGAAGATTTACGGGTGTGCTTCAAGACTAAAAAGTTTGTCTTTTAGGAAGTAGTAAGCTCAACTGATAAAGGCTTTTTTTTTTTTTCCAATATATAATGCTGATTGTTTGGTAGGAAGTATAAAGCAGTCCTGTTTCAATGTAGATCTTTAACTCTATACCAAATGATAAATTTTGGACTCTAGAATTAAAAGTATCCACAGACCCAAAATTCAAGGTGGGTACAAATGAAATGAGGTTCTCTGATAGGGTTGAAAACATTTAACCAAATAATTATAGTGGTTATGTTATGGTTTTTGACGCATGAAATTTGATTCTGAAAGTGAAAATATTTCATTGATTATCTTTTACACACAGGCTGATCTTGCTGTTCACAAGAAAAAAATCAGTGACGTGGAACAGTGGATTAATATTCGTCTAAACAAAAAAGGGGTAGGTGTTTATGTTCCTGATTTTAAACTTTTGCAGATAACTTCAGTCTAGGTACTGCAGACCAGGTTCAAAAGCATTATGAAAATTTTCTCTCCTGAAAATTCATTTCAGAAAGTAGTGAGTCTAACTTAAACTCTTGCAACTACATTTAACTCTATACCACACAATGCTGAGTATTTAACAATCATGAAGAGAAAGATTTTTGAAAGCATTGTGTTGATAACCAGTATTTTCTCCTTATTCAACAAAGGTTTCTACCATTTCAGAGACAATTTGCATCAGCTGAAAAATAGTTTATTTTGTCATCTGCAAATACTTTCAAAATGGACCAGTCTGAAATGTTGTCATTTAGTAAAGATTTAATTCACTGTGATGCATGCAAGCCTTGCAAAAGTATGATCCCAGCAAAAATTTATCAGATCATGCTTTTCTAATTAGTAAATGCCTAAAACATGTAGATATTTTTATCCATGATTTGTTAGTTGGTATTAACTTACATGCACTATCATGAATATTGCATTAGTAACAAATCTAGAGAGTGTCCACTGATTAACATAAATTTGAGCTGCACTCTGGCAAAAGAGGGTTTATTGCATCTCTATGATGCATTGTACCAGGCATGACATTACATAATTAGGGATCCATAAAATGTATTTCATTTAACAATGAGCTGATTCATTTTACAATTAGAATCTTTTGCAGTAATAGCAAAAATTCAAGGCAAGTAATCCTTGAATAAAGTATTACATATAATAGGAATCATTTACAACATCTTGAAAATATCGCAATAACAAAACTCATTAATCTTTTTTTGTCACGGGTTCTCTCAGTTACCTCCCATTTTGTTACTGACGGGACCAGCTGGTGTTGGGAAGACAGCAACTGTTAAAGTGCTAGCTAAAGAACTGGGCTGTGAACTTCATGAATGGTCCAATCCATTGACAGAATCCTATGATGCCTCTATACAAGAGGACTGGAGATCTAGTAAGGAGGTTTTTGCTTACATTATGGCCTTTTTTTCTTTGCAGGTCTTTTAAAACATTGTTGGTAAAGGAACAATTGCTTGTCCCGCAATGTTTTCCGAAGCTGTCTACTGCAGAGCTGTAAAAAAGCACATCTGTACATTAATGGAATAAGCATTATTTGAATTTTTATCCAGATCGTAGCTCTTTTATTTCCTGTTAGATTTTCATTGTAGAAAAGTCCAAATCTGGCAAGTATAATTATATCTCAACAACATATCGTGCTTCATAGATAAGAAAATAATATTGGCAGATGTTTAACAGTTTATGGTATGCATTGTTATTTTGTTTTCTCAAAGGATCTAGACTTGACATGGCTACATCCAGTTCACAACTGTCTCTATTTAGAGATTTTATACTGCGAGCAAACAAATACAATACACTGGATATATTTGGTGGTGGAGTGATGACTAGAAAAATAATTTGTGTAGAAGTAAGTCTGTACCTATATTCTGCAATGTTTAATTTTTTTATTATTCATAGATCATGTAATATTGGATAATACAACATTAGATAAAACTTCATAAGTACTTTTTTCATCTATTATTTGCTCAATAAGAGCAATTTCATTTGAGATATAAGAATAAGTGTTCAATATCTAACCATTAAAAATGACAAAGTTGTTGTTCGAAAAATAATTTTCAGTGTGTAACTGTTGAATTCAAGATGTGGTTGATTAAATTTCTTTAAAATACACCCCATAAAACTTTTAATCATTCATGCACAGTTACTGTAAGCCAGTTGTGTACCCATGATCCATATTTGCAAGCCATTTTATATGGCATTTTTAGTCTTATTCTTAGAAGGTAACACAGTTTCTGATGGGCTAAATCAAAATTGTGTTACATTGAAATTTAGCTAATTCTTGAGAAGTAGACTGAGAAAGTTATCAAAAAAGGTTGGTGAATACTGGTCCAAAACTTTTTCTGTTATAATTATATAACATGATAAATGAGGTGGCATAGTATTTTGGAGGAGAAAAAATCCATATAGAAATCAAATAAGAAAGAAAATCAATGCATTTTCTACAAGCATTAATTCTATAACAAGAAACATTAAACTTTCTTCTGGTTATTTCATTTTTTTTTCCAGGATTTTCCAAACACATTTTACAGAGATGCTGTACCTTTTCATGACATAATAAGGTATTGGAGGCCTATTTATTTCTGTCTTTTCATACAACTGTAGATTTGCTGTACATGTTTATCCACCAAGCACCTGTAGCACAGTCAGTAGTGTACAGGACTGGAGAATAAAAAGTTGCAGGTTCAAATCCCAAGCTCAGCCAATTAAAATGTTCTTTTCAAGGATTGATGATAGTCATTGCGACAGGATTTATTGATTTTTCTAGAATTAGCCTGGACATTTGATTATTTCTATATAAATGAGCCATGCTAAATGCATCTGCAAAAAATTATTGACCCAGGTCAGCCTGCGCAGTCCGCGCAGGCTGACCTGGGTCGAAACTTTTTGCTATCTGTCAATTTTCTGCATGTCAAAAGGACGAGTGTCATTTTGTTTTCTTCCTGCTACAGATGTAGCTTGGAAAATAGTAACAAGTAAAATGGGGCCTTGTCTTATAACTAAAATGACATTCCAACTTTTTTTGCTTTTAGGAAGTATGTGCAGGTTGGAGGAAGTCCATTGATATTCATAGTTAGTGACAGCACCAGTGGGGAATCGAATGAAAGATTATTGTTCCCAAAAAATCTACAAGAAGAACTCAGAATTGACAGTATTAGGTTAGTAAGGGTTTTTAGAACTGGAGGAGTTTGCTTCAAAAGTACTCGCTCTTGCAACGTAGAATTTTGGAATTTTGATACCTGTTATTCAAAAAGAAATTGGAAGAAAACTTAGACTGAAGATGAGAAATTCCCCAGACTTTTTACTCTTTCTGCAGAAGAGGTACAGAAGCTTATGACTTAAATTAACTCTTTATTAAGAACAACAAAATCTTACACTTGTCTATATTTATCGATTGCAGAGGACAAATTAAATATAACTCAAGCATTGGGATTTATCTTTGAAAGGACAGAAAAAATTTCTGGAAAAAGAGAAAATGCTGGTTACCAGCATTTTCTCTTTCTCCCACAATTTTTTCAAAGGCTTTATTATACGGGATCGTTAAAACTCGGGATTGTTTGGTAATTGGTTAACGTAGGGGCCCAGTTCACCAATCTTTCTAAAGTAATTTATAAACTTAGAACTTTGACTTCCAAAACTAACTGTGTAATTGGCTGTGACATTCTGTATCAGCCAATTAGATAGCTCTTCTTGAAATGTGGAATTAGTTGTAATTTTAGATTGTTTGGTGAGGAATGTAATAGGAGTTGCTCGAAAAGATCAACCAATTTAGTTTTTATAATCAAGATAATTTGAAAAATAGAAGGATTTCAATTTACAAAATATAATTTAAAGAAATTACTTCTCTCTTTATCAAACAAAAAATTTTTAGACTTGCCAAACTGAAAGGATTCGCATGCAACAAATTGAATGTAACTCAAAACATAAACTTAGTCTTTCATAGAGTAGAAAATTTTGTGAGAAAAGGAGAAAATGCTGTTTACTAGCATTTTCTCCTTATCCCAAAATGTTTTAAAAAGGCTTTGTTTTTACAATTTGTTAAAACACTGGATTGTGTAGTAAAGGGTTAAAACGTCTAAATGTTTTTCTTCTTTGTTCCAGTTTTAATCCAGTAGCAATGACAAGTATGTCTAAAATCTTAACCAAGATAGCAACAGAAGAGTCTATCAAAGGGACACATAGGTTTACTGTACCCTCTAAAACTGTGATAGAATCAATAGCTATGGCTAGCTCAGGGGATATCAGGGGTGCCATCAATGCTCTACAGTTTGCTTGTTTGAAAGGTATGTAAGAGTATTAGTGATTAAACCCACTCAAAATGAATGCTGGAATCACTCTGGTGGTCCACCCTGCTGTTGCATATATACAGAATACCATGGTGTAGTGATTTTCCTGGTGCTTGTATTCACTTCGAGCAGCGTGAGAAAATTTGGTATCGCGCGAGACCGAAGGTCAAGCGAGATGCCAAAATTTTCTTACGCAGCAAGAAGTAAATACCAGGAAAGTCACTATAGCATAATATTCCTTTTATTATATACCTACACCTTTTCAACGACAAAATGTTGCAAACTATTGACATTTCATTCGAAAATGGTATGCAAAATAAAACAAATAACAGTGTTTTAGCCAGTAACTTCATTTTTATGAATGGTGGATAAATGTTACAGCGTAAAATTTTGACCAATGAACTTGCAAATGAATACATACATATACCGTCCGTGAGTTACCTCATTATGACGTCATCATACCATATTTGGAACCGTATTCCACTGAGTGTAGATACAGATTTTTTTCCCTTCTTGTGTGATTTTTATCCGCATGCGATGCATGTATTTAACCCGGAAAACTTACAGGTATATAATAAACTCAGATATGAATCATGCTCTGGCAAAAGGGGGTGCAATGCATCTCTATGATGCATTATACCAAGCAAGTCATCACATAATTATGAATGCATGATATTGATTTAGTTCAACAATTGGCTGGATCTGGAGGTAGAATGGTCCTTTACCATGCAGAAAATTTACGGAAGCAAAAGGTTTCAACCCATGTCACCCTGCTTGGACTTCACAGGCTGACATAGGTCGATGCTTTTTACAGATCTATGCGTTAAGTGCCATTTTCACAGAGCATTAATATGTAAATGTGTTGCGAACTCAGGTTTTAGTTTGGCGTCATTGTATTCAAGCTTTGTGTACTTGTAAAATGAGAAACTGTAGATGTGCAGGAAACACTTTTCATATGTCTGCTTTTAACTGTTGAAGAATTATATCCCCTTGAACTTAGATATTATTGTGTGTAATGCTCATTATGTTTGCATATCTGTCTTCTCCTTCAAAACACTTGGTGGGGAGTATTGTGTCCCTTTGTGCGGCAGTTGTAACTATCAAATGCTATCTAAGTATACAGAATAATGAATTCTATAGCTACATGTATATACAACATGCCACCTACTTGCACATGCACAAGTTACTCAAAGGAGAAATATTTTTGGCAAAAAGATTTTTTATGATATAGAACACAGAAAAAAAACAATGACCTGTATTCAGCATTCCTCCCTTTTCCACTGTAGTACACTGTAATATATTTCACCAGAGTTGTACTAAAGAAGCAATATGTTGTCTTAGTTTGGTACCACTATTTTCTGTTGAAAATTTATTGAATGCTGTGTTAACACCAAACACATAAATGCATACTTTTACAACAGATACTGGTGATATAGCAGTGACATCTCTAAGTAAAAGAGGGAGACAGAAATCAGGGAGTAAGATGGCCAAAAAGTCAAGTAAGAGAGGCGGTATTAGTAAAACCAAAAGTTTTGAGACAGATGCAGAACTGGCATCAATAGGAGGCCGAGACACTTCACTGTTTTTGTTCAGAGCTTTGGGCAAAATTCTCTATTGCAAAAGTAAGTAAGATCAGTCTTTTTCAGCTTGAATTGTATGTGATCTCGAAGCAAATTTAGGAAGCCAAATGATTTGAACAATTCAGAAATAAGATTTTGTAAATTTAGTTCAGTCTCTTTATTTTAAGTTGAACCAATCTCATACAGAAACCTGTATATGAGTGAAAAGAGGGTTCACTGTATCTGCAAAAAGTATCGACCCAGGTCAGTCTGTGTCTGTAGTCTGTGTGGGCTGACATGGGTGGAAACTGTTTACCAGCTGTAAATTTTCTGCATGTCAAAAGATAAGTCTACTATAATGACTGTAGGTTGTTAGACAAAATCAATTTCATGCATACATACACATACTTCTATGGTCACTGGCTTGGTATAATGCATCATGGAGATGCATTAAATCCCCCTTTGCCAGAACAATGCTCGTACTGAATAGCTCATATCCATGGCTTAAAAAGATTTTTTTGTTCATAAAAATGGTTTTAACTCTTTACCAGACAATAGAATTTTAAACTTGCCCAAAATGAAAGCATGTGCAGGCAACAAATTAGATGTGGCTCTAATGAAAGGATATTTCACTGAAAGGATAGAAAATATTGTGGGAAAAAAGAGAAAATGCTGGTTACCAGCATTTTCTCCTTTTTCTCACCATGTTTTCAATAGCTTTGTGCCTAAAGGTTGTAAAATCTTGGAATTGTGTGGGAAATGGATAAGAAACTGTAGGAATGCTGAATGGTTGCACTTTCTAGGGCTATAGGGCTTGAATGACTGCTAAAAATGTTATTAAATGACAAACTTAACAAGTCATGTTTTCAACAGGAGAAGAACCTAATCAAGAAAATCCTGTATCTTTGCCGTCCCATCTATCTCACTGTTATAGAGATCCTTTAGCAGTTAATCCAGAGGTAAGTTCTTCTCTGTTTAACCCTCTCCAAAACGACAAATTTTGGTCTCTTTAAAATTCGAAACATCTGCAGACTACAAATTTCGGAAGAGGTACAAACATTTGCAGACAACAAATTTCGGAAGAGGTACAAATAAGCTTAAGTTCTCTGAAAGGGTAGATAACGTCATGGGAAATGAAGAAACTGCTTGTTACCAATGTTTTCAATGTTTTTGAAAGGCCTCTTTCTCAGGGTAGTTAGAAAACGGGATTGTTTGGTACCAGTAATTGTAGCAAAGCGACTGTAGTGATTAGGCTGTAAGAAACAAATCACTGCATTTCTGACATACTGTATGCTTTACACCCCTTATATTTAGGTGAGTCTAAAGCATATCTGCACCTCAAAGCCAGTGGTTTCTTTTTAAAAGAATACAGTATTTGGAAAGTTATATATGTTTATAAGATTTGTTTTAGTCTTCACAAATTTTTGCTTAGCATTGGGCCAAATGAATCAAGTAATAAAAGTAAAACAACAAATTGATGAAACCAAAGGTGCACAAAACAAATACTGATGATTCTGATCATATGACAAATACAACAAATACATATGACAAATGCAGGTGCTGGTGAAGAAGACACGCTCTATTTTTTAGACGAGAAAAGTCTTCTGCCTCAAATTCTGTTTATCTTGTGATTTCTGTTTTTGAATATTGACACATGGTTGTGTTGTTGCCAAGAAAAAATAGAAAATAGAAACTAGAAATTTATTTTCAAGAAACTTGTAAGTTTCTTTAAATCACCAATTCCATGAACGAATTTGCAACTGATCATTTTGAAAACACCCTTGTTAAGTAAAGGTAATTAACATGGCCTAAGGTTCAGTATAAGAGAATTAATTTAGATTGATAACAAATGAAAATATTGTAGCAGTTATGGCCAAGTTGTTTTTTTAATCACATTGTTTTCAACATGAGTATTCTGCAAGGCAAAAAAGTTGTCTGTGGAAGGTACATATAATTTGTTTGTATTTAATTGTTTTAGGAGGTGATTGAAAAATCCCATCTTTCAGGGGACTATTTTGGTGCTTACTTACACCAAAACTATCTGGACTTTTTCACGTCCATTGATGATGTTGTCTCAGCAAGTGAATACCTTAGTGATGCTGATTACCTGACCATAGACTGGGCTGTGAGTATACAGTAGATATTTTTTTTTCTTTAACTATCTTTTAAAACAAATTTGTAGTACACAACTTTAAACATTCTTGTAAAATATTAATTTGAACATAAATCATTCCATGTTAAATTGAGAGATAAAGTGCTACAATACATGCACACATAGTTTCAAAACAACTTAACCCTATACCAAACAACAAAATGTTAGACTTGCCCAATTGAAAAGCTTTTGCAGACGAAAAAATTATTGTGACTGAAAGATAGAAATACACCTTTGAAAGGGTAGAGAACAAAGTGGGAAAAGCAGAAAATGCTGGTTATCAACATTTTCTCCCATTCCCACAATGTTTTAAGAAGGCTTCTTCCATGGAGTCGTTGATTGTAGGGATTGTGTGGTAAAAGGTTAAGTCAATGAATTGCTCTGGAACAATCTGCATAATAGAAGACTTCCAGTCAAATCTTTGCCATTTAACTCATTACCAAACAAGCCCTGGTTTTCATGACCCTAGAAAGGAAATCTTTTGAAAACCTTGTGGGAAAAGGAGAAAATGCTGGTAACCAGCATTTTCTCCTTTTCCCACAAGGTTTTCTACCCTTAAAGAGACAAATTTAATAAAATTTAATAAATCAAGACACTTTTAATTTGTCTTCTGCAAAAGCCTTCAATATGGACCAGTCTAACATCTTGTCGTTTGGTAAATGCAAGAGTGATGCTCTGGGAAAACGGGGTTTAATGTAAGGGGGGGGGGGGGGGGGGGAAAGTATTAACCCAGGTCTGTTGCAGTTCAAGTTGACCCAAATCATAAGTTTTTGTTATTTTTAAATTTTCTGCATGAAAATTCTTCTGTATGAGTGTAATTGACTCAGGTAACTGATTGATTGATGTTCTTATTCACAGTCCAGATCAGTGTTACAACAGTATGCAGCCTCTGTGGCTGCCAGGGGTCTGATGTTCTCTAATACATCTAGAGCCAGTTATAATGCAGCTGGGAGTGGTCTAGGCTGGAAACCTCTGCATAAACCTCAGTGGTATACTGCATCAAGAACTGTAAGTTATTTTTTAATATTTGAAATCTTTATAATTTCTCAGACTAAATCTTTACCAAACAATCTCGACTTTAAACAGCCCATGGGAGGAAGATTTTAAAAACATTGTGGGAAAAGAGAAAATGATGGTAACCAGCATTTTCACCTTTTTCTACAATGTTTTCTGCTCTTTGAAGGATGAACTTCAAATTTCTAGTGACATTTGCTTTGTTATATTCAAATGCTTTTAATTTCAGCAAGTCTAAAAGAGGGTTAAGGTCTAGCAGTGTTCAATCTAGAATGCGCCATTGCGCCATAGGCCCCCTAAAGTCCCAAATGGCGTAATTCTAAACCAACGTCGGGCCCATCAGGTGCACTCGATAGTAAAAGCGCCATTTCAGGAATTGGGGTCCTTTAGTCTGTTTCTACAACCTCTATATCGCAATGAAGTGATTTTTGGGTACCCTGATTTTCTGAGTATTTTGGAAGCGTTACTGGGGCGAAAAAAGGCAAAAGCTATTTAAAATATTACTCCGGAAAGTACAATCGGGCCAGTACCCAGCGTTTCACTGGCGCAAATTATTGTGTAAATCACGTTATAGACCTCATGTAAGAAAATACATGGACAAAAAGGCCATTAACCGCTTATCTTGTGTTAAATGACAGGTTTTGAAGTTACTTGTTATCCTTAATTATAAGTTATTGACAAATTTATGTCAAATCATGCGGAAATACCTATCCAGAAATTAACAGACACAAAAAATTGATTGGTGCAAAAAAACATGGAAACACATGACACAACAAAATGTCTCTTTGGCATTGTCCAATCAGAGTCACTTCAGACTGCCTTTTCAGCTTTTTAAATAAATTACATAGATATCTTAATATAACAGACTTTTTTGCTTCAAATTATCCTGGCAGCATGACGATCAGTTCAAAGGTTGGTTAGTTTATGATGAGAGAATTTAACTCTACTTTGAGTGATCGACAGGAAAGTTAAATCCCCTGTGATGGGATATCAGAATTTCCAAAAGTTTACCAATTAGAGATATATTTTGTCCCTTTTCTTTTCTTTTAGGATTAAATTAATGGTAGAAACAAGGTTGCAGTTTTATTAGCATGGTATTCATAGACAAATGAATGAGAATATACTTGTTAAATAAAAAGGCAACACTTGTTAAACAAAAAAGTTAACATTATGGTAATGAAGGACGATTTTTTATGTGTGGTCCCCAGTTTTCCAAAATGGCCCCCTGTTTGAAAGTCTGTGGGCCCGTTGGGCCCCCTTACAATCAAAGCTAGATTGAACACTGAGTCTAGTTAAGGTTTACTGAGAACAGAAGTGGTTGATATGTTTTTTTGAAAATGAAAATGGCTTATTAGTAATATAGTGATCATGATTTCTTATCTCTGTATAAATTTCAACAGTTACAACTCCTATCAGATTTAGAAAAAAAAAAATTGTCTAAAAGACTTATTCTTAAACCCGAAGAAACAGATGTAAAAAAAAATGTGATCTTGTTACCTAGGGACAAAGGAAAAAGATTTAAATTGTGTTTACTTTATAATCTATGCGGTCAAAAAACATTCAACAAATGAACCCAGCATCATGATATGAGAAAAAAATTGATATTAAGTTGACCATATTTTTCAGGCAAGACAAAATTGTGAAAGTGCTAGACATTTATTCAAATGTAAGTATGTGTATGTGTAATGTATTTAAAAAGATGTTAGCCATTTCTTAATATATAAAAATTATAATTTTTCTCTTCAATTACATCTTTTCTGAATGAGTTAATGCAATTTTGAAGTTTTATCTACCCTTGTTAGATAATAAGTTTTATGTTTTTTGTCTTCATAATACCTATGCAATTTAATACGTATATCAACACTATATCTTGATCAATATCAGTCCTTGTTATGGTTTAAGGTGGCTGTAAGAGAAGGTTGCTTATGAAGCTTGAATTTGAATTGCTCTTGGCTTTTAAAAACTATGTTTTCTGATCTTTCTTCTCTTTCATAGACAAATGCCATTATTTCAGACATGCTTAATTTCTTGTCTGTAAACACTTCCAGTTTCGGCAAATCTAAATATTAAACTTGGCTGTTCTCCGAAAGAAAAAAAAAGCATCGCATTATTGTGTGCATCGTCATATGTATAATCATGCAAAACTTAAAATCTTATATCTCTGTCATTACTGAAGATATTTTCTTTAAACTTGGAACAGTTTTAAACAATCAAAGTGGGGCCAATACAACAAGGGCAGGTAACCAAAATATTTTTGACAGTTATGTCCCTTTTTTTTTTTTTACTAAGAATTTGTGGTGCAAAACTACAACACTTTAAGATATCTCTGGCATTACTCAAGATATTTACTTAAAACTTAGCCTAATATTTTTTTACACAGTTTTGCCCCTTCTTTTTTTTTTTTACTTAGAAATTTTCAATGACAAACAAGTAATTTCTAAAAGGAACTGCAGCCCAGTGTTGATACCCACATGTGATGTTCTTGTTGTCATCTGGTATAGATATAAGTTGTTTTTTGGGATAATTGTCATACAAAATGCATTTTATATTTTTATATTTATAGCACAGAGAATGCCTCCTACAGTATTACAGACAGAAATGTTGCCATATATATCTATGATCAACACAACTTTGCACGATACAGGTGAATATCACTATACAAAATACCTCTTTGTCAAACAACAAAAGTTTAAACTTGTCCATATTGCAAGCAGTTGGGGACTTCAAAGGGTCTTGCCCACAGGCACTCAACGAACAAATCTAGATTTTCAGGAGGCAGACCAAACCCAGGTTCAATAATCCTCCACTGTAACCACAGAGCTAGCAGGAGATGTATTTATTTGAAACAAATCTGTGCTTGTATTAACCCTTACTAGACGACAAAATTTTAGCCTTGTGCAAATCGAAATTTGTAGACGACATTTTCAGTGTTGCTCAGATGGTGCAATTTTACTTTGATAGGGTAGAAAACACTGTGGGAAAAGGAGAAAATGCTGATTATCAGCATTTTCTCCTTTTCCCACAATGTTTTCAAAAGGCTTCTTTCTCAGGGTTGTTAAAAGTCGGCACTGTGTGCTAAAGGGTTAATGAGGCATTTCACCAATCCTCTTGTGTTGAAATATCTGCTCAGATATCAGTTAAATTGTCAATGGCAGTTTTTATCCCATTGACAAACAACCCTGTGTTTTTATGACCCTTAGGATGATGACTTGAAAACATTGTTGAAAAAGGAGAAAATGCTGATGACCAGCATTTTCTCCTTTTCCCACAATGTTTTAGTACCTTTTATATACAAATCAAATAATTTGTGAGACATATAAACTGTTGTATAGAAATGCTGTCAATTTGGACCAGTCTAAAATTTTGGCATTTCGTAAAGAGGTATTTGGAAGTATTGCTTTAAAAAGAAATCTTAAAAGGGAGAGCCTCTGATATAAATGATCCTTATGTTTTCTTTTTAAATGCTGTAATATCTGAACAAGATAATTCACATGCAGTTCGACAAAGTATCCTGTAATTAATAAGCAAAATTTTCAAAAGTAACAGATTAGTTTTGAAAGAGCAAACAGCCCCTTGTAAACAACATTGCTCAGAACTAAGTGATTCAGTGAAAAATTATTTCCTTGTAACATTTATTTCATTTACAGAAATGTTTACAAAAATTTCAGGTCAGATTTCATTTCTTCATGAGGTTTGCAGATTTTCAAGTAGAAAACAAGAAAGGTAAACTAAAATTATTTTAGCCTGTGACTTAGCTTTGACTATATCCTTTAAAATACGGATGACATGAAATATCGGTCAATGAACTGCCAAACAATCACATGTTTTCACAACCCTTAGGAAGAATAATTTTTGAAACATTGTTGGAAAAGCAGGAAGTGCTGGTAACTCATTGCCAAACAACCATATGCTTTCAACTCTGAAAAAGAATTCCTTTAAAGAGATTGTGGGAAAAGGAGAAAATGCTGGTATCTCATTTCTTGCCACAAATAAATTTGCAGCAAAGGACTGACAACGTTCATTGAAAGTATGGATGACATGACATATGAGGGTTGTTTGATATGTAATGTGTATTGTACGATATCTCAAAAGCATTCGACTCAAATAGTGAAATGAGCATTACATCCCTTCAAAGTATTCTCCGTGGTTTGAAATACATAATTTCAATTTCTGAATCCATTTCTGAAATGCATCACGGTACGCTGATTTAGGTAGACCTCTGAGGCACTGACTGATGGCTGAGCCAAGGGCTTGTCGGGACTTGTAACGACGACCAGATAAGAACTTTTTAAGTTTTGGAAATAGGAAAAAGTCGCATGGGGCTAGATCTGGAGAGTATGGTGGGTGTGGCAAGACGGTAACCGTCTCCGACTTCAAAAATTGCTTCACAAGCTCAGATGTATGTGATGGAGCATTATCATGAAGTAGACGAACATGCCTAAATCCTGACACAGGGCATCGTTTAAGATAATATTTCTTGACCTTTTTTAGTATAACATCTCGGTAATACCAACCTGTAACACTTTTGCCCTTGGGCATCGGAATTTGTACGGCTATACCATCACATGAGAAGAATATGCAGTAAAGAACCTTCTTTGTGCTTATGCTTCTTTTGGCAACTACAGGCCTTCTACCGTGTTTAGTTAGCCATATTTTGTTTCCAATTTTTCTTACTGGTTCGAAATAGTGAACCCATGTTTCGTCACCAGTAACAATGTTCACAAATTGTCTTTGATTGAATTTGGGAAACATTTTGAGCAATTGCTTAGTGGTTTGTACTCGTGCCCGTTTTTGGTCATCTGTCAATATATGCGGTATCCATCTGGCAGAAATCTTTCGTACTTTCAAAATACGCTTCAAAATGAAATGCACCCGCGATAGCGATATGCCAACAGCGTTGGCAATATCACGAATCGTGTATCTGCCCTCACTTTCAATTATTTCCCTGACTTTTGAGACATTTGCCTTGCCTGTTACAGTCACAGGTCAGCCAGATTTTGCTGCATCTTTGACAGACTCTGTGCCAGTCAGAAATATCTTTCTCCACCTACGAACTGTCTCATAAGATACCTTATCAGACCCATAAACTTCCCCCAATTCAGTAAAAATCTGCATTACCGAATGACCGAGTTTTGTGTGAACTTTTGTATAAGCTTTAATTTCTTTAATATTCTTAATCCATTTCCCAACCATTTTTACAACAGTGGTCAACCACTAGCAATATTGAAATGACTATAAGTTTAAAACTATGTGGAGCTGAAGGCTCGTGTTTATACCGTTGGAAAGGTATTGAATAGAGCTATTCAAGCGTATCATCATCAACGAAATCGTGCAAAGCGTTATCGCGCTGTGGTACAATACACATTACATATCGAACAGCCCTCGTATGGTTTAGCCCTATACAAGAAACACATGTTTTCACCACCCTGGTGACAAATGCTTTTGAAAATGTGGTGGGAAAAGGAGGAAAGGATTGTATCAAACATTTTCTCCATTATCTACTTTGCTCTCTACACTTTCAAAAACAAACACAGTCATTGAGGGAACTTTCGATTTGTTGTCCATGGTAATGATTGTAAAAGCCTTCTTCTTTAGGGTCATCAACATTTGGGATTGTTTAGTAAACTGTTAATACAAACAAACAAATTGCTGCAATTTGAAAAAGTTGCTCATTACAGGCAAGGCTGCCTTTGGCCACAGTGTTTTCAAAAGTTTTCTCTTGCATGACAAAGTTGTCTTCAGGTGGTAATGAGGTATAGGACTCTTCAATATTTAACCCTTTACCAAACAATCTCATGTTTTAACTCTTTACCAAACAACAAAATTTAGTTTTGTCCAAATTCAAGAAGTTTGCAGATGGCAAATTAAATGTGGATCAGATGTTGGGATTTGCTTCATAGAAATAGAAAACATAGTTTTCTTAATGTTTTAACAATGTTGTCTAAAGGCCTCATTCTCTGCATGGCTAAATCTGGGTGTTGTGTTGCTAAGGATTAAATGTAAAGATGAAAGCCTGTAAAAACATTTTGATAAAAGGAAAAATGCTGGTAACCTGCTTTTTTTTCCCTTTTCCCATCTTGTACCATTTGAAAATCAAATTGCACCATTTAAGCCATATCTTATTTGTTGTCTACCAATGCTTTCAATATGGACACCATTGTATGAAAGTTATCTTCATGTTAAGGGTTAAGAAAAGCTGAAAAAAGGAAGAGAATCTTCCTGTTTACCTGGATATAAAACTAGGCTAGATAGATCGTGATAGATCTCAAGGATATAAATTAGGGTTAGGATAAAGGTTAAGGAAGAAAATTTCGAGATTTTGTAACACTCTGTACCTAGCAAGGGCCTCATGTTTTCAAACTTGAGTGAACTCTTAACCAAATTTATGTTCAGACATGTGCAAAGTATCATTCATGCTTCAGATGGGACAAAAATTTGATGTTAAAACTTAAGTTTAGTACGAGGAAAGAAATGCCATTTTTTTCTAAACTTTTTAGAAAAATTACTCAGTGAAATGACTTTTACTCTGTACCAAACAATCCCATGTTTTCAAGACCCTGAGAAAGAGGCCTTTTGAAAACATTGTGAGAAAAGGAGAAATGCTGGTAACCAGCATTTTCTCTTTTTCCCACAATGTTTTCTACCCTTACAGAACACTTAGATTATTTGTTCCACTATCAAATAATTTGTCATCTGCAGATGCTTTCAATTTGGGAGGGTTTAAATTTTGTTGTTTGAGAAAGGGTTAATGGTATTCATATAACAGAAATTTCATGCTCAGGTGAATTGAACATGAAAAAGTTTATTCACTGGCCAGCAAAACTTTGAATTGATTACCTTATTTGCAAATGAACAAATGAATAGTGTAAGAAAATTACTTTCATCTTCCCTGTAAGCCCCCAAAAAATGTAATCCTGTAGTGAAATGTATACTCTTCTTCATGATGTGGTATGTAGTCATTGTGAATTTAGTATAATTTGTATTGGAGAGTAATTTTGTTTATTCTTTTGCTATGTTAAATTGAATTTTTGTTTAAACATAAAAAAAAACTTGCCACTTTCACTTCTTTGAATGATCTTGCTGTCTTACAAATAATTGTCAACTCTTTTTTTTATCTAGTTGGCTTAGGTGTTTTCGTCCAGGTATTGTCATGGTCCTGTCATTGACTGTGTCATAGACAAAGTGCAAAAACTTTGACATATTATAATATCTCTGTTATTACTGAAGATATTAACTTCAAACTTGGACTAGTTGTTATATATCAAAAGGAAAACCTATACAATAAGTGCAGGTAGCATTCAAAGTATTTTCAACACAGTTACGCCCCTTTTTGGACATAGAACTTTTCACTGAAAATCAAGCAATTGCAGCTAAGTGCTGGCACCTGCATGCATTGCTCTTGTTTTCTATTAAATTTGCCATATTATATTCTATTTCTGCAGAGTCATTTTAAAACAGAAGAAAAACCCTGTGGGTACTTTCAGTACTTTGATTAGATTATCTGTCTGACAGATTTATATCATGTGTCATCTGTTATCCAATGTTGACATCATTCTAGATATCTCGGTATCTAGAGACAGTGAGCTCTATTTTGTATGTACTCATTAACCTCCAACCACACAATCAGGAGTTTTAAGGACCCTTAAGAACATGCCTTTTGAAAAAATTGTGGGAAAAGGAGAAAATGCTGGTAACCAGCATTTTCTCCTTTTCCCACAATTTTTCTCACTCTTTCAATAACAAGTTCCATGATTTGAGCCTAATCAAAATTGTCATCTGCAAATGTTTTCAATTTGGACAAGTCTAAACTTTAGTCATCTGGTAAAGAGTTAGCTCTTGTCCAATTGACACAAATCTACTCTCCCCCAAATTCAAAGCATATGCAATCAAGAAAATAATGTGACTCAAAAACTAAAATTGGTTTTTGAGAGAATAGGAAACATTGTGGAAAAACAAGAAAATGCTGGTCATCAGCATTTTCTCATTTACCCACAATGTTTTCAAAAGTCTTCTGTCTTCAGGATGGTTGATATTCAGGATTGTGTGGTAAAGAGTTAATTCTTTTCATCTTGCAGCATGCCTACTTTAGTCGCATCTTTACAGCTAAAGAGAAAAACGCTGTTAAGACTTGAAAGCATGTACAATGGCTAAGCTGTGTAAGCATAGATAAATTACTATTATGTATGGTATAAGGAATAGAAAAACACAAGGGATTTGTCCTCATTTAAAACTGGAAACGACAACAGTGATTGATTTGAAGGCATCCAAAACAAGAATTATTATAGTTTCATAAAATAAGGACTAAATAGGTTAAAAACTGTGTGAAAAGTGGCTGAAAACGAGTACAGATGTATCTTTAAAGGATATGTTTTACCCCATTCCAAACAATCTTATGTTTAAACCACTCTGAGGAAAAAGGGTTTTTTAAAACATTGTGAGAAAAAGGAAATGTCATCTACAAATGCTTTTCATGTGGACCACTCCCAATTTTGATTATTTTTTTGGTAAAGGGTTAGTGCATGTTTTGGATGTGATATGCTTTACAAAAGTATGTGAGGTAGTAGGGCATCTGGAAAGTTTTCTGCCCTCTCATATTTGGCTTGCAACACGCGAAAAGGGGCATTCGGACATTTGCGTAAAGTGTCGTTTCGGATCAGCCTGCACACTCTGCGCAGGCTAATCCGAAACGACACTTTCCGTTTTTATGTTATTTTCTGTTTTGCGCAAGTCTACTGTTGGACAAAATCTAGTGTAATCGTAAAGTGCCGTCTCGGATCAGCCTGCGCGGACTGCGCAGGCTGATCCGAGACGACACTTTACGCAAATGTCTGAATGCCCCTTTTCGCGTGTTGCAAGCCATTTAATCAGTCATATCTCTGGATGTATATGAGGAGTGGAGTTAGACATGGATTGCTAGAGAGCCTTTTTTTTTTTTCAGAAGATTATAAGGAGTGCTTATTCAGCTATCATCTTTGTCAATCTTAACCCTTTACCACATGACCAATTTTAGACCTGTCCGAATTGAAAGCATTTGCAGAGGACAGTTTCAATGTGGATCATATGAAATGATTTTTCTTTGATAGGGTAGAAAACATTGTGGGAAAAGGAGAAAATGCTGGTTACTAGCATTTTCTCCTTTTCCCAAAATGTTTTCAAAAGCCTTCTCTATCAGGGGTGTCAAAAGTTGTCATTGTGTGGTAAAGGGTTAAAAGATAGTGATACATAATGTTTACTTTGTAAATAATTTTCTTGTCACAGTTACGAAAAGCTTGATGAGAAGGATGTAGAGGTTGATGAGGGCACAGAGACCCAATTACTGACCAATCAGAAGACGTTTACAGATGATGATGATGTCATTAGCAACAGCCAATCAGATTTAAAAACCTCTCAGGAAGTGGAGGAAGAGTATGAGATAGAGGAGTTTGATGATTAACCTGTTTCTAAAAAGTTAACAAAAAAGACTTTATGCTGCTGCAGTGGAGAGCTTTTGAGAACATTGTTGGAAAAGGGGCATTTTCAATAGGAAAAGGCATTTGTTTGTAAAAAGTCACAATTTTTGTGTTTGATATATGTCAAACTGTATCTTCACTCCTTTCCAGATGACAGAATTTGAGGCTTGTCTATATTGATGGTAAATGTACTTGCATAGGGAAAATTAGCTCAAAGAATGAGTTGTGTCATGTTACAGGTAGAAAACTTTGTGGTAGCAGCATTTTCTTTCAAGAGCCTTTTTCTTAATGGTTGTTGATACACTACATTGTTTGGTAAGTAGTGCAGATAATGTTGATGAGGTATCCTCAAATTCTGGGATTTGTTATGTATCATTTTTGTTTCTTAAGTAACAGTCAAGTGCTTATCATATTTTATAAAATATTACTTTTTGAAATTTTCAAATGTTTGTTAACAATAAATTTGTTACACCTTTTCCTTGTTGAAGTTGATTTTGTTTTATTGGCTCTCTCTGTCTGGCTCTCTCTCTCTCTCTCCCCTCCCTCTCTTTCTTTACATCTCTCTCCCTCTCACTGTCTATCTCTCTCCCTCTCTCTGGCTTTCTCTTCTCTCTCTCTCTTGCTCTCTCTGTCTGTCTGTCTGTCTCTCTCTCTCTTTCTTTCCATCTCTCTCCCTCTCTCTTTCTTTCCCTCTCTCTCCCCTCTCTCTCTTTCTGTCTATCTCTCTCCCTTCCTTTCCTGTTCTAGCATTCATTTGCTTGCTACTTTCAGTGATTTCCAGCCATTCCCTCAGTCTGTCAACTACTCTGACAGTGGTAATCACTTCTGAATGAAACTTATATGATTACTTATACAATTACGATTATAACTCTTTACCAGACAAAGTTTCTGACTCATCCAAATTAAAACCTGTCTCAAATGATGGATTTTGTCTCTGACAGGGCGGAAAAGATTGTGGTTACCAACTTTCCTGTTCTCCTGTTCCCATAATGTTTTCAACAGCCTTCTTTCTCAGGGTTGTTATAGCCCCCCAACCTATGAAGTAGAGGGGGGCTTACTGGTTTCGCCATGTCTGTCTGTCCGTCCATCTGTCAATCCACCCGGCTGTAGACTTTTTTGTTTCCGTGCTCTAACTCAAAATCTGTCTAACCTAGGAACTTTATACAAGTGTTGCTCATGACCCAAGTAGGTGCCCTGTTGTTTTTGAGTCACATAGGTCAAAGGTCAAGGTCACAGATCAACTTGTTTGAAAATTATTTCAGTACTCTTTACTCAATAGCTTTTTGACCTAGGATGGTGAAACTTTATACAACTTACAAGTAATGCTCATGACCCAAGGAAGTGCTCAATTGTTTTTTGGTCACATGGGTCAAGGTCACTGTTGATCTTTGGTTTGAAAATCATTTCCTTTTTCTTATTGTGCTGCCCCAGTGACAAGGTGCTGCTAGGAGTATTTAATCACTTTTTAACAGTTCTAATCTAACTTTGGATTGTGTAGTAAAGAGTTGATCAACCAACACATGTTTAAAGACATGGATACACTTACAAAAGAAGAAATCGCTAATAACCAACCACATTCTCATAAATACTGGTACTATTTGTTACCCTTTTTTAATCCTTACCAATCCTGTGTTTTAAAGACCCAAATGAAGTTGGCTTGTAAAAACTAGGGAAAAATTAGAAAGTGCTGATAACCAATATTTCTTTTTCCCCGTTTTCTCCCCTTTCTAAAGAAAAAAATCATCATTTGAGCCACTATGTTTCATCTGCAAATGCTTTCAATTTGGACAAGTCTTCAATTTTTTGATCTGGTAAAGTGTTAACAACATTTTCAAGTTTGTCTGCTGCACATTTGTTTCAGAAGGAAATTGGTAAGTAGGTTTAATTGTTGGAAATGGATGAACTGCTTTCTTTGTTGGCTGTATGAGTTTTATTCTTTGTCGATAGAGCCAGGAAAAATATTGTGAAAAAAGAAATCTTATTCTCAGTAAAAAAAGCACTAGATTTGTTTTCAAGATTCACAAAGATACATCGAGAATGATAAATGCACTACAATCCAATTCTTCAGTTACAGTTTTCATACTTAACTCTTTACCACACAATCCTGACTTTTAATGACCCTGAAGAGGAAGGCTTTTGAGAACATTGTAGGAAAAGGAGAAAATGCTGGTAACCAGCATTTCTCCTTTTCTCACAATGTTTTCTACCCTCCTGTAAACAAATTTCAATGATTGAGTCAAGTTTGTTTTGTCATCTGCAAATGTCTTCAATTTGGAAAAGTTAAAATTTTGTCGTTTTGTAAAGACTTAAGACTGTTTGAAATCTAATATCTCCAAACAGCTTTGAAAATGCAGACAACTCCTATTTGATGAAGCCAGACAAGAAAATCCTCTTGTAGTGCAATATCTACTTTTTCAACAAGTTTTTTATTGAAATCTAGGATCATTTATTACCAAACAAGTATGGCCTTTTTATATTCCTGTAAAATACAACTTTTGAAAACATAGCCAGAAAAGGAACAATTGCTAGGTACAAACAATATCTCGTTTTTCTCACAGTGTTTACTGTATCACTCACAAAAAATACCTAACCTTTTTCCCTCTTCTTCCAGATATTTCTTTCACTAGTTCTACCAGTAGCCAGTTGTCTTAAAGGGGCCTACCGTATATTGTGGTGACAGGTTATTGACCAAACTTTAAAATTTTAGTCTCTTGTCCTCATGTAAGAATTGCAAGAGGACAAAATTAAATGTGGCTCAAAATATTAGATTTGTTTTTTAAGCTATAGAAAACAAATTTAGAAATGGAGAAAATGCTGGTTACCAGCATTTTCTCCTTTCCCAAAGTCTTTTTCCAAAGGCTTTTTTTCATCAGGGTTGCAAAAAGAAGGGCTTGTTTGGTTAGGGGATAATCTTTTTGTGTCTGTGTGGGCCTACCATACTAACAGTATGGTTTACATTATTTGTTCTATAGCACTAAATATTTAGATAGCTGATATGTTCTCTCTTTTTTAACCTTGATAATGATTTTCTTGTTTTTTACTGCTATCTTTGTACTCATTCCCCTCTACCAAACAATTCCATGCTCTAACAACCCTGACAAAAGAGGCTCTTGAAAATATTGTGGGAAAAGGAGAAAATGCTTGTAACAGTACTTTCTCCTTTTCTCATGATCTTTTCTACCCTTCCAAGGAAAAAGTTTATATAATGAGTAACTTTAAATTTTAATTTGTTATCTGCAAAAGCTTTCAATTTGGACCAGTCTATAATTGTGTTGTTTGGTAAAGAGTTCAACACATTTGAATTTTAATAACCTTGAGGGAGAAGGTTTTGAAAACACAGGAAAAGGAGAAAATGCTGGTATCAGCATGTTCTCCTTTTCCAACAGTGTTATCTACTTGTGCAAAAACAATTCTTTTGTTTGAGTTACATTCAGTTTGTTGTCTACTCTTCCTTTCAATCTGGACAGGTCTAAAATTTTGTCTTGTGGTAAAATGTTGAGGTTTTAAGCATGTATACATGTGAAAGAATTGTTGTATTAGGAGGAACTGCTCATAAGGAGTAATTTCTCCTTTGCCACAATGTTCGTAGAGTGGTCTGCTGGAATACATCTGTTGGGAAGCTAAAGTGGAGATATGTTTAAAAAACAACTTGTTATAGCTTACTCCATTACGGTCATTTTATTTCAACCCTTAGAGTGCTGCATAAACACAGGGAAAAGTTGACAGTGTAGATCAAAGATCAGACTGTACACTTTTTGCTGCCTAATCTTAATCTACAATGGCCATGAAGGCAGTTATTTTTGTCCACAAGAGTTAAGAAATACCAGAATGGTAAAAAATGTGAAATTGAAGAAAATGTCATAGAAAGGAACATTTTGGCTTGTATGAAAAACATTGTGGAAAAGGGATCAGCAAGTGATGCTTCTTTTTCTTCCATTGTTTCTTAGTCATTGTCTGCAAAATGGAAATGACCCAAAAATATCCTAATGTACCTGTATCTAGAATTTTATCTATGTCATTTCTTTGTAAGTGAGCCATTCTTTGGTAAAATCTGCATGATGCATTGTACTAAGCAAGTTATCACATAATTATGGATCCATAGAGTCCATTTAAAAAGTTTTGACCTATGTCAGCCTGTGTGGGCTGCGCAGGCTGACCTTGGTCAATACTTTTTTCAATTGTATTAAACCCCCTTTTTCACAGAGCTTGACCAAAATGTTTTTGACAACTTCAGTTCAGTCTAACCTTGACACAGTATTTTGTTAAATATGTATATGGTATTCTGGTCACAGCAGGTTGGAGACTGTAAAAAAGCTAGGCGTTTTTTTTAAACTCTTTTCAAAACAACAAATTTTTGACGAGATCAAATTCAAAGCATTTACAGAGAACAAATTAAAGTGCAAACGAGATGATTTCTGTCTATGATAGGGTATAAAACATTGAGGGAAAAAGGAGAAAACGCTGGGTTACCAGGATTTTCTCCTTTTCCTACAATGTTTTCAATAGTGGCTGGGTAAGAATATTGTGCATATCACCAGTAAAAAGGAAACTCCAGGAAAGCATGGATAGGTGCACTAGCCAGAGGAAGAAGCCTGCTGAAAACATTGTGGGAAAAGGAGAAAATGCTGGTAACCAGCATTTTCTCCTTTCCCACAATGTTTTCTACTCTTCCAAAGTCAAGTTTCAATTTTTGAGTCATGTTTATTTTGTCATTTGCAAATGCTTTCAATTTGGACAAGTCTAATATTTTGTCGTTTGGTAAAGAGTTAAACACCATACAATCAATCAATCAATCCTTTTTCAAAAGTTTTCAAAAGCTTTCTCCATAAAATTCCTTACAACTCGGGATTGTGTGGGAAAGAGGTAATTAATGACTGAAGAAATTTTATGGACACTTTAGGATTTAAGGGAAAGGAAAAGATTTATGAAAAAAAAAATGAGTAATTGCATGTAATTTTTTCCCCCAAAAAATATTTTCAAAGCTGTTTACTGCAAGGATCTTAAAAGCCATAATGTGTGTATGGTAATGAATTCATTTACCCATCAATTTTGCCTAAATCTTCACCAACACAATGACAAGTATGAACGACCCCAAAATTTTATGGGCACTCAAGGAGGGTTTAGAGGGATGGAAAAAATTTATGAACAAAAGGAAAGGAGTTTTTTGAATTTTTTTCCCAAATTTTTTTCAAACCTTATTGCTTGTGTTAAAAGCCACATATGTATGGTAATGAATTAATCCTTTACAACTCAATGCCGACTTTCAACAACCCTGTAAAAGAAGCCTTTTGAAAACGTCATGGGAAAACGAGAAAATGCTGGTCACCAGCATTTCATTTTCTCCTTTTTCCACAATGTTTTCTACCCTTCTCAAGTAAATTTCAATTTTTGAGTCACATTTATTTTGTCGTCTGCAAATGCTTTCAATTTAGACCAGTCTTAAATTCTGTTGTCCGGTACAGAGTTAATGTATCCATTAGATTTGTTTGGTCCTTTACCAACACAATCCCAAGTTTAAACAACCCTGGGAAAAGAAGTTTTAGAAAATGTGGTGGGAAAACGGAAAAATGCTGGAAACCAGCTTTTTCTCCTTTTCCAACAATGTTGTGCACTCTATTAAAGACAAATTCCACCATTTGAACCGCACTTTATTTGTTTTCTGCAAATGCTGTCAGTTTGGACAATTCTAAAACTTTGTTTTTTGGTAAGGCATTCACTAATTACCATACAACAAAGTTTTAGACTCATCCAAATTCAAAGCATTTGTAAACAATAAATGAAATATAACTGGAATGATTGAATTCATCTTGAAAAGGGTAGAACACAATGTAGGAAAAGGAAAAAAATACTTGTAACCGGCATTTTTTCCTTTTTCCACATTTATTTTCAAATGCCTTTTTTTGGAGGTCATTAAAACTGAGAATTGTTTGGTAAAGGGTTGGACGGTTAAAATTTGCATAACAGGATATAACATCATTGTTCACAGTTACACACATTCATTTCGTTGTTTGTTGTTGTTGTTTGTTTGTTTGTTTGTTTGTTTGTTTGTTTGTTTGTTGTCTCATCAGGCTAGTTTGCTGAACCAGAAAGACTTGTTACATTAGCATAATAAACTCATTATATCTTGAAACAAATTTGCTGCAGACGACTTTAAACTATCCATGTAACATGATGGTTAACTCTTTACTGAAGGGAAAAATTTTAGTCTTGTCCAAATTGAAAGCACTTACAGATGACACAATAAATGTGACTGAAAATTGGAAATTTGTTTTTGGAAAGGGTAGAAAACATTGTGGGAAAAGGAGAAAATGCTGGTTACCAGCATTTTCTCCTTTTCCCATAATGCTTTCAAAAGGCTTCTTTCGTACGGTGGTTTAAAGTCAGTATTGTGTGACAAAGCGTGAAACAATATGAAATTTGGTGTATTACTTGTGAAAAAAACTGTAGTAAAAAGAAAATATTGCTAATAAGCTAGTTTTCCTTTGACAGTAATGTATTTCAAAGTGTGATGTAAAACAAAACAGTCGTCTGCATTGTGGTGATGTATAATTATATGTGTTTTTTCTCATTCATTTTGGATTTTTCTTGTGATAAAAAATGTGGTTGTTGTGCATGTTACGTTATTTAAATCACATTGTATGGATTATTTTATTCAATTTATCTTGCAGTTTGTGTGAAAAAGGACAAAGTTTGACATATTACCTCCTTAATCTTACACTAAACAATTAAAACATTTGTGTCAACACTTTGGAAAACATATTTGGAAATAACAATTTACACTTCTACAAATTCAAAACATTTGCAGATGACAAATTAAATGTGACTAAAATGATGATTTTTTTTTTTCATCAAAAGGTTAAAGAGATGGTTAGAAAAGGATAAAAATGCTAGGTACCAGCATGTTGTCCTATTCCTACAATGTTTTCAAGAGCCCCTTTTCTCCTCATTGTCAAAACAGAGGATTGTTTGTAAATTTTTGACAACTTTCAAGGCTTTTACCAATGATTTCATTAAATGAGCTATGCTGTGTTAAAAGGGGGTTTAATGCATTTGCAAAAAGTAACGACAATGTCAGCCATACATGCTGACCTGGGTCGAAACAGTTTGTTTTTGGTCAATTTTCTGCTTGTCAAAGAACCAGTCTAATTCATGATTCAGTCGGATGTTAGACAAAGTGGATTTTATGGATCCATAATTAAATTATGACTTTCTTGGTATAATGCATCAGAGAGATACATTTCAGTTTGGACAAAGCTAAAATTTTGTCGTCTGGTAAATGGGTAAATCCCCTTTAGTCAGAGCATAGCTCAAATAGTATTATGGCAGTGTGCTGAATGAAGTAAAGGGAAACGCATTAACTTCTGTAGGCTTTTTCATCTTGCAGCAGACCTACTTAAACTCTTTACCAAACGACAAAATTTTAGACTGGTCCAAATTAAAAGCACTTGCAGACGACAAAATAAACGTACCTCAAAAACTGAAATTTGTTTCCAGCAGGGTAGAAAACATTGTGGGAAAAGGAGAAAATGCTGGTTACCAGCATTTTCTCCTTTTCCCACAAGGTTTTCAAAAGGCTTCTATCTCAGGGTCGTAAAAATCAGGGATTGTTTGGTTAAGGGTTAAGAATATTGTTGTAAAGGTGAAATTTTCTGTGTTGATCAGTTTACGCTTTTGTCACAATGTTTATCTTAGAAGTTTTGTATCGAATACTTATTGATACTGTTTACCCATTATACATTATTTACAAAAATGATTTCAGAGCCATTTTTTGCAAATTTGTTTTGGGTGATGAAGAGTTATATTAACTTCATAACGAAAACAAATGAAAGTTTAACTCTTACTCTGCTAAATAAATAAAATGAAATTTTCAATTCAATAGAAAAAACCCAAATATTGCTATTTAAAAGTTATGTTGTAGGGAATAATATCTCCTTATCGGACAGTGTAGATCCAAGATCAGACTGCATGTTCTGTGCAGTCTGATCTTGATCTACACTGTCCGCCAAAGGTCAGTGAGTCATGCCTAGCAGCCTAAGGGTTAATATATGCAGTAATTACAAACATCTCTTCAGATAACAGGTATGGAAAAAATTGCAGGGAAAGGAGAAGTGCAAATCTGCTTTTCACACGATGTTTTTATAGGCATAATATCCTATCATTTCCTTTGGACTGACATCCTGTTTGTAATTCAAGCTATTAAATTTTTTTGCCCATGCACAAGTAGTATGATGGGCAAGCCTTTCACGTAAATCACTTTCATCCTGAGGGTTGGTTAACTCTTAACCACACAATCCGGGGTTTTAATGATCTGGCAGAATAAGACATTTGAGGTAATTGTGAAAAAAGGAGAAATGCTGGTAACCTGCACTTTCTCCTTTTCCCATTATGTTTTCTACCTTATTGGCAAACTTAAACTTATTTGCATAAAGTTCAAATTTGTCATCTGTAGGTGTTTGGAAATTGGAAGAGTCTAAAACATGTTGTTTGGGAAAGGGTTTATCATTACAAGGCAACAAAAATTGATACTAGACCAACTCAGAAGTACTGCAGACGACAAATCAAATGTGACCTCTATGATGGGATTTGTCCTTTGTAGGAAATATAGCGAGAAAAGGAGAGAATGCTGGGTACCAGCATTTTCTCCTTTTCTCACTATATTTCAAAAGCATTTTTGCTTGAAAGAATGTAGGGGTTTTTTGCAAAGGGTTTAATGAAATATGCATCATACTAACAAAACTGTCGTCTTTAAAACTGAATGAAATTGTAAAATATTATTGTGTGTACATTTATGATTTGTTTGCATTTATGATACAATTTATGTTATGGAAAACTTCAGTGCTTTTCTGGATAAAATAGATAAGATAAGATTGCAAAAATGGTAACTAATAATTAGCTCTGCTGCGTTTTCGAAGAAAAAACATTTACAAGTAGGTATTGTCATAGCCCTGGCATCTTCGTCGTAGTCTGCACTGTGCAAAAACTTTGACATTTTATAATATCTCAGTCATCACTGAAGATATTTACTTGGACTGGTTGTAAACTAGCAAAAGGGAAACCCATACAACATGGGAAGGTAACTATCAAAATACTTCTGACATAGTTATGCCCCTTTTCTATTAAAAATTTTCACTAAAAGCAACTGCAGCTGAGTATTGTTACTGGCATGTGGTCCTCTTGTTTCATTTCCCTACAATGTTGTCTACCTTTTCAAAGGCAAATCTCATTTTTTGAGTGACATTTAATTTTTGGCTGCAAATACTTTCAATAATTTTGTTGTTTCGTAAAGTGCTATATTTCACACAAAAAACTCATCAAGATTGGTGCTCTCAAAGTGTAATGTTTTTGCTTCATCCTCTTGTTATTGGTAAAGCACCTAGCAGGTCAGTACAGACACGAAATATAGGTGAATGAAAAATGAATGACTGCTTTAAAGATTGAATAGCAAAAAAGACTTTTTTTTTGTTAAAGGTTTTACTTGCACTTGAATTATAAAGCTTTTTTACTCTTTTTTGGATATTACAAGTGAAGGGAGAAGAATGTCTTAAGGTCTACGGCCCCTAACTCATTGTTAAAGTTCGATGTTTTCGCAAAGGCTATTCGGTCAATCTCAGCAGCTTCCATCTTTTAATATGAGATTAGGGGCCCTAGACTCACTAACTCATCGGTAAATATTGTGTAACATCGATGTTTTCGTAAAGGCTATTCGGCCAATCTCGGCAGCTTCCGTCTTTTAATATGAGAGTAAGGGGCCATAGACCTTAATTTAATTCTTTCAGCACCTAGTACAGTAAAACTTATCCAAGTGGCCATCTCTATTACGCAAGCAATCTGTTTTAAGCAAGCATATTTTGAAGTCCTTTTTAGCTCCACTGGCCGAAGGCCAGCGGGCTTATGTCATGGCCCGGTGTCCGTCGTGCGTCCGTCCGTCCGTGTGTGTGTGCTTCTGTCCGTGCATGCGTGCGTTAACTTTTATTTCAAACATCTTCTTCTCTGAAACTACCGATCCAATTTGGATGAAACTTCGCAGAAATGATCCTGCCATGGTCCTCTTCAGAATTTCTTGAAAGAATTTGATTTCTTCAAAAACTCTGGTTGCCATGGCAACAAAACTGAAAAATATTGAAAATCTTTGAAAATCTTCTTGTCTGAAACCATGAGGCCTAGGGCTACCAAATTTGGCATGTAGCTTTATCTAGTGGACCTTTACCAAGTTCCTTCAAATAATAGCTCTGGGGTCAAAATTGGCCCTGCCCTGGGGGTTACAAGTTTTACATGGGCTTATATAGGGAAAACTTTAAAATCCTTCTGGTACCTAGCCATAGGGCCTAGGGCTACCAAATTTGGCGTGTATCTTTATCAAGTGGGTGTCTACCAAGAGTGCCCAAATTATAGCCCTGGGGTCAAATTTGGCCCGGCCCCGGCGGTCACAAGTTTGACATGGGCTTATATAGGGAAAACTTTAAAAATCTTCTTGTACCTAGCCATAAGGCCTAGGGCTACCAAATTTGGCATGTAGCTTTATCTAGTGGGTGTCTACCAAGGGTGCCCAAATTATAGCCCTGGGGTCAAATTTGGCCCCGTCCTGGGGGTCACAAGTTTTTCATGGGCTTTTATGGGAAAACTTTAAAAATCTACTTGTACCTAGCCATAAGGCCTAGGACTACCAAATTTTGCAAGTAGCTTTATCTAGTGGGCCTCTACCAAGAGGGCCCAAATTGTAGCCTTGGGGTCAAGTTTGTCCCCTCACCAGGGGTCACAAGTTTTACATGGGCTTTTGTGGTGAAAACTTTATAAATTCTCTTGTTACTAAGGATAATAAGACCTAGGGCTAATAAATTTAGCCCTTTCTCATGGGTCTCATGTTTTACAGGGCCTTTTATTGAGGAAACTTTGAAAATCTTCTTGTTTATACCCACACATCCTAGACCTGTATTATTTGGTATGGGGCTTTATCTTGTGGACCTCCACCAGGATTCAAGTAATTATAGCTTTTTGGTCAAAAATGGCCTTGCCAGGGGGTCATAGCTTTCTTGTAGGATTTTATAGAAACACATTTTTATGTCTTCAAGTTTGAAACCAATTGGCCAAGTATTGTAATGTTTGGCTTGTAGTGTTTTTACTTATTAGCCAGTGGAGCGATACAGGGCCATCATGGCCCTCTTGTTGTTTAAATGTGCTAGTGCTAAGCAGGCACTTGCCTTGAGCAAGCACATTTTTAGTGTCCCATATAGGCTTGCTTAACCCTTACCACACAATGCAGACTTTTAACGACCCTGACAAAGAAAGCTTTTGAAAACATTGTGGGAAAAAGAGAAAATGCTGCTTACCACAATGTTTTCTACCCTATCAAGGGCATATTTCTTCATTTTGGCCACCTTCAATTTGTCGTCTGCAAATGCTTTCAATTTAGACCAGTCTGAAATTTTGTTGTTTGATAAAAAGTTAATATAGCAGGTTTGACTGTATCTAAACTGGACCTCCTTTGATTGCTGAAATTCAGTCTACTGAAACTCGGAAACGTATTTTGGCATAGCTTATTTATGCTATACCATTCACACAAACCCTTGTTTTTGCTTATGGCACTTAAAAGGTAAAAAAAATATCTTCCATTAGCCACAATGTTTTGTTACTATTTATACTGCTGACTTTACAATCGGGGAATGTATGTACGAAAGACATGAACCATGCTCTGTGAAAAGGGGGTTTAATGCGTTTGCAAAAAGGTATTAACCCAGGTCAGCCTGCGGAGTCCACACAGGCGGACTTGGGCCAAAACTTTTTCCTATGGGTCGATTTTCTGCATGTCAAAGGACAAGCCTACCTCTTCATTCAGTTGGTTGTCAGATAAAATGAACCTTATAGATCCATAACTATGTGATGACTTGTTTGGTAAAATGGATCCTAGAGATGCATTAAGCCCCCTTTTGCCAGAGCATGGCTTATATAATTGAGTCATACTCTGGCAAAAGGGGGCTTATTGCATCTCCGTGATGCATCACACCAAGCAATTCATCACATAATTATGCATCCATAAAAACTAACGTTTCAAAAAACCAACTGAATCATGAGGTAGAATGATCCTTTGACATGCTAAAAATGGAAAGAAAGCGAAAAGTTTCGGCCCATGTCAGCCTGCGCGGACTGCGCAGGCTGACATGGGTCGATACTTTTCGCAAATGCATTAAACCCCCTTTTCACAGAACATGGCTCAATTATCTAGGATGGACTTGGACTGATGTAGCCTGATAACATTTGCAGACCTATGATAATTAGTCATATCCATGTTCCTAAGATACTGCAAAATTTTTATAAGTACATGAAACAGTGTCACAGAGCTATGTACTGTCAGTTAGTGCATCTGGATTTTCACCCTTATTCTGTTGAATAAGTTAAATGGTACTTTGAAGTCGATAGTAAAAAACCCAATTGCTTCTATTTCAAAGTTATTTTTGGGGGAGAAATATAAAGAATAATCAACTGGTTGTGTGTGATATTAAAAATCTGTCACTAGAATGGAGTGTGATGCAGTTAAAAACGAGTTCGAAGGACAAGTTTTTAGCTCCACTGGCCGAAGGCCAGCGAGCTATTGTCATGGCGTTGTGTCCGTCGTGCGTCCGTCCGTCCGTCCGTGCGTGCGTCCGTAAACTTTTTCTTTAAAAAACTTCTCCTCAGAAACTATTGACTGGATTTTTACCAAATTTCACAGGAATGTTCCTTTAGTGGTCCTCTTTCAAATTCCTTCAAATAATTGTGTTCCATGAAGAATTCTGGTTGCCATGGCAACCAAAGTAAAAAACCTTTAAAAATCTTCTCCTCCCAAACTGCTATTTGGATAGCATTATTATTTTGCAGGAATGTTCCTTAGATACAGGTTTACAGAATTCCTTAAAAAAAAAAAGATCTGTCAAAAAACATGGCTTTTATGGGAGACTCATTTTCCTTTTATGGTATAAAGTAAAATCTTTGAAAAATTTCTTCTCTAAAACTATTCATTGGATTTCACTGTTGTTTTGCAGGTAAGTTCCTATGGTGGTTGTCTACCAAATTGTTTCTTCAGTGAGCTAAAATGCAGGATTGAATGATAATTGTTAAAAACTTCCTTTCGCCATTATAGAAATATCAGGCCTGTGGAGCGATACAGGCGCTCAAGCGCCTCTAGTTTAACTGCATCAAACCCCATTCGAGTGACAGATTTTTGATATCACACACAACCAGTTGATTATCCTATTTATTATATTCCAAATTCACCATTTTTAATTCTAACAATTATCAAGAATGGTACAATATGAGCAATATAGGAAAAAAGTAGTTCCAGCAAACATTCTAAAACTATATTGTCAGTAGTGACGGTACCATAATTATCATCATTAGTGGTTTTATTCACTGTGAAATTCTAGTTATTGACTGATAGGAATATAATAAATATTCTTATCGGACAGTGTAGATTCAAGATCAGACTGCACGTTCTGTGCAGTCTGATCTTCATCTACACTGTCCGCAAAAGATTCTTGAGTCGCACTTAGCAGCATAAGGGTTTATCTTACTCTGTTATCAAACTAAAATATTTTGTGCCGTTCCAAATTGAAAGCAATTGTAGATGAGGTATGAAAAATGGTTGAACCCTTTACTGCTGACTTTTAACGACCCTGGCAAAGAAGCCTCAATGGTTACCAGCATTTTCTCCTTTTCCCACAATGTTTTCTACCCTATTAAAGGATTAAAGGTGGCCCTTCAGATTCTGGGACGAAAATTTTACAAAAATACAAAAAAATCATCCTTATACTCCCAAAGCCTTTTAATTTTCATTCATAAAACCCCAGTAGTCGAAAACCATCCGACAACAAGAGAAATTAGAGATTTACTACGGCCCAGGTCGACACCGACGGGAAACACGGTCTATTTTTACACGAGCAACTCTCTCATTTACTTACCGGAAATACGCAGACGAAGCTTCAAACATAGCGTCAGAAGAAGACATTATGGAAAATAATTACATGTTTGTTATGTTATGGAATTTAAGCGTCATTAGTCACGTGCCAGTCACTGGACATTCCCACAATGCTTTTTTGATTTCTGGTGCGAAATCTAAAATTACCTGAAGAGGCTACGTAGCCTTTTAAAGGAACACCATCAAAAAAAATTTTTTTTGTAATTTTATGATTCTTAATTATTGATGATTTGTATTGTTTTTTCATATAAATTTCAGTGATATATATATTTTAATTTGGTGAGATGTGAAAAATCTAAATACCCACCTTTAAAGAAAAATCGCACCATTTAAGCCATATTGAAATTGTTGTCTGTAAATGGTTTCAATTTGGACAAGGCTAAACTTTTGTCGTCTGGTAAAGGGTTAAATAATGATATATATCTTTGAATTGGTAGTAAACATTGTGGAAAAAAGAGAACATGCTGGTTTTGACAATATTTCTGATTAATGAGTAGAAGATTCTTTGAATTATCCACTTCAAAGTTCAAGGTCAAAAGTTTATACTTGAAAGTCATAAATTGACCTTCCACTTGTTGACAAATAGGGAATACCTGTACCTCTATTCTTGTATGGCCCTAGCCAAGTACTGGTGAAATCTAGGAAATTACATGAATATGTGAGCTGTCGCCATGATACAACTGAAATTATGTTGAAAGTGGTGTAAAACACCAATCAATCAATCAATCAATCTTTTATCATAAGAATTTGAAAAAAAGAGATTAGGAATAGGATAGATGTGCACTGATTGACTGGTTCCCTTTTTCCTGAGTGCAGCTTATGAGGTTCTTTTTTAATTTCCCCATGGGGGACTTGACATGTTGCCCCTGGGCATTCTTCTAGTCTTTAAATCTTTATCGAACAACAAAATTTTAGACTTGTCCAAATTGAAAGCATTTGCAGAAGACAAAACAAATGTGACTTAAAAATTGGAATTTTGATTTCAGAAGGGTAGAAAATATTATGGAAAAAGGAGAAATGCTGGTCACTCCTTTTCCCACAACAACTCTGTTTCCCTTTAACTCTTTACCAAACGACAAAATTTTAGACTGGTCCAATTGAAAGCATTTGCAGACGACAAAATAAAAGTGACTGAAAAATTGAAATTTGTTTTGGGAAGGGTAGAAAACATCGTGGGAAAAGGGGAAAATGCTGGTTACCAGCATTTTCTCTGTTTCCCACAATGTTTTCAAAAGGCTTCCTTCTCAGGGTCGTTAGAAGTCAGGATTGTGTGGTAAAGGGTTAAAAGCCGGGATTGTTTTGTAAAGGCTAACCTCTTTACCACAAATCAAAATTTTAGACTTGCCCAAATTCAAAGCATTTGCTGACAACACTTCGAATGTGGCTCAACTGATGGAAATTGTCTTTATTAGGGTAAACAACATTGTAGGAAATGGAGAAAATGCTTGTTACCAGCATTTTCTCCTTTTCCCACAATGTTTTAGAAGGACATCTTTCGCAGGGTCGTTAACTCTTTACCACACAATCCCAAGTTTTAATGACCCCTGTGAAAAAGGCCTCTTGAATAAATTTGGGAAATGGACAAAATGCTGGTAATCAGTATTTTCTCCTTTTCTCTATTTTCTTCAAACTGTGACAGACAATTTGGGTCATTTTGGCCACCTTTAATTTGTCGTCACAAACGATTTCATTTTAGACAAATCTAAAATTTTGCTGTCGTCATCGCCCTGTAGGCATCATCTTCCTCATAGATAAACTTTGGCACTTTCTCATATCTTGTCATTACTGAAGATATTTTTTGCACTTTAGACTTGGCCTGATGGGGAACCCTTACAACGACTTACAACAGGGTAGCTAACTCTGATTTTTTGACACAGTTGTGCCCCTATTTAACTAAAAGTTTTTCCCTAAAAAATCAGCTGCAGCTAAGTCTCAGCAGCTATTTTCAGCAGTCTTGTTCAGAAACAGGTTAATCTAAGGGATTCAATACCTTTCATCACAAACCCAAAATTTAACAACCCTGACTAAGAAGGCTCTTGAAAGCATTGTGGAAAAAGGAAAAAATTTTGACAACCAGCATTTTTTCCTTTTCCCATAATGTTTTCTATCCTACTAAAGACAATTTCCATCACTTGAGCAAAATTTTTAACTCTTTTTAGCAAATTCTGTTGGTTTAGACTGGTCCACAATTGTGTTGTTTGTTGAAGAGTTCAAGATTAGTATTTGTAAACAACGTATGCACAAATTGCAATATTGGAATCTGTGTGATATATTATCTGATAGTCTAAAGTTATTTGAGTGCAGTGATCACACCGAGTAATAGATATGAGCCATGCTCTGTGAAAAGGGGTTTAAAGCACCTACAAAAAGTAACGACCCTGGTCAGCCTGCACAGTCCATGCAGGCTAAACTGGGTTGAAACTTTTTGCTATTGGTCAATTTTCTGCATGTCAAAGGATCAGTCTACCTCATGATTGAGTCCCATGAGGTGGATTTTATAGATCTATAAATATAGGATATACTTACTAGGTTGCATGCACCATGGAGATGCATTAAATGCCCTTTTCCACGGGCATGGCTTATATCTATTTCGACTTGAGATAACAAGAATACGGGAAAAGCTGAATTGCACTCTCAGTCTTTGCATGGTAAATTCATGACCAAAATAATATTCGCCTAATAACCCTTTACCACACAATCCCGAGATTTAAACAACCCAGAGAAAGAAGCCTTTAAAAAACATCGTAAGAAAAGGAGAAAATGCTGGTAACCAGCATTTTCTCCTTTTCTTACAATGTTTTCAACCCTATTACAGACCGAAACCATCATTTGAGCTGAATTGAAATTGTTGTCTGCAACTGCTTTTAATTTAGACCAGTCTAAAATTTTGTCGTTTGGTACAGAGACAAGCAAGTTTACAATGGCTTCGTGTCTATCAAAGATCATCAGCAATAATAAAATCCCAAATACTAGACTTGAACAATTTAGACAGGTCCTTACACATTTGCAAATGATACAAGTAAGTAAACCCTTTATCAAAAGCCAATTTTTTAAACCAGTCCATATTAAAAGTATTTGATGACAAGAAGGTGGATATGGCTCAAATGATGAGATTTGTCTTTGAAAGGGCAGAAAACATTGTTGGAAAAGGAGAATATGCTGGTAACTAGGAGTAAATGCTAATAAAAAGCATTATCTGCTCTTACAGCAATCTTTTCTACCCTTTCAAAGGCAAATCTACCCATTTCAGCCCAATTATTTTGTCATCTGCAAATGCTTTGAATTTGGACAAGTCTAAGATTTTGTATTGTGAAACAGACTGAAATCTATCCTATCTCCCTGCCAACAAGAGATAGAGTCAGGTTTACCTTGCCATGTCCTGTTGATCAACCTTGGACTTCACCTCTGTACCAGACGACAAAATTTTAGGGCTTGTCCAAATTCAAAGCTTTTGCAGACGACAAATGTAGCCGAAATGAAGGCATTTATCTGGAAAAGGGTAGAAAACATGTTTGGAAACTAAAAAAATGCTGGTAACCTGCATTTTCTCCCTTTTCCACAATGTTTTTGAATACTTTCTTCCATAGTGTTATTAAAATTCAGGACTGTGTGGTAAAGGATAAACTGTATGAGGTTCTTGGCGAAGATAATCATTATTCTCTATACTGTTACAGTTCTGTAAGGCTTAGGTTATTTGTGAATGTGATATTTGGTTACCAGCATTTTCTCCTATTCCCACAATGTTTTCAAATACTTTCTTCCATAGGGTCTTCAAAACTCTCGAAAGTTTGGTAAAGGGTTAACAATGTAAGATTCTTGATGAAGATAATCATTATTCTCTACATGTAAACTGTTACAGTTCTTTGAGGCTTGGACTATGTGTGCGATGTTTGTGAATGTGATATGTATTTGGTTACCAGAATTTTCTCCTATTTCCACAATGTTTTCAAGTACCTTCTTCCTCACGGTCTTTGAAACTCAGGACTGTGTGGTAAAGGGTGATCTTTGTAAGTTTCTTAGTGAAGATATTGATCATTATACTCTATACTGTTACAGTTCTGTGAGGCTTGGATGATTTGTGATAGGCATGTAAATGTGATGCTTCATTACTTTGCTTCTTTGGTTAACTCATTTCCACCCTAAACAAATATTCAGACAAGTGTTGGAAACACCTTTCTAACATAATGATAAACCAACATGATGGTTTGATACATAGATACATAAGAAAATATTGTGGGAAAGGGAAAAAAATATCTTTGGGAACAAGCAGTCTAATCTGGAACCTTCAATGTAAGATATTTGTTGTGTGCAAGATGTTGTGGCTAAGACAGTCTTGAAATTGCTAAAATGGTGATCATTCTAATGAATGAAAATGAACATCCAATAATTTTTTTAAGCTTGAGAAGAAACATCGTGGTAAAAAGAAAAAAAACATGTTACACAAATTTGAAAACAGTGCCAGAAAACAGAAGCTTATCAAAATTACTTGTTTTCGTTACCTCAGAAAAAGTTTTAGAAGTTTTGCACTGTTGGTTTTGTTTTGAAGATTTATGATGATCAAATGAAATGTGAAGAAAGGCATGTTTAACCCCATACCAAATGACATAAATGTGGACCTGTCCAAATTGAAAGCTTTTGCAAACAACAAATTGTATGTGACTCAAATGATGTAATTTGTTTTTGTAAAGGAAACATTGTGAATAAAGGAGAAAATGCTGGTTACCAACATTTTCGCCTTTACCCAACAATGTTTTCAGAAGTTTTCTTCTTCATGGTCATTAGAACTGGAGAGTGTGCTAATTTGTAAACCCTTTACTTCACAATCCTGCTTTTTAAAGACCCTGAGAAAGACAGCTTCTGAAAACATTGTGGGACAACGAGAAAATGCACATGACCAGCATTTTTTTCTTTTTCCACAATGTTTTCGACCCTTTCAAAGAAAAATATCGTCATTAGCTTTGCTGGTTATGTATTTACTCTTTATTTTAGGACAAAACTTTGAACAAGTCCATATTGAAAGTATTTGAAGATGACATATCAAATGTGACTGTATTGATGGAAGTTGTCCTTCATAAAGAGTATAAAACATTTTTGAAAAAGGAGAGAAGGCTGGTTTACAGCATTTTCTCCTTTTCCCACAAGGTTTCCAAAAGCCTTCTTTCTTCAGAACTATTAACCCTTTACCACACAATCCCAAGTTTTAATGACTCTGGAAAAGAAAGCCTTTGAAAACATTGTGGGAAAAAGGAGAAAATGCTGGTAACCAGCATTTTCTCCTTTTCCCACAATGTTTTCTACTCTTTCACAGAAAGTCTCATCATTTGAGCCACATTCAATGTGTCTTCAATAAGGGCTCTCAGTTTGGACAAGTCTAAAACTTAGTCTTGCGGCCAAGATGTAACCATTATCTTGCTAAATAAGTGAAATGAAACTTTTAACCAGATAGTAAAAAAAACCAAAAATTTGCTATTACAAAGGTAATTAATAATTTTTGGGGGAAAATATGTCCTTATTGGACAGTGTAGATCAAAGATCAGACTGCACGTTCTGTGCAGTCTGATCTTGATCTACACTGTCCTTAAAAGGTCAGTGAGTCGCGCTTAGCAGCCTAAGGGTTAAAACATGATGAATGTTTGGTAAAGGGTTAACTCTTTACTACACGACAAAATTATAGACAGATCCAAATTGGAAGTATTTCCAAAGGGAATAGTAAATGTGGCACAAGTAATGGGATTTGTCTGTAAAAGAAAAGAAAATACATTGTGGGAAAAGAAGAAAATGCTGGTTACCAGCATTTTCTCCTTCTCCCACAATGTTTTCAAAAGCTTTCTTTCTCAGGGTCGTTAAAATGCGGGATTGTGTGGTAAAGGGTTAAGCTCATGCACTAGGTTATCTTATACCTACACCAGTTACAGGAATATGTGATATGCCGACATGAATTGAAAGTGGGAAGAAAAGACAAAAGGCAGAGTGAAAAATAGGATCAGATATTGCAAAGTTTTGACGAGAACATTGTGAAAATGGTAAAATCAGAATTTTATCATTTTGAGGAGACTTCCAGCCCCATTGTGGGTGAACCTTCCCCTAAATCCAGGACTAGAGAAAGGGTCATTTTAGGGATTATTGTGCTAGCATTAATTGGTGCTTTAATTGGGGTGAGCGTCTATTTGTCAAGAAAAAACGATGATTTAGAAGACGAGAATGCTGCACTGAAAGCAAGCGGATTGGCTCCAACAACTGAAAGTGCAAATACAATGTCATCATCAACCCCGTCTTTACATAGCCTTCACAAACGTATTGACTGTATCCCGGAAGCTCAAGGAAAGTATATAAATGCAACAGTAGGACTTTGTCAACAAAGAAAATGCATTTTCCAGAAATCGGGTGTTGAAGGGGTCCCAGATTGTTACTTTGCTGAGAATGTTGGGTATAAATTTAAAGTTAATAGTTTTAAGGAGACTGCGCTTGGATACCGATTGCAGTTGGAAATGAATGGTCCAGGTGGACCTTTTGGAAATGATTGGAAATATGTCAATTTTAATGTTGAGATGAGAGGAAATGACATCATAAGGTTCACGGTAAGTGGCTTTAACCCTTTTCTACATGATCCCAAGTTTTATTTATCCTGAAGGAGGAGGCTTTTGAAAACATTGTGGGAAAAAGAGAAAATGCTGGTTACCAGCATTTTCTCCTTTTCCCACAATGTTTTCTACCCTTTTGTGGACAAAATTCATCATTTGAGCCACATTTATTTTTGTCGTCTGCAGGTGCTTTCAATTTGGAACCGTCCAAAATTTCATTGTTTGGTGAAGAGTTAAGCAACATTGCTTTTGTATACAATGATTGATTGATTGATTGTATGGTGTTTAACGCTGTTTTCAACATTATTTCAGTTATATCGCGGTGGCCAGTGCACCTATCCATGCTTTCCTGGAGTATTTTACCAGTACTTTGCACAATTTTCTTTCCAAGCCACTGGCTACTTTCCCACATAATCATCGTCGAAACAATGGTCAGCGGTGGAAGAAGAATGAATCCTGTCGCAGTGACTATCATCAATCCTCGGAAAGAAATTGGCCGAGCCAGGGATCGAACGAACCATGGACTGTGTGTTCTCAAGTCCTGCACGCTACCGACTGAGCTACCGGGGCTCGGCTTTTGTATACAAAGAAAAGAAAAGTTATTGTTACCTTTTCATGGACAAATCTTTTTCAATATGGATTCTGATTGAATAGTGTTTTACGCAGCTTTCAACATTATTTCAGTCATATCACGGAAACAGCTGACATAAATTCATGTATTTCCTGGATTTCACCAGAACTATGCTAGGGCTCTGAAGTGTCTTGCCCAAGGACACTCACATGAAAAACCCAGTGGATCCAGGTCATGAGTCCTACACTTTACCACTGGGCCACGCAGGACTCCTTTTTCTATATGAAAGAGAAATTTTGTCATCTGGTCAAGCTGTAAGGACTATGACCAGCACATGAATTATTATCAGGCTGTTGATACCAATTTCCAAAATTGCCACTGTCCTCAAATAGAAAGATTGAAATGGGATTGTAGTTGTACACACCTGTTTAACTATTTTTAGCCTTTTTATTTCTAATTTTATTAGCTCGGCTGTTTTTGAAGAAAACATCTAGGCATTGTCATAGCCCTGTTTTCATCTGCATCAGCATCAGTGTCATCATGCAAAAACTTCGACATTTTGTAATATCTCTGTCATTACTGGAAGTTTTTACTTCCATGTTTACATGTTAACTACCAAAAGGAGAACCCATACCAGTATGGCAGGTAACCGTCAAAATATTTTTGTCACAGTTATGCCCCTTTTTTGACTTAGAATTTTCATCTGTTTCTAAAAGCAACTGCAGCCAAGAGTTGGCACCCGCTTGCCCTGCTCTTGTTATTTCATAATATTATATTTCATGTGTATATTTTTAGAAATGTTATGGGTAAAGAAATGTCGTAATTTAAGCTGGGGGGGAATTATTTCCCCGTCACAGTGAATATTTTCCTCCTGCCAAAAATCTAGAACTACTTTTTTAAGTTTTTTAAGTTTTTAAGTTTTAAAAGTGGCATTTGTTGACAAAATAATCAGAGGAAATACAATATATAATTTATTTCATCAGCTTGTGGTTAATATGGGGAAATAGTTGCCTCAAAAGGGAAAAGTCCGCGAAAATAATTCGTGCCTTACGGCACTCGTTATTTTCGCATACCTTTCCCTTTTTCGGCAAATATTTCCCCATATTAACCACAAGCTGATGAAATAAACTCTATTTATTGCCTTGTTGTCTACTTTTACAGTTTGATGACTCCATGTTTGAGAGGTACAAGGTCCCAGTCCATCTAGATCTTCCAAACACAAAGGGAGATAACCCGAAGTTTGCCATTCATATCACTAACAACGAAACCTTTGCATTCCAAATTATCCGAGTATCAACTGGAACAGTTCTGTAAGTATCAGAAAGGAGCAAAGATATCCCATCACTAAACAAAAGCAACATTTGATTACCCTGTAGTTAGAAAGTTATAGAAATGTTGGGAAAGGAGCATATTTTATAACCCTGTGGGAAGAAAGTTATGGAAATGTTGGGAAAGGAGCAATTTATGACCCTGTAGTTAGAAAGTTATGGAAGTGTGGGAAAGGAACATGTTTTATAACTCTGTGGGAAGAAAGTTATGGAAATGTTGGGAAAGGAGCATTTTATGACCCTGTAGTTAGAAAGTTATGGAAATGTTGGGAAAGAAGCATCTTATGAGCAAGTAGTTAGAAAGTTCATTAGAAAGAATTTTTGTCTTGCATCATACCATTTTTTAAATAATGTGGTGAAAGGAAAAATTACTCCTTATTAGCAAACCTTTTTCTTCACAGCTTACACACGTACATAAAGAACTATTCATTAAATCTTGGTGCATGTAGATTATCTGTATCTTAGATGCATGTAAACCTTAACAAAGCTGATTGCTGTAAATTTGTTTCAGGGGATTACCTGATATGAAATTTGGGAAGGGTAGAAAACTGTGTGGAAAAAGGAGAAAATGCTGGTTACCAGCATTTTCTCCTTTTCCCACAATGTTTTAAAAAGCCTTTTTCTTCTGGGTTGTTAAAAGTCTGGATTGTGTTGTAAAAGGTTTATCAATGATTCCTAGAGTTGGGTGTTGCATTATATTTCTAAACAAAATCGTGATAAAGTCTGATAGTGGGTATCATTACAAGGTAGAAAGTAAACAAAGTTTCTCTCAACCTTTTACCAAACAAAAGAACCTAGTATTAGATATTATACAGGGAAACTTTTAAAGATACATCCTTACAGCTACAGAGAACAAACACTGTTAAAACTTGAAAGTGTGTAGAATGACTCAGCTGTATAAACATAGGTAAATTATCAATATACATGGTGTAAGAGAAAAACACAAGGATTTGTCCTCATTTTAACCCTTTACCACACAATGACGCCTTTTGACGCCCCTGAAGAAGAGGCCTTTTGAAAACATTGTGGGAAAAGGAGAAAATGCTGGTAACCAGCATTTTCTCCTTTTCCCACAAAGTTTTCTACCCTATCAAAGAAAAGTTGCGTCATTTGAGCCACTATGAAATTATCTTCTGCAAATGCTTTCTATTTGGATAGGTCTAAATTTTTGCTGTGTGGTAATGGGTTAAACTGGAAAATGGAAACAGTGATTGCTTAGAAATCCTTCAAAACAGGAAATGCATTTTTTGTCTGTGCAACCTTGCAGCCATCAGGGGGCAAAATTTGGAATGATGATACAAGAATGATTAAAATTTCATAATATAAGGATGAAATCAGTTAAAAGCTGCCTAAAAACTGCCTGAAAACTAATATAGATGTATCTGTTATAGAAAGCCCCTGTTAGCCACACAGCTCTTAGCTATGTTAGGGGGATAATGCAAGATACAGGACAAAACCCATCCTAAGTTACACCTGGTTCTTCAACGTACTCGGTGTATAGCACATGGGACCTCGGTTTAAGATCTCATCCAAAAGACTATCAGTAATTTTAAATGCCCATATAGACCTCGAACTCACACCCTCAAACAGCCCAAGACTCGATGTTTGCCAGTCCTATGCTCTACCATTTGAGCTATTTGGGCTGGTCTGGTACAGGGTTAAAATGTCTCCTTTATCATCTACAGCTGGGACACTGGTATAGGTGGACTTGTCCTGTCAGATCAGTTCCTGCAGATAAGCACACAGCTTCCATCCAACAATATCTACGGATTTGGGGAAAATCGGCACACAAGTTTCAGACATGACCTTCAACACAAAACATGGCCCATGTTTTCAAGGGATCAAGCCCCAAAGTGGAAGGTAAAAAAATTATCATAATGATACTGTTTTGCATATTACTACCATTCCTTGAGCTAATACTTTTGCATGCCCCTGCAGAAGACGGCCTTCAAGGACAAATCATATTATTTGAGAAACATTTAATATGCCATCTGCAGACTCTGTCAACTTAAATGAGTCTTACATTTTGTTGCTTGGAAAGGAGATCATAGCACAGTCAAGTCAGTATCACCAAAGCGTCAGAGGGGTCATTGAAAGTGCTTGCCAAAGACAGCACCTTTAGTAATACAGGTCTCTTTTTTCTCATTTTTAATTCTTTATGGTAGTGGTCCCCCTTTATCAGGCTTGTTGTTTGATAGAAATGGCCACAGAGATATGTTTGAGTTTATATCCATAACTAATCTTACGAACATGAAAATTTGCAACAAATGCATCTCTGAAATACAAATTGCACCTGGCGGGATTTGAACCCTTGTGGAAAAGATCCTTGTTTTTCAAGGTTCAAAACACCAACGCCTTAACTACCGAGCTAAAGATTTTATACAGAAAGAAGCTATGCAGTAAGGCAGGAGTGATCTCCCGTAACACTAACCTGTATGGTAACAGACCATGTCACGTTGAAATTTTACAGAGTTATGCTTTTTTTCATAAATATGCAGCATTCTATATCTAGTAGACGACCAAAAAAAAAGAAAACCAAAAAAAAAAAAGAAAAGCAGTTTTTCAAATTATTGATTTCAAATTATTTATTTGCTTTCTCTTTCAGTCTCTTTTAAGTCTTAACTCTTTACCAAACGACAAAATTTTAGACTTGTCCAAATTGAAAGCATTTGCAGACAACAAAATGAATGTGACTCAAAAACTAAAATTTCCATTTGGAAGTGTAGAAAACATTGTGGGAAAAGGAGAAAATGCTGGTTACCAGCATTTTCTCCTTTTCTTACAATGTTTTCAAAAGGCTTCTTTCTCAGGGTCATTAAAAGTCGGGATTGTGTGGTAAAGGTTTAAGCACTATATAGAAATGTTTTTTAATAAAACATTATTGAGGCTTTTTTTTAGTAGAAAAGACCAAATTGTTGCAAATCCATTGTAGGGTAGGGGGATGACAGAATATCTTGCATGTAGCTCCATGTGAATTGATTGATGCTTTCGAATGACTTCCTGTCCCTCTTAATACTAGAAAAATAATCAAGGTTTCTTTCCCTTTTTTTCCTTTCAGAATTATGCCAATTTGTATGGAGTGCATCCTTTTTACACATGTATGGAAAATGATGGAAACTCACATGGTGTGTTTCTACTTAACAGTAATGCACAAGGTATGCTGTTTGTTTTTTTAACATTTCCAAATTATCCCGTGTTTTAACGATCCTGATGAGAAAGGCGTTTCAAAACTTTGTAGGAAAGGAAGAAAATATGCTGGTAACTAGCATTTTCTCGTTTTCCCACAATCTTTTTACTCTTACTCAAACATATTCCATCATTTCAATAACATTTGGTAAGAGTTAACACAATATCAAATTTGCAGCAGACTTTGAAATAATCAATGTGAAAATGTGAAAAATATACAATCAAGCTTTTATACAAGAGTGAATGAGAAATAATTATGAGAACAGGATTACACAATGCTTTTTAAAAATTGTCTGCAGTTAGATATAAGTGTTGTCTGTAGTGGGGTTTTGTAGTTTTTTTTTTATTCTTGTTATTAGACATTAAACATTTCAAAATGAAGATAGAAAAAACAATGTTCTAGTAGGCAAGTTTCTTTATTAATTATATTATATTTCATGTGTCTATTTTTAGAAATGTTATGGGTAAAGAAATGTCGTAATTTAAGCTGGGGGGAATTATTTCCCCGTCACAGTGAATATTTTCCTCCTGCCGAAAATCTGGAACTACTTTCTTAAGTTTTTTAAATTTTTAAGTTTTAAAAGTGGCATTCGTTGACAAAATAATCAGAGGAAATATAATATATGATTCATTTCATCAGCTTGTGGTTAATATGGGGAAATATTTGCCTCAAAAGGGAAAGGTCCGCGAAAATAACTCGTGCCTTACGGCACTCGTTATTTTCGCATACCTTTCCCTTTTTCGGCAAATATTTCCCCATATTAACCACAAGCTGATGAAATAAACTCTTTTTAAAGGTGTTTAATGCCTTTTTCACCAATATTTCAGTTATATCAAGAGGGCCAGTGCTTCTTTCCATGCTTGCCTGGAGTGTCATTTTTAGGGTCATTAAAATTATGGATTGTGTGGTAAAGCATTAAAGATAGAAAAAAAAAAGTGCTCTGTCTTACCTGCATGACAGTTGACATTTATATCAAATGTTATCTTTCTTGACATGCAAAAGATATTGCATGATCTCCCTGTCATGAACTTTACAGCTTATTTTGATTGAAAAAGATTGCACCAGATATTCCCTATCTGAAACAAATTATTGCTAAAAGGGTTAAATTTCTTAGCTGATTTTTTAGTAGATAGGATATCTGTAACACTATTGAACAGTTAAGATCAAAATCAGAACTGCAATTTTTCATCTAGCCTAGGTCCCGTCTGATAATTTTTTCCTTTTATATATACAGATGTTAGTTTGTCAAAAATGACAGTTATAATTAAGGAACCGATGAACAGGTTTGCCATGGCACAGTACAGAACATGAAAGGAGACCGTGATAGGGAATGATTAAAAGATTATTTATGCTTGGACCTAGGCAAATTGTTGGTCCACTCTGTCTGCATAAGCGCGCAATATTGCTAGAAGCTCTGAAGAAGTTCTGTATATAATTTTTGCTGCAGATTACAGTTTCATCCCACACCCAATGCTAACCTACAGAACAATAGGGGGCATCCTTGATTTCTACATGTTTATGGGTCCTGAACCTGAGTCAGTGGTGCAGCAGTATACAGGGGTAGTGTAACTGATTTATTTGTTCTACCTCTTTAACCCTTTACCACACAATTCCGAGTTTCAACAACCCAGAGAAAGAGGATTTTTGAAAACATTGTGGGAAAAGGAGAAAATGCTGGTAACCAGCATTTTCTTCCTTTCCCAAAATGTTTTCTGGTCTTTCTGATATAAAACCCTCCATTTATGTCATATTTATTTTGTCCTCTGCAAGACCTTTCGAATTGGACCAATCTTACATTTTGTCATTTAGTTAAGAGTTTTCAAGCAACGAAATTTTAAGCCCAAGCAGCCACAAGACAGTTGCAGATAAGAAAATAAAAGCAATTCAAATATTGAAATTTATTTTGAAAGCTTAGAAAACAGTATGGGAAAAGGAGAAAATGCTGGCCACCAGACTTTTCTCCTTTTTCCAGTGTATTTTAAGGTCTCTTTTGTTTTCGAAAAATTTTACTCTCATTCAGCTAGAAAGCATTTTGAAGACAAGAAAATATAAACTACTCAAAAAATGAACTGAATTTTTGAAGGTCAGAAAACATTGTTGGAAAAGGAGAAAATGCTGGTTACCACCATTTTCTTCTTTTCCCACAATGTTTTTAAAGGCCTCTTTCCTTTGGAAAAAATTTTAGATTTATCCAGCTAGAAAGCATTTTGCAGACAAGACAATAAAAGTAACTAAAAAATTGAAATTTATTTTTGGAAGGTCAGAAAACATGGGAATAGGAGAAAATGCTGGTTATCGGCTTTTTCTCCTTTTCCCACAATGTTTTCAAAAGCCTGTATTTGTTGCCTGCTTTACCTTATGAAAAAATTTGCAGCATACATCATCTTTGTGAAATAATCAACACGTATTAACTCTTTACCGAACAAAAATATTTTAGACATGTCCGAATTGAAAGCTTTTACAGGCAACATATATGGTTCAAGTGGGCTCAGTTGACTGAGAAAGGGTAGAATCATTGAAGGAAAAGGAGAAAATGCTGGTTGCCAGTATTTACTCTTTCTCTCACAATGTTTTCATAAGCCTTCTTGGTTGGATTTGTTAAAACTTGGGATTGTGTGGTAGAGAGTTAAGGATTACTGAATAACTGTGTATGAGCCATGCTGTATGAAAAGGGGGTTTAATGCATCTTCAAAAAGTTTCAACTCAGGTCAGCCTGCAACGTCCACACAGGCTGACCTAAGTTGAAACTTTTTGCTATTTGTAAATTTTCTGCATGTGCAAAGACAATTCTACCTCATGATAACGTTGTTTATTATACAAAATTGACTTCTGGGATCCATAATTATTTGATGATTTGCTATGCGTAATTCATCACGGAGTTGCATTGAAGCCTCTTTACCAGAGCAAAGCTCATATAATCGCAACAATATCATGGCAAAGACTAAATTGCCTTTGACTTGTCAGTCTCCCTTTCCTACAATATTTTCAAGAGTCTTCTTCTTCTTAAAAACAGTATTGTCTGGCTAATTGACAATAATGCTTTGATATTTTCCAGGTGATTGGAAGACCATACATGCCTCCTTATTGGTCACTTGGGTTCCACTTGTGTAGATATGGGTACAACAGTCTGACCAAATTACAGGAAGCTGTTAACAGGACAAAACAGTTCAACATACCACATGTGAGGAAGATTTTACTTTTACCTTTTGAAGGCATAGTAAATGAAGCGTATCTTTAGCTAGATGAAACCCTGATATAGCATTTTCAAAACTGGACCAGAATTTCTCTCAAAATGTTTAGATAAACAGTCACCCTTTTTGCCAAAAACATCTTTTACTGCATTACGAGTACCAACAAACTACATGTATTGTGATGGACTGGCATGCTTAAGGTTTAAAGCACCTTCTCCTATAGTGTCTTTTAACCCTTTACCAAATGACAAAATTTTAGACTGGCCCAAATTAAAAGCATTTGTAGACGACAAAATAAGTGTGATTCAAAAATTGAAATTACTTTTTTTAAAAAGGATGGAAAACATTTTTGTAAAAAGGAGAAAATGCTGGTGTAATTTTTCCTACAATGCTTTCAAAAGCTGTATTTTTCAGGATCATTAAAACAGGGGATTGTTTGGTAACATATTTTATTCTAATGTAACTCTTTATACCACCAAAGTAGAGACTGAATAGGCCCCATTAGCTTAGGTGATAGAGCATAGGACTAGGTTAGGGTGTGGGTTTGATCCTCACAGCTGGTCGCTTAAAATTGCTAATTGTCTTTCGGATGAGATGTTAAACCAAGGTCCCGTCTGACGGTGCTATGCGCAGAGCATTTTAAAGAACCATGCGTAACTTAGGAGTGGTTTCGTCCTGTATCCTGCACCATAACCTGTAACAAAACTGATGTAACAAAAATCTTCTGGTGGCATCGCTCATATGTGCAAGTGGTGGCGAAATAAACTGGTGGTAAATAAACAAAAATCAACCAACTGACTGAATTAGACTGGTAAAGAGTTGATATTTTTATGTCTACAGGATGTCCAGTATGCTGATATAGATCACATGCAGGAGAGAATGGACTTCACTGTGGATGATGTCAACTTCAAAGGTTTACCCAAATATTTTGAACAGCTTAGAAAGGATGGAATGAGGACAATAATCATTTTGGTAATTTGTTTTTTTCTTTTACAATTAATTTTTCATACAAGGTTTAAATTTCCATGACTCTTTGTTTCTTTGAATGAGATCCTCTTATTTTCCAAATATCTTAAAAGATTTCAATGTTTGCATTCTTTTATTCATTGATTGGGGTCAAATGAACCCTATATGAGAAAATGTGAGAAAACCCTACTCAAATCTTCAATTGATCTTCAATTGATCTTGCATGATCCATGCATCCTAAAAATATCTCGTAGAGAGGCTTTTTTAAGATTGTTAGTCTATTGCCATCAAGATTGACCCAGATCCGACTGTAAACAAAAAAACCGGCAGTCGCCAAATACTATCTCACAGAAAAAAATTCTTTCTGTTAGCAGTTGTAATTCTGTTAAATATGACAATGTTGACATGAACTACGAAATCTCTACCACTCAAATTTAAATGATGTCTACTTACAAAGTCATAGACTTAACAAGATGCCATCCATAAGGTACAAGATGTTTGCTTATATGTAAATTAAGTCAGTGGCCTATGCAAATCGGGCTCATCTTTACTTATCCAGATGCAGCCTTTCCATCCTTGTGTTTTCAAGGGTGTTGTAGGTCTTGTCTAGCTAGGAGTGTGTCAAATTGATAAGAAAGTAAAAAAGCATGGAAAGGAAATGCTAGTGAACATCAATTTTCAATTCACGTACCATGTGGCAATTCTGCAAAATCTTTTCTTGGTGTTTTGTCAAAAGGACAGTGCCTAGAACTTTACTTATTGTATGACTTCTACATGACCCATGGATGCTAGGAGCTAATCCTTTGTTTAACCCTTTACCTCACAATCCCAAATTTTAACAGCCCTGAAGGTAGAGAGCTTTTGAAAACATTGTGGGAAAAGGGGAAAATGTTGGCAACCAGCATTTTCTCCTTTTTCCACAGGATTTTCTACCGTATCTAAAACAAGCGTCATTATTTGAACTACCTTTAATTTGCTGTCTGCAAATGCTATCAAATTGATAGAGTCTTAACTCCTTACCATACCACAAAATTTTGGACTCTTCCAAATCCAAAGCATTTGCAGTCGATAAATTACATTTGGCTCAAATGATGGATTTGTCTTTGATAGAGTAGAAAACTTTGTGGGAAATAGAGAAAATGCTGGTTTTCAGCATTATATACTGGTTATTGGCTTCTTTTTTCCCACAATGTTTTCAAAAGCCCATTTCCTAAGGATCATTAAAACATAAAACAGGATAAGTTCTTACTTAACCCTTTGCCACATAATATCAAACTAGGCTTTTGAAACATTGTTGGAAAAGTAGAAGATGCTGGTAAGCAGAATTTCCTCTTTTTGTCACAAAGTTTTCTACTCTATCCAATACGGAAATCATCATTTGAGCAACATTTATTCAGTCGTCTACAAATTCTTTCAATTTGGTCTAGTCCAAAATTTTGCTTTGTGGTAAAGAATTAAGAGATGAAATAGACAAGTTCACTACCTCAGCTTCTTAACTTCAAGAGCATTTAGAAATGATAATATAATTTATCTCTCTAATGTGAAAGTATACAAACAAATTAAAGATGTTACTGGTAATTATGAAGATATCCTTACAGCTAGCATTCTTACCCTTTACCAAATGATTCCTTGATTTTGTGAACAGAGAAGAAGTTTTTCTTTTTACAAAAAGAGGAACTGTCCAGCCCAAACAAAACATGAAGAGCCATGGACTCTACCTAAGGACAAAATTAAAGACTGGTCCAAATGAAAGCATTTGTAGATTACATTAAATTTAGCTGAAATGATGGTAATTGTATGTAAACATGTAGAAAACCTTGAGGGTAAGGAAGAAAATGCTGGTATTATATTCTCCCTTTCCCACAATATTTTCTGCTCTTTGAAAGGCAAATTCCATCATTTGAGCAAGGTTTTATTGGTTGTCTCCAAAACCTTTCAATGTTGAAGAGCCTGAAATTTTGTTGTCTATTTAAAAGTTAACTCTTTACCACATGATAAAATTTTACACTTGTCCTTATAAAAATATCAACTCTTTACCTTATTGAAAGCATTTGCAGATAAGAAAACAAATGTGAATGTAATTTAACATTTGTTTTCGGAAGGGTAGACTACATTGTGGATAGAGGAGAAAATGCTGGTTTCCAGCGTTTTCTACTTTTTCCACCATGTTTTCAAAAGTCATCTAATTTAGGGTTTGTTTGGTAAAGGTGTAAGAGTCTGTTTGATAATATGGTATTATTTATGCTGACTTGAATTACAAATAAGAAAATCAGACTACAGTCTGATATTGATCTAAACCATAGGCCTCTGAAACTCCATTGGTCTATCAAGGGATAACGAAATTTTCAATATTGGACACTGTTACTATAAATAGCACTTTGGGGATACCCTCTGTATCATATATAATAAGATACAGAGGGAGTTGCCAATGTGCTATTTATAGAAACAGTGTTAATGAAAATTTGAATATATATTCCGTGATATACAGGCAATGCACCAATATGCTATAAGTGTTTGATGTTCGACCAAGGACAATTTTAGTGTTCCGTGATAGACCAATAGAGCTTCAAAGGCCTGTTTCTAAACTCGCCTTTAACACATTGTGAAAGGCATTCTAAAGATGCATTTTTCTGTATACTGTATATTTTAGGATCCCACACTCATCTCTAATGTTACCAACTATGAGCCCTATGACAATCTGACCAAGATTCAGGGAGAGGTGCACTGGCCAGAGGATTACCAGGCCAATGAGGAAGACAAAAATTTGAATGATGCAATTTTAGGATATGTAAGCAATACTAGCTATTTATGTTATTTTGTTTTGATGGGATCTTATACAGCTTTCAACAGCATTGTTTTTGCATATATCACAGCAAAAGTTTACTTGTTCAGGACCAGTCTTTCACAGGTTTAACTCTTTACCACACAAGCACAATGTAGACATTTCTAAATTGGAAGCATTTGCAGACAACAATTTCAATGTGACTCAAATGATGGAATTTGTCTGCTTACCACCTCTGTTGTTTGTTTTCTCATGTTCCCACAATGTTTTCAACAGGCTTCTTGTTCAGGCGTTAAAACTTAGGATTGTGTGGTAAAGGGTTAACAAGCAGAGGGCTGGGATTCAGCAGTACCTTGCAGAGTAACTGCTGATAGGATTCAAATCAGAATACATGGCTTGTTACAAGCATTTGACTCCCTGTCCCTCAGTCTTTTCCATGTAGTGAAAAAATATCTTTTCCTTTCTTTCACATATTTCTCTGTTATGAAGTCCTCCAGGGTCTGCATTCACCTACCATTCTTAAAAACAGTCCAGGCCTTGTTCTAAAGAGTTTTCTAAATTTGAAAGTAACACAACTTCTGATTGGCTAAACCAAATGGTTCAGCCAATCAGTTGTGTTACTTTCTAAATCTTGAATTAAACTTGGACTGAAATTAAGAATGGTTGGTGAATACTGACCCAGGCTTTTTGAAATAAATAAAGTCTAGTTTGTTTTTTAGGTGTGGCCAAAAGGAAAAGTGGTGTTTCCAGATTTTTTCAAGCACAGAACTCAAGAGTTGTGGAAAAGACTGATTGTAAAGCACAGAGGTGTAATTCCCTTTGATGCTGTTTGGATTGTAGGTAGTTTATTGTCGTAACAATATTTTAATCACAGGCCATATTCACCTTCCATGCTTAATTTAAATCTTATCCTTAAGTTCCAAGTCTAGCAATCTGATTGGCTGAAACAGAACCTCTCATCCAGTCAGATGGCAAATATTGGAATTAAGATTTAGAGCAATATTTAGAATTGTTTGTTAAAATGTATCCATGGCTTTTTGTGGGATGTCTTGACATACTTCTAGCAGTACTAATCCTTGTAGCACTGAAGATGGATTTAAGGTCTATAACCCCTAACGCTTCTAGTGCAACATGGAATAAAATTTCTTGTTAGTTGATAGATAAGGATTTATACTGATACAATACTTTTGCACATTTTTAACCAAACAAAAATTCCTTTGATGTCTCTCATGAAATTATTTGTCGATACTTTTGTTAGTTTCCTGAAAAGGCAGGTAATTATTATCTCCCTTTGTAATGAGAATGTAGTGGTTTTAGATTTATGAATGATAATTCTAAGAAAAAAAAATGAAAAAGTGGCTCAATTAAAGTAGTACAATAATACTCATTTTTAATCATAGCAAATTTTGTAGGATAATATTATAGGGGAAATAGCTGTTTTCCATTAGGGGTCAAAATTGCAATAACAGTAAATTCATTTTTAGTAATGAGAATTTATTTTTCATTTCTTTAGCTCATCAAGGGTTTAAATGTGTATATTTAAAAAAGATGTATTTTTTTTCTATTGAAAGATCTCGTTATAAAAGATCTTGAAGACTTCGTTATAATGTCTTCAACTCTTTTTTTCATAGTTTGAGAAGCCTTGTGAAAGTCATTTTCTTTATCATTTATTTGGTGCTACCACATTTTGGTTTATCACCAGCATTTGACATACATACAACATAAAGTGAAGATTTGAAAAGGGTGGATTAGAAAAAGGTATTAAAAAACTTTAGAAAAGAAACTACAAGGCAACAGACTGATATTCAAATATTTCCTGTTTCATGTGATTTTTATTCCAGGATATGAATGAACCGGCCAATTTTGGCACAAATTTAGAGAAACCCTGGAACTGGCCTACAGAAGCTAAACCTTACTGGAGTTTGAAATGTCCTTCAAATAATAGATATGAAGATCCACCTTACAGAACAAGTATGATATTTCTTTTTTCAGCTCATAATTCCACTATAACTAAGAAACAGTATTTTCCCTTGCATTTTTTTTTTCACATGTATTAATGTATTTTTCCATAATTCATGTTACAGATCTGCATATTTTAGAATTATGTTTGTAAAGTCAATTGCTGAAGATAAGACTGAATTAATTAGATGACTAAACACAATCATATTGAATTGATTGATTGATTGAATTGGAGTTTAATACCGCTTAACAGCTTAGGTCATATCACAGCGGTCAGTGTACCTACGCATGTGTTTCCTGGCTTTCTCACACCAGTACTAACACAACTTTCTATCCAAGTTACTGACTACTGTCTTACATGCATCAGAGGTGAGAGGTGAAAAATCACTGGAAAGAAAGTTTGCCTCAACCAGGTATCAAACTCACAACCACCAGGTCACAAGTCCGATACACTAACCATTGAGCTAACCGGCTTTTGCATAATCATATTGAATTCAGTTTCCAATTATCATTCTACACTTTTTGGTCAAAATAATCTCTGCATCCTAGACTTCATGTATCAAGGTTTAAAGAAACATGTACCAGATATCGGCAGAATATCAGGTTTTCATGATGTTAAATTCATATACATGTATATTTACATCTTTATTTAATTTGTTCATTGCTCTGAGGGCCAATTCAAGGGAATACTCCTCTTTAACCCTTTACGTGTGGTATCCATGATTGTGAGGTAGAGCGTCGGCCTCGTTACCATAAGGTCCCCAGTTCGATACCCGGGAGCTGGATTTTTCACTGGCCCACACATTCGGCACGAGTACTGGTGTAGTTCCCAGGAAGCAGAATCGAGAGAGATTAGCATAAGTTGTAAGAACTTGTTTCTCAATCGATGTAAAATAAATATGTTTAAACTAACTAAACAAAACTTAAACTAAACTTTAACCCTTTACCACACAGCAACAATTTAGACTCGCCCATATAGAAGGAATTTACAGACGACAATTCAAATGTTTTTCATATGATAATATCTGTACTTGAATAGCTAGAAAACATCGTGGGAAAAGGAGAAAATGCTGGTAACCAGCATTTTTTCCTTTTCCCAAAATGTTTTCAAAAGCCTTATCTCTCGGCGTTGTTAAAACTTGTGGTTGTGTTGTAAAGGGTTACATGTATACTGTTCACCAGTGTCCATATGTTTAAACCTTTACCAAACAACAAAATTTTTCAACTGGACAAAATTGAAAGCATTTGCAGACAACATATCAATTGTTGCTAAATTGATGATTTCTGTCTTTGATAGGGTAGAAAACATTTTGAGAAAAGGAGAAAATGCAGGCATTTTCTCTTTTTCCTACCATGTTTTGTTTTCAAAGGTCTAATCTTTTGGGGTTGTTAAAAGTTGTGATATGTGTGGTAAAGGGTTAAATGTGTTTACTGCATATGACGTAATCTACAGAGGCCGCTTATGTTTTTGACGGAGGTGATTTAACGGTGGAGAGAATCAGCGCCAAAACAATCTGCATGGTGACAAGACAAGGGAATGACAACGAATACATGCATTATGACGTACATAGCTTGTATGGTTGGAGCCAGACCCCATCAACTCTAGAGTGAGTGTATTTCTAGAAATTATTTTTTTGTTTAACTCGTTTTTAATTCCATTTTCATGATTTGGTAACCATTGGCCAGTGCACCTATGCATAACCCTTTACCACACAATCCTGAATTTTAACAACCCTGAGAGAAAAGTCTTCTGAAAACATTGTGGGAGAGTGAGAAAATTTTGATGAAAATTTAAAACAACAAAATAGTGTTGTTGCAAGATTTCATATGTCTGAGTATTTAACAAGTTCCAGGAAATCATAGAATCAAGATCATATTGCACCTTATCTAGTCTGATGTTGATTTATACTGTTAGCCAAAGCAAAATAACCCTTTCACAACACAATCACAGCTTTTAACAACACTGAGGAAGAGGCCTTTTGAAAACATTTTGGGAAAGGAGAAAATGCTTGTAAACAGAATTTTCTCCTTTTCAAACAATGTTTTCTACTCTATCAAGGACAAATTCTATCATTTGGGTTACATTTAAATTGTCGTCTGCAAATATTTTCAAAAAATGGACATGTCTAAATTTTTCTCTTGTGGTAAAGAAACAATTGGTTTCCAGTGCTTAGAGGGTTAAACACCACCAAATGTATTTACAGAGGAGCAAGGGAAGCAACTCAAGAGAGAAGTTTGGTACTGACCAGATCCACCTATCCAAGTAGTGGTAAATATGCAGGACATTGGCTTGGAGATAATGACAGTGATTGGCCAGATCTGGCTGACTCCATCATTGGTAAAACAGTTTGTTCTTTTATTGTTTATCCATACAGTCCTGAGTTTTAACAACCCGGAAGAAGTAGCCTACTGAAAACTTTGCGGGAAAAGAAGAAAATGCTGGTAACCAGCATTTTCTCCTTTTCCCACAATGTTTTCTTCACCTTAACAGACAATCACCAACATGCCAGCCAACTTTAATCTGCCATCTGAAAATGGTTTCAATTTAGACCAGTCTATAATTTTGTCGTTTGGTAAAGAGTTAAAGTGTTAGGTAAAGTGTTAGTGGCTGGCAGAAAAATGAATTTTTCAAACTGGGTAAAAAGTTGCCAGGTCACTCTTTTGTTTGTTAACTTTTTAATTGGTTTTAAATTTAATTTTTCTGGCAGCGACTAACACTTGAACCAACCGTACCATAACAGATTGTCAGCTTCACAATGATTTCCATACTTTTAAAAGGTATGATATAAAGTCAAATGCATTTCAACGCCCACATTGTTTACTTCTGGCCCATACTGGGTCTTTTTGATATTGCTCTTTTATTTTTTTTATTTCCAGAGTCTTATTCTTTCTTTGGTCAAACAGAGAACAATTTTATCTATGGTCCTACAGATGGATCTTTTTTTCCTTGGTCCATGAAATAATTATTTGTGACTCAAACCATGGAATTTGTCTTTTAACTTTTTACCTCACAATGCCACGTTTTAATGACCCTGACAGAGAAAGCTTTTGAAAACATTTTGGAGAAAGGAGAAAATGCTGGTAACTCTTTTCTCAAAATGTTTTCTTTCCTTTCCAAGACAATTTTCACCAAAGAGCTATATTTAATTTGTCATCAGCAAATGGTTTGGATTTGGACATGTCCAAAATTGTGTAGTTCAGTTAATAGATAAAGGGTAAAAATTGTACCCAGGTGATTAATGTGTTAATGCATTGTCTTTGAATTGCAGGGATGCTAGAATTCAATCTTTTTGGAATTCCTTATGTAAGTTCCTTTTGTTTCATATAGTCTGTAAACTGATTTTGAAAATATTTTATCTTTTCTATAATTATATGCATGATACAAACTTCCTGAAGATGACTTTCTGCACTAGATGACTTTTAGAAGCTAAAGATGAACAATCAAGCTATTTCTCCTTTTGTAACAATAAAATTATTGATTCTTCATTTGAATTTTCTAAGTAGGCCAGTACTGATAGATTTTTGGACGATTCAACAGATCCCCACTGAAACTTCTAGAAAAGCACTGTGATGAGTTTTTGAACAGAAATAAAACATCAATGCTGATTGGCATATGGAATGATATGAGTCATGCATGTCTGTGAAAAGGGGGCTGATATGGATCAAAAGTTTTTGCTGTTGGTCAATTTTCAGCATGTCTAAGATCTAGCCATGTGATATAGCCAGTTGTAAGATAAAATAGTTTTTATGGATCCATAATTATGTGACAAATTGTTTGGTTTAATTCATCACAAGATGCATTAAAGCCCTTGCATTTGCGTGAACATGTCTGATACGTTCTCCATTCAAATCTACATACTAGATTCACAGAAGAAATAGATGTATTTTTCCAAATTTGCAGATTGGTGCTGATATATGTGGTTTCTGGGGTAACAGTACAGAAGAAATGTGCAAACGATGGATGCAGCTTGGGGCCTTCTATCCTTTCAGTCGCAATCATAATGGAATAGACAATAAGGTAATATCCTTAACAGTTCTAAAGAAGAAAACTTTAGAAAACATTGCGGGAATAGGAGAAAATGCTGGAAACCAGCATTTTCTCCTTTTCCCACAATATTTTCTACCCTTTCAAATACATATGTAATCATTTGAGCTACATTTGATTTGTTGTCTGCAAATGCTTTAAATTTGGACAAGTCTAAAATTTTTGTTGTATGGTAGAGTTATCTGGAAATGCAATGATGTGAATATATGTTTTATTTAGGCCAAAGTCACAAACTTGAAATGTTTACGTCAGCAACCAAAACTGTCACTGTACTGTTTTCCGAGGAAAAAAATTGTCGCTGTTTGAAAAATAAATGCCTTGACTAATTCATGCATCTACTTGTTAGTCATATAAAAAAAGTTTGAATAACTGTCTTTGATTTATATTGGAATAGGTTGATGATACAAGGTAATTTTTGTGTCAGTCTCAATTTCAGACTATTACAATTCCTTTGCATTTTCCTTTTTTCTATGGACAAATTGAACTTATAGCCATAAATGCTAATCTTAGACCTAGTGTCTATATGTGAAAAGGGGTGAAATGCGTATTCATGAAGCATAACTAGTAGTAAAACAAGCAAGTCACGTGGAACATGGCAGAATTATAAGGCAGATTCTCTTGACATGCAAAGAATATATCATTAGCAAAAAGTTTTTACCCAGGCCAGCCTGTGTGAATTGCACAAGCTGACCTGGTCAAGACATTTTGCAGATGCTTTAACCCTTTACCACACAATGCCTACTTTGTGTGGTAAAGGGTTAAAACATCTGCAAAATGTCTTGACCGGGTCACCCTGTGCAATTCACACAGGCTGGCTGGTAACCAGCATTTTCTCCTTTTCCCACAATGTTTTCTTCTCTATGAAGGACGAATTTCAGCATTTGAGCCATCTTTAATATGTCGTCTGCAAAATGCTTTCAATTTTGACCAGTCTAAAATTTTGTCCTTTTGTAAAGAGTTAACTCTTTACCACACAATTCCGACTTTTAACGACCTTTGGAAATAAGCCTTTTGAAAACATTGTGGAAAAGGGAGAAAATGCTGGTAACCAGCATTTTCTCCTTTTCCCACAATGTTTTCTACTATATGAAGGACAAATTTCAGCATTTGAGCCATCTTTAATTTGTCGTCTGCAAATGCTTTCAATTTTGACCAGTCTAAAATTTTGTCATTTGGTAAAGCGTTCAACGATCTTTTGCAGAGTATGACTCATATCATTTTTCTCCGTCCAAATTAATGGTGAAGCTAACTTATCTGTAGATTTGTTTTTCAAGGAACAAGATCCTGGATTTTTTGGCCATGTTGTAGCTGACGCTTCGAGAGAGGTTCTAGAAATCCGATACTGGCTGCTTCCTTACTTGTACACATTGTTTCACAATGCACATGTTGCAGGTAGCACTGTGGTCAGACCTCTCTTTCATGAGTAAGTAACCAATGTGTTGTTCCCTAGACAACTCTTTGCCAAACAACAAAATTTTTCACTCATCAAAATTGAAAGCTTTCAAAGATCTACCAATTTCAGTGCTTTTAATTCCAGACAGCATATGATGTCACTTGTTTTTAGTGTTATTTTACTTTTAAATATGATGGTCCCATCAAAATCAAATTAAAAGGTAAAGTTTAGGAGTACCGTTTCATGAGGGTTATGTATGTTCTTTTTAACTGTTGTATTTGTATGTGCTTAGGGTCATTAAAACTAAAAGATGGATGGTCAACTGCCATGAAAGAGAAAAAAAAAATGAAACTGTAAAATGACACAAAGTAAAAAAAATGAATCAAAAAGATTGGGGGGGGGGGGCGTAATTTTCTAAAAACATTTTTGGAAGAGGAACTCTTTCTTGTTAAAAACAATAACCGATCAACACTTTACCAAACAACAAAATTTTGGACTCAACCAAACTGAAAGCATTTGCAGATAATCTAATTCAAATGTAGTACATATGATGATTTCTGTTTTGATTGGGTAGAAAATATTGTGGGAAAAAGAAAATGCTGTTTATCAGCATTTTCTCCTTTACCCACAGAGTTTTCAAAAGCATTCTCTTTTAGGGTTGTTAAAACTTGGGATTGTGTGGTAAAGGATTAACCAAAAAATTGAAAGAAAAGGATGGGGGAATGATTTTGAAAACATTGAGGGAAAAGGAACACTTGCTTGTTACAAACAATAATCAGCAACATTTTTCCTCAAAACCATTTGCAAAAGCTGTCTCATGTACATGTATGAGCATAAGAAATGATATTTGTACAGATTGAGTAATGACTCAGTATTCTTGAAAATGGTCTTTGTACAGTCTGAAAATGCACATTTAGTTCATTTTGAACCAAAAGGGAAAAAATTGTTTCTTAGGTTAAAATGCAAATCTATTTAAAAATTCAGGTTTCCCACTGATTCCTTCACATATAGCATTGATAGACAGTTTCTGTGGGGGAAGGCATTCATGGTTGTACCGATACTGGAACAGGTAAGTTGTAATAATCATCTGAAATTTAATATATAATTATATACCCCTGCACAATTGATTTGAGAGCATGATCTTGAGCCCAAAACACATCTTTCTCTGTGAAAAAGGGGTTTTATGCATCTGAAAAAAGGTTTGACCCAGTTCAGCCTTTGCAGTCAATCCAAGCTGATCTGGGACAAAACTTTGTACAATTTGTCAACTTCTACATGTTATAATACACTCTTCCTCATGATTCAGTTGGTTGTCAACAAAGTGGATTTTATTAATCAATAACCATGTGATGTCTTTCTTGGAATAATGCATGAAGGAGGTGCATTAAACTTCCTTTTGCCAGCACACCACCAATATTTTTATTTCACATAGTGCAATAGAAAATATAAAATATGCTGTAGACAGGCTTAAAATGTAATCCAGAGGTTTTGAGTTTGATTCCTGTTTGCATTGTCAGTTGCTTGTTCTTGATATGATAATTATGTTAAGAATGCTATAAGTTTTATATACATAAAAAATAATGGACTGTTGTATGAACTAAACTGAAATTCTCAGTCATTAGGAGAGACCAGACCTTCTCACAGAATATTGTACAGTGTGGTTTAACCCTTTACAACACAATCACAAGTTTTAAGGACCTTAACTATTTAACAAACGACAAAATTTAAGACTTGTCCAAATTGAAATTATTTGCAGACGACAAAATAAATGTGACTCAAATTTCGAAGATTGTTTCAGGAAGGGTAGAAAACATTGTGGGAAAAGGAGAAAATGCTGGTTACCAGCATTTTCTCCTTTTCCCACAGTGTTTTCAAAAGGCTTTTTTTTCAGGGTCGTTAAAAGTGGGGATTGTGTGGTAAAGGGTTAAGACATAAGCCTTTTGAAAACATTGTGGGAATAGAAGAAAATGCTGTTAAGCAGCATTTTCTCCTTTTCCCACCATGTTTTGTTCCCTTTAAAACACAAACTTCATGTTTTGAATAACATTTAATTTGTTCAGGCCAATGCTTTCAGTTTGGATCAGCCTAAAATTTTGTTGTCTGGTACAGATGATGTAAAAAAAAAAATACACAGCTGACTGGTTTTATTGAAGAAATTTTATCACCTGTTGTTTTCTATGTGATATACCAATACAAATTTATCTTACACATGTGTGAGATAAGCATTGTGTAACATCATATGTGATGTCTTTTCATACCTCTTTCAGAGCAGGGAATCAGGTTTTACTTATAGATATTATTATGATAATTCATGAGATATTGTTATGTGATAAAAAGAATCTGACATTTATTGGCTTTTGAGATACATGTATTTTTTCTTTATTAAACTCGTCTACAAAAACATGTCATGATGCTTGCCAGAGGCTCGCTCAATGACATTTTTCTAAACTTATTCAACCATTTCCCAAATGAAAAATTTAAGACTCTTCAAAATTCAAAATATCTGCAGACAACAAATGCAAAATTAGTGCAAATGAGCTTAAGTTCTCTGAAATGATAGAAAAGACTGTAGTAAAAGAAGAAACTGCCAGTTATCAGTATTGTCTCCTTTTCCCACAATTTTTTTCAAAAGCTTTCTATCTCAGGGTCATTAAAACTCAGGATTTGTGGTGAATGGTTTATAATATCTTATCTCAAATGCCAACTTATGTCAGATCCTGTGTGTAATGCACAATTCTTTTCTATTTATAGGGTCAAACATCCTTGAACTACTATTTACCAGAAGGGAACTGGTACAATTACTATACTGGAGAAAAGATAAATGGACCCCAAAATATGACAGAAAATGTGGATTATGATTCTAAAATAGGGCTGTTTGTCAGAGGGGGATTCATACTGCCAATGCAGGAACCAGCAAACAACACTCATTATAGGTCTGTTTAACCATTTACCACACCATAACAACTTTTAACAACCCTGTGCAAAAACACCTCTGAAAACATTGTGGTAAAAGGAGAAAATGCTGGTAACCAACATTTTCTCCTTTTCCCACAATGTTTTCTACCCTACGAAAGACAATTTTCATGTTTTGAGTGATGTTTGATTTGTCATCTGCAAATGCTTTCAGTATGGACCATATGGCTAAAGTTTTGTCATTTGGTGAAGAGTTTATGTCTGTGTATTATGGATAATAGATACATGACTGTTTTCTAAAAAGTATATAACACTTTTTATTTGGTGAAGGCAGACACTGTCATGGAAAAACTTAACAAAATGATTTAGCATACAAATTTCTTTTAACACTTTACCAAACAACAAAATCTCAGACTTGTCCAAATTGAAAGCATTTGTAGACAACAACTTCAAGGTGGTGGGATTTGTCTGTGATAGGCTAAAAAACATTGGTAGCCAGCTTTTTCTTCTTTTCCCAATTTTTTTTTTTCAAAAGCCTTCTATCTTAGATTAAGCAAACAACTATCTGCTACAAGGAACAAAATAGAGAAAATGAAACTTTAACTGATTAAGTGGTATTGAAAGGAGTAGGGAAAAAATGAGAGATTTTTTTTTTCTTTTTCTCAGAATGCATTAAGATACTTTTTGTATGGAAAGGGAGTGATTGACAATATTATATAATATTGCTTGTAAATAAATATGGGTCATCCTCTGGCAAAAAGGGCTTTAATCCATCTTGGTGATGAATGATACCAAGCAAGTCACCACATTATTGTAGATCGATAAAATTCATTTGTTTAAAAACCAACTGAATCATGTGGTACTTGAGGCATTTGACATGCAGGAAATTCACCAAAAGCAAAAAGTTTTGATCAAGGTCAACCTGCATGGACTTCACAGGCTGACCTGGGTCGATACTTTTTTCAGATGCATTAAACCCTCTTCTCACAGAGCATAGCTAAATTATATTGCTATGTATCTTTTAACAGTCGAAAAAACAACATGAAGTTGTTGGTAGCTCTAGATGACAATGGCCAGGCTAACGGGGAACTGTTCTGGGATGACGGTGTGTCAATAGGTAAATCTGTTCTTCTGTTCCCCATCTGCTTTTATTTGTTATCATAACCTTTAAGCACGATTCACTGAGCTTTTGCGGACAGTATAGATCAAGATCAGACTGCACAGAACGTGCAGTCTGATCTTGGAACTACACTGTCCGATAAAGAGATATATTTCCCCAAAAATACCTTTGAATTAGCAAAATTTGGGTTTTTACTACAGGCTTTAAAGTTTCATTTCACATATGAAGCAGGATAAGAGTTAAAACAAGGCATTTTTACAGGGGACATTCATATGGATTTTGTTACAATACACTGCAACCAAGCCCTGGTATTGCTGTTGGTAGCATCCATGACTTGAGGACAGAGGGTTGCTGGTTTGAATCGCAAGCTTGGTGAATTTCAATCCAAGGATTGTTGATAGTCATTGTGACAGGATTCATTCCTCTCTTGCCGCTGATCATTGTTCCAATGATGGCTATGTGGTAAAGCAGCCATTGGCTTGGGAAGAATATTATGCAAAGTGCTGGTAATAGAAACTCCAGGAAAGCATGGATAGGTGTACTGGCTGCTACGATATACATGTAACTAAAATAATTTTCATTAAACACCATACAATCAATAGATATACTGCAAACAAAAATTGTTGAATTCATAAAAAATGCTACAGTGCTTAATTTTGTGCTTAATTTTATTGATCAATATATGCACAATATACATGTATTAGCAAACTTATGTCTGGATTTAATCCTTTACCACACAATCCTAAGTTTTAACAACACTGAGAAAGAAACCTTTTGAAAACCAGCAATTAGTCCTTTTCCCACAATGTTTTCTACTCAGTTGGAGGCAGATGTCATCATTTGAGCCACCTTTAATTTGTCGTCTGCAAATACTTTGAATTTAGACAAGTCTAAAACTTTGTTGTGTGGTAAAGAGTTAATCATACCATAGTGTTGTTTGAAAATTTCATACCCTTTGCGAACACCTCACTGGGGACATAAAAACATAGAATTATTTAGTAACAGTGAAAAATATTAACCCTTTCCCACACAACAACATTTTAGGCTTGTAGAAACCAAAGGCATTTGCAGACAATGAATTAAATGTGGCTCAAATTATAGTAATTGCTTTTTATAGGAGAGAAAACATTGTGGGAGAAGGAGAAAATGCTGATTACCAGCATTTTCTCCTTTTCCCACAATGTTTTCCATAAGGCCTCTTCCTCAGGGTCGTTAAAATTTGGGATTGTGTGGTAAAGGGTTAAACGATGATTTTATTAACTTGTAGATACGTATGAGACAGGAAATTACTACATGGCCAGATTCACAGCAGATAAGGTAAAAATAAATCTCTGAACCTTCCAGATTAATACTTTATTTTCTTTGATAAGCCTTATACTATTTTTATGAACTCTGAATTGCTGTGAGCCCCAGTAGCACAGTTGGTAGCATGCAGGACTCAAGACCAGGGGATCACTGATTCAAATTCCAAGCTCAGCCAATTACTTTACAAGGATTAATGATAGTCATTGCAACAGGATTCATTCCATTCACCCTTCTGATCATTGTTTCAACGATGGTTATGTGGAAATGCAGCCAGTGGCTTAAGAAAAATATTGTGTGAAGCATTGGTAAAAATAAACTTCAGGAAAGCATGGATAGGTTCACTGGCTGCCATGATATAATTGAAATGTTGAAAATAGCATTAAACACCATACACTCAATACCCTGTGTTTGTGTTCCCTGTAGCATTAGGTCTCTCCTTTGATGACTAAATCTATGTACAAAGCAAATTTAGTGTAGCTCAAAAGATGATTTCTGTCTTTGCTAGAAGGTAATTTCTGTCTTTGATAGTGATAAAAAACATTGTGGAAAAGGGAGAAAATTCTAGTTATCAATCAGCATTTTCTCTTTTTCCTGCAATGTTGTCTAAAGCTGTCTTTCTAAGGTTTGTAAAAACTTGAGATTGTGTTTTAAAGGCTTAAAATCATCCGCTGCAAATTCTTTTTAGGAGATAATGAGTTATTGGAGACAAAAAAGCCGCTGGTTTTCAACACTTTCAGTAATGATTACCTGGCTGTTTTCAAAGAAAATGTCCAGGTATTGTCGTAGTCATGGCGTTGTCTGTGTTGTCATTATTGTCTGCATCATTGTGCAAAAACTTTGACATTTTACAATATTTTTTTCATTACTGAAGGTATTTACATTAAACTCAGAGTAGTATTTAACTATCAAAAGGGGAACCCATACAACAGGGGCAGGTAACCATTTAAATATTTTTGACACAGTTATCCCCCTTTTCCAACTAAGAATTTTCACTGAACACAACTGCAGCATGCAGTGCTCTTGTTATGTATTTGCTGTAACAGGAAAATACAAGGTTTTAACACTTTTGTATATATTTTATTAGCTAATATTTTTGTATGTTGTATTTTGTACAGAATACTATTCAGATGACCCTGGAGCACCAAAGCTATGGTGTTAATCTTGTCTTGGATGAGATACAAATTTTTGGAGCACCTGATAGGGTTCAAAAAGTCATGTTGCAGAATAAAGACATTGGGAGCTTTCATTATGATATGGTATAGTTTTTGTCATTATGGGAGTAGGGGTCCTGCATGGCCGGGTGGTAAAGTGTAGGACTGAAACCTGGAGATTCCAGGTTCAAGCCTCACTGGACGTACCAGGTTTTTTGTTGGAGTGTCCTTGGGCAAGAAACTTCCATGACAAATCATCAACTTACTTTACCTCACAATCCCTTTACCACACAATCCAGAGTTTTAATGACCAAGGAGGTCCATTGCCAAGAAAGTCCATTGAAAACATTATTGGAAATGGAAGAAATGCTTGTAACCATCATTTTTATACCCCCGCAAAACGAATGTTTTCGGGGGTATACTGGAATCAGCCTGTCCGTCCATCTGTGTGTCCGTCTGTGTACAAAATACTAGTAATTTTGTGTCGCGAACTCCTCCCACAGTTTTCCTTCAATTGTATTGAAACTTTGCACATATATTGATCATATATTGAAGGTTTGCAAGACGCAATTTTCAAGTGTCAACTCCTCCTGGTTGAGGAATTATCTCCCCTTGAACTTGACACTTTTTTTTTTCTTAACATCCATCTGTCTATAAAATACTAGTAATTTTGTGTCGCAAACTTCTCCTACAGTTTTCCTTCAATTGTATTGAAACTTTGCACATATATTGATCATATATTGAAGGTTTGCAGGACGCAATTTTCAAGTGTCAACTCCTCCTGGTTGAGGAATTATCTCCCCTTGAACTTGACAATTTTTTTGCCTTAACATCCATCTGTCTATAAAATACTAGTAATTTTGTGTCGCGTACTCCTCCTACAGTTTTCCTTCAATTGTATTGAAACTTTGCACATATATTGATCATATATTGAAGGTTTGCAGGACGCAATTTTCAAGTGTCAACTCCTCCTGGTTGAGGAATTATCTCCCCTTGAACTTGACACTTTTTTATACCCCCGCAAAACGAATGTTTTCGGGGGTATACTGGAATCAGCCTGTCTGTCCGTCCGTCCATGTGTCCGTCTGTGTGTCTGTCTGTGTACAAAATACTAGTAATTTTGTGTCGCAAACTCCTCCTACAGTTTTCCTTCAATTGTATTGAAACTTTGCACATATATTGATCATATATTGAAGTTGTGCAAGACGCAGTTTTCAATCATCTACTCCCTATGATTCTAGGGTAATCTCCCCTTGAACTGTTTCTGTCAAAGCGCTGGCGGGGGTATTAAGTCACATTCAGTGACAGCTCTAGTTTCCATTTCCCAGGATGTTTTCACCCTTTCAGAGAAAAATTTGATTATCTAAGCTTTGTCAGCTGCAAAGGCTTTCAATTTGAAGAAGTATGAATTGTTGTTGTTTGGTAAAGAGTTAACACTTTACCAAAGGACAAAATTTTAGACTGGTCCAAATTGAGAGCACTTGCAGACGAAATATTAAATGTAGCTGAAGTGATGCTAATTGTCAGTGAAAGTGTAGAAAACCGTGTGAGAAAAGGAGAAAATGCTGGTAACCAGCATTTTCTCCTTTTCTCACAAGGTTTTCAAAAGGTTCCTTCTTCTGGGTTGTTAAAACCAGGGATTGTTTTGTAAAGGGTTAACACATGCATGCATTTGAAAACCTTGTGGCAAAAGGACAAATTGCAAGTTATAAGCAACTTTTCCCTTTGACATGATGTTTTTACAAGTAAATAGTGAGCTGATGCAACCTGTTGGAGTATCAAACATTATCAATCATTCTAGTATTCAATTTCATTGTGATTATTTCCAAAATTGATTAAATCATGTTTAATGCCATTTTCAACATTATATCAGTCATATTGCAGTGACAGCTCACATACTTGTGTATGTCCTGGGTTTCACGAGTACACTGAAAAAGATTAGAAACACTAAGTGTTAAATTCTATATCACACAACAAAAATTTAGCCTCGTGCAAATTGAGAGCATATGCAGACAAATATTATATGTGGCTCAAATGATAAGACTTTCTGTAAAAGGGTAGGAAACATGGTGGATAAAGGAGAAATTACTGGTTATCGGCATTTTCTCCTTTCACTGCAATGTTTTCAAGGGCTTTCTTTGTCAGGGTCGTTAAAATTTGGGATTGTGTAGTAAAGGGTTAATTAAAGCTTAAATAGGGAGTACCGGTAGTATTGTAAGGGACAAAATGAATTCAAAGTGGCTACATTTTTTAAAACTTTTAAAATGACAAAATTTTACACTGGCCAAATTTGAAAGCATTTGCAGATGACAAATCAAACGTGAATCAAGAATTGAAATTTTTCTTTTTGGGAAGAGTAGAAAACATTATGGGAAAAGGAGAAAATGCTGGTTAAAAGCATTTTCTTCTTTTCCCATAATGTTTTCAAAAGCTTTCTCTCTCAGGGTCGATAAAAGCCGGGATTGTGTGGTAAAGGGTTAACTCTTTACCAAACGACAAATTTTAGACTAACACAAATTGAAAGCACCTGCAAACGACAAATTAAATATGAATAACAATTTGAAATTTGTTTTGGGAAGGATAGAAAACTTTGTGGGAAAAGGAGAAAATGCTGGTAACCAGCATTTTCTCCTTTTCCCACAATGTTTTCAAAAGCTTTCTTTTTCAAGGTCGATAAAAGTCGGGATTGTGTGGTAAAGGGTAAAAAGGAAAAAAAATCGGCAAAGACTTTTAATTATCATGCTTATTTTCTATTTTCAGGATGTTTCCAGTAACCTGGTTTTAAAGAATTTATCCATTCCAATGTATAGAGAATTTTCCATTCATATGATGTAAGAGTTTTATGCAGTATATAATCTGAAATTCACAAACTACTTTTTCAAAATGATCATTTGAGCCGCGCTTTGGCAAATGGGGTTTAATGTATCTCGGTAATGCATTATACCAAACAAGTTGTCACATAATAATGGATCCATTAAATGTAATTTGTCTTACAAATGATTGAATCATGAGGTAGACTGTTCCTTAGGCATGCAGAAAATTTACCGTAGCAAAAAGTTTAGACCCAGGTTGAACAAGCAATTCCATTGATGGTTTATTATCATCTTAGTTGGAAGAGGCTATCTTCTTCAGAAACCAGGACAGATTTGTTTTAACTCTACTATACAACAAAGTTTTTTGATCATCCACATGTACAGCACTTGCATTACAACAAATGAAATGTTACACAAAACCTGAAATTTGTCTGTCAAAGGGTATATAACCCTGACCCTGAAAAGAAAGGTTTTGAAAACATTTTGAGAAAAGAAGAAAATGCTGATAACTGGCATTTTCTCCTTTTCCCACAATGTTTTCTAACCCATCAAAGATAAATTTCAACAGCATTTTCTCCTTTTACCACAATATTTTCTACCCTATCAAAGACAAATTTTACCATTTGAGTCACATTTAATCTTTCCTCTGCAAATGCTTTCAATTTGGACAAGTCTCAAATTTTGTTATTTGGTAAAGAGTTAACCCTTTACCACACAATCCCGAGTTTTAACGACCCTGGGGAAGAGGCCTATTGAAAACATTGTGGGAAAAGGAGAAAATGCTGGTAACCAGCATTTTCTACTTTTCCCACAATGTTTTCTACCCTATCAAAGACAGATATCATCATTTCAGCTAGATTTATTTTGTCGTCTGCAAATGCTTACAATTTGAAAAAGTCTGCATTTTGCTTGTGTGGTAAAGAGTTAACTCATTACCTCTAAGCAGATAACTTTTACAAAAGACATCTGCAAGAGGTATGAGCTCGTACGCAGCCAATTTAGATTACCCAGAGTTTGTACAAAAAAAAAATTATCGTCTTTTATTTCTACAGCATAGGTACAGAAGATGAGAGGGAGCATTTAGACTGCTTCCCAGAAGTACAAGGTGGAGTCGAACAGGTTACCAGACAAACTTGTGAGAGCCGGGGGTGTATCTACGATCCACAAGTAACACAGGGACCGGTCTGTTTCTACAATCTCCATGGTTATGGCTATAAAGTTGTTGGTGACTGTACAGACACTGATTTAGGTTTTGATTGCAACCTTCAGCACAAGGGTAAACCAAGTCCATACCGCTCTGACAAGAACCCGGATATAGAAAATTTAGTGTTCAGTGTACAGATGACTGATAATGAAATTGTCAGAATAAAGGTGAGGACAAAAAGAGATTTCTCCTTCTGCAACAATTTCCTTCAAGAATAGACTGCTCAGGACAAAAAAAAAGGATTTGATGATATAACTGTTACTATTCCAATACAAAAAGCAGTTTTTTCACGTCACAGTGACACACAGTTTTTACAAACATCATGGGAAAGGAAGCACATGCTTTTATTGGACGCCAAATTTACATATCTTTTTGCTCATCCTAGATACCTATAAAATAAAACAAAGGAGAATATAGTACTCTACTTGGATGTCATCATTTCATTAGTGTTCTGTGATAAGATTTCAGAATCAGTATTTACTATGGTTTGCCTTTCACACAGTCAGAAGTGAACTGGACCAAATGAATTCAATGTTTGTTTTATATTTGTTTTAGTTTAATATTATCTCACTAATCAGAAAAAAATATGAATAAAGAAACAGTAATGCTTGCATTTTTTTTTTCAATTAATAGATAAGTGATGCTGACAATCCCAATAGGTATGAAGTACCTAAAAAAATGAACCTTGGAACAATAAAAGCCAGTGACCCTAGATATGAGGTTGAGGTCACAAACAAAGACCCCTTCAGTTTTCAGGTCATACGAAAGAGTAACGGTATGGTCATGTAAGTATTTTGTACACAGGGCTTTCTGTCTTTATGCTTTGGAAAAGTAGACTCCATGTATTTAAAATAAAGATAACTGATGCAAACAATAATCCTAGAACACTAAACCTAGGGACAACAAAAGCCACTGACCCAAGATATGAGGTAAAGGTCATAGAAACAGATCCCTTCAGTTTTCAGGTTATATGAAAGAGCAATGGGATGGTCATGTAAGTATATGATATACATGTACACAGTTTTCTACCTGTTGCTTTAGCCTTTGACCGAACAACAACATTTTAGACTTGTCAAAATTTAAAGCATTTGCTAGCAGACGACAAATTAAGTGAAGCTCAGATGATCGAATTTGTTTATGAACAGTTAGAAAACATTCTGGGAAAAGGAGAAAATGCTGGTTTCCAGCATTTTCGTCTTTTCCCATAATGTTTTCAAAAGTCTAATTTCCCAGGCTGTGTTGTAAAGGGTTAAAAAGATAGCCTTCTTGCATTTACCCCATGAATACAATCTACATGTATTTCTAGTCCTACAAAAAATAATCAGAAATGCAAACAGCATTTTCTTCTTTTCCCATAATGTTTTCAAAAGTCTAATTTCCCAGGCTGTGTTGTAAAAGGTTAAAAAGATAGCCTTCTTGCATTTACCCCATGAATACAATCTACATGTATTTCTAGTCCTACAAAAAATTATCAGAAATGCAAACAGCATTTTCTTCTTTTCCCATAATGTTTTCAAAAGTCTAAATTCCCAGGCTGTGTTGTAAAAGGTTAAAAAGATAGCCTTCTTGCATTTACCCCATGAATACAATCTACATGTATTTCTAGTCCTACAAAAAATTATCAGAAATGCAAATTACAGAGAAGACACATATGACTAGTGCAATAGAAAGCATGGTTTTTCAAAAGTATGGAAAACCACGTGGAAAAGGGAGTGACAAATTAATTGCCCCTTTTTCCTATAATTTTTAGTTTCACTGTTTTTGAAGAAAACATCAAGGTATTGTCGTAGCCCTGGAGATGGCATCGTCAAGGTCATCCTTGTTGTTGTGGTGCAGAAACTTTGACATTTTCAAACACTTTACCATTTTGTAATATCTCTGTCATTACTGAAGGTTTTTACCTCAAATAAATTTGTTCACTAATATAAGGGAAACCCATACAAAGAAAGGCAGGTAGCCATTAAATTATTTTTCACACAGTTATGCCCCTTATTTTGACTTTGAATTTTCAATGAAAATCAATTAACTGCAGCAGAGCTTTTGCACCTGCATGCAGTGCTCTTATTTCTAGATCTTTCTAATGAAGAGCCATAAATTGATTTTTTATTCATTTATTTACTGCAATGTGGTGAAAATAAAAATGAATCTCTCTATATCTGTTATAGATGGGACACTGGTGTTGGAGGTCTTACATTTTCCAATCAGTTCCTACAGATTTCAACAAGACTTCCATCTGAGTATGTGTATGGGTTTGGAGAAAATGTACATCATTCTTTCAAACATGATCTAAACTACAAGACATGGCCAATGTGGGGACGTGATCAGCCAGTAGGATGGGGAGTTAGTAAAGCATTTTAATCCATTACAGTATAAATAGAAGTTTTTGTGTCCCTTCAGAGAAAAGCTTTAGAAAATCTTTGTGGGAAAAGGACTACATGTAATTGCTTGTTACAAGCCATTCCTGCTTTTCTAACAATGTATTTCATGTGAGCAAACACATCATTTTGTTAATTTGAATATTCCTCCTGTGGTCTGTTTGGAGATGTGATAAGTGTGTTGGATAGGATGTAATTACTATATTGTTTTGTAAACCCAAAGCATTTCTGACCACACAAACCGTCCATGCCACTTTTTTACCCATTTTTTTTGCAAGACTTTTCTTGACATATTCATCATCTAGAAAAATTGATACCAAAAACAAAAATAAATTTTGAAGGGAATGAGAACTTTCAGAAAAATAACACATGGTATCATATGGTAAACGATAAATTTCTGTGTGCAATGTGTTCTCTTCCAGTCAGGGCTCAACCACTATGGAGTCCACCCATTCTATACCTGTATGGAGGCAGGGGACAATGGCGCCCATGCTCATGGGGTACTTCTACTGAATAGTAATGCTCAAGGTATATATTCTTGATTGTTTGTATGCTGGATTCCAGCTTTTTTAACTTTCCCATAATGTTTTTTTTTTTACCCCTTTTCAAAGATAGATATAATCCTCTGAACCTCATGAAATTGTCTGAAAAATGCTTTCACTTTGAACATGTCTTAAATTTTGTTGTCTGGTAAACAGGTAAACAGTAGATAAATGTTTACATAAAAGAACCACTTTTTCCAGAACCATCTCAAGTTTGAAGTAATAATAAGTCTTGCCAAGTAATGATCTGTTTGTTTTAGTTGGCATAAAATTTGTCTTATGGTGCAGTAGTTTTGAATAGAGGCTTTTATCCAGACAAGGATAAGTCATTCTATATATCCTATTTATTTATTTTTTTGTGTTTTTTTTGTCTTTTGTCCCCAAATTGAAGTCAAATGAGCAGATGACAGAAAGAATTGTTGTGAGAAAAAATGAAAAATTATGCACAGGTATTAAGAAACTGTTGCTGTTTCTTGTCTTGCAGATTATAGTTTTACACCACTACCTATGCTGACTTACAGAACAATCGGGGGCATTCTTGACTTCTACATGTTTTTGGGACCAGAGCCAGAAAATGTTATACAACAGTATACACATGTAAACAAAACTCATTATCATGTTTTTTGCCCTCTTTCAGTCAGAAACATGCATTCTTTTTTGATGAAAGAAAACCAAAGATAATATTGATCACCATGATATTTGTGGAATTAGATTTCCGTCCAACTGTATCAAATATTAAACACACATATATTTTTTTTTAAGTTGTATCATGTTTTTTGCTTGAAATGTTGTCTAAAACAAAGATGGCTTCTCACAGAAATGGAAGGGAATATTTAATTCTATCGGGCATTACTATCATTAATCTGTATCACCATGAAAATAATTTCACTTTCATCTTAAATTAGCATGCCACTCTTTTGCCTATGTGGAAAGTTATTTACTGAAGATGTAGTAAATATTCTAGTACGTAAACATTTTTTCAACTGTAATGCTCTGTCAATACAGCCAATATCTGTAAAAGTTACCTTTTTGTAGGCAATTGGACGTCCCTACATGCCGCCATATTGGGCACTTGGTTTCCAGCTTTGTCGCTATGGTTATAACAAAATAGAGAATATACAAGCAGCAGTAAATAGGACGCTTTCTGCAGGGATACCGTTGGTAAGGCAATCTGTTATTCGTATGCCAAATGATCCATACGATCCTCAGTAAGAATGCTTTTGAAAACATTTGGGAAAAAGGAAAAAGAATAATGCTGGTAACCAGCATTTTCTGCTTTTCTCAAGATGTTTTCCACTTTTTTAAAGACAACTGATGATCTTTCCTAAACAGTACAGGTAAAACAAAGACTGCACAGATCATGCAGTTGGATCAAGGGTCTACACTGTTCAATACTTTGAAATGTATGCTGATGGAAACAGCCATAAAATTGCTAATTACTTTGTCTTTTTACTGTCCAGTTTTATTACATGTACATAGCAAGCTATAAAGATTATGTAAAAAGAAAATCCATGAAAAAGGAAGCTAGATATTTAAATTTTGCACAGATATTACATGGTTCTCAAACAGGTGCATAGCCAGGCCTGTAGTAAAAATGAAGCCCAGTTCATTCCAAATTTTCTTCTCTTCTTTCTTTATTTGTTTGGTCATTTTTTCCTCTAGGAAAGTACATGTAGATGTTAGAACATTGAAGAGCCAAGTACAACTTTGTTGATTTTTTTGACAACGTAATTCAAGATCAGACTTAATTTTCAAGACAATGTAGATTAAGATCAGATGGTACAGAATGTGCAGTCTGATCTTTGATCTACATTGTCTGCCATTTGGCTTTTATTTTCAAGCGAAAGCAGTTTTAACATTGAGATGATTTGGTCTCTTTTTCTGATTGAGAAAGCGCATTTCTTTTCTTTGATGTTATGATGGTTACCCATAATTTTGAGGTCGGGGCTTCCGCCTAGCTATGGGCCTGCCAATGACTCCTTGTTTTTCTCCCCTTCAGGATGTCCAGTATGCTGACATTGACCATATGCATCAACAAATGGATTTTACTGTGGATGATATCAATTTTCCAGGATTAAATGACTACTTCAAATCTTTGCATGATAAAGGGATGCACACTATTATCATTCTGGTAAGTTTGTGCTTTTACCTAAAATTTATATAGATGAAAAAATTTTATACTTGTCTATATTCAAAGCACTTGCATATATATAAATAAATGTGGTTCTAATACTGGAACTTATCTTTGAAAGGTAGAAACTGTTGGAAAAGGAAAAAATGATATTTACTATTTTTTTCTCCTGTATCCACAGTATTTTCAAGGACCCAACTTAATCAGAATTGTAGAAACAAAGGTTCATTTTATAGATGATTGTAAACATAAAACATGCACTATTTTACATGTCTCTACAAATGGAATCTATTTCTCATGGTTGCCAAAATAGACGTTTAGTAAGGATTAACCAAACAACAAAATTTTAGACTTGACCAAACTGAAAGACCAGGAAATTAAAGGTGGCCAAAAAGAAGACTTTTGTTTTCGAAATGGTAGAAACTTTGTCGGGAAAGTAGAAAATGGTGGTCACCAGCATTTTCTCCTTTTGCCATAATGTCTGCAAAAGACTTCTTCAGAGTCAGAAAAGCATTTGCTCTTGAAATATTAACCCTTATCCTGCTAAATAACAAAAATTAAATTTTCAATTCGATAGTAAAAACCCAAATATTGCTTTTTCAAAGGTATGTTTTCGGGGGAATAATATCTCCTTAGCGGACAGTGTAGATCCAAGATCAGACTGCACAGAATGTGCAGTCTGATCTTGATCTACGCTGTTCGCAAAAGGTCAGTGAGTCGGGCTAGGCAGCCTAAGGGTTAAATATGGCACAAGTGACTGGATTTGTATTTAAAATGGAGAAAATGGTGGATACCTGCATTTTTTTTTTCTTTTTTCCCCCAATGTTCGTGAAAACAGGGTTGTTTTATTAAATGATGAAAGGGCTGCTTTTAGAATTGTCAAGATTTCACCGTATACACATATATTTCACCAGGACCCAACACTGATATCGAATGTGACTGGTTATGAACCTTACCGAAATATGACAGAAACAAATAGTACCATCAAATGGCCAACAGATGGTTTTATACCAGAAGGTAGCAGAAATGATCAGAATGATCTTCTTGGATATGTAAGTATAACTGAAGTAATTCTGTCATACAAATACAATGGATTTTGGTCTGCCTATCAGATAACCAATTGCAAGTTTAACTCTTTATCACACAATCCCGACTTTTAACGACCCTGAGAAAGAAGGCTTTTGAAAACAATGTAGGAAAAGGAGAAAATGCTGGTAACCAGCATTTTCTCCTTTTCCCACAATGTTTTCTACCCTTCTCAAAACAATTTTCAATTTTTGAGCCATATTTATTTTGTCGTCTGCAAATGCTTCCAATTTGGACTGGTCTACAATTTTGTCGTTTGGTAAAGGATTAACTCTTTACCAGACAACAAAATCTGAAACTCATCCATTTGCAGAAGATCCCAGAGATTTGACTCAAATGATTCGAATGCCTATGAAAGGTTGAAAACCATGTTTGGAAAGGAGAAAATGCTAAATACCTGTACCAGCAACTTTTTCTTGCCTTTTATCGCAATATCTTCTTAGACTTTCTTCATTAGGTTTGTAATTTTAATTCAGCAGAATAAAAGTAAACTCTTCAGAAATCTTTTACTTGTCCAAAAAATTGAAAGCATGTGCATGTGGCATCTAAAACCATGGGTCAAATGATGAAATTTCTCTTTAAAAAGATATAAAACAATGGGGTTAATGAGAAAATGCTGGATACCAGCATTTTCTCCTTTCCCACAATGTTTTTGAAAGCATTCGACCTAGGGTTGATAAAACTTAGGATTGTTTGCTGCAGGATAAACCCTTTATCAAATAAGTACAATGTAGACTTAACCGAATTGAAAGCACATTCAGACGACAATTTAAATGTGATTCAATTGATAGACCTTGTCTTTGATTAAGTAGAAAACATTGTGGGAAATGGAGAAAATGCTGGTTACCTGTACTTTATCCTTTCCCCACAATATTTTCAAAAGGCTTCTTCATCAGGATCTTTAAAACTGATTGTGTGGTGAAGGATTAAGCTATTTTTACAGGTATGGCCTCCTGGTAAAGTGGTATTTCCTGACTTTTTCAAGAACAGTACCAAGACAGTATGGATGGATCTGATCAAAGAACATCATGACAATCAACTAGTATTTGATGGATTGTGGATAGTAGGTTAACCCATTACATTTGTAAAGAAAACCTTTTTCCCTCCGGGTTATAATCTGATTGTCTCCATTCAACCCTTTACTAAACAATCCCATGTTTTCACAATCCTGAATATGAATGCTTTTAAAAACATTGTGGAAAAAAAAATGCTGATAACCATTTTCTGTATTTCCCACAATGTTTTGTATCCTTTCTAAGAAAAATCTCATCATTGTGGTAACATTTAGCTTGTCATCTGCAAAATCTTTTAACCCTTTCCCAAACAATCCCTGGTTTCTACGACCCTGAGATAGAAGCTTTTTGAAAACATTGTGGGAAAAGGAGAAAATGCTGGTAACCAGCATTTTCTCCTTTTCCCACAATGTTTTCTACCCTGCTGGAAACAAATTTCAATTTTTGAGTTGCGTTTATTTTGTCATCTGCAAGTGCTTTCAATTTGGACCAGTCTAAAATTTTGTCGTTTGGTAAAGAGTTAAAGCAGTTGCAGACAACAATTTAACCCTTTACAACACAACAAAATTTTAGACTTGTCCATATTGAAGTAATTTACCAAAGACAATTCAAATGGTTTTCAAATGATAGTATTTGACCTTAAAAGGTACAAAACATTTTTGGATAAGGAGAAAATGCTGGTTACCAGTATCTCTCCTTTTCCTACAATGTTTTCAAAATCTTTCTTTCCAAGGGTCATTAAAACCTGGGTTTGTGTGGCTCAAATGATGAAACTAGTAGACAAACAGTGTGGAAAAAGATAATACAGATTAAAAAACCCTTCTTCCATAGGGATGTTGAAATTTGACTTGTCAGATGTTACCATTCTGTTTTTTCTTATACTACGCATTTACCTGATTTAACCATCTTTTTCAATAAACTTGTAATTCTCACACATAATTTTATAATTGAGGGTGAAAAAAATTTGTACTTGATATTTTGTTAAATAGACTTTGAAAAACTATAAAGCAATGTAAGGAGAAAAAAAATTTTTTTTACCTTTGCGTCTCATTTTCAAGTTTTCTTCATTCATCATGTTATTTCAGGATATGAATGAACCTGCAAATTTTGGTACCAATGAAGAGCGTCCATTTAACTGGCCAGTAGAAGCCAAGCCATATTGGAGCTTAAACTGTACATTGGAGGGAAATATGCTGGAACATCCTCCATACAGGACAAGTATATATCTAACACTCTTTTCTACACTATTAGCACTTTTTCAAAACAACAAAAATTTGGACGTGTCAAAATTAAAAGCATTTGCAGGTAACAAATCAAATGCTGCTCAAGTGATAAATTTTACTTTTGAAAGTGACTAGAAAACATTGACGTAAAAGAAGAAAATGCTGGATACCAGCAATTTTCTCCATTTTCATTCCATGTTTTCCGAAGGGTTCTTTCTCAGAGTTGTTAAAACTCTGGATTAGCTGGTAATAGGTTAACTATTTATCAAATGACAAAATTTCAACTTGTCCAAATTGAATCCTCTCGCAAAGCACAAATTAAATATAGCTAAAATAAAGGAATTCACCTGTCAAAGTATAGAAAACAATTTGGGAAAGGAAAACATGCTGGTTTCTAGCATTATTTCCCCTTTTTCCACAATGGTTAGAAGGCCCTTTCCTCTCAGGGTCTTTAAAACATAGATCTTTACCCACCTCAGGTGACTTATTTGGTGTTTCTGCAGATGATATATTGAAAACATTTAATGAAAAGAAAAACAAAAAGAGTAACAGATTGTTCTAAATTACGTCTTTCAGTAGAATAATGCTGATTTTACCATGTTTGACTTTATTATATATCAGTTTTGCCAAGTCCGCTCTACATGATCATTAGTACAGCTGTTTTCAAAGATAACAGTGAGCTATGGTCGTCTGCATCATCATGCAAAAACTTTGACATTTGATAATACCTCAGTCATTTCTTAAGATATTTACTTCAAATTTGCTAGTTATTAACTATTAAAAGGAGAACCCATACAACATGGGAAGGTAACCATAAAAATATTTTTGACATAGCAATTCCCCAAGTTTTTACTTAAAATTCATGCAAAAACTTTGACATTTTATAGTATCTCTGTGATTACTTAGGATATTTATTTCAATCTTGACTAGTTGTTACCTATAAAAACAGGGAACCAATACAACAAGGGCAGGTAACTATCAAAATATTTTGGACATAGTTATGCCCCTTTTTTATTTAAGAATTTTCACCGAAATTTAATCCATTTCTTAAAACAACTGCGGCTGAGCGTTGGTACCCCCCATGCGGTGCTCTTTTTACCTCCTGCAATGTCTGTTATCAGAAGACCTTTGAAAACCTTGTGACTAAAAGAGAAATGTTGTATGTGAATGCAGATTCTAGGAATGAAGGGTCCCGGTAGGGTGACTTTGTCTCATTTGGCCATCTGTTTTCTTTTGATATGGACCATGCTACATGATAAGAGGGCTTAATGCATCTGCAAAAGTAGTGAATCAGTTCAGCCTGCACAGCCAGCACAGGCCAATCTGGGTTGAAAGTTTTTGCTATTTTTGTCGATTTTCTGCATGTCAAAGGTGCTCTTGTTTGTTTCAGAGGCAGCCTATGTACATGACAATAGAGATACAAAAAGGAAGGCTATGCTTTCTGACAAAACTATTTGTTTGAGAGCCAAACAAGGGGAGAACCAGGAGTATGATCATTACAATGTACATAGCTTGTATGGTTGGTCACAAACTCCACCTACTCTTGAGTGAGTGTAAAATTAAGATAATTATGCAAGTTATTCTAGTATTGTCAGACCTTTGTTCAGAGTTACCAAACAATCACATTACATGTTTAAACGACCTAAAAAAAGAGGCTTTTTGGGAACAAAAATTCTGGGAATAGGTAACATTGCTGATGAGCAGCATTTTCTATATTTCCAATAATAATTTCCTCTCTTTCAGAGACAAATTTCATCATTTGAGCCACATTTAGTTTGTTGTGTACAGATGTTTCAAATTATACCCCCTACCTAAATTGGGTCCGTCTGTCAATCCGTCCATGTTTTCATTTCCATGCTCTAATTCAAAGCTATTTAACCTAGGACCCTGAAACTTTATACAAGTGTTGCTCATGACCCAAGGAAGTGCCCAGTTGTTTTGGGGTCACATTGGTCAAAGGGCAGGTTCACAGGTGAACTTTGTTTGAAAATCGTTTCCTTGCTCTAACTCAAAAGCTGTTTGACCTAGTACTCTGAAACTCTATACAAGTGCTGCTCATAACCCAAGGAGATGCCCTATTGTTTTTGGGTCACATGGGTCAAAGGTCAAGGCCACCAGTGATCTTTGTTTTGAAAATAATTTCCGTTCTCTGATTGTGCTGCTTCAGTGACAAGGTGATGGTGGTGGGGGATATTTGTCCGCTTTGCTACAGTTCTAGTTTGGAATAGTTAAAACTTGTTCCTTTTTGTAAAGAGTTAACTCCCTTTGTGCTAAAATCTAATTTTTTTTCTAATGTTTACAAAGAGGTTTGAGAGCTGCCACAGGAGAGAGGGGTATTGTGATAACCAGGTCCACATTTCCAGGAAGTGGCCATTATGCAGGACACTGGCTTGGAGACAATGATAGCCAATGGAAACAGATGAGAGAGTCAGTTATAGGTATCCATTTTGTTATTGTCTTAACCCTTTACAATACAATCCCTGGTTTTAACAACCCCTACAATGAAGTCTCTTGAAAGCATTGAAAAGGAGAAAATGCTGGTTACCAGCATTTTCTCCATTTCCCACAATATTTTCTGTCCTTTCAACAACAAATTTCAATTTTTGAGTCACATTTACTTTGTTGTCTGGAAATGCTTTCAATTTGGACAAGTTGAAAACTTTCGTTTGGTAAAGCGTTAAAAGAAATCATTGTATTTTTTTCAGAAAAAGGGGCAATCAGTTGATCCCTATTAATCAAAGTTTAATTTTCATACTTTTCAGAACAAAAAATCTGTTATCTTTTTGTACTTTTTTTCTGTTATATAGAAAGAAAATCACCTTTAAATGTCCATTCTTTCCTTAAATTCCTTGAATAACTTTGCAAAGGTAGGTATGTGATTATCTTGTTTTGTGACTTTAGAACTGAAAAAGGCATAAGTAGATTACCTAAACCTGCTCTTCATGATCAGCCTGAATAGTTATTTCATTTATGTGTCACAGACTTTTATTAATTTGTTTTTGTTATTATTCCAGGTATTATGGAATTCAACTTGTTTGGAATTCCTTATGTGAGTAATCATTTATGATTTTCCTAATGTTTTCTTGCCACTGTTTAACTCTTTACCAAACAATCCCGGGTTTTCACAACTCTGAGAAAGAAGCCTTTTGAAAACATTGTGGGAAAAGGAGAAAATGCTGTTAACCAGCATTTTCTCCTTATCCCACAATGTTTTTCACCCTTCCCAAAATAAATTCAATTTTTGAGTCACATTGATTCTGTTGTCTGCAAATGCTTTCAATTTGGACCAGTCTAAAATTTTGTTGTTTGGTAAAGAGTTAAACAATTTTTTTATGGATAGGATGGATGATGTTGTATATTTGACAAGTTGTATATATCGAAGTAACACAAATAAGTATTATAAATAAACATGAAGAATTATAATCGTGTATGTACATCAACAATATACTAACAACTGCATTAAGCAAAAAGATTAAGTGCATTATATATCTGCAGATGACCTTACTATAGTCTATTTCATACATTCAACAGATGACATTAATGAAAATTTCCTAGGTTTTTAAGAAGGTATTTCTGTTGATGAATCAAAAAATGCATTCGTGCGCTTGTTGTTTGCTACTCAGAATTTAGAATTTTCCATGTATAATTAATGGATGATATATGGAAAAAACATGAAAACATATAAATACATTGTTGGCAAGAGCATTGCTAGTTACAAATGTTGTCCATGGTAATTGACAGGTATTGAAGTTTAATATATGTGAAAACATTGTAACATAAGGAGCAATTTAATAATTTTCTCCGTATGTCTGAAAGTTTTCAAAATTGGTCATATCTGCTTCAATATGACAAAAGTTGTGTGCAGGCTATATGTTAAACAATGGTAAAGCTGAAAGATTCATTACATGCATTTCTAATTGTTTGATATCCTTGGAATGATGAGAATAGCTGTATTTACAGTATTGCTGAATAGATTCAGAGTGACAAGAATGTGAACATGATCTTTGATAAATACTCTCAGATTTTTTTCACATTTAGTGAGATTTTGCAGATATCAGGGTTTATTAATAACCTGAAAATCTTTATTTCCTTACAATCAGAAAATTTTCATTTATCTTTTCATGGCACCATAAATTGTTCATAGCCTCTTTTTTTGGCACTCCAAGTCTTCTCCATTTTAGATTGGTGCAGATATTTGTGGTTTCATGCAGAACACGACACCTGAACTATGTAAAAGATGGATGCAGTTAGGGGCATTTTATACATTTTGCAGAAATCATAATGGAATTGGCTATATTGTAAGATTTCTATTGCATTTCAAATAAATGTTATTTATCATTTCTTGTTGACACAGACTGTTTGAAACATATTAAACCTGAAAGGAATAAATAAACTAGACAAATTTTAAGTTAAATGTGGAAAAAAGAGCATTTTATGTTTAACCCATTACCAAACAATCTTGTGTTTTAGCTATTCGATAGAAGAAACTTGAGAAAATATGGTGGGAAAAAAAAAAGAGAAAATGCTGGTAATCAGCATTTTCTCCACTCCCACAATATTTTTACTGATTTGAAGAAAGAATCCATTACTTGAACCACGTTAAATTTGTTATCTGCAAATGCTTTCAATATGGACAAGTCTAAAATCTTGCTGTTTGGTGGAGTTTAGAGAATGCAATTTGTTTGTTTTCAAAATTTGTCTGTTGGTAGGTACAGATCAGACAAGTCCCTATTATTGATGGATAGCTTATCACCCATCATTGCATACACAAAAACATTTACCCCTGCAGAAGATAGCTTTAAAAACATAAAGGAAAAAAGAGCAATTGTTTGAAAGATGCAATTTTGTTGCAAGAGCAATGTGTTTGTATCAGAAGCATGTGTACACTCTTTACCAGGTAGTAGAATATGAGACTCACCTGAAAGCATTTGCAGAGGACAAGTTAACTCTTCACCAAACGACAAAATTTCAGACTAATCAAAATTGAAAGCAATTGCAGACGACAAATCAGATGCATCTAAAATGATGAAATCTGCCTCTGATAGTATAGAAAACATTGTGGTAAAAGGAGAAAATGCTGGTTACCAGCATTTTCTATTTTTCCTACAATTGTTTCAAAAGGCGTTTTCCTGAGTTGTTAAAATCGGGGATTGTTTGGTAAAGGGTTTGATATGGTTCAAATAATGAGATTTGTCTTTGAAAGGGTTCAAAACATTGTGGGAAATGGAGGAAACGCTTGTTACCAGGATTTCCCAACAATGTTTTCTGAAGTCTTCTTCCTCAGAGTCATTAACACATGGGATTGTTTGTTAAAGGGCTCAACTGAACTTCTTATGTTCCATCTACATTTCATACTAATATCTTGGTTTGTTTTGTTTTGAAATTTTAAAGGTTTTGCTGTTTATGCATATTGTTTATTACATTTTCTGGGAAATTATTTCAGGATCAAGACCCAGGGGTATTTCCACCAGAAACGGGTGTAGCCCGTGCATCAAAAATTGCCATGGAAACAAGATATTCATTGTTACCCTATCTGTACACACTATTTCATCATGCCCATGTTAGAGGAAACACAGTGATACGCCCACTTCATCATCAGTGAGTTACTTAGCTATTCTCTTCTCAGATGAGATATATTCAATAGCATAATTATATAGAGGACTTAGCATGAGTGTTTTTGTACAATGATTTTTAGCTTGGCTGTTTTCAAAGGAAACATCAAGGTATTGTCTTAGCCCATTTGGATGGTGTGATTGTCGTCTGCATTGTCATCATTGTCGAAATACTTTGACATTTTATAATAACTGTGTTGATACAGAAGATTCTTACTTCAGACTTGGACAAGTTGTTAACTATTAAAAGAGGAACCCATACAACAGGGGCAGGTAACAATTAACTCTTTACCACACAGTCCCGACTTTTAACGACCCTGAGAAAGAAGCCTTTTGAAAACATTGTGGGAAAAGCAGAAAATGCTGGTAACCAGCATTTTCTCCTTTTCCCACAATGTTTTCTACCCTATCAAAGACAAGGTCTATCATTTGAGCCCCATCTAAATTGTCGTCTGCAAGTACTTTCAATTTGGACAAGTCTAAAATTTTGTCGTGTGGTAAAGAGTTAAAATACTTCTGACATGGTTATGCCCCTTCTTCAACTTGAAATTTTCAAAAACTTCGACATTTTATAATATCTCTAATTATTTACTTCAAACTCAGACTAGTTGTTGATTATCAAAGGGGGAACAAAAACAACAGGGGGCCAGTTTCAGGAAACTGATTGTGTGTAACCCATGCTTGAGCAGGTCTTTTACTAATTTGTTCCATGCACGGGAAACATTAAAGTATCAAGGAATATCTTCAAAGAAGCGCTAAGATATTGTACTGCAGCTTCCATTTATATAATTGAGCCATGCTCTGTAAAAAGAGGGCTTAATGCATCTCAGTGATCCATGGTACCAAGCAAGCCTTTAAATACTTATGGATCCATAATAGCCTCCTTTTCAACAACCAACTTAAACCTGAGGAAAGCTGGTCCTTGGACATACAGAAAATTGACCAATAGCAAAAAGTTTCGGCACAGGCTGACCTGGTTGGGTACTTTTTGCAGGTGCAGTAAGCCCCCTTTTCACAGAGCATGGCTCATGTTTTTGCATCTAACCATGATGGACCACAAAATATCTTTACTGTGATTACTGTTGTTTTTGTTTTATAATAATGTGTTTGATACAAAGTACTGAATTTGTCAGGTTCCCAGACGATGTTACTACTTACAGTATACATGAACAGTTCATGTGGGGACCTGCACTTCTCATCTCTCCAATATTGTATGAGGTTGGTACCAGTTTCGATTGTGCTTTGAACATTTGTTTGATGAGCTTATTTGACCCTTTACCAGATGACAAAATTGTAGGCATATCAAAATTGAGGACATTTGTAGACTACAAATTAAATCTGACTTAAAAGATGGATTCTTTTTTTCAAAAGAAGAGAAAAACAAATTATTTTGTGAAGAAAAGAAAATGCCAGCAAATGTTTGGTAAAGAGTTAAATTCAGTAATAATCTGGCTTTTCTTTTTTTAAGTTTTTTAAGTTTAAGACATGTATAGACCAGGTGTTCTATCAGTTAATGTATTTGTACACAATTTATTTGCCATATGCAGATGCAGTCAATATGGGCAAGTTTAAAATTTTGTCATGAAGTCAAGTGTTAAGCTACAATAAAAACAATTTCTCTTTGAGTACATACGCATCTATACATGGAATCTGATATAAGTTGGCATTTGAAAAGAATTTTGTTAAATTAGGCTAGAAAATGTTTTCAAACCAGCTGGCAAGCTTGATATCATTTTTGTAGATGAGTTAAATAAACTTTATCTCAAATGCTGAGCATTATTAGATTCTTTTTATCACATAACCATGTGTGGTGAATTGCGGGTCAAAATATTCAAAACCATACACGCCAGTGTGGTAACTTCTACAAATAAAAACTGCCTCACTTCTCAGAAAGTAACATAAAATAAAATGACACTGCAATTAAAGTCACACAGTGCTTTTCTAAAATGTGTATAAGATATATAGGATCTGACATGAGTTGGTTTTTGAGATAAAATTTTATTAAACGAGTCTACAAAAAATGTTATAAAGCGAGCCTTTGGCATGCTTAATAACATTTTTTGTGGACGAGTTTAGTAAATTTTTACCTCAAAAGCCAACGAGTGTCAGATTCTTTTTATCACATAACTGTATAACAAGAATTATAGTCCATAATGTGTTAAACCAGACGCATACATGTATAATGTGTAGTGAAATTTACATGAAGCCAGTGCGCTTCTTTGACAGGTACATAATGAACAAAAAATAGTTCCGAAGAAACTTGCATATATTGATTTTGTTTTGAATCTAAGTGATTAATCAACAACTTTATTGTGATTAAGATTTTTGACTATTAATTTCCTTCAGGAAGCTAGGTCAGCGATGTTTTAGAAATGAAGCGTATAATTACAGAGTGTTGACCAAATACAGCACTATTTTCATATCTCACACGTGTGTGAGACAAGAAAATTTGTAATGGGTATATTACACTGAAAACAACGAAGGTTATGTGATAAAAGGAAATTTGTAATGATTAAAACAAGGCTAGTTATGTGATAAATTGAGGACTGTAATCTAATCATGTTGAACTTTTTTCAGGCCCAGTCAGTGTTAGAGATGTACTTTCCTAAAGGTCCTTGGTATGACTTCTATAGTGTAAGTACATGTAATATCTTGTACCCTTATAGATTTAACCCTTTACTAAACAATCCCGTATTTTTGCGACCATGAGAAAGAGGTCTTTTGAAAACATTGCGTTGAACTAGAAAATAGTAGAAACTCAGCATTTTATTCTATTTACACAATGTTTTAAACAGCCCATAAACATAAAAAATAACAAATAAACATAAACAGCCCAAAGGCAAATCCCTTTGTATAAAAAAAATACAGGTATAAATTGATATGCTCTGGCAGAAGGGGGTTTAATGCATCTCCATGATGCTTTGTACCAGTCATCACATAATCGTGGATCCACAAAATCCATTTTGTTGAACAACCAAAACACAAATCATGAGCCACACTGGTCTGTTTGACATGTAGAAAATTGACCAATAGCAACAAGTTTAAATCTGCATTGACTGTGCTGGCTGACAGGAGCGATACTTTCTGCAGATTCAATAAACCCCCTATTCAGAGAGCATGTCTCCTATGTATGAGCCATGCTCTGTGAAAAGGGGGCTTAAAGCATCTGCGAAAAGTATCGACCCAGATCAGCCTGCACAATCCGCGCAGGCTGACCTGGGCCGAAACTTTTTGCAATTGGTAAATTTTCTGTATGTCAAAGGACCAGTCTACCTAATGATCGAGTCAGTTGTTTAAAAAAGTGGCTATTATGGATCCATAATTATGTGATGACTTGCCTGGCATCATGTATCACGGAGATGCATAAAGCCCCCTTTTGCCAGAGCTCAGCTTGTATGTTTTCATACAAGTACAGTCTTAATGTCAAACGAAACAGGTTAGAATTTCATTCAGCTATGATACATTGTGAAATACATCAAACATGTTAAAGTCAATTTGATGGATTACTTCTGTGCTTCATTCAGGGAAAAGAAGTTCCTGAGCAAGGCAGTTATTGGTCTGTCCCTGTAGACGAAGATTCAAACATACACCTACATGTCAGGGCAGGACATATTCTACCTTTGCAAGCACCTGCCACAAATACAGAGCACAGGTAATCTTTTCTTTCTGTTTTTTAACCATTTACCAAACAATCCCATCTTTTAACCCTTTCCCAAACAATCCCTGGTTTTTACGGCCCTGACAGAGAAACCTTTTGAAAACATCGTGGGTAAAGGAGAAAATGCTGGTAACCGGCATTTTCTCCTTTTTCCACAATGTTTTCCACCCTCCCAGAACAAATTTCAATTTTTGAGTCACGTTAATTTTGTTGTCTGCAAATGCTTTCAATTGGACCAGTCTAAAATTTTGTCGATTGGTAAAGAGTTAATGACCCTGAGGGACAAGGGTTTTGAAATAATTATGGGAAGAAGAGAAAATGCGTGTAGCCAGCATTTCTCCCTTTCCCACAATGATTTCTACCCTTTGAAAATCAAATCCCATTGTTTGAGTCATATTTTGTTTATTGTCTGCAAATCGTACGTGTCTGAAATTGTAGTTTTGTAAAGATGTAAGCCATTTTCTTTCTTTAGAGATCAAGGACTACGTGAAATTTCACTCTTTACCAAATAATTCCAAGGTTTCAACAACCTTGAGGAGGAAGGGTTTTGAAAACATGTCTGGAAAAGGAGAAATTACTGGTAACCTGCATTTTCTCCTTTTCCCACAAAGTTTTCTACCCTATTAAAGAAAAGTTGCGTCATTTGAGCCACTATGAAACTGCCGTCTACAAAATGCTTCCAGTTTGGACAAGGCTTAAATTTTGTCGTCTGGTAAAGGGTTAAAGACAGATTCTACATATGAACCACATTTAATTTTTGGTCTGCAAGTGCTATGAATAGTTTTGTCTTGGAAACTGGTATAGAGTTAACTGTGTACCACACAGTTCTGAGTTTTAATGACCCTGAAAGAAACAGGCTGTTCTGCTGAAATGTTGTGGGAAAAGGATAAAATTCATCTGACCTTCCATCTGTCTATTTGAATTTCCATCTGTCCATCTGACCTTCAGTGTAGCCATGTGGACAGGCTCATTTGTATGTTTGTATAGGATAATCCTCCCGTAGGTTTGCTGCTATTCTGTAGAAACTTTGCACTATTTATGTGCAAGTTGCACTGTTTTGATTTTATATATTGAAGAGTCCTCCTCTTGAACTTTGTCAATTTTCATTTTAATGTGTGGGACCTTGGTACTTTTGTGTCAATAACACCTCACTTAGTTAATTTGTTGTTTAATTCAAACTTTCAACAGTTGTAATTTAATTTGTACAATTTTGATCATTACAGTAGCAAGAATCCATTTACACTAAAGGTTGCCCTGAAAGACTCAGAAAATGGTGGAAGAGGTCATACAGCTACGGGTGACTTGTTCTGGGATGATGGAAAATCTGTGGGTAAGTCTTGGCAAGTGGCCAAAATTATTATTTGGCATGATTTTCTAGAACTACTCTTCATAGGAGTCATTATCAACACCTAGAAATTATCTTAAGCTTTGATGTTTTCCATGAAAACATTGCAGTATTGTCATAGCCCCATCATGGTCTGCATCATGCAAAACTCTTTGATATTTTCTGATATCTCTGTCATTACTGACCCTTTCGCTACCCAATCTCGAGTTTTAATAACCGTATGGAATAAAACTTCCGAAAACATAGTGGGAAAAGGAGAAAATGCTGGTAACCAGAATTTTCTCCTATGTCCACAATATTTTCTAGACTTTCAAAGACATTTTTCATCATTTGGGCCACCATGAATTGGTCGTCTGCAGATGCCTTCAATTTGGATAAGTCTAAATCTTTGTTGTTTGGTAAAGAGTTAAAGATACATCTGTACTTGTTTTCACCTAGTTTTTAACCCCGTTTCATCTTCATTTTATGAAACATGATCATTATTGTATCTTCATACCAAATATTGCCCTGATGGTTGCAATATTGCAGAGATTAAGACAAATATAAAATGCATTTCATTCGCTTGTGGAAATCATAGGATTCACTGTAAGACAAATCCCTTAAGAGTCTTTATCCCTTACACCATATATGTCAATTATTTATCTATGTTACATAGATGAACCATTCTACACACTAGCAAGTTTTAATAGTTTTTTTTTTCTTCTCTGGCTGTAAAGATGTATCTTTAAAGATATGTGCTCCAAACTTTGGCCAATTCCTAAGTCTCACAAGGGGACCCTGTGGTTGGTGAATGTGAGCACTGTTTGATTCAATTTGACTGTTTGAATTACTGTTTTACTATTTCAGCCATTTTCAACTTCTGTATTTGTAAGGGAAAAGTATAGGGACTAGAAAACAGTGATGAAAAATATATTTCATGTGGGAATGTCCTTAAACAAGGCAAGAGCCCCAGCCTTATACATTGCACAACCCCCAGAGGAAAGAAATGAATAAGTAAACTGTCTTCATGATATGGCTGAAGTGCTGTTGAAAGCTGCATAAAACATGCTAAACTCTTTACAAAACATTCCTGTGTTCTACTGACCCTGTGGGAAAAAAGCTTTTGAAAATGTCCTGGGAAAAAGAAAAAAATGCTGGTTACTGGTATTTTCTGCACTTCTCAAAACATTTTAATCCTTTTTACATAATCAATTGCTCAAGTCACACTGAATATTTTGTCTGCAAATGTTTTCAACATGGACAAGACTGAAATGTTTTCTGGTAAAGAGTTAACCTTTACTGAACAAAAAATTTTTTAGACTAGTCTGAATTGAAATCGAGCCCAGCCAGGTAGCTCAGTGGTTAGCGTATCGGACTCATGACCTGGAGGTTGCGGGTTCAAATAACCAGTTGGGGAGAACTTTCTTTCCAGCAATTTTTCGCCTCTCACCTCTGATGCATGTGAGAAAAGTAGTCAGTGGCTTTGGAAAGAAAGTTGTGTCAGTACTGGTGTGAGAAAGCCAGGAAACACATGGGTGCATCACTGACTGCTATGATATGACCTAAGCTGTTAAAATGGTGTTAAACTCCAATACAAACCAAATCAAAACCAAACTGAATTGAAATCATTTGCAGATGACATTATAAAAATAACTCAAAAAAATAATATTTGGTTGAGGGGAGGGGTAGAAAACATTGTGGGAGAAGGAGCTTTTTCTTTATTTCCCACCATGTTTTCAAAGCTTTTGTTTCTCTGGGTGGTTTAAAGTCTAGATTGTATTTTAAAGGGTTAAACAAAGAAAGGATCATTCATTGCTTTTGTAATTTTCAGATACTTATGAAGTTGGAATGTATTATTATGCACGCTTTTGGAGTGGCCATGTAAGTAAGAATTACTTTATCGAGGAGACTCCAGTTTCTAACTTGCCTTTTGCCTGTCTTTCTTTAAGTAGACAGTGAAAGTCAAGTCTCAATTTCATATGCCTAAACACTTCATACAATCCCAACTTTTAACAAGCTTGAGAAGGAGGATTTTTGAAAAGATCATGGAAAAGGAGAGAATGCTGATAACCAGCATTTTCTTTTCCCGCAATATTTTTTACTCCATGAAAAACAAGTTTTATGTTTTGAATTACATTTAATTTGTCATCTGCAAATGCTTTCAAACTGTACAAGTTAAAATCATTTGATAGTAGTTAACACTTTGCCAAACAATCTTATTTTTTAAGTTATTTGGAAGCATGGTTTGAAAACATAGTAATGAAAAGGAGAGCATGCTGGCATCCAGCATTTTCTCCCTTTACCACAATGTGTTCTACCTTTTAGAACAACATTTGATATTTCAGATATAATTGCTTTCATTTACAACAGGTCTAAAATTTTGTTGTCTGGCAGGAAACTGAATCTTTAACAACAAATTTTTAAGGCTTATCCAGATTGAGAGTATTTGCCGCCATCTTTCTCAATTTCATGAACCCTATACCACATGATCCCACGTTAAGATGACAATGAGGCAAAAAGCCATTGAAAACATTGTGGAAAAATTAGAAAATGCTTGTAGTTTAACTCTTTACCAAACGACAAAATTATTGACTGGACCAAATTGAAAGCATCTGCAGACGACAAATTAAATGTTGCTAAATTAGTGATTTCTATCTTTGATAGGGTAGAAAACATTGTGGGAAAAGAAGAAAATGCTGGTTACCAGCATTTTCTCCTTTTCCCTCAATGTTTTCAAAGGGCTTTTCTTTCAGGGTCGTTAAAAGTCGGCATTGTGTGGTAAAGAGTTAAGCCATTTGTCAAATTTCTTCTGCAACTGCTTTCAAAATTGACGAGTCTAAAATTTTGCTGTTCAATAACTGGTTAAAAAATAATCATAGGTTTAAATGGTTAAGTCTTAAAGTGCCTTTCCAACAAGCATAGATCAGAACATGCAATCTGTTCTTAAATCTACATTTCTTGGACATTCTGGGCAAGAGCAGCCCTAAAATTGCAATTATTTGGGTTTTATTTCAAGACTAAAGGTGTTAGTTGTGTTTATTTGATTCTCTAAGGATTAGTTTGGTTATTTCAGAACACTTTGAAGATGACAGTAGAACACAACTACAAAACATCAGTATCAAGCTTGTTTATAGAAACAGTGGAAGTTTTGGGCGTACCAACTGATGTGAACTTTGTGTATCTTGGTGACACCACTCACAGGAACCTAACCTTTAATAAAGACACCAAGGTATAGTAGAGTAACACTCTACCCTTTCTTTAATTTGTCACTGGCTCTTAACCATTTACCACACTGTTACAAGTTTTAACGACCCTAAACAAGGTGGCTTTTGAAAACATTGTGGGAAAAGGAGGAAATGCTAGTTACTAGCATTTTCTCCTTTTCTCACAGTGTTTTCTACCATATCAAAGACAGAAATCATCATTTTACCTTTATTATACCCCCACAAAACGAATGTTTTCGGGGGTATACTGGAATCAGCCTGTCTATCCATACGTCCGTCCGTGTGTCCATCCGTGTGTCCATCTGTGTACAAAATACTAGTAATTTTGTGTCGCAAACTCCTCCTACAGTTTTACTTCAATTATATTGAAACTTTGTGCATATATTGAAGATTTGCAAGACGCAATTTTCAAGTGTCAACTCCTCCTGGTTGAGGAATTATCTCCCCTTGAACTTGACACTTTTTTCTGTCAAAGCGCTGGCAGGGGTATTAAGTCACATTCAGTGACAGCTCTAGTTGAAATTGTCATCTGCAATTGCTTTCAATTTGGTCAAGTACAAAATTTTGTCGTTCTGCATAGAGTTTAACTAGCTTTTGCATGTGAGAAAGATCAAGAAAAGACTGCAGAGAACAAGCCATCTGATCTTTGACTAACACCTAGTGTTACTTGATTCTAGGCTATGACCAAAATGTTTCTTCATAATTTTGCTGTGAAGTTGTATGTTTAGTCTTTGCACAAAGGTAATTCTATTCACATATTTATGCGACCAGATAAAAACACCCCGTAGATTTCACTTTTATTTTGGTCAGAGTATCAAGATGAAAAATTGAACAGTGTAGGTCCAAGATCAGATTGCACAGAAAGGAAGTGTCTTCAAAAACAAAGTTTTCCTTGGCATCTGTAGGGATGATTGGAAGCAGTCAAACCCTTTACTACACAACGTTCCTTAGAAGGAGGTTTTCTGCTGGCTAACAACATTTTCTCCTATTCTCATTATGTTTCTTTCTGTACACAGACAAATCCAACCGTTTAACCCTTTCCCAAACAATCCCTGGTTTTTACGGGTCAGGAATAGAAGCCTTTTGAAAACATTGTGGGAAAAGGAGAAAATGCTGGTAACCAGCATTTTCTCCTTTTCCCACAATGTTTTCTACCCTATCATATAGAAAAATCATCTTTTTAGCAACTGTTTATTTGTCATCTGCAAAATGTTTTCAATTTGGTCTGGTCCAAAATTTGCCGTTTGGGAAAGGGGTAAACCACATATAGTTTTTGGTCTGCAAATGTTTTGGATTTGGACAAGCCAAACATTTTGTTTGATTTAAGGTTACCTAAATATCAAGAGTATCATCCATGTCAAATGAGCATTTGTAGCTTTTTCAAAGTCTTCCATAGTCTAACTTTTAGCAAAGATGTCTGAAGCTGTTTTGGGGTATAACATTTTCTTAATCTTAGACTTTACCAGTTTTTACTCTTGCCTAATGTTACAATATTATGATATTATGAGTATAGTTTTGCTGTGGTGTGCATAGGATTTTTTTTTTCACAATGGAGCATTTAAGCTTTCATAATTTTTATTGTGAAATATTACTAGCATGCAATAGGCTATCATAATCAAAAGGGGAAAAGAGAAGTTCTCATGCAACTGAAATTCTTAACTTGAAATGATTATGAAATTTGGGGACAAAAAGTGTTTACTTTTCACAGTGTTATGAATAGATGGATTTTCATATATAATCTTCCCACAGGTGTTAAAGATTCATGCTCTGCGTCTGCCATTGGATAAAGATTTTACAATGGAATGGAGGTAAGAAATACCTAGAGCAAACGTCATGGAATCATTACAGTGTGTATGAGCTCAACTGAAATGGTTATTTGTTTGGTGTCTAAAGCCATTTTCATTAGTGCTTCAGTTTGTAGCACAGAAGCCAGCTCGCTAATCCATGTGTTTCAAGAGCTTCTATATCAGCACTTTACACTAACCAAGCCAACTGGTGCTTTCCCATATAAACAACATCAAATGTAGTACATGGAATGCTTTTAGTACAAATCTCAAAGTTTTGTTCCAACCAGTGCAAGAATAGGTATTTGACCTATAGACATCTTTATGAATAATACAGTCAACATATATTAACACTTTACCACTCAATCCTGACTTTTATTGGTCCTGAGAATGAAGTCAATTGAAAATATTGTGAGAAAAGGGGAAAATGCTGGTACCAGCATTTTCTCCTTTTCCCACAATATTTTCTGCCCATATTAAAACAAGTTTCATTTTTTCAGTCACCTTTATTTTGTCATCTGCAAATGCTTTCAATTTGGACATGTCTAACATATGTCATTTGGTAAAAAGTTAAACCATTACCAAAAGGTTTTGTGTTAAGCTTTCCGGAGGAAGAGGATTTTTTGAAAACATTGTGGGAAAAAAAGAAAATGTTGGTAACCAGTATTTTCTCATTTTCCGAAAATGTTTTCTTCCCATACATTGTCAGAAATCATCTTTTGAGCAATATTCAATTTGTCATGTGCAAATAAATGTACTTTTGATTAAGTGATGTCTAGAATTTTTTTGTTTTGTGAAGAAACTAGTGTACAAATATTACTGATAAATTTGACAAAATGCAAAAGTTATCAGAAATTCAGAGGAAAAGAAAAAGACTTTTTTTTTCACCTTCTTTATTTTAGAGAGTTCAGACGACCTTCAGAAGATGAGATGAGTAGAATTGACTGTGGACCAGATCTTGTCAGCAACACAAGTTATGAAAGAAATACATGTATACAAAGAGGATGTATATACGATCCTGTGGTTGACGCCCCCTATCTACCTAAATGCTACTTGAATAGGTATGTGTTTAGCCATATTGGTACCGATTGTATCATGTAACTTAAACTGGTAGCTTGTTATTGATCTTTGTATCAACAACAAATAACATCCAATGCTACAAGACAGATATCTGCTGGGTCACATTGAAAATCTCATTAATTACTGAAATCATGCATGCCAATGACAGACAGGTACTTCTCAATTGAAATCTGTATAAAAGTGCTTAACCTTTAACCAGATGACAAAATTTTAGCTTTATCCAAATTGAAAGCATTTGCAGACAACAACTTCAATGTGGCTCAAATGGTGCAATCTTTCTTTGAAAGGGTAGACACTATTATGGAAAAAGGAGAAAATGCTGGTTACCAGCATTTTCTCCTTTTCCCACAATGTTTTCAAAAGGCTTCTTTCCCAGAGTCGTTAAAAGTCCGCATTGTGCTGTAAAGGGTTAATGTGATGAAAATTGAATGATATCATCAAACAAAAAACTTACATATTTCTAACATGTATAATATATATTTTTATCTATTCATTTGAAATTTAAAGCCATATTATAAATGTATAACAGTGTTACCTTACTTTCTTGACATCGTGTACTTGGCATTTCTGTAGCATAGTAAGGTCATTGGATTATTATCTGTAAGTTGAAAAAATACAGTAGATTTCGTTGTATGAATGGAAATGAGCCAGATTTTACTCTAGTTCTGTTTTCTAATGATAACACATCTAATGTTGCTTCAGTGACGTCGAAACTTACCTTCTGCCCCTGTTTTGACTTCAAATTTTTCAGCTTGACTTCAGATTTTCAGCTTGTTTAAGCCAGATGATGAGTTATGGTAAATTGCGCAGAGAATGATGATCACAAGAAAGTGCACCATCATGCTGGAAACCAGCATTTGCTCCTTTTCCTGCAATTTTTTCTACACCTTAACTCTTTACTAAACAACAGAATTTTAGACATGTCCAAATTGAAAGCATTTGAAGACAACACAAGTGTATCAAATGTTGCTCAGATGGCAATTTGTCTTTGAAAGAATAGAAAACATCGTGGGAAAAGGAGAAAATGCTGGTTACCAGCATTTTCTCCTTTTCCCACAATGTTTTCAAAAGACATCTTTCTAAGGGTTGTTATAGAGTAAAAAATATTTTTGGTTACTAGAATTCTCCTTTTCTCACAATGTTTTCAAAAGCCTTTCTTCTCAGGGCAATTAAAACTTGGGATTTTGTGATAAAGGATTAAAAAGACAAATTCCATTTTTATCTATATCAAATTTCCTTTTTTGGACTACTTTCAATTTCGACAAGTCTACAATTTTGTGGTCTGGTTTGGTGTTTCAGGGATGAGCATGGATACAGAATATTAAAGACAGACGACCCTAGTAATATAACTTTGACAAAGAAGTCAAATTACTCATTATTTGGAAAAGATATACATACTTTGAAAGTGAATGTGCACAAGTTGGGTGACACAATGCTAAGAATTAAGGTAATTCTAATTTTAGGCTCTGGTGTTTTCAAAGAAAACATCTAGGTATTGCTGTAGCCCTGTTGATGTCTGCATCTGCATTGTCATGCAAAAACTGTGACATTTTGTAATATCTCTCTTATTACTGAAGATATTTACTTCAAACTTGGACTAGTTGTTCACTATCAAAAGGGGTACTCATACAACAAGGGCAGGTTAATATCAAAATATTTTTATACTCATTTATGCCCCTGTTTTGGCTTGGAATTTTTACTGAAAATCAAGTAACTGCAGCAGTTGGCACCCATATATATTGAAAGGGCCTTTTTAGAATTTTTTTGTTTAAACACCAATGACCAACTTTTAAAATTCATTTTCCTGCTAGGAACTAACGCTTTGACCAACTGTTTAATAACAGATAGTCATCTTCACATTAATTTCCATATTTCCATACTTTGAATGGTATTATTTAACCCTTTACCACACAGTGACGACTTTTAACACCCCTGATAGAGAAGGCTTTTAAAAACATTGTGGGAAAAGGAGAAAATGCTGGTTACCAGCATTTTCTCCTTTTCCCACAATGTTTTCTACCCTATTAAAGAAAAATCATTTCATATGAGCCACACTGAAACTGTCATCTGCAAATGCTTTCAATTCGGACAGGTCTAAAATTTGTCGTGTGTTAAAGGGTTAAATTCAAATGCATTTTACCACCCACATTGTTTACTTTTGGCCACTATTTGGGCTTTAAAATGTTTTGAATGTTTGATAAAAGGTTAATGCATGTTATGACAGATATTTGATCCAAACGAAGAAAGATATGAAGCTCCAGTACCACTGACTCTCCCAGAAGAAGGTAACAATGACACAACCTCCTTGTATGATGTCATCATTAGCCCAGAAAACTCTGGAGAGGACTTCTGCATCAAAGTGGTACGCAAAAGTACAAACAAGACCGTGTAAGTAATAAACTCTCTCCTAAATGATCCTGTGATGTAACAACTCGTAGGAAAAGGACTTTTGAATAATACTGTGGAAAAAGGAGAAAATGCTGCCTACCAGCATTTTCTCCTTTTCTCACAATGTTTCCTACTCTTTCAAAGACACTAATCATCCCATCATTTCTGTCATGTTTAATTTGTCATCTACAAACGCTTGTATTTTAACCCTTTACCAGCCAACAAAATTTTAGCCTTGTCCAAATTGAAAGCATTTGCAGACGACAATTTCAATGTGGCTCAAATGGTGCAATTTTTCTTTGATAGGGTAGAAAACATTGTGGGAAAAGCAAAAAATGCTGGTTACCAGCATTTTCTCCTTTTCTCCCAATGTTTTCAAAAGGCTTCTTCCCAGGGTCGTTAAAAGTTGGCATAGTGCAGTAAAGGGTTAACTGGTCTGAAATTTGTTTGTGCTGTGAAGAGATTGCGATAAGATTCTTTCTTATCTAAAGGCTAAACACTGTTTTATCTCGGTTTACATGGGTAAGCAGCCAGTGGTTTTCAAAGAGTGGTGTGCTAAGTATTTGTGAAGAACCATGATATAGGTTCATATAGATAGGCCCATTGGCCTCCGTTACATAACTGAAATAATTTTCAAAACTGGCTCAAACAACAGAGAGACAAACAATCAGTACTTTTCTGTACCCATAAATAAGTATGACTTAATTAGCACCTTTTACCAGACAACAAAATTTTAGATTAGTGCAAATTGAAAGCAGTAATGAAATATAGCTTAAATATGTGCTTTGTATTTGAATGGATAAAAAGCATGTGGGAAAAAAAGAAAATCCTGGTTACAAGCATTTTGTTCTTTTCCTACAATGTTTTCAGAAGCTTTCTGTCTTGATGTTTATAACACTGTTTTGTTTTGTACAAAATTAAAAGAAAAATTTCCCTGATATTTTCAGCTGGGACATGTCAGCAGGACCTCTCATATTTTCTGACCAGTATCTGCAGCTGTCCACTTTCCTGCCCTCGGAATATTTCTATGGATTGGGTGAACACAGACACTTCCATTTGAAACATAACATGGAGTATAGAACATGGCCCATCTTCACACGAGATGCTGCTGTTAATTCACCTGTAAAGTATTTTCGTTGTTGTTTAAAGTAACAATAAAGCCGAAAAGTAAACAAAGCTGGTGTTAAAATACATTTTAATTTAAATCATACCATTTAAAAGTATGGAAATTATTGTGAAGATGACAATCTGTCATTGTTAGGTCGTCCAAATGTTAGTTGCTGACGGAGAAATTAATTTCAAAACTAGGTTAAAACCTGCCAGGAAGCTATGTCTTTTGTTTACTTTTTGCCTGATTTTAAAATTCTTTTTTTCTGCCAGCAACTAACATGTGGCCGACCACATGATAAGAGACTGTCATCTCCACAATATTTTTCATACTTTTAAATGGTACGATTTAAATTCAAATGTATTATGACACCTGCTATGATATTTTGGCCTTTACTGGGCCTTTAACTTTGAAATTTTACTGTAATTTTTTTTACCGGGTCGGTATTCACTAAACATCTTAAAGAACATTCTCCGTCTTATTCTCCAGATTTTTCTAAATCTGAAAGAAACACAGCTTCTGATTGGCTATACCAAATGGTTTAGCCAATTAGAAGTTGTGTTACTTTCAAACTTAGGAAATTTTGGAGAATAAGACCTAGAGTGCTCTTAAGAATGGTTGTAATATGGACCCTGATCTTAATTTGTTCTAGATACTGAATTTTACAGTTGCTGAAATAGAAACCTCATGCTGATGACAAAATGAATATGGCTCAAAATTCTGGGGTTTGTCTTTAAAAGGGTTGAAAATGTTGTTGGGAAAAAAAAGAAAAAGTGCTGCCTTCCATTATTTCGTACTTTTCCAGAAATTAGTTGAAAAGCCATGGTCAGTAGGATTGAAAAAACAAGGGGGTTCTCTAGTATATAGTCAATGAAACTTAGTCACAATCACTGCCTTAATAATGTTATAGATGAGCTAAAAGTTACGCTATTTCTAAAACAAGATCAGAGATCAAGTCCTACTAAAATCTTGTTAACAAATCGCCCCCTTGGAGCAAGAAGGTACCAAGTGACTTTTTCATACTTTTGAGAAAATCGAGTTTAAAGATTCAGACAGCTATATCAAATCAGGTTTTTAATCAGAGAATCTCTTATTTGGTATGTAGATAGTTATGACCAATACCTGAATACACTAAATTTGACAAACAAATCTCTTCATCAATAAGCAATATTTGATTGATTTTATATTTTGGTACCTTTTTGCAGTAAGTATTTTTGAATATTTTTAGTGTCAATAAGGAACAATGTGATGAAAGGGTACCTTTTTGCATTGATCAAATTCGCTGTATGCAGTTAAATATTAAGTTAAAAAGTACCTTATAACAATATGGCTCCTTGTTGCATAAAAATTTATTTGAAAGTATCAATTTGTTTTACTAGAATTACTTTTAATCTAACACAAAAAAGATGTATTTGTTCACATAATTTTTCACTTAAAACTTGTTTTTCTTGTAAATCATTTAGATTTATGCATTAAATTTCAATATAATCATAATTCCAATATCAGTTTAGCATAAAAAGTCAAATGAATGTATTCTTGTATTTTTACAACTGACTTTGCTTGACTATGTGATTATCATTTCAAATGTATTAAGTGATTTATTCATCATCAGTGTCATCATCGTCAGATTCAAAGGGAAGATAGTCTTTCTCTGTTTTGCTTGTTTGTAGAGCTAAATAAAACTCGTGAAATTCTTCTGGTATTATTTCCTTTGTGCATAATCCAACCAAGTCAGCTTTCTTTTGAACAGACACTTGCTGTTTTGAATCATAACACATTTTCAAATCTGAGTCACTTTGTGGCCATGTGACTTGCCTGCCTTTGTACCGTGTAAGCATTTTTTGGACATCTATTACCTGGAATTGATCTGTTTCAAAACTGTTAGTTTACAAATACAGATCTGGGGTTGTCCTTTCGAACTTGAATCCATTTTACATTTAGCCAGTTTACTCTTTGTCCAGTAACTGTTGTCTTAAGATTCGGACAGTGTTTCTTTGCAAAATCCTTAAAATCAATAACATGGTTAAACTTCATAGGAACAGCAATGTATGGCTGAGATCTTCTTGCAAGAGTAATTAAAGTGCACCACAGTGATGGAACATATACTGGTGTTATCTTCTTAGCCCCTTCAATAGTAGAGTGAACAGAATCACACTCCATCTGTGAATGGCCTAAGACAAGAAATTTGTGACTGATTTTCTTTAAGTTGGGTACCTGTGACAAAGTATACAAAAGCGATGTAGTTACATATTTGTTTCTGTTTTGTCCTCCGCAAGAGTTAGAAAAGTATATTATTTCCTGGATATTTTGCCTTTGACAAACTGACAGTGTATTCTTTAATAAACAAGTTGCCATTTCACATGAACCACGTTTACACTGTGTTTCATCCCAAACATGACAAAAAACTTGCTTGTCACCAAGAGAGTATATTGTTAAATTATAACAGCACAATTTTCTGGAGTAGTAAAGTTCACTGACAAGAGAACATGGTGTTGTTAGGACAGCCTGTAGATCAAAAGTTGCTACATACAAGCCGTGGTCGGTTTTAGATCTTTCCTTGTCTTTCGATTTTTCCTCTCGAGCCCTTTCTTTATTCAACTGGTGTATATCATACTCATGTTGAAATGTTTCAGTAAGTGATCCAGCAGCTTTTCTCCTATTGTACAAAGTGCACATTGAGCACTGTCTTTCTTCGGCTTATAAAAGGCGAGATTGAAGTGCTCACAGAAAACCTTTCGATACAATGATTCTTTAGCAAATGGTTTTCCTTTCTTTTCACATTCACTTTTATATAATTCCCACATCTTTTTTATGTTTAAATCATGGGATAAGTACTCTTTTTTGGAAGATTTCCTAGCATAGTGAGATTCCATTTTTGGAAAAGATTCAATGTGACTCTTTATGAAGTTGACTGTCTCTTGATCTATCTTATTGGCAGATGGTGCTTTCCCTCTCATATCTTTTCCACTGTAAGCTCCATGTTTCTTTTTGGAAAGAGTGTAATCAATTATTTTTCTTCCAATATCTAATGTGCGTGTAAAGAAGTTTCTGCATACCCGTTCCTTTCTCTCATAGTACGTAAGATAAAATTTTTGTGAATACTTTCTCTTTCCCTTTCCCTCCCGAGTAAGTGGAACTCTTTCAACCATATCACAAATGAATTGTCTTTGGCGCTCGAAGTTTCCCAAGCTGTAGTATAATTCAAATATTTCTCTTCGTTGGTCTTCTGTAAATTTTTCGCCACATTTAAATTTGCATTTGCTGCAAGTGTGTTCTTGGAGCTTTCTCGCTGACATGGCTTTTCCAGAAGCAGAAATATATTCCTTTCCTTCATTCTTTTGTTGTTTTCTTATTCTTCTCTTCCATTTTTCAGGATTCTTTCCTTTCTTCCGACTTGACAGTTTCTTCATTGGACTTTTATATGATGCCCTCTTATGGGGTGTGCACTGGTCATTAGAAGTCGTAGTGCCTGTTGATAATGCCTTTTCCATGGAGTTTGAGCTGCTGTCTTTACTTGTCACAATATTTGGTACATTCGGCTTTGCAGGAGAGAAATTTGAAATAGTCTTTGTTGCATCATAGTGTTCTTGGCCCTTCATTACAGTATAAGCAAGATTAATGACTTTTTCTGTTGCCTCTTCAGGTTTAATGTCAAAAACGGGTGTTGATATTGAGCTAGAATATATCCTCAATGTACATTTATAATAATTAGCTATTGCTAAAGGAATGATGTCAGCTATGTCAACATTCCATTTTCCACCAATTTTTAACTCATTCAACTTGCTCAGGAATTGTTCTTTGTTTTGAACATCTTTACTAGCACAAAATGACATGTATTTGTCAGCTTCTGAGGCCATAAAGTCACACGCCTTGGTTCTTAATTCAGTATGATTTTCATCAATATTTCCACTGTTAATCACTGATTGGAAAAAACAGTTACCATCTCCAGTGATACTGACTCTGCAGAGCTCATTACTTGCCAAAAGAGTATCAAGTCTTGATAAATGAGACTGTAGTACAATAGTTTTAATGGTATGAAGTTTTTTGCTTATCTGTTTTGCTTTGTCCATGTCACTCAAAGAAGCCCTTTTCTTACGTCTGTTTTGTAAAATAGTAAGTTTTTCTCTGAGTTTCTTTGCTAGATCAATAGATCTTGACTTTGTCACTCTTATTTCCTTTACTGGTTTAATTTTTGTTGCTTTCTTTTTCGTTTCATTATTGTCTTGATTTGTTGACTCGGCTGGTGATATCTTTTGTCGTTTCTTCTTCCTTTTACACAAAGTTTCATACTCCGAATCACTTGAATTTATGTCATCTTTTGTTGGTACATAACTGACATCAGCATCGCTGTCATCATGCTCTGGCTCGTTACAACTCTCAATTAATTTCCTTCTCAGAGAATGTTTCGTTCTTTTTCCAAGTTGAGCAAGAGGGATGTCATCAGAATCAGTTGTATCTCCATCACCCCCATGTTTCTCAACCAATGTATCACTTTGCACATTTTGTATGTCTTTCATCATCGGATGTGCATAATAAATATCATCATCTGACCATTCTTCTGCCTGTAAATAAAACATAGTCTCAACTGTTGAAGGTAAATAATAGATATGTTCGATATTAAACATAATTTTAAAACATTTGCAACTTTCTTTGCCTATAAAACCTTCATAATACAGATGAAATTCCTTTCTCTACAATAATGTTGTTAATTGATATTGTATAGAGGAGATAATGAAAACAAATTATCTGTTAATTGTAGAATTAGAGTGGACAATTCAAAGTATACTTACTTGTTTTGGTAACAATGCACGTACCAAAAATTAAATTAGTGCCTAAAAAGTAGTCAATGATTAATGACTTATTGGAGAAAAAATAGTTAATCATACAAAAATACTTACAGTCACACTATTAGGCTCCATGTTCATCCTCTAACATCCTCTTTTCATACAAATTAACAGTTGATCATAGTCTAGAAGACAATCTTGAAATGAATGCATTAGGACATTGTGATGTCTCAACTAACAACTAATTATAAAGATATCAAATTAGCTTATCAGCATATGGTTTGTGTATCCAGTACAGTGCTAAAAGGTACCACTTGACTTATTTGATAAAGAATAACAACTCCTTCCCCAAATTTTCTCTGAGGAAAAAGGTACTATTTTAGAAAAGGTACCTTTTTGCACAAACTGTATGTCACGTGGTACCTTATTACAAATAAAAAAACACTGATTTCTTTGTGGTACCTTTTGACATCACCCTATATTGTTGGTATTTAAAGACTTACAGCCTAGAAATTTCTAGACATTAAAGATTGCATCAAGACACATTCATTTATGCAAAAATGTCATTTTTGCCCAAAATGTCTCTTGGTACCTTTTTGCGCCAAGGGGGCGAAATATTATTCCAAATGTTATATATTTGCTCCATTTTTCTAAAGCATTTTTGTAAGTTGCATCAGTGCTTTCCTTGTTCTTATGTACATTATGGAGGAATTTTGGTTGATGTTATTGATCCAAAGTGAGAGATTTATGACCAGAAGGGTCCTCTTGTTTATGTTTATAATTTCATTACAGGACTACACCAACCTGTATGGTGCCCATCCTTTCTACATGAACCTTGAGGATGACCAGGGCAACGCTCATGCTGTTCTCTTCTTAAATACAAATGCAATGGGTAAGTTTAACCCTTTACCACAGAATCGGGATATTTTTAATGACCTTGATGAAGAAGGCATTGGAAAACATTGTAGGAAAAGCAGAAAAAGCTGGTAACCAGCATTTTCTGTTTTTCCCACAATATTTTTTTACCTTTTAAAAGGTAAACTGAGCCATGTTTAATTTGTCATCAGCAAATGCATTGAATTTGAACAAGTGTAAAATTTTGTGGTTTGGGAAAGTGTTAAATATTTAACAGAGGACAAAATGATATACTCTTCTGAATTGAAGACATTTGCAGACAATAATTTATATTAGCTACATAGATGGAATTGGTCTTCTGAAGGGAAAATAACATTTTGGATGAAAGAAAAATGCTTTTAAAGATAAATTTTATCATTAAAGCCATGTTTGATTTGTCGTCTTGGCAATACTTTCATTTAGAAGAATTTAAAATGTTTCACCTTGGAGATGTTAAAAGTGGGAATCTTGTGGTAAAGGGTTAAATATACATATTTCAGAGGTGATTTTGGAACCAGTCCCAAGACTGACGTACAGAACTATTGGAGGAATTCTGGACTTTTACATATTTATGGGCCCAGAACCGGAGACAGTCATACAACAATATACACAAGTACATACATGTATTTTATATTATTTTATCCCCCCCTTGAAAAACAAATGAGCCATGCTCTGGCAAAGGGGACATAGTGTATCTCTTTGATGCATTATACTTAGCAAGTTCTGGCGAAATTATGGAACCATGAAATTAATTTCGTCTTCCAAACAACTTGATCTGGAGGTAAATTGATCATTAAACATGCAAAAAATTGACCTGTAGCAAAAAGTTTCAACACAGGTCAGTCTACGTAGACTGTGCAGGCTGACCTGGGTCAATACTTTTTGCAAATGTATTAAGCCCCCTTTTTATAGAGCATAGAATCAATCACCCTTTGCATAAACTGGAATCAATCTCCCAATGTATCCCTCTGTCTTAGCATTTAGGCAGGTATACATGTACAGTTAAACCTATTGTAGTGGTCACCTTTATTAAGCAAGCACCTGTATTAAACAAGCACATTTTGAGTGTCCCTTTAATGCTTGCATAGTACTGGCCTTAACTTTATGTGTACTAAAGGAATGCATGTATGATGTCATGAATTTACAAGCTGATTTTGTTTGAGGACATTATAATATATAGTATTTACATAACCACCCTTGTTTTCAATGTAATATACCCATTACGATTTTTTTTTAATCTTACGTTTGAGATAAGCATAATGTGTGACATCATAAGTGATGTCATTTTATACTTCTTCCAGAGAATTGAATGTGTTTTATTCATTGAAATAACCACATGCATGTGTATGGTTGTTAATATTATTACTGATAATTTGTGACAAATTGTTATGCGATCTGACATTCATTGATCTGACATTCATTGACTCTTGAGATAGAATTTTACTAAACTTGTATAGAAAAATGTTCTTAAGCTTTCCAGAGGATCATTTAATAACGTTTCTCTAGAATTGTTCATAAAACTTTAACTCACATGCCAACATATATGAGATTCTATGTGCTTTTATCTGTTCTTTTTCAATAGGTCATAGGTCATCCTGTAATGATTCCGTACTGGTCACTGGGTTTCCAGCTGTGTCGTTGGGGCTATAAGGACTTGGATGATATGAAAGGGGCTGTAGATAGAACAAGGGAGGCACAGATACCTCATGTAAGTTGATCCATTTTACATCCCTCGTGTTTCCTACCTTGTTGTTCATTTAGTGTGCTGAGCAATTTTGTGCAAGCACAAATTTTTTTAATTTGTTCCAACAAACGGCCTATATGCAGTGGATTTGTTTTATGAGAGCATTTCCAAGGGTTTGTTTTAGTGTAGTTTGAACTTCTTCATTTTAAATCGATTGTGAAAGAAGTTCTGACAACTTAAATTTAATCACTCTTGATGATTCCATCCTGGAAATTTTTATCAGTGCTTGCATTATGATGTGCAAAGTGCCAGAAGTAGACCCATCTCAGCACAGCATTTGAAACCGGAACCTTTAATGTTAGAGGCTGATGCTCTACCCCTACACAAACTGTCTCCCATGATGGGTTTGTTCCTCAGCACTAAAACAGTGATGTGTTACCCCTGTGGCTGGATTTGTCCAAGCAATCATGGTCACTTCTAGTACATTTGAGATTAATAAAAAAATTCTACAGTCAATAAAAATAACCTTTATATTGCAGTGTTACACTTAACTATTGACCAAACAGCAAATTTTAAGACTGGTCAAAATTGAAAGGATTTGCAGACTGCAAATTAAATGAGGCTCAAATGAATAGAATTGCCTTTAAAAGACATGAAAAAATTATGGGAAAAGGAGAAAATGCTGGTTACCAGACTTTTATAAGTCTTCTTCCTTGGGTTTGTTTAAACTCAGGATTGTGCAGAAAGGGTAAGGCTGCTGAATGAAATTTACAGCCAGTAGTAACAGTTGAAACCCAACTATCCTTGTTTCAAAGTTCTTTTCATGGGAAAAATCTCACAGTATCCACAGTATATATAGGATCATGTACCATCCAATACAGAATGATCTGTTGAAGTGAAGCAGATAGTTAACTCTTTACCACACATCAAAAATTTAGACTGGTCCAAATTGGTAGCATTTGCAGACGACAGACTGAATGTAGCTCAAATTAAATAGTAGAACATTGTGGGAAGATTAGAAAATGCTGGTTATTAGCATTTTCTCTCTTTCCCGCAATGTTTTCAAAAGCCTTCTTCATGGTCGTTGAAACTTGGGATTGTATGGTAAATGGTTAATAGTCTGTTCATTTGGTAATTGATAACACACAATGTAAGTGCAGGGATCACACACAACACCCAAGGGCTGGCCATCGAAAATAGTCTTTCAGATGAGATGTTAACCCTTTCCCAAACAGCAAATTTTGGACCAGACCAAATTGAAAGCATTTTGCAGATGACAAATTAACAGTTGCTAAAAAGATGATTTTTCTATATGATAGGGTAGAAAACATTGTGGGAAAAGGAGAAAATGCTGGTTACCAGCATTTTCTCCTTTTCCCACAATGTTTTCAAAAGGCTTCTATTCCTGACCCGTAAAAACCAGGGATTGTTTGGGAAAGGGTTGAACAGAGGTCTTGTGTGATGGTGCTGTACTCCTAGCGCAATAAAGAGCCAGGTGCAACTAGTGTGAATTTCTTCCTGTACCTCAATCTATCCCCTGTAACATAGCTACAATGGCCTTCTGGGGTCCCATATGGGCAACCGGTGGCAGTGATAGATAAACAAAAATCAATTAATCAATCAAGCAACTCTAATAGATTCATATATCTTTTGCAGGACATTCAGTATGCAGATATTGACTATATGGATGAGAGAATAGGATTTACTTATGATAAAAACAAATTTGGTGGCTTGCCAGAGTATGTTAAAGAGCTGCAGGATGGTGGCATGCATTTCATCGTTATTCTAGTAAGTCTTCCTTTTATGTACCTTTTTTGGAGGTGAAAGATGACTGTTTGGATCTGAAGTATTCCTGCAGTTTTTAGGAATTAACTTTTTAGCACACAATAGAAATTTGAACTTGTCTAAATCCAAAGCATTAACAGACATACAGGATCTGACATGAGTTGGCGTTGAGATAAAATTTTATTAAACGAGTCTAGAGAAAATGTTATTAAGCGAGCCTTTGGCGAGTTTAATAACATTTTTTCTTGACAAGTTTAATAAAATTTTTATCTCATGTGCCAAAGAATGTCAGATTTTTTTTATCACACAACGATATTTTACCACTCATAGATTGGAAGATACAAAACCATCTTATAGATGCACACGAGGCAATACCAATAAAACCCATTCACTTCTATGAAATACGTACAAAATGACGTCAAAAATGACGTCACACAATTGTGATATTAAACGTGTATGAGATAAGAAAATTCGTAATGGGTATATTACACTGAAAACAAGGGAGGTCATGTGATAAAACAATTTCAGGGTTGATTAACCCGTTACCAAACAACATAATTTTAGACTGGTCCAAATTGGAAGCATGTGCAGACGACACAATTAATGTGACTCAAATGTTGGAATTTGGTTTGGGAAGGATAGAAAACATTGTGGGAAAAGGAGGAAATGCTGGTTAACAGTATTTTCTCCTTTTCCCACAATGTTTTCTAAAGGCTTCTTTCTCAGGGTCGTCAAAAGTAGGGATTGTGTGGTAATGGGTTAAATGGTGGAAATTGTGTTTGAAAGGATAGAAAACATTTTGGAATCAGGAGAAAATGCTGGTCACTCTTTAACATATGAATTTTAGGCTTGTCCGAATCCAAAGCAGACAACAAAGTAAATGTGGCACAAATGGTAGGATTTGCTTTTAAAATGGAGAAAACATTGTGGGAAAAGGAGAAAATGCTGTTTAGCTGCATTTTCTCTTTTTCCCACAGTTCTTTTCAAAAGGTTTTCTCTACCAGGGTTGTTAAAACGTAGACTTGTTTGGTAAACGATTAATCCTTTACCAAACTACAAAATTATAGACTTGTCCAAATTGAAAGCATTTGCAGACGACATATCAAATGACGCTCTAATAATGATATTTTTCTGAAATATGTTAGAAAACATTAGGGGGAAAGGAGAAAATGCTGGTTACCAGTATTTTCTCCTTTCCCTTATAATGTTTTTAAAAGGTTTCTTCTTTAAACGGTTAATACTGACAAAAATATTTATATTTATCTTTTGTTCAGGATCCAGTTGTGATAACAACAAGAGAAAAATTCCGTCCATTTGAAGACGGGTTAAAGAGAAATGTATTTATAAAATGGCCAGCCAATACAGGTCCAGCAGACTCAAAATATAATGGAAGCGATGTTTTATTGGGATATGTAAGTCAGTCCTTTTGATTACAATAATTGTTAACTCTTACGGCGCTAAGCGCAACTCACTGACTTTTTGCTGACAGCATAGATCAAGATCAGACTGCACAGAACATGCAGTTTGATCATGGAAAATCTCTGTGGCAAAATGTCTGTTTTGTTAAATGATAGTTGTTATGACAGGAATCAGACTTCTTTCATGAGTTATGATTGTTTTGGCCTTGTCTACATGGAAAGGAGACCGTGGTTTTGAGAAGGTGCTGTGCATACCATTGGTTTGTTGATGAAGAGTTTTGAACCCTTCCAAATTCAAAACATGAGCAGAGGACCATTCAGAAATAAATATAAATGAGTTGAATTCTCTAATATGTTAGAAAACATTGTGGCATAAGGAGAAATTGCTAGGTACAAGCAATTACTCCTTTTCCCACAATGTTTTAAAAAGGTTTCCTCTGTAGACATGTAGACACGGGTTTGTTTGGTAAAAGGTTAACGCTTTACCACACGAGAAAATCTTAGACCGGTCCAAATTGAAAGCATTTGCAGACGACAACATAAGTGTGACTGAAAAATTGAAATTTGGTTTTGGAAGGGTAGAAAACATTGTGGGAAAAGGAGAAAATGCTGGTTACCAGCATTTTCTCCTTTTCCCACAATGTTTTCAAAAGGCTTCTTTCTTAGGGTCGTTAAAAGTCGGGATTGTGTGGTAAAGAGTTAACCAGATGACAGAATTTAAGACTCATTTATACTAGAAGTATTTGCAGACAACAATTAAGTTTGGTTCAAATGGTTGGATTTGACAGTGAAAGGACAGAAAATAGAGTTGGAAAAGAAGAAAATACTGGTTTCAAGTATTTTCTCTTTTTTCCACAGTGTTTTCCACAGTGTTTTCAAAAGACTTCTTCTTCATGATCTAGGTCTTTGGAACACAGGATTGTTTGGTAAAGAGTTACTGTAATCCTTTCCCAAATAACAAAATTTTAGACCAGTCCAAACTGAAAGCATTTGCAGACAACATAATAAATGTGACTCAAAAATTGAAATTTGTTTTTGGAAGAGTAGAAAACATTGTGGGTAAAGGAGAAAATGCTTGTTACCAGCATTTTCTCCTTTTCCCACAATGTTTTCAAAAGCCTTCCTGAAGGTCATTAACTCTTTACCAAACAATCTCGGGTTTTCACGACTCTGAGAAAGAAGCCTTTTGAAAACATTGTGGGAAAAGGAGAAAATGCTGGTTACCAGCATTTTCTCCTTTTCTCACAATGTTTTCCACCCTTCCCAGAACAAATTTCAATTTTTGAGTCACATTTATTTTGTCGTCTGCAAATGCTTTCAATTTGGACCAGTCTTAAATTTTGTTGTTTGGTAAAGAGTTAAAACTGGGGATTGTATGGTACTTGGTTAAGCAGCATTGTTGTTTTCAACAACTACAACATTATAAGCGCTAACTTTTGTCTTTTAGTTCTTCATTATCATATTCAGAACTTCAATTTATTATATCTTTTAGAAATTGAAATATTATGTACATCTATGGAATGCTTACCCCTTTACCAAACAATCTTATATTTTAACACCCTTAACCCCTTACCAAACAATTCAGAGTTTTAATGACCATAAGGAAGAAAAATATTAGGGGAAAAGGAGAAAATCCTGATGACCAACATTTTCTCCTTTTCCCATAATATTTCTACCTTTTCAAAGAAAAAAAATCCAGCATTGAGCAAAATTTACCTTGTAGTTGGCACAATTTAAAATTTTGTTGTTTGGTAAAGGGTTAAGAAAATGGCTATTGAAAACATTGTCGGAGAAGAAGAAAATGCTGGTAATCATCATTTTTTTCTTTTGCAAACATTTTTTGTTACACTGTTGCACACTTTCATAGACAACTTATAATGTTTGAGCAACAGTTAATTTATCTTCTGCAAATTAGCCATGCTCTGTGAAAAGGGGGCTTAATGCTTCTGCGAAAAGTATCGATTCAGATAAGCCTGCACTGTCTGCTCAGGCTGACCTGGACTGAAACCTTTCGCTATCAGTCAATTTTCTGCATGTTCAAGGACACATCTAACTTATGATTTAGCCATTAGTTTCAAAAATTGGCTATTGTGGATCTATTATTAATAATGTGATGGCTTGCTTGGTTCTAATGCATGGCAGAGATGCAATAAGCTCCCTTTTGCTAGAGCATGGCTCAAATTCTTTTAAATTTGGACAAGTCTAAAATTTTGTTCTCTGGTAAAGAGGTAAATTGTTCTATTTGTTTGCAGTCATGGCCCCCAGGAAAAGTAGCCTTTCCAGATTTCCTCAAGAATGAGACTGGGGAGTATTGGAGCGATCTGATCACAAATTTCCATAATCACACCATTGGGTTTGACGGACTCTGGATAGTAAGTGTGATTTCAGGGCCTATATTCACTAACCATTCTTATGAACACTTTTTTTTTCTTATTCTGCAAAATTTTCTAAATTTGAAAGTAACACAACTTCTGATTGGCTAAACCATTTGGTTTAGCCAATCAGAAGTTGTGTTACTTTCAAATTGAGAAAATTCTAGAGAATGAAGCTAAAAATATTCTTAAGAATGGTTGGTGAAGACAGACCCTGTTGTTGAAGTATCGAATTGGTAATTGGGAAATCTTGGTTCTAGTTCCTGTGGTGGAGCTCTTCATGTGGCAGTGTCCTTGGGCATGGCACAACAGAGCCCAAGCTCTGATGAAATCAAGGAAAGGCATGAATAAGTAAGCTGTCTCTGTGTTATGACTGAGATACTGGCAATAGGGATGAAAAATCTTATGTAGACAGAGAAAATTATTTCATATTTTGCTATGAGGTCATGCTTTTAGCTTTTGGAGAGAACATTGAGATATTGACATAGCATGGTTGTCTGTGTCATTGTTGGGTGAAAAGTGATACATGTATTTTCTTATAGCTCTATTGTAACGAAAGATTAACTTCATACTTCGTACTAGGTGTTTGCTATCAAAAACAAAACCAATTACAGAAGAGCAGGACTGGTAACCTTTGAAACATTTTTGACTCAGCTATTCCCCTTTTTTTGACTTACAATTTTGAAAGAAAATGCAACCACAGCCAATTATTTGCACCCACATGTGGCGCTCTTGTCTTTTCCAGGACATGAATGAACCATCCAATTTTGATACCAATGGCAGACAGCCCTGGAACTGGCCTGAAGGCAAAGCTCCCTGGTCCCTGAAATGTACCCTGGATAACAATACATATGATGTTCCACCCTATAGACCTAGTATGCCATTAATTCATTATTTCTTTTATTAGCTCGACTGTTTTCAAAGAAAATGTTGAGGTATTGTCCTAGCTGTGTTGTCAGCTGTGTTTTTGACATGCAAAAACTTCAACATTTCATAATATCTCTGTCATTACTGAGGATATTTACTTCAAACGTGGACTAGTTGCTAACTTTCAAAAGGAGAACCCATGCCAGTATAGCAGGTGACCATCAAACTATTTTTGACACAATTTTGCCCTTTTTTGGACGTAGAATTTTCATTAAAAAGTAATCTACTGAGTGTTGGCACTTGCATGTGCTTTTACTTTTTTTAATCCACTACCAAACAGTCCTGTGTTTTGATGACCCTGGAGATGAGGGCTTTTGAAAACATAGTGGGAAAAGAAGAAAGTGGTGGTTACCATCATTTTCTTCTTATCTCACAATGTTCTCTACTATTTCAAAGGCAAATTATCATCATTTGAGCCATGTGTCATTTGTCGTCTGTAGAATCTTGGAATAAAACCCTTTACCACAGAATCCTGACTTGAAATGACCTTTAGGAAGAAGGCCTTTGAAAACATTGTGGGAAAAGGAGAAAATGCTGGTAACCAGCATTTTCTCCTTTTTCCACAATTTTTTCTAACCAAAGACAAATTTTGTCATTTTGGCCTCCTTTAATTTGTTGTCTGCAGTTGCTATCAATTTTGACCATTCCAAAATTTTGTCATTTGGTAAAGACTTAAACAGGTCTAAAATTTTATTGCCGGATAAAGTTTGAGGTCCATTTAGATAAACCCTTTCATTGCTAAATAATTGAACATACTTAGCCGATATTAACAACTAAAATATTGTGATTTAAAAGCTCTCATCATAGAAAAAAATTTCATTGTATCAGACATGGAAGATAAAAAATCAGACTGTATGTTTTGTGCAGTTTTGGTCTTTATCTACACCATCTGCAAAAGTGCACTGAGTCAAGCTTAGCCGCCTATGAGTTAATAAGATAAAAGCTAGGACAAGTAATATAAAGGAGAAACATTTAACTTCAAAGGAAAAAAGATGTTTTGAATTTTATGGATTACATTATGGGAAAAGAAGCAATTGCTTGTAACAGGCAATTACTCCTTTTCCTACAAGATTTTCAAAAACTACTGTGCATAAGAGAATGAAACTGGTAATTAAATGGTACCTTATCTTACCAAATAGTATTTGTCAGTGTGGTAATTCCTTCATTTATAACTGTTCTTGCCACACTGCATAGTCTAAGAGCAATCTGATCTTGTAGCTACACTGTTAGATAATATGTGAAATTGTCTGCTTATTATTGATCAGCTTTGAAATCTGAGTATCTTGAAGGTCTACCGTAGGTCCTCAGTAGCGGCAGAAAAACTCCATTTAATTTATACATGAGGTAAAAATTTATTGTTTGTTTATTGTTATATTATTCCTCATAATTTATATGACTTCTTAATTTGTAGAGTCAGTATTAGGAAATTATTTGTCTGACAAGACTGTTTGTATGATTTCCGAGCAAGTTGATGGAAAATATCGTCATTATGATGTACACAGTTTGTATGGCTGGAGTGAAACAAAAGTGACCTCGGTGTAAGTATTTTATGTTATTGTAAGACCTTTCATAGCTGTAAAACTGATGGTTTACTCTTTATCTGACAATAAAATGTTTGACTTGCCTAATTGAAATCATTTATAAATGAGCCATGCTCTGTGAAAAGGGTGCTTAATGCATCTGTGAAAAGTATCAACCAGGTCAGCCTGCGCAGTCTGTGCTAACTGACCTTGGCCGAAACTTTTCACTATTGGTCAACTTTCTGTATATTCAAGGACCAGTCTACCCCATGATTAAGTTGGTTGTTAAAAAAAGTGGATAGTATGGATCCATAAGTATGTGATTGCTTGCTGGGTACCATGAATCATTTTGCTTGAGCATGGCTCAAATGTTTAAAGAATTGTGTTTCAGGTGTTGGAAGTTGTCTATGAAAGGCAAGAAATTATTATGAGGAATATATAAGTAACAGCTTATGTAAATTAGATTTTTTATCATAAAATAAAGATAACTTTTTGTTCAAGAGGAGCCTAGCTGTTAAGGATTGTAGAATTATTGGATAAACCTAATCTTTGAGCTATTTCCATTTCATTTTAACATTATAATATTATACCAAGGTGAGTAGTGAGTTTGAATACTTTTGTAAAAGTAATATTTTCTCAAAAAGTATATGAGCCATGCTCTGTGAAAAGGGGGCTTAATGCATCTGCGAAAAAGTATCAACGCAGGTCAGTCGGCGCAGTCCATGCAAGCTGACCTGGGCTGAAACTTTTTGATATGGGTCAATTTTCTGTATATTCAAGGACCAATTCTACCTCATGATTCACTTGGTATTTAAAAAAGTGGCTTTTATGTATCCATAATTATGTGATGGCTTGATTGATACAATGCATCATGGAGATGCATTAAACCCCCTTATGCCAGAGCATGGCTCATATATAATCTTTGACTCAACAGGGCTGTCCATCGAGCCACCCAGAAGAGAGGTATTGTTGTGTCCAGATCTACCTACCCATCTACAGGTAGATATGGTGCCCACTGGCTGGGGGATAATGACAGCTTTTGGAGAAATTTACATGACTCGATTATAGGTAATATGAGAATCTGTGAACTCTTTACTAGATAACAAAATGTTTAACTTGCCCAAATTCAACATATTTGCAGATGGCAAATTGAGTACAGTATGGTGTAAATAACAGAATTTGCTTTTGAATTTGTAGAAAGTGGGAAAAGGAGAAAATGCTGGCTATCAGCACATTTTTTTTTCACATTTTCAAAACTGTATTTTTTCTCAGGGTTGTAAAAACATGGAATTGTTTGTTACAGGTTTAAACCCTTCAACACACAATTTCAAGTTTTAACAACCCTGAGGTTGAAGGCTTTTGAAAAGGAAAAGGCTGCTCTTTTAATAAGAACTGAAATTTGAATGGAAAGAAATGTGGTCAAAAAACTACATTAAACCTTTATCACACAATCTTGACTTTCAACAACCCTAAGGAAGATGACTTTTGAAAACATTGTAGGTAATGGATAAAAATACTGGTACCCAGCATTTTTATCCTTTTCCCACAATTTTTTCTTCCCTTTCACAGACAACTTTCGTCAAATGGGCCACCTTTAAATTGTCATCTACAAATGGTTTCATTTTGGATCAGTCTAAAATTTTGTCGTTGGCAAACAGTTAAGCTAGTCTAAAGAATAAAAGTATCCCATGTACAGATTTTAATATGTTTAGTTCAACCATGTACAAGCATATTAAACTCCACTTGTAGCGATTATCTGGTGTAAGAATATGTATACATGTACTTCTTCATTAGAAGTTAGGTCAGCAGTCCTGGCCAAGTTCTTCTGCATTTCATATTAACAACCATCAACTGTAATGACATCACTTCTTATAATATTAAGGTCTACGGCTCCTAACTCTCATATTAAAAGACGAAAGCTGCCGAGATTGGCCGAATAGCCTTTACGAAAATGTCAGTGTTACACGATATTTACCAATTAGCTAGTGAGTCTACGGCCCCTAACTCTCATATTAAAAGACAGAAGCTGCCAAGATTGGCCAGATAGCTTTTATGAAAACATCGATGTTACATGACATTTACTGATGAGTTAGGGGTCGTAATCCTTAAGATATTATCAAGATGTTATTTTCTAGTTCCAGGATGTCAAATTTCATGCTATTAATCAGTTTCAAGGTTGAATCTTAGCCTGTTATTTTAACCCTTTACCATACGATCAAGACTTTTAATTCCCTTGAGAAAGAAAACTTTTGAAAACATTGTGGGAACAGGAGAAAAAGCTGGTAACTAGCATTTTCTCCTTTTCCCACAATGTTTTCTATCCTATCAAAGGCAACTTCCGTGATTTGAGCCACATTTAATTTGTTGTTTGCAAATGCTGCAGGATTAGTCAAGTCTTATATTTTGTTGTGCTGTTAAGGGTTAATTATAAGTAGTAAGGTATGTATAGAGAATCTTTTATCATAAATGTTCGGAAACTGTCTAAATGATTTTGTTTGTCTGTTGTCAATTTGATTTTCTGCTTTGTTTTTTATCTCAGGAATCATTGAGTTCAACCTATTTGGTATTCCTTATGTAAGTATTCAGTTTGATTTTCTTACCGAAATCTGGTACATGTAAATGTCTAAGACTCATTTTGACAAGTGTAAATGGTTGTCGTCTGGTAAAGAGTAATATCTGACTTTTAATGACCCTGACAGAGAAAGCTGTTGAAAACATTGTGGGAAAAGGAGAAAATGCTGTTTATCAGCATTTTTTTCTTTTTATACGCCCGTCGAAGACAGGACGTATTATGGCATCACCCGTGGCGGACGGGCGGACGGCGTCCCCATTCTTTGTCTGAAGCATATCTCCAAAACTATGCTAGCTACGGTTATGAAATTTCATGGGTGGATAGATCTCATCAAGGTGGAGTGCAGTGCACAGGAATCATAACTCTCGCTTGCTTAATTTTTGAGTTATTGCCCTTTGTTGTTTTTCATACTTGAATTTTGTCCGGAGCATATCTCCAAAAGTATACTCGCTACGGTTATGAAATTTCATGGGTGGATAGATCTCATCAAAGCGGAGTGCAGTGCACAGGAATCATAACTCTCGCTTGCTTAATTTTTGAGTTATTTCCCTTTGTTGTTTTTCATACTTGAATTTTGTCCGGAGCATATCTCCAAAACTATACTAGCTACGGTTATGAAACTTCATGGGTGGATAGATCTCATCAAGGGGGAGTGCAGTGCATAGGAATCATAACTCTTGCTTCCTTAATTTTTGAGTTATTGCCCTTTGTTGTTTTTCACACTTGAATTTTGTCCTGAGCATATCTCCAAGACTATACTAGCTAAGGTTATGAAACTTCATGGGTGCATAGATCTCATCAAGGGGGAGTGCAGTGCACAGGAATCATAACTCTTGCTTCCTTAATTTTTGAGTTATTGCCCTTTGTTGTTTTTCATACTTGAATTTTGTCCGGAGCATATCTCCAAGACTATACTAGCTAAGGTTATGAAACTTCATGGGTGGATAGATCTTATCAAGGGGGAGTGCAGTGCACAGGAATCATAACTCTTGCTTACTTAATTTTTGAGTTATTTCCCTTTGTTTATATTCATACTTGAATTTTGTCCAAAGCATATCTCCAAAACTATACTAGCTACCGTTATGAAACTTCATGGTAGGATAGATCTCATTAAGGGGGAGTGCAGTGCGAAAGAACCATAACTCTACCTCGTGCTGTCTTTGAGTTATTTCCCTTTGATCGTCATTTTTACAGCATTTTCTGCTTGTCCAGAGCATAACTTTGTCATCTCCAGTCCGATTGACTTGAAACTTGGCATGTGTGTTAGTTGCAATAATACGGATTGCAGTGCAAAAGAACCATAACTCTACCTCGTGCTGTCTTTGAGTTATTTCCCTTTGATCGTCATTTTTTACAGCATTTTCTGCTTGTCTGGAGCATAATTTAGTCATCTCCAGTCCGTTTGACTTGAAACTTGGTATGCATGTTTGTTGCAATATTACGGAGTACAGTGCGCAAGAACAATAACTCTACCTAGTGCGGATTTCGAGTAATTCCACTTTGATCTTCATTTTTACAGTATTTCTTGCTTGTCTGGAACGGAACTTTGTCACCTCAAGTCAAATTGACTTGACACTTGGTAAACATGTTTGTTGCATTACCTGCCCTTTACGATTATTATACCCCCTTGACAACTGGTGGTGGGACGGGCGTATCTTGCGACAATTTGCCGCTCTTGTTCTACAATGTTTTCTACCCTTTCACAGACAAAGCCTATATTTTTAGCTGCTCTTAATTTGTCGTCTCCAAGTATGTTCAATACAAACAATTGTTAAATTTTGTCATCTGGTAAGGGTTAAGATGCAAATGAGCATTTCAGCCAATCAGATTCCTTGTTATAGACTTCAGAATTAGATGTGAAAACTGGAAGAGTTGAAGACATTGGTCCTGTCTGTCAACTTGTTAACTCTTTACCAAACAATTAAATTTTAGACTTGTTCAAGTTGAAAGCATTAACTAGCAGACAAATAATTATTTGTCCCTGAAATCATGTAGAAAAACCCTGTGGGAAAAGGCGAATATGCTGGTTAGCAGCATTTTCTCCTTTTCCAACAGGGTTTTCAAAAAGCTTTTTCCTCAGGATAGTTAAAACACAGGCTTGTGTGGAAAAGAATTACATTATGTCTATCTAAATTAGAAAGCAATATGAATAAAAAACCAGTACAAAAGGATTGCACATTTCCAGACAAATATAAGGAAAAGTTGATAGAAATAATATTATCTTGTAGCTAATTATCTCTCATTACATAATGCAAACCTCCCCACCCAGAAAAGCATATTGGGTAACTTATCACTTGTAATTTACCCTGACAAAACCATATTTTTGAACTATACTGGCAAGAGTATGAGTTCCTTAACCCTTTACGAAACAATCGCAACTTTTAACAACCCTGGGGAAAAAGGCTTTTGAAAACATTTTTGGAAAAGGAGAAAATGCTGGTTACCAACATTTTCTCCTTTTCCACAATGTTTTCTATCTTTTTAAAGACAAGTCCAATTGTTGGAGCCATTTTCAATTCGTTGTCTGCAATTGCTTTCAATTTGGACCAGTCTCAAAGTTTGTCATTTGTAAAGGATTATCAACCCACAATCAACCTAGTAAAGATTTGCTTTACAGGTGGGTGCAGACATTTGTGGATTCTTCGCAGAACCCTCACCAGAAATGTGTCAAAGATGGATGCAGCTGGGTGCATTTTATACATTTAGCAGAAACCATAATGGCTTGAATATGAAAGTAAGAAGAATTTCAAATCTTTAAATTTAGTGTCCTATGGTAGCCTATCCTCAAGAACTTAGATTTAAAGGCTTAGTAGCAGCCAAAAGTAAACACTACTGGTTTTGAAATGTCCATAGATTTTAATCATACCTTTTGAAAATTTGGAAATTAATGTGAAGATGACAATCTGGTTTTTTTTTTTTTTCAGTCGGTCCAAGTGTTAGTCACTGGCAGAAAAATGAAATTTAAAAGCAGGTAAAAAGTAAACGAATGATAGAGCAATCTGGCAACTTATTTTTCTACTAGTTTTAGAATTCATTTTTCTGCCAATGACTAACACTTGGACCAACCATACAATTACAGATTTTCAGCTTTGTCATAATTTCCATACTTTTAAATGGTATGATGTAGATGTTAAATGCATTTTAACTCTAGCAGTGTTTACTTTGGGCCACTATTGGGGCTTTAATAAGCAGGTTTTGTAATCACTGGCTTGGGACTTTAAATGCATCTTTAGGTGCACATAACTGAAGTACTCTCTGTAGCAGTGTTAAATACCAAACCAAACTATCAGTTTTAGTCTCAATAGCATCATGGCAAAATCATTAGCTCTGCTGTTTTCAAAGAAAACATTGAGGTATTGTCATAGCCCTGTCGTCTGTGATATTGTTGTTGTTACACAAAAACTTTGATATTTGATAATATCTCTGTCATTACTAAAGATATTTACTTCAAACTTAGACTAGTTATTAACTATCCAAAGGGGAAAACAAACAACAGGGGCAGGTAACCATTAAAATGTTTTGACCCAGTTATGCCCCTTTTTTACATAGAATTTTCACTAAAAATCAATCTATTTCCTAAAGCAACTGCAGGCAAGCATTGGCACCAGCATGCAGTGCTCTTGTGCTTTGTAAAGGTGGTCTGTAAGATATTGCAATGAGTACTACCGTTTTTGGAAGTATTTTAAAATTTACAACTTCCAAATGCACATATTGTAAAAATCTCATTTACTCTTTCTGCTTTTTCATTAAATCTGTGTGTGTCACTTATTGAAATGCTTCTCTTTCTTCATTGTAAGAGTTTGTCCACCTAACCTTTTGACAAAATGATATGAATGAAATGAACATTTTCAGTGCCTACACGAGACCAAAGATTTAATGGTGAGTCAGGTTTTTCTGACAAGAAAATCTCATAATATACTGGAAAGTTTAGATCAAGTCAGACTTCATATCTAATACAATGTGATATGATCCACATTTCTTATAGAAGCACCAATGTCAGATACCCAAATTAAGTTAACTCATTTCAATGCGGACTAATTTTAGAACAAGCCTATCAAAAATTTGAATGATGAAAAGATAACATTGTGGGAAGAGGGGCAATTACTTGGCACAAGCAGTGACCCTTTTCCCAGAATGATTTCGAAAGTTAGCATACAGTAGGGTGTCAAAAATTCTATTTTTATTGTAATGGAAGATAATTTTATTTTGTTGTCTCTGTGATAAAAGTTTCTTTTTGTACTGATATAGGATCAAGACCCTGCAGTTCATGGTAAACATGTGGCATACTCATCAAAGAGGGCTTTTGAGATCAGATACAGTTTACTACCATATGTGTATACCTTGTTCTTCCATGTTCATCAAAATGGCGGCACAGTCATAAGGTCCATGATGCATGAGTAAGTCTATGTTGTTCCACTCTTTGATTATATTGGAGTTTAACACCATTTTAACTCTTTACCAAACGAGAAAATTTTAGACTGGTCCAAATTGAAAGCACTTGCAGACGACAAAATAAACGTAACTAAAAAATTGAAATTGGTTTGCAGCAGGGTAGAAAACATTGTGGGAAAAGGAGAAAATGCTGGTTACCAGCATTTTCTCCTTTTCCCACAATGTTTTCAAAAGGCTTCCAACTCGGGGTCGTAAAAACCAGGGATTGTTTGGTAAAGGGTTAACAGCTTTTGTCGTATCACGGCAATTAGTGCACCTACACATATGTTTCCTGGCTTTCTCACACCAGTACCAACACACCTTCTTTTCCAAGTCGCTAACTACTTTTCTTACATGCATCAGAGGTGAGAGGCGAACAGTCGCTGAAAAGAAAGTTTGCTTCAACCTGGTATCAAACTTGCAATATACAGGCTCATTTAGTCCACAGGCTTATTTAGACCTTTCCAGATTTAGTACAGATGGTTCAGAGGATGAATCTGTCGGGGAAAGGAAAAATAAAGCTTTGAAAAACATTGTTGAAATTGCACTTTTTTCCCCCACAAAGCTTTGCAAAGCTGCTAGCTGCAGTAAATAAAAAGGCACAATTGTAAAGAAATGAATTAAACTTATACCAGACAATAAAATTGTTGACAGGTCCAAATTGATATCATTTGCAGATGAATAAATGTCCCTTAAACAGCGGGATTTGTCTTTGAAAGGGTAAAAAAATATTGTAGGATAAGAAAAGAATGCTAAGAATGGTTGATGTACACCTAGCTTGCAAATTCCCATGGAATCATACCTATTTACTGCGGGTGTCAAAATTAGTATTTTCATGGTAATGGATAACCGTCGTTACCAGATGACAACATTTTAGACTTGCCCAAATTGAGAGCATGGACAGACAACAAATTTGATGTAGCTTAAATGAATGGCTTTGTCTCTGAAAGGTTAGAAAACATGAGAAAAGGAGAAAATGCTGGTTACTAACATTTATTCCTTTTCCCATAATGTTTTCAAAAAATGTCTTTTGTACAGCATAATAGGTTCTGTATGTTGTTTAGTAAAATGTTTATTAAAATATTCAGCTAATGATTGTGGAGTTTTTATTGTGAAGGGACAAAGAGTTAAAAATATCTAGTCAATTCCAGGTTTACTAAGGACAAGAGGACGTGGGAATTGGATACACAATTTATGTGGGGAAGGGCCTTCCTCATTGCTCCTGTCTTAGAAGAGGTGAGATGCTCTGATAAAAGGGGGCTTAATGCATCTCTGTGATGCATGGTACCAATCAAGCCATCACATAATTAAGATCCATAATAGCCTTTTTTTTAACAGTGGTCTGAATCATGAGGTGGACTGGTTCTGGACATACAGAAAATTGACCAATAGCTAAAAGTATCGACCCAGATCAGTCTGCACAGGCTGACCTGGGTCGATACTTTTCGCAGAGTATGGTTCAGGTATATGATGTATAGTTTAGCAGTAACACTGTCAGTACCAAATATATGAACTCTATCTGTTTCCACAGCTGAAAATACAAACAACAAAAGTGCAGAAAGATTTTGTCTTATAGGCATTAAAAAACAAGTGTTGCAGATACTTGATTAGGTTGCAAGTTCCTTGTAGTTTGATCTTGATCTATGCTGTCAGCCAGTTTTCCCCAATGGCGCTGAAAGGTTTAAAGATACTTAACTCGAGTTTGACTTTCTTTCCACAACAAGTATAATTTTTTGCTTTATTGTTCTCAAAGAAAACGTCAAGTTATTGTAGTAGCCCTGGTGTAATCATCTGTGCCGTTGTGCAAAAATTTTGATGTTTTATAATATTTCTATTACTGAAGATTTACTTCAAATTTAGACAAGTTGTTAACTATTAGAATGGGAACCAATACAACAAGGGCAGGTTACCAGCAAAGTATTTTTGACACTGTTATGCCCCTCTTTTACTTATATTTTCACTGAAAATCAACCAAAGGCAGGAGAGCATTGGCACCCTCATGTAGTGCTCATGTTTTATTGGTTATTTAAAATTGGGATATGATTGTTTACTCTTACTGGAGGAAAAGACAAAACACACCATGCAAGACACTTTCGCAGTCTCATTCTCAATATCAACACAGCAATGTGCTATCTAGTAAAATCATTGTGGCAAAAAAAGAACTTGCATGTTGATCAAATTTTCTCTTATCAAAAAATATTTCATATATTGTCCGCTGTAAAATAACTTCTCAGTGGGATTTATGTTTCAAAATTAACTGTTAAAGGCCATTATGATTAACAAGCTCAACATGGTTGTCTAGAATTCAGTCCCAGCTAGAGTTGTCCATGATGAGGTAGCCATTGTGATGGTATTTTCTCCTTGCCCTGACAGTAAAAGATAAGTGTGCTGTTGCCACATTATGATTTAAATGGCATGAAATTACTTGCTTCTACTCTTTATGTCTGGAAAATTTAGATTACATACTACATAAAACATGTAGCTGGATCATATTTCTGCATGTCAGATATTTGTTGATATTCTAGTCCATAACTGTCTTAACTCTACCAAATGACAAAGTTTTAGACTAGTCCAAATTGAAAGCATTTGCAGACGACAAAATAAATGTGACTCAATCTATGAAATTTGTTTTGGGAAGGGTAGAAAACATTGTTGGAAAGGAGAAAATGTTGGTTGCCAGCATCTCCATTTCCCACAATGTTTCCAAAAGGCCTGTTCTCAGGATCTTTAAAAGTCTGTATTGAGTGGTAGTGGTAAAGTTTTAAAATTGCAATATCTGCAAATGTTTATCATGGAAACAGTTTTAATTCATTTTTTTAATTGATTCTATATCTTAATAATCTTGAAAACTATTCTATTACTACCTCTGTCTTCAATATTTCGGCTAATGCCTTTTTCAAGAAATTTAATATGAAATGAATGCCTTCTACATTTTGTGACTATAGTCACAAAATGTAGAAGGCATTCATTTCATGTTAAATTTCTTGAAAAAAGGCATTAGCCGAAATATTGAAGACAGAGTTAATAATTTTAAATTGTGTATGATTCATTCCCTTAGGAATATTAAATGGATTTAATATTCTATTACTAGTATCTGGTAAAAAGAACAATTTTTTGTTTAATATTTCAGGGAGTAATGGAAAAAGATGTATATTTACCTGAAAGTCGATGGTATGATTGTTACACGGTAGGTTACGTGGGCCCTGTATTCACCAACCATCCTCAATGATCTGATTCTAAATTATGATTGGCCGGGACTCTCAGTCACCAACAATTTGAAGTACAGTTTAACTATTTACCAAACAAAGTTTTGGACTGGTCCAAATTGAAGGCATTTGCAGATGACAAATTAATTGTGACTCAAAAACTAAAATTTGTTTTGGGATAGGTAGAAAACATTGTGGGAAAAGGAGAAAATGCTGGTAACCAGCATTTTCTCCTTTCCCCACAATGTTTTAAAAGGCTTCTTTTTAAGGGTCGTTAAAAGTAAAGGGTTAAGCCCAAATGCAGCTTTCACAACTTTTGTTGCTTTTGCTGTCATTGTAGATCAAGATGAGACTTACGCAATGTGCAGTCTGATCTTTGATCTAAATGGTCTTTTTTCTTAGAATTTTTATGGTAAAGCCAACTAGAAACTGGGCTAATTGTGATCTAATTTTTAGACAGGAAATTTGTGTGTTGTTTTGGCGCTTAAAGGGTTAGTTTTGAATTTTAAAATTGGAGATCCAGTTGGTTCTGCTATACTCACCAACATTTCACAAATATTGTACTAATTCTTACTTTTTAAGAATAGCAATCTGGTTGGCTAAGATGTTCTGTCTCAACCAATGAGATAGCTGGTCTTGGAATCTAAAATAAGAATTCAATTTTGACTTTGATCAATTTTCAATTTCATTCCTAAATATCACTTTCTAGACAAGCTTTCATTAACTGAAGCATTTTGCTCGCCAAAAGCTGTCAAGCCATATTTTTTGAACAAGTAATATTCACAGCGAAAAGATAATGATCAACAAGAAATGCTTTTTATACGCCCGTCGAAGACGGGACGTATTATGGGATCACCCATGGCATGCGGGTGGGTGGCGGGCAGTTCTTTGTCCGGAGCATAACTTTGTCATCTCCAGTCTGATTGACTTGAAACTTGGCATTTGTGTTTGTTGCAATAATACGGAGTGCAGTGCAAAAGAACCATAACTCTACCTTGTGCTGTCTTTGAGTTATTTCCCTTTGATCGTCATTTTTACAGCATTTTCTGCTTGTCCGGAGCATAACTTTGTCATCTCCAGTCCGATTGACTTGAAACTTGGCATTTGTGTTTGTTGCAATAATACGGAGTGCAGTGCAAAAGAACCATAACTCTACCTTGTGCTGTCTTTGAGTTATTTCCTTTTGATCTTCATTTTTACAGCTTTTTCTGCTTGTCCGGAATATAATTTTGTCATCTCTAGTCTGAACATCTTCAAATTTGGTATGCATGATTGTTGAAAATTTACGGAGTGCAGTGCAAAAGAACCATAACTCTTCCTAGCATGAATTTTGAGTTATTCCCACTTTGATCTTCATTTTTATAGCATTTCTTGCTTGTCTGGAATGGAACTTTGTCACCTTAAGTCAAATTGACTTGAGACTTGGTAAACATGTTTGTTGCATTACCTGCCCTTTACGATTATTATACCCCCTCGACAACTGGCGGTGGGACGGATGTATCTTGCGACAATTTGCCGCTCTTGTTTACTATTGCTCAAGAAACTTTGGAACAGGCTAGCCTGTCTTTGAAACTCACACCCCTAACCTCCCCATCTTCGGAATTTTGAGAAACCTCGATTGTCAGAGCTTTAACTTTTTACCATACTACAAAATTTTAGAGTTGTCCTTATTCAAAATAGTAGCAGAAGACAAGTTGGATGTGGCTCCAATGATGAGATTTATGTCTTAGAGGGTAGGAAAACTCCGTGGGAAAAGGAGAAAATGCTGGTTACCAGCATTTTCTCCTTTTCCCACAATGTTTTCCAACACCTTCCATAGGGTCATTAAAACACAGGATTGTTTGGTTAAGTATTAATTTTGTTACTAGGGCAAAGAGATGGCTAGAGGTACAACAGTGACTGTTGATGCTCCAAGAGACTATATTCCACTGTTTGTCAGGGGAGGCTTCATTTTGCCCACACAAGAACCTGCGAACAACACAGTCTACAGGTGTGTAAACTTGGTGTCATATGTCCAGATAAGAAGGCTGATCGTGGCTCGTATTCATTAACTATTCTAAATTTAAAAAGTGACACAATTTCTGATTGGCTGAAACATTTGCTTTAGCCAATCTTTCATTGTGTTACTTGTAATTAACAAAATTTTTTAAAATTAGTCTAAGAAAGCAACTTAAAAATGATTAATGACTACAGGTCCTGTCTTCAATTCAAAGCAGATTACAATTTAAGTGTGGTTCTATTGATGGAATGTGTCTTTGAATGAGTAGAAAACATTGTGGGAAAAGGAGAAAATGCTGGCTACCAGCATTTTCTCCTATTCCAACAACTTTTTTCAAAAGGCTTCTTCCTCAGGGTAGTTCAAACTTGGGATTGTGTGGTAAAGAGTTGAGTGCATCAGACAACTTTTGAAATATTTTTTTCTGTCTTCTTCAGTTTGCCACAGTATTTCACACATCTTGGTGCATTAGATCTTCCGTCATATTTATTCTACATATTTCACAAGGATATTTTGCAAGTTGTATCTTGCAAATTTGTTTCAGTGTGGTCCAGTTTAACCCTTTACCAAACATAAAATGGTAGGACTCGGGAAGAAAATGTGCCACATGAAGGTGTCCAGTGAGCCAGATATGGTCGTTCTTTTGGCATAGTTGCCATTGCAGCTCTACAAAAAGAACTTGTTCAACACAATATATTCCCATAAAAGTGCAATAATGTATAATACAAACATTTAATAGTATGCTAAGGCTCTCTAAAGCCTTTGCCTTGCCCTAAAACAAACCTAAGGTGACTTCCAAAGCCAATAGGGACCAGACCAAGAGTTCTTGATTTTAAGTCCAACACCTTGAAAAATTTATATGTTTGAAATGCAGTTGGGTTTAATAGATGAAAACATGGCAACAAATTGAAACATGAGCAATTTCTCCTTTAACATAATGTTTTCAAAAGTTGCCTGCTATGAGACATAAAGTGGTCTACAGATGGTAATGTTGCCAGAAAAACATACTGTAGTTGATTTTTTTTTTGCAGTCGTAAGAATTCATTAGGGCTGATTATTGCCCTTGACGACAATGGTGAAGCAAATGGAGATTTGTTCTGGGATGATGGAGAAAGTATAGGTATGGCAGTTTGTGGAAATTTGCTTTTATCATTTTGTTAACTTCAATGCAATGGACAAACAGATTGTTGATCTGGGCCATATCATAATGGTGATCTTTGGATTTTAAAAAAAGAATGAGACATGCTCTAGCAAAAGGGGGCATAATTTACCAAACGACAAAATACTAATCTTGTCCAAATTGAAAGCATTTGCAGACGACAAAATAAACCCGATTCAACCACTGAAATTTGTTTATAGAAGGGTAGAAAACATTGTGGGAAAAGGAGAAAATGCTGGTAACCAGCATTTTCTCCTTTTCCCACAATGTATTCAATAGTCTTCTTCTTAGGATCGTTAAAAGTTCGGATTGTGTGGTAAAGAGTTAATGCATCTTTGTGGGGCATGATACCAACCAAGTCATCACATGATTATGGATCTGTAAAATTCATTTTGTCTGACAACAGGGTGGAATCAGAGGTAGTGTCATCCTTTGACATGCAGAAAAATTACCAATAGCAAAAAGTTTCTACCCTTGTCAGCCTGTGCAGATTGCGCAACGTGATATGCGTCAATAGTTTTGCAGATGAATGAAGCCCCCTTTTGATAGGGTTTGACTCATTAATGTAAAATGAGTTTTTTTGCTGTAAAAGAGCTCAGCAGAAGACCTTACTGCTCACACAAACAGTTTTTTTGAAGATATTTCTTTTCAATCAAATACTGTGGATTATGTCAATTAAAAGGCGTAATCCAAATTTATTATATTCCTATCAGTGAATTACTGGAATTTCACAGTGAATAACAGCACTAGTAATGATAATTATGGTATTATCACTAACGACGATATAGTTTTAGAATGTTTGCAGGAACTACTTCTTTCCTATATTGCTCATAATGAACCATTCTTGATAATTATTGGAATAAATAAAAAAGGGTGAACTAGGATAATCAACTGGTTGTGTGTGATATTAAAAATCTGTCACTCAGTAGGGTTTGATGCGGTTAAAAAAACTTGTCCTTCTGACGTTTTTTGAACTGCATCGCACCACATTCTAGTAACAGAATTTCAATATTACACACAACCAGTTGATTATCCTCTATTGATTGCATATGCCAAAATCATCAAAATTTTATTGAAGTCAAATACTCAAAGACTTAACCTTTCAGTATGTCAAGTACAGGTATTAATTTTGCATGAAAAACTACTGACTGCTTCACTTCTGTATGCAAAATTCATTTTTATGTCATGAGCATACATGTACATCTCTGTGACAAGATTTGTTTTTTTTTTCATTATTTCCAGACACTATAGAAAAGGATGAATATTTCTATGCCAAATACCATGTTTCAAATGTAAGTAAAACCCCACCCTTTCTTGATGGATAGCACTAGTGCCCTAGCAAAACAGGGGCTTAATGCATCTCAGTGATGCATAATATCAAGTATGTCAACACATGATTATGGATCCATAAAATCCATTATATCTAACAACAGACTGAATCATGCATTACACTGGTCCTTTGACAAGCAGAAAATTGACCAATAGCAAAAAGTTTCGGCCCAGGTCAGCCTGTGCAGACTGCACAGGCTGACCTGGGTTGATACTTTTTGCAGATGCATTAAGCCTTCTTTTTACAGAGTATGGCCCATATCCATTATTATCCTTGAAATGCTAAGCACAACTTGAAATTGCTTTTGGAGACAATGTGGATCAAGATCAGACTGCACAGAATCTTTTGGGAGGTATTTTTTTATGAAAACAGCTATGAAAATACTGTGATGCTTTATCACACAACAATGTGTTGTAATGATCTTAACACCTATGTGATTTAACCCTTTACCACACAATTCCAACTTTTAACGAACCTGAGAAAGAAAGCTTTTGAAAACATAAGAAAAGGAGAAAATGCTGGGTACCAACACTTTCTTTTATTCTTGCAATGTTTTCTACCCCTCCCAAATCAAATTTCAATCCTTGAGTCACATTCAATTTGTTATCTGCAAATGCTTTCAGTCTGGACTAGTCTAAAACTTTGTTGTCTACTGTAGAGTTAACACTCGGGACATAAAGGGCTTTTGGAGAAATTGTTAAAAGAGGAAAAAGTGTTGCTCATCAGCATTTTCTCCCTTTCCCATGATGTTTCCTACCCTTTCTAAGACAAATACATGAACTATCATTTAAGCGACATTAAAATTGTTGCCTGCAAATGCTTCCAAATCCTACAAGGCTAAATTTTCATCCTTTGGTCAAGACCGAGCTCGCAGGCTGTAACACACAGTAAATATTTTGTTTATTCAACCCCTTACCTTTTTGCAGAATTTAAACATCTTGAACCTTTGTAATCAAAAAGGCAAGATGATAAATTCCTAGTAACAAGCGATTTCTCCTAACATTACAGCCAGTCTGGGTAGCTCAATGGTTAGTGTATCCGACTTCTGGTTAGGGGTTTGATTCCTGGTTTTGGCAAATTTACTTTCAGGCAATTTTTCGCCTCCCACCTCTGATACATGTAAGAAAAGTAGTCAGTGGCTTGGAAAGAAAGTTGTGTCAGTACTGACCTGAGAAGGCCAGGAAACATATTATTATGTAGGTGCACTGACCGCCATGATATCACCTAAAACGATGTTGAACTCCAATGCAAACTTACATGACAATGTTTCTAAATGTGTTAACATTAATTAGGTTGTTATCTATATATTTAACTCTTTACCAAATGGCAGAATTTTAGACTTGTCCAAATTGAAGGCATTTGAAGACAAAAAAATAAATTTGACTAAAAAATTGAAATTTGTTTTGGGAAGGGCACAAAACATTGCGGCAAATTTAATGATGCCCAAATTTTGGAATTTTTCCACGAAAATGTAGAAAACATTGTGGGGAAAAAGAGAAAATGCTGGTAACAAAAAAGAGAAAATGCTGGTTACCAGCATTTTCTCCTTTGCCCAAAATGTTTTCAAAAGGACTTCTTTCTCAGGGTTGTTAAAACTTGGGATTATGTGATTACTAGTTATTAAAGGACATAAAATTAATTGTTAAATCCTTTAACACACCAACCCATGTTTTGATGACCCTGTGGAAAGATGCTTTTGAAATGCTTTCAGATGGGATGAATGTAAAATGTTATCTTGTAAATAGTAAGTACTCACTTGTTTCAGGAATAAATGTGTGAATTTTTTCTTTTACCACAAAATCTCAAGTTTTAATGACCCTAGGAAAAAGGCTTATGAAAAGTGGGGGAAAAACAGAAAATGCTGGAAACCAGCATTTTCTTATTTCAGACAATGTTTTCTCCCCTTTCAAAGAGAAATCCATCTTTTGATCCACATTTAATTTGTCGTCTGCCAAGGCTTTCAATTTGGAGAGGTCTAAAAATTTGTCATTTTGTAAAGGGTTAATTCTGTAATTTTCAGAATACATTGACAAGTACTGTTGTAAAACAATACCAGTCTGTCTCCAATGGGCTGAATTTTACCAAAATTTTTATTTATGGAGTACAAGTCAACCCTACCTCTGTACAAGGCTCCAATGATCTCAAATTCCAACACAACACCATCACAAAGGTGAGTATACCCCAACTTCAGTTTCACTGCAGGTCTAAACCCAACACTGCATGTAAAAAAAAAACTCTTACTTCACCCACTGATATTCAAATACAGTTTTAAAGGTGCCTTTTTAGATGTTTTGCTGCAAAATAAAGCTTTTGTTAAACACTGAAAGATACTACAAATTATACTGTTCTCTGAAAAAAAAAAGAAACTGGGGAGTTACATTCAGTATAAGGTGAAACTTAGCTTTCAAACAACAGATTGGTCACTTTGCAATTTGTTACTCTATTTGCACGAGTTCAAATATGACGTCATTGTACTTGTACATTAATTTACTTCCTTGTATACCACATAACTGATGAGTGTTATTGACCATGGGACAAATCCACAAATCTGTGCAAAATTGAGTAACACAATCTGTAAATTAAGTTAAGAGGCTATGTAGTCAGTTAAGGAAATTTTTGAAGTTTGGTCTGATTTCAAAAATCTGAACAGCCCCCTGTAATGTCTAGAGCCACAGTAAAAACTTTTGAGAACATTCGGGGTACAGAAGCAGAGCTTGTAACTAGCACTAATTTTGTTGTGTTCAAAATCTTCATTACCTTTAAGCATGTGTAATGTGCCATCCTTTTGTGCGGGTCTAAATTACAGTAATGGGTTAACCTTTTCCCAAAAGGCATATTGTCAACCTTACTGAATTGAAAGCATCTGCATACAACAAATCTGAAATAGGTACAAATGAAATTAGTTCTTTGACAGGTAAGAAAACATTGTCAGAAAAGGAGAAAATGCTGGTTAACAGCATTTTCTCCTTTTCCCACAATGTTTCCATAAGGCCTCTTCCTCAGGGTCGTGAAATCACGGGATTGTTTGGTAAAGGGTTAACTTTTAACCATTCTACAAAAACGTAGACTTGTACAAATTGAAAGAATTTGCAGACGACAACTCGGATGAGGCTAAAACAATGGAATATATCTTCTGCTGGGTAGAAAACATTTTGGGAAAAAGGAGAAAATGCTGGTTTCCAAAGTTGTTCGCAAGTGAAACCGAGTTGAAAGGTCCCATACAATAATATAAAAGACCCTTTATTTTTCAGATGCTGACAATACAGCTGAATGTACCACTATCCACCAACTTTACTATCCAATGGTAATGATCCTTATGACATTTGTAACATGGCTGTGGAACTTTTGCACATGTGCCTTTGCTTTATTAACTCTTTACCAAACGACATAATTTTAGACTAGTCCAAATTGGAAGCATTTGCAGACAACAAAATTAAAGTGACTCAAAAATTAAAAGTTGTTTTGGGAAGGGTAAAAAACATTGTGGGAAAAGGAGAAAATGCTGGTTACCAGCATTTTCTCCTTTTCCCTCAATGTTTTCAAAAGGCTTCTTTCACAGAGTCGTGAAAACCAAGGATTGTTTGGTAAAGGGTTAAAAACCCTTAGCATGGACATATATTAATCATTGCAAATGATATGATGCTAATTTGTGAGTGTCTTTTTAGTCCTTTAACTCTTTACCAAACAGTCCCAAGTTTTAACGACCATGGGAGACAAGCCTTTTGAAAACATTGTGGGAAAAGAAGAAAATGCTGATAACCAGCATTTTCCCCTTTTCCCACAATGTTTTCTACACTATCAAAGAGAAATTCCATCAATTATACCCATTTAAATTGTTGTCTGCAAAAGCTTTCAATTTGGACAAGTCCACTTTTTTGTTGTGATAAAAAGTGACAAAATTTTAGACTCGTCCAAATCGGAGGCATTTGCAGACGACAGATTAAATGTAGCTGAAAATGGTGATTATTGTCTGTGAAAGTATATAGAAAAACATTGTGGGAAAAGGAGAAAATCCTGGTTACCAGCAATTTGGTTACCAGCATTTTCTCCTTTTCCCACAATGTTTTCAAAAGGCCTCTCCCTCAGGGTCGTTAAAACTCTGTACTGCGTGGTATAGGGTTAACACATTCCCAAGTTTTAGCAGCCTTAAGGAAGACAACTTTAGAAAACAATTTGATAATGCTGATAACCAGCATTTTCTCCTTTTCACATTGTGTTTCTACCCTTTCAGAGATATATTCCACAATTTGAGCCTCATTTGTTATCTGCAAATGCTTTGGATCGGACAAGTTAAAAATTTTGTCATTTGATAAATAGTTAACCTTTTACCAAACAATCCCGGGTTTGCACAACTCTGAGAAAGAAGCCTTTTGGAAACATTGTGGGAAAAGGAGAAAATGCTGGTAACCAGCATTTTCTCTTGTTCCCACATTGTTTTCTACCCTTCCCAAAACAAATTTCAATTTTTGAGTCACTTTAATTTTGTCGTCTGATTATGCTTTCAATTTGGACCAGTCTAACATTTTGTTGTCTGGTAGAGAGTTAAACTTTGTTGAAGCCACTGATCATAATATGTAGTTTCAAATCTTAGGGAGCGAATTACACATATTGTTGCTTTTATAGATCTAGATTACACAGCACTGTATGTTAAAGTCTGATTTTATATCTATGCTGCAAGTTATGTTGAGAGGTATTTGGTGCAAAACAGCATGTAACATGCAGTAGTTCTAGTGTATATTTTTTCATGTGTTTTGAGTATCATTTTCATTGGTTGCAAATTCTGACCTTTTTATATAATTTAGACACGCTCTGGCAAAAAGGCAGCTTAATGCATCTCTGTGACACTTTATACCAAACAAATCATCACATAGCTATGAATCTATATAATTTGTTTTGTCTAACTACCATCTGTATCATGAGGTGGACTGGTCCTTTGACATGCAGAATATTGACCAATAACAAAAAGTTTCAGCCCAGGCCAGCCTACACAGAGGGCACAGGCTGACGTTGGTCAATACTTTCTGCAGATGTATTTAACCCTTTACCACACAATCCCGAGTTTTAACAACCCTGAGAAAAAAAGCCTTGAAAACATTGTGGAAAAAGGAGAAAATGCTGGTAACCAGCATTTTCTCCTTTTCCTACAATGTTTTCTTTTTCTTTAACAGACAAATCCCATTACTTGTGCCCTATTTACAATGTCCTTTGGAAATGCTTCCAATTTGGATCTGTTGAAATTTTGTCATGTGGTAGAGTTAATCCACAGAGCATGGATCATATTATTTTTGGAAGGCTATAAACCATATGTGTGTATATGTTTAAGACTCCTAATGTCCAGAACAAAATTTATGTTTGCATGCAACTATGAGATCAATCTATTACAGTATGGATTATAAACATGACTTTGATATACAAATACATGAAAAAATTTTGTTGCTAAAAGGGAATCTGAATATTTCAAGCAATATTTTCTTCTGCCATAATGTTTTGACTCTATACTACCTCACAAACTTTGGAAGTCAAGATTGAAAGGACCTGTAAACAACAAATTAATTGTGTCTCAAATGTTTTAATTTGTGAAACAGTTTAAAAATTGTGGGAACAGGAGAAAATGCTTGTCTCGAGCATTCTCTCCTTTCTACAACTTTTCAAAAGCCTTCTTCATCAGGACCAAACAACGAAATTTCATACCTATCCAAATTGAAAGCCTTTGCAGACGACAAGTATAATGTGGCTCAGATGATTGGATTTGTAGTTGAAGGGGTAGAAAACATTTTGGAAAAAGGAGAAAATGCTGGTAATCAGCATTTTCTCCTTTTCCCACAATGATTTCTTCTTCAGGGTCATTAAAACACGGCATTGTGCAGTTAAGGGATAAGAAGCAAGAATATGCCTGCAGGAGTCAAATAACTAACCCACTTCCCGATAAGCAATTTCTAGGCTACGTTAATATAAATTCTGGAGGATGAACATGCAACTTTTACTTCAAGGATCAAGACAACAATGTAATAAATGGAGAAATTCTTATGAGTCACAATTTTCTCAAATGCATTTTAATAACGGAGGCATCTGAAGCTTGTAGTGTTTGGGACTTTCACTATTGTGTAGTCAATCAAGATCACACAAGAACATGTAGCTTAACATATACTGTCTAGAATTTGGAGAAATATTTTGATTTAAAGAAATACGTTCCTTATTGTACTTCTCATATTTTGTTTATTTGGCACTCCGAGGGTTGAAATTCTATCAATTACTTGAGAACCATGATTTATGAAAAGTGTGCGCAGCTTCGGAAGACAGGTGATCATTGATCTTATTTTGATTCAAAGGCTAAATTTCCAAGACAAGCTAGCTGATTAGCTGTGACAAAATGTCTGGAACCAATCAAATGGTTTGTCTTGGAAATTACTGGTAAATCTGGCTCCATAATCACCCACCATTTTGAGAACATTCTTTGTCTTATTCTCCAAAATTATCTGAATTTGAAAGTAATACAATTTCTGATTGGCTAAGAAGTTGTGTTACATTCAACTGAAGAAAACCTTAGAGATAAAGAATCAGAATGTTCTAAACTCTTTACTACACAATCCCGACTTTTAACGACCCTGAGAAAGACAGCTTATCAAAACATTGTGGGAAAAGGAGAAAATGCTGATAACCAGCATTTTCTCCTTTTCCCACAATGTTTTCTACCCTTACCAATTCAAATTTCAATTTTTGATTCGCATTTATTTTGTCATCTGCAAATGCTTTCAATTTGGACTAGTCCAAAATTTTGTCGTTTGGTAAAGAGTTAAGAATGGTTGGTGAATGTGGACCATGGACACAGAATTTTGTGAAGAGTGATCAAGTGCAGAAGAGCTTTGTAAATGTCCGTTTCATTATATCGAATAGTTTCATTATTTTTGTACTTCGACTTTTTTTACCATTTCTAGCCTTTATGAAAAATGTTTGCATGTATTATTGTTTTTATCAGTAATCAGGAAAATGTAATTTTATATGTTAAATAGTCAGAATAGTATTATGCTCATAAACATGTCTACATACCATTTTTATAAAATATTTTCTACCTTACATTATAATGTGTCAACAAAATAAAAAAATATTTTATCATTTTTCTAAATTCACCTGTATTTGCTTTATTCATTTCAAAAACCTCAAGATAATTCAACCGCTCTTTCACAAGTATTGACTACAAAAACTCAGGGTTAACTCTTTACCACATGATAAAACTTTGGACTTTTCCAAATCTAAAGCATTTGCGGACCACAATTAAAATGTGGCTCTAATAATGGAAATTGTCTTTAGATGGGTAGAAAACATTGTGAGAAAAGGAGAAAATGCTGGTTACCAGCTTTTTCTCCTTTTCCCATAATGTTTTCAAAAGGCTTCTATCTCAAAACTCTGGGTTGTGTGGTAAAGAGATAATCCCTAGATTGGAAAAAACAACATATTTGGATCCACTAACAGTAAAGATCAAAATCAGACTACCCAAAATATGGCCCCATACATTCAGGAGAAAAACACCATTGAAACAGCTACATCTCTGATCATACCCACAAACCATTCATCCGAATGTGTTTCTAACAGTTACTCTAAATTCTACTCTAGTCATCTGGGTCCGTCATCTTTTTAAAACAGAATTGACCTGATTGGCTAAACCACATAAGATTTTCTAAATTTGAAAGTAACACAACTTCTGATTTGCTAAACCATTTTAAATTATGGAGAATAAGACAGAGAATGTTCTTAAAAATGGTTGGTAAATACGGAGCTTGATCCAAGAAAAATATCATTGTCTCAACCAATCACATTGCTAGACAATGAGACTCTGTCCCAGCCTTTCAGATGGTAAGTCTACAACAATAATTAGAATTAATGGGTTGGTGCCTTTTATATTGGCCAAGTCCATTTCATTTATTCAGCACTTTAAGGCTTAATCTATATCCAAATTTATAAATCCTACATATTAAAATCAATTAAGAGATGTTAAAGTTTTAATTTTCTCCTACAAGGTGTTGCAGACGTTTATTACGCAGTTTCTATCACCTACGCCACACATTGGAGTATACAGTTCCTTTAATCCATTACTTGAAAACTGGAACATTTCACACCCCTGCAATTGATAGAATTGGAAATCATTGTGGAAAAAGAACAATTAGTTGTAAGAAGCAAGTAGTCCTTTTCCCAAAGCATTTTCCATAGTGTCCAAAATTATTTTGGGGTTTCCTTCAAATGCTCATCTTTTGTGTATGTCGTATTCTTTAAGAATAAGTTGACAATTGTACATGTACATTATACATGTACATGTTTTACTGTGCATGCCTAAATACTTCTTCAGTGTCCACTGTCACCTCACTTATGGAATTGATTTTAAAGTAACCACATTAACAACAGATTTCAAAGTATGTGTTAGATTGTTATTCAAACCTCATTTGAAAATTGCATTTGTCAACTTACTCTTAACAAGAGCCATCGTAGACGGATTATGCTCCCCGAACAGGTCTCTTTTTAGGAAAGTGAAGGCTGTCGGTAAATGGTTGGTCACGGGAGAGGAGGGTGGGGGTGAAACAGGCTACTTGTGTTTGGTCCCATCTGCCAAACCGCATTTGCCAATGTTCAAATAATTAAATAAAGAAGGGGAATAACTCTTGGAACTGTGGAGTAAAACTTCCTGTCAATGTGAACAATCTGTAAATCAAACATTACTATTATAGTAATGGCAAAATTGTCTGGAAAAAAGATCAGATTAAACATTTATAAACTTCGTGTTTGAGTTTGTCATTAAGCCCTCTTTTTCTATAACACAACTTAGTATAAATAGGAAAGAATGAAATCATAGTCTGGGGCTTTTGATCAGCAACATGAATGTTGAATAGACTTGAAGAAACTGGGAAATGTTTAATTTCAGAGTCCAAAAACAACAAAACCTAAAGTTATAAGACATCAAGCACCCTTTTCTTGTAACATGGTTTTGCATAGATAAAAAAACAAGGGCACATAATGAAACTTTTAATAAACAATATAAACGTGAAGTTTCATGAAATTTTGACGAAAACTGAAGGAGATATTATAAAAAATTGGAATTTTACAAGAAACTCCCTTTTTCCAAGACACAGCCTCAAATTGGAAAACCGGGAAAAATACATCAGTGCAATATCCTAAGGAGTTCATATATGAAGTTTCATCCAATTTGGTCCAGGGGTTGTGAAGAAATGAATTCAGATGGACAGAAGGACAGACAGACAGATAGACGAAGCCGCGACTATATGCTTCCCCTTCGGGGAGCATAACAAAGACTACAACATGGTGTCAGAAAAATGGAATTACCCAAACTACTTATTGTGGACTGTATTAATGTTAAATATTCATTAAAAGTGGACTTATCTGGAATTACACCACTCAGGATGGACTGAGATTTTCGAATCTTCCAGAAACATTGGAAAGGTTTCATAGGCACCTAGAGCTCATTTTCCAAAGTCCACTAAAATCCAAAGAGGAAGAGGAGACGGTTGCCTATGTGTCAATTTGGGTTGTCTTGACGATAAAGGCAAGGACATAATTATGTTGATCTTGGTCTCTCAAAGAGGACAAGGCCAAAATACTCAAAACATGCTATAACAGATTCAAAAGTCACATGCAACCTGTAATATATTGTACTCTCAGTGCTTTGATTTTGTTTGAAATAAAATGAAAATGATGATGGCCATGAGGTGTCTGGAAAGTATCATTCTCTCCCCAAAATATTGATGATATTGTATAGACTTAGGTTATACACCAGAGTATGCAGATATGTAGACAAGGAGGACAAAATGATACTGAACAGAATCGATTTTGGGACATGCGGTTTGCAAATCTGTGAAAAACTAATCAACAATGGTGAAAATTAAGGTTAGATAAAGCAATTTAAATAGCACAAAAGTTTTAGTACTGTTGACAACAAATGGTCATGATGATTGATGAATATGGTCGACACTGACATACAGGCCGTTGACAATATCAGGAGCCAAAAACAACATCCAAACATCAATCAGGTGACCCAAAAAGCTGACAACCAAGCCCCAACTCCAAACCACCATTGTGGGAACTGTGGAAAAATACACAGAAAAAGAAAAAACTGTGTCCAGCACAGTGTTGTAAGCTTAATCATTTTCAATGAATACATGTATATAGATAAAAACAACATTGACATGATGAGAACAGTGACTATTATGGTGCCAGTGGCTGTGACAATATTTATAAATGATGGGCATATACAGTGTTTCTGCCAGCTTCAAATTTTTGAGGGTCATTTGTGAAGCTTCAAATTTTTGAGGGTCATTTGTGACCCCTATTCTTAATTTACAGAAATCTTCAAGGTCAATGTTTGAATGTCTTTGTTTATAGCTACTTTAAACCACGTTTTGGGACCTTTCCTTTTCCCTGTGGCTCGGCCTGACTCTAAGCTGGAACTATTTTTCTTAGTCTGAATAGACCTGGATATTTGTTGCATTGTTAGTTTGTGATCCAATTAATTCATTAATTCATTAAAATTGAATATTTTATTATTAAGCTCTGATATGCTCTGATAATTATGGTTTGATAATATGATTTTTTGATTGATTGATTTACAAAATAGGAATAACTCGTACATGAATAGCTTGGTGCTAAAGAAAATTTAGGATTTCCAGGAGAAGGAAAAAGTCAAGGCAAGACTACCTAAATACGCAAGAGTTGTCATTTCAGCAGACAGCAAGGGGGGAAGTATTTGAAAACAGAAAGAGAGAAATTTAGGTTCCTTGACTTAGAATTCATCTGGTGGACCATAGTGGAAGAAATTCACTCAGCGGTGTCAGATACCTAGTTGAAAACATAAATGAGTTACAAGACAATAAAAAGAAAACTCTAATGTTATTCTGGCACTGTACTTGTGATCTGACATTCAAAGAGGGACCATTCATTTACCAGAAGTATGCTGAATATGAAGATTTAGAGGCAAAAATCAAAGCAATCTTAGATGCACTTAAGGAAATTCACTTAAATGAGGAGCATATTTATTTGGGCATACTTGAAGTACCCCTATATTCACAAGAATTTGGAACAGGAACAAAGGTCTAGAAGAGTGGGACAAGATTAATGACACACAACTACAAAACGTTGTAAAGCTCAACGAACTCAGGAGACAGTACAATCAAATGCTAAATCATAAGTCACCCACATTTGTGTGTGATTTCGTCCATAGGAGAAGTGGAAAAACAAAGAAATCTAAAACTCTTAAAGACCAAAGAGGCTTGGAAATCAGTACTCTTAAAAGACCGCATGCACCCTGTTGATGTACTCGCCCAAAAGTGGCTTCTGAAAATAATCATAAGTTGTTCTGAGTTAGATCCTCATCAATAGCTGTAATGCTTGATTATTTAGTCAAAAGTAGCTATATAGACTGTTGCAGCCAAGTCATTATCAGCTGAAAGTATGTTTCAAATGTTTAACCTCAACAGAGCATATCAGTAAAAACTGCCCCAAAAAGGTCATATGTGCAAAATGTAACAAAAGTCATGCTACAGCAATGCACATTGAAACTTCTTCCACGCCTCATGGTGGGGAGACGGAAAAAGTTGAGATGTCGGAAAAAGGTGACGAGTCTGCAATTTCAAATAAATGTACTGAAATTTGTAGTTCAGTTCATGGCGCAGCTTCATGTGCAAAAATTGTTTTGGTTGATGTTAGTTTGAACTCGAATCCAAAACGCAAATTACGTTGTTATGCAGTCTTAGATGATCAGAGCAACTGCTCCCTGGCAGTGCCAGAGCTGTTCTCTTGTCTAGGCATATCTGCTCAAGAGCAGCAATACACTTTGAAGTCATGTTCTGGTACTATCGTCACCAGTGGTCATCAGACAAACGATTGCATTATTGAAGCAATTAACAAATCTGTTTCCTATTGCATACCTAACCTGATTGAATGTGCAGACCTGCCTAGCAATAAGCTGGAGATTTGCACTCCCAAACAGGCTAGTCACTTTCTGCATCTGCGTAATTTGCCTCTACAGGATATAGATCCAGATGCCAAAATTTTGTTGTTGTTAGGAAGAGATGTAATTGACGCTCATCATGTATATGAACAGGTAACAGGTTCCTCTGGAATGCCTTTTGCACAAAGACTCGGATTAGGCTGGGTAGTGGTAGGAGAAATGTGCCTTGATGCTATGCACTCTCAGAATGTAGTTAATGTTAACAAAACAAATATTTGGGCTAATGGACGTCCATCCCTGTTTAAGTCTTGTCCAAACAAGAAATCCGTTGTAGAGCACTCAGATGAGTACTATTCTTATGATCCTGTTTTCATTCGAAGTCCGCATGATAACAAAGTCTCTCTGTCTGTAGACGACCGTAAATTCTTGAAAATTATGGATCATAGTTTTGAAAAGAATGAAAAAGGTCACTGGATTGCTCCTCTGCCTTTTCGGTCACCTAGGCAGCGATTACCAAACAATTTCAAACAAGCGCTTAGGAGAGCAAACTTATTTGAGGCCGCTTTATGTAAAAACCCTGTTAAAAGACAACACAGTGTTGACTTTATGAGCAATATTTTTGAGCATGGTCATGCTGAAATAGCCCCTACTTTGAAGCCTGACGAAGAATGTTGGTTTTTGCCCCTGTTTGGCGTGTACCACCCCAAAAAACCTGATAAGATCAGGATTGTTTTCGACTCTTCTGCACAGTTTGAAGGTATTTCTCTTAACTCTGTTTTATTACCAGGTCCAGACCTAGTGAACAGTTTACTTGGAGTTTTAATGCGCTTTTGCATTGACCAAATAGCCTTCATGGCAGATATTGAACAAATGTTCTATTCTTTTAGTGTTTCAGAAAAGCATAGGAATTTTTTGAGATTTTTATGGTTTGAGGACAATGACCCTGAAAAGCAGCTTGTTCAATATCATATGTGCAGACATGTTTTTGGCAATAGCCCTTCCCCTGCCATTGCTACTCTTGGCCTTCACAAGTCTGTAGAAAATTCAGATGCAGAAGTCCAAACATTTGTGAGAAGAGATTTTTATGTTGATGATGGTTTGGCTTCACTTTCATCAGTGGAACAAGCCATAGATTTATTGAACAGAACTCAGAAAGATCTGAGTGGTTATGGTCTACGTCTTCATAAGATTTCATCGAATTGTCCAGAATTGATGAAAGCATTTCCTGATGATGATTTAGCATCAAATTTGAAAAATTTGTCTTTTGACAAAAGCCAGTTACCCCAGCAAAGAAGCCTAGGAGTAGGTTGGAATTTAAATTCAGATTCTTTTTTCTTCACTGTTAATACTCGGGATCGCCCATTTACTCGTAGAGGGATTTTGAGCACGGTCAATAGCATTTTCGACCCATTAGGTTTTTTGGCCCCTACGACGATCAATGGCAAATTGATTTTGAGAGAGGTTACATCTACTGGGATTGGCTGGGATGATCTTGTACATCATGATCTGCAACAGAGATGGAGAAGTTGGTTAGATTCTCTCAATGGCTTAGAGAATATCCAGATTAGACGCCCTTATTTGGATGGTCAAAACCTGAGAACTATGACTAGGGTAGAATTGCATACATTTTGTGATGCATCTGAGAAAGCTATTTCAGCTGTATCATACATTGCTGCATCCTTAGACAATCAAAAGCATGTTAGTTTTGTCTATGGCAAATCGAAAGTTGCACCTACAAGTGGTCATACAATCCCAAGGTTAGAACTTTGTGCAGCAGTATTGGCAGTTCAACTCTCAGATGAAATTTCGGAACTTTTAAGTGTAGAATTTGGGGACAAGCAATACTACTCAGATAGTCGAGTTGTCCTTGGTTACCTTAATAATCAGTCAAGGCGTTTCTATACCTATGTTAGTAACCGTGTTCAAAGGATTATCCAATCATGTAGTCCCGATCAGTGGAACTATGTTCCAACCCAGCTAAATCCAGCTGATATTGGTTGTAGAGGAATAACCCCAGATAAATTAAGTCAAAGTATGTGGTTTCAAGGACCTCCCTTTTTATGGAAACAGAAAGTTGAGACTATCTTAACTTTTCCTCTGATAAATCCTGACCAAGACTCAGAAATTAGGCCTTGCATTTCTGCTAAGGTATCTACTGTGGGTAATTGTCAGAGACCCCAATTCTGCCTAGGTAGCAAAAGGTTTGAAAAATTCTCAAACTTTTCAAGGCTAGTTCAAGCCATCTGCATACTTTGTCATGTGGCTACATCTCTTCGTAAAGGTGAATCCTGTCATGGTTGGCATCTTTGTAATATGTCGAAATCTGTAGAATTGAAACATAAAGTTGAACAATTTATTGTAAGACAAGTTCAGCAAGAAATGTATTGGGATGAAATTTTGTGTTTGAGAGAACAAAATCCTCTGCATCGTCACAGTACTATCTTAAGGTTAGATCCATACTTGGATGTAAACAACATCCTTAGAGTAGGTGGTCGTTTGGCAAGAAGTAATTTGTCAGATGCAGAAAAACACCCAGTTTTATTACCTGGGAAACATCACATTTCAAGGATCTTGGTCCACCATTTTCACCAAAAAGTTAAACATCAAGGCCGACTTTTCACAGAAGGCGCTCTCCGAGTTGCTGGTTACTGGATCATTGGAGCTAAACGGCTAGTTTCCAGTGTTATTCACAATTGTGTAATATGCAAGAAACTGCGTGGTAGGTTTGAATCCCAAAAGATGTCCGATTTGCCAGTTGATAGGGTTGAGCAGAGCCCGGCTTTTTCTTATGTGGGTGTGGATGTTTTTGGCCCATGGAAAATTGTGTCCCGTCGCACAAGAGGGGGATTAATAAATTTCAAACGTTGGGCAGTTCGTTTACCTGCCTGACAATCCGCGCAGTCCATATAGAGGTTATTGATGAAATGTCTTCGTCAGCCTTTATAAATGCTCTCAAATGGTTTACGGCCATTCGTGGCAAAGTTAAACAGTATCGCTCAGACAGGGGGTCTAATTTTGTAGGTGCCACAGACAGTCTTAAGATTGATGCTATCAATGTTGAAGATGAAAAATGTAGGAAGTTTCTGTATGATTCAGGCACAGTTTGGGTCTTTAATGCACCTCACAGCTCTCACATGGGTGGACCTTGGGAGCGCATGATTGGTATTGCAAGGCGTATTTTGGACTGGATGCTTTCTGAGGTTAGAACTCTTACGCATGATGTTCTGGTCACTCTCATGGCTGAAGTGGGTGCTATAATCAATTCTCGGCCAATTGTGGCAATTTCAAATGATACGACAGACCCAGAGATTCTAAGTCCATCTGCACTCTTGACTCTGAAATTATCTGGTGAACAGCAACCTTTGACTGATCTTAACCTTAAAAACCTTTATAAGAATCAATGGCAACAAGTTAAGTTTCTTGCTGACCAGTTTTGGGTTAAATGGAAAAGGGACTATCTTCAGTCTTTGCAACAAAGAAGGAAATGGACTGGTCAGCAAGATAACATCAAAGTGGGTGATATTGTGCTCATGAAAGACCATGAAGTTGGTCATTGTTATTGGCCTATGGGTTTAGTGCAAAGGGTGTTTCAGAGTAACGATGGACAAGTTAGAAAAGTAGAACTAGTTGTTGTAAAAAATGGCAAGAAAACAACTTTCATTAGGCCAATAGTGGAATTGGTGAAGCTATTAGGAGTTTAGTTTTTTCCACCATGTAAAACCTTACTGGGTAATTATGTCAGTAGTCATAGAGTATTCCTTTTAATGGAAAGTTTTCGAAAAACTTTTCATTTATTGGAATATTCTATAACTTGAAATTAGAGCATTACCAAGTATAATTACAATTTGCTAGGTAATTGGTTGTAAGTACAACAGTTCAAACATACTAAATGTTTGTCATTGGGTTTGGTTAATTTGTAATTATTGTAATTCCTGAGGGTTGATTGGGAAATATTTGGCTCTTAAGAACAACTTTGTAATTTTAGAATATGTGCAGATTCTGCTTTTCACTTACACATTTTCATCGTGTGTATTAATAAGTGATATTTTTGGAATATCAGATGGGGAGTGTGCTGGAACCAATTATCGTTAGTACTTTGATTCGCTTACGTCACTCCTGCTTCTTGTTTGTTGATGCATCATTGAACCGCATTAGTCGTTTGGAAGCCATATGGTCAAGACGCCATTTGTAACTTTCTTTCATCACGTTGAGCATTGGGCTCTCTATGATTCGCCACGGTTTTTTACCCTTGTCCTTCTCATCCTCCATTGATGAATATGATCTTGCATACTGAACCGCAATACAGAAAACTGAAGACTAGAATAATATTTTTGTTGTTGTTACTTTCTGTGGCCATTGGGATATCAGGGTTAGCTAGCTGCGAACATGGCAGCATAGGGATCATAAGAAAAACATTTACCTACATGAACAAAATGCTGTTTCTTCAACTTATAAATTCTTAGTGCGTCCACATCTGGAGTATGCATCAGTAATTTGGACACCCAAGTTAAGAAGGACACAATTGCTATAGAAAATGTCCAGAGAAGGACAACAAAATTTCTTCAACCTATAACCCAACTAACTTATCCAGAAAGACTAAAGGAACTTGGCCTACCAAGCTTAGAGTACAGGAGAGACAGAGCTGATCTTAAACAGACATACAAACTATTACAGGCACTTGACCTAACATCAAAGCCCATCCTTACAAAAGGAGATGTTAGGGGAACAAGGGGAAATACACAGAAATTGTTTAAGACAGGATTCAATGGCAATTTAAAAAAAAAAAATTGTCATAGCAACAGAGTTGTTAAACATATTTATTTTACATCGATTTGAGAAACATGTTCTTACAACTACTGGTGGGAACTACACCAGTACTCACACCGAATGTGTGAAAAAATCCCAAAGTTGACACTCGCTCCCAGGTCTCGAACTCAGGACCTTTAAGTAACGAGGATGACGCTCTACCTCACAACCACGGACACCACACGTTAAGTGTTCAAACCCAGTTAGAGGCCCCAGATTGCAAACTCACCTCGTTATGGGCGATGCCGTAAAGGTCATCGAACAGATAACTGTTTCCTGTTGTTTTAAAGCAAAATCAATTAAGACATCATTTTATGTTGTGGACAGTAATGCTTCAGCTATCATAGGATTAAAGTAATCAATTGACTTAGGTCTTCTACTTACATGTCGAGTCATCACCGCAATCACAAGAAGAAGGTCTTTGCAAGAAATCTATAACCACTTGTGATTTGTTCAATGGGATAGGAGTTATACCAGTTAATGTCACGTACACTTAGAAGATGTAATCCCTGTAGTTTGCTCACCCCATAGGATACTGGAAGCTTAAAAAACGTGACTCAAGTCTAAGCTTAGCTTGATCAAATGGAAAAAGACAGGATCACAGTAAAGGTCGATGAACCCACTGACTGGGTCAACTTGAGTCATTGTCGAAAAACTGAAAACTGGAAAATTAAAAATTTGCTGAAATCCTCATGAGGCTATTTGCAAACTTCACTTGCTAATGCCTACTTTAGATGACATTACGTCAGAGCTTGCAGGTGCAACATGCTTCAGTATCTTAGATATCACACATGCTTATTGGAGTATTAAGCTGTATAGAGTATTGTCATTGCTGACAACATTCTCAACCCCATTCTGTAGGTACCAGTATTTGAGGCTACCGTTTTGGATCCAATCATCATCAGAAATCTTCCTTTGCAAGGTTAATGAGGTTTTTGAAGGACTTTCTGGCATTAAAGCAAAGTGGACTAGAATGCCAAAAGAGCATGCCAAAAACTTGCAAGATGCTTTAAAACATGCTCAGGAAAAGGTATAAAATTCAACCCAAACGAATGCATCATAGGCATTTCAGAAGTGCCATTCTTTGGTCGTGTTGATCATGTGATCACAAAGGGCTGAAGCTTGACCCAGGGAAGGTCAAGGCCATAATGCAGCTCGAAATCCCAGAAAGCCGTGCAAATGTAGAGACTTTCCAAAGCATAGTGAACTACATGCAGAAATTTGCACCAAATTTATCCGAGATGACAGCTGCCCTTCAGAGCCTTCTAAAAAAAGGAAATGGAATTTCACGGGGATGAACTACAAACCCAGGCATTCTGGCAGATATAAAATGGTATTATCAGCCCACCATTATTAGGTTACTTTGACACAAATAAACAACTTGTCCTCGAGATAGAAAAAGAACATTTAGGCATATTGTTTGGATTTAAAAGGTTTTATCAGTTTTACATAGACCCATTATATGCCAATGCGACCACAAGCTAATTATCATAAACAAGAGGGCCATGATGGCCATGTATCGCTCCACTGGCTAATACGTAAAATCCCTACATGCCAAACATTACAATACTTGGCCAATTGGTTTTGAACATAAGACCCTTGAGACAGGACTAAAATTAGTAGCCCTAGTTCTTATGGTTAGTAACAAGAAGATTTCTAACGATTTCACTATATAAGCCCATGTAAAACTTCTGACCCCTGGGGATGAATCAAATTCGACCCTAGGGCTATAATTTACACACTCTTGGTGAAGGCCCACTAGATAAAGCTACATGTAAAATTTGGTAGCCCTAGGCTTTATAACTAAGTACAGGTAGATTTCTTAAGTTTTCTCTAAATAAGCCCACGTAAAACTTGTGACCCCCGGGGCGGGGCCAATTTTGACCCCAGGGCTATAATTTGGGCACTCTTGGTAGAGGCCCACCAGATAAAGCCACATGCAAAATTTGGTAGCCCTAGGCCTTATGGCTAGGTACAGGGAGATTTCTAAAGTTTTCCCTATATAAGCCCATGTAAAACTTGTGACCCCCGCAGTGGGGTCAAATTTGACTCAAGGGCTATAATTTGGGCACTCTAGGTAGAGGCCTACTAGATTAAGCCACATGCAAAATTTGGTAACCCTAGGCCTCATGGCTAGGTACAGGATGATTTCTAAAGTTTTCTCTATATAAGCCCATGTAAAACTTGTGACCTCCGGGGCGGCGTCAAATTTGAAGAAACTTGATAGAGGCCCACTAGATAAAGCTACATGCAAAATTTGGTAGCCCTAGGTCTTATGGTTTCAGACAAGAAGATTTTCAAAGTTTTACAATATTTTTAAGTTTTGTTGCCATGGCAACAAGAGTTTTTGAAGGAATGAAATTCTTTCAAGAAATTCTGAGGAGGACCATGGCAGGATCATTTCTGTGAAGTTTCATCAAAATTGGATGGGTAGTTTCAGAGATGAAGATGTTTAAAATAAAAGTTAACACACAGACGGACGGATGAACGCACAACGGACACTGGGCCATGACATAAGCCCGCTGGCCTTCAGCCAGTGGAGCTAAAAAGCTGTTGTTAGCAGCCCCACCATGATTGCAACGAATGCTGCTTCAGTTGCAAAAATATGACACCACTGTGAAACTTGTCAGCGTTAAGGACATACCAGTTAGTGATTGCTTTGCCAGACATTCAGTTAAAGACCCTTACCCTGAATTGATTGTCTTGATCTACATGTACACGGTGTCAAACAGCATCTTTCTGTTACAGATAGATGGATTGAAATCAGTTAAGTCCGAAACTCAAAAAGACTCATAAATGTGCATAATAAAGCAGACTCATCTCGATGGTTGGTCGAGTAGCAGATTGGACTGTAGTAAATTAATACTAAAATATTGGTATCCGGATAAACTTGCAGTTGAAGACAACCTTCTTTTTCGAGGTCAAGCTATTCTCATTCCGAAATCTCTGAGAAAAGAGATGGTTAAAAAGGTTCATATCTGTAACGTATGTGTGACGAAGATGGTCCACTTCGCAAAAGATAGCATCCTCTGGCCTACTATGCAAGAGCAAATAATTGACTATGTGCTGTAACAATCATTGTACTAACAATAGTTGTCTGATGTACAGAGATTCAAACGTGCAAGAACCTATGATTTCAACAGAATTCCATAACAAACCATACCAGAAAATTGGCACAAGTTAACAATGCATTTGGCACGAAACAGCATTTGCAATTTTCGCGGTAGCGATAAAAGAGCTCAATTCTCATTCTCGGAGTTTGGAGACTTTGCTAAAGAGTAAACTACAAGCATACAACTTCATCGCAAATCTATCCACAAGGAAATTCATTGGGAGAAAAAAGTGTCAGAATTGTGAAACAAGAGCTTTGCAGAGCGGTGCATATACGCCCAAAGGGGCTTGTCAGTGAAATGGGTTAAAGTGAAGGATGTACTGTGAAAGAACAAGACACTGTACAGTTAGGGATCACATATGAGACCATGGAGTTATTTGTTCTTCTGCACTGCACTTCTCCTCAATTTGATCTATGCACCTGTGGAGTATCATTTTTACACCTCTAATAGTTTTTGAGTTATGCTCCTGACAAAATTTAAGTAAGAAAAAAATCAAAGGGCAATAACTCCTAAACTATAGGGCCAAAAGTTATAGCTCTAAAACACTAGACTTCTCCTCAATGTCATTTATCAACCTGTGAAGTTTCAGGTTTATATCTCATGTAGTTTTCGAGTAATGCACTAGACAAAATTTGAGTAAAAAAAATACTGCAAAAATGAAGATCAAAGTGGAATTACTCAAAATCCGCGCTAGGTAGAGTTATTGTTCTTGCACACTGTACTCCATAATACTGCAACATACATACCAAGTTTGAAGTCGTTCTGACTTGACATGACAAAGTTATATTCCGGACAAGCACTAAATGCTGTAAAAATGACGATCAAAGGGAAATAACTCAAAGACAGCATGAGGTAGAATTACATCTCTTGCACACTGCACTTCCAAATATTGCAACAAATAAGCATACCATATTTCAAGTCATTCCTACTTAAGATGACAAAGTTATGCTCCGGACAAGCAAGAAATGCTATAAAAATGAAGATCAAAGGGGGAATAACTCAAAATTCGTGCTAGGAAGAGTTATGGTTCTTGTGCACTGCACTCCGTAATTTGTCAACAATCATGCATACCAAATTTGAAGATGTTCAGACTAGAGATGACAGTTATATTCTGGACAAGCAGAAAATGCTGTAAAAATGACGATCAAAGGGAAATAACTCAAAGACAGCACGAGGTAGAGTTATGGTTCTTTCGCACTGCACTCCGTATTATTGCAACAACCACAAATGCCAAGTTTCAAGTCAATTGGACTGGAGATGACAAAGTTATACTCCGGACAAAGAACTGGACGCCACCCAGACGCCCATACGCCATGGGTGATCCCATAATACGTCTCGTCTTCGACAGGCGTATTAGAACTCATGAGAAAAGCAAAGGATATTGGTCAAAGCCCTTACATCATTTTTCTGGAGTACAAAGATACTCCATCGGACTGTGGGTACTCACTGGCACAACTTCTTTACATTTAGAAGAAATCAAATCGGTTTTACCAATTTTGATTGATTGATTGATTGATTAGTGTTTAATGCTGTTTTCAAAATTATTTCAGTTATATCGCAGCTGCCAGTGCACCTATCCATGCTTTCCTTGAGTCTCTTTTACCAGTACTCTGCACAATTTTCTTTCCAAGCCACTGGCTGTTTTCCCACATAACCATCATCAAAATAATGGTCAGCGGTGGGAGAGGTATGAATCTTGTCGCAATGACTATCATCAATCCTCGGAAAAAAATTGGCTGAGCCAGGGATCAAACCCACGACCCCCTCTTCTCAAGTCCTGTACGCTACCAACTGAGCTATCAGAGAGTGGCTACCAATTTCGAACAAGGCCCTAACTCCAAATCTCGTAAATAACAACAAAATAACAGAGTCAATGAACAACTCAAAAAATCTTCAGAAATAAAATTACGACAAAATATCAAAACCTTTGAAGCCTCTTTCATTAGATGACTCAGTTCGAGTTCATTTTGGTAAAATATGGAGACCTGGGAAAGTGGTATGAATTCACCCAAATATGTCATATTCTATACAAACTAGGGATGGTGCAGTTTCCTCCCAGAACCATGGGTTCATAAAACAAGAGGGCCATGATGGCCCTGAAGTCGCTCACCTGAGTCTTTTGACCAAACATGACCCTTTTTCAATCTCTTCTGAGATAGGATTGAAAATTTAGCCTCTAGCTTGTACACAAGCTTTTTCTAGAATTTCTCTCAGTGACCTACTTTTTAGCCAATTATAGCCCATTTTCCCATTGTAGATATTATCAAAACAAAGATTCTGACCACCTTTTATAAGTATTGGACAGAAAATGTGGCCTCTAGATTTCCAAGATTTGACATGGCGACCTAGTTGTTTTACCCAATGTGACCCATTTTCAATTTCGTCATATTGATCAAGAAAAACATTCTGACTAATTTTCTTAAATATAGGACAGAAAATGATAACTCTAGAGCTACACAAGCTATTTTAAAGGTTTGACCTGGTGACCAAGTTTTTGATCCGATGGGACCCATTTGAAGACTTTCATGAATATTTGACTGAAAATGTGGCCTCTAGAAGGTAAACAAGGTTTTTGTAAGGTTTGACCCAGAGACCTAGTTTATGACCCAACATTACCCATTTTCAAACTCGTCCAAGAAATCATCAAGACATACATTCTGACAAAGTTTCATGGGTATTGCACTGAAAATGTGGCCTCAAGAGCATACACAAGGTTTTTCTAAGATTTGACCTACTGACCTATTTTTGGACCCAACATGACCTGTTTTCAAACTAGTCCAAAAAATCATCAAGACAAACATTCTGACCAAGTTTCAAGAGTATTGCACTGAAAATGTGGCCACAAGAGCATACACAAGGTTTTTCTAAGATTTGACCTACTGACCTAGTTTTTGATCAAACATGACCCATTTTTGAACTCGTCAGAGATATCATCAAAACAAACATTCTGACCAACTTACAAGAGTTTTTGACTGAAAATGTGGCCTCAAGAGCGTACACAAGGTTTTTCTAAGATTTGACCTAGTGACCTAGTTTTTGACCCAACATGATCCATTTTCAAACTGGTCCAAGAAAGCATGAAGACAAACATTCTGACCAAGTTTCATGAGTATAGCACTGAAAATGTGGCCTCTAGAGCATACACAAAGTTTTTCTAAGATTTGACCTAGTGACCTAGTTTTTGACCAGACATGACAAATTTTCTAACTCATCCAAGATATAATCAAGATAAACATTCTGACCAACTTTCAAGAGTTTTTGACTGAAAATGTGGCCTCTAGAGCGTACACAAGGTTTTTCTAAAATTTGACCTAGTGACCTAATTTTTGATCCGACATGACCCATTTTTGAACTCGTACGAGATATCATCAAGACCTACAATCGGATCAAGTTACATGAGTATCGGACAATAAATGTGGCCTCTGGAGCGTACACAAGGTAAAAGTTGACGATGGACGACGCACGACGGATACAGCACGATCACAAAAGCTCACCATATGCACTTCGTGCTCAGGTGAGCTAAAAAACAAGTGAAAATACATCTGACATTATAGAGGCAGATTTCAATATTTTAACAAATGTAATATAGATTTCTTTATGGTAGGTCTAAAAATATTAAGTATAATGATGGCTTGGAAATTCACTGTTTTACAGTATCAGAGTCTTATAAACATTTTTGTCAAGAGTGTTTCTCCACCTTATAACACATGAACAATCAATTACTGTCTCCATTTCATTGGAAAAAATATACAGAATATACATTCATTTCTTTTTCCCTTGTCTGGCCACTTTTTCTTTTCTTTTTTTCACATGTTTTGGCACTTTGATCTTTCTTTTCTCTTTCTGTTCTTCCTTGATAAGCTTCTTCCTTTCCTGTAGAGGAAAAAGAGTATATTGCTAAGTAACTGCTCTTAGTTTTCTAGTAAGACTGAGTTTTACATTTAGAATCACTACTTTTTCATAAGGTTTCTCCCTCCCCCCCTTTTCTTGGGGGGGTGGGGATTTGATGCATACAAAAACTAATTTTTCTCCAATGAGTTCTAACAGAGAGACAGCTTTAACTTTTTACCAAAAGACAGAATTTTTGGACTGGTCCAAATTGAAAGCATTTTCAGACGACGAATAAAATGCTGTACAAATCATGAAATCTGTTTTTTAAAATAGCTGAAAACATTGTTGGGAAAGGAGAAAATGCTGGTTATCAGCATTTTCTCTTTTCCCCACAATGTTTTCAAAAGTTTTTTCCCTTGAGGTTGTTAAAACTCGGAATTGTGTGGTATAAGTTAAGTATTTAGATATATCTCCGGCAGACAACCTTTATGTGTCTTGTAATAGATAAATTTTGAAAAAGCACTGTTAAAAGGAAAAACTACTGGTAAAAAGCAATATCTCTTCTTGCAAAACTGTTTTCATCTTATGTACTTTAACTCGTTCCATGTTAATCAAAACTCTTTATCACACAATCACGACTTTTAATGACTCTGAGGAAAAAAGGATTTTGAAAATATTGTGGGAAAAGGAGAAAATGCTGGTAACCAGCATTTTCTCCTTTTCCCACCATGTTATCTACCCTATGAAAATACAAATATTGTATTTTGAGTAGCACTGAATATGTCGTCTGCAAATACTTTTGATTTAGACAAGTCCAAAATGTTGTTTTTTGGTACAGAGTTAAACTATATTTCACAAGGATAATTTTAAAGTCGTCTCCTGCAACTTTATTTTAAGTTCTTACTGGAAAAAAAACAACTGCAAACTTGTCCATACTAAAAGTATTCCAAGGCAAAAAGTAAGCTATGGCTCAAATGATGCACATGGTCTTTGAAGATGAAGAAAACATTTTGGGAATAGGAGGAAATGCTGGTTACCAGCATTTTCTCCCATTTACACATAGTATTCAGTTTTTCCTCAGGTTTGTTAAACCATGGGATTGTTGGGTTAGGGTATAAGCTGATTTATAGAATGGTGTTTTACGCCATTTTCAACATCATTTCAGTCATATCACTGGGACAGATTACTTATTCAAGTATGTCCTTTGTTTCATCAGCTTCGGCTCTGAAGTGTCTTACCCACAGACAATCACACAAGAATCCTGTGCTTCTAGTGAGGCTCTAACTCAAGGCCTCCAGGTTACAAGTCTTACACTTTACCACTGGGCCATACAAGACCCCAGAAAATGTGTAAAAGACATACAAAGTCAGAATATTCATAATTTGACTCACCTTTCTTGAAGTTGGAGACTCATTTCTAGGCCTGATAAATTTGCTGTCCTTTGAATCTTCATCTTCACCACTTTCATGATCACTATTCTCATCCTCACCACTCTCAGAGTCCTCTTCACTGTTAATAATTTCACTTTTTGTAACTGTTTCTGAAGTATCTGTCAATATTTGCTGTTCACTGTTTATCTGGTTTTCTTGTAGTAATGAAGGTACCTGGACAATAAATTAGTACATTAAATTTTGTTTCGTAGCAGTATAAACATATACTCATGTTATCCCCATCTCTGCATACATTAAACTGCTGCTGGTGTATACAAACAAAACTAAATACATGTAATTTGAAAAGGAAAAGGTCCATACAGATTATATGAATTGTGATGCATAAAAATCATAAATATGGACACATAAAAGTTCAGTTTGCACCTAGGTGTAAGACTAAAAACAGATTTCCATCATGACAGTTTTAAAGGCTCTACGGTAAAACATGTTTGAAAACATTAGCAGCTCAGTGTTTAGCTTATCTGACTTATGACCTGGTGGTTGCAAGTTCGATACCGAGTTGAGGCAAACTTTCTTTCTGGTGATTTTTCGCCTCTCACCTCTGATGTGTGTGAGAAAAGTAGTCAGTGACTTGGGAAGAAAGTTGTGTCAGTACTGGTGTGAGAAAGCCAGGAAACACATGTGTAGGTGCACTGACCACTGTGATATGACCTTATTTCTTAAAATGGCGTTACAGTCAAATACAAACTGAACCAATCAGAAAGTCCAACAAGTACTTGATTCCAGAGAACACTGATGTATTTACTGTCCTTTGAAGATTTTCTCTCTACATGACATGTCTGTTGAACACATTGCTATGGAAACACTAATACCATGTTCAGATTTTATACAAAGTAAAATCAGGTTTTAAGCTATGAAACATAATAAAAAGACATACTTCAGGTTTCAAGCTATGAAACATAATACAAAGACATATTTCAGGTTTTAAAGGTGGGTATTTAGATTTTTCACATCTCACCAAATTAAAAAATATATATATCACTGAAATTTATATGAAAAAACAATACACATCATCAATAATTAAATATCATAAAATTACAAAAAAAATTTTTTTTGATGGTGTTCCCTTAAAAGGCTATGTAGTCTCTTAAGGTATTTTTAGATTTCGCGCCAAAAATCAAAATAGCATTGTAGGAATGTCAAGTGACTGGCACGTGACTAATTACGCTTAAATTCCGTAACATAACAAACATGTAATTATTTTCCATAATGTCTTCTTCGGACGCTATGTTTGAAGCTTCGTCTGTGTATTTCCGGTATATAAATGAGCGAGTTGCTCACGTAAAAATAGACCGTGTTTCCCGTCGGTGTCGACCTGGGCCGTAGTAAATCTCTAATTTCCCTTGTTGTCGGATGGTTTTCGACTACTGGGGTTTTATGAATGAAAATTAAAAGGCTTTGGGAGTATAAGGATTATTTTTTTTTCGTATTTTTGTAAAATTTTCGTCCCAAAATCTGAAGGGCCACCTTTAAGCTATGAAACACAATAAAAAGACATACTTTTTCTGGTCCGGACAGATCAGTCTTTAAACCAGTCAGTTTGTTGTATAACAGCTGAAGTGAGAAACAACATTTTAACCCTTAGAGCACCAAATAAACCCGAAGGACATTTTCAGTCTTAAAATAAGACCCAAATAATCATAGTACCAAGGTTGCTCCTGTCCAAAGTGTTTCAGCAATGCAGACAGTGTAGATCAAAGATCAGGCTGCATATTTTGTGCAGCCTGATCTTGATCTAGACTGGCCTCAAAGGCCAACTATAATTATGAATGGCACTTTAAGGGTCAACTCGTCACCTCCTGAGGCAAATTGCAACAGACCACTCTGAGTGCATTCTTCTCAAACATCTTACATAGATGACCAACATAAATTTCTTTGAATATAGAATTACATGAGAAAATCTTGAGGCAACAGGATATTTGGTTTGTTATAAAATCTGATGACCACAAAATGACCGTAAGAAATTAATGATCATAGTACAGTTGTTGTGATTCAATATTGTTCAATCATCATCAGAAAGTATAAATACATGTAGAAACTAACTTTTTTGGTAGCAATAGCTCTTCAATCCCAAAAGCAATTTCAAATTTGGATATCAAAGTAAACCTCTTAACATACAGTCTATTTCAGATTAACTAACTTAGTGACACAAAGAAAGAACAAGACCACCGCATGCGGGTGCCCATGCTTGGCCACTGATGCTTGATTTTCAGTGAAAATTCTTAGTAAAAAAGGGGCATAACTGTGTAAAAAATACTTTGACAGTTACCTGCCCTTGTTCTACAAATTCTCCTTTTGATAGTTAAAACTTGTTTCAGTACAAATTCTAGGTAGAAAAGGGGGCATAACTTTGGCAAAAAATATTTTGATGGTTACCTGTTCCTGTTGTGTACGTTCCCCTTTTAGTAGTTAAGAACCAGTCCAAGTTTGAAGTAAATATCTTCAGTAACAACAGAGATATTATAAAATATCAAAGTTTTTTCATGACCACACAGACACAATAAACATCTTTTTCACAGTGGATGACATTTCTTTTTTTTTTCCAATTCTTCATACATGATAAATAATCCAGTATGAAGGTTACAAGAAGCAGACAGGAGTAGGGGTATCATGCAAATGCCTGATAAAAAAGGGGGGTATTGAAATTTCCTACCTGAATTTCCAGGATTCATCTGGCAACAGTGATTAATATTAGTGTGAGGATTAACTTCACAATCAATTTAAAGTAAACCCTTCTTAGATGTAGCTCGATATGACCTTACCTCTTCTGTGTCCCCTTCCTTGGCTTTAGAAACATCTCTTCTGTAGTCTATCACTTCATCCAGGGTTCTCGGGATGTAACAGTTCTTAAATACCTGGAATATTCGAACAACCATCATTATACTGTTTGTTTGCATTGGAGTTTAACGCCGTTTTAACAGCTTAGGTCATATCATGGTGATCATGTGCATCTACCTGTGTGTTTCCTGGCATTCTGACTGCTTTTCTCACATGCAGCAGAGGTGAGAGGTGAAAAATCGAAAGTTTGCCTCAACCCAGTATTGACAAGCAACCACCAGGTCACAAGTTTCAGATATGCTAACCACTGAGCTATCCAGCCGGGCACCACCATTATACACACAGACCTTTTTAGATATATACTAACCAGTACAGTTGACTCAAAGGAACTATTATATTGCAGATGACAAGATTCTTTCACACAAAAAAGAGTATATGTCAGGAAAAGAAGCAACACCTTGCAATTATCTAAGAATTGCTCCTTTTTCCTATATGTTTAACTCTTTACTAATAAAACAAACTCTGAGACTTGGAACTTAAAGCTTTTGCAGACAAGAAAACAGTGTGACTCAAAACTTGAAAATTGTTTTTGAAAAGGTAGAAAACATTGTGGGAAAAGGAGAAAATGCTGGTAAAGAGCATTTTTTTTTTCAGCATTGTGTTCTTTTTCCACCATGTTTTTAAAGCCTTCTTCGGTACAGCTGTTAAAATTTGGAAATGTTTGGTGAAGGGTTATAAACAGTGTACTGCAGATGATTACAAGCTGCTTTTTACAAGTGATCAGTTTGTTCAACAAGTCAAAATTTCGCATAAATAATTTTTCTTTAGACTAGCACCGACACATCAAAAGACAATCCTTAAAATGTACATGTATTTGGCAATCATAACAAGTACCTAAGGACAAATCTTAACCAATTGCCAAACAATCCCAAATTTTGACAACCTCTCAGACAGTCCATTAGTAACCAGCATTTTCTCCTCCTACAATTTTTTCTACATTCAATTTGTCCTCTGCAAATGCTTTGAGTTTGGTTGAGTCCAAAATTTCCTCTTTTGGTAAAGGGTTAAAGTCTAAAATTGTATTGTCTGGTAAAGAGTAAACTTGTTCAGACGTTAAAGACAGGCATTTGCAGTTTTATTAGTATTTTGCCAGTTTGAAGGGTATAATGTGTATTATCGAGACAAGATGTAATCTTGCATATATTTTCCTTTTCCCACAATGTTTTCTACCCTTTCAAAACCAAATTTCAATTGTTCAGTCACATTTGTTTTGTCATCTGCAAATGCTTTCAATTTGGACCAGTCTATAATTTTGTCATTTGGTAAAGAGTTAAGGCAACATATTGATCCTTAACAAATCAATCCCCAATTTTATCAACCACACGGAAAAAGGCTCTTAAAAATCTTTTTTGGAAAAGAAGAAAGTTCTGCTAACCAGCAATGTATCCTTTTTCCGCAATGCTTTCTACACTTATAAAGATAAATCCAATCATTTTGAGCCATAATATGTTTTCAGTCTGCAAATGCTTTAAATTTGGACAATATTTTCGACCTGTTCAAAGATAAATTCCATTATTTAACCCTTTACCATACAATCCAAAGTTTTAGCAACCTTGAGAGAGAACGTTTCTGAAAACATTGTGGGAAAAGGAGAAAATGCTGGTAACTAGCATTTTCTCCTTTTCCCTTAATGTTTTGTACCCTATCAAGACATAAATAATCATTTAAGGTACATTTAAGTTGTTGTCTTCAATGGCTTTTGGTCTAGTGAAAAAAAATTGTCTTTTGATAAAGACTTAAGCCATATTTACATTTTTGCAATTGCTTTCAACTTGGACCAGTCCTAAATGTTGACATAGAGTACAGAGTCAAATATCACTCAAATGATGACATATTTCCATGTTAGGAATAAAAATATTATGAGAAAAGTGAAAATGCTGGCTACCAGCGTTTTTTCCTCTTTCCATTATGTTTTAACCCTTCACAAACAATCCTGTGTTTAAAAGGCCCTGGAAAGGAAGAGTTTTGAAAACAATGCGTCAAAAGAAGAAAATGCTGGTTGCCAGCGGTTTCTCCCTCTCACATTGTTTTGTACCTGTTCAAAGATAAATCTCATTTTTAAGCCAAATTTGTCGTCTGCAAATGCTCTCAATTTGGGTCAGTCTAAAATTTTGTCCTTTGGTAAAGAGTTGAACAGCTTGCTTCCTCAAGGTCATAAAAAAGGCTGTGGGATTATTTGGTAAAGGGTTAAATAAACACCAAACTTTACCTCTTCATCTACTTTTTCTTTCGCTGTTATATCCTCAATAGTTCTGTTTGCTGTAATGGCCATACATCTTTCTAAATATTCATCTATATTCTCTGGTGTTATTGCTACATCAGTGACAAAATCAAACAATTCTTTGATGGTCAGAGTGCTCACCCCTTTCTTTCTGAAATATTCTGGAAAACAAAGAAACACAGACATGCATCAGTTTATTTTACTTTCATCCTTTCTCTCTTTGGAAGTATTTCAATAGTTGTACCTTTCCTTTATATTTAAGCCATGCTCTGTGAAAGGGGGTTTAATGTACTTACAACAAGTATCGAACAAGGTCAGCCTGCGCAGGCTGATATGGGTTGAAACTTTTTTCCTTTGGGTCAGTTTTCTTTGCATCAACATACCATTCTACCTCTGCATAGCCATGGACCATTCTACCTCATGATTCAACAGTTTGTTAGACAAAATGGATTTTATTGATCTATAATTATGTGATGACGGGCTTGGAAAAGTGAATCACAGACACATTAAACCCCTTTTGCCAGAGCATGACTCATTTATAGGATAGGACTTCATGAGCATCTACTTTTAAATGAAATCTGTTATTGCATATTATCAGCTGCAGATGACATTCTCATCTTGCAGCAACATTGTTGTTTAACTCCTAACCAAACAAAAAAATTTTAGACTGATCCAAATTGGAAGCAAATACAGACCAAAAATTAAAGGTAGCCCAAATGATCAGATTTGTTCTTGAAAGGGTAGGAAACATAGTGGGAAAAGGAGAAAATGCTGTTTACCCGCATTTTCTCCTTTTCCCACTTTGTTTTTAAAAGCCTTTTTTCCTAAGGGTCGTTAAAAGTTTGGACTGTGTGGTACAGGGTTAAGAAAAACCTGCTTCACAGTTTTAAGGAAAAAAAAATTCAATCTTCACAAATTATGTTTTAGACTTAGATAAGTTGAAAAGGAGGAGATATTCTGTTAAAGGAAAGGGAAAACATTCCTGTTTAACCCGTTACCACACAATCCCAACTTTTAACAATCCTGAGAAAGAAAATTTTTGAAAACAATGTGGAAAAAGGAGCAAATGCTGGTAATCAGCATTTTCTCCTTTTTTCACTATGTTTTTTACCCTTCCATTTCAATTTTTCAGTCACATTGTCATTTTGAAAGGCTTTCAATTTGGACTAGTCTAAATTTTTTCTGTTTGGTAAAGACTTAATAAAATGGAAAATATTGTTTGGAAAAACACAATTTCTTGCAACAAGAAATTCCTTCTTTTCCAAATATGTCTTCAAAATCTACAAACTGCATACTTGTAGTGTATATGAGTCATGCTGTGGCAAAAGGGGGCTTAATACATCTTTGTGATGCATTATACCAATCAAGCCATCACAGAGTTATGGACCCATAATAGCCACATTTTTTAACAACTGCCTCAATCATGAGGTAGACTGGTCCTTGGACATACAAAGAATTGACAAAAAGCGAAGAGTTTCTGCTCAGGCCGGTCTGTGCGGACTGCCCAGGCTGACATGGGTCTATACTTTCGCAGTTGCATTAAGCCCCCTTTTGCCAGAGTATGGTTCTAATGTATGATAATGGGTGAAACTAACCTGTTACATTCGTACAATCTTTCCGAAGAAATACCAATGCGTAGGGATGATCATGTTCCACAGACTGTGATACATCAATTACATATACATTACCCTCATGGTACCTTCAAAAAGCAAATATAAATCAATGTAAGATGGTGATTGATTATCCTGTTAAAGAAAAAAATTATCCTGTTAAAGAAAAAGCAATGAAAAAAAAAGGATATAACTCATAATTATTGTAGTTAGAAAAAACCCAAGTCAATTTATCTCAAGTTACTGATAGCACTTTCCAAAAAAAACTTTGCAAAATTTGCATAAACTTATGTCAACCGTAAGTGGTATTTTCTGCACAAAGGACACTGTTGAGACAAGTCAATCTTTTGACCAGTTTCAGTCTGTGCGAGTCATTGTGGACCAGTCTAAATTATTAATTATTTCCATCTTTTGAAGAGTAAAGGGTGGTTAAAACATGGGAATAATTGGTAAAGGATTAAAGCAATTAACAGAAAAAAGTCTTAATGAGTGTTATTCAATCAATCCACAAAATCAGTTATGACTGTAAATCTTTAAATGATACATAAAAGTCTTTTTTCTGTAAAAACTGAATTTCTACATTAACTTAATCCAATACAAGTTCTCTTTAACAAGAGCACTGCATGCAGGTGCCAACACTTGGTTGCCATTGCTAATTCAGTCAAAAAAGGGCATAACTGTGTCAAAATTACTTTGATGGTTGACTACCCTTTTTGGATGGGTGCCCCTTTTGAAAGAACAACTTGTCCAAGTTTGAAGTAACTATCTTCAGTAATAAGAGAGATATTATAAATGTCAAGCTTTTTGAAAATGTCAAAAGTTATTGCACCATGATAGTGCAGATGATGATGTTGCCAGGTCCGCAACAAAACCTCAAAATTTTCTTTGAAAACAACCATGCTAAAGATTTAAAAAAAAAAAGCTGATAATACTTACAATAAATTAAATTCAGATAAATCAGCATGTATTAGTTTACAGTCATGGTATAAAGTTCTTATCATATGAATACACTGTAGGTAAAGTTCTCTAGCTTTGGATTCACCTATTTCACAATCTTTCAGTAAAGGTGCTGGCCTGAAAATAAATATATAAAATGTATAACTAATTCTTGATATTACAATAACAAGTACGGTAGAGGAACTACATAAACTGTAAATTTCAGGGTATTCTCATCATTGAAAATTTACCCAAAACTTTGATTTCAGTGAAAGTGAGAAATGTTAACACCTATAATCCCTATTTCACACATATGTCAAGTGCTTAAAAAGCATGTGGAAAAGTGCTATACCTTTTTGATGATTTGAATTTTCCTGTGAAATTTCAACCAAAGATACATTGGTAAGTTTTTGGTACAATTGTAAAGACAACCTTAGCCTAGGTATACTGATACTGATAACATAATCACAACAGCAATGTCATTTGGTTTTTAATGGAGTAAGCACACACATGAACAGACTACATGGGCTACACAACCATGCTCTGTGGCAAGGGGGCTTCCTGCATCTGTGAAATAATATAGACCAATGTCAGACTGCGCAGGCTGACATGGATCAAAACTTTTTGCTACTCATAAATTTTCTGAGTGTGAAAGGACAATTCTACCTCCAGATCCAGCCCATTGTTCAACTACTGAAGAGATAAATGCAAATTTAATTACAAAAAAAGGTAAAGTTCTTCACTCACCAACCATCCAAACCTATAAAGCCCATAACTAGAACATGACTCCTAAGTAAAATTGGCTCAGGACACAGGATCCCTGCTTGATGAATTCTGAAAAAGGGAAGCTTTCTTAAAATTAAATTTACCCATAGGAAGGAAGATTTTCATAGAATATCATTCCAGTTAATTTTTGCAATTCAAAGCAGTCAAGTTACATATATTTTAACTGGATTTATATAATACATTCAATATGTCAATTACAACAACATGATAATCAATGTAAGTCTCTTTGACTTATTTATGGCAGAATTAAACACTTATCTTTAACTTTCAATACACAAAACAATGGTTTAGAAGCGCTTTGCTATAATGTATCCAAATTGATCTTGTCACTAGTTAGTATACTGTATAGCAAATTTACACACTGAAAGAATTTCGTAATTCTAATGTCACTGAAACACATGTATCACCTTGTTAAATTTCTCATTTCCTTTTCTGCCCATGTTTTAACCATTTTACGAGGGTTATGTCTACAGTAACCATGTCTAAACCTGTACTCTCCACTCACATACTTGTCCCGGTCTTTGAATATCAATATAGATGTTTTATAAACCTGGAAAAAGTCAACATAGAGGATTGATCAACTTTGAATACAACAATAATCATCATACTTAACACAGACAAAAATACATCTGCATAATATCTAAGAGAAAAACATTCATGCACTGATGTTGCTCTTGATACAGCTTCATTCAATGAATTATTCAATATATTTTGTTTTACTTTAGTTGTTCTAACAATGACCATAATAGTGAAACTGTAGCTCTCAGCAACTTAAACTAAGCTACATGTATTGAAAAATAAATATGAAAATGAAGAAGTGACCAAAGGATATAGATCCTCTATTCCATTAAATTTTTACAAGGATTTCGATTGTATCTTGCTTATGGCTTCACCAAATGACAAAATTTTACACTTTTCCTGTTAGACAACAAAAAAATGTGGTTCAAATGAGATGATGTGTCATTGAAAGGGTAGAAAACATTACAGGAAAAGGAAAAAAATGTTTCTGACCAGGTTTTTTTTTTTTCTTTCCCACAATTTTTTAAAGGCTTTTTTTTTCCAAGGTTGTTGAAACTTTGAATTGTTTGATAAAGGATTAACATACATTATCTGCAACTTAACTTATTTGTCTGGCAGTAGACCACTCTTTAACTCTTTACCACACAATCCCGACTTTTAACTACCCCGAGAAAGAAAGATTTTGAAAACATCGTGGGAAAAGGAGAAAATGCTGATAACCAGCATTTTTTCCTTTTCCCACAATATTTTCTGCCCTTCCAAAATCAAATTTCAATTTTTGATTCACATTTATGTTGTCGTCTGCAAATGCTTTCAATTTGGACTAGTCCAAAATTGTATATTTGGTAAAGAGTTAAACTATCATAATGAGCAATTTCTCCATTTGCCACTGTGTGTTTAAATGTATTCACATACTTTTGCCATGATAAAGTGTCCATATTTTACAAAGATTATCAAAATCATCTGCTACCAATTTGTTTTAAAAAGAAGTAATTCAAGCATAAATGACAACAGTTTTCATTAACCTAAAGTATATACAATGTATGTTAAGAGTAGTAAGCTGTCTTTGCAGGTGAATAAAAGATATATCTTATCAGGTTATTATTTTACAATTAAAAAAGAACACGATGAAACCCAGTTACATGTCACTTTAATCCTTTACTACATGATCCCATGTTTTAACAACCCTGAGAATATGTCTTTGTAAAAAGAGTGGGAAAAGAAAAAAATTGCTTGTCAGTAGATCTAGCATGCTCTCTGTTTTCCCCACAACTTTTGAATCTTAAATTTTGTTTTGTCACAGCAGGTTACAAATACAATATTCATTAACTAAAGCAACACTAATTCTATTCATTATACCTTGACAGCCCTGTGTGTTCCATCTTTTGCTGTAGCATGATACACATTTGCTTCTTTTCCTGTACTGATACAGCCATTAATTTCTGTGATAAATCCTCGACTCAACATTTTGAAAATGATCATTCTTGTCCTTGGATCCATAACCTGTTCTGCTGTTGCCCTGTCTGCCTTGTCTTTACCTCGAAATCTGAAAAAATAAAGAACTATCATGTTAACTTCTGCTGATGCCATTCTGTTTCGTCCTAAAGGATACCACATATGTAAACATTGTGGTGTTGCAGCTCTTACGAACATCGAAGTTCACAACAAATGAATAGCTCAAACACAAACTGCCCTGGCTGGGATTTGAACCCCTGTGGTAAAAATCCTTGGTTTTACAGGTTTAAAAGACCAATACACTAACCAACAAGCTAAAGAGAATTCTCCCTAAACCTGTTGCTAGGTATTGATTTCATACCAGACAAAGCTATGCAGTAAGGAAGGCATGATCTCCTGTAATGCCTCTCCCTTTATATGTCATCATTTTGATGGCAGAAAGCCTTATTAGCCAGTAAGTCTATCATTTAAACAATAAATGGCTCAATGGCCAATCCCAGACGAGCCCCCACCTTACAAACATTGTGGCATTGCAGCTCTTACGAACATGAAAGTTCACAACAAATTCATAGCTCAAATACAAACCTTCCTGGCTGGGATTTGACTATGCGTGATAAAGATCCTCATTTATTGAGGTTCAAAGGACCAATACACTAACCATCGAGCTAAAGAGAATTCTCTCCAACACAGTTGCTAGGTATTGATCTTATATTGGACAAAGCTATGCAGTGACCTCCTGTACCATAGCAAACGCAGAAATTGTTTCACTTGTATAGATCTATATGTAAGCCAGAAGGTTACGAGCTTAGAAAAAAAAAAGATAAATTCGAGAGCACAGAAGTCTCATGGGGTCTTTAATTGTGAGTGATAATAGTAAATTTTATTCTTTCACTTGAAACCTGTTATTGACAAAATGATATGGACAGCTTCAATATGGGAAAAAAGATGCATAAATAACCAATCAGCAACTACTTTAGTAAAGAAATTTTCTTTACAGTTTTGGACAGTATGTGGACAAAGCGAAGATCAGGCTGTTTTTTTGATTAACTGAACAGTGTTTTACACTGCTTTTCATATTATTTCAGTCATATAACTGTAACAATTAATTTATTTATGTGCATGCATGATACTGGGTTTCACTATTACATGGCTATGGCTCTAGTCTTGCCCAAAGACATTCTTGCAAAAAGCCCAGTGCTCCAAATGAGGATCAAACCTGTAGCCTACAGATTGCAAATCCTTGACTTTCATCAATAAGCCATGTAGGACCCCCTAGATCAGTCTGAGGAACAAAGACTGTGCACAAATGCATCTTGGGTTCCTATTCACGAACTATGCTTAAGAACATTCTTAGTCTTATTCTCAAGAATTCACTATACTTGAATTTTCTTTAAAAGTACAGTGAACATTGTTAGAGAAGGAGACCAATATGGGTCAGTGTTAGTCAGCATAATCTCCTTTCTCCATGTTCTCAAAAGCCTTATTTCTTTCAAATGTTTGGTTAACTCTTTACCAAATGACAAAATTTCAGAATGGTCCAAATTGAGAGCATTTGCAGACGACAAAATTAATGTGACTCAAAAATTGAATCTTGTTCTGTGGGGGAAGAAAACATTATGGGAAAAGGAGAAAATGCTGTTTACCAGCATTTTCTCCTTTTCCCACAATGTTTTCAAAAGGCTTCTTTCTCAGAGTCGTGAAAACCCGGGATTGTTTGGTAAAGAGTTAAGGGATATGTTCATATTTAACTGGATAGTATTTTATGCTGGTTTCAATATTATTTTTGTCATATCATGGCAACACCTCACTTATTCAAAGCTCTTTCAAAACAGTCAAGTCATATTTTTTTCTACCAAAAATGTTGCTCTTTGTTTAATTTTCATTAATGAAACTCTTTTATTTCTTTTTCATGTCAGTTTTTAAATGCAACTCATTTTTATTTGAATTCAGTTTTCTGCATGATAACAACAGCTCACATATGCCATATCAAGCATTTTTGAAAAATGCATGAAAGAATGTCACAATGTTACTCATTCATACAGTTTGGGTGGAAGCATTTCCTTAGAAATGTAGGATACGCAAGCCTCTTGTATGCTTTTATGACTTTACCAAGGCAACATACTTTCTTAAACCATTTGGCTTCTTGACCTGCACATTTCTACCATCCACTGACAGTAAAAATCTTGAGTAGTTAAGCATAAATTTAGAGGTCAAAATGAACTGCATTCAAGCAGAAATTTATTGACACACCTGTCTGCATCCATTTTCTTCCCCAAACTCACGAGGGAGTTAGCTGCATTATTGCGTAAAATTGGTCCTTCATACTTTTCTGTAAAACAAAGAGCAGAAGAAATGTGAAATTCTTAGATCACCTCTTTTTCAACTCTTTACCAAACAATAAAATTTTCAACTTGACAAATTTGGAAGCATTTGTAGATACCAAATTAAATGAAGCTCATATGATGATTTCTGTCTATGATACAGTAGAAAACATTGTAGGAAAAGGAGAAAATGCTGGTTTCCAGCACTCTCTTCTTTTTCCACACTGTTTTCAAATGCCTTTTTTGTGGTAAAGGGTTAACATCCAATTTTGTGAAAAAGGCCTCAAAAATAAGGTACATGTATGTTGCAGTCAAAATGAACTTACTTTGATTCTGACATAATGATATACACCTTAAAAAATTGATGGACTAGTCATTGCTAAAAACAAAAACTACTTAGATAATTGTGTCTTAACCCTTTACCACACAATCCCGAGTTTTAACGACCCTGTGAAGTTAGCCTTTTGAAAACACTGTGGGAAAAAGAGAAAATGCTGGTAACCAGCATTTTCTCCTTTTCTCACAATGTTTTCTAGACTATCTGATTCAAATCTAATATTATGTGCCATATAAATATTGTTGTCTGCAAGTGCTTTCAAATTGGACCTGTCTAAAATATTGCCGTATGGGAAAAAGTTAAAAGATTAACCTCAAATTCTGTTGGTGTTCAACTGTTCATACAATTTTTTTTTTTTGCTGATTTTACTTGCTTGATTACCCTAGAAACAACTGGAAGAAACTAAAATATGAAGTTTTTGAAACCAAGATAAGAAAAAAAGGATGATCTTGAAGAAGTTTTCTTCTGTTAACTACAGATTGCTTACCAACATTTATCTTGTTTACGAATTTCCTCAGGACTTTATCATTTGGCTGAAACTTTTGTGAGGCTTTTGGTTGTTGTGAGTTTGGCTGACTGGAATTGACCTGTAGAAAATGGGAAATATAAGCGTATGCCAACACTCAGCTGCAATTGCTTGATTTTCAGTGAAAATTCTAAGTCAAAAATGGGGCATAACTGTGTCAAAAATACTTTAATGGTTACTGATAGTTAACAACTTGTTCAAGTTTGAAGTAAATATCTTAAGTAATATACAAAAATACTATAAAATGTCAAAGTTTTTGCACCATGACAATATGGCTATGGCAATAACTTGATGTTTTCTTCTAAATCAGCTGAGCTGAAAAATTACAGCGACAAAATATAACGAAAAGTTTATGACTGTTTTATGAGATCTATGCAAAAAAGTAAAGAAGTGGAAAACTTAGGGCTGAATGGCATTTTTAATCAATTACCGTCCACAACAAGGCAATTACGGTAAGAACTTTGAACATATCCATGTACAATACTCATTACATAAATGTATCCTAAAATATTGTGGCAAGGAGAATAGTAATACCCCTAACTTAACCATTCAAATTTTAACCCTTAGAGTACCAAATAAACCCAACAGACTTTCTAAATCCAGAAATAAGTCCAAAATAAATGCAAGGCCAAGGTTGATTTTGTCTACAATGTCTCAGCAAAGCTGACAAGGTAGATAAACAATCAGACTGCATGTTTTGTGCAGTATGATTCTTCATCTACACTGGCCACCAAAGCAATTATGTTGTGAAAGGTCAACACTTTCTCTTTTTCCAACAATGTTTTCTACTCTTTCAAGGACAGACTCAATCATCTGAGCCACATTCAATCTACTCTCTGCAAATCCATGTACTTTCAGTACTGTCAAGTCATAACATTTACCAACTGGCAGAGAACTGCTAGTCTGTTATTTCATATGCAAAAAAGTCAATTATACAATGACTTAAAACTTACTAAGACCTAGCATGGGCATTTATAGCTTGAATGACTTGCACTACTTCCATGCTCCTACTGGTAAAAAGTTTATTCCTGGTTCATGAAAGCATATAAAGACAACAAAATAAATGCGCCTCAAGTGATGTGATTTGTCTCTGATAGGGTAGGAAACATTATAGGAAAAAGAGAATATGCTCTAAATTTGAAAACCTTGTTGGTAAAGGGACCATGGCTTTAAGCATGTGCATGTTCCAAAAATGTCTTCTCTACTGATAAAAATATTTTTCTTGCCTGCCACTGTTTGTCTTGTGTATTATTTCAAATACTTTTTGATAGGTCTTACAATAATCTCTGCAGTCATGTGTTAACTCTTTACCAAACTACAAAATTTTATTCCTGTTTAAACAAAACTTTTGCAAATAAAAAATTCACTATTGTCTCAGAAAGAGTAGAAAACATGGAAAAGGAAAAAAAGGCTTGTCACTATTATTTTTTCCTTTTCCCACAATGCTTTCAAAAGACTTCCTCGTAACGATTATTAAAACTCAAGATTGCTGGTTAAAAGATTTAACTTACTATCATTTTTAAAATATACTACTACTACTAAACCCACCATGACTCTACCAGATGATATGGCATTATATTTTTTGGTCAAGTCTCCAGCAGTTTCATCCCAGTCATAAATATCATCATCTTCATCATCTTCAAAGTCATCATCAAAATCTTCCATGGGGATATCTTCTTCATTTTTCATATGTTTCGAGATATGTTCACCACTGTAAATATTAAGATCAGTAGGGGTAAACAAAACTGTTGAAGATTTTATTTCTTCCACCTAAATCAAAGTTGTGATTTCATACAAATCCTAGTAGTCTGATCAATCAGGGGAGAAAAGCGTGCCCAACACAGGACTCAAAACCATGACCCCCTGAACTCTAGTATCCCACCTTTACCAAATGCGCTACCTGGGCAACTGGTCGAGAGTCTAACCAATGTCAACTACAACACTTTCCACCACTCAATTTTCTGGGGAGTCACCAACTCCCTCCTCCCTCCGCAGTCCCCATGGACTGTCAATGCGGCCTACCTGTGCTCACCAATTGACCTCATCATCAATGAAGAAAATCAAGTGAGAAAAGTGTGTCCAATATGGGACTCGATTCCTCCACCACCAAAACACTAGTACGGTCAATCTGTGTAAATACGGACATAGGTATAATTACGGACACAAGCTACATTTCAGCGTATTTTAATTCCCAATATCCTAGCTCTACAGTCTATTTAAAGCACTCCCATCTTATTGCTGTGTCAGTGTGCTATTTTTGATGACGATTAAGTTTACGTGATGATGCAAGCACATTTAATGTCACATGTGATTCACCCTTTCTCAACTGTGCTTGAATTTAAAGATTTGTGCTACAACTCTGACAGGTACTTGAACGCTTTCACGAATTACAGAAATTATACGCTAAGCCGTAATGATGTTAAAAACTAAGACAAATGATTCAAGAAAAGTAATAAATCATCAAAATAATGGCAAAATACACATTAGCAGAAATAAAGAAGAAAAAGACAAGTGTCCGTTTTAAACCAGTCATTTGAACACACTGTAAAATTACCGATACTTACAAAAAATATATATCTTCTGTGCTAAAGAATTCATGTTTATCAAATATCTATAGGGTAAATTGATAGCTTGAGTCGGACACAATCTAGAGTTGGGCGATTTGGATAATAAAGTAGAATGTGATACTATCCAGAAAATAAACACATTGAGCACTACCGATATTTAGCTTAAAGGAATGATCTTTCATATAACTGCATTTTGTAATTATTATCCTGTCTTTGTGCAGGTTGTATTAGATCTATTACTATTACTATCCGTTTAGGCCACACCCAATCCATTGTTTTATTAGGTTATGGCAGTATTATTCTTTTGAAAACATTATAGGGAAAGAAGAAATAGCTTGTGCCAAGCAATTCCGTATTTTACCCATATAAAGTAAGGTGTCCGTAATTTTCCAGTCTGTGTCCGTACTTCACCCCACATGTCCGTATTTACCAAGATTTGACTAAGTAACTTCAACTGCATTTGTGCAATATCTTGGGCACAGTAAACTATACGATATAGCGAAAATATCAAAGAGGAAAACCGTAAAATATTAACACATAGGTTTTAGGGGTCATGGCTTTCAAAATGTATGAGTAGTTGACTAATGAAGGTGAACCATGTAAAAATCATCCGTATTTACCCGGATTGACCCTATCGCAGCTCTACCAACTGAGCTTGCCAAACAACTGGTCATGAGTCTACCCAACGTCAACTACAACTAAGGACGTTAAAACTTGTGATACTCTGGTAAAAAGTTAACGATGCATTAATCAAAATTTGGATAAAATTGGAATCTTCAGTATGACTGATTTATTGTCAGTTACAAGAAAGAGGGGAGGTGTCAATACGAAAGAATTAATCATTATATCACAATGAAGACTCAGTTTACCTGCCATTTTCACCAATTTAACCATTATCTTCTTTGGCTTATCAACTTTTTTTTCATATCTTAGTTGACAGCAAACAGAGATCCTACCTTCACATCGACTTGGTACATTGATAAACATGATTCAGAGAAAATCTATCCGGATATAGGACATATCCGAAATACTGTTGCATCAGATGCTAATAAAAGAAATATCCATTTTTTCTGGTCTTACTCACCAAGGGGAATCATCTTCAACTTCTGCGTCATCAAACTGACCATATTCTATTTCACTCATATTTCTGAAAGGTTTTAGAAGCACAAAAAAGTATTTTTGCCTATCAGTCCACGCTTCTAAATAAATTTCTTCTATTGTAATGAATCCTACCCGAATGCAACATGTAAATTATCAAGTGTTTTACTCTGTACCAATCGCTCCTGAACAGATCTAGCAAACTGCAAACGTAGTGTTTGTTTAATTCGTTTTAATAGCTTTTTAAATATGCAAAATGTAACATAGAAATTTTAATCATTAAAAGATGATGCTGAATATTGTCAATTTTGTTCAGCCAACAGAGTTTTAAAAAAAATGGTCGAAAAGGCACAGTTGTGCAACACGGTGTCCAGGTAAACATTAACTCGGTAATTTCATAACATTGCGCAATACACAGGTAAATTACTTCTTTCTGTCAAAGCGAAACATTTCCCAAAAAGAAAAAAAAAAATAGTGGCGAAGCTTCACGTAAAATACAAATTTAAACAAAATGTAACGACGAGAATGAAAGTAAATGTTGGTAATGGTTATTCTGGGGTAGATTCAATTTGTTATGATTTAGTAGCTTAGCCTTAGGCTGTTGCCAGGTCACAGCCTGTGAGTGTGAATTTGTTAATCAAAATCCCGTTACCCCTTGAATACCTCTCGATATCATCTATTTCGATGGCCTATGGGAAAAATAATATTAACTTTTTCAGCGCCAAATAAATAAACTCGACCTCTGTCGACAGCTCTAAATACAATTACAATTTAATACAATTAGTTGAAATGTACAAAGATTTTGATTGTATAGGCTTGACTAAACAAGCGGACGGTATAGATCAAAGATCAGACTGCACGTTCTGGGCAGTCTGATCTTGAGCAATGCCGTCCGCAAAAGTCACTTTTCACCAATGGCGCCGAAAACGTTAAGCTCATAGAAATAAAATCTGAATGTAGAGACAATCCAGACGACATTTTGATAAAATGGAAGAACATTTATTTCCATCTGTCACAATGTTTCCAAAATAAAATACCTGTTTAGTACTGAATCTGAAAGTACCTTCATGGGGAGAGGGTTGAACAAGTATGTCACAGCAGAACATTAACATTAAGATTATGATTCACCTACTGGAACCTACTGTGGATTTTCTTTTCATTAATTACCGTAACTCTTTACCAATGGATAATTGCAGGTCTGCCGAATTTTTAAACTTCTGTAGACAATAAAAATCAGTTAATGGGAGTCTTTTTGAAAAAGAAAAAGAAAAAATTGAGAAAAGGTCATGAAAATATGGGATTGTTTGGTAAAGGGTTAAGCAGTAGTGTATAGAATAATCCAGGGATCTTTTTTTTTCATATAGGTCATATAAGACTGCAGAATAAATTAAATGAGTAAATAAGACATGAATACGTGCAACATCAAGATGCTTTTGTTCAGAATGTCTCGGTAAAGTGGACAGGGTACGGCTTAGATCAAGAAGATCAAGCTGCACATTTTTATCTGTACTGGCCTCAAGAACTACAGGTTTGAAAGAAACTCAAAGGTTTAATAAATGTTCTGAATTTCAGGGATGGTGGAATGACGGTTCAAGAACATTGGGAATGGGCATGTTCCATTCTGAAAATTCCTGAGGCTGTAACAGATGAATACTGGAGTGTTATCACCAGAAGATATGCAGAGAAGCAAAGGTACTGACCAGGGTCAAAACACACCAACCATTCTTAAGAACATTCTTAGTCTTATTCTCCAAGATTTCCAAAATTTGAATTTAACACAACTTCTGATTGACTAAACCAATTGGTTGTGTTACTTTCAAATTCAGAAAATTCTAGAGAATAAGACTGAGAATATTTTTAACCCTTTACCAAATGACAAAATTTAGGACTCGACAAATTTGAAAACATTTGCAGATGACAAAATAAATGTTGGTCAAGTGATGGTTTCTGTCATTGATATGGTAGAAAACAAAGTTGGAAAAGGAGAAAATGCTGGTTACCAGCATTTTATCCTTTTCCCAGACTGTTTTCAAAAGGCTACTTCTTCAGGATCATTCAACGTCAGAATTGTGTGGCATGGAGTTAAGTATAGTTGGTGAATATGGACCCAGGGTCAAAATGCATGTTATTTTATCACATAACCTCCCTTGTTTTCAGTGTAATATACCAATTTCAAATTTTCTTATCTCATACACGTTTGATATCACTATTGTGTGACGTCACTTTTGGCGTCATTTTGTACGTATTTCATAGAAGTTAATGGGTTTATGGATATTACCATGTGTGCATCTATTGATGGTTTTGCATCTTCTTATCTATGATTTGTGATAAAAAGAATCTGACATTCGTTGGCGTATGAGATAAAAATTTTATTAAACTCGTCAAGAAAAAATGTTATTAAGCTCGCCAAAGGCTCTCTTAATAACATTTTCCTTAGACTCGTTTAATAGAATTTTATCTCAACGCCAACTCATGTCAGATCCTATATATCTCCTGCACTTGACTGCTTTTTGTCTTGTCACTGACCACTCATGAAAACATTATGGTGACAGTAAAAAAATGCATGTATCAAACATAATATGAGCCACATTAAATTGTTGTGTGCAAATGCTTTAACCCTTTACCAAACAATGCCTGGTTTTTACGACCCAGAGGAAGAAGCCTTCTGAAAACATTGTGGGAAAAGGAGAAAATGCTGGTAACCAGCATTTTCTCCTTTTCCCACAATGTTTTCTACTCTTCTAAAGTCAAGTTTCAATTTTTGAGTCAAGTTTATTTAGTCGTCTGCAAATGCTTTCAATTTGGACAAGTCTAAAATTTGGTCGTTTGGTAAAGTGTTAAACTTGTACAAGTCTGCATTTTTAAATTGTCATGTGATAAAGTTAAAATTCTTTTTCACTTGGGCTGCTGAAACACAAGATAGAGGATAAAGGGAATAAAAATAGTCAGTGTTGTGGTGGCTTTCAAACAGAAAGTACTGTAATTTCAAAGTTGCTCGCTACTTTATATTATTTTTCAGATTTTACCATACAATAGACCATATTCGGGATTTGTTCAACTACTTTGATGAGATTCAAGAGAAATTGCAGCATCCTGCTCTGGTTGCTATGGCAATATTTTTTCATGAGTATGTTTTCGTTTTTTTGAAAGTATAGTGTAAACTTATTATTACATGTATTACCGTACCTCTTTTCTCTTATTTCAATTAAGAAAATAACTTAAAAAAAACGAAAAACAAAAGAATGAATTAATATTCTTACAAACGAAGTCTGTAACAAAGAAACAAATGAACAAATGCATGGCAGAAATAAAGGGACTGGGCAGGATTCAAACCCTAGAACGCCCGGACGAAAGGCCAATACCATAACCACTGAGCTAGAGAGACATCTCCCTAATGCAGCTGTTAGGTATTGTATTTAAATCAGGACAAAGCCATGCATGAAGGAGTGGTCTCCCGTAACAATATGATTGAATGAGTCTACTGAAAAAGTTGTCAGCATGCGCAGGACCATAACATAAGCTTACTGTCTTTTGGCAAGGAGAGCTAAAAATTTAGACAGTAATGTTCCAAAATATTCATCAATATTGCCTTGTTTTCATATGTTGCACATATTTGGTGTAGCTAAATGCGCTGGGTTTTGACCTGTATACTTCTTCGTACTGATAAATAACTAATAGATGGTAATTTGTGAATGGTAAAAAATATGAACATGTTTATTTGGCAAACCCATGATGTCATTTGCTTGCACATTTATGTAACCACTATTTAAAAGCATGGCTGCCACTAATCGATACCTGGGGGGGGTCTTGATTTATATAGCAAATTAGAGAATGGTCTTGTTTTTGTTCTATGTGGACATTTTATATTTCACAGTCGTTTCCCAATACTCAAATACTACTTTTCAACAAAATGAAAAACGGTGAGGAAAAAGAAGCAATTTCTTGTGAGGTTAATTTTCATTATTTTACTTCATATCAAGCTGCGATAGAGTTTGAATATTCATCTTTCCGTATCTCTTTTTCCGTCAATCTTTTTAAAGATATTTCTTGTTTTCAGTGTATTATATGAACCTAAGGAAAAGGACAATGAAGAAAAAAGTGCTGAACTGTTTCAAGCTTTTATACAGGCTGCCTTATCTTTACATCAGGTTTGTGGTTTGTTTGAATTTTTTCCACCATTAAAATTACTAGACAACAACATTTTAGATTTGTCTGAATTGAAAGTATTTATATAGGAAATATGAAATATGGCTCAATGATTTTTTTTATCGAGAAAAGAGAAGAATAGAATGTGGGAAGAGAAGAAAATGCTGGTAACCATCATTTTCTACTTTTTCCACAATACTCTCAAACAAAGCCTTCTTGTTTAGCAAGGGTTAAACCTTAGCTTTAAAAAGTTAATGGATTTTTTTCAGTCAAGTAAGATAATGAAAGTACTGCAAATTCAAGGATGTTTTTGCCAGACAAAGTAGCAGACATTGACAGTGTAGATCTAAGATCAGACAGCACATTTGGTACAATATGATTTTGAACTACACTATCTGCTAAAAGCAGTCTGATCTAAATCTACAATGTCTACAATAACAAGTTCAGTTGTGCTGAATGTGGAAAGGGTTATAATAATTTTAAACCACACAGTCCTGACAACCTCGACAAAAATGCTTTGGGAGACATTGTGGGAATACAGGAGATGGCTACCAGCGTTTTCTCCTTTTCCCACAATGCTTTCTACTGTTCTGAAGACAAACTTCTATTTTTGAGCTGTGCTTAATTTATCGTCTGCAAATACCTTCAATTTGGACCAGTCTAAAATTTTTGTTATTTGGTAAGGGCTGAACCCCAGTAGCTCAGTGGGTAGCATACAGGACTTGAGAACAGGGGGTCGCTGGTACGATTCCAGGCTCATCCAACTTCTTTCTGAGGAGTGATGATAGTCATTGTGACAGGATTCATTCCTCTCTCACTGCTGACCATTATTTCAACGATGGTTATGTGGGAAAGCAGCCAGTGGCTTTGAAAAAATATTTTGTGGAGTATTGGTAAAAGAAACTCTAGGAAAGCATGGATGGGTGAACTGGCTGCCGCGATAACTGAAATAATGTTGAAAAATGGCATACAATATTTAGCAGTGAGTTCAACAACAAAAAGTTGCAAGTGAAGAAAAGATTGTTACTCTTTGAAACAAATGTGCAACAGACAACTGGGACATCAACATGGATTATCAACATTATAGACATCTACTTCATGAATACAATTATGTACATAATTTTACGAGCCATGTGCTGACAAAAGGGGGTTTAATTCAACTCCATGATGCATTAAAGATACATCTTTTCTCGTTTTCATCCAGTCTTTTAACCAGTTTCAACTTTATCTTATGAAACTAACCTCTTGTATCTTCATGCCAAACGTTGCCCTCGACGATTGTGAGGTTGCACAGAATAGGACAAATAGAAGATGCATTTTATTCTCTGGAGGCTATCAAAGACATCACTGTGGTTGTTTCCAGTTTTAAATCAAAGACAAATCCCTTGACTTTCTTTATCCCATACACTCTATATCAATTTTTTTTTTAAATCTATATTTACCCAGCTATTTAGATTCTTTACACTATCAAGTTTTAACAGTGTTTCTTTAATCACTGGCTATAAAGATCGACATATCTTTAAACCAAGCAAGTCATTACATAACTATCAATCCATAAAATTCCTTTTGCAATACTACAAACAGAATCATGAGGGGGAATAGTCCTGTGACATACAAAAAAATTACTATTAGATCTAGCAAAAAGTTTTGACCCATGATAGCCTGAGCAGGCCGACATGGGTTGATACTTTTTGCAGATGCATTAAACCCCCATTTCACAGATCATGGCCACATATTAACAGATTGACAAAAGAATACATTGCTCATCAGATGCATTTTCTCCTTTTTCCACGATGGAAGACACAAAAAATAGTCCAAAGGTAGTGATGAAATAAACATGGTTGTTACAGGGAGCTGACCTAGGTTTACAAAATGTAAGTCAGCTTGTTGTTGATTGGATACTGGCCACAAAAAGTCACAAGACAGATGTTCACACCACGCCAAACATGTATGGAGAAAGCGATTTACATTATTTTCTGGACATGGATATGGCTATTCTGGGACAGTCACCTGAAGGTATTTTACCAAAAACATTTATTAACTCCCATATTTCATACTGTTTTCCGCTGTATGACCAGTAGCGGCAAAAAAGGCATCAGAAGCTAGATATAACATCTCCACATCTCTAGTTTGAGCACTGCGAGAAGATTATACACTAATTCATCGAACACTACAATAAAATTGTAGTAACTTCAGCCCTTATTCATATCAAAAAGCAATAATACTCTATGCCAGTTGATCCAATTTACATATTCAAAATGCGCTAAATAGGATGTCAGAGTGTGGAATGTATCATTAGACACCAAAAAAAAAGAAAAGAAAAGATAAACCATGTAGAAGTAAGAAAGATACTTTTTTGGAAGGATATTAAAGGAAAAAAAATAAGAAATGTTGAAAAAGAGCAACCGCTTCTAACAAGCAGTTCCTTCTTTCCTATCACAGTGTTGATGTGAATTAGTTAACCCGCCGAGCCCCTGTAGCTCAGTTGGTAGCTTGCAGGACTTGAGAACAGGGGAGGTTGTGGGTTCGATCCGTGGCTTGACCAATTTCTTTCCGAGGATTGATGATAGTCATTGCGGCAGGATTCATTCCTCTCCCACCACTGATCATTGCTTTGACAATGATTATGTGGGAAAGCAGCTAGTGGCTTGGAAAGAAAATTGTGCAGAGTACTTTTAAAAGAGACTCCAGGAAAGCATGGATAGGTGCATTGGCCGCCGCGATATAAGTGAAATAATGTTGAAAATGGCGTTAAACACCATGCAATCAATCAATCAATTGGTTAACCCTTAGAGCCAAATGAACCAGACACACATTTTCAATTAAGAAAGAAAACAGAAAGAATCACAGTTTCATGGTCGCTTTTGTTCAGATTTCTCCATTTTCCACAGTGTTTTCAACCTTTACAAAGACAATTCTCATCATTTGAACTATACATTATTTAATCTATTGTGTATAAAGTTAAGGCTTTCCATCTGGATGAGTCCTATATTTTATCTGAGGTAATAAGTCAAGATAGCCTAATGATATTGCCGGAATTTTACATGCATGAGAACTGTAAGTCGTAACTTATTTCAGATTACAAAGAATATGCGGACAAAATAAGAAAAGAGTATATTCACTATGAAGAAAACGCTTACAGACAAGGGCGTGCAAAGGTAATGTTTCTGTAATTCTTTTGGGGTACCTTTCACTGCGTGGATTTACGCAAATTATGTTAGATCGATATACACACCTACGATCCATACTTTACCCAAAGGAATCAGTTGGGTAAAGTTTAGTCAGTTATACAAATATTTATACAAATATTTATCTCCTTTTTCTCTTTTGCCACAATGTTTTGCCTTCTTCCAAAGATGATCCTATCATTTGAGTTACATTTGATTTTTCGTCTACAAATTGCAATGAGTATAAAATGTTGTTTGATAAAGAATTAAGATGAATATACAAAATTTGATATGTACTTGTTGTTCTTATATTTTATTTTTCTCTTTTACAGGTTTTGAAGTCCTTTCTCACAATTCCAAATATTTATGCAACCAAAATATTCAGAGAGAAATACGAAGCTCATGCCAGGGCAAATATTGAGGATGAAATTAGACGCCTGCTTGGACAGGATAAATGAAACATGAGTCATGCTCTGTGAAAAGGGGGTTTAATGCATCTGCGAAAAGTATCAACCCGGGTCAGCTTGAGCAGTCCGCGCAGGCTGACCTGGGCCAAAACTTTTCGCTGTCAGTCAATTTTCTGTATGTCCAAGGACCAGTCTACCTCATGATCAAGCCAGTTGTCAAAAAACGTGGCTGTCATGGATCCATAAGTATGTGATAGCTTGCATGGTATGATGAATTACGGAGATGCATTAAACCCCCTTTTGCCCGAGCATGGCTCATATATGGGCAATGCTCTGTGAAAAAGGGGTTTAACTCTTTACCAAACAACAAAATTTCAGACAGGTCCAAACTAAAAGCATTTTCAGAGGGCAAACTAAACATGATTCAAAAACTGAAATTGATTTTGGGAAGGGTAGAAAGCATTGTCGGGAAAAAGGAGAAAATGTTGGTTACCAGCATTTTCTCCTTTTCCAACAATGTTTCCAAAAGCCTTCACTTTCAGGGTCGTTAAAAGTCGGGATTGTGTGGTAAAGAGTTAATACATCCGCAAAAAGTTCTGACCCATATCAGCCTGCCCAGTTCCTGCAGGCTTACAAAGGTTGAAACCTTTTGCTGTTCATAAGCTTTCTGCATGTCCAAGGTCCATTCTACCTCATAATTCAGCCTGTTGTTAGACAAAATGTTGTCGATCCATAATTGTATCATGACTTGTTTGGCATAATGCATCACGGATTTGCATTCAACCCCTTTTGCCAGAGCACCACTCATATTTTTGGCACTGAAAGGCCATTTCATAAATATATAAACCATGCTCTGACAAATGGGAGCTTCATGCATCTCCATGATGCACTATTCTAAAGAAGTCGATTATGATTATGGACCCATAAAATCCATTTTGTATAACAAACTGTCGATTCATAAGGTAGACTGGTCCTTTGTCATGCATAAAATTGACTAATTTCAAAAAATATTATCCAAGGTCAGCCTGCGCGGACTGTGCAGGCTGAACTAGGTTGATACTTTTTGCAGATGCATTAAGCCCCCTTTCAAGAGAGCATGGCTTATATATCTTCTGGGAGAGGAGCAATAAGGAAAGCACTTTCTAACATAAACTGTGCGGGCTGCACTGGCAGACCTAAGCCAAAATTGTTTAAGAGTGGTCAATTTTCTACATGTTAAAGGACCAGTCTACCTCTTGAATCTGTTGTTGTTCAATAAAGTGAATTTAATGGATCAATAATTATATGACAAGTTGCATGGTAAAATGCATAACAGAGATGCATTAAACCCCATTTTACCAGAGCATAGCTCATTATGATAGGTGACAGTATAGGAAAAAACCTCGATTATTTGAGCATGCAGTAACAAGAGGGCATGATTTCAGAGTATTAAATCCTCCAGGCATCCGTGATAAATTAAGTAACTTTTGTATATAGCATAGATCATGATTTGCTTTAAAGAGGCATCTGTACAGCCAGAGAGTAAACAAACGCTGTTAAGTTTTGACGGTGTTGTAATCTAGTCATCTGTGTTAACGTAGATAAAAAATAAATATAAGGTGTATCGGGTAAAGAAACTGTAGGGATTGGTCTTCGATTTAAACCAGAAACTGTGCTTGTTATGTCTATGGCTAGCCGCAATAGAATAAAATGCATTTTCTATCTGCTGTAATCTGTGCAACCTTGCAATTATCAGGGTCAATACTTAGCATGAAAATACAAGAGTGATTATAGTTTCATAAAATAAAGAAAGAAAAAAAAGTTAAAAAACTGGACGAAAACTAGTGAAGCTGTATCTTTACCTCTCTACCATATGACAAAATTTTAGACTTGTCCAAATTGAAAGCACTTGCAGAAGACAAATTTAAGGTTACCCAAATGACGAAATTTGTTCTTGGTATGATAGAAAACATTGTGTGAAAAGGAGAAAATGCTGGTTTCCAGCATTTTCTCCTTCTCCCACATTGTTTTCCAATGCCATCTTCCTCATGGTAGTTAAAAGTCAAGATTGTGTGGTGAATGGTTAGCAGACCTTCTGTTCTTCATCGGAAGATCTTTGAACTACACTGTCTGATACTAGGTAAGAAGTTTTTGTGGCCAAAAGAGCTTTGAAATTAGAATGATCAATGCCAAATGAGCGTTTTCTACTTACTGAATATCGGTATTGTTTATTTTGTATTAATTTTGGCTAGGAGTACAAAAAGGCCAGTAAGTACTACAAATAAGCAAGAATCATAAACTTGTATTATTAACAGGAGCTGCCAGATTTGAATACTGTCTCTCTGTTTCTCTCAGGGGAAAACTATGGGATGATAACAATATTTTAGATGCTGTGCATTTTATGTACTACAGGCCGGTGGCCTTATTTACAAAATAAAGAAATTTTACCCAAGTCTGTCTCTCTCAAACTCTCACATTTACTTCAAAGGAATAACCCGTCTTCCATCGACTTGTCAAAATAATTATCTCTATCTTTATATTGTAGTTTAAAGTTTAACAAGAGAATTCAATTTGTCAGGAAGAATGATAATGATTATCTTTGCAATCTCCTCTTGAAATGCATCAGTCCACGGTTCTATAGAGTTTTGTGTCCTCATGGTTTGTATGTTGTTTAACGCCGTTTTCAAGTATGGGACGATAACAATATTTTAGATGCGGTGCATTTTTTGTTCTATGGGCCGGCGGCCTGATTTACAAAGTAAAAAAATCTATATAAGCCTGTCGGTCCGTCTGTCTCTAATTCTCACATTTACTTCAAAGGAATAACCCCAGTCTTCCGTCGACTTGTCAAAAAAATTTTCTCTGTATTGTAGTTTAAAGTTTAACAAGAGAATTCAATTTGTCAGGAAGGATGATAATGATTATCTTTGCAATCTCCTCTAGAAGACAGTTCACCAGTCATCGGTTCAATAGAGTTCTGTGTCCTCATGGTTTGTATGCTGTTTAACGCCGTTTTCAACATTATTTCAGTTCTATTGCGGCAGTTTGCACTCCCATCCAATCTTATAAACAGCTCTTGCACAACATTCTGTTCAAGCCTTTGGCCGCTTTCCCATACTTAAGACTAGTCAAAAGACAACAATTGAAATTATGTTGAAATGATGGGATTTGTCTTTGAAAGGATGGAACACATTGTGGGAAAAGGAAAAAATGCTGTTTCTCACAATGTTTCTAACACCTTTCTTTCTTTAGGTCTTAAAAACTCATGAATGTGTGGTACCTTTTACCACACGACTAAAAATCAGAGTTGTCAATAATTATGGAAAGCATTTGAAGACAACATTGTGCGGAAAAGGAGAAAATACTGATAAACAGCATTTTGTCCATTTCCAACAATGTATTCAAAAGTCCCCCAGGGTTCCTAAAACAAGGAACCATTTGGAAAAGGGTTTATACAGGTTTAACTGTAATTACACCTCTCTCTCTCTCTCTCGCTCTCTCTCTCAGGCCTTTCGGAGAGGATCTGGGATTCAAAGTGTTGCATAATAATAATCCCAAATACATAACATAGGCGCTATTCAAAACTTCGTTAGTCTGTGGAATAAAATGGCACAGAAATGAGGCAGACGTATAAATTAACTATTCTTCTGCCGTTTGTGATAATGAATGTTTTTATCCTGGAGAGTGCAAAGCAAATTTAGCCTGCATTTACGTGCGCTCTTATCTTACCTTACACTCTCTGCTACTTTATCAATATCTTCGGTCATATGAACCCAATTCTTACAAATACGCATATCTAAGAGTTGGCAATTCAAATTTGGCAGGAAAACTCTCTACCACACAATTTTTAACCACCATGAAGAAGAAGTCTTTTGAAAACATAGTTGGAAAGGAGAAAATACTCATAACCAGCAGAAACATTGTCGGAAAAGAAGTAAATGCTGGTAACCAGCATTTTCTCCCTTTCCCACAATGTTTTTTCTCTTTCAAAGAAAAACTTCCTAATTTGTGCAACATTCAGTTTATCGTCTGCAAATGCTTCCATTCTAGATCAGTCTAAAATTTTGTTGTCTGGTAAAGAGTTAACTCTTTGCCGGTCAACAAAAATGTAGACTAATCCAAACTGAAAGTATTTGAAGACAACATTTGAAATTTGACTCAAATTGTTCTTGGTATGGTAGAAATCATTATGAGAGAAGATGCTGGTAACTAGCATTTTCTCCTTATTCCACAATGTTTTTCAAAAGGCTTCTTCCTCAAGAGTCGATAAACTAGGGATTGTGCGGTAAAGGTTTAAGCGTATTGTTATAGAGTGAATTGATGACCAAAGTGCTGCAAAGTATCTCTAAAATGGTCGTGATATTTTATTGTTGCTTCCATTATAATAGGGTTGCTGAATTCCATTTGGCACTGTCATGTTTTGAAGTCTTCAGTAGAGCAAAAGTATCATGCGGTATAAACAGAACATGTAGTGTAATCTGACAGGCTTCCTCACCGTTCTCTTTATCAGAAGTGATATTTTTTAACGTTGTTTACATTGTAATAGGGATGTTGCATTCCATTATTCCATTTGGTATTTTCAGAATATAATGTGTTGGAAATTGTTGGGGAAAAAAAAGCATTTCACCATCATTTTCTCCTTTTCAAACGCCTCCTTTCCCACGGTACCATTAAACTCTTTTTTACAACTTGTCGTTTCAACTTCATAGCATTACATCCCTGTCCAATGTCATTCACTTTCTCTCTCTCGTTTAAGTAACTCGCTAGCTCTATTGTTGTGTCCTTACTCTTTTTCACACCACCCATCTCTTTGTTCACTGACTTGATTTACATCTCTCACTCTCTTTTTTCCATCTGTCTGTTTCCTCTATTCTCTCTCCATCTGTTTTGATGTCTCTGTTTGTCCACTCACTATTCCTATCTCTGGTTTCTCTTCTCTTTCTCTGCTCATTCATTTATTCCATCTCTTTCTATCTGTCTCTGTGTTCACTCTCTCAGTTTGTCTACTTACTTTTTACGTGTCTCTTTTTTTATCCACTCTTTCTTTCTTTCAAATCTCTTTCTGTTCATTTACTCTTTTCAACTTTCTCTCGCCTTTTTCCCATCTGCCTCTTTGTTCATTTACTCTTTTCACCTTTCTCTCTTTTTTCCATCTGTGCTACTGTTCACTCACTATTTCTATCTCTCTCTTTGTTCATTTACTTTTTTCACCTTTCTCTCTTTTTCCATCTGCCACTCTTTTTCTCATCTTTGCCTTTCTCTTTCTGTTCATTTATTCTTTTCACCTTTCTCTGTTCACTCATTCTTTCCATCTCTCTCTCGCTTTGTTCACTCACTTTCCATATCTTTTTCCCATCGCTCTCCTGCCTCTTATCTCTTTGTTCATTTCCTTTTCACCTTTTTCTCACTTTTTTCCCATCTGCCTTTCCCATCTGCCTCACTCACAATTTCTATCTCTCTCTTTGTTCATTTACTCTTTTCACCTTTCTCTCTTTTTTCCATCTGCCACTCTTTTTCTCATCTTTGCCTTTCTCTTTCTGTTCATATACTCCTTTCACCTTTCTCTGCCACTCTCTGTTCACTCATTCTTTCCATCTGCCTCTCCCTGTTCACTCATTCTTTCCATCTCTCTCTCGCTTTGTTCACTCACTTTCCATATCTTTTTCCCATCGCTCTCCTGACTCTTATCTCTTTGTTCATTTCCTTTTCATCTGCCTCTCTGTTCACTCACAATTTCTATCTCTCTCTTTGTTCATTTACTCTTTTCACCTTTCTCTCTTTTTTCCATCTGCCACTGTTCACTCATTCTTTCCATCTGCCTCTCTCCCTGTTCACTCATTCTTTCCATCTCTCTCTCTTTGTTCACTCATTCTTTCCATCTCTTTTTCCCATCACTCCCCTGTACTCTTTCTATCTCTTTCTTTGTTCATTTACTCTTTTCACATCTTTTTTCCATCTGCCTCGCTCTGTTCACTTACTCTTCCCATCTCTCTTTTTCTCTCTCTCCACTCTTACATTTTTTTTTTACGTTGGCCATCCCCGGAATCGAAACCGGGAATCCCAGGCACAAGGCCGTAATCATAACCATTTGACCACAGTGGTCGTTGTGAAAGCCTATTCAATCCATTAATTTAAACTTATTATTCGCACCTTTTAAGCCCCCCCCCCCAGGGCCATTACCCATAATGCAAATCGACTGTGTTTATTTCTTTAGTATTATCCAATACGTATTTTGCGGTTAAAAAATATTCTTCTGCATATATGCGAACAAGCACATGCACAGACATGTATACAGACAAAATACATATTCTTACAAATAATGTGAGAAGAAGAGCAAGATCAAGAAGGAGAGAGAGTCAGATGGACAGAGAGATAGACAGAGATAAAAAGGAAGAAAAACAGAGACAAAGACAGACAGACAGAGACTCAAAATATTATCCAGCAATTGGCATCAACAACATTTACAGAAAGAGGGCAGGCACGTGTCACTTAATTTTGAAATGGTTTGGTACTTGTGGCTTTTTGCTACTGCATGAAAAGATCCATGTCATCCACAAATGACTTCCGTCTAAAATTTGGGCTTGTCATTGTTTTCACCTTAGTTATGCTGGAAGGCAGCCAGTGGCTTGCGAATAATATCTTGCGAAGTACTGGTAATAAAAGCTCCGGGCAAACATGGATAGGTGCACGAGCCGCCACGATATATAACTGAAATAATATTCAAAACGTGTTTTTTTTTTTTTCTCTCTACAAACCCATTTGAAAAGAAAACTGAACAGTGTCCATATTCTAATTTACATAAGATTGATGTTGATACTTGGTAATATTAAAAAAAAAAAAACTCTAAGGAACAGATAACTCGGTGCTCTAAATGCCGTTATGTAATTGAAATAATGTTGAAAACAACCTTAACCATATAAGTCTTATTTTCAGACCTACTCAATCCTCTTCTATCCAATCTGATCTTGATCAGCTTATTGTACAACTGATATTATGTTTACCCTTTACCAAACAATAGCGTGTTTAAACGATCCTGAAGAGTAAAGTTTTTTTTAAAACGTTGTGGCGAAAGGAGTAAATGCTGGAAACCAGCATTTACTCCTTTTTCCTACAATGTTTCATAACCTGTTTGAGATGCAATCATTTGATCCAATCCAAATTGTCGTCTGCAAATCCTTTCAGTTTTGACAGTTGTAAAAGTTTTTCTTCTGGTAAAGATTTGTCAATTTTCTGCATGTCCGAGGACTACTTGGTATAATGCGTCAGGGAGATGCATTAGATCCCCTATGCCAGAGCATGTTTCAAATGTGACCCGTCACGCAAAAAGGGGCCATCTGGGAACTGCGAAAAGTGTTAACCCTGGTCAGACTGCGCGAATTGCGCAGGCTGACCAGGGTAGACACTTTTCGCATTTATGATATTTTCTGTATAAAAAGTGGTCATTCTACCTTGTTATACATCAACTTAAATTGACCTGCACTATCGTTGATCTCTTTTCATCTGATTGATGTACGGAATTCCCAGATGGTCCCTTTTTGCGTGACGGGTCACAAATATTTGAACACTTTTTCCTGTCTTGGAATAAACGGCAGATGTCTGACTAGCTGTGGATCAGCCTGGTAGCTCGGTCAAAAACCAACAGAGGCCACTGGTTTGAATCCCCCAGCTGGGCCGATTTCTTCTCGAGTTTTGGTTATAACCGTTGCGACAAGATTCATTTTTCTCTCAACACTGATAATTGCTTCGAGAATGGTTGTGTAGGAAAGCAGCCAGTGGCTTTGGAAGAATAATGTGCAAGGTACTGGTAAAACAAACTCGAGGAGACTATGGATAGCTGTACCGACTGCCAACATATAACAGTAATAATCTTAATATTAGAATAACAGGTTTTAACCTTTAACCTGCTAATTAAGTAGAATGAAATTTTCAAGCTGATATTAAGAAGCCAAATTTTGTTATTTCCAAAAACTATTTTTAGGGAAAAATATCGCCCTAACAAACAGTGTAGATCTAAGATCGGATTGCAAGTTCTGCTTAGTATTATCTTAATCTGCACTGTCCACAAAAGGTCTTTGTCTCGCGCCTAGCACCAAGAGGATTAAGATTCATATAAGAACAATAACTGCCGTGTAAAAAATTGTCGACCAGTATACGAGTTGCCTCCCTTGTACTAGTGTACAACACAAGATGACTGCGTTTGACTGCATTCGATGCATTAGTTGATTCTTTATTCGTTAATTTCTTTACCACACAGTCCCGAGCTTTAATGATCCTGATGGAAAGGCTTTGATATCCAGCATTTCCTCCTTTTCCCACAACGTTTCTTACCATATCACAGACAAATTTCATAATCTGAGCCACATTTGATTTGTCATCCACAAGTACTTTCATTGCCGACGAGTCCACAATTTCGTTGTGCCGTAGAGTTAACGCCTTTTCAACATTATTTCAGTTATATCGCGAAGTGGATCAATGCATGAGTCTCCCTTACTGGCACTCACACTCCATCTCTCTGTCGTGCTCTTTCCCTCTCCTGTCTAAATCTCCTTCACTAACTGTCTGGTTTTCCATCCCTTTTTCTCTGTCTCCCTGTCCATTCTCCATCTCCATTCACTCACTGTCAGTCTCTTTCTCTCTCTCGTTTCACTAACTCACTGGCTCTGTTACTCTCTCCCCATTTTTTGACAAAGTAAAGTCCCAATACATATGAGCCATGCTCTGACAAAAGGGGGCTTAAAGCACATCCGTGATCCATGGTACCAAGCCAGCCATCACATACTTAGGGATCAATGATATCCACTTTTTTGAACAACCACCTTAATCATGAAATAAAGCGGTCCTTGGGCATACAAAAAATGACCAATTGCGAAAAGTGTTGGCCCAGGTCAGCCTGCGCAGATACTTTTCGCAGATTCATTAAGCCCCCTTTTCACAGAGCATGGCTCATATATAAAAGGGAAAAAATGATCGGGCTGGAACCCAGGCTAGCCTCTCACATCAATGGTAAATCCTTATAACGCTGAATAAATCCAATGAACAAATTCAGTCTACAATTAGACCCAGATGATTGCAATGTAATGATCGACTTTTTTTTTTCACAGCGTTTCAGCAGGGATCGTATATAAGATCCCTGGTTTCAGCAAAGTGGACAGTGTAGGTCAAGATTAGACTACACATTTGGTGCAGTCCAATCTTGATCCACACCGGCCGAAGAGGCAGCTATAGTGATGAAGGAGCTATAAGGATGTTTAAAAACGGGTTTTGCGTAGCTCAGTGATAAAGATACATGATTCAAGAATCAAAATATAACATCTCGGGGGGGTTTGAACCTCAATCGAGGGAACATATCATTGGGCAAGACAGAAAGTTTGGACCGATGAATTCTGCGAAGGCATCTGAGTGTAAGTGTCTATTCACTATATAAATGGGTTATTGTCTAAAATGACAATTACTCTACAGGAGTACCTTTCTCTAAATTGAGTACACCGCGCAAGAAATTTGCGTACGCAGCCTTTGGTAAGTAAGCATGAAGTCTGAAAACAAATTTCTCAGAACAGCTTAACTTTACGATTTTAGTAAATATTTGCACAACTTTAAGCCAACTTGTACCTTTGGGATCGTATTTTTGTACATTCAATCAAAAAAAAAAAAATGCGTAACGTGTAGCGATTACTACCTCAGGTACTTTGCGTAATGACATGTACAAAAATTTACCAGTCCAACCTATGCCATAACTTTGTGAACGTGCTTTCATAAGTAAATGGATTATATTAACAAAGGTGTCAACTGTTACTTTTACTTTGTATAACATTACAAAACGGTCAGACGTAGGTTTCTAATAGTAAACGTATTATGATGTACCGAAAGTGTTCAGTTTAAAAGATCGGTTGTGTATTTAGTACGCAGGGACAATATTTACGAAGGACCGCTGTTTGTCGCCATTGACAACCAAAGAAGCAATATGGAGGATTGAGCAGAACACTATCACCAGATTCAAAAGCGTGCTAGTCCGTGTCATTCCATCTATTTATAAAAATGACTGACATTTTATGCAGGTGGCTCAATGGTGAGCTTAAAATTTCCCAGCATGTTGGTAAGTATGCACTATGACATTGAAACCTAGATCTCAAAACTTGAAGTTTGATGAAGTTGTACAGTATTCGGACACTACCAGTAAAAAAATAAGGGGGGGGGGGGGGGACGGGGAGGGAAACACACCATTATTCAAACCTGCTGCTTTTCACTGGCATGCTTCAGGGTGTTCATAGTGAATCATTGGTTCCCAGATTAATTCATAGATTTTACTACCAGTAGCCTACATAAGTTTTTCTGGGATAAAATACAATTTTAAATGGATTCATTTGATAGTGGTATCAGAACAAAAAGAATATCCACTCTGTATGAGATAGCGTCCTGTCAGTCTCCATGAATTAGTTCTCTTTTTTTTACTTTGACATTCCTGATAGTATGTCATGCTTAAAAACAAATTGTGTTTCAAATACTGCAAAACTCTGACGTAAGAGGTAGTTTGGTAGAAAAAATTCTGGGACATTCAATTTTTTACCTTGTTAGGGCTTGAGACATTTGTGGCAGAATCAAAAGGCTTTGTCATGCAGAAGCAAAGCCAATAAGTCTCTTTTCATGTGTACCACCAAAATGTTGAAAGATTATACAAGTGTAAATTGTACTAGGGTTAAGAAGATACCTTAGTGGTTTTATGGCTTGTTAGCCTTATACATGAAACAAAAGAACAGGTAGGATCTACATTTTTACCTTGCTTTTCCTTCAAATTGCTAAAGGGTGGAAATATTACTTGGATTCATTAATCTCACAAAAAAAAAAGACTCGAGAGTTATTGGATCAGAGATATGTTCAGCAGGGTTAGCAGAATCAGAGCTATATTTCTTAGGCCAGTATTTATCTGCTTTCAAAAGTAAGGACATAATGTTTCAAAATTAAAACCTAAAAGTGGTTTAATGTGCTTCCATGTACTTTAGTCTTTCATTTAGTTTAAAACTTTTCAGAGAAAAAGGCCAATATTGAATCTTGGTAATGTCATTTTCTAGTGTACAAGGTGGTCTCTAGGTTTCTTTGGATTCTTTGTCCTTACAGATCCAGTCAACTTTGAGAGGGAATTTTCATCAGGATTCCTGGTTGGAGAAGTGTTGAGTAAATATCAGCTACAGGATGATTTTGACAAATTTTCCCAGAGCAAGTGAGTACAGAAATGAGCTATCATTTGAATGATTTTCAAAGCACAATAATGATAAATTATGTAATTTCATACAATATTGTACCAATGCTCATTCTCATCTTTTAAGTTTTATTTTTGTTATATTATGACAGGTTAAGGCAAGTTTTGTTTATGTTTTATTTAATTTTCAAAAATGAAATTGCATTTTTTTTCTTTTCCACTGTTTGAACTTAGGTAATAATTATCTACACAAGAAACACAATTTTAGATAAATCATGTGTCAACTTTTCTATGCCTTATGCAGTACCTAACTTTTCAGCCATATCTTTGTTACGGGGAAGCATAATTAGGTCAGACTCTGAAAGCCCAGGCAAGCAAATAAACAGCATCTTTCTCAAGTGATCAATGTATGTTACATAACAGAAAAGTTGCAACTTACTACTTGTGGAGAAATCATAGGAATTTTAAGCAAAAGAAAGCATCTGTTTTTTTCAATTTTTGTTATGTTGATTAGTGTTGTTGTTAGAAAGAAAACTGGCTAGAGTACTACAGTGTCTCCTATGCCTTTAGTTAAAACATATTTTATTTCATATAAGTTGAAATGGGGTTGGACCACAAGTTCTACCAACTTAGAATTGGTCCTTTCCCTACAAGACAGTTTCAGTAATTCTTTTTACAACAATGACAAGTACAGTGAATTCATTTCTAATATATGTACAAAGAAAGAAGAAAAAAAAAAAAGGGTAAGGAAAAGAAGGGTATTGATAGAAAAGGAGGAAAGAAATGAAAGGGAATCAGATGGTGCTCTCAGTTAGACGTCCGGTAAAATTATCAATGTTACAGTAGGTGTCAATTGCTTAAAACATTTTGTATTTTTTATATACATGTGAACTGCTTCAAAAGGTAAACAATTTCGGTCTAAGGTTAAGTCAGCACTGCCAAACAATAATATCTCTATATTTAAAGGGTGGAATTCCCTTGTTGCTCTGCAAAGTGAGATTCATAAATCAGAATAACGGTAGCATTTGAAAAAATAATTTTCAGCATTTTCAACACCAATATTACAGTCACACATGGGATCCAATCGTAAATGGTTCATGTAAAGGTCTTCGTTTAAATGACTACAATTGTTTCTTAATTGTGCATGAAGAACTGAGATATATCTATTTCCAATACAGTAAATATTTGAAATTTTTAGTAAGTAAGTTCTGGATTTAAATGAACTATATGTTGTACTACTTCTTATTTCTTGTTCTAGATTGTTTCAAAGAGAAATTGAAGATGGAATACATGACTTTTGTAAAATACTTGTTCTAGCATATATCTTCTCATAATTTTGGCTGTCTCTCAGCTGATATTGCGATCTGTTGCCAACTAATGGAGGAATTAATTCTTCTATATATTGTGGGACAAGATTATCAGAAACTTTATATATAAAGCACAACTTAGAGTTTTTCCTTCCTATGCCTTTGTAAATAAGATTTCTGGTTCAAATAAATCATTATATGAATTTCAGAACAGCAGACTCTCAGCTTAACAATTTCACCAGGATAGAACCAACTCTACATTTACTGAGTATACCATTTGATACCAATGTGGCCCGTGATATTATGACAGAAAAGCATGGAGTGGCAACAAGGCTCATGTACCAGCTTTACATTGCACTTAACAACAAGAAGAAGTCTAATTTAACTGGTGTTGCTATTGAAACAATGAGACCAGCTGCTCCTGCTAAACTAAATGCAGTTGAAAGTGGAATTTATAAAGAGGTAAGTTTGCTTTTAATCTTTAATTTGAAACAAAATTGATTACTGTGAAAATGCATTTCATATCATAAATGTCAATTTTGAACCATCTGTTTATGTTATTACTTTGTAACCATACGTAATGAACTAACACAGTGACTTTCCGTTAATTTTTCTGTTATGTATCAGTGTGTGATGTGAAGATTGTTACATGAATCTAGGCTTTGCTAAGTTGTTACTGCAAGTTTAAGAATTATACCTTCAACTAGCTACAAAAATAAAAGATTATTGCTAATACCACTTTACTCAGGACCTCTATCAGCATAAGAAAACCCAAAGTACTAAAATATTATACATGTATTCCAGATGCTGAAATACCCATATATGCTGTCATTAATTCACACTCTTACATGACTCTATTTGTTACCAAATTGTGACTATTTACTTAACCCTTAACCACACAATTCCTAGTTTCAATAACTGCAGGCTTATGAAAACATTGTGGGAAAGGAAGAAAATGCGGGTGGACAGCATTTTCTTCCTTTCCCACGATGTTTTGAACCCTGTCGAAGATTAAAATTTTTATTGTTTGTGACATTTTTCTATTCTTGTGCAAATGCTTTCAATTTAGACTAGTTTAATAATTTATTATTTTGTAAAGACTTAAATCACAAAATTCTAGACTTTTTCAAGATTGAAGTATTTTCAATATTAGGTATAGCTAAAATACATAATTTGCAAGAGTAGAAAACACTGTGTGACAAGGATAAAATACCGGTAAGCAATATTTTCTCCTTTTCCCTCAATGTTTTCAAATGCCTTTTTCCTCTTGGTTGCTAAAACCAGAGATTGTGTGTTAAAAGGTAGAGGAATAGAATCAACCTGATTATTGCAGAGATTGAAACATGTGACCCCAAGGCAGACTGATCTAGAGTTACAAGAGGTTGTGAACAGATTTCATGAGAAGCAGATTGAGATGGAAAAAGTGGCCTTCAAAGAGAGATTTTTAGAGCAACAGAAAATCTATGATAAACAGCAAAAGGAGAGACAATTACTGATGGAGAGATCCAGAACTATGAGGTTAAAACAAAGTGAAATGGTTGCAAAGATTCAGTAAGTAAAATTTTGATAACATCAGTCCATTACTCTCGTAGCTTGTTAACTCTTTTACCAGATGAAAACATCTTAGAGAGATCAAAATTGGCAGGGTTTTGTAGACAACAAAATTATAGTAAATGTGTCCCAAAGGACAAAAATTGTCTTTTAAATGATAGAAAACCTGGAAAAAGAAGAAAATGCTGGTTACCAGCATTTTCTCCTTTTCCAACAATGTTTTCCAAAGTTTTCTAACTAGACAAGGTTCAGACTTGTTTGGAAAAGAATGAAGATATTCTTATCAGTCTAATAGGAAGACATTAAAAACAAAATAAAAAAGACAAAAAGAAATGCTGATGATATCTAGATAAAGATATTGAAAAACTAAGTAAATACAGATTTTCAGTTTACTTTAATCTTAACTTGTCCAAATTTGGTTCCATTAGGGAAAAGGGTAAATACCTGCCACATTATTTTTTAGTAGGTATAACATGGTAAAAATATCTCTTAACTCTTTCAGCACCAAATATATTACCTCAACCTCTTTTGACGGCTGAAAACATAGTCCACTGAAACTAAGAAAGATTTTGATGGTGTAAATTGAGATCAGAATGCATGTTCTGTGCCATCTGATCTTGATCTATGCCATCCGCAAAAACCACTGTTTTCACCCATGGGACTGAAAGGGTTAAAGTATAAACTATAGAACTCTTGTATAAAAATTGTATCCTTAATATAGTCTTGGATTTTTTTAGGGATGTGATTGCTTTACTAGTCCTTACTATGTTTAGTTTCAGGAAAATTGGAATATGCGAAGCATTACTTATCTGAAGAAAAAATAATGTTCATTTCAGGGCAGCTACTGTTCATATACCTCAGCCTCCACCCCAGAAAACTTTAAAAGCTGTGGAGGCTAAGTCAGCTGCAAGAAGGAAGAAAGTAGCTGAGGTTTGTAAGATGAATTACATAATAATGTTTAGAATTCTTAAGGATTCATTTTAAAGTGCTTAGATTGATATAATACACTAGAATACATAAACCCTTGTAGTGCTGGAGCTGAATTTAATTCGTTATGCCAACAGCCATCGAGAGCAGCCATCAGAAGATGTAGTTTAACCCTTTCCCAGATGACAAGTTTTAGACTCTTCAAAATTATTACAAATGAGCATACACTCTCTGATAAGGTAGAAAACATTGTGGGAAAAGGAGAAAATGCTGGTTACCAGCATTTTCTTCTTTTCCAGCAATGTTTTCAAATGCCTTCTTTCCCAGGGTCATGAAGACCCAGGATTGTTTGGTAAAGGATTAGACTTGAATCTTCATTCTAACAAAAAACAGCCTTGAAATTGCAATATCTGCATGTCTAGCACTGACTTAAAATTTCTATGTCATTTTATGTAACGCTGCAAGGGTTAACCTATCGCTCTATCTGACTTTTCAATTTGTATGTTTTCTTTAATCTTTTCCATTTAATAATATTTCTCACAGAGAACATTGCGACTCATGAAAAAGATGAAACATAAGGTAAACAAGAGCGTACATAGAGGATATTTGTTTTTTTTTTTCAGTGAAAGATCAAAATTTATTTCATTGACTGAAAAATATTACCAATGATGTTTACTTGATTAAATAAAGTTCAATCTTTTTTACGAAAAAAACCCCCAAATATTCTATTTATTTCATGCTTATAACCCCTTTTTTTGTTGGGACTTTAGTCAAAATCCAGTACTGTTGTTTTTGGTAATTTCCCTTTGCATACTCCCCTCATGTAACAAAGCATTACAGTATTATGTAAAGCCGGAGAAATGTAGGGTAAATGCAGGTAAATTACTTCAAATTCCCTCTGGTTGAATGGCACACACTGTTTACCTAGGTAACTAGTGCGAGGGAACTACTGTTTCCGCCTTCTATTGAAGAGTTAGCAAATATGAAATTGGCATTTTTCACTGGTCGTAACCATGAAATATCAAACTATAAACCACCATTATTTTTCGATAAACTACCAAAAGCATGAGGTATATAAGGTAATATCATTTAGAGATAAACAGTTGTATTTCATTGATAGTGATTTTTGTATTATCATTGCAGAATACAGAACACTTTTTGTTATTGTTTGTTTTTCAGGATACACTGAAGTCTGTTTCTGATTTTGAGGAAAGAATGAAGATGACTTTACCACCTAAGGATGATGAAGAGTAATAATCTTTGTTGATTTATGCATTCTATTTTAACCATAAAAGGCTGAATAAATCTAACAGACATGTCTGAATAGAAATAAGACCCAATTACATGTATTTGCGACTGGATAATTGCTTTTGCAGTGTTTAAGCTAAGCAGACAGAGTAGATCAAAGATCAGACTGCATATTTTGCGCAGCCTGATTTGATCTACACTTGCCACAAAAACAACTACAGTTGTGAAAGGCACTTTAAGGATTAACTAATTAACCCCCCCAAACATATTTGCAGTGGAAGACTGAAAACATCCTTGTAATATATAACTAATCAATATGAAGTACAGGAAAGACATTAATTTAAGAGCTATTGCTGTGATTCAAATGAATTACTTGTGAAAGAGATGTAAAACTGTTCAAACAGAACATGAGATAAGATTTAAAACATGGAAAGTGTGACTAGAGAAGAAATAATTTGTCATCAGCAATATGATGTTTTCAAAAATGGTTTGCTGTAGGTCAATTTTAGTCATCTGCAGAGGGGGCTGTAATTTATTAATGAATCTTATCCTGTATTTATGCATTACCCGCATGGATCATCATAGACCTATTTAGAAAATGGCAGAAGTCACAAAAAGGAGATAATTTTAACCCTTCTGGCACTGAACCTTGGTTTAGTTGGTTTAGTTGCTTATTCAGACTGCAGATTAAGGTCAGACTGCAGTCTGATCTCAATTTACACTGTCTGCTACTTTATCTGATATGTTCAAATATGTTTATATTAAAACACCCTTGAAACTGCAATTATTGTATTCTCAGTAATGATTGAGAACTTCAGTTTGAGCCATACTCTGTGAAAAGGATGTTAAATGTATCTACAAAAAGTGTCGACCCTGGGCAGCCTGCCGAATCCGCGCAGGCTTACCTGGGTCGAAACTTTTTGCTATTGGTCAATTTTCTGCATCTCAAAAGTCTTATCTACCTCATAATTCAGTCTAGTGTTAGACAAAATGGATCTTAATCCTTTACCAGACGACAAAATTTTAGCCTTTTCCAAATTGAAAGCATTTGCAGATGACAATTTCAATGTGGCTCAAATGGTGCAATTTTTTTTTTTTTTTTATAGGGTAGGGTTTTCAAAAGGCTTCTTTCCTCGGGTTGTTAAAAGTCGACATTGTACAGTAAAGGGTTATTAGCACAACATACTGAAAGAAGCATATGTAGTTACTAACTGTAAGGGTTTCAGTGTGCATGAAAATTGTACTTTTTTGTGACAGCGAAGGTATAGGAATGGAGTACATCTTGACAAGAGATGAGGAGAAGTCTCCCATGGAAACAATAGATCTAATCAAACCTGCATCAAATGATGAGTACATTGGTAAAATAAGGAAGAGACTTCAGGAGGACTCCTCAGCCAGGGCAGAGAGAGAAAAAAGGCGAAGAAAAGTTCTTGTTGATCAAATTAAAGCTCATGAGGCACAAGAGGTTTGTATTCAAAGTATCAGAGTGCATTTCAGTTTTATCTGATCTAGTTCTTGACATAAATACCAGATTGCAATTTTTGATGAATTGTCATCCACCATTAACATAAACAAGTTTTTAAAGCATTTTGGACAAAGGAGCAATCACTGGTTTCAAACAATCTCCCTTTTCCCAAGGTGCTATCTGTCTTGTTGATTATTATTATTATTAATTGATGTTTTAAGGCGCATCGACAGCTGTGGTCATTTAGCGCGCATGAAGGAAATATTTAGAAATGGAATAATAAAATGTTAATTTGATAATTAAAATCTATATTAGAGTCTACTGTCTTGTTGAAATATGTAATTTTCTTTTCCTGTTGGTAATGCTGCTTTTCATCACTTGCTCTTAAAGCAATTTGAGTCAATTCTTTACCACACAATGCCAAGGTTTAGTGACTCTGAGAGGAGGCTTTTGAAAACATTGTGGGAAAAAGGAAATGTTGGTGACTGGCATGTTGCCCTTTTTGAAACAAATCTTACCATTCTAGCCACATCTGATGATGTCGTCTGCAACTGCTTGCCATTTGGACAAGTTTAAAATTTTGTCATCTGGTATAGGATTAAAGGTGCTTTCAGGATTAAGAAATATTTATCTGATCAATAATAATCTGTTACATTGCATGAATGATCGCTTAGCCCTTGATCCAAGATAAGACCTTGCACAGAACTATCCAACATTTTCCAAGATGTTCTGGACAGTGTAATTATTTAGTCTGTTTTGGAAATGAAAATAATTTATTAGAGTGGTTATCACTTCAGATGATAGCACCCAAATACAACTGTTCATGCTTTAGAACTTCGTCGGTTTGAGAAAAGTAAAAAAAAAAAAAAAAAAAAACTGAGAAAAGGAGTAGTTTCTTATAACAAATATTTGCTCCTTTCCTACAGTGCTTTCCATATTGCTGAAAAAGAAAGACATACAATGTTCTGCCAAATTTTTGTGTTCTGTGTAATTTATCAAAAGTTTTTGGAAGGTCTGAAAATAGCTTGTATCGTGATTGATTTACCTTTGTCATAATTCCAAGTTTTAACGACCCTGAGGAAGAAGCCTTTTGACAACATTGTGGGAAAAGGAGAAAATGCTGGTAACCAGCATTTTCTCCTTTTCCCACCATGTTTTCTACCCTATCAAAAACAAATTCAATCATTTGAGCAACATTTAAATTGCTGTCTGTAAATACTTTAAGTTTGTGACATGTATAAATATTTGTCCTATGGTAAAGAGTTAAGGGTTACATTCTTAACCTTGAGTATTTGTAATTTCCAGGAGGCTCATAGAGAAGAGATGCTTGTGAACAGATTGATGCGTCAATCACAACAGGAACGAAGGATAGCCGTTCAGCTCCTGCAGACCAGACATGAGAAAGAAATCATCCGTAAAAACAGAATTTTAAGAGAAAAAATGTATGAAGAAAGAAGACTCAAAGATTTTGATGAAGCTTTGAACAGGGAAGCTGTAAGAATTCATCTTTAATTATTCTATAAATGAGCAACACTCTGGAAGAGGGGTTTTATGCATCTCTCTGATACATTACCAAGAAAGTCATTATATATTTATGGATCCATAAAATTAATTTTGTCCAACAACTGGTGGAATCATGAGGTAGAATGATCATTTGACATGCAGAAAATTTACAAATAGCACAAAGTATCAACCAATGTCAGCCTGGGGGGATATCAACATGGGTTGATACTTTTTTGCAGGTGCAATAAACCCCCTTGTCACAGAGCATGACTCAAATATGTTTTAGTCAACAAATAATGCCTTAAAAATTTTGCCTTTATATATTTACCTATGTACAAAGCTCTAATGTAAAGCTTTTAAACCCTTTGAAACCTTATTACAAAGAATATTTGTGTGCAAGATGTGCTTTTGATGCATGTATGATATAGTATAGAAGTGTTCTGTGTCCTTGAATATGTACCAACATAAGTTAGGTTTCTGCCAAAATCTTCTGTATCTAGATACATGAATATGGCAAAATGGAAAGCTTTTAAGCCCTCTGAAAGCCTATAGTTCAGAGATTGTTGTTGTATAGAGAGATATTTTTGAGGCATATATCCTATAGCAATATAGAGTTGTCTACATTTGAAAATATACTTGTTTGACCCATTGCCACACAATTCCGGCTAACAACCATGAGAAGAAAGGCTTTTGATAACATTATGGGAAAAGGATGCTTTCTACTCTGTCAATTTGCCATCTGCATATGCTTTCGATTTGGAACAAGTCCTAAAATTTGTCGCATGGTAAAGAGTGCAGCCCTTTGAAAGCTTTTAATCCAGGTATAGTTGTGCAAGAAATACTGTACATAGAGGCATCTATCATATAGCATTAAAGAGTTGAAAATATGCTTATTTGAATTGGGTTTAAACCAGAGTCTGTCCTTTAAAAATACTTGTGACATAAGTAAATTCTCCGATGGTTCTGTATTTTTTTTCACAATGTCTGTCTTGTTTGCACAGGAAATGGCTCAGCTTGCAAAGAAGGAGTACATGGAACAAACACTAAAAGATAGAGAACTTCATGACAAGATAGCTGCTGAGAGGGCTGAAAACAAATACAGAAAACATTACAATGCTTGTGCTGAAGTTTTGGATCAAATACTCGAGTTTTCTGGAAAAGTAGCTGAATACAGAGAACTTACAAATAAGTAAGAGCAAATATTTGCTTCAGCCATTTTAAAATAAGTCACATTTAGATATTCATGTACTATGGGTTACATAGTAGAAATGATACAAAGAGTATTCTTTGACATACATGTATATAGAAACTTCCTATCAAAAAAGAGCAATTGATCGTAACAACCCTTTTTCCACAGTGATTTCAATTCTGCAAAAGCAGAGTTCAAACATTATTAGAAATTTAAATCATCTAATTGGGTCCTTTTTCATCTGACTGAAATTGTCAATTTGATTATTCATTAGTGTTGGTATTTTTCAAAAGCCTTTAATAGTAAATACACATATTTATTGGGTCCGGAGTTGTCATACATCTATGAATGTTGTTTTCCATGACGGATAGTGCAGCAGTGGTTCTTATTGCTAACACGAGGAATCGGGAATGTTGCTAAACCATGTTTCATGCACAATATAGGCCTACTTGTAAATTCCAGTGAATACCTTGAATAAACCTGATACAATAAAAGCTTTATAGGCTACTTACATGAAGTAAGCATATGGCAAGATTCCAGTAAAGGTAAATATGCTAAAATATATCTGTACAAAGCAAGCACCTGGCCAAAGCAAGCACATTTTGTGTGTCCTTTAGGTGCTCGCTTAATACAGGATGAACCATACATTCTACATATTGCATGTTTTGATTGTCAAGATGTCTGTATTTTTGTATTTAATTGTATTCTTACAGCCTGGTACCTGCAAAATTAATTCGAGAGTGGAGAGCCCAGTTTGAGGCAGGAATTCCATTGTATGAGAAGAAAGAAGTTGAAGAAGTACAAGAACAAACTGCTCAACAAGTATTGGAAGAAGAGAGACTCAATCTGCTGGATGAGGGAGATTTTATGGAATACAAAGTATTTTAATTTATTGATGGTTGTGCGGTTTTCAAAATCAATAACAACCAAATGTAAAAACTGACTAATTCACTGCATTTTGAGAGCTTTGATATTCCTTGCAAAGAGATTAGACCAGTGCCCATGTTAAACAACCATTATTAAGAACATTCTCAGTATTATTCTGAAGAATTTTCTAAATTTGAAAGTAATATTTCTGATTCGCTAAACCAAATTGTTCTCAATCTATAATAAGACAAGGAAGGTAAGTAAAAATGGTTGGTAAATATGAACCCAGGATTAGTTGTACTTGTATATCAGTGTTTTCTTGCAGGACCTTGTCCACCAATCTTTGCTAACTGTTTGCCAAACAACAAATTTTTAGACATGTCCATATTGAAAGTACTTACAGATTACAAAATAGATATTGCTCAAACAGTGAAATTTTACTGTAAAAGGTTACCAGCATTTTTCCTTTTTCCACATTGTTTTCAACAGCCTTTTTCATCAGGGTCATTAAAACACTGGAATGTGTTTGGTACGCCAGACATTTGTTCAGTAAAGGATTAAAAAGACAAAGATTATATTCAATGTTACTATGTATTTTTGAAAATCAGTTCGTATCTACACTTTTAAAGCATTTACTACTTCTTCATTTCTGCAAAGTTACAATGTATTTACAATTTCTATCCCTTCACTTTCAGAACATGATTGGTGAATGGCAGCCACAAGAAGGTTGTGAAATAGCTGGACCGCCAAGAAATAACCCTGTCGTTGGCCATGTTGTACAACGTCTGCTGAACATGGTGTATCCACCATCTGTATGTATAACCACAGTAATTCATGATCCTTATCAACCTTTAGAGTGCTGAATTAGGAATGAGCACTTTCCAATTCAGAAAAAGCATCCAAAATATTGTCATTTCAGGGTTGCTTTGGCCTGAATATATAGGATCTAACAAGAGTTGGTATTTGAGATAAAATTCTATGAAACAAGTCTAGGGAAACATTTTTTTCTTGACGAGTTTAATAAAGATTTTATCTCAAACGCCAACTCATGTCATATTCTTTTTATCACATAATGATAGTTCACAAATTGTAGATCAGAAGATGCAAAACCATCTATAGGTGCACCCACAGTAATATCCATAAAACCCATTCACTTCTATGAAATATGTACAAAATGACATAAAAAATGACATCACACAACTGTAATATCAAATGTGTATGAGATAACAAGGGATGTTATGTGATAAATAAAAATAAGTAGTAGAGAGTGTAGATCCAAAATCAGACTACACTGTGGCTTCTGACATTGATCTACACTTTATGCAAAAACAACTGAAGTCAGTTCCAGTGCTTTAAATTCATTAAAAGGATTAATTTGCTTTTTAATTCTTATTCTATTACTGTACAATTATGGTATTTTATGACTCAGTATGGGTTGACTCATTACCTCATAGAGCTCATTTGCAAGAGGCCGCTTTTAGAATAAATGGATGACTAAAGGTTCAGTAGATACGGCCGAGCCCCGGTAGCTCAGTTGGTACCGTACAGGACTTGAGAACAGGGGGTCGTGAGTTCGATCCCCGGCTCAGCCAATTTCTCTCCAAGGATTGATGATAGTCATTGTGACAGGATTCATTCCTCTCCCACCACTGACCATTGTTTCGACGATGGTTATGTCGGAAAGCAGCCAGTGGCTTGGAAAGAAAATTGTGCTGAGTACTGGTAAAAGAGACTCCAGGAAAGCATGGATAGGTGCACTGGCCGCCGCGATATAACTAAAATAATGTTGAAAATGGCGTTAAACACCATAAAATCAATCAATTCAGTAGATACAAAAACATGGTGGCAAAGTGAGAAATTGATCTTTTTCACCACAGTCTGTTGGAAAGATATCATCTGCAAAATGAAAAAAGTGGCCTGCAGTAGGTAATGTTAGCCTTTAACCATATAGTCTCGTGTATAACAACCCTGAGGAAGAAGCCGTTTGAAAATATTGTGGGGAAAGGAGAAAATGCTGGTAACCAGCATTTCTTCCTTTCTTCACAATGGTTTTTAACCTTCAGAGACAAATTTCATCAATTTGTCGTCTGCAACAGCTTTGAATTTGGATAAGTCTTAACTTTTCTCATTTGGTAAAGTGTTAAAGCTCCAATCTTTATCTACACTGGCCGCAAAGGCAACTACAATCAATTTAAGCGCTTTTACCAAACAATCCCCGGTTTTAACAACCCTGCAGAAAGAGCCTTTTGAAAATATTGTGTGGAAAGGAGAAAATGCTGGTAACCAGCATTTTCTCCTTTTCCCACAATGTTTTCTAACCTTTCAGAGACGAATTTCACCAACTGAGCCCCATCATATTTGTCGTCTGCAACAGTTTTGAATTTGGACAAGTCTTATATTTTGTCATTTGGTAAAGTGTTAAAGCAACAAATAAACCCAGCAGTAATTTTCAGTCTAGAATAATACCAAGAAAAGTACAATTTCATGGTTACTTTTGCCTGTAGTATTTCAGCAAAGCGGACAGTGTAGATCAAAGATCAGACTGCACGTTTTGTGCAGTCTGATCTTGATCTACTCTGGCCTCAAAGGCAACTACTGTCTTTGAAGCACTTTAGGGTTAATCTTGTCTGTGTCCTTTTTTCAGCCACCACTAGCACCACCAGAGTTTCCACCTTTCCCCATCAGAGCTTGTGTGCTTGGTAAAACATTTAGTGGAAAGTCTTCTTGTGTTGCAAAAATAGCCGCTGGTAAGTATAATTAATCCTTTACCAAATAATCCATATATACCTGTTGCTGAATTTTAATGACTCTTAGGAAAAAGACTAACATTGTAGGAAAAGGAGAAAATGCTGATTACTAGCATTTCCTGCAATGGTTTCAAATGCTTTCTACCCCAGGGTGGTTTAAAAATGGGATTGTTCAATTCATATATTTAGCACTTACAGATTTAACTCTTTTCTAGACGACAAAATTTCAGACTGGTTCAAATTGAAAGCATTTGCAGACGAAAAATTGAGGGTGGCCCAAATGACAAAATTTGTCCTTGATAGGGTAGAAAACAATGTGGAAGAAGGAGAAAATGTTAATTACCAGCATTTGCTCCTTTTCCTACAATGGGTTCAAATGCTTTCTACCTCAGGTTGGTTTAACCCTTTACCACACAATCTTAAATTTTTAAGACCATGAGCAAGAAGGCTGTTGAAAATATTGTGGTAACCAGCATTTTTTCCTTTTCCCACAATTTTTTCTACTGTATGAACAACAGAGGTCATCTTTTGAGCTCTATTTAATTTGTCATCTGCAACAGCTTTCAATTTGATCAAGTCTAAAATTTTGTTGTGTGGTTAAAGATTGGATTGTGGAATTTTTTTTAATTACTGCTCAAAGGTACAATGATATAATCAGTAACACTAAGTCCTGTATGAAAATGAACACTATTTGCGAACACCATTAGCTTCTTTCCTTTTGTGTGTGCATTATCTGGTAGATCTAGTGCACTTTTGATTAACTGTTTACTACTACAACAAAATTTTGAACTTGGCCAAATTAAAAGCATTAATGTATAGCGTAAATAGTGATTTCAGCCTTTGATAGGATAGAAGATATTGTGGGAAAAAGAGAAAATGCTGGGTACCACAATGATTTCAAAAGCCTTCTGTTTCAGGTTCATTAAAACTCAGAATTGTGTGGTAATGAGTTACATGTACAAAGAACAGAACAGGGCAATACATATTATAGACCTAGGACTCCAAACAAAACTTACAGAACTCCAGACAGAGGGAGTGATTTTGGTTTCAAAATTAAAAATAGCGATTATTCTCATTTAAACCCTATGTTATGGGTACTCATTAGAATTGTCTCATCGAGACGGTTCCAATGAGTACCCACAACATAGGGTTTGGAAGAGAAATAATAGATCTAGAATACCATCACTCACTCTTATCTGGAGCTCTGAACTTAGATGGTTTAGTTTGTCATCTGCAAATGTTTTCAAGTCTAAAATTTTGTGGTTTGCTAAAGGGTTAACCAACACAGCAATGAAGTTGCAATAATACCTAACATATTTGAACAGACAAAAAAAATCTGTCTCATTTATTTTGTAATTTAAATCTTTACTACACAATCAAATTTGAGACTTGTCCAAATTGAAAGTATTTGCTGCAGACAAATTATAGCTGGCTCAAATGACTAAATTTGTCCGCCATAGACTAGACAACATGGTGGGAAAATGAGTTGATGCAGGTCCTTTCTCCTTTTCTCACAATGTTTTCAAAAGCCTTATTTTTTAGGGTCACTGAATGTCAGGATTGTCAAGTAAAGGGTTAAATGCAAACACATATAAAATACTTTTACAAAAAGCAAGGTAAAGGAAGAGAGATATTGTTTCATTTTTTTTCATGTAAATCAAACTGTTAAATATTTTTGTTTACTGAGTTTTCCTTTTTCTAATAGAACACAGAATCCAAGTGTTTAATGTGGATGAATTAGTGAATGAAGCTATAGAAGCTCATAAAAATGGAGAAATTATGGAAGTCACAGTATGTATCCTAAATACTCTCTATTTATACCTGTATTCATTTGTAAACAATCACACTAGTGAAGCATGTTAATGATATGAATGCTTGTTAATGATATGAATGCGCAGATGTGCATACTTTAAAGATAAAGAATGACATGCCATAACAGCATATGAATTCCATTGTTATAGCATGGTTAGAACTCTGCTCAAGCATGGCCTTTAACCCTTTAGCGCTCAACAAAATTTTATACATATCCAAATTGAAAGTGTTTGCAGACGACAAATTAGATATGGCTAATAAGGTGAGATTTGTCTGTAAAAGGACAGAAAACATTGTAGGAAAAGGAGAAAATGCTGGTTACCAGCATTTTCTCCTTTTCCCACAATGTTTTCAAAAGGCCTCTTTCTCAGGGTTGTTAAAAGTTGGGATTGTGTGGTAAATGGTTAACCCTTTACCACACAACCCCGAGTTTTAACAGCCTCGATGAACCCAAAGAAACTCAGAAAGACTTTTATCTTACAAGCTTGACTAAACAATTTGACTTGATAGATCCAAGATCAGATTGCATTTTCTTTGCAGTCTGATCTTGATCTATACCACCTGCAAAAGCCCCTGTTTTTGCCTATTGTCCTGAAAGGGTTGAAGTCTTGAATCTTATAATATTGCTTTATTAACTCTTTCACTACTGAATAAATAAATTGCATTTTCTCAAAGGTAAAAAATACTTTTCCTCTGATCAAGAGACAGTTCGGTCATAATCTAGAATAAAGCAGTGGACAGTGCAGATCAGAGATCAGACTGCACATTTTGTGCAGTCTGATCTTGATCTATACTGTCCACAAAAGCTTCTGGTGTCGTCTATGGTATAGAAAACAAAAGTTAACAAAATTTAATTGAACTTGGATGTTACATCTTGAAAATTCATAATTTATGAATTAATGAAGGTCCACCATACACTTACTCTTTTTTCTTCCTTTGCACAATTTTTATTGTATTATCAAGAAATTTTAGTTTAAATCATACGAGCTATGCTTTTGCAAAAAGGGGGTTGAATGCATCTCTGTGATGCATTATACCGAGTAAGTTGTCACATAATTATGGTTACATAAAAACCATTTTGTCAAACAACTGATTGGATAATGATGTAGTATGGTCCCTGGGTATACAGAAAATTCTCAGATAAGACCCATATCAGCCTGCGCAGGCATTAAACCCATATTTTATAGAGCATGGTTCATATATTTTGTACCATGGTATTTTGACTCATTTATTTCACATTTATTTTATACTCACAGGAAGAAATAGAAGAACAAGTGACAGATTTATCTGAAGTTTCCAAATCAGGTGAGTGTTACATTGTATGAATTCTCTACCATGCGATAAAATCTTAGAATTGTCTAAATTAAAAGCCATTGCAGACGACAATTTATATGTGGCTTACATGATTGAATTCATCTTTAATAGGGTAGAAAACATCATGGGAAAAGGAGAAAATGCTGGTTACTAGCATTTTCTCCTTTTCCAACAAAATTTTCGAAAGGTTTCTTCCTCGGGGTCATTAAAACTGGGGATTGTGTGGTAAAGGGCTAAGAATTTAAAGACTATAGTGAGATTGCTTTTTTTATCAAATCTGTTTAAAATTGATGATGGTATTCAATATTTGACAACAACATCTATAGACAAGATAATGTGAGCCATGCCCTGTGAAAAGGTGGCTTAATGCTTCACATAAGTATAGACCCATGTCAACCTGTGCATTCTGCGCAGGCTGACATGGGTGGAAACCTTTTGCTATTGGTCAATTTTGTTCACCTCCAGGGACCATCCCACCACAGGATTCAGCCTGTTGTTAGACAAAATGGATTTTTATGGATCCATAATTATGTGATGACTTGCTTAGTATAATGTATCACAGAGATACACTAAGCCCCCTTTTGCCTGAGAATGGATCATAATTGGCATGCAACACGCGAAAATGGGCATTCGGACATTTGCGTAAAGTGTCGTCTCGGATCAGCCTGCGCAGTCCGCGCAGGCTAATCCGAAACGACACTTTCCGTTTTTATGTAGTTTTCTGTTTTGCGCAGGTCTACTGAAGAACAAAATCTAATGTAGTCGTAAAGTGCCATCTTGATCCGAGACGACACTTTATGCAAATGTCAGAATGCCCCTTTTCACGTGATGCAAGCCATATAATGAATATCTATCGTACATGCGTTCATAGTAATACATGCATACATTTCTTTGTAGCACTGACAGTAGAAAAAACTCTTGACACATTGCGACCTGTAGACAATTTTTGTAAAGTGCAGCAAATTACTTTGAAAACAATAAGGGAAAAGGGAGACTTAACTCATAAAGAGCAGTTTTTTCACATGCATCTAACCGAGGTCCTTGTTGTGTAAGAGTGTTTTTAAGCTACAAATATATTTTGGAAGGTAATGAGTTAACACTTATTAATACATTCTACAGGGACACAAATAAGGGCATTGATTCACAATAACTTTTTGTCCCTCCACGAATGCTCTAGAGACTTTAAACTTGTGTTACAGAGTGTGCAAGTTCAGATGATGAACTTGAAGCTATTGAAACTTTCGACAGTGTTAGTGAAATAGGTGAGATAAAGACGGTGTCATGTGTAAATATGTTGTAATACTCACAGCTAGCATCAAGTAAATAAAGGCACCAGCTTTAACCCTTTACCAAACAATCCTGAGGTTTAATGATCCCAAAAACTAGAGGACATCTGAAAACATTGTGGAAAAAGGGAGAAAATGCTGGTAATGAGCATTTTCTTCCTTTCCCTTAATGTTTTCTACTTTACAAATTTTAAGATTTTAAGGCATATATGTTTTGTTGTCTTCAAACACTTTTAATTTGGACAGGTTTAATTTCTATCTTTTGGTAAAGAGTGAACTCGTTACCAAACAGTCCCATATTTTAAGGACTTACAGGAAGGATGCGTTATAGAACACAGTGAGAAAGAGAGAAAATGCTGGTAACCAGTATTTTCTCCTGTTCCTTCAGTGTTTTCTACCTCTCTTCAAAGACAGATCAGATCATTTGAGCTTTATTAAATTTGTCGTCTTACATTTCTCTGAGTTTTGACAAGTCTAAAATTTGTTGTCTAGTAAAAGGTGAAATAACAAACTATTGTCTGTAAAAAATACAAAACTGGCAGGGGGGACTACATGTGTTTGATTCATGCTGTCAGAGAAGGGGGTTTAATGCATCATCAAAAAGTACAGACACATGTCAGCCTGTGCTGTCTGAGCAGGATGGCATGGGTCGAAACTTTTTGCTATTTACATTCTGCATGTCCTCAAAGTTTAGTTGTTTGTTGGACAAAATGGATTTTTATGGATCCATAATTATGTTATCATTTATTTGTTATTATGCGTTTTTGATAAAAATTAAGTCCTTTTCTCAGATTATGGCTCATTTTTTTACTTACATCGGACTATAATATACATGTATACAGATTGTTTTCTGTGAATGTGGTGTTTGGTATAGAGAGTTGAGGTTGTGGTTAATAACCTTGAGAAAGAGGCCTTTTGAAAACATTGTGGGAAAAGGAGCAAATGCTGGTAACCAGCATTTTCTCCTTTTCCACAATGTTTTTCACTCTTGGAAGATATGTGATGTTTTGAGAGACATTTAATAAATTGTCTGCAAATGCTTTCAATTTCGACCAGTCTAAAGTTTTGTTGTGTGGTAAAGAGTTAATACAAACCAACAAATTACTGTTGATGACTAAGTTTTGAACCCAGTGTCGCAAGTAAAAGTGTTGTGCAGTATGTGAAAACAAATTTTGATTGCCTGACTGTGATAAATATCTAGAAAAACTCCAAAGAGGAAAGGCTATTAACCTTTCCTAGATGGCAAGCTGTCCAAATTGAAATGCAAAATATAATCTTGTGATTCATTGAATCGCAATTGTTGCGTAATTTTAGAAGATGACTGATTTATACTTAGTCTTGTGTTTTAATGTTTACACGTGTTCTACATGGATATGGTTTGCTTCGGTTGTTCTGGCATTTGTCATGTTTATTTCTTAAATTGTGTATTGAAAAACAGTCATTCTTTTTATGTTTCGTACATGTAATACTTTTAAGGAGTTAAGTTAGATTATTATGCATTATGTTACTTAGAAAATGCATGATTTTGTCAATAATTCAACTGTCACATGTCTGTGTTTTAAATTAATCATATATAGAAGAACAACCTCATGAAGAGCCAGCTGCAGGGGAGGGTGCTCCAGCTGAACAACCAAAGCCAGATGAAAGCACTGAAGGTAGTTTTTGTCTGGCAGCATATTTCTTATCATTTTTGTATTTTCTAGATTTTGTATGCTTCTTGCATATCACCTAGTGCTTCAAGGGATAACTTAGTTGATAATTATATCAATAATGATTTAACAAGACTTATACTTAGTTTCAGTCTTTAACAGATTCCATTTACCCCAACACAGGCTTCCTGCTTGTAGTCAGCATTGAATGTTGCTTCTTCTATCAGGTTGATAAGTAATAGATTCTATTTTATTTCATTTTACAAATTTGTTTATTATGCCAAGCATATATAATTGTTAAAGGCCATAGAAGTCCATTCTATTTTCACATATTTATATGTATCATGTATTTCGAGGCATCTACAGAAAGAAAGCAATCTCATGATTAAGGGATGAAAAACTTCACATAAAACTGCTGTTATGCTTTTTCTAATATTACTGCTATCTAAGCCAATGTTTTTGTTTATCAAACATATCTTACTTTGTGCATTTTCAAACTATATTTAGATTTCCCTGTATTTTTTGCCATATGCTTCGAAAGCTCTCTAGTACAAGTGTTTCAAAATACAACAATATTAAGGACAGTCTGACTTAGTCAAGATGTTATCACTGTGATTCTAAACAAGAAATATCTTTAAAAAAGATAGATGGCTTAAGAGGTACTGGAATTTGAATATTAAAACTCTTTTGTGAATCAATAAATTTGGGAGCATATAGGCCAGCAAGGAACCGCCAAATAAACAAGAGCACATTTTTTACCAATTGCAAATTACAGTTCTTTTTATTTTTCTGATTTTATCAATACCAAGAAGTAGGTCTAAAAGCCAGCGTTTTCACCTAGGCAGAAAAATATGTCATAAAAGATTACTATATCCTTTTACATACCTATTGTGAAGAAGCCATAGTTAAATACAGTCCCTGATTTGTAGACCTTACAGCTGCATATCAGTGTAAAGAAAGCTTTTTTCATTCTTTTTCTTAATATGATACAACATTGCAGATTTTAACATGAAATTTAGTTTTTTCATAGGAGGATGATAAATAAATCAAAAGGAAAAAGCAAATTTACATAAATAAGTAGATGACTAGCGATCATGGCATTTTGCAATGGATTTTGCATGCTAGAGACAAATGTCTGTCAGCATTTGTGGCACAGTAGAATGATAAATTACAAAGAAATTGCATGTCTTGTAGGCATACACGAAACTTTGGTTTTCCATGGCATTGTCAAAGTGTCAGTGTTTGTTAACCTTAACTTTACCCATTGACTTCCGTGACAATAGTTCTTAAGTAAACAGAAGCACTGACAAGCATGTACCGAATCATGCGGGTAAAAATTCAGATGCAAAAGGTCCTTTGTAAGTCAAACATGTTTGTAAAAAATTAAGATCAAGTTTGGTTGGAAAAAAAGCATTGGCCATAAAGCCACAGGTAAAAATTGGTAGGTTGCTAAACTATGTGTTTGACACATATGCAATTTTTTGTCATTGCTGTGAGAACAGCTTATTGTTAGATGTTTTACTCAAAATGTTTTGAAACCTTAGAATAAGCGGTGAGAAGTCAAAATTTAACTACGACCATCTAATCAAGTAATATTGTAGGCATTCGTTTTATATTCAGTTTTACCTTTGTCTCTCTTCTTCTGTGAAATACTGAAGAGCACTCTATCTCTCACATTCAATTAATGCCTGAGATTTCCTTTTAGCTTTAAGTACTGACCTTTCACCTTGTACTACACATCACAGTATTTTAAAAACCTCCAGAAAGAAAGCTTTTGAAAAGATTGTGAGAAAAGGAGAAAATGCTGGTAACCAGCATTTTCTCCTTTTTCCACAATATCTTCTACTCAGAGGCAAGTTTTGTATTGGGCCACCCTTGATCTGTTGACTGCATATGCTTTGAACTTAGACAATACAGATATCTGCTTAAAAAGACTGAAGATCAGATCTGTGCATCCCTGCAAAATAATCATATCTACTCCCTCCAAATATGCACTTAATATGCGCTAGGATTTTAAGCAGAACAATAAGTTTTGAAGCTAGTGTCACAAACTGTTGCTGCTTTATGATTTTGTAGCAATTTTACTTGAAAAGCTGCTTGTGCTATGTTTGAAATATGTAGTATAGTACCAGGTAAATATGGTTCCGATAAAAATAAGTTCCATATTCCAAACCATGTTATGACTAAGGCATCCAATTCATCTTAGAAGTGGCCAGACCTCTCCTGTTTAGGATAATAATCTCTTTATTTCAGAATGATAAGTCACAAGTAATGTCACATGTTTAGTATTACTCTGCATTTTAATATACTTAAGTTTCTTCTTCTTTAATTCTTCTAAATCAAAAGATATAGAGGATATTTGTTTTTTACGGTGAAAGATCGAAATTTATTTCATTGAGTGAACATCATCGGTAATATTACTGATGATGTTCACAAGATGAAATAAATTTCAATCTTTCACCGAAAAAAACAAATATTCTATTCATTTCATGCTTTTAACCCTTTCTGGGGGGAACTTAATCAAAATCCAGTACAGTTCTTTTCAGTTATTCCCTGTGGCATACCCCCTCCACATAGCAACGTATTACAATATTAAATCAAGTGTGAGAAATGTAAGGTAAATTACGTCATATTTCCATCTGGTTGTGAGGCACGCGCATTTTACCTAGGAAACTAGCACGCGGGAACAACTGTTTCCGCCTTCAATTGAAGAGTTAGAATATAAAAATCGGTATTTTCACTGGTCGTAACCATGAAATATCGAAAAATATTTCACCGATATTTCTCGATAACCTACCGGAAAGCATGAAATAAGATTTGAACTAACCTTTTACTACACAGCAAAATTATAAGACTCGTCCATATTTAAAGAATTTACAAACAAAAACTTAAATATTTTTCAGGTGATAGTATATGTGGTTGAATACGTAGAAAACATTTTGGTTACCAGCATTTTCTCCTTTTCTTACAATGCTTTCAAAAGCCTTCTTTCATAGGGTTGTTAAAATTCTGGATTGTGGTAAAGGGTTAATTGTAAAACACAAAAGGGACGTTAACCAAATTACCCTCACAAACACTCAGTCCTCTGTCACTGCAATGCTTTGCTTCTGCACAGCTGGCTTTTTTTTTAACCCTTAAACCCTGTATAAACACTCTAGTGTTTTTTTTTTTACAAACATTGGGAAGAAAGCTGTTGAAAGCAACTAATGTAAGAAGAAAATACCAGTTCCAAATGCTTTCTCCTATTTCCCACATTGTTTTCTACCCATCAAATACAAATACCACTTCTACTGATTAGTCGTCTGCAAGTGCTTTCAATATGGACAACTTGGAAATTTTGTCATCTGATAAAAAATGATGCACTTGATAATTGAAGTGAATATGTTTCTGACAGGACCCATGGTGTGCATAAGGGTGCAGGGATAATTGGGAAAATTTAGTTTTTTTGTGATATTTAACTCTTCTCCAGCTGTTCTCAACCTTTGACATATTTTCAGATGAGTGTAGGGTAAGATCACCATGCACATTTGTGTAGTCTGATCTTGCTGTACACTCTGCACTATTCTCTCAGAAGGTTTAGTCATGTAGATCCCATTTGATGGCAGTAAACATAACAATATCTATTTCCATAACTCAACAATTTTAATTCAGTCCGATAAGGATTAAGTGTAGTTTTTGTGTAATATTTTAGTACAGGTATATTTTTTTTTTTCATGGAAAGATGATATGTACTAAATTGTTATTATTTGTGATATTTAAAAGTATTTCTTTTTTATTTTATGCACATTTTGCATTTTTTTCAGATTTTATAGATTCAATCATATTTCATCTAAGTCTTTATTTTCTCACCAGATTTCAAATATGTGTTTCAACTATTACATTATTTGCTTGCTATGTTTGTAAATAAAACATAATTTCAAAATTATTTTTGTAAAATGTATCAAGAGAGCGTCGTAGGATTCTATTTCTAAAAGACCCTTAAAAGTTTCTAGAACTGAAACTTAGCTTTATTCCTGACACTTTTTCTTTAACTCTTTACCACACAACAAAATTGAAGACTTGTCCAGATCGAAAGCGTTTGCAGACTACAATTTAAATGTGGCTCAAATGATGGAACTTGTCTTTGAAAGGGTAGAAAATGTTGTGGGAAAAGGAAAAAATGCTGGTTACCAGCATGTCCTCCTTTACCCAGAATGTTTTCAAAAGACTTCTTTTTCAGCATCCTCGGAACCAAGTTTTGAAGCATTACATTACCCTCCATGCATCACCCCTGGGAAAATTGACTGGCAAATCATCGTTTCTTATAAATATTCATATGCTCGGGAAGTACCTTAATAGCCAATCGAAAGATCGATAACATAATGATACTCTCTAGTAGAGAGGATAATTTCATTTCTTCCGTTACTAAAAATAACCCTGGAAAAAACCGGAGGTTGTCAACAAGTATGGTGGCTGTCGGCGTGCTTGTCTCCTGTGAGATATGCCATTCTGCAATACAGGGATGACACTACCGATCTTTGTGTACGATTTTAACTGACAATCTATCAGTGTTACGCCGAAAATCTCTTTTAAATGCTTCTCGATTGTGGTGTTGATGGGCACCGCCATATTTAAAGTATCGCTAAGCTTGATTTGCAATGAATGATGTGATTGGACATAGACAAGTAAAAAATAGAAATGATGGCGTATTTGTGATAAAAATAGTTTAAATTTTCTCAAAGAAAAACTGAGATCACCAATCAAAATGCTTCATGAATAATTCATGAGAACGAGGAAATGCCAGCGAAATAACTAGGGTTGATTACAGAATGAATCGAAACTGGGTCACCGGGGATGCTTTTTCAGGGTCGTTAAAGCTTGGGATTGTATGGTAAAGAGTTAAAGAAAGAAGTATTTAAGTATATACATTTGTAAAATTCAGTGCAGTGGGTACGATGAATATCATTAATTTTGTACCCTTTCCTTTATTTGTTTCTCCATCATGTGCCTGGCTGGGTAGCTAAGTGGATAGATTATCTGACTCATGACCTGGTGGTTGCCAGTTCAATACAGGATTGAGGCAAACTTTCTTTCTGGCAATTTTTTGCCCGTCACCTTCGATGCATGTGAGAAAGTAGTCAGTGACATGGCAAGAAAGTTGTGTCAGTACTGGTCTCAGAAAGCCAGGAAACACATGCGTAGGTACACTGACCACCAAGGTATGACCTAGGCTGTTAAAATGGCATTAAACTCCAATACAAAAAGCAATTTCTCCATTGTGTAACTTTTAGCCTGGTTTCTGGTCCAATCTTTTTTTCCTTTTAAATATTTGGACTTTACTTTGTCAAAAATTAGGCACGTGTATATGACAGAAAGAAAAAAACGATCGGACTGGAACCCAGGCTATGTAACTTGTACAAGTGTATAGCAAGTGAAAGGTTAGCCTTTGTGGCTATTGGTGTAACCAGGCACAAACATTTGATTAACCCTTTATGAAACAACAAAATCTTAAACTTGTCCAAATTCAATGTATTCGCAGTAATTGAAACTTGTTTTGGGAGGGGTAGAAAACATTGTTGGAAAAAAGAGAAAATGCTGCTTACCAGCATTTTCTCCTTTTCCCACTATGTTTTCAAAAGCCTTTTTCTTCAGGGTTGTTAAAACTCAGAATTATGTGGTAAAGGGTTAATATTGCTTGTATTGTAAAATCTTTTTTTTTTATCTACTCCTTTTTCTTGTAAAATCTTGGATATGAGTCATTGCAAATATGCTGAGGTATTCTGTATCAGTACTTCTATTTTCAATTAAATTTTCATTATTCTGCCTTTAAACAGTAAGCAATCTACAGCTGAATAAGATTAAGATAAATATTCGGGCTCCAACCGGAGAAGGCAAATCAGAGCCCGTCACACTATCAGCAGGTATAGAATTTGGGTATGGTATAATGCATTGTCACATGGTAGACAACTGTTTATCCTCAGTTTCTTTGAGTTCCACCAGTAGGTACAAAGGTGAAAAATTTCTGTCTTTTATGCTTCTCCAAGTGCTGGTAACCAGCATTTTCCCCTTTTCCTCCAATGTTTTCTACCGTATCAATGACAGAATTCATCATTAGAGCTACATTTAATTCGGTCTCATAAAAAAATTCATTGTTTGGCAAAGTGTTAAGTATTTTATACTCTTTACCAAACCTCAAAATTCTAGACTTGACAAAATTGAAAACATTTGCTCAGGACAAATTTTATGTGGCTTATAGGGTAATTTCTGATTTTCATCTGAGAAAAAAATTTGGGAAAAGGAGGAAATGCTGGTTGCCAACAACTTCTCCTTTCTCAAACTGTTTTCAAAATGAGGTTTTCTGAGGTTTTTTAAAACAAGGGATTATGTAGTAAAGGGTTTATCAAACAAATAGCACTTGAAATGGTGATTAAAGTAGATGACAGTTTGGAAAAAATTGCTTCATTTTCTGCATTATTACAAAAGAAAACAATTTCTTCTCCTTCAAGTATTTCTCTTTGGTGTCATTGGTTGTGGTTTTTGGTCTTTAAAAAACATCATAATAATGTTGAGGCCCTGTTATGACTGGTACAGGAATTGAACGCACAACCAAACACATGGTTGGCAGGTTGCAGCAAGTGGTGGTTGGTGCAGGTGGTTTCTATATAATTAAACTGACTTCAGCACACATTGATAACACTGCTTTTCCTGAACAAGTACAATGAACACTGTTTTTTACATCTGTACAGGAAGATGAATATCATTTGGATTCACCTTAGAAACCTTTACCAAATGGCAAAATTTTGGACTTTACCAAATTGAAAGAATTGCAGGTGACAAATAAAATGAAATTTGAATGATAATTTCTGTCTTTGATAGGATAGAAAACATTGTGGGAAAAGGAGAGAATGCTGGTAACCAGCATTTTCTCCTATTCCCTCAGTGTTTTCAAAAGCCTTCTCTTTCTGGGTCGTTAAAACTCAGGATATAGAGTTAAAGAATATTTCAATTGCCATTATTTAACAGAGGTATATTAGTAACCATGTGACTTTGTATCTTTATATTAGAATTTCTCACTATAAATCATTCTAGATCTACTAGACTTTCTTCTTTTTTTCAGATGCTTTGTATATCTTTAATAGCACAATGTGATGTTAAAGTGTGTAAAGGAAAGCACATGAATACTCATTTCTGTCTTGTAATATTAAGATAAAATTGTGGCAGACTTAGTTTTGCACATATCTTCAAAGTCTATGTCAACCTTTTGCAATTTTCGTTCCATGATTGGGTTCATTTACAGAACACTTGGGATGAAATAAGAGCATAAGAAATAAATGACCCTTATCAAATCATCCTTAGTTCTATATTTCTTGTTTTTGAACATTATGTTTTGGAAGTAATTTTTCCTATAAAAATCCGGATTGTGTGGTATAGGGTTAACCCTTTACCATACAAACACAAGTTTTAATGACCCTGAGTAAGTAAGCTTTTGGAAACATTTTCGGAAAAGAAGAAAATGCTGGTAATTAGCATTTAATCCTTGGTACCAGAATTTTCTCCTGTTCCCAAAATCTTTTCTAACCAGTCAAAGAACTTTGGTTCACTTCTACCTATTTAGTAATTGTCCTCTGCAGATACTTTCACTTTGGAAGAGTCTGGAATTTGTCGTTTGGTAAAGAGTCAATTCTGTTTAAGATATGTTAGTTAAATATCCCAAGAGATTTTGAAATGAAACCACATGAGGGGAGTGGTGAGGATTCATTGGTACCAAGACAAGAAACAAAATTTTAGTCGTTAAGATTATAAGTAATAATTAGTATTTTTGTTTTAACATAGTCAACCCCATATCTGTTGATCTAGTTCCATAGTTATATTTAGAACATTTCAGAAAAGGGGAAATTGCTCACTATTCAACATGAGTAATTTCTGCCATTTCTATGAAGCTTTCCATACAATTCTAAGACCCCTTTATGGCACAAATTCATCGCATTACATGCTTCCTTTATGGTGGGTCAAAAATAGCATGTGTAGTACCAAGATAAGTTGCAAATTTGTTCTTCTTTGTTTATGTTAATTTCATTTTTTCTGTTTTTAATTAGAATTTCATGTAATTAGATATGTAGAAAGTATATAGTACATCAAATTAGATTATGGTCCTTTTTTTCTTTTAATTTATGATCCGTTTAGCAAATGTAAAAGATGTTTATGATCTGTTTTTCAAATTCATTCTAGATTTGGCTTTCATTCATAAAAACATATATTGATGTTTTTGGAAACGGTGACATAGGAAAAGAATGTATCCTGAGTATGACTGTCTGTTGTCATAGATATGAAATACATGTAATTGTTACAAGGTAAATAAAGAATGGCTTTGTGCTCAAAAAAGAATCTTTTTTCTTTTGAAAAAATATTTTAAAGAAAATAGATACATGTAGTGATTCACATATACTTGTAGCTTATAAGTACCAGTATAAAAGGCTTTTGACATTTTCATAGCAGTAGAAAAGCTTTTTGATTTACCTAGTAGAATAAAGGTCAAAATTTACCAAGTAAGTCAATTACTGAAGTCTGAGAAATTCTTTTTTGTAACTGCTTTGGCATCAGTAAGTTTTTGAAAAATGAGAGTGTGTACATTTTTTTCTGTATATGTTTTGTACGAGATGTTATACCTGAATTAAGGAAATCTGATTTTTAAAGGAGTTTGATATTCCATGTTGTGAAGGTTTTATAAAAAGCTAGAAGAATGGTACACAATTATTTTTTTTTAGAAATTGGTTTAATTGAGGAATTTAGTGTTTTTGAAAGGTAAAAGAGTAAACCCTACCTTTTGACTCTTATTATATTTTTTTGTAATAAGCATAATTAAACCATCTTGAATTATTGAATAAAGCATTTCTAAACTTTTATACTTATAGTTTCTCGAACAACAAGCCAGATAGATGGAGTGCCTGGTACAGAACCCTCTGAAACTGAAACCCAACCAGTTGTAGAAGAGGAGCCCAAGCCTAAACCACCACCCCCTCAACGGCGAACAGTGAAAAAGCAAGAAAAACAGGTATGTGTTTTCATGTCTTCTCATCCAGTTTTACACAGAAGTTTCAAAAGTAAGATACAAAGAAGAGTATTTTCTTATTCACTCGGTGTGTATGATATGATATCATGTAATAAAAGATTTTAATTTGGATAATGATAGGCCTTATGAAATAGCTTTGTCGTTAACATAACTAATTGTGACTCTATAACTGAAATTTGTTTTGGAAGTATAGAAAACATTGTGGGAAAAGGAGAAAATGCTGGTTACCAGTACAGGGTTAACAACTGTGATCTAGTTCCCAGAAAAAGCACTCTTTCCTCTTCCCATCTTGTCAATAAATGATTACAAATTCTGATTTTGTGAAAAAAAAGGTGATATTAAACTGACCATTGGTCATTTAAGAAAGAAAGCACATCTCCTGCTGTAATTAATATATGGAATCTGAAAAAAAGATTGTTTAGGGTTTATTTTCTTTATGGTATAACTTTCAGCCCACTCCAAGAGCTAAACTTGGCGTCAAAGCCCAAAAATATCTAAAGAAAGGTGCACCTGTGGATGACCAGGTCATTGTTGATATCCTGGTTGAAGCTATCCGGTAAATATTTCTTCATCTTTTTATTCCAATTGCAAAGCTTACTCTTTTCCTTTGAAAGTTTGATCAGTACAGTACAGTGAAAAATCCCAATTTTGATGGTAAATTTAGGTTAAACTAGTTGTATTTACTTAACAGTCTTTCAAAAAAAAAAAGAAACAAAATTGAATTTACTCCTTTACTACACGATCCTGAGTTTTAACAACACTGAGGAAAAAGACTTTTGAAAACACTAAGGGAAAAGGTGAAAATGCTGGTTACCAGCATTTTCTCCTTTTCCCACAATGTTTACTATCCTTACAGAGACAAATCCTGTCATTTTAGTGGCTTTCATTTTGTCAAAAGCAAATGCATTTGATATGGACAGGTTTAAAATTTTGTCATTTGGTAAGAGTTAATACACTTCACTCAAGTAGCCTGTATATATTGCCTAATGAAAAATGCTGTTTAACTCCTTCCACACAATCCCGAGTTTTAACGATCCGGTGGAAGAAGGCTTTTGAAAACACTGTGGGAAAAGGAGAAAATGCTGGTAACCAGCATTTTCGCCTTTTCCCACAGTGTTTTCTGCCCTATCAAAGACAGAAATCGTCATATGAGCTACATCTAATTTGTGGTCTGCAAATGCTTTCAATTTAGTTGTGTTGAAAGTTTTGTTGTTTGGTAAAAGAGTTAAACCATAAAAAATTCTGTTTAAACCAGGAGGGTACCAGAGGGATCTGGTTGGATACTGGATGGATTCCCAACCAACTACAACCAGGCTAAGGTCTTAGAAAAAGCTCTCAGTGGTTTTGATGCTGCTAATAAAGAAGGTAAAGTCAAGGCAGTGAAAAGCAGGAAATCAGTTCTAGCTCCAGACCCCAGACCTAATCCCCCACCAGCGGACCCTGCTAGTGGTATAGATGTTGTTATTGTATTTGATGTACCAGATGAACTTTGCCTTAAAAGAGCTGCAGGAAGAACAAGTTAGTATAATTTTACCATTTTCATAGCCCTGTTTTTTTCTTCAGTGTTTTACCATGTACATCTGCCACCTCCATGCCCAACAATATTCTTTTTAACTGACTTTTATTCTTAAGTTGTTAAGTATTTGCATGGTTATTTTTCCTCCATCTACCAAAAAACTGCTTCATTGATTTCAGCGAATGTGGTAACCAAATGCTTCATAAATGTATATGCCCAAGGATTTAGAAAAAGAAACAGTATTCTTGGCCATAACTGGGATTCAGTTGGCATTGAAACCTGGCTTGGATAACTAATATTAAATTCAAAGTACGTAATCCTTACCCTGCTATATATTGTAATACAAAAACTTGAATAATGCTATTTCAAACTTATTTTTGGAGAAAAACATCTCCTTGTCGGACAGTGTAGATCCAAGAGCAGACTGCATGTTCTGTGCAGTCTGATCTTGATCTACACTGTCTGGAAAAGGTCAGTGAGTTGCTATTCTCAGCCTAAGGGTTAAACGTCGATTCAAATGATGATGTTGGGTTGATCTTTTGAAATATTTCAGGATAGTTCAAATATTTTAGCTTATGTGGTGCATGTGCCATTTTTGGAGACCTGCAAAAATCTATTAGTCTTGAATCACCAGGCCTAGGGCTTTGACATGGTGGTGCTTTCTCAACATTATGTGAATAATATCCCTTGTATCAAAAGTGGTTCAGCAGCATATGATTGGCATAGTGTTACTCTGGAAGCTTTGGAAGATAAGCTTGTATAGAAACTACAAGGTGTACAAATTTTAGCTCTTCGGTCAAAACTGGCCTTACTTCTAGAGTCAGGTGTTACAATGAGTTATAGATCGGACAATAAAAAATTCTGCTCATGCCAAATCATAGGCAAAATAAACTATGATGTTTGATGTAAAGTATTAACAAAATACATTCAAGTAACTCTTGCATGTATGATAAAATTTAACCTTGAAGAAAAAAAGAGGCTCAGATAATTAATAAAGTTAATATAATTCAAAGAGTATGGATCAAACCCATTATGCATAGAGCTTTAAACCTTCAGGTTTCTTTCACAGTTACATATTCTTTCGCAGCCAACATAGATCAAGGTAAGGCTGCACAAAACATGCAGTGTGATCTCTTATGTACATGGACTGCTGTGCTAAGACATCCTGGCAAATAGCAACCTTAAAACAGCAGTTATTTTTGTTTTTTTTTTTGAGACTGAAAATTTTGATTTCATAATGTATGTTTGGAGCACTATGGACTGATACATTTTTCAGAAACAGTGCAGTCTGATAAACAATATCAAGAGGAGTTTAACCCACCTCCAGATGGTAGTGCTACAGGCATAGGGAGGCATGAAAAAGTAGTTCCAGTGGAAGATGCTGCGCATGACCAAGAACAAATACAGCACAGGTTTGTGTTGTTCCACTTTGATTTAGTATAGGATCAGGGCCTGTATTCACCAACCATTCTTAAGAATGTTCTTAGTCTTATTATGTCTCCCTCCCCGTCAGGTAGGGACATATTGATTTTCCCCTTGCGTCCGTCTGTCCGTCCGCCTGTCCGTCCATCTGTCCGTCTGTCCGTCCGGCCGTCACAAGTCGTGTCCGCTCTATAACTCGAAAACCTTTTAAAATATTTTGATAAAACGTCACACATTTGTAAAGCACCATGAGATGAAGTGTCATGCACAAGAACCATAACTCTGGCTTGTTTTTCGAGTTATTTCCCTTTGATTATTTTCCTTACTCATTTTACGTACAATTTCGTGTCTGCCCTGTAACTCAAAAACCGTTGGAGAAAAATGACCATTATTTCAGTTAGAAATTGCCTTGGTGACATATCAACCCTTGTGACACCAAAAAGGGGGGAGACATCTGTTTTTTTTGTACAAAAACAAGTTCTAGTTTTACAGGATTTTCTAAATTTGAAAGTAATACAACTTTTGATTGGCTAAACCATTTGGTTTGGTGACAACTAAAGTTGCTTTTGTGGCTGGTGTAGATCAAGATCAGACCACAAAATGCACAGTCAGATCTTTGATCTACCCTATCCATTTTGCTGCATAATCTGTAGACAAAATCAACCTTGACATTGTATTTACTTGGATCTACACTTCCACTTTGCTGAGACATGCTAGACAAAATCAACCTCGACACTGCATTTATTTGGGTCTTCTTTCTACATTTAAAATGTCTGTTTGGTTTATTTGATGCTAAGAGTTTAGAGTATTGGAATATACAGTGAATAATGACCCTTGTGCATGACATGTTCTGTCTCAAAGCAAACTGAAAAAGGGTTGAAAACATTATATCCTGCAGACTGTCAGACAGACTACCGGTACTTGTGAAAGCTTTGTGGAAAATGGGGGAATTAATGTTAATCAATAATTTTGCCAAAGTAATTATATGTGTATTATAGCATAGCCAAGACTATGAAGAATCCTATCACATTTCTCTTTTGGCTGTGTCAAAGAATTGATTGTAAAACTGATCTGTAAAATTTGCCATGTAAAAATTTGTTATACATGTACTAAAGCCTATAATTTATGTACAGAATCACTGGTTATCTGGATAACTGGCCCAAACTAGAGAAATGGTTTGTTAAGTTTGGTACCCTACAGAGGGTCGACGGATCCCAGCAAGCTAGAAGTGTGCAGTTAGAGGTGGAGAAAATCCTTGAGGATACTCTCAATAAGGTGAGTTATAGTCATTTTATCCTTTACCAAACAACAAAATTTTGGACTGGACCAAATTGAAAGCATTTGCAGACAACAAATTGCATGTAACTTAAATGATGATTTCTGTATTTGATAGGGTAGAAAACGGAAAAATGCTGGTTACCAGCATTTTCTCTTTTTCCAATGATGTTTTCTACCCTTCCGGAAACAGTTATTTAGTATTTCAGTTATTACAGACAGACAGATTGAGTCAAAACCAAACTTCTCTAAAATCATGCAATATGGTCTATAGTTTGCAGTGTTTGTTACTAAATATAACATTCTTGCTCCAACACCTTAGTCATTGCAATACATGTATTACCAGGCTTTTTTTGTAGTTCTGAAAGAGATAGACCAGGGCCAAACATTCGTAAGAACATTTGTAGTGTTATTCTCCAGCTTTCTAAATTTAAAAGTAATGCAACTCCTGATTGGCTTAACCATTTTGTTAAGCCAGTCAGAAGTTGTGTTACTTTCAAATTTAGAAAATCTTGGAGAGTAAGACCAAAAATGTTTTTAAGACTGGTTAGTGAATATGAACCCAGTTTATTCATCCAGTAGTTTGAATGTTATACCTTAGAGCCCTGAGTTAACGAAATTGAAAAAAATGGGCAAAATATCACAATGTCAATACTATGTAACATACTAGCGGTCAGTATATATTAAGATCAGACTGCTCTTTTTGTGCAGTCTGATCTTGCGTTTACACTATCAGTAAGGACAACTAAAGCCGTGAGCACTTTTACCATTTACCAAACGACAAAATTTTGGACTCATCCAAATTGAAAGAATCTGCAGATGACAAATTAAATGTGGCTCAAACAATGAAATTGTCTCTAAAAGGGTAGAAAACCTTGTGGAGAAAACGCTGGTTACCAGCATTTTAATCTTTTCCTATAATGTTTTCAAAAGCCTTGTTCTTCATGGTCATTCAACGGTGTGGTAAAGGGTTTAGGATTAACGAACAATATAATAAGGTCAGAATGTTGTCAGTTCATGCTTGTTTTCAGTTACAAGGCAAAGACCAGGAAAGCTCAGAACAACCTGAACAGACAGAAACAGTGGAGGAAAAGAAAGAGGAGGTAACTCTGCAAAATCATCTGGATGATGAGCCATGCTCTGTAAAAAGGGAGTTTAATGCATCTGCAAAAAGTATCAAACCAGGTCTGTCTGTTCAGTCAGCGCAGGCTGACCTGAGTTGAAACTTTATGCTTTTGGCAATTTTTGCTTTCGCATTTTGCTTTTGGTAAATTTTCGGCGTGTCAAAGTACTAGTCTACCTTATGATTCAGTCGGCTGTTAGACAAATTACATTTTATGGATCCATAATTACCTGATGACTTGCTTGGCACAATGCATCACAGAGATGCATTAAACCCACTTTTACCAGAGCATGGCTTATTTATAACTTGTGACTCTTGGTGACAGAATTTTGTATTTACTTACCTATTGCTGTAATTGCTGTCATGTATTCTCTGATTTTCAACCTATCAACAAACAGTGTAATTACACACACAAAAAAAAAATACTTTGGAAAAAGGAAAATTAATATTTTCAAGAAGAATGGACAACATTGGGACAAAAGGGCAATTGCTCATTACACCTTTGTGTCACCTGCTCTAAATATTAGAGTGTCATGCTTCTTTACCAAACAATTCTGATGGAAACATTGTCATACTAACTGCAAATTCCTTTAACCTGAAAAAGTAATATTTGTGCAAAAGTCAAATAAATGATATTCATGCTTTCAGCCTCCCCAACCCCCACCAGAGCCTCCCAAAACTCCTCAACCTGAAGAGAAATCAAGCAGGCCAAGTTCAAGGAAAGGTTAGATATTAGCTTAATCAAATCTATTTCGTAAAGCTGCCATATTTTTTCAGATTTTGGTGCAGAAAAAGTGATTTTGAGAACAACAGTGATAAACATTATGAAACAGACACTGAATTGATATATTTCAGTGGAGGATTAAAAATGGTTGGCTTTGTATTCAATTTTTTTGACAGTAATGAAAACTGAAAATATTAAAGAGACTTTTTACTTCCTTCTGAAATGTAATTGCAGCAGACAAGTGAAACAATTGTTGCAAAAGAAGAAATCACTTATTATGAGCAGATCTCCTTTTGCCAAAATATTTCTAAAAGTAATCTGCTGCAGTATGGAAAATTATGAAATGTTTGAGGTTATGCTATGAAAATATTGATTTGCTTTTATAGACATTCTGCGAGCTGAAGGTAAGTATGTAGGGAACCAGGATAATGAGATTGGATCTACATGGTTCATTTTTGAAAATGAAGTTGTCTTGATAATGTTGAAATTTCTGTTCCAATTGTTAAATTTCAATATCATACAATAACTCCAACTACATGTATAACCATTGCTATTCTTGTGGAAAGTTTAGATCAAGTTAAAGATTCATGTGAGGCGTTTAGTTTTTATATTTTCCTTTCTAAAAAACTAATTAGATTAACCCTTTACCTAACAATTCTGATTCTTAACAGCTTTGAAGAAGAAAGCTTTGAAAAACATGGTAAGAAAAGGAGAAAATGTTGGTAGCCAGCATTTTCCTCTTTTTTCCACAATGTTTTATGCACTTTCGAAAACAAATTTTAGTTTTTGAGTCACATATAATTTAGGGTCTGCAAATGCTGCCAATTTAGATAGGTCGAAAAAATTGTTGTTTGGTGAGAAGAAAGTATTAATGTAAGCTTGGAAATAGTCTTTTGATCACATGTCATGGGCTATGTGGTTGGCGTGCTGTATGAATGTTTGATTACTTTATTTTTCAATCCTGGGCTCTCTTTGCAAATTGTAGATCTTATAACTCTTTACCACACAGCAAAGTTTTAGACTGGTCCAAATTCAAAGCATTTGCAGACAAAATAAATGTGACTAGAAAATTGAAATTTATTTTAGGAAGGGTAGAAAACATTGTGGGAGAAGGTGAAAATGCTGGTTATCAGCATTTTCTCCTTTTCCCACAATGTTTTCAAAAGCCTTTATCCTCAGGGTTGTTAAAAGACGAAATTGTGCGGTAAAGGGTAAACTCAAAATGCTTTAAGTTGTTTGGTAGAAACTTGACTGTTGTAAATTACCATACTACCAGAATGAAGTTGGAAATTTCACTCTTCTGCAATTTGAAATTTTGGTTCGACATATTTTCAGTCTGATTTCCTATGTTGGTCTTTATCATTTATAAACCATTTGTGTTCAGTATTTTATGATCCATTTCTGTACAAAGTGACTTTTTACAAGTCTTCTGCAGTTGACAGACTTAAGAAAAAGTTCTGTTTATGGGATCAATTGCCTGTAACCAACATTTTCTCCTTTTCCTATAATGTTTTCTACCCTTTGATAGAAAAATTTCAGGTTTTGAGTATCTTTTACTTTGTTGTCTGCAAATTCAATCAAGTTAGTGTAAAATTTTGTCGTTTGGTAAATACGAAATATCATGTAGTAACTTTCCTAGTGCTTGTATTTAATTCGAACAGTGTGAGAAAATTTGATATGGCGCGAGACCAAACATCAAGCACAATGTTAAAATTTTCTTAAGAGGCGAGAAGTAAATACAAGCACCAGGAAAGTTACTACAACATAATATTCCTTTTATTATATACCTACAACTTTCAACTTCAACATTTTGTAATTAATGACATTTTATTTTGAAAACAGTAAACAAAATGAGACAATAAATAGTATGAAAGGTAGTAAGTCTGTTTTTGTAAATGGCTGATTAATATTACAGTGTAACATTTTGACTAATCAAATCACAAATCATTACATGCTTAGTCTGTGCGCGAGTTTCGTCATTGCACCGTATTTGGAATCATAATTCACAATGTGTAGGTACGGATTTTTCTTCTGTCGTGTGTGTTATTCTGTCCGGTTGCTACGCATGTATTTTGAGCCAAAAAATTTACTGGTCTATAATAAAGAGTCAAACCTTTTAAACTCCATGTTGATTATCCATATTCAACTAGGATTCTTACAGTCATCAGCTGCAAATTAGTGTCAGGTGTGAATGAGTTGACCCTTTGATACACTTTGAATCCTGAGTTTTAATGACCCTGAGGAATAAGGCTTTGAAAACAATGTGGGAAAAGGAGAAAATGCTGGTAACCAGCATTTTCTCCTTTTCCCACAATGTTTTCTACCCTATCAAAGATGAATTCCATAATTTTAGTCACATTTAAATTGTCATCTGAAAATGCTCTCTGCTCCGACAAGTCTACATTTTTGTCATGTGGTAATGAATTAACACTTTACCACACGAGCATGAGTTTTAACGACCCTGCAGGAGAAATCTTTTGAAAAGAATTGTGGGAAAAAGAGAAAGTATTGGTAACCAGCATTTTGTCCTTAACTAATATGTTTTCTATCATATCAGAGAACCTAAGTATGTTTGCACCAATTTTGAATTTGTCATCTACAGATGTTTTGAATTTGGACGAGTCCAAAAGTTGTGGCATGGGAAATGGTTAACTTGTATGATTTTGTTTCACTTTCCAGGTTCAGGGAAGAAAGGTTCTAGATCTTCCTCCAAGGAATCAAGAAGTAAATCTCCCAAAGATAAAGACAAGAAACGAGACAAGAGTGGATCTCCAAAACGCTCAGCCAGTCCCAAAAAGGGAGACAGTGGAAAGAAAGGAAGCAGAGGTATTGTTTGGAGTTATCAGCTTTTTTAAAGACACTATCTCTTTTTCAGACGACAAAGTTGTAGACAAGTTCAAATTGAAAATGTTAGCAGAAGACAAATATGATGTGGTTCAAGCAATGATACCTGTCTTTAGAACTTTAGAAAAACATTTTTTTAGGATTGTTAAAACATAGGATCGTGTGGTAAAGGGATTTAGGAAAGAAATTAATGATTACATTATGTTGCATTCTTCCACACTATTTCTGTGGAAGCAATACAGTATTATGTATATTTTGTTCAATTTTCACCTAAACACTAAAGAACCCAAAGTCTTTGGGGTTTTTTATGTTGTTTGTTTTATAATCTCTACAGTGTAACAAATTGTACCTTTGTTTTAACCTTTTACAACACATTGCCAGTTTTCAACAACACTGAAGAAAAAGGCTTTTGAAAGCATTGTCGGAAGAGGAGAAAACCAGGATTTTTGTCTTTTCCCACAATGTTTTCTTCTCTTTCAAATACAAATTCCAGCATTTGAGATACATATAATTTGTCAACTGGAGGTAGAGTTATTCAAAGTCTCTTCATGAAAAAGTCACGTACATGTAGTTACACATGCAGTAAACAATTATTACATTTCTACATTACATATTTTATAGGGTCCTCCCCCAAGTCTAAGAAAAGATCTGGCAAGAAGAAGACCCCTGAGCCTGAACCAGAGCCTGAGCCTGAGGTACCTGCTGGTCCCCCACCCCCTCAACCTGGGTCTGAAGAATGGGAGTTTGTCGATGAAAAGATTGAAGAGGTGAATAGATAGTTGTAACTTCATTAAAACAGTACATGAGTCAGGCTCTGTGAAAAGAGGTTTAGTACATCTGCAAAAAGTGTCGACCCAGGTCAGCCTGCACAGTCAGTGCAGGCTGACCTGGGTTGAAACTTTTTGTTGTTGGTCAGTTTTCTGAATCAAAGGACCAGTCTACCTCATGTTGCAGTCGGATTTTATGGATCCATAATTATATGATGACGTGCTTGGTTTAATGCATCACGGAAATGCATTAAACCCTCTTTTGCCAGAGTGTGGCTCAAATAAAGTTGTACACAAATTATCCGAAATATTAAAGCAGCATGAAAGTTAGAACAGTGGAAAAAATACCTGCCAACTGTATTCTCATAGAAATTGTATGCATTTCCATAGACTGGAAATTATTTTATGACAGGCTCTTTTAGAGACACTGTTAGAATTCTGAAGCTTTATTGTTGAATGTGATAATTTCTTTTAAAATCTGTCTTTTTACTCACAAAATCATTCATATCAAAAATGTAAAAGAATGCAGTTTTATCATTGTAGAACAAAGAGAACTTCAGAGATTTAATTTGTATTCATATTCTTTCTTCAGCTAGGCTGTATTTTAAGAAAATGTTTAGGTATTACCATAATCCTGGCATCCTCATGAACAAATTTTTGACGTTTTGTAGTATTTCTGTAATTACTGAAGATATTTACCTCAAACTTGCACTTGTTGTTAACTATCAAAAAGGGAATTGATATTACAGGAGCAGGTAACCATCAAAATATTTTTTACACAGTTATGCACCTTTTTCCAAGTTATAATTTTCAAAAACATTGACCTTTTAAAATATCTCTGTAATTACTGAAGATATTTACTTCATACATACACTTGTTGTTAACTATCAAAAGGGGAACCCATACAGTTGGGGGAGGGAACCATCAAGATATTCTGTGAGACAGTTATGCACCTTTTTCGACTTCAACTTGGCACCTGCATGCAGCGCTCTTATTTTGAATTCTTTGAACTGTTAGCCACTTTCACATTATTATATTCCAGCAAATTGCCAAAGTTCTTGCTGACCACTGGGATAGTGTTGAAAAGACCTATATCAAAAATGGTAAATTTGTCTTCAGAAAGATCAGAGATGAGAGAGAAAATATCTATAGATATTTCTTCCAAATTAGGTAATGTTATTAGAGTTCTATTCTGAAGAAATTTGCAGCAAGCTAATGGTATTAAAGATATTTAACACTTTACCACATGATCCTGAGTTTTAACAACCCTCACAGAGAGGCTTTAGAAAACATTGTGGGAAAAGGAGAAAATGCTGGTAACCAGCATTTTCTCCTTTTCCCACAACGTTTTCCGCCCATTAACTCACAAAACATCATATTAGCAACATTAAATTTGTCGTCTGCAAATAGTTTAAAATTGGACCAATCCATAATTTTGTCAATTTGGTAAATGGTCAAAAGAAATACAGAATTGTTTTGATTACATTGTTTTTTGTTATTCTAGAGTGAAGTGGAGTTGTATTTCAATATCAGATATCTTGAAGTTATAAAGTCTTTGCCACAGGACAGAGTTTCAGACTTATCCAAATTGAAAGCATTTGCAGATGACAAATGTTGCTCAAGTAATGAATGTGTCTCTGCCACGGTAGAAAACAATGTTGGAAAAGGAGAAAATGCTGGTTACCAGCATTTTCTTTTGTTCCAACAGTGTTTTCAAAAGCTTTCTTAAAAAGTCCTATTTTCTTACTATAAGCCAACAATGGTTTCAAAAGCGTTCTTAAAAAGCCTTATTTTCTTGTTAAAAGCCAGTCATAGAAGGAATCCAAGTTAGACTGCAATCTATATCAATCTTTACCTAACGACAAAATTTTAGACTGGTCCAAATTGAGAGCATTTGCAGACGACAAATATTTCTCAGATGGCAAGATTTGTCTATAATGCGTTTGAAAACATCGTGGGAAAAGGAGAAAATGCTGGCTACCAGCATTTTCTCCTTTTCGCACAATGTTTTCAAAAGTCTTCGTCTTCAGGGTCTTTAAGACAGGGGATTGTTTGCTAAAGGGTTAAAGTTTGTGTGTTCAATTGTTTTTTGAATAAGTTTGCTATGTGAATTTCAAATATCTAGTCAAACTCAATATTTTACTAGTAAACTGTCTCTATTATATTGCAGAAAAGACTATTTAGCCTACCTTAGAAGACCAGATCATAAACAGGAGTTTGTTGCTCAGTTCCAGAAGGTAACAGGAAATATTTGTAAATGTTTTACTTTTTCCATGAACCTAAGGAAGGTAGCTTTTGAAAACATTGTGGGAAAAGGAGAAAATGCTGGTAACCAGCATAATCAGCATTTTATCTTTTTCTATCATTGTTTTGTTTCCTTCCACAGAAACATATTGTCATTCTGCACACATTTAAATTGTCGTCTGCAAATGCTTTGAATTTGGATGAGTCTGAAATTTTGTCATGTGGAAAAAGGTTAAATCTTTATCAAACAAAAAATTATGGATATGTCCAAATTGAAAGCATTTGCAGACAACAAAATAAATGTGACTCAAAATTTAAATTTGTTTTCTGAAGGGGAAGAAAACATTGTGGAAAAAGGAGAAAATACTGGTTGCCAGGATTTCTCCTTTTTCTACATTTTTTTTCAAAAACCTTTTTTCTCAGGGTCGTTGAAACTCGGGATTGTTTGGTAAAGGATTAAATAGTGCACATTTAGGTATCAAGAAAATGAATGATCAATTTCTGTTGTTTGTGATTAGTTTTTTATGAATTGCCATGGATCATTTAACGTCTTCAGGCAGAGCTCCAGGGGGAGAGATGGTATTCTAAATCCATTATTTCTCTTTCAAACCCTATGTTGTGGGTACTCATTAGAATTGTCTCAATGAGACGATTCTAATGAGTACCCATAACATAGGGTTTGGTGGAAAATAATTCATATTTTTAATTTTAAAATCAAAATCACTCCCTGTATCTGGAGTTCTGTTCAGGTATAAGTGCTACTTTACAACAGAATCTAATTACATGTAGTACAGTACTGTTTTACTAATTCACTCCTTGCTCTCTTCATGACACTTGCCCCAAGCCCCAGTATCGTAGTCAGTAGTGTACAGTACTTTAGACCAGTGGGTTGCTGGTTTTAATCCCCAGCTTGCCAATTTCTTTGAAAAGATTGATGATTGTCATTGCTCTCTCACTGCTAACCATTGTTTTGACTGTGATCATGTAGGAAAGCAGTCAATGGCTTGCAAAGTACTGGTTAAAGGAAATTTCAGGAAAGCATGGATAGGTGCACTGGCCACTGTGATATATCTGAAATAATGTTAAAAACAACATTAAACTCCAAACAATCAGCCATGACTATTGGTGTTAATAGGACATAAAACCCAATGTATTTGTCCTCTGGGGTCTATATCATGAAGGTGTTGACATATTTTTGTACTTTTATCTAATAGGAGTACAATGATGTGGCAGATGACATGAGAGATGATGAAGAAACCAAGATGGAATTACATCAGCGTGTAGACGATCTCCGGGAACGTCTGTGGAACATTTGTGATAAACGTAAAGAAGAGGCTGAAACTGAGCGTGAAACTGTTATGAATGATGGGTGGTTAGACGACAGACTGGGAATACTGAGTAATTTCTACATCACCCTGATGCAGGCAGAAGTGGACAGATTCCAGGATACTGTTCGAATGATGAAGGATTACTACAGGGGTATGGAAGGAGAGATACCAGATGAGCTTAATGCTAATTATGTTAGACTTCCACTTATAGAAGTAAGACAAGCACCTTGCTGTTTCATAATATGGCTCGCAACACGCGAAAAAGGGCATTCGGACATTTGCGTAAAGTGTCGTTTCGGATCAGCCTGCGCACCCCACGCAGACTAATCCCAAACGACACTTTCCGTTTTTATGTAATTTTCTTTTTTGCGCAAGTCTACTGTTGGACAAAATCAAATGTAGTCGTAAAGTGCCGTCTCGGATCAGCCTGCACGGACTGCGCAGGCTGATCCGAGACGACACTTTATGCAAATGTCCGAATGCCCCTTTTCGCGTGTTTGCAGACCATATCTAAGCTCCTAAATGAATTACAGTAATGATTTCCAGCCAATAATGAAAACCCATAATTTAAAGGTACCTTTATACTCGTTTTCGACAGTTTTTAACCCATTTCATCTTGATTTTATCAAACCATAATCATTCTTGTATCTTTATGCCAAAAGTTGTGCCTGATGCTTGCAAAGTTGCATAGATTACAACAGATGCAAAATACATTTCATTTTCTGGAGGCCATAAAAGAAATCACTATTGTGACGTTTCTGGTTTTAAATTGAAGATTTTCTATAAATGTATTTATCCTTTAGACAATATGTACTTTTAATTTACCTATATTTACCCAGCTGATTCTGAACCTTTCTACTGTCTATACGATTTTAACAGCATTTTCTCCTTTTCTCACAACGATTTTGAAATCTTTCTTCTTCAGGGTTGTTTAAACATGGGATTGTGTGCTAAAGGGTTTTAACTATTTACCAGACAATCCTGACTTTTAGCGACCTTGAAAAAAACGGCTTTTGGTCACTAGCATTTTCTCCTTTTTCCCACAGTGCCTTCTACATTATGAAAGACAAATTTTGTCTTTTTACATTTAATTTTTCATCTGCAAATACTTTAAATTGGACCAGTCTAAAATCTTGTTGTCTAGTAAAGAGTTTATAATAGTAAGAATTTTGATGCACCATGTTCACCAGCTTCCAGTGGACAGACCAGAGTCTCCAGAAAAAGCAGTAAGTGAAGGCCAACAAACTCCAGTGCCAGAGGAGAGACCCAGCACTGGCAAGTCTGACAGACCTAGGTCTAAATCTCCAAGATCTCCCAAAGGTGGCAGGTCAAAGTCTCCCAGGGAGAAATCACCAAAGGGAAGTAAATCCAGGTCAAGAACACCATCAGGCAAGAAAAGAGACAAAAGTAAAGAAAAGGATAAGCCAGCTGATGCCCCACCCCCACCAGAAGGGGGTAAAAGGTTTCTATTTTTAGTTCTTTACTTTCTATTGACAATTTTTCAATTAACTCTTCACCACACAATCCCAAGTTTTGACGACCCTAAGGAAAAAGCCTTTTGAAAACAATGTGGGAAAAGAAGGAAACGCTGGTAACCAGCATTTTCTCCTTTTCCCACAATGTTTTTTACCCTATCAAGGACAAATTTCTTCATTTGGGACACCTATAGTTTGTCGACTGCAAATGCTTTTAATTTGGACCAGTCTAGAATTCTGTCATTTGGTAAAGTGTTAAGCTTTGCTGTTTTTGAAGAAACATCGAAGTATTGTCATGGCCCTGTCATCATAGTTTGTGATGTCTGCATCGTCATGCAAAAACTTTGACACTTTTTAATGTCTCTAAAATTACTGAAGATAATCATTTTAAACTCAGACTCATTGTCAGCTCTGAAAAGGGGAACCCATACAACAAGGGCAGGTAACCAAAGTATAACAAAGTATTTTTGACACAGGTATGCCCCTTTTTTGATGTCAAATTTTCTCTTGAAATCAGTCTAAAAGCAACAGCAGCTAAGTGTTTGCACCTTCATGCAGTGCTCTGGTTTTGTTTTGCATCAGACAGATTTTGAAAAATTACAACAAATGGAGAATTTGCTTGCAACCTGTCATGTTGACTATTGATCATTCACAAAAATGCTATCAAAGTTATCTGTTGCAAACTTTGTTGATTATAGAATTGACCATATACATAACCTATGGCATGCCTAGCAGACATTTTAGAATGCATTCATAGCAGGATCAAATGTCACATGAATTTATCAGCTAATAAAATTATAGAGATCTTCTGTCTTCCTATATTTGTCATGTTAGATGCAGTTTGCATTTCTGTAGCGCTAAACAAATGCCTGCCTTTTTTTTCATGAAGTCTTTTTCAAAATTTGAAACGCTTGTGTTGTCAAACGTATATGTATGTTTTGTGATGTCACATTTGAAATCTGTAGATCCGGGTTTGGTCAAGTGTCACAGAATTGTAAACCTTGTTTTTTGTTTCAGACGTAAATCAGCTAAATCAGTTGACTCTGAAAAGACAAAAGGAAGGCATGAATTTTGCAAATTCTGTTGTTCAATTAATTTTTAACCTCTCCCCCACCCACCCACACAAGAAAGGGGAGGGGGTAAACTGAGACCAGGGTCCGTATTCACTAACCATTTTTAAGACTGTTCGTAGTCTTATTCCCCAAGAGTATCTCTATTTGAAATTAACACATCATCTGATTGGCTATAAACCAAATGGTTTAGCCAATCAGATGCTGTGTTATTATACCCCCGCAAAACGAATGTTTTCGGGGGTATACTGGAATCAGCCTGTCTGTCTGTCCGTTCATGTGTCCATCTGTGTACAAAATACTATTAATTTTGTGTCGGGAACTCCTTCTACAGTTTTGCTGCTATTGTATTGAAAGTTTGTTGATACATTGATCGTATACTGAAGTTGTGCAAGATGCAGTTTTCAATCATCTACTCCCTATGATTCAAGGGTAATCTTCCCTTGAACTTAGAATTTTTTTTGTTAAATTGCCTGTTTCTGTCAAAGTGCTGGCGGGGGTATTAAGTCACATTCAGTGACAGCTCTAGTTTTCAAAGTTAGAGACCTAGGTTTTCTGTCTGTCCTTCCCAAGATGCAATGTTTTGTCTTCCTCTCCTCCTACAGTTTTCAACCAGAATGGCTAAAATTTTATGGAAGCTTTCCTACTATTGGATCTTGTGCATTTGTCATTATGTTTGGTGGACTATTGTAGGAATTATGATAGCTTTTTCCTTATCCAGCAGGTGGGAGGGGGGTTTTAGTTATAGGCCTGCAACAGTTCTAGTTTTCAGTGTTACTTGTTTTTACCCTTTACCAAATGACAAAATGTTAGCCTTGTTCATATTGAAAGCATTTGCAAGTGATAAATTAAATGTAGCCCAAATGATGATCTACCTTTGGATAGGTAGAAAAAATTGTGAGAAAAGGAGAAAATGCTGATTACCAAGTTTTCAAAATCCTCTTCTTCTGGGGTCATTTAAAGATAAGGTTGTTTGGTAAAGGGTTGTCTTTAGGTGGATTTGTTAAAGCTATTTGTTATTCATTTAAATTTTGTTACTTTGTGTTACATTTTATGACCATTTTAATTAATTTAAAATCCTTGAAAGAAAAAGAAAAACAGCAGTTTAGTTATTGGTAGTTTTGGTACACATAATAGCAACTTACCAGTATATTTTCGTAAACATTTTAAAAATGGTCACTGCCACAGTTACAATTGCTTTTGGCCTCTCTACCAATGATTTTGTTAATTTTCTATATTTTGTTATTATAAATTTGTATTTTAAAGATACTGTATGAAAAGTTATAGGATACGACTTGTATTTAGGTCTCTCTGCATGAGAGAATTATGGCATTACTTTTGAGCCTTAGTCTCCTGTGATACTGAACTTTTCCATGCGTCTTGAATGAAATAAAAATATGAGGACAGCCTGTGCCAAGATATACTTGAGAGCTGTATGATCTGCACTCTGACACTAGAGGGTTAATGTATCTCTATGATCCATTATACCAAGCAATCATCCAATAATTATGGATTTTTAAAATTTATTGTGTCCAACAACCAGCTGAATCCTGAGGTAGAATGGTCCTTGGAGATGCAGAAAATCGACCCACAGCAGAAAGTTTCGACCCAGGTCAGCCTGTGCAGACTGCGCAGGCTGACCTGGATCGATACTTTTTGCAGATGAGTTAACCCTTTACCACACGACAAAATTTTAGACCTGTCCAAATTAAAAGCATTTGTAGATGACAGTTTTGGCGTGGCTCATATGAAATGATTTTTCTTTGATAGGGTAGAAAACATTGTGGGAAAAGGAGAAAATGCTGGTAACCAGCATTTTCTCCTTTTCCCACAATGTTTTCAAAAGCCTTCTCTTTTAGGGGGCGTTAAAAGTCGTCATTGTGTGGTAAAGGGTTAAACCCCTTTTCACAGATCATTGCTCATATTTAAACAAAAATTTCAGGATCCCTCTTGTACCAAGACGTCCAACATCAGCTGATTTGGAAGCAAAAGCTAAAGAAGCAGCCAAGGCTAAGGACAAGAAGAAGAAAGATGATGGCTATGAAAGTCCTGTGCCTCCCACAGACCCTGATGAAAAACTTATATTTGATGCCTTCCATACAGCCATCTCCAACATTGGTACAATTGTAAGTACTAATTCAGATAACAGTATCATCTCTTTACTTGCTAGTAACAAGCATTTTTTCCTTTTCCCTTAATGTTTTCTACCCTTAAAGTAACAAACTTTGTTCTTTGAGTCACATTTACTTTGTCATTTGCAAATGCTTTTAAACATATATCTTCACTTGTTTTCATCCAGTTTTTTAACCATTATTTTCTTTATTTTATGAAACTATAATCACTCATGTATCTTCATACCAAATATTGCCCCTGATGGTTGCAAGGTTGCATGGATTACGGCAGATAGAAAATGCATTTCATTCTATTGCGGCTAGCCATAGACGTAACAACAACAGTTTCTGGTTTAAATCTAATCGAAGACTACTCCCTACAGTTTTTGTACCCCATACATATTATATTGATTTTTTATGTACGTTTACACTGCTGACTAGAATAAAACACGGTCAAGTTTTAACAGCGTTTGTTTACTCTCTGGCTGTAAAGATGTCTCTTTAATTTGGACAAGTCTTAAATTTTCTTTGGAAAAAGTTATACATGTATTTTGCCAGATACATCACTTCATGATATGAGAGTGTCCAGGAATTGATAAATTATAACAACTCTTCATTTTTCTTTGAAGCCTTATTCCTCAGGGTGACAAAATTTTAGACTTGTCCGAATTGAAAGCAAATAAAGATGGCAAAATGAATATGACTCCAAAATTGAAATTTGTTTTTGGAAGGGTAGAAAATATTTTGATATAAGGAGAAAACACTGGTTGCCGGCATTTTCTTCTTTTCCCATGATGTTTTTAAAAGCCTTTTTCCTCAGGCTTGTTAAAAGTCGGGACGGTGCGGTAAAAGATTAAGCCTTAATTTATGTTAAATACCCATATTTAATACACCATGATACTTTCCTAAATGTCACTGTCATGTATCATAATTATTATATAGATGTCTGCAGAAGAAGCAGCCCGTGAAGCAGCAGAAGCTGAAGAAAGGTTGAAAGAAGAAGCTAAACAAAAGGAGCTGGCTGCTGCAGCTGCCGCATCTAAAGCAAAACCTAAAGGTAAAGGAAAGAAAAGCAGAAGTCCTTCACCGAAGAAAGGTGGCAAGAAAGATGAAGGGGCCAGCACTCCACAACCACGTAAGTAGTATTTTTGAACCATTACTGTAGTATTTTTAGAACCATTACTGCACAACTACAACTTTTAGCATTTCAGAAATAGTCAGCTTTTGAAAACATTGTAGAAAAATCAGCTGTTGCTTCTATGGCTCCCTTTTTAACAAAGTTTTGCATACAATTTAAAAACATAAATTTGTTTTCTTCAAATGCTTTTACTTTGCATCATTTGAACAAGCATGGGCTCTGTATTGTGATAAGCAAACTCCAAACACCATGCAAAAGGCTACTTTGAAAGAAATGTAAAGTGAACACAAATTAAGTTTTAATACTTATCAAAACAATCAGACATAAGAAATCTAAGTTCACTGCCAAAAAAAAAGCTGTAAGAAAGTGGACTGGACCATTACTCAATATTTACAAAAGTAATTGTATTACAGTTTCTTTTTATAACCCTTTACTTCCTGAAACAAATTTACAGCAAACAGCCTTGAAAACATCTTTGAAGGAAAAGGGTGATCAACATAAATTAGGTTTAATACTAGTATTTGTAAGAACATTGAGGCAAAAGAAAAAACTGCTTACTGAACAACTTTTATCCATTTTACCAGAACACTTTGGGAAGTGCTGTGCTAAATGACAAAATAAGTTGTTTGTATGTATTAACTCTTTACCACATAAAAGAAATGTAGACTTGTCCAAATTAAAAGTATATGTAGACGCCAATGTAAATGTGGCTGAAATGATGAAATTTGTCTTTGATAGGTTAGTAAACATTGTTGGAAATGAAGAAAATACTGCTTACCAACATTTTTTCCTTTTCGCCAATGTTTTCAAAAGACTTTTCTTCCTCAGTGTTGTTAAAAGTTGGGATTGTGTGGTAAAGGGTTAAACACAATGTATAAGGCATTATGTATGTGATGTTTTTCGAAGTCATCTGGGGTAATTGTTCAGGATATAGATTTTTTTTATACTTCCAGCATCAGAGCCAGAATCAGAAGAAGACAAGCAGAAAAAAGACGTCAAAGACAAAATGAAACAAGAATATTTCTTTGCTATACAGGAAGAAGGTAAGCTCTATAATACCTTTTTTTTTCTTGTTCAGACCATTGAATATATAAAATGATTTCAAAGTTGTTTTGGTCAAAATATGTAACAAAGCAATGGACAGTATAGATTCAAGATGAGATTGATTGATTGTATTGCATTTGATGCTATTTTCAACACTATTTTAGTTATATTATTGCAACCAGTGCACTTTTCCATGCTTTCCTAGAGTTTCATTTTGCAAGTACTGCGCACAATAATCTTCTCTAGCCACTTGGTGCTTTCCCACATAAACATCATGGAAACAATCATCAGCGGTGAGAGAGGAATGAATTGCAATGACTATCATCAATCCTCTGGAGGTTCAAACCAGTGACCCCCTGGTCTCAACTCTTATATGCTACTTACTATATTACTGGGATTCGGCGAATTCAAGATGAGACTGCACATTCTGTGTATTGTGATCTTGATCTACACTGCCTGCATAAGCAACTTAAAGTGAGTCCTGTAGTTAGAGGGCTGATGTTTTGTTTCACAAAAAGTATATCAAGCTCAATAGTTGAAATCAGTGCTGGCAACTCACATCGCTCAAAATCTTCTACTTGTAATTCTAAGCTTCTGTAATTGCTAGCATGCCAAGGACAACATTAGATACTGTTGAAGTCTTTGTAGATTGAGATCAGACTGCTGAATAAGCAGTTTAACTACTGCTGAATCCAAAATGTTGAATGTTTCTTTAGATATTCTGGGGGAAAAAAGCCTTGATTTCCCAACTTTTTTGTCTTGATCTCTAAATGAGAAAAGTTAATTTAATTTTTGTAGAATTTTCATTTTTGATGATTTGAGCCATACTCTGTGAAAAGGGGGTTTCAGTGTATCTGCAAAATGTACTGACCAAGATCAAGCCCGTGTAGTCCACCTTGGCTGACCTAGGTTGAATCCTATTGCTATTGGTCAGTTTTCTGCATGTTAAAGAACCTGTTTACCTTATGATTCAGACAAAATGGATTTTATAGATCCATGATTACATGATGAGTTGCTTTGTATGATACATCGCTCATTTGTAAGCCTATCTTGTTTTAGGCACATGTACCAGAAATTATTTAGTGATATCATCTTGTTTAAACTTTTAGAGCAAGCTTGCAAGGTGAGGATGGACCTTATCAAAGCTACAGGAATGGCTGTGTTACAAGATTTAAAGAACAAAGGGGATAATGCCTTCAAGGATATGAATGACTGGCTAGGAGCAAGATTCTTGAAAGAAATGGAAAGGTACCTATAGTAGAACTTTGGTGAAATAAACCCTTTACCAAACATAAGAATTTCAGACTTTCCCAAATGGAAAGCATTTGCAGATGAAAAAAAATAGATATGATTCATATATAGAAATTTGTGGAAAGGTAGAAAACATTGTGGAAAAAACAAGTTTTATTCCTGAGGGTTGCTAAAACTTGTGATTGTTTGGTAAAGGGTCAACCCTATACCAAACAATCCCTAGTGCTAATAACCATCATTTTTCTCCTTTTTCACCCTCCTTTGTCCACAAGGTTATTTACCCTTTTCTGCCGCAATCAATCTAAAGTTTTGTTGTGTGGTAAAGTGTTACTCAATACAAATTACTTTGGCATATAGTGTGGAAATACCAAGATTTTTTCTATGAAAAGAAGTATGTTTTCCTGGAATTATCTTCTTATTTTTCCAGCAAGAAAACTTCTTAAGTAAAAATTAATGTTGTATATCCCTTATCATCAGGAGGCTTTTATGCTATTATGATTACTTGAGCAATCATTTAGTGTTACATATTGATTTGTTTCAGTATTGACCATCTATCAGAGATTGTGAGACATGCCATAGAAACTAAACAAAAGATTAAACAACAACTGATGTTGAGCCAGGAAGATTTCCTACTAAATGAGGTTTGTACAATGTTGATATTGTAGACTTGGGTAACTTACACCAATTATTATTGCCATCAGTATTTTTAGAATATTTATCATAAATACTAGGAGTTTCTAATTAATTTTATTATCCCCGCTGAATGGGGGGGGGGGATATAGATTTTGTGCTGTTTGTCTGTCCGTCCATCCTTTTGTCTCTTCGGAGAGATATTGTCTGAAATCCTGTTAGACAGAAATTGATGAAACTTCATACATGTATTCCTTATGATTATCTGCCAATATAGTTTTTGTCGTTTTAATTTAATGCTGTGTCATGGAAAAAGGGGGCTTCATGTATGTTTGTATTGGAGTTTGATACCATTTTAACAGCTTAGGTCATGTCATGGCAGTCAGTGATGCACCCATGTGTTTCCTGGCTTTCTCACACCAGCACTTACACAACTTTCTATCCAAAGCCATTGACTACTTTTCTCACATGCATCAGAGGTGAGAGGCAAAAAGTCGCCTGAAAGAAAGTTTGCTGCAACTGGGTATGGAACCTGCAACCTCCAGGTCATGAGTCAGATACGCTAACCACGGAGCTACCTGGCCGGGCTGCTTCATGTTTATTCCTATTATGTAACAATATCTCTAACTGCTGGAAAAATTTTATGAAACTTATATTTATATTGTTTATCGTAAGCCACAGAAAATCATTATTTTCGTTTGATGAAATGCCATGTCATGGAAAAAAGGGGCATAATATACACTTTCTCTATGGACAAAAGGCCATGTGTACATGCAAAACACAATACCTCTGATATGTTTCTATCAAAAAAGGTCTTTTTCGATGGGGGATATAATTTCAATAGCCTTGTGTTAATGTCTAAGGCTTGTAATCCAGGGATTGTGAGTTTGATACTCTATCTTAGGATTGTTGACAGTTACTGTGAATGGATCAATTTCTGTTCATTACTTAAATGTACTCTTATCCTTTACCAAATATTCCCTTCTTTTAATGACCCTTGGAAAAAAGGCTTTTGAAAACAATATGGGGAGAAAATGCGGGTAACCAGCATTTTCCTCTCTTCACATAATGTTTTGCGTCCTATTGCAGACAAATTTCACCATTTGATTAATACTTGTCATCTGCAAGTGCTTTGAATTTAGACAAGTCTTAAAGTGTTGATTTTTAGGAAAGAGTTAATACTATCTAATATTATGTCTATGTAGGAAAGTACCCAGTAGCTTGTTTAGACAGTTGTGCATAGTACTGGTTTTAGATATTTATGGAAGAAATGGATAGGTACACTAGCTGCAGTGGCATTACTGAAATTTGGTGAAAACTGCTTTTTGCACAAAACAAACAAAACAATGAGAGAAATTTAACAAAATACATTTACATACATGTTATTTCACTTGGAGGCCTGTTCTGTTATGTCTGAAGCTTTCTAGGGGTTCAAAACTTTGCCTCTAAGACTTTGCAAATCATTTTTATCTCTTTACCAGTTGATCAAATTTTAGGCTTGCCCAAATTCAAAGCATTTGCAGACAAATTCATCATTGCTCAAAGAAAGGGATTTGACTTTTATAGGATAGAAAACTTTGTGGAAAAAGGAGAAAATGCTAGTTACCCACATTATTCTCCTTTTCCGCAATGTTTTCAAAAGCCTTGTTCCTCATTCCTCAGAGGTGTGAAAACTCATGACGTAAGAAAGGTAGTCTTGTCGCAGACATTTTTAAGAGATTTATAATTTTAAATAAAGTGCCCACACGACATGGACAAAGTAAGAATTTGGATAAGTGTATGTTTCCTCCCCATTGTTGTAGTCAATTATTCACATTTTTTAGGTACTGTTTAAATTCCTCCCCTTAGTTTCTAAATCTTATCGGTCCTCTTACAAAGACAAAAAAGTTAGTTTTTGTTTTGTTTACCCAAAGCATGTAAAAAACAGCACACATTTTTGTTTACCAAGAATGGTCACATGGTGTTCAGTATGTTTTAAATATCTGTGTGTACATTTACTAAAATGTGAAAAATGAATGTGTTTTCCTTCACAACTGAAATATTTTTAGCTATACATTTGTAATATGCATGACTAACTATCCAGTGAGTAGATAATGGACTAATGTTGTTAAATTTTCATTTTTGACAGATTAATGTTCTTATATAGTTAGGACAATACACCAAAGGAAACTACTTGCTAAGTAGAACTTTTCTTCCTTGACCAGAGATAACACATATTTTGTTGAATATTTTTGTAGGACATTGCCGTGATCAGGACACCAACTCCCCCACCCCCTCAAACAGAGGTAGAAGTCCCCATGCAAGACACCTTTACTGTGGCTCAGCTAATGAATCTTTATAGCCAGGTGAGCATGTTAATTACTCAAACCATGAATTGGAGAAGTTTTGGATATTATTTCCTCTGAATTAACACTGTCAAAATACATTAATTGTTGAAATATGGCAATTTTTGTACTTAATTTATTATTTTTTTCATTCTGATCTTGGAATAGATTGTTTGCTTGTGGGTATTGTGGTACATGCATATTAAACTATGACAACATAATGATCCATGCAGTGGGAAAAGGGGGCTTGTTGCATCTTCATTATGCATTATACCAAGCAAATTATCACACAATTATGGACCCATAAAATCCATTTTGTCTTAACTCTTTACCAAACAATCCCAGGTTTTCACAGCTCTGAGAAAGAAGCCTATTGAAAACCTTGTGGGAAAAGGAGAAAATGCTGGTTACCAGCATTTTCTCCTTTTCCCACAATGTTTTCCACCCTTCCCAGAACAAATTTCAATTTTTGAGTCGCATTTATTTTGTCGTCTGCAAATGCTTTCAATTTGGACAAGTCTAAAATTTTGTCGTTTGGTAAAGGGTTAAAACCGACTGATTCTAGAAGCAGGTTGATCCTTCCACATGCAGAAAATTGACTAGCAGCAAAAATTTTCAACCCATGTCAGCCTGTGTGGATTGTACAGGCTGACATGAGTTGATACTTTTTGCAGCTACATTAAACTCCCTTTTCATAGAGCATAGCTCTTATGTATGATTTCTTTGTTCTTTTTTTGTTGTTGGCCCCAGGTGTTTTTCTTATCGGTCTAACGTACCAGCCTGCTTGGCAAGAGATTAGTTTTTAATGGTAGGCAATTGTATGCCCTTGGGTCTATGTTTACCAACTATTCCAAACTAAATTTCCAAGTTCTAAGCTCTAAGACTAGCCATTTTATTGGCTGAGAAGGCAAATCTTGTAATATGAAATAGTACATACATATATGGCTTGCAACACATGAAAAGAGGCATTCGGACTTTTGCATAAATTGTCGTCTCGGATGAGCCTGCGCAGGCTCATCCGAGAAGGCACTTTACGACTACATTAGATTTTGTGTTACAGTAGACTTGTGCAAAACAGAAAATTACATAAAAACGGAAAGTGTCGTTTTGAATTAACCAGCGTGGACTGCGCAGGCTGATCCGAGACGACACTTTACGCAAATGTCCGAATGCTCCTTTTCGCGTGTTGCAGGCCATATGTGAGCCATGGTTTGACTAAAGGGGGGCTTAATGCATTTCTGTAATGCATGATACCAAGCAAGTCATAACAGAAATATGGATCCATAAAATCAATTTTGTTTAACAAAGGACTAAATCATGACCTATACTGGTCCCTTGACATGCAGAAAGTTTTGACCCAGGTCAGCCTGTGCAGGCTGACTTGGGTCGATACTTTTTGCAAATGCATTAAGCCAACTTTTCACAGAGCATGGCTTGTGTATTTGAAAGATATGGGCTAAAATGAGCCCATTTACAGGAGTTGAAAGATTTGTGGATTTTCCATTTCAGTTTGCAACAACAGCACCTACTGGAGTGATGTCAACCAAGTCATTTATGGAGACGTTTGAGACGATGGTTGCTGTAACACATGGTATGGAACAGTTACCTGATGTATGGCTCAACATTACACAGCAACAGGTGAGGAAAGTTGTACTTTACACTCCATAGGTGAAAGTGGAAAGCTTTTCCCAGGAGTATAGATCAAGTCTTTAAATATGGAATAACATCTAGCCATTTTTACATTCAACTGAAAGGTAATAATGTTCAGGAAACTGATCATCTCAACCATTTACCACACAATCCCAAGTTTAAACAACCCTGATGAAGGAGCCTTTTGAAAACAGTGTGGGAAAAGGAGAAAATGTTAGTAACCAGCATTTTGTCCTTTTTCCGATAATGTTTACTTCCCTTTCAGAGACAATTTCTTCAATTTGATCCAAATCTAAATTGTCTTCTGCAAATGCTTTGAAGTTGGATAAGTCCACAATTTTGTTGTGTCGTAAAGGGTTAAGTTATGTGATGCTGTTGTTGGTATGTCAGTTTTATAAACTATCTGTTTTTTCTTAACCCTTTACCACACAATGCCAACTTTTAACGACCCTGAAGAACCCTTTTGAAAACATGGTGGGAAAAGGAGAAAATGCTGGTAACCAGCATTTTCTCCTTTTCCCACAATGTTTTCTACCCTATCAAACTAAAATCACATCATTTAAGCCACATTGAATTTTTCGTCTGCAAATGCTTTCAATTTGGACAGGTTTATAATTTTGTCGTCTGGTAAAGAGTTAACCCTTATCCTGCTAAATAACTAAAATTAAATTTTCAATTTGGTAGTAAAAACCCTAATTTTGCTGTTTCAAAGTTATGTTTTGGGGAATAATAACTCCTTATCGGACAGTGTAGATCCAAGATCAGACTGCACATTCTGTGCAGTCTGATCTTGATCTACCCTGTCCGCAAAAGGTGAGTGAGTTTGCGCTTAGCGGCCTAAGGGTTAACAAAGTTTTGAAAATAAACATTTTGTTCATGCAATGTTGTGATTTGAATAGGGAACTAAATATATGAATGAGCCACACTCTGGCAAAAGAGGGCTTAGTGCATCTTTGCAATGCATTATACTAAGCAAGCATAACATAATTATGGATTAAAAAAAAAAAAAAGAGGTTGAATGGTCCTTTGGCATGCAGAAAACTGACCAGTAACAAAAGCTTTCGACCCATGTCAGTCTGCGCGGACTGCGCAGGGCGGAATGCGCAGGCTGACATGGGTTGTACAGATGCATTAAACCCCTTTTTCACGGAGCATGGCTCAAATACATCTGGCAGATTGTAGTGAACACTGATGGCTTTTGGAAAGGCCTATAAAAAGGTTCTAGGTATTCTCTTACCAGTTGTATCTACTTGTATTCCCAAAAATGAATTGTATACAGGCAGAAGGTACTGTTATGTTTGAAAAAAGACACATAATGCTCACTCATGTTACAGATACAAGACATTGCCAACGGGTGTTCCTCAGATGGGGAGTATGTAGACTGGAGGCGATTTTTGATAGCTTTAACTCAGCCTATCCCATCCCCCACCCAGACAGAACTGTTGGAGACTTTGGAAAGGTTCCATGAGATGGATCAGAAAAGTACAGGGTTTGTTACCAGGGAACAGTATGATAGAGTAAGTTGGACTTGACTCTGTACCAAACTACAACATTTGGACTGGACCAAATGAAGAGCATTTGCGGACAACAAATTAAGTTTGGCTCCAATGGTGATTTCCGTCTTTGAAAGGATAGAAAAAAATTGTGGAAAAAAGGAGAAAATGCTGGTGACCAGCATTTTCTCCTTTTTCCCACAATTTTTTCAAAAGTCTCTTTTTTACAGGGTCTTTAAAACTTGAGATTTTGTGGTAAAGACTTAACAAAAACTGATCAGTTATAGATATGATTACTGTTCATTGTACAAACTGAATACCAAGAGAAGATTTTCATTCAATTTGTATCTACGATCAGCAGGAATCAAGCACGTGCACTCTTGTAGTTTTATTGATAAAACAAAAGTTGTTTCCCTTCTAGACACAAATTTTGTAGTTTTAAAAGTAAACATCTTACAGACTTTATTTGTTTTAACACATTTCTGCCAATTATACCAGTCTTAAACTCTTTCCCCACACCAGTGCCAAAATTCTCATGGTCTGTTTTTCTTTAATTGGCTTTTGTGTGGAGTGGCACATGTCTAATTGTGAATAGCTTTATACATAGAGAATCTTACATAAGTATATATATACATTATCATCATTATCAAAGGAGTTGACAAAAAATTATATGAAGCGACCTTGGCAAGCGTCATATACATTTTAGTCAATGAGCTTGAGATTCTATTTGTCACATAAAACAAATGCCAGACAAATAAGTATCCTGCATCATCACCTTCAGCCTATATACCATTCACGGGTCCATGTTTACAGATGTAGATTGGTTTGAAATGTGTACATACATAAGATAGTTCTGTGACATTTTACATCAAAAGTAGACTAAAACAGTTTATAGAGAGAGAAAATTGAAATATTTTCTGAAGTTAATTTACTTTGAATAAATCTTGCATTTCTTATTGTTATTGAACATGAAAATCATAACTTTTCCGCATGCATACCGCTTAGCAACAATGACATCATTTTGCTGCAAAATGATGAATTAGTAAAAATTACAGCATGTGCCATGGTTGGTTTCGCTGGCTTCATGCTCTCATAACTACAAACATAACCAGAACCAGGATCAAATAAACAATAATGCACTAGTGTATTATCAAAAACAAATCATGGGTTTAATACACTGCTGGAGGAGGCCTTATTTGATAATTGGCTAAAACATTTATGTTTCACATTACAGATGGACCTATGGTTCAGTACAGACAATAACAACAGGTTAACAAAGTTGAAAGCTGGGCTGTTTGATGTGTTTGGTGACCATAATAGAACTCCTGAAGTAGTAGACTATGTTGGAATGGTGGGTATCAAAGTCAGTTTTAATGGTTAACCTTTGTCCCTTTCTGCATTACATCACAAATGCATGGCAGAAATACAAACCGCATCTGGCGGGATTCGAACCCATGGCGGACAAATATCCTCGTTTTTCGAGGTTTAAAAGACCAATACCATAACCACTGAGCCAAAGAGATAGCTCCCTAACGCAGTTGTCAGGTATTGTATTTAAATCGGGCTGAAGCCATGCATGAGGGAGCGGTCTCCCGTAACACCCACTAACTGAAAATGTTAAATCATCTTCTCTTTCAAAGGAAGGGACAACAGGAATTTCCAAAATTTCTGAAGTGCATGTATATTACTAAGTGCCTCTTTCAATAAATTGACTTGACTCACTGTTGCACTTTTGTTAGGATTTCTTAGATGTCAGTTTTATATTCAGCTGTCTCTTTAAGAACTAGCTGGAATTACAGTATTCCTTGTAATTCAGTCTTCATTATTAACTAAGGTTGAAACAAGGCATTTCTACTTTACAGTTATTATACTTTAGTGCAGCCAATCAGGCTATGGAAGGATTTATGAGAGCTTTGAGTGTGGCCTCAGGTACACACATGCCAAGAATTCTTAAACCCGTATCCAAAACAGAATCTGCTACAAATAGGTAAGTAACTTATCAAAATAGAAGTACCTGGGAAAAATAAAGATCAATGTGTTAGAGGTATAATTGCGAGAATAATTTCAAAGTCAATCTAAATTACATACTTTTATGCATCTTTTTACCTAATTCATGTCTAATAGAGCTATTCATAGCTACAACAGTCTAAGGACAACATAAAGTGCTGAAATTGAGATAAACAAGAAGTGTCTGTCGCAAATTAATTAATTGCACATTATGAATCTCTTAGGGTGAACATACGAGCATAGTTCAGAATTTGAAGATTCAATAAATGCATGTAGAAGCTAAATAAATGTATGCAGAGGTAATATAATCTGATTAGACATGGTACAGAACCAGAAGATTCAATACATGTATGTAGAAGCTAATTTAATCTGATAAGACATGTTATAGAATTGGAAGATTCAATAAGTGTATGTTGAAGCTATATTATCTGATAAGATAAATTGCGACATGGCAGTTTTTCTGGTAAAGTGTGAAAAGCAAACCATGTTTAAAAATGCTTTAGCCCAGACATTCCTGATGACCCGGAGGAGACCCCTCTACCACCTCCAGAAGACATTCCAGCTGAAGCTATGGACGCCCTTGTACCTTTGGATGCAATCTATCGGGTCTTCCATCACGGGGAAACTGCCAAGGGTGACAGTCATAGATTCTCTGTTACAGCTGATCCAGAAGATGCAACCTCTAGGGTATGACTAATTAACCCTTTACCACACAATCCCGACTTTTAACGACCCTAAGAAAAAATCCTTTTGAAAACTTTGTGGGAAAAGGAGAAAATGCTGGTAACCAGCATTTTCTCCTTTTCCCACAATGTTTTCTTCCCTTCCAAAAGTAAATTCTATTTCTGAGTTGCAACTGTTTTGTCCTCTGCAAAAGCTTTTAATTTGGCTAAGTCTCAAATTTTGAACGTGTGGTAAAGGGTTAACTCTTTTCTGGACAACAACTTTTAGACTTGTTCAAATTGAAAGCATTTGCAGACAACATATCATTTGGGTCTTAAATCAAGGGATTTGCCTTTCATAGGGTAGAAAATATTGTAAGAAAGGAACCATGTTATCAAAAAGTTTCTCCATCATGGTCTGTAAAATTTGGGATCATGTGGTAAAGGATTAACCCAGCATTACCAGTGTTTACTCCCTTCCCACCATGCTATCAAAAACTTTCTCCATCATGGTCTGTAAAAGCTGGGATTATGTGGTACCTACAACTTTCAAAGACAAAATTTTGCAATTATTGACATTTTGTTTGAAAACAGTAAACAAAATGAGACAATTAATGGTTTACAGGGTAGTAACTTCATTTTTATGAATGATGAATGATCATGATAGAGTAACATTTTGACTAATCAAATCGCAAATCAATGCATACTTATTCCGTGCGCGAAATACATCATCATACCATATTTGGAAACATACTTGACACTCTGTAGATACACATTTTTTTTCTGTTGTGTGTGTTATTTTATCTTCGTGTGACACATGTATTTGAGCCAGAAAGTTTACCGGTATGTAATAAAACAAGTTATATCATGCTTAAGTGATTAGATTTATTTTTGAAAGCATGGAAAATATTGTGGGAAATAGCAAAGATCCTGTATACCAGCAACTTCTCTTTTTCACAGAATGTTTTCCTGCTAAATAGATTAAATGAAACTTTCAAGCAAATAGTAATACCCCAATTGATGGTATTTTAAATCTATCTTTCAGAGAAAAATATCTCCTCATCGGACAGAGTAGATCCAAGATCAGACTGCACATTCTGTGCAGTCTGATCTTGATCTACACTGTCTGCAAAAGGTCAGTGAATAGCACTTAGCAGCCTTAGGCTTAAAAGTTTTATCACCAATTTATTCTTTATTAACATTTCTTTTTTCAGGAGAAGTTAGCCAGTGTGTATCAAGAATTGAGTGGGAATGAATTGTTGAATCCAGTTCCTTTCAAGATTCTAATTGAGCATCCTCTAATACAAGATATTGTCAATGCCAATATTACTTTTAAAGCCTTGGTAAGTCATGACTTACAGTACATGCATATACCATAGCCCAGAATTCCACTAGCTTTCATTTCAACCCATTTCTGTGTAAGCTTTTTTCACACACCACTCACTCATACAAATAGCACATAGGGAAAATATTTGAAAGTAAGGAAAATGAATAGTAGTGATATGGAAATCTGGGAGAAAAAGCAGTTGTTTTTAACTTCCCAACTCAACAAAATTTTAGACTCGTGAAAATTGTAAGCATTTGAAGATGACAAGACTTAGTTTAACCCTTTACCAGACGACAAACTTTTAGCCCTGTCCAAATTGAAAGCATTTTCAGACGACAATTTCATTGTGGCTCATATAGTGAAATTTTTCTTTGATAGGGTAGAAAACAGTGTGGGAAATGGAGAAAATGCTGGTTACCAGCATTTTCTCCTTTTCCCACAATGTTTTGAAAAGGCTTCTTTCCCAGGGTCGTTAATAGTCGGCATTGTGTGGTAAAGGGTTAATGTAGCTCAAAAGATAATTCATGTCTTTAAATGGTAGAAAACATTGTCAGAAAAGGAGAAAATGCTGGTTGCAGTACATTGCAATTGTTAGTAAAAATCAAGCATTATGGTCTGTTACTGTTTTGGGAAACATAAGTAGGTATTAATTATAACCCTTCATCAAACAATCCCAACTTTTAATGGTCCTGAGAAAAAAGGCTATTGAAAACTTTGTTGGAAAAGGAGAAAGTGCTGGTCACCAGTATTTTCTCTTTTTCCCCAAGATGTTTTCTGATCTTTCATAAACAAATTTCAATTTTTGAGTCACATTTATTTTGTAGTCTGCAAACGCTTTTAATTTGGACATGTCTAAAATCTTGTCATGTGGTATAGAGATATCAAAGTTATTGGAGTAAGATAAAAGATGGGTCTGGAACAGGACAAAATTCATTCAGTAATAATTGAAAAGTTTGTGCAGATGTAAGAAAGTGAATCCAGATTTTTATGTACAAGCTAGAATTAAATACATGTACATGTAATTCTTTGAGCCATGCTCTGTGAAAAGGAGACTTAATGCACATATAAAAACTAGTGTCCCAGTTCAGCCTGTGCAAGCTGACCTGCGTCGAAACTTTTTGCTTTCGGAAAAATTTCTGCATAGCTAAAGACCATTCTGCCTCCTTTTCAGTCAATTATTAGACTCAAGAGATTATATGGATTCATAATTATGTAATTACATGCTTGGTATCCTGCATCACAGAGATGTATTAAACCCCTTTTTGCCAGAACATAGCTCATCTGTTTTTTTCTCATTTATGATTCCAGGATCTGAAGGCAATTCTTTCAGCTGGAGATAATCTTGATGCACATAGCACTAAAACCATGGACTAGAAAGTTCTTCCAAGAGAATGGATTGTATAATTCCTAAAGACTATTTTTCAGTAGACAATAACATCCGAGTGGTGCAATTGATTTCTGTTTTTAGTATTGTTGAATTACTATTTTTGGTTGTTCTGATTAAACTGAATTGAATTTTTCAATTAAATTTTTACACAATGTTGTCTTTATAAACCAAACTCCTTAGACTACCTTGCAAGTCATCATTAAGTGCCATCCTTTGAGAAAACTTGATTCTGAGGTATCGAATTTAGGTATTGGTTTCTTTCATTGGTGGTCAACTACAACTATTTTGAATGAATTAATCTCAAAATTTATGTTTCAAACACTATTTGTGTGACTTTTTCTTCAGTTTATTTATTTTCTTTTGTACATAAACTCCGTCAAACTCATTATAACCTTTTTTATCAAGATGTTTATATTGTACCAGAATGTATATATATGGAGGCAATCAGAAAGCTGCTATATTATTTTCAAATAAATTCAAGAGTGATTGATGTAAATGGTATTCTTCTTTCATACATTTTTGGGCAATTTTGTTGCTGTTATGGACAGTTTAGGTCAAGATCTTCCGTTATTGACAGTGCAAGTCAAGATTTTGATTTACAATGTCTAAATTTTGCAAGATATTTAGAGTAAAAATAGCCTGGTATACCTGGCTAGGTGATTTTTGCTAAATATATCTCTTTTACAGTACCTGTTGGCTTGATAGTTTTAATTGCTAGTTATGAGGTACATTTGATCCCCACTGTTAACCTTCTACCACACGACAAAATGTTAGACTTGTCCTCTTTGAAAGTATTTGCAGACAATAAATTAAATATGGCTCAAATGAAAGGATTTGTATTTCAAAGGGTAGAAAACATTGTGGGAAAAGGAGAAAATGCTGGTTACCAGCATTTTCTCCTATTTCCACATTGTTTTCAAAAGCCGTCTTCCTTAGGGTCATTCAAACTCATGACTGTTTGGTGAAAGCACTTGCCATTGTATAATTATACATGTACTTGTTAGTTGATTTTTTAGGCTTATCTGTGATATGTATATAAAGTATACAGATTATTGCATTTATTGCAGTGTTGTGATAAAGGTGTTGGTTTCTTGCACATGTATCCAAGGTGAAGGGCCACACTGTACTTTCTGTCAGGGAGCCCCAATATTTCAGCCTTCCATTTTCAATGGGTTAAAATTCAACAAATACAGTACAACCTGTCTTAGTGGCCACCTCTATTGATCAAGCAACCTGTATTAAGCGAGCAACCATTGTGTTCAATGACGACAAATAAATTGGAATGTACCTATATTAAACAAGCACTTGTACTAAGCAAGCACAAATGAGTGTCCCAGTAGGTGCTTTAACAGGGTCATTAAACCCTAGGATTGTTTTATAAAGGATTAAAACCGTAACAAATGCTAAAGAGGAGAAAAAATGGATGAAAGTATATCTTTTTGAATGTTCTGGTTAACTTTTCTCCTTGTTCACACGATGCTTTGAAAAGTGGCCCTAGGTAAGTGCATTGAAAGTTATGTTTGTACAATAATGGTTTAACTGCTGATTATCTACTTTCACATGGTTACGAAAAGTACTTCAGAACTTTCTCATTTTAACTCTTGTCCTGCTAAATAACTGTAATGAAATTTTCAATTCAATAGTAAAAACACAAATACTGCTATTTCAACGTTATGTTTTGAGGGAATGATATCTCTCTATTGGACAGTGTAGATTCAGAATCAGACTGCACATTCTGTGCAGTCTGATCTTGATCTACACTGTCTGCAAAAGGTCAGCGAGTCGCACTTAGCAGCCTAAAGGTTAAAAAGGGCTAATTAGGACAGAGAGGTGAACTGCATACAAATTTACAGAACTGTATTTCTAGCTAAACTGGATTTTTTAGAGATGGCAAAACTGAACATCAGTGCCTAAATGGAGGAAATGCCTTTATTTTCATTCTAATCATTTGTTAGAATGACTTTGAAGTCTTTAGTCATCTGTATTCATTTCACTTTACAAATATTTTGGTGATAAATTACTGACAAGATGGAAATGGCTTATCTAGAAGCTCCCGAGAAGTACATCACACACACAGCACATACCAGATTGCTCTGCATTTTCGCATACTAGGTTTTAGTCTAGTTCTATTGTAAAAGTTTCAGTGACGCTAGACATTGGCAATAGATGACAACGGTAACTGTAAGGCTTATTTTGATATATATAAATACAGAAAAGCATGTCATGTTTTATTTTCCCGTAGATCAGTGGAAAGCTGGACTTGAACATTTATCTTATGCTTCACTAATATTGATAAACTTGTATTGGTCTTGGCTGGATGAATTGTAAATGACAATAAAATGATCTACGTAATATATCTGAGCATATAGAGTGTCTTGCAAGGCTTTGCAGTCACTGAAACTATTACAATGGTATAATGATTGATATAATAACCTGTGTAGATTTATTGCTTGTTTGCTTGTATTTTAGCACATCAGTGCTGTTAGAATTTTTTTTCCTCATTTTGTTAAATTAAAAAATGTGCTTTGTACTTACATGTAAATGCAATATAAAGGAGTTGTTATGCATAATGGTTATGCATCAATGTTAAAAACGGTCTGAAAATGGTGATAATCCCTATTTTTTTCTGTAGAAAGTCTAACGAGATTGTATTTTGGCTTTGATGAAATAATGAAATAAAGCAAATCAAAAGTTACTCTTGCCTTCAATTAATTCAGCATCCAACACCAGTATGAAGTGTTTTAAAGTACTTTGTAACAACAGAGCTGATATTTCTCTGGTCATAACAAATGGAAAACAACAAAATTGAATTATACTGCATGCATATTTCAAAGCAGCTGCTTTTCATTACGTAAGTGCACATTCACTGACTTTGTTTGTTCTGTTAGTATATCATGACGTTTCCAATAATATTTCAGTTATCAGTGCACCTATGGGACACTCGAGTGCCTAGATTAGAGCTTTGCACAGCACCCTTCCTAAGCCATTACATGTACAGTGCGTGAATTAAGCTTGCTGTAAAGTAACTAGCGTTTTTATATTTTCTACAATGTTCTATCCTTTCAATTACAAACTTTATCATTTGAGCCACAATAATTATTGTCTTTTGCAAATGTTTTCAAATTTGGACATGCCTAAAGTTGTAGTTGGGTAAAAATTTTAACCTGCACTGGACAATCCCAAATTTAACTACCCTGAGCAAGGGTCTATTGAAAAAAATTAGGTAAAGTGCATTTCTCTGTTTCCACAATATCTTACATCTTTTCAAGGACAAATAACATCATTTTAAAAGCAAATGAAGTTATTAATTTTCTTTGATTTGCACTGGCATAAAATTTGCTGTGTGGTAAAGGGTTAAAAACTGAACACTTGTTTGTTTGATGAGGGAGATGTACACTGCACTGATTTCATAGCATATCGTTATGCAAAAGCACTAGGCCTGTATTCATTAACCATTCCTAAGAACAGTCCCAGTCTTATTCTGCAGAGTTTTCTAAATTAAAATGTAACCCAGCTTCTGACTGGCTAAATCAAATGGTTTAGCCAATCAGAAAGTGTTACTTTCAAATTAACAAAATCTTGGAGAATAAGATTGAGAATATTCTTAAGAATGGTTGTTGAATAAGGAACCAGGACATCAAAATTGGTTCACCTTTTCAACCTTGGTCTTGCTTCATGCATGTCTCATATTCTTTCCCTACACTAGTTGTTCTTTTACATACTTGGTCAAGATTTAGAAGCATACAATTACAGATTGTTCTGGAGTTTTCAACTGGTCTACAAACTCTACATAAGAGAAAAATTTTCTTATCCATTTACCACACAATCCAGACTTATAACAACTCCGAAAGAGAAGGCTTTTGTAAACATTGTGGAATAAGGAGAAAATGTGTGTTACCAGCTTTTCTAACCTTTCATACAATGTTTTCTACCCAATCAAAGACAGAAATCATCTTTTATAGCAACATTTAATTTGTTGTCTGCAAATTCTTTTAATCAGGTCAAGTCAAAACTTTTATCCTGCAGTAACAAGTTAACCTTTTACCACAATTGCAGTAGACATACAACCATCTTCCAGGAGTGACAAAAGAAATAAGCTTAAAAACATTGTGGATAAAGGAGAAAATGCTGGTAACCAGCATTTTCTCCTTTTCCCACAATGTTTTCTACTCTTTAAGAGACAAATTCAATCATTTGATCCACATTTACTCTGTCTTTTGCACATGATTTCAATTTGGACCAGTCTATAGTTTTGTTGTTTGGTAAAGTTAATCCTTCATGTGCTAAATACAAAATGGACTTTTTTGATCAGGAAACACAACAAAGTATATCAGTTTCAATCAAGAAATAGACAAAGTATTGCAGTTTCAGTCAAGAAATAGACCAAAGTTTTCAGTTTCAGTCAAGAAGTAGACCAAAGTGTTGCAGTATCTGTCAAGAAATAGAACAAAGTACTGCAGTCTCAGTCAGGAAACAGACCAAAGTATTGCACTATCAGTCAAAGAATGGAACAAAGTATTTCAAATTCAGTAAGGAAACAGACCAAAGTATTGCTCTTTAAGTCAGGAATAAGACTAAAGTTATGGAGTTTCAGTCAAAAATAGACCAAATTAATGCGGTTTCAGTCCAGAAATAGACCAAAGTATTTCAGTTACACTCAGGAAATTGACCAACATATTGCAGTTTCAGTCGAAAGACAGACCAAAGTATTGCAGTTTTTAGACAGTTTTTAGACAAGAAATACACCAAAGTATTGCACTGTAAGTTAAAAAATAGACCAAAGTATTTCAGTTTCAGAAAAGAAATAGACCCAAGTATTGCAGTTTCAGTCTTAAAGTATTGCAGTTTCAGTCGTAAAAGAGACCAAAATTTTGCAGTTTGTTCAAAAACAGTCTAAAGTAAGGCAGTGTCAATTTAAGAAATAGACCAAAGTTTCTCAGTCTCAATCAGGAAACTGACCAAAGTATTTCATTTTCAGTCAAGAAATAAACCAAAGTATTGCAATTTTAGTCAGGAAATATCACATCTTTTCAGTTTCAGTCAAGAAATAGACCAAAAGTATTGTAGTCTCAGTCAGGTAAAGAAATAGAACAAAGTATTGTAGTTTCAGTCAAGAAATATGCCAAAATATTGCATTTTCGATAAAAAAAAGACCAAAGTATAGCAGCTTCAGTAACGAAACAGACCAAAGTATAGCAGTTTCAGTCAGGAAGTAGACCAAAGTATAGCAGTTTCAGCCAGGAAACAGACCAAGTAATACAGTTTCAGTCAGGAAACAGACCAAAATTATTCAGTTTCAGTCAGGAAACATACCTAAGTATTGCAGTTTCAATCAAGAAATAGACCAAAGTATTTCAGTCTCAGGAAATAGAAGATCAGCGATTTCAACCAGGAAGCAGAGAGAAGTACCGCAGTTTCAAAAGTGAATTTGCCCAAGTATTTTACATTAGCCAACTGTAGATAAAGACTCTGCCCAATTTTATCTTGACCTATATTGTAAAGAAAAAAGGAGACATGTTCCTATGTGCTATCCACAAAAGCAATTGAAGTTGCATTAAGTGCTCCATGGTAGTGATTGTATGGTTTTTAATGTAGTTTTCAACATTAGTCATACCACAACCACCAGTGCACCTATCCATGCTTTCCTTAAGTTTCTTTTACTAATACTTCGCACAATATTCTTCCCAAGCCATGACTGCTTTCCTACATTACCACTGTCAAAATAATAATCTGCTATGACAGAAGAATGACCATCATCAATCCTTGTATAAAAATTTGCCAAGCGACCTCCTGTACCCTTCTGGCTGTGTTACTTTGGCTTGGTCCTTTGTGCTCCAATGGTAAAACATGTTTTGGTATTAGAGTTCAAAATGTTTTCCACAAACTTCTACACAGTTCTTTGCATATAATTTTATGTGATTGAAGTGGGAATGAAACTGGATAAAATCATATAGGCTTCAGATTTATTCAAATTAATTCAACAACATAGCCACAACAGAAATGAATAAACATTACAAAATTGCATTTGTATACAATATTAATTAAGACACTACTAGAACATACACTTAATTAACCTTTAAAGTGCCTTTCACAACTCCAGTTGCCTTTGCAACCAGTGTAGATCAAGATCAGACAGCACAAACGCTAGCCTGATCTTTGATCCAAATTGAAAGCCTTTGTAGATGACAAATTTTAATGTGACGGAAATGATGAAGCTTGTTTTTGAAAGGATTGAAAACATGGAAAAAAGGAGAAAATGCTGGTTACCAACATTTTCTCCCTTTCCCACAATGTTTTCACAAGTTTTTTTTTCTCAAGTTAAAACTCCATATTGTGAAATAAAGGGTCAAAGCTATGCTCATGTTGATTTTCCACATTCTACAAGGATGCTTTTCTACTGCAGTCATCTGCTGCACATTTTCAAGACTTAATGAGTTCAGACAAAAACAATTCAGCAATGAAATTAAACATTTGAACAGCAAATATGGCTTGAACCTTTACCAAATAACCTTTTTTCTAAACAATCCTTTGTTTAAACCACCATGACTACACTGAAAACATTGTGGGAAAAGGAGAAAATGCTGTTATCAGCATTTTCTCTTTTTACCACAATTTTTCTTGCTTTTAAGACAAATTTCACACTCAATGCAACATTTGTCACCTGAACATAGTTTGAATTTGGACAAGTCCAACACTTTGTCATCTGGTAAAGAGTTAACGTCATCTAAACTGCAATAAAGACAATAATCTTCATGAAAACAAAAAGACCCTAAATTTGGACCCTGTGACCTTTTTTTTCATATATGTACAGTGATGATTCATGTAAGAAAGAGATTTAAACAATTCATAGATATTTTTGTAAACACGGAAACTGTATTATTTATACTGGAAAGTCCATAATATTGCAATTTCAAAGACAGCTTTTGAAGAATAGCTCATAAAATAAGTCTTGGATCAGAATAGAGTTTTGGTGTAGTCTGACCTTTATTTAAACCATTTTGCATAATTATGCTTCTGAAAACTTTCATAGAACCGTCACAGACTTGTCAAAATCAAAAGCATTGATAGACGACAAAAGAACGTAGATCGAATGGTGGAACTGTCCAAGAAAGGGTTGAAAATGTTGTGGAAAAAAAAGAAAATGCTGGTTATGAGCATTTTTTTTCATTTTCTCACAATGTTTTCTAAAGCCTTCTTCCTCAAGGTTGATAGACCCCAGAATTGTTCGGTACAGGATTAATTGGCAAATAATATTCAGTGTAAGTCACAGTACACGCAGAAGCTTTTCATGATAAAATGAACAGTTATCAAAAGGCCAGTAGTGGCCAAAAATAAATAAAGCAGGTGATAAAATGCATCTAAATTGTACCATTTAACCCTTTACCACACGGTATAATTTTAGACCTATCCAAATTGAAAGCATTTGCAGACGACAATTTCATAGTGGCTGAAATGATGCAATTTTTCTTTGATAGGGTAGAAAACTTTGTGGGAAAAGGAGAAAATGCTGGTTACCAGCATTTTCTCCTTTTCTCACAATGTTTTCAAAAGGCTTCTTCCTCAGGATCATTAAAAGTCGTCATTGTTTGGTAACGGGTTAAACAGTATGGAAATTTTGTGAAGACGACAATCTGTTTTTATACGGTCACCTGGCTGCTGGCAGAAAAAAAAATTTTAAAACTAGGTCAAAAGTTGCCAGGTTGCTCTATTTTTTGTTTACTTTTTTACTTTTACCTGGTTTAAAAACATGGACGGAATGTACAAAGACAGATTGTCAACTTCACAATAATTTCCATTATTTCAAACTCTAGGATTCAAATTCAAATGCATTCTTAACATCCACACTGTTTACATTTGGCAACTATTGGGCCTTTAAAGGCAACCTTTTCCATCTAGAGCCGGAATGTAGCTTTAAAATCGCAATAACGAATACAAAACAAAACAATAAATAAATGTACAAGAAGAACTATAAATGAAATCAAATGACATATTTCAGAACAAATACCATGCTAATGAACTGAACTAATATGCAACAACTTAATTCAACCCTTTTTTTTTAAATCTATACCAAACAACACATTTTTAGACTGGTCCAAATTCAAAGCATTTGTATACAAAAAAGTGAATGTGTCTCAAACAGTGAAATATGTTTTAGAAAGGGTAGAAAACATTGTAGGAAGAGGAGAAAATGCTGTTTAAAAGAATATTCTAATTTTCCAAAGATGTTTCAAACACATTCTTCTTTAACCCTTTCCCAAACAATCCCTGGTTTTTACGGGTCAGGAATAGAAGCCTTTTGAAAACATTGTGGGAAAAGGAGAAAATGCTGGTAACCAGCATTTTCTCCTTTTCCCACAATGTTTTCTACCCTATCATATAGAAAAATCATCTTTTTAGCAACTGTTAATTTGTCATCTGCAAAATGCTTTCAATTCGGTCTGGTCCAAAATTTGCCGGTTGGGAAAGGGTTAAGGTTGTTATAACCTGGGATTGCTGCGAAAATGATCCCCTTTTTTTACTAATCTGTTGAAAACCTGGGAAGCAGGGAAAATGCATAAAAACAGTAGTTGCTCCTTTCTCCACAATGTTTTCTACCCTTTCAAAACCCTCCACAATGTTTTCTACCCTTTCAAAACCAAAGTCCGTCTTTTTGGCCACATTTAATATGTCTGCAAATGCATTCCATACGGTACAGTTTTGTCTTCTGTTGATGAGAAAAAAAATTCAAACATCCAAACAGTGCTACCAAGGTTTTTTCTATCCTTGTCAATGAATTCCCAAGACCTTTATAACATCAGAATAGTAAGTAGTTGATAAATTTATTTTATGTTTTTTGGTAGTTTATCCAGAAATAATAGTGAATTATGGCTTGATATTTCATCATTACGACCAGTGAAAATTCACAATTTCTTATTATCTAACTCTTCAATAGAAGGCAGAAACAGTAGTTCCCGCGCACTAGTTACCTAGGTAAAGAGCGTGAGCCATTCAACCAGAGGGAAATATGACGTAATTTATATGCATTTATCCTACATTTCTCAAGCTTTATGTAATATTGTAATGAATTCTCATGTGGATGGCAGGTATGTCACAGGGATTTACTGAAAACAAGTTACTCTCTTGGATTTTGATGAAAGTCCAAACAAAAAAGGGGTTAGAAGCATGAAACAAATAGAGTATTTTTTTTTTCCATGAAAGATCAAAATTTCTTTCATCTCGTGAACATCATTGGTAATACTTTCACTTGTGGCTGTGCCACTTGTGAAAATAATAGATCTACCAATGCTATTCACTCTATGAAATAAATTTCGATCATTCTCAGAAAAAACCAAATATCCTCTATGTATTTCAAGTCGGTAGCATAATGTCATGTCTCCATTTGGTTGCTCTTGACAGAATGGAAAAAAATGAATTTTGTTGTATGACGCATTGACAGCTACATGTAGGGTCATTTAGAACGCATGACGACAGTATAGATGCAAAACAGGGTGCTCTATGACATATTTTGACCAAAAAAGCCTAAAATGGATTACAGTATCTTTTTTTAGTGCCAACTTGTTTTTGTGTTTTTTATTTATTCTGCTGATAGTAATTTTCATACAAGTAATTTTCTTTTTGTTCAACCATTTTTCGCATGTTTCTTCTGCAATTGGCAGATGATAAGAGATGATAAGTGTTTTAACTCTTCACAAAACAATCTAACAAACCTGGGAAAGAAGGCTCTTGAAAACATGGTGGGAAAAGGAGAAAATGCTGGTAACCAGCATTTTCTCCTTTTCCCACAATGTTTTCTACCCCTCCCAAAGAAATTAAGATTTTTCAGTCACATCTATTTTGTCGTCTGCAAGTGCTTTCAATTTGAACTAGTCAAGAATTTGTTGTTTGGCAAAGAGTCAACTAGCAACAAACACTGGCAGTGCCGTGAGAATGGAACCTCTGTCCGCAATGAATATCATTACCAACTTGTAAAACAAACAAAATAACCAACATTTCACCTGAAGTTTTCACTTCTGATTTTCGTGCTCTTCTCCTTTCCACATCAGTCATATCCCAAGACTTCCATGTAATATATAATGAGTAACACATTCACTTTAAAGACCCAGTAGCAGCCAAAGTAAATGATGTGGGTGTAAAAAAAGCATTTAAATTTGAATCATACCATTTAAAGCTTTTGGAATTATTTTACCGATGACAATCTGTTATTATCTAATTGGTCCAAATAATAGTTGTTGGTAGAACTATGAATTTTAAAACCAGGTATAAAGTGAACCCAAGACAACCAGGCAACTTTTTACCTAGTTTTGAATTTTATTTCTCTGCTTGCAACTCACATTTTGACTGACCGTAGATTTCAAATTGTCATCTTCACAACAATTTCCTTACTTTTAAATACATGTAGTCTGATATACATTAGGATGCATTTTACTTTTGGCCGCTACTAGGCCTTTAACCCTTTACCAGACGACAAATTTTTAGACTTGTCCAAATTGAAAGCATTTGCAGACGACAAAATAGATTTGACTCAAAAATTGAAATTTGCTTATGGAAGGGTAGAAAACAGTGCGAAACAGAAAATGCTGGTTACCAGCATTTTCTCCTTTTCCCACAATGTTTTCAAAAGGCCTTTTCCTTAGGGTCGTTAAAAGTCGGGATTGTGTGGTAAAGGGTTAAATACAGTTTCGAAATTGTATTTATTTTATTGCACCATTGTTAAAATTGTCACAATATACATAAATATTTCAACAACAGATATCTTGTATTTACCAACATTGGTTCATGATTATAAACAGTACTTTTCACTTTATAGTTATCACACACTCTCTTTTACATGTACTTTTAACTCAGTACGTAGATCTGGTAGAACAATATCAACACACAATTTTCTTCCTTTATATTTTGCAATAAGAGGATAGATCTGTGCTGTACATTCTCTTTCCGAAATCTAGAGTTCACAGGCTGTGTCCTTGTTAATTGTATGTATATCTTATTAATCTATAACCTCCTGCAGACAACTTTTTTTTGGTTTTCCACAAACTCATGAAAACATAGTCCCAGAAGTAGTGATCACCCATTTCTCTCTGCTAGCAGGCTAATTTGTACCAGGGCAATGAGTTTCAAGGACAATTTGTATATGTACCAAGGACAACTGGAACAACTTGTACAAAGGGCAACATATACTCAGGATAATTAGTATCAAAGACGATTTGTACATGTATCTAGGACAACTCAGACATCTTGTACCTATGTACGACTTGTCCTAGGTAGCAACTGTCCTAGATATGAGTTGTCCTAAGTAGCAATTAACGGTGGAATATTGTTCAATATTTCATGGATACAACCAGTGAAAAATACCGATTTTATTTTCCAACTCTTCAATTGAAGGCGGAAACAGTAGTTCCAACGCACTAGTTAAATAGGTAAACACTGCATGTAATTCAACCAGATAGAAATATGATGTAATATACCCTACATGACTCCTGCTTTATGTAATATTGTAAATGCGTTGTTATGCGGAGGGGGTACGCCATGGGGAATTACCGAAAACAACTGTACTGGATTTTGATGTAAGTCCCCCCAAAAAAGGGGTTAGAAGCATGAACTAAATAGAATATTTGTTTTCTTCGGTGAAAGATCGAAATTTATTTTATCAAGTGAACACCATTGGTGATATTTTCACGTGGCGCAGGTGAAAGATCGAAATTTTCTGTGCCACTCGTGAAAATTCACTGAAAAAAATAAATATCCTCTATATAACTGATGTTGATTATCCGTATTCTACACGTGTAATACTAAAATTGTCTGCAGGAAGTTTTTTTCAGGAGGTAACAAATCTCTAACCCAACTATTTACATTTCTGTCTATGTTTGGTCTCCATTCTGTGTTACATTTGATGTATGCTCTAATATGGCTGGAGGAGATTCTATCACAGGCGAGGTAAGAAAGCTAGATTTAAGCAGTTTATTATCTGACTGTAACGTCTGTGGCTTATCGTGTCCAGAATGGATGGAAGGGGTTACACTATCTGACAGAAAGTTAGAGTTTCTTGACTCCGGGGTGGGAGATGATGTGCCCGTAGAATATGCATTGTAAGTATGAGAGTCAGGACTATTTGGGGTAACATCCCCGTTACAACTGTGGTTACCATGGTAACTGTCATTCATAATTGTTTCATCCTCCTCATCTTCGGGTTTAGACTCTGCCTCGTACCCACTGTCCCCGTTATACTCCTGGCTAAGATGGGGTGGTGGGGGTGGGGATGGAGTGTCTGATTCATTGTCTGCATCATTACCAACATCATCATCTTGATTCTGAAAAACACAACTATATATATTATGGTCGTTTTCCAGGCTTGATGTCATCCACCTAATATACAAGCCATTCTCTGTAAAAAGGGGGCTTTATGCAACTGCAAAAAGTATTGACCCATGTCAGCCTGTGCAGTCCGCACAGGCTGACATGGATCCATACTTTTTGCTATAGGTCAATTTTCTGCCTGTCAAAGGACCCAGAGTACCTCATGATTCAATCGGTTGCTATACAAAATGGATTTTATGGATCCATAAATATGTGATGACTTGCTTGGTACAATGCATCATGGAGATGCATTAAACCCCCGATTGCCAGGGCATGGCTCAATTATTATCATTATAGTCATATTCCAGGCTTAATTCTTTCCTGAACAACAAAAATCTACACATCTAAATTCAAAGGAATTGAAGGCAACAAATTAAATGCTGCTCAAACAATGGTATCTGTCTTTAGAAGGTTACAAAACATAGTGGGAAAAAGAAAAAAATGTTAGTTACCAGCATTTTCTCTTGTTGCGACAATGTTTTCAAAAGCCTTTGTCTTTACTGTTGTTAAAACTCTAGAATGTTTGGTTGACTGATTGATTTTAGTGGTCTTTTAATGCCATTTTCAACATTATTTCAGTTAAATTGCGGCAGCCAGTGGACCTATCCATGCTTTTCTGGAGTCTCTTTTACCAGTACTCTGCACAATTGTCTTTCCAAGCCACTGGCTGCATTCCCACATAACCATTGTCGAAACAATGGTCAGTGGTAGGAGAGGAATGAATACTGTCGCAATGACCATCATCAATCCTCGGAAAGAAATTGGCTGAGACTATTTGGTAAAAGATTATTTGGTAAAAGGCTTAATGTCATTCAACTGCTTTAAATTAAATGTTAAAATTACTTCTCAACATTTATTTCATATCACAATGGCAAAGGCACTTATCCCTGTGCTTCTAAAGCTGCTTTATCAGCATTAAACAAAAAACAAAACCCTCTTTTCAACAAACTGGCTTCTTTCCAACATAACATCAAGACATATGGTTAATGGTATGAGATGAATGAATCTAACTGTGGCTATCAGCAATCATTGGAGACAATTTAGACCAAAACAGGATTTAAACTCATCACCCCTGGGTTACTAGCATAGTGTGCCATCACTCAGCTATCAGGATTTGGTGAAACTTTGAAAGGATATCTTTTTTGCCATGTGGTAAAGAGTTTTATTACCACACAGCAAAATTTTTGACTGGTCCAAATTGAAACCATATGCAGACAACAACTTCACTGTTACTTAAATGGAAGTTTTTGTTTATGAATAAGTAGAAAGGATTGTGGACAAAGGAGAAAATGCTCGCTATCAGCATTTTCTGTTTTACCCACAATGTTTTAAGAGCCCTTTACATTAGTGTTGTTAAAACTCTGGATTGTGCAGTAAAGAGTTAAAAACTGCTGAAACAAATCGAGGGGTTACTGGTAAAAGGGGGTATCTGCACTTTTTGCCGAAAATGACTTTTTTGCAAAAAAGCAAATTATATGGGTATGTCTAGCTCGTGTTAAAATATCATGACTTTAAGATAAATACTTTCAGAGATATCGTGAAAGGTATTAAGTGATATCTGCAAAATGAAATTTTATTGCAAGGAAAAAGGTAGTAACTGCAAACAGATTCTGGTAAAAGGCAACATCTCAAGATATTCCCTTTTACATTCCCAACTTTCTTCTTCTGCAAACCCATGTTCAAAGGAAAAAGGACACAACTATAGTAAGAGCTTTTTTCTTTTACATAATTACATTAAAGATGTCACACAACAGGTGGTATTTGGCAGATGTATCATTTTACCAGGGAATGTTTACATATATATGTATATCTTATGTCTTAGGAGTTAATTGCTGTCAAATACTTCTTATCAGGAAATATAAATCCTGGAGAGATAGTATTTCTAAGCTGCCCTTACCATCAGATAATTTTGTCAAAGTTTCCCAGACCATTGAAAATATTTGTTGTAGAAGGATGTTAATTAGTATACAGGCATAAAACACTGGTGAAAATCAAATGAGCAGGTAAGACTTATGTATATAATTATATTACCTTTTCTTCTTTTTTCTTTCACTCAATTTGAATACCCTTTTCCCTCTGGCTGGGTAAAGAAAGGCAATTTAACTCTTTATCACACTTTCTAATTCCCAAATTCTATCGACCCTGAGGAAGAAGCCTTTCGAAAATGTAGTAGGAAAAGGAGAAAATGCTGGTATCTTGGATTTTATCCATTTCCCACAATGTTTTCTACCCTTCCCAAAAGAAATGTCTATTTACTTTTGAGTCACTTTTACTCTGTTGTTTGCAAATGCTTTGATTTTGGACAAGTCAAAAGCTTTGTTAGGGAAAGAGCTAAGTCATTGTCATTGGAATTTTTAACTTGGGATTTTTAAAGTATGAGAAATGAAAAGATGGACACTACATAGGAAAAAAAAAACTCAGGAGATTGCAGTTTTATGACTGTTCTTAATTGACCAGAACATCCACATGAAAGACAGAGTTAAACAAGATCAGGTTGCATATTTTGTGCAGTCTGATCTCCATGTAGATGTACTTTGTTAACAAATGCAACTATTGGTGTAGTACATTTTCTAAGGGTTAATAATAAGTCCAAAGTCAGGTATTGCAAACCAAGATAAACATAGGGAAAAAGTGCATGTAAGGTGTTTGGCAACATTTCAAAAAGTATTTAATCATATATAATGGAAGCCTGTGCACAAAGGTTTTTTGTTATGTTGACGATGCACAGCACCCTTTCCAAGCCACTGGCTGCTCTCCCAAAATAATTAAAACAGAAGCATTGTCTAGCTGAGGAGAGGAATTAAGCCTCTGGCAATATTTTTTATAAGTTCTATGAAAGAGTTACGTTGGAGACAGAATTTAAACTTGGAACACTTTGAAATTCTAGTCCTGATTTTACCACAAAGCTACGAGAGCTCAGTGGTAAAAATAATTCTTTAATCAGTTTTCAAAATGTGAAATACCAAATAAGCCCATGAGAGGTTATAACTATCTCAGAGTTGCACTATATCATAACTAGTTCAAATATATTGCGTTGCCATCAATCCTTTTTTTTTACACACACATTTCAGCTGTCACGATTTTGTGTAGATTTGACTATAACTGCCTGTAACTTTTTACTTTTTGACACACATTAAGCTTTTTTTTATTATGTTGTCACTGTATTTACATTGAAAGTGGAATAAGCTGCAGATATGAGATTAGAAAAATTATATAGAGTTAATTTCTAAAGTTTTGAATCAATGAAGTGCTATTTCTTTTTTTTCAAGCAGATTTTATTATACTGTTGTAAGTACAGGGACGGCGATGTGTAAGAACTGTTACACTCACTCTGTGTTCCATCCATAACCATACTTTAGGAAGAATTTGTGTATTCATCATTCATAACTTTTGTTATTTCACAGAAATGGAGATCAGTGACTGGTCAGAATGATCAGATGAAGAAATGTCAGCGATTATGTGCTTCAAAATACATGTTAAAAGACAAGGAAAACAATAATGAGTTGATACTCAATACAAGAAGCTCCTCTGAAAGGGATTCTCCTACTGTAGATGGGGAAATACAGAAAAGTCATTCTGATATCAAACATGAAGCTTTCAGATCTGAAAACTCCTGTAAAAACACATGCACAGAAAATGAAAAATTTTCCACGAGGAAAAATCTTTTGCAGTCAAATATGAATATGTGGGAGTCGACAGATGATGAAATCCCATTAGCTCAACTAAAACTGAGGAAAAACAATCTAGATGAAAATACAAAACAATCCAGATGAAAATACACAATCTGGTAAAATGGTTTCCACACAAGACTCTGAAATAGGGACTGACATGGATATTCCACTTTCTCTCCTGAAGACTACTATGAGAAAATGTCGGGAAAGGACTCCATCACCATCGTATCATTCCGATGGAGATCATGTGTAATTGCCAAGTTTTAATGATGTCAACAGCTCTGATTCAGAGTACAACTTTGATGTTTTATTACAGAGAGGAAGAATCCACAAGAATACCGTGATCAATTTAGCTCTAAAAAACAATCCATAAAAGGGGATCCCTATGAAACATCATGACTTCCTTGATTTCAAACTGTTGGTTAAAAACCAATACAAAAACATGAAAGTAGATGTTAATGGAAAAAGAATATTATGGCACCAGATTAAATGGATAAAGATAAAAAAAATCAAACCCAGATTGTATTTTCTTTAATTATGGATTCAACACAGACTCATTCATGCAAGTCAATTTCAAACCAGGTACAAGGAACAGAAGGCGCCCAGGCCAAGACAGAGATCAACTGCCACGGCGGTATGGAGCCAAACTTCCAATCTCAGAGGCAAAAAGGAATGACTTGCTTTCTATTTGTTCTAATGGAATTATACCAGAAACTTATCACACTTAGTATCAAAATCTAAAAACTGATAGAAAAGCCAGAGACAAACTTCCAATGCCTGATGCAGAGGAAAGTGAATGTGACACTGATGACAGTTAGTGCATTTTGGCAAAGTCTGAGTTGGATATTTGGAAATAGTATGAATATGAAGTCTGTGGAAATTAAACTTTATTTTTTAGTGTGGAAGAAACAGGAATTGCTTCTAACTATAAAGTCTTCTATCCACCCTTCAAATTATTTGGATTTATATCAACAGGTCTGATTATACTCGAATCATAATTATGTGTATTTTGGCAAAATAAAGCCACTTTAATCCAAGCCTGGTCTTTAAACAAAAATTTTCAGTAATTTCTGCTCAATCCATAGCGTCATTTATGTTTAATTTTCGAAAAGCAGCTGTTTCTGACTTATTTTAGAGTTACATCACCGAACTAATTGGCATCAGTTAACAAAGAGCATTAAAAAGGTTGTGCTAACCCTTTCCGACACAATGCCCAGTTTTAACAACCCTGCCAATAGAATCTTTTGAAAATATTGTGGGAGAAGGAGAAAGTTCTGATTACCAGAGTTTTCTCCTTTTCCCACTATGTTTTTCTAATCTTTCAAAGAAAAATCCAGTCATTTTTATCTACAATTAAGTAGCTATCTTCAATTTCTTTCAATTTGGACGGGTCCTAGATTTTGTTGTTCGGTAAAGAGTAAAAATCTATAGTGCTCTCTGAGATCATAAAAAAAACTACAGGTTGTTCTGATTGTGTTCTAAAAGGATAAATGTTGCGATTAAAGTACTATAATTCATATTTTAAGGTTACAGAGTGCCAGAGTTACATGTATAAATGAAATATACATTATGAATTTCAGGCTACTTTTTGTAGTTTTTAAACAACACAGGCAAATGTTGAAATGAATAAATAGTGAATGTCCAATTTTTCTCTTCATATTGCTCTTCAAATTGTCAGTAAACAAATGGAGTAAAAGGAGATATGTGTTAGTTATCACCCTTTTTATAAATCTATGTTACTCAATTTATCACTCGAGCAGAGGTAAAAGGTGTTATGTGTGCAGATACCTCCCTCTACCATTAGACAACATTCAGTTTGCTACCCAAATCATTACTGGTAAAAGGGGTTATTTACATTTTTGCCCATTTATGGCTAAACTTTGGACTTTCTTAGAATGTGTTGACTTGCAATTAAAAGATATAATTACACTCTACAACATTCCCAAATATCACTTTAATTGATGATCAACCTGATTTTTAGGAGCAATTCAAAGTTGTTTTCTCAATTTCCCGAAAGTTTTGAAAAATGCAGATACACCCTTTTACCTGTAACCCCTCGAAATTGATAGGTCACAAAGACCCGTCAGTAAATCATGCCCTTTTCTAAAAGGTAATAAACCGTCAAAAAGTGCAAAGCATTACCCTTCCACCAGTATTTCTATGTTGGCAATTTTTAGACTTTTTTTTAGTTATCTAAGTAATTAAATTGAGAATCAATCTATCACCACACAAAGACCAGTTCTTATGACCGTTTGGTAGACAAGTCGTAAAAACCAATGTGTGATTGATTGATTAGATATGATTATGTTGTATTTTATGCCCCTTTCAACATTATTCAAGTCAAAGAAACAGCTCACTTATTCATCCTTTGCCTAGGTTTTACCAACCAGTTTTCCTATCTGATGCTTATTCAAGTCTTTAAGTGTCAAAAAGCAGCCTGCACAGAATGGATTAACGCTACACCAGACAACAAAATATCAGTGTATGTCAATATTGGAAGCATTTGCAGACAATAAATGTGCCAAATGATGAGATCTGTCTTTGAAAAGATAGAGAACATTGTGAGGAAAAGATGAAAATGTTGGTTTTCAACATTTTCTCCTTTTCACACTATGTTTTCAAAAGCATATCTGTCAAAATCATTAATTGTGGTAATGAGTTAATTCGTAGAAAGTTTTATAAACCCAACAGACATTTTCAGTCAGGAAATATGACCCAAAGGGCTGCAATTTTAAGGTTGTTTTTATCTAAATTGTTTCAATAGAGCACTCAAAGATCAGACTGAACAAGGGGAGATTACCCTTGAATCATAGGGTGTAGATGATTGAAAAATGCGTCTTGCACAACTTCAGTATACGATCAATGTATCAACAAACTTTCAATACAATAGCAGCAAAACTGTAGGAGGAGTTCGCGACACAAAATTACTAGTATTTTGTACACTGACGGACACACGGACGGACGGACAAACAGGCTGATTTCAGTATACCCCCAAAAACATTCGTTTTGCGGGGGTATAATTAAAAATCTGAAAACACGAGTTTGATGGTGCTCTTTAACCCTTTACCAAACAATACCGGGTTTTTTATGGCTCTGAGAAAGAAGCCTTTTGAAAACACTGTGGAAAAAGAGGAAAATGCTGGTAACCAGCATTTTCTCCTATTCCAACAATGTTTTCTACCCTTCCTACTAGAAACTTCAATTTTTGAGTCACATTAATTTTGTCGTCTGCAAAGGCTTTCAATTTGGACCAGTCCAAAATTTTGTTGTTTCATAAAGAGTTAAATCAAAATTTGTAATACAGTAAAAAACATAAAAGCCATGCTCTGTGAAAAGGGGGCTTAAAGTAAAAAGTATCAACCAAGGTCAGACTAAACTTGGGTCAAAACTTTTTGCTATTGGTCAATTTTCTGCATATATATGTGTACCTCATTATTAAGTCGGTTGTTATACAAAATGGATTTTGTGGTTCCATAATAACATGACTTCTGCCAGAGCATAACTCAAAATATTTTAACATTGCAACCGACCCCATAAATGCAAAAGGAGAGGAAAAAACAATAATTTTACATGCATGAAAAACAAAATACCAAAATAAACAAGGAGAAAAAAATTATAACAAGAAGCCAAAAACAGTTCTAGGTATTTCCAATTTGCAACATATCATTCCGCTGGATTAGAAAAAACATCAGTTTAACCTGTTACCAAAAGTGTAGTGTTTTAACAACCCTGAGGAAAAAAGCTTTCAAAAACATTGGAAGGAAAGGAGAAAATGCTAGCTATCTGGAATTTCTCCTTTTTCCAACATGTTTTCTACCCTTTGTAAAACAAACCTTATCATTTTAATCACATCTACCAGTAAATAATAATGTCATCTGCTCTTTACCAAACAATCCCATCCTGGGAGAAGCTCAGCAACATTGGAGAAGAAGGCTTTTGGAAACATGGAAAAAGGAGAAATTGCTTGCAACAAGGCTGTCCCCGGGTAACTAACCCTACAACACACAGTCCTGAGATTTAACAAACTTAACACTTTACCAAACAACAAAATTTTAGTCCAGTCCAGTCCAAATTGAAAGCATTTGCAGAAGACAAAATAACTGTGACCTAAGAATTGAAATTTGTTTAGAGAACGGTAGAAAACATAGTGGGAAATGGAGAAAATGCTCGTAACCAACATTTTTTCCTTTTCCCACAATGTTTTCTATCGTTTCAAAGAAAAATTCCAACATCTGAGCGACAAAAATGTTTTCGTCTGCAAATGCTTTCAGTTTGGGTTACTCCAATATTTTATTGACTGAAGAAATGTTTAACCCTTTACCAGACACTAAAATTTTAGACTAGTCCAAATTGAAAGCAGTTGCAGACGACAAAATAAATGTGACTGAACGATTGAAATTCATTTTGGGAAGGGTAGAAAACATTGTGGAAAAAGGAGAAAATGCTGGTTATCAGCATTTTCTCCTTTTCCCACAATGTTTTCAAAAGGCTTCTTTCTCAGGGTTGGCATTTTTTTGGTAAAAGCTTAAGATGTAAATAGTTTATATTTACAGACCTATAGTGCAACACTAACTGACAGTCAAAATGGTAGGACACTAGGGCTTGTAGCTCCTGGCAATATTTCTAGCTAAAATAAAGATTCATATTATTTTTCTCCAACATGCAAGCTACAGGGTGTCCAGAAAGTAAGGTAACACCTTTGTTCATTTATAATATGACCTATAATTTCAGTTGAATAGATAAAAATATATCTACATGTTTATAAAATGTGTAAATTTTTTGTGTGATAATTTCACTAAATTTTCATAAGATTTCACATATTTATACAGTTTTCAACTCAAAAGTACCTTTTTATCACTGACGTCATCATAACAATGACGTTTTCAGTATGACGACCTTTTATGCTTTTTTCTAACACACACAATGAAATTCTCCGTTACTTAAGATAATCCATTATCAATATTTCTTATTCAGGTATATTGTTCTTTAACAGCATGTCTGTGCTTCCTGGTTTGGGATCGTAGACCTGTGACTTCAAATAACCCTAAAGGAAAAAGTCGCAAGAATTGAGGTTGGGACTATTCACAGGCAGCGATATTCCGCAATCTTTTACCTTGGATATCGTCTTGATATTGCCTTACCACCAAACGAATTGTAAAAAAAAGCTGTCACATTATTAGAGTGTGCCGTAGCACCATCCTGCATAAACCACGTGTTTTGCAATGTAGAGGACTTCTTGTCAAAGGCTTAAAACAAACCCCTTTTTCAAAAGCAATAGCTCGTGCTGAGAATTAGTCCTGTCATTGAAGAAATATGATCCAATGATACCGTGACCGTGACTTAACAGTGCACACCTTACAGTTAGTTTAACACTGTGCAGAGGTTTGTCTGTGAAGGTCATTGGGCCCAAAAGCACATATTTTGTTTACAAACATTACTGTCAAGAAAATTGGAAGTGAGAGAACGTCATTAATTATTAAAATGACGCTCATGGCAAAAAAAAGTACTTCTGAATTGAAATTTGTATAAAATTGTGCAATGTAATGAAAATTAAATGCAATTATCGCAAAATAAACTTACATATTTTATAAATATGTAGATATATTTTCATTTCTTCATCTTAAATTAAAAGCCATTTTGTAAATGTACAAAAATGTTACCTTACTTTCCGGACACCCTGTACTATATACACAAGGGTACACCATGTGTCTAAAAGGGGTTGGTATAAAAGTGTTGGGGGGTGGTGGTATTGGGGTACTGGGGTAAAGGTTTTTGTGGGTTTTGAAACACAATAGGAATTATCAAAAGGCTTTCTTACAAACCTCAGTACTTGGAAGACTATCTGAAGGGACTTTTTCCTCAGGGATCTCAGAAAATCTTGATTCATCTGGGCTCTTGTCAGGTTTTATACTATTGTATATATGATCCTATAGGATATAATATTGACAATACAGTAAAGCAAAAGCGTAAAATAATAGCAGAAGTTAAAGCAAAGTAGGAAAAGCAGATTTAATTCCATTTACCAAATCACAAAATTTTAGACCTGTCCAAATCCAAAGCATCTGCAGATGATAAATAACATGTAAGAGTGGATCAGATGGTGAAAGTTGTCTTCAATGAAAGAATAGAAAACACTGTGGGAAAGGTAGAAAATGCTTGTTAGCAGTATTTTTTTCCTTTTCCCACATCATTTTCAAAAGCCTTAATTTCTTCCTCAAGGTCATCAAACTGGGAATTATGATGATTGTGGTAATGGGTTCACCCTTTATCAAACAATCCTGTCAGCAACCCTGGTGATAAAGGATAATGAAAACATTGTAGGAAAAGGCAAAAATGGTGATAACAATAATGCTGGTAACAAGAAGAGGAAAAAATGCTGGTAACCAGCATTTTCTCCTCTTTAAACCATGTGTTCTACCATTCTAAGGACAGATTATATCAGTTGAGACATATTCACCTTGCTGTCTGCAATTGCTTTCAATGTGGACTCATCTAAAGTTTTGTTATTTGATAAAGAGTAAACATGATATAATCGTGTATGCTGCTATATGAAAAAAGATATGAGAATGTAAGATACAAAAGATAAAAAAGATGAAAAAATGTAAGATACATGTTATGCATATATCTAAATAAGCCTTTTCCTTTCTCTCTCTCTCTCTCTCTCTCTCTTGTGTGTTATGAAAAAAAATCACAAGCCACAGCCAGAAGTACATGCAGCTAAAAATCAAATAAAACTGATTACCAGTTGGGTGAACAGATATATATCTCTATGTGCTATATTCTGTTTTAACCCTAATTACTACACAATGCCAACTTTTAATGACCTTGAGAAAGAAAACTTTTGAAAATATTGTGGGAAATGGATAAGATGCTGGTAACCAGCATTTTCCCCTTTTCCCACAATGTTTTCTTCCCTATCGTAAACAAGTAACACAATTTTATCCACATTCAATTTGGCATCTGACTAATGCTTTGGGTTTGGACAGGTCTAAAATTTTGTCATTTGATAAAGGATTAAGACATACCACTGTCAAATATGTACAAAAAGAGACAGAATGAAAATAGACCTTAACCAGGGATCTTATATACACATCCCTGCCGTAACTCTCTACCAAATGACAATGTTTTAGACTTGTCCAAATTAAAAACATTTGCAGGAAAGAATGTTGATGAAATTCAAGTGATTGGCCTTCATCTGGAAAGGTCAGAAAACATTGTGGGAAAAGGAGAAAATGCTGGTTACCAGCATTTTCTCCTTTTCCAACATTGTTTTCCGAAACCTTCTTTCTATGGTTCATTAAAACTCAGAATTATGTGGTAAAGGGTTGGGCTCTAGAGGATAATTACTATCTGGGCCCTGTATTAAACTAACAATTGATATCAGAAAACACTGTAACAAAAAAACAATCATAGGACGGCCTACAAAAAAAATATAATTCATTTAGTTTCCTAATGCAATCTGAATACCGGTATGTCTTTCAAACGTTGCAAAAATATTCCTTTTAGCCCCAATCTATTTTAAGATACACAGTTCAATAGGCTCACAGCTCGATTACCTCCCTTTATTAAGTACACTACATAAATAGAACACACACTGTAATAAGTGAATTTTCAGCATAGTTACATTCATAAAGATAATACATTTAATATTTCTTGAAATTATCTCATAAGGTTATTGATGTATACTGTCAGTCTGCATGTCGATGTGAAACTGTCTTGCCTACTTTTACGTTATTTTGTGAAAATTTATAAATGTATTTGTTCCTATGATGTCTTACAGTTCACTTATTCATGTTTAACTGCAGCTCATAGCACTTCTATGAGCTTTAATGCCTAATGAACAATCTTTGAAGAGAGCTGATTCGTCAGCTTTCAAACTAAACCAATACAACACACCACAATTCCAAATCTAACAATATTTTCAAAAGGCTCCTTCCCTTAGGTTATCAAAACCAACGGTTGTTTAGCTGTAGACTGATCCAAATTAATAGCATTTCCAGACAACAAATTAATTATGACTGAAAAATTGACATTTGTTTTGAGAAGGGTAGAAAACATTGCTAGAAAAGGAGAAAATGCTGGTTATCAGCATTTTCTCCTTTTCCAACAATGTTTTCAAAAGGCTTCTTTCCTAGGGTCGTTAAAAGTCGGGACTGTGGTAAGGAGTTAAAAGGGTGGAAAACCTGGGGAAAATACTCTTAGAAGTTTCTGGTCACCAGCATTTTCTAACTTCCCCATCATATATTTAAAAGGCCTCTCCCTTAAGATCCTAAAGGACTAGCCCACATAGCTCAGGACTGGCGGTAGACTGTAGGACTTGTAAACATCAAGTCTTGGGTCACCCGAGGGTGTGCTTTCAAGCCCCATGGTTGGCCATCTAAAATTATTAATAGTCTTTTGGATGAAACATTAAACCAAGGTCTCGCGTGATGGTGCTATACACCAAGCACACTAAAGACCTAGGCGTAACTTAGGATGGGCTTTGTCCTGTATCTTGCACTATCCACCATAACAAAACTAGTAGTCCGGGGAAGGGCGGGGAAATAGGGGCGGCGGCATAATTTTATAGATAAATGTAAATTCAATCAATCCTTAAAACAGAGCATTGTTTGGTAAAAGGCTTATTATGCCGACATTCCCCTCGTCAGACCCCACTACCAATAACAGGAGTAATTTCAGATCAACGGAAAACAACTCGTAATTTCAGATCAATGGAAACCATCTTAATTAAATGGCAGAAAACATTGACTGAAGAGAAGCAATTGCAGGTTCCCACAATGAATTCAGCAATCTACAAGGGCAACAACACTCATATTTGTTAGGTTACTATTAAGTTATTCACCCTTTACCAGACAAAGTTTTTGACATCTCAAAAAAAACAGCAGTTAGAGGAAACAAATCATATATCACTAAAATCATAGGATTGGTCTTTGATTGGTTAGAAAACACAGCAGGAGAAAGAGAAAATGAATGTAATGAAAATAGAAGGACAAAAGGACAATGTTATTTAAGCACCCAAAATTGTACTTTTCTATTGAATAAAACTGCAGAGTTTAATATGATTGCAAAAAAAAATATCTAGTTGAAGTTACTGGTTTTTCACAAGAAATTTTGATTTATGGCAAAGTAGCTTTAAAGATAGAATGGTATGGTGAAGAGTTAGTTGTTTACTCAAATACCAGATTTTAGACCCTTCCATAATGAAAGCATTTACAGATTCAGTGCATTTTCAGTTATGTTAGCTGCCTTAAAAAGCACAGAAAACATTGTGGTGAAGAATAGAAAAAGCTGGTTACCATGATTCTTTGGTAAAGGTGTAAAGGTTAGACTTGAATCCTAGGGTTAAAATGCATACAGGTAAAAGTTAACCCTTAAAGCACCTTTCACAACTATGGTTGCTTTAGTGGCCAGTGTACATCAAGATCAGATTGCACAAAATATATAGTCTGATCTTGGAATACACTGTCTGCTCACCGAAAACAAAATAGAGAAGAACAACCATAGAAATGCAATTGACTGGGTCTCTTGCCTGGGTCCATATTCACTAACTAACTCTTCTTAAGAATATACTTAGTCTTATTCTCCAAGATTTTCTAAATTTAAAAGTAACACAACTTCTGATTGGCTAAACCAAATGGTTTAGCCAATCAGATCTTATGTTACTTTTAAATTTAGAAAATTCTGGAGAGTATGACTAAAGAATGGTTGGTGAATACAGTCTGAACATGTCTGTTGAGTTTATTAGGCACTCTATGGCTTAAGAATTCCTCTATCAAAGGGCCAACCTAAAATAATGGTACTGACTAACCTCATAAATGGGTATCATTTCTCTGAAGTCTGCCTTTGGCTAAAAATTAAATGGTGACAAACATTTGATAAACATCTTGGATAAAATGGACTATGAACATGCAGCCCCCCCTCCCCCACCAAACAAAGAAAATATACAAAACAATCTATCTGAATTTTTTCCAAAACAAATCAACTCTTTACAAATGACGAAATTTTGGACTAGACCAAATTGAAAGCATTTGCAGACAATCAATCAATTGTATCTCAAATGATGATTTTTGTCTTTGACAGCATTTTCTCCTTTTTACACAATGTTTTCCAAAGCTTTTTTCATCAAGCTTGGGCTTGTGTAGATAAGAGTAGAACAATTTTTATGGTATTTAACTCTTTCCAAAAAGGAAACACTTCACTCTTCAAAATTCAAAATATATGCAGATGACAATTTTAAATCTGTACAAATGAACTTAAGCTTTCTGATAGAGAAGAAAACATTGGGGAGAAAAGGAGAAAATGCTGATAACATCATTTCCTCCTTTTCTCTTAATGTTTTAAAAAGCTTTCTCTTTCTGGGTAATAAAAACTTGGGCTTGTCAGGTAAAGGTAATGTATAAGTGAAAATTTTTGAGATGTAAAAATATTTGCGATTTGAAAAATTCGCCAACTTTTCTGTTTGTATATTTTACCACAAGTATACCAACAAATAACAAGTGTCTTGAAATTGCAAATATTTCTGTGCGTATAATGTCTGTAATTGCTAATTCGCAAATTTTTCAACATGCATATATACCGGTATCCAAGTACATGTATATAGTAAGATTAACATAATAAGCTATAAATAACAAAATACTAAAATATAGATTAGTTAACTTTTAAGCATCAAATACAAAAAAGCGAGTATAACTATTCATTCCTCTAGATCTATAAGACAAAAATTAGATAAGAATTTGTAGTTAAAATCGTTGGTTTTTGTGGTATTTAGTGCAGTTTTCAACATTAACTGTTATAACACTGTGGCCAGAGCACCTATCCATACTTTCTTGAGGTGTCATCGGCACTTTGCACAACATTCTTTCTAAGTCACTGGCTGCTTTCCCACATACACATCGTTGAAAGAATTATCAGCCATGAGAGAGGGTTAAATCCTATCGCAAAGACTATCATCAGTCCCAAGAAAAAAACTGGCTGTGCTATAGAGCCATAGCAATAATCCTTGGTTTCAAAGCCTGTATGCTACAAATTGAGACACCAGCTTTTTATAAAAGAGCAATGTATATTGATCCTGTACTACACAGTCCTGAGTTATAACGACCCTGACGGGGAAGGCTTTTGAAAACATGGTAGGAAAAGGAGAAAATGCTGGTTACCAGCATTTTCTCCTTTTCCTACTATGTTTACTTCCCTTTCTCAGACAAATCACATGTTTTGAGCCACAGTTAATTTGTTGCCTGCAAAGAACTTTTAGTATAGATAATTCTGTTGTTTTTTTTTCAGCTGGTAAATGGCTAAAAGTCAGAACATATTTTCCAGGTCATTCTTTTCTCACCGCAAAACTAAAAGACGGGAAAATAAAGTTTTAAAAGCTTGTGTTATAATACGACCGCATAAAATGATATTTGTGTAAAATATGTAGAGTATAATGCAAAGTGCACAGTACACACAATGTTTACAAACAAGGACATAAAAACTTACACAAGATAAAGGACTATTTTCAAAAGGTTGTATCTGTAATGGACCATTTCCAAGGGTCTCCAAATCACCCGTGTCTCCATCTGTAAAATGTAATCAGAAATAAAACTCCATTTTAACTGTATTTTTTCCATCATGTTACCTCCTGCAGAGAAATTCTTTTGTCAAATGGCATAACACTTCTAAACACATGTTCGGAAAAATGAGATATTGCTCTGATGTGCGATTTCACTTTTTTAAATTTCCATTTAACCCTTTACCAAACAATCCTGTGAACCCTGGGAAATAAGCTTAGAAATATTGTGAGAAAAAGAGAAAATGCTGGTAACTAGCATTTTCTCCATTTCCTACAATGTTTCCACCCTATAAAGAGGACAAATTCCATCATTTCAGCCACACTCAAAACTGTCTTAACTCTTTACCAAATGACAAAATCTTAGACTTGTCCAAATTGAAAGCATTTGCAGACAACAAATTAGATGTTTCTCAAAACATAGTTTTTTTTTTTTCTTTCAAAGGATAAAAAACATTGTGGGAAAAGGAGAAAATGCTGGTTACCAGCGTTTTTCTCCTGGTTGTTAAAACTCTGGATTGTGTGGTAAAGGGTTATTGCTTGTCAATACTGACAAATCTAAAATTTTGGTGTTAGGTAAGGGTTAAATAATTGCCTATATCTTGCTATGCTTTTATCAAATCTGGCTGCGTGTTAAAGGAGCTAACAATTCATTTTATTTCATGCTTTTCGGTAGTTTATTGAGAAATAATGGTTGAATATTGTTCAATATTTCATGGATACAACCAGTGAAAAATACCCATTTCATTTTCTAACTCTTCAACTGAAAACAGAAACAGTAGTTCCACTGGTTACCTAGGTAACATTCAACCACATGGAAATATGACGTAATTTACCCTACATTTCTCACGCTTTTCTTTTCGTAATATTGTAATGTGTTGTTACACAGAAGGGGTACGCCATGGGGAATTACTGAAAACAACTGTACTGGATTTTGATGTAAGTCCCCAAAAAAAGGGGTTAGAAGCATGAAATAAACAGATTTTTTTTTTCGTGGCACGCGTGCGTTTTCTCCTTTCCTCACAATGTTTTCAAAAGCTTTCTTTCTCAGGGTCATTTAAAATCGGGATTGTGTGGTAAAAGGTTAACCCTTTACCACACAGTCCCAAGTTTCAACCACTCTAACATAAAAGGCCTTTGAAAACATTGTGGAACAAGAGTGCCGTTGTCACAATATACGCCACCACATGGCTGCAATTTCAAGCAGCTAGCTATAGAGACTAAATGGTAATGACATTGAGCAAATTTTAAAAAGATACGATCAGAAGCTTAGGAGGAGTTGCGTTCACAAGAAATGGACATACATACAGATGGATGCTGGGACTGAGAAGATGACGCCAAGATAAAAGCGTATAAAAACTGAAGACTCATTGGTCTTTGGCTTTGATTAATCAATAAAAATATGAAGTTTCATGAAATTATGTCCATTAGTTGGAGATACATTGATGAAAAATTAAATCTGACATGAAGCCCCTTTTTCCACGACTCAGCAATAAATTCCAAAACCCTGACAATATGCACTAGGTCACATGATCTGTGAAAATTTCATCCAAATCCGTTGAGATATGTCCAGTAATTAGAGAGATATTCGTGAAAAATGAAATATAACATGAAGCCCTTTTTTTCCATGACGCAGATATGAATTGCAAAACCTTGACAATATGTGCTAGGTCACATGATGAGAAACATTCTGTGAAAATTTTATCCAAATCCGTCAAGAAATGTGGGAAGAGTTGCGTTCACAAGAAATGGACGTACATACGGACAGACACAGTTTAAATTTGACATGAAGCCCCCTTTTTCCATGACACAGCAATAAATTCCAAATCCCTGACAATATGCGCTAGGTCACATGATCTGTGAAAACTTCATCCAAATCCGTTGAGATATGTCTAGTAATTAAAGAGATATTCGTGAAAAATGAAATATAACATGAAGCCCCTTTTTTCCATGATGCAGCTATGAATCGCAAAACCTTGACAATATGCGCTAGGTCACATGATGAGAAACATTCTGTGAAAATTTTATCCAAATCCGTCAAGAAATGTGGGAGGAGTTGCGTTCACAAGAAATGGATGTACGTATGGACGGACGAAGGGACGGACAAAGGGACGGACAGACCGGCAGATGATGATGCCACTATACGTTGCCTTCGGCGGCGTATAAAAAGTAGAGAAAGCTTGTAACCAGGATTTTCTTCTTTTCCCACAATGGCTCTTAACCTTTTACCAAATGAAAAAATTTAGACTTGTCCAAATTGACAGCATTTGCAGAAGACAAAATAAATGTGAATGACAAACTGAAATTTCTCTTCAAGAGTGTATGAGACATTGTGGGACAAGGATAAAATGCAGGTTACAGTGTTTTTGAAAGCCTGGAAGGGGCTTTAAACCTCCAGATTGTGTGGTAAAGGTATAAAGAGAAATTCTATCAATTTAGCCACATTTTATTTGTTGTCTACGTATGCCTTGAAGTTTTAAAAGTCTGAAATATTTTGCAGTTTGGTAAACTACCGAACTGTCATGTCATTAATACTTGTGGTGAGAGAAGCCACACTAAGTATACATGTACCTTTTGTAGTTCTCTGTCTTTCCATTTCCTCTAGGACTTCAGAAATGGATGATGCTGGTCTATTCTTTTTTCTGTTGTAAAACTTTCTCTCAGCCATGGTGGGAGCGTCGTCATCAGACTGAGGCTGTTGGACAAAGTATATGACACATAAGAATATAACTATTTTTTTATACATGTACTTCAACAACTACCACACAGGTGTTTTCAAAGTTTTAAGCGTGCACAAAACTTTCCATTGGATTCAACAGACCTTGCCTGACATAGACCGCATTTGCCGAATGAGAAACGGACAAGAAACATGTGCTAATGGATATAAACAGGTTACAATTTTCATCTCTGCCAGACATATGTTAAGGCTACCCATTGGCAAGGTGTGACAGACAGTTACAGGGCACAAAAGGCTCTACAGAATGTGCTGTCTGATCTATAACCTTCACTGTTCATCATATTGAAATATTCTAGCAAAAAGCAGCCTGAGAAATGCTACTCAAATACTTGGTCTCTATAATTCACTGAGAATGCCAATCTTGTGTAGTTGCATTTGGAGGAAAGACAGAATGAAAAATCTTACCACACTAGAATATGCGTATGATGAGTCACTAGGCTGTGGTTTAAATGATGAAGTCCCATCTGTTTTTTCTGGTCGAGCTGCAATGATATCAAATAAGTGATACAAGTTGTGCCTTTTAGTTTAGGAATGATGAGAATTTAGTTCGTTTTCATGGAGGTATGAAAAAAAAAGCCTAATCACACTGTACGAAACGCACAAAGGTGTGATAAGGTTTTTTTTTTTTTCATACCTCCATGAAAACAAAAAAATATTCTCTTCATACCTTATAATTCAATATCACAGACAACAAATACCCACTTAAATAATACTAACTGCTTTTTTTGTAAATCCGATATTGCATATATCTATTTAATGCCTATTTCAGTCGTATTTCATAGCATGGTAAAACTGCTTGTTCATGACTTAAAAACTATGTAATTCATGATGTCATAATAGCACTGAACATTGCAGGTTTAGTAGATCTATTATAGAAAGTTTGATACGCTGGAGGTAAGTTGAAAATTAGATAATTCAAACCCAGTAAAGTGACAATGAGTTTTAAGGTGTCTCTTAGAATTTACTGTTGGATATTTTTTCAATTTATGATATTCAGAGAAAATAAAACTTACGGTTAGCATTTGAACTTCGGACTAGACATAAAATTAGAAAGAAAAACATTACGAAATCTCGTATACGGGGGTTGTTCGATATGTAATGTGTATTGTACGATATCTCAAAAGCATTTGACACAAATAGTGAAATGAACATTACATCCCTTCAAAATATTCTCTGCGGTTTGAAATACATAATTTCAATCTCTGAATCCATTTCTGAAATGTGTCATGGTACGCTGATTTAGGTAGACCTCTGAGGCACTGACTGATGGCTGAGCCAAGGGCTTGTCGGGACTTGTAACGACGACCAGATAAAAACTTTTTAAGTTTTGGAAAAAGGAAAAAGTCGCATGGGACTAGATCTGGACAGTATGGTGGGTGTGGCAAGACAGTAACCTTCTCCGACTTCAAAAATTGCTTCACAAGCTCAGATGTATGTGATGGAGCATTATCATGAAGTAGACGAACATGCCTTAATCCTGACACAGGGCGTCATTTAAGATAATATTTCTTGAGCTTTTTTAGTATAACATCTCGGTAATACCACCTGTAACAATTTTGTCCTTCGGCACTGGAATTTGTACGGCTATACCATCACATGAGAAGAATATGCAATAAAGGACCTTCTTTGTGCTTATGCTTCTTTTGGCAACTACAGGCCTTCTATCGTGTTTAGTTAGCCATATTTTGTTTCCAATTTTTCTTACTGGTTCGAAATAGTGAACCCATGTTTCGTCACCAGTAACAATGTTTGCAAATTATCTTTGATTGAATTTGGAAAACATTTACCCGTTTTTGGTCATCTGTCAATATATGCGGTATCCGTCTGGCAGAAATCTTTCGTACTTTCAAAATACGCTTCAAAATGAAATGCACCTGTGATAGCGATATGCCAACAGCGTTGGCAATATCACGAATCGTGTATCTGCCATCACTTTCAATTATTTCCCTGACTTTTGAGACATTTGCCTTGCCTGTTACAGTCACAGGTCGGCCAGATTTTGCTGCATCTTTGACGGACTCTGTGCCAGTCAGAAATTTCTGTCTGATAAGATACCTTATCAGACCCATAAACTTCCCCCAATTCAGTAAAAATCTGCATTACCGAATGACCGAGTTTTGTGCGAACTTTTATATAAGCTCTAATTTCTTCAATATTCTTAATCCGTTTCCCAACCATTTTTACAACAGTGGTCAACGACTAGCTCTAATGAAATGACTATAAGTTTAAAACTATGTAGAGCTAAAGGCTTGTGTTTATACCGTTGGAAAGGTATTGAATAGAGCTATTCAAGCGTATCATCATCCACGAAATCGTTGAAAGCGTTATCGCGCTGTGGTACAATACACATTACATATCGAACAGCCCTCGTACATGTTTGTTTACATTAGTTTGACAGCAAAAGTAGTTCCTGCACTGCAAGATTTTTTTTCATGGAGTTATGAAAAAAGTTTTTCAGCAATCACAACTCGCCAAAATTGATGAAAACCTCCCAATATTGAATTATTGACAAATGAACTCCTAAATTGTCGCAAACAACTGACCACAGTCAATGTACTTGAAAAATATCGATTCAAATAAATTATCAACATGAATCTAGAATTAACCCTTTACCACATGACAAAATTGTTGACTCATCCATAGTAATAAAAGCATTTGTAGAGGAGAAACTGAATATGGCTAAAATGATGAGATTTGTTTTTGAAAGAGTCAAAAACATTTAGGGAAAAGGAGAAAATGCTGGTAACCAGCATTTTCCCCTTTTCTCACACAATTTTCTGACCTTTCAAAGAAAGCTCCAATCACTTGAGTAACATTTGTTTTGTTGTCGGCAAGTGCTTTCAATTTGGACAAATCAGAAATATTGTCTTTCAGTGAAGGGTTTATAGAAATTTATAGAAATCAGTCTTACCACCTAGTGAAGCAGAAACCATACTGAATTCATCCAGCCTGGCTAGATAAATCTGATTTTCACGATTGTCACGCACTGGTCCCTCTATGTCATTCAATGGTTGTTTCATCTCAACGTCTTGTTTCTTTTTCTTCTTTTCCTCCTCCCTCTCTCGTTGACGTATCTTTACCAGTATAACAGCAATCAAGATGGCCAACAGTATGAGGAATGCAATAAGGGCCAGGGCAATAACTGTTCAAATGAAAGTCAAACATTTCTATAACTATTAGCTCTTTACAAAGTTTTGGGCTGGTCCTTATTGAAAACATTAAAGGAGAAACTCCTGTTTACTAGCATTTTCTCCTTTCCCCATGATGTTTCAACAACCTTCACTTTCAGTATCAACTCAACTTTGGGGATTGAAAGTCTTATTTCAGGTTAAATGGGTTTGTCCTTTACAATACAGTCTGTTTTAAAAATACAACTGACTAGCTTCATAATTTTCATGGGAGTTTCCTTGAGCAAGACACTTCAGAGCCCCAGCCTAGGTAATGGTGAAAACCAGGAAATACATTCATGAGTTGGTGAGCTGTCCCCATGATTTCACTGAAATAATGTTAAAAGCAGTGTAAAACACCATTCAGTCAACTAGCTTTATAATAAGTGTGATATAAACAAGACAGACTGGAGGCAACATGCAATATAAGACATTATGCTAAAAGGTACAAATTCTTATGAAAAAGCAGTTTCTCTTTTTCCCTGTAATATTTTCGAAAGTTATATGCTGTAAATGACAAAATGGTGTTGTTTTCTTTTTTCATAATACCATAGAAAATTACTGCCTCAATCACATAACACTCAAAAAACTCGTATCAAAACCAGTGACAGACAAGACAAGCAATCTTTTAACCATTTACCACACAATGCCAACTTTTAACAACCTTGGGAAAGAAGCCTTCTGAAAGCCTTGTGGGAAAAGGAGAAAATGCTGGTAACCAGCATTTTCTCCTTTTCCCACAATGTCTTCCACCCTATCAAAGAAAAATTGCACCATTTCAGCCACATTAAAATTGCCGTCTGCAAATGCTTTTAATTTGGACAATGCTAAAATTTTGTCGTCTGTTAAAGGGTTAATCTCTTCTAGAGCTAATATATTTGCTTATTCTGACAACAGCTAATCACCTATAGAATATCTGAATTCCTTTTGTCTATAGCATTTAATCAGAGCTCCAGATAAGAGGGACTGATGGTATTCTAAAGCCATCATTTCTCTTCCAAACCCTATGTTGTGGGTACTCATTAGAATCGTCTCGATGAGACGATTCTAACGAGTACCCATAACATGGGATTTAGAGGAGAATAATTAATATTTTCAATTTTGAAATCTAAATCACTCCTTCTATCTGGAGCTCTGGCATTTAACCCTTTACCACACAATGACGACTTTTAATGACCCTAAGGAAGAAGCCTTTTGAAACATTGTGGGAAAAGGAGAAAATGCTGGTTACCATCGAGACGATTCTAATGAGTACCCACAACATAGGGTTTGGAACTTTTCTACCCTATCAAAGAAAAATTGTGTCATTTGAGCCACTATGAAATTGTCATCTGAAAATGCTTTCAATCTAGATAGGTCCAACATTTTGCCCTGTGGTAAAGGGTTAATATAATTTACAAAATATCCATTCCAACCAAGTCACAATTTTTTAATCTCTTGTTACTGCAACAAAAACTATGAGCCATGTTCTGTGAAAAGGCAGTTTAATGCAACTGTAAAGAGTATTGACCCAGGTCAGACTTTGCAGTCCATGCAGGCTGACCTGGGTCAAAACCTTTTGCTTTTGGTAAATTTTCTGCATGTCCATGTACCATTCTAACTCAGAATTTAGTAGATTGTTAGTCAAAATGGATTTTATGGATTTTATGGATCCATAATGTGATGACTTGCTAGGTAGAATGCATCATGGAGACATGGATGGAATGAGATACTGCTTCATACAAAGAGGATTTAATGTTCAACGTCCTCTATATTTCACTGTAATTGACGATAGTTCTAAACAATGTCACTTGTAAAGATATTTGTAACAATATTGTCACAACATTCACAGCCTAGGTCAAACACACATACATGCTATTTTGTTGTTATGTTTCTCAGTTTCCTTAGACTCGTATATTTTCTCAGTCTCCGTTATGGTTGATGTAGAAGGTGTAGTCTGTTTGGTTGTAGGTGACGGAGTCGGCAGAGAAGGGGGCGCTCCAATAAACACAGTCTCAGCTGGACCCGGATCCCAGGGTGGGAACGTCAACTATAATAAATCCAGCTAGTATTATAAGAAAATATTTGAATGCATACAGGACCAAATAAATGAAATGGAAATCTCTAGCCTAGTAAGACAAAGGCACATGGATTTTTACCAACTTCCTCCCTGTAATATGTAAGACAAGGTGTCAAGCTGTAATGCTTGTACATGACTCCCTATCATTTTTCAGGATTTTTCACGCATTTCTAATCTGGATTGGAAAAAGCTGTTAATTTCATGTTCTACAAACATTTATCATTGATCTAATACTTTGAAGGTACGGAGCGAATAAATATTGCAAATAAGTAAGGTCTAAACTTTGGAGGTGGCATATTGAAAAAATCTGATAGGTCAAAATTATTTTTAGCATCACAACATTATTTAAAAGGAGGAAAATGCTAGAAACATGCACTCACATATTCTCTGTTTTGGGGCTTATAAGTGGGTACAGGTGCTGTAGTGGTTGTGACAATGACGTCTCCCCTTGTTGTACACTGATCTAACGGTGGACCAAAGACTACAGCTGTTCCTGTAGTATTCACATCGTCTCTCACATCTTTCAGCGGTCTCAATGCAAAAGCTAATTCACTGCTTGGTTGAAATATCACTTCTACAAAACCAGAAAAAAAACATTTTTGTATTAACTCTTTACACTAAAACACCATTAACTTTAGGACATGTCCAAATTGAAAATAGTTGCAGTTCACAAATTGAATTGGCTATAATGATATATTTGTCTTTGAAATGTTTTCAAAAGCCTCTTTCCTCAGGGTCATTAAAACTTAGGATTGTGTGATAAATGTTAAAAAGCTAATTGAGGGCAGTAACTCTTGTGGTTTGTTTATGGTTGCTTATGTATTTGTTGTCAATATTCAAAAACAAGCTTTATTGTATAAATTTAGCTTTACTTTCAAGGAAGCAGTCAAACAATCAATTCAAACTTTTAATCAGCTCATAAAAATATCAGTTAGTGACTGTCAATCCCCCCAGTTTCCAACCCTTGGAAGGCTAAATAGCTGATAATCCTATTTCAGACAGCAAAATACCTATTTTACATACAATATCAGTAAATTTACTCAAAAAGAGTGTACCACTGTAGATCAAGATCACACTGTATTTATAGGTTCTATACAGTTAACCTCTCTACCAGAAGACAAAATTCTAAATTTGCCCAAATTAAAAAAAAACTGCAAATCACATAAAAAATGTGACCCAAAAATTAAAAGGTTGGAAGGGTTGAAAACATTATACCAAAACATTATATCAAAAGGACAAGATGCTGGTAACCAGCATTTTCTCCTTTTCCCATGATGTTTTCAAAAGCTTTTTTCTCCAGGGTTGTTATTAAAGCTTGGGATTGTGTGGGACATGTTTAATCTTGATTTACACTTACTACAAAAACATCTGGTACAGTACCAGTGCAGTATTGTCAACAATAACATTACCAGAAAGACAGCCTGTAAAATTTGAGTATCTGCGATAATCCGCTGTATCCCTGATAGTCTCAAACTGTCGCTCCAGTATTCCTCCGATCATGATGGTATCCAGCTCATCCAGGGCATTGCTGGGAACTGTTACCCTTCCAACACCCTCCTCATCCAACTGAAATGTCAATCAAATTTTTTTTTTTCCAATATCACACAAGATTCACTTCAAAGTCAACAAGAGCACCCCATGCTGGTGCCAACTCTCAGCTGCAGTTGCTTTATTTTTAGTGAAAATTCTAGTCAAACAAGAGGGCCAAGATGGCCCTGGATCACTCACCTGAATTTTTGAGAGGACCATAACCAACTTTTTTTAAAGTATTGAAATTTTGGAAACAAAATCAGTATTTTGCCAAGCAATTATAAAAAGGTCACCTGTAAAAATCATTTCAAAATCTGTCACCACCCCTACAATCATCACCACAGCCATGTTTTTGATGAATCAGAATTCTGCAAATAAATTTTAGGATAGGTCACCCAAAGACCTTATCTTGAACAAGAGCACATGCCCGATAGTGGCTAAAAATATTAAGTTGAACAAGAGCACCTCATGAGAGTGCCAATGATTGGCTGTTGGAACCTTGCTGGATAGTAAAATAAAATTCCAAATCGCAAAAGGGGCATAATTTGGACAAAACAATTTTGGAGTTAACTGCCCTTGTTGTATGGGTTGCTTTTTACTAGTGAACAATTATTCCGAGTTTTAAGTACATGTGTTGAGTGGAAGCCGAGATATAACAAAATGTCAAAGTTATTGCACAACAACAACAACGCAGATGACGCCAACAGGGCTATGTCAATACCTCGATGTTTTCTTTGAAAACAGCTAAGCTAAATAAGGGGTATAATATAAGGATCATTTCTGTGAAATAACTTTAAAATCTGACTAGTGGTTTCAGAGAAGACAAAATTTTTAAGAATTTCTTCATGTCCTCGGAGAGCAAATAGCTTCCACCCACCACAGCCATGTTTCTTGACAGATCAAAATTTCGCGAATAAATTTTCAAAAGGGGCACCTAAGGAACATTTCTGTGAAATTATTTCAAAATCTGACAAGTGGTTTAGGAGAAGAAGAATTTCAACGAATTTCTTTAAGTCCATACAGTGCAAAGATGCCCATCCCCACCCAGGCCATGTTTTTGACAGATCAAAATTACAAAAACAAACTTTAAAAAGGGTTACCCAAGGAACATATCTGTGAAATTATTTCAAAATCTGACCAGTGGTTTCAGAGGAGAAGATTATCAAAGAATTTCTTGGAAAATTCCATTTGGTTGCCATGGCAACCAGAGTTTTTGATGAAATCAAATTCTGTGAACAATTTTCAAAGGGGACATCCCAAGGAACATTCCAGCCAAGTTTAGTCCAAATCGGTCAAGCGGTATAGGAGGAGAAGATGTTTAAAGAATTGTTGACACCGCTGGACGCCAAGAGCCACCCCCCCTCCACCACGGCCATATTTTTCGACGGATCAAAATTTCGCGAACAGTTTTTGAAAAGGGTCACCCAAGGAACATATCTGTGAACTTATTTCAAAATCTGACCAGCAGTTTCAGAGGAGAAGAATTTTAAAGAATTTCTTGGAAAATTCCATTTGGTAGTCATGGCAACCAGAGTTTTTGATGAAATCAAATTCTGTGAACACTTTTTAAAGAGGACCTCCCAAGGAACATTCCAGCCAAGTTTAGTCCAAATCGGCCAAGCGGTGTGGGAGGAGAAGATGTTTAAAGAATTGTTGACACCGCCGGACGCCAAGAGCCCCCCCCCTTCCATCACAGTCATGTTTTTCGACGGATCAAAATTTCGCGAACACTTTTTGAAAAGGGTCACTCAAGGAACATATCTCTGAAATTATTTCAAAATCTGACCAGTGGTTTCAGAGGAGAAAATTTTTATAGAATTGTTGACACCGCTGGATGCCAAGAGCCCCTCCACTCCACCACGGCCATGTTTTTCGATGGATCAAAATTTCGCGAACAGTTTTTGAAAAGGGTCACCCAAGGAACACATCTGTGAACTTATTTCAAAATCTGACCAGCGGTTTCAGAGAAGAAGATTTTTAAAGAAATTCTAGAAAAATTCCATTTGGTTGCCATGGCAACCAGAGTTTTTGATGAAATCAAATTCTGTGAACACTTTTTAAAGAGGACCTCCCAAGGAACATTCCAGCCAAGTTTGGTCCAAATTGGCCAAGCGGTATAGGAGGAGAAGATGTTTAAAGAATTGTTGACACCACTGGATGTCAAGAGCCCCCCCCCCTCCACCATGGCCATGTTTTTCGACGGATCAAAATTTCGCGAACACTTTTTGAAAAGGGTCACTCAAGGAACATATCTGTGAAATTATTTCAAAATCTGACCAGCGGTTTCAGAGGAGAAGATTTTTATAGAATTGTTGACACCGCAGGACGCCAATAGCCTACCCCCCCTCCACAATGGCCATGTTTTTCGACGGATCAGAATTTCGCGAACAATTCTTGAAAAGGGTCACCCAAGGAACATATCTGTGAAATTATTTCAAAATCTGACCAGCCGTTTCAGAGAAGAAGATTTTTAAAGAATTTCTTGGAAAATTCCATTTGGTTGCCATGGCAACCAGAGTTTTTGATGAAATCAAATTCTGTGAACACTTTTTAAAGAGGACCTCCCAAGGAACATTCCAGCCAAGTTTGGTCCAAATCGGCAAAGCGGTGTAGGAGGAGAAGATATTTAAAGAATTGTTGACACCGCTGGACGCCAAGAGCCCCCCCCCCTCCACCACTGCCATGTTTTTCAACAGATCAAAATTTCGCGAACAATTTTTGAAAAGGGTCACTCAAGGAACATATCTGTGAAATTATTTCAAAATCTGACCAGCGGTTTCAGAGGAGAAGATTTTTATAGAACTGTTGACACCGATGGACGCCAAGAGCCCCCCCTTCCACCACGGCCATGTTTTTTTTGACGGATCAAAATTTCGCGAACAATTTTTGAAAAGGGTCACCCAAGGAACATATCTGTGAAATTATTTCAAAATCTGACCGGCAGTTTCAGAGGAGAAGATTTTTAAAGAATTTCTTGAAAAATTCCATTTGGTTGCCATGGCAACCAGAGTTTTTGATGAAATCATATTCTGTGAACAATTTTTAAAGAGGACATTCCAGCCAAGTTTGGTCCAAATCGGCCAAGCGGTTTAGGAGGAGATGTTTAAAGAATTGTTGACGCCGCACGACGGACGACGGACACAGCATGCCCCTAAAAGCTCCCCTTGAGCACGTTGTGCTCAGGTGAGCTAAAAAGGGACATAACTTTGATGATTATCTGCCCTGGTTGTATAGGTTCCCCTTTTAATAATTAACAACTGGTCGAAGTTTGAAAAAAAAAAAATGGTTCTCCTTTTAATAATTAACAACTAGTACGAGTCTGAAGTAAATATCTCCTGTAATAACAAAGATATTACAAAATGTCAAAGTTTACGCATGTCAATGCAGAAGCTGACACAGACGATGACAGGGTTATGATAATACCTCTGCATTTTCTTCAAAAACAGCCTAGGTAATAAATGAAAGCATGATAGTTCAATAACTAAAAATATGTGGATTTAAAAACTACTGCAGTGGCTAATTCTGGCAGATTGTATACATGTATTCCTAGCTTTGGTTAGAGCATGTCTACTTGATTCTACATGCATATTTGTTCAAGACTATTTACAAATTTGAAATTATAAATTTTGATTGTCTGGAATGAAAACTAAAACGAAAATAGTGTAGGAAAAAATTAAATTTGTCTTTCAATAAGACAACAAAACATGGTTACAATATTTTTTATACATATTTAGTAAATGCAGATAGGTTCTATAGTAAGTACGGTAACTAAGTTCAAACAGGACTACAGTAAAAGCTCCAATACAGCAGAACAGGTGCACTAAAAACCTTTTGCCTCAAAAAATTTTATAACTAACCTTGTTCATGGTCAAACTACAGTCAATAGAGTTTAACTCTTTGCCATACAATCCTCAGTTTTAACAATCCTGAGGTGAGAGGCATTTGGAAGAATTGTGGAAAAAAGGAGAAAATACTGGTAGCCATTTTTCTCCTTTTCCACGATGTTTTCTACCCTTTCTGATACAAATCCCATTATTCGAGTATCATTTTATTTTTTATCTGCAACTGTATTAAATCTGGACAATTCTAGCATTTTGTCACTAGGATAAGAGTTAGTTAAGCTAATTTAAAAAATGGACTTGGAATCAAAACAGTGATTTCTTAACCATTTTCCAAACAATTGCGAGTCTCAAGAACCCTGACAGAGAAGCCTTTGGAAAACTCTGTGGGAAAAAAAGAAGATGCTGGAAACCAGCATTTTCTGCTCTTCCCCTTAATGTGTTCTACCCTTTCACAGACTAGTCCCATTATCTGTGCCACAATTACTTTTTAACTTTCAAGTGCTTTCAATTTGAACATCTCTAAAAATGTTTTTTGTTTGTTAAAAAGTTAAGTGATCTCGAAGCAAGAAACAACTATATCATGCACTATTCTTTTAGAATCAAATGGAGACTGATTAGATCAAAGATCAGACTGCTGGTTCTGTGCAGCCTGTTCTTAATATTCACAATAGCTATATGGTACTAATGTTGCTCTTGGACAAGTTAACCAAATACCTTGTATAAAACAGCTAGAAATTACATGAATACAACATACAACTACAAACTATTTTTAAGGGTTATCTGTCACACAAACACAAAACATGAATATTTCACACACAAAAAACATAAACAAAAAGACCTATAACAAAGCTAGAAGAGAAATTCTGTAAATATTTAGAGTTTGGATTTTACTTCTTGCATTTCTTTTTTGAATGTCTGTGCATAACCTGCATATTACAGTCTATCACTATGGAAAGCTTCATTAACTCTTTACCAAATTACAAAATTTTGGACTTGACCAAGTTAAAAGCTTTCTCCATTTCCCACAATGTTTTCAAAAGCTATCTTGCTCAATGTTGTTGTGGTACAGGGTTAATGCAGTTTAGAGATTGTTGAAGGAATTGCAGATTTAATATTTTCTTTCTTGAGAGAAAATAACCTTCACCTTTGCCTTAAGAAACACACAGAATTTGCATACAAATAACATCTGGCAGATGGGAGCACACCTTTGGTCCAATATGCTAAAACCAAAACTGATAGGGGCCAAAGAAAATTTTTAGATCCTGGTGCCCTCCCTTTTTATTTCCAAGAATATTGAAAAATTAGGGGCCCTGGATCGCTCTACTGGCTGTGATTCTACTTATTTTTTAGCATTCATCATTATGTATGGATGGTGAATTGAACAAGTAGTGAAACTGTGAAAAAAAAAAATGTGGACTATATCATGTAAATGAGAAATGAAAATTTTCAACGTCATATGGCTACTTTACCGGTACAAAATGGTGGATTTTTTTTCAAAATCTATAGCATTCAAGCTACTGAGGATAAAAAGTAACTGCAAATTTCATAAAAGATATAAAGTAACTGCAAGTTTCATGAAAATCAAACCACAAATGCAGACTTTATCGCGTAAACAAGAAATGTAATTTTTCAACCTTAAATGTCTACTTTTCCCTTACTGATTGTCGTTTTTTTTTTTTTTTAATTAGTAGGGTTCAAGCTATTTATGATATAAACAAACTGCAAGTTTAATGAAAATATGACAACAAATTCAGACTTTGTTGCATAAACAAGACAAATACATGTGTACTAATGAATCAGTGGACAGACAGTCAGACGGATGGATGCATGACAGAAACCACGCGATGACATTAAGCCCTGTGGCTTTCAGCCAGAAGAGCTAACAATGCATGGGTGCAACTATTCACCATTTCAATTAAAAATTGCAGTTGAAAATTGAGTGATCATGAAAAATACATCTTTGTTAGGAAGCTCAGATACAAAAAGTGATTTATAGCACAAAACACCATAAATTTATATTGATCATGTATGAAAAAAGGTGCAAAAAATACCTTTTATATAAATACTTAGAGCATGTAGATCTAGCCTCAAGTTCAAGTTAAAGCTGGTTTTGTAATCCCCCCCCTCCCAAATCCAAAGCTGTATTCAAAGGCAGTATTCTAGGGAATTAAAGCAGTGAGTGTAATTTTGGAAAAACCATTTACCAGAACCATTTTCCAATGTGAAGCCTTGTACAAAGTATTAGTCAGCCATTAAGTGTAAAAAAGCTTTAAAAGACAGCGAAAGCAGACTTAGTCGGTGAAAGCAGACTTAGCCGATTGTTAATACCAGCTTCTACTACGCATTAACTGTACAATATAACAGTTCAGGTGATTGGCTACTTACACTAATTGTTTTGTTTCTATATTTAGGATGGTCTTCACTCCTCACCTGTGTGTGATTGGTTATAATAAAAAATTTAATGAAGCAAGCTGGAGTATAATTATATTGATGATAATTCTACTGTAACTACAAGTTGTTCTGCAAGATTACTTGAGGAATTATAGTTCTTTGGTGAAAGATATAGAGGATAATTGTCTTTTTCAGTGTATGATTGAAATTTCTTTCATCAAGTGAAAATACTGCCTTTGCTTTTCACGAGATGAAAGAAATTTTGATTAGACACAAAAACAAGCAATAATCCTGTTTCTTTTATGCTCTTCACTTTGACCTTTCTTTTCACGTCTATTTTTTGCTCATTGTAAAAAATTTATGTTGTTTTCTAGTGAAATAGATCTAGTCGGATATCGACTAGCTGTAAAGAGGACGTCACTAGTGATGTTGACCAAAAATTTGTCCATGTTCTAAAAAATTTCCATATAAATATAATATCACCAGTGAATTATAAGGATATTTTCCACTGTTAGATTTCTATAAACTACTGAAAAGCATAAAAGAAATGTGTTTAATGACAGCACTGGATGCAGGTGCCAACACTTGGCTGCAAGTGTTTCATTTTCAGTGAAAGTGTGAAGTTGATAAAGAGGCATAACTGTGTCAAATATATTTTTATGGTAACCTGCCCCTGTTGTATAAGTTCCCCTTTTTATATACTTGTCCAAGTTTGAAGTAAATATCTTTAGTAATAACACAATATTACAAAATGTCAAAGTTTTTGCACAATGACAACGCAGATATCACAATGCAGACTATGGCGACCCCACGACTATGACAATAACTCGAGGTTTTCTTTGAAAACAGCCATGCTAAAAATGGAAAATAATGACTGGTCCAGTGAAAAAGGATAACTGCCTGTGTTGATGTAAGAATAACTCTTTGCCAGACAACAAAAAGAGGGAAATTGGCCCTAAAGCGCTCACCTGAGTATGGTGATCTGAGATTCATAAAACTGTGGACTGAAAATGTGGCCTTAAGAGTCCACACAAGGAACTGTTGATGCCTGGACAACACATGATGGACAATGCCCGATGGACACAGCACTACCACAAGAGCTCACCTAGAGCAATGTGCTCAGTTGAGCTAAAAATTTTGTGTCATGCATCAAAATCATTTGCAGATGAAACATTAAATTTGGCTGAATTGTTAGAATTTGTCTTTGAAATGGTAGAAAAAATGATTTTAGAACCCTAGGCCTGGAGGGACCCCTTTACCTCAGATGAACAGTAATCTCACATAACAAAACTATAACAAAATAGTCCATCTACTGCATGTCATTTACCCACTAGATCTAAACTACTTTTTATCAAATGAAAGTATACATGAAGACAACAATGTACTGTCTTTTATTGACACCAACATGCTACATCACATGTCTAATCATACATACATTATGAACATACATGTAGGTGCACACAGTACATAGGTTTTTGTCTGCTACAACTGTATTAAATTTGTAGGAGGGTTAAATCTCCCACTATCAGATACATGAGTTACTGTTAAAGTTTTCAACGGCTACAAGTTAAGTTACATTGCAAGATAAAGAGGCAGTTTTGTAATTATCTAGAATACAGTAGTGGACAGTGTAGATCAGAGATCAGACTGCATGTTCTGTGCAGTCTGATCTTGATCTGCACTGTCCTAAAACCTCCATGAGTCGTCAATGGTAGGTAAAAGGTTAAAAGTGACAATTGTGTTGTTTTGGGTTACCCAAACACATCATTCAATTCTTGGATTCTCCCATATTAAATATGTTTGAAGGAATAAACAAAAATATGGATTTCATAAAAAATTGTTTATCCTTGACTGTTAAGCCTTTACCACACTATTCCAAGTTTTAACAACCCTATGATTGACAGCTTTTAAAATATAGTGGGAAAAAGAGAAAATGCTTGCGACAAGCATTTTCTCCTTTTCCTGCAATGTTTTCTACCCTTCCAAAATCAAGTTTCAATTTCTGAGACATAAATTCATTATATTATATTTCATGTGTCTATTTTTAGAAATGTTATGGGTAAAGAAATGTCGTAATTTAAGGGGGGGGGGGGGGAATATTTCCCCCGTCACAGTGAATATTTTCCTCCTGCCGAAAATCTGGAACTACTTTTTTAAGTTTTTAAGTTTTAAAAGTGGCATTCGTTGACAAAATAATCAGAGGAAATATAATATATAATTTATTTCATCAGCTTGTGGTTAATATGGGGAAATATTTGCCTCAAAAGGGAAAGGTCCGCGAAAATAACTCGTGCCTTACGGCACTCGTTATTTTCGCATACCTTTCCCTTTTTCGGCAAATATTTCCCCATATTAACCACAAGCTGATGAAATAAACTCTATATGTTGTCTGCAACTGCTTTCAGTTTAGGCCAGTCTGAAATGTTTTCATTCGGTAGAGTTTAATAACAAAAATGTACCTTTTTCAGTGAGTGAAAAGAACCTATCATCTTGCAGTTTCAAGGCTGTTCTGCCTTCAATATTTTAAACTATCAGACAGTGTTGCATGCTTTGTGCAGCCCTCTAAAATGTCTTTAAAGACATCTAAAGTACTATTCTATGATTCAGACAGACAAAATAATTTGTGAATTAGCAAAACTTAAATTTCTATAAAGAATACAATAATATAACTTTTGAATGTAATAAAATAAGCTAGGGTTCGAGTCAGATAGATTACCAATTCATACTTCATCAAATTAACTACAGGATGCTTAAAGCAAGCAGGCCTACAAATTGCTAGTTCTACAGTTAGGGGTCATAAATATTTCATCAAATTCCAAACTACCATTGACTTACATGCATTTTTCAGTGTGCAAAAAAATTAAATACACAGCTTCAAATTGTGCTATAATAACCCAGTCTTTACTAGTAGAAATTTAGGTTAAAAGAGCTATTTACACTTATTTGCTATTATTGCCTGGCATTAAAGTTGTAGCTCTCTGAAACCAAGTGGTGTTATTATTCTGTCAAATGTTGTCAACATAGCCAGTGACGTTAATGTAAAAACAATATTTCCAAAAATATTCATCACTTTTAAAAAGCTATTTTCTTATCACTTTATATTGTATCAAGCCTTAAAAAATATATTTGTATGTGAAATTTATTTTGCTTCATTTTCATGTTCATTTCATAACAATAGCTTATTCATTTAACCTATATAGTTTTTTTTTTCCCTTTAATTTTTAAAAAAAATGATAATATTTAGATACCCATATACAAAAAGATACAAGCCATGCTCTGTGAAAAGGGGGCTTAGCGCATCTGCAAAAAGTACTGACCCTGGTCAGCCTATGCAATCCACGCAGGCTGACCTGGGCCGAAACATTTTGCTCTTGGTTGATTTTGTGCATGTCAAAGGACCGTTCTACCTCATGATTCAGTCTGTTGTTATACAATGTGGATTTTATGGATCCATATTTAGGTGAAACCTTGCTTGGTATAATGCATCAGAGCTGCATTAAGCCCCCTTTTGCCAGAGCATGGCTCAAATAATGCTTCCTACAATGCCTTAAAGTTAACTTAGAAATACATATAAGTCAATGAGGATTCAGAATTTGATGAAATAATTATGGCCACTTACTGTGTTCTGTTAAAAAGGATGTTGAAAAGGATGTAACCTGTTACAATTCAGATAAATTTTTACCCAAAATGAATGGATCAATGAATTTACTGTATCCTGTGAAGAAAAATCCGGAAAAAATAAGATCTATCTCTATTTGTCACTATAGTTTCAAAGCTGCCTATGGCAGTTGAACCATAATGTAACAGAACAGATTAACCCTATACCATACAATCATACGTTTTTTACCTGAGGAGGTAGGCTTTTCAAAACATTGTTGGAAAAGGAGAAAATACTAGTAACCAGCCTTTCTTCCTAATCCCACAAAGTTTTCTACTCTATCAAAGACAAAAATCATTAATTTGTCATCTGCAAATGCTTTCAATATGGACCAGTCTAAAATTGTTTTATCTGGTAAGGAGTTAAACACTTACAGTGAGCAACATTTCACTCTTTTTCCTTTCATATATAAGCTGGTGAGGTCTGCCATCTGCAAAGTTACCATACTTCCCAAAGCCATCTGGAAACAGGAACACAAAGTAGATGGTTTGATATGATTTGTGCTGCTCTCAGAAGAAATTCAGCCATATCATATGACTGAGAAATAAGCAATAACAAATGACAAAAAAAATACAAACTTGGGAAATTGAAACGAGTCTGCATTAGATCAAAATCAATATTATCAAACTGTCTTATTATTATTATTCTCTTTTTTTTTTGTTTTGTTCAAAGCATAAAAATCACTATTTAACCCTTTACTAAAAAATCCCTAGATTTAACAACACTTAGGAAGAAGACTTTTGAAAACACTGTGGAACAAGGAGAAAATGCTGGTAACAAGCATCTTTTTTATTTCCCACAATATTTTCTTCTTACTCTGATAATTTTTGCCTCTTTTGTCATCTGCAAATGCTTTCAATTCGGACCAGTCTAAGATGTTCTGTTTGGTAAAGAATTCATATTGCTACAAAAATGTGACAGATCTGCAGGATGGAGGCAAATCTGTATTAGCACTTACAGATTACTGGAAGTGCAACATTATGTTATACTTACGTATAGCATATCCGTGGTTGGTGTTGAGATAAACTCCTTGTTTTGGGTCCAAATATAAAATGAGATAGTCATGGGTAACATACCTACAAAACAGGAAAATAAAGTTCTCTTGTTATGATTAAAATACTAACAAGGATTGACCAAAAAGTGAAAACTGACTAACAGTTCTCCACTTCTGTATAATAACATGCATATCACTGCCATTAAGCCAAAATAGCCCATGCTTTGTAATTTCTGCATATTTGCCTATATAAGGTGGGTATACCTGTTCTGACGCCTGGCATGGGAACTCTTTGCACATTTTTGTTTAAGATGGCAGACAGTAATGGCGTCACCAGAATAACCAGAGAAAAGCAATTACTATTTCTTAAAAAATCATATAACACCCACAATGGAGAATTGACTTCAAATGTTATTTAAGAAATAATGTTTTTTCTATTGTGGTTTGTCAATCAATAAACCATGGTTTTGAGTTATAAGGCCCAATAAATAAACAACAATGGTGATAGCCTTGGTGGATTATTCATTTTGGCTCATATCTCGCAACTGTTGTTTATTGAATGACCAACCACCATAAAAAGATTATTTTGATTGATCAAAGGGAAACAAGTTCAAAAACGGAGAAACTTTTGTCTTCATATGACACAACTTCTTTCTGCGGATAAACGTAACGTTTATGACATATTCATACATCATTAATGACATCATTATTGCAGCTGCATATGCAGTATAAGAATGTTTTACATAAACAATTCTTCATTTTTATTTATATTTAATTATTTCATCTTTTCCCTTTCAAGTGACAAAGAAGAATGAATTTAGACTTAAATCATGTTAATAATCATGAACTGACATGTGACTTTCAATGATAAAATATCCAAGGGCGGAGACATCAAACAGCCATTATATACAATGATGTGCATTTACCACACTTCCCTAGCATTATGTTTATAAAACCAAATAATTCATGAGTCATGTTAGAATATAGTGTCATAAGAAATTTTGTATGATGATATTTAAAAGGAAGATATGTCAGACAGTGGCTTTGATAATAATCTTAGGCTGTTTAGACAGGCGAAGTTGACTTTTTGCACTTGGAAAATGTGCTGAAAGTTCACATGACAACGTATTCAAATTAAAACTTCTTGGTATATCCGTAACATAAAAATGATAAGCATTGGTAGGTAGTATGTAGAATTTCCTTTCAATAAAAATCCATGTTATATTGTTATGTTTTCATAAAGAAACACTACAAATAAAGAATATTTTTCACAGACCTGTACTTATTAAGAAATAAAGCCTGGCAAACAAATTTATATAAGCCATACTCTGTGAAAAGGGAGCTTAATGCATCTCTATGATACACTAAACCAAGCAAGTCATCATACAATTATGAATTCATAAACTCTATTTTGTCCAACTGAATCCTGCGGTAGAATTGTCTTATGTCATACAGAAAATTTACCAAAAGTAAAAAGTTTCGACACAGATCAGCCAGCAGGGACTGTGCAGGCTGACCAAACTGATACTTTTTTGCAGATCCAATTAGCCCCCTTTTCACAGAGTTTGGCTCATAATATGGTCAATACTTGTCTGGCAATGAAAGGGGTTTAATAAAAGCTTCTACTAATGATGGTGAAAAGTTATCAACCTTGATTCAAATTACTTAACCCTTTACCACACAATATTGACTTTTAATGACCCTGGGATATAAGCCTTTTGAAAACATTGTGGGAAAAGGAGAAAATGCTGGTAACCAGCACTTTCTCCTTTTCCCACAATGTTTTCTACCCTACCTAAGAAAAATTGCACCATTTGAGCCACACTGAAAATTGTCGTCTGCAAATGTTATCAATTTGGACAAGGCTAAAATTTTGTCATCTGGTAAAGGATTAATAGTAAAAAGATTTCCATGTGATCATGCCGATTAGCTATAACAGAAAAAACTAGATCTGTCATTGAATGTGACTTAATACCCCCACCAGCGCTTTGACAGAAACAGGCAATTATTTGTACACGGACGGACACACGGACGGACACACGGACAGACAGGCTAATTCCAGTATACCCCCGAAAACATTCGTTTTGCGAGGGTATAAAAAGTTGTAACAACTTCTTCCAAAAGCTATCTGAAACAGATTTCTTTTGACACACTACCATTTAGAGCAAGACCACCTTTACAAGATGCAGATAATAAGTAGAAATCAAGGTTCATTAATGCATACAGGCAAAGCAAAATTTCTCCTCGTCACAATTGTTTGAAAGGGATCTGCTTCAAGACAAAAGAAGTTGTCTCCCCTCTACCACACCATCCCAAGTTTGAAGAAGACCATTAAAAACATTGTAGGAAAAGGAGAAAAAGCTGGTGACCAGAATTTTCTCCTTTTCCCATAACATTTTCTACCCTTTCACAAACAGATCCAATAGTTTTGGCAACATTTAATACATTGTCTGCAAATGCTTTCTGACAAGTTTAAAAATTTGTTGTCTGGTAGAGAATTACAGAAAACTGCAACCTGCAAACTGTATGAATGCATCTTATCTCTATATTTGTTTCTAGAAATAGACTAAAGCTAAACTAGCCAGTCCATGGAAATGAAGCACTGATAATTTTTCAAATAATAAAGGCAACAGAAATTTAAATACTGCAATGGAAGTCCTTTAACCCTTAGGCTACTAAGCGCGACCCACTGACCTTTTGCGGACAGCGTAGATCCAAGATCAGACTGCACAGAACGTGCAGTCTGATCTTGGATCTACACTGTCCGGTCAGGAGATAACTTTCCTCCAGAACTACAATTGAAAGAGCACTATTTTGGGCTTTTACTGTCCACTTGAAAGTTTCATTTCTTTTATTTAGCAGGCTAAGGGTTAATAATCTTTAAGCAATTTCCAAATTACAACAAGGAAACTCTGTAAGACAATTTTGGGGGATGATCAAGATGCGTGTCAATTTTTTTCCAATTCTGGATCAATTATTTGAGCCATGCTCTGTGAAAAAGGAGCTTTGTGCATCTGCAAAAAGTATCAACCCATGTCAGCCTGCGCAGTCAGTGCAGGCTGACATGAATCAAAACTTTTTGCTATATATGTAAATTTTATGCATGTCCAAGGACTGTTTCTCTCAGATTTTGACAGATTCAGTCAAATGTGAGACAAAATGGATTTTATGAATCCATAATTATGCGATGACATGTTTGGTATAATACATCACAGAGATGCATTAAGCCCCCTTTTGCCAAAGCTTGGCTCATTTGCAATTCATTTGCAAAAAACTCATTACAGAGAAAAAGAGACTTTAAGCAAATACTCAAGATATGATGATGATGTTTAATAACCTTGCAGTACACATCCTTTGAAAAAAATTGAGAAGAAATGAGCTATTTCTTGTAAACTAGAGGCGCTTGAGCGCCTGTATCGCTCCACAGGCCTGATATTTCTATAATGGCGAAAGGAAGTTTTTAACAATTATCATTCAATCCTGCATTTTAGCTCACTGAAGAAACAATTTGGTAGACAACCACCATAGGAACTTACCTGCAAAACAACAATGAAATCCAATGAATAGTTTTAGAGAAGAAATTTTTCAAAGATTTTACTTTATACCATAAAAGGAAAATGAGTCTCCCATAAAAGCCATGTTTTTTTGACAGATCTTTTTTTTTTTTAAGGAATTCTGTAAACCTGTATCTAAGGAACATTCCTGCAAAATAATAATGCTATCCAAATAGCGGTTTGGGAGGAGAAGATTTTTAAAGGTTTTTTACTTTGGTTGCCATGACAACCAGAATTCTTCATGGAACACAAATATTTGAAGGAATTTGAAAGAGGACCACCAAAGGAACATTCCTGTGAAATTTGGTAAAAATCCAGTCAATAGTTTCTGAGGAGAAGTTTTTTAAAGAAAAAGTTTACGGACGCACGCACGGACGCACGCACGGACGAACGGACGAACGAACAGACGGACGGACGGACGCACGCACGACGGACACAACGCCATGACAATAGCTCGCTGGCCTTCGGCCAGTGGAGCTAACAACAATGAAATCCAATGAATAGTTTTAGAGAAGAAATTTTTCAAAGATTTTACTTTATACCATAAAAGGAAAATGATCCTCCCATAAAAGCCATGTTTTTTGACAGATCTTTTTTTTTTAAGGATTTCTGCAAACCTGTATCTAAGGAACATTCCTGCAAAATAATAATGCTATCCAAATAGCGGTTTGGGAGGAGAAGATTTTTAAAGGTTTTTTACTTTGGTTGCCATGGCAACCAGAATTCTTCATGGAACACAATTATTTGAAGGAATTTGAAAGAGGACCACCAAAGGAACATTCTTGTGAAATTTGGTAAAAATCCAGTCAATAGTTTCTGAGGAGAAGTTTTTTAAAGAAAAAGTTTACGGACGCACGCACGGACAAACGGACGGACGGACGAACGGACGGACGAACGGACGGACGAACGGACGGATGAACGGACGGACGCACGACGGACACAACGCCATGACATTAGCTCTCTGGCCTCTGGCCAGTGGAGCTAAAAACAATAATGCCTCCTTAACAGTGGTTTCAGTGTCAATATGTTATGACAGTTTCCTTTTTCACAAAATGCATCTCTTTTTTATTCACATGTGCCAGAATGGTATGTTCATCCCTTAACCCTTTCCCAAACGACAAAATTTTGGACTAGACCAAATTGAAAGTGTTTGCAGACAACAAATTAAATGTAATACAAATGATGATTTTTGTCTATGAAATGGTAGAAAACATTGTTGGAAAAGGAGAAAATGCTGGTTACCAGCATTTTCTCCTTTTCCTACATTGTTTTCAAAAGCCTTCTTTCCCAGCATCGTAAAAATCAGGGATTGTTTGGGAAAGGGTTAACTAAACAATCCCATGTTTTAATGACCCCAGGGAAGAGGCCTTTGAAAACATTGTGGGAGAAGAAGAAAATGTTGGTTAGCATTTTTCCGTTTTTCCACACTCTTTTCTACTTTTTTCAAAAACAAATATCATCATTTTTAGTCAGATTCAGTTTCTCCTCTTCAAACGCTTTCAATATGGATGGGTCTGAACTTTTATCCTGTGTTAAAGGATTAAAACAAACCTGGCCTACAATGGACTTTTCTTACATTCACAGTGACTGGTAACCATCACCAATATGCAGCTAATTTAAGCACAATGGTTTTATTTAAAGAAATTCTACTGTTTAACTCATTACCAAACAACAATATTTTAGGCTTGTCCAAATCGAAAGCATTTGCAGACGACAAAATAAAAGTGACTGAAAATTTGAAATTTGTTTTGTGAAGGGTAGAAAACATTGTGGGAAAAGGAGAAAATGCTGGTTACCACAATGTTTTCTACAAGCTTCTTTCTCAGGGTCATCAAAAGTAGGGATTGTGTGGTAATGGGTTAAGTGAAAAACTGTTAATGATGTCTGTAGGAAAACAAATGATCGCAAATGGAAAGAATTTTACAGGAAGTACCAGTAGATATATATGAGGGATGCAGAGATAAAAGCAATGGCAACTGTTAAATATGTGAAACATGTGAAAACATGACTTAAAACCTTGTCACAAAACCAGACCATCACCATTTATGGTCAATTTCTAAATTTGCCTAGAGAAATTGTATAACCCACAATAAGTGTGGCATAGCTCCTGTTCCAGCATTTCAAAGTGTTCATTCAAATGGCAGTTTTATTTTTAACCCTTTACAAAACAATCAAATGTTTTTATGACATTAAGGAAGGAGGCTATTGAAAACACTGTGGGAAACAGAGAAAATCTTAGTAACCAGCATTTTCTGCTTTTCTCAAAATGTTCTTCTAACTTTTCAAAGACAAATACCATCATTTGAGACACATTCAATAATTCATACATAAATGGACAATTCTAAAATTATGTTGTCTGGTACAGAGTTAAAGAAGTAAAAATGTATAAGCAAGTAGGCACATAATTATCTTTCACATTAGAACTTCACCCTTCAATACTGCAGGATAAGGCCAGATTATCCTTTTGGTTTTATAAGGATAAGGCCAGCTTATCCTTTTGAATTTATCCTACACAAGCTATAGCCTATTCAACTCTGCAGGAAACAACAAAACTTTTCCAAATTCAAAGCATTTGCATGCAACATCTTAAATATGTCTCAAATAAAGGAGTTTGTCTTTAACATTGAGAAACAAATTAGCCAATCTTTGTTTTTCTAAGTTTTCCCTAGGGTCATGAAATCATGAGATTGTTTGGTAAAGGGTTAGAAAATAATTTAAACACACAGGAGTGTGTTTAACTGTTTAATGTCAAACTGAAAAAGTATAAGAAAAGAGAATAGCTATAATAAGCATACATCAAGACCTGAGTGAGAGAAAGAGAGGTCAGTGGGCTCTAAGGCACAATGTGTTTTGCAAATTTCAAATGAAAAGTTTCGAAATTTAGTTTCCATTGCAGTATTTATCAATCCTTTTTCCAGAGTAATTAGATTGTTATCCTTACCCTGACTCTTTGCTTGGTCTATACATGTTAATTAACATAAAAACAGAAACAACAACATATACATATTGGTTCAATAGCCATATCAATTCTGTATGAGCCACGCTCTGAAAAAAAGGGGTTTAATCCTTTTAAACCCCACAATCCGGAGTTTCAATTACCCTGGACAGGAAGGGTTTTTGAAAACATTGTTGGAAAAGGAGAAAATGCCGGTAACCAGCAGTTTCTCCTTTTCCAACAATGTTTTCCACCCTGTCATAGCACATAAGCCAATTTGTACCAATTATGAATTTTAACATCTGCAGATTTTTCGAAACTGGAAGGATCTAATTGTTTTTGTTTGGGAAAGGGTTAATGCATTTACCATGCATTGTATCAAGAAAGTCAAGATATACTTATGGATCCATAAAATCCATTTCGTCTAATAACCAACTGAATCATGAGGTAGAATGGTCCTTTGACATTCAGAAAATTTACCTAAAGCAAAAAGTTTTGACACCTGACAATACTTTTTGCAAATGCATTAAACCCCCTTTTCACGGAGCATGGCTCATAGTTGAAGAATATAGAAAAAATAAGTTAAGCAAAAAAGATGAAAATCAAGGATGGCAATGATTGACTGGTTGCCTGTTTGATAGTCTTAGTATTTTGCAAAGCAAAATCCTGATCAAACAAGCATAAAAAGATAAAGAAGAACTAAGCTTTAAAAACTAAAGAAACAAAACCATGCCAACATTGGCAATCCATTCCATTCATTTGAAACAAATCATAAAGTAATTTATTTTGTGAAAAAAGGAAGACTTGTAACGTTTAATACAGGCATTCACCATTACGTACAGGGTTTTTTAAATTATGTCTATACCAGCAATTAACCAGTTTAACACTTGCCATCCTCAATCAAAACACAATGTTAAGTTAAAACATATACAGAAATCATATATGTTTGCTAGAATATGAAAACAGATCCAATGATGTGGGTTAAGTACCTAAAATCAGAAACTACCAGTACTATGTCTTAACTGCGGTTAGATGTAACACAAAGCAGACAACAAACACCTGCCAATGGCTGTATGTTATGTACAATTTCTGTTTTTGCCAATTGTCACATAGTTTTCAAAAGTGGTTTGCTGCACGATAAAAAAATATGTTTGCAAGTGGTAATGTGATAACTCTTTACCAATCAATCCCTAGTTTGAGCCTGAGAAAAGGAGCTTTTTGAAAACATTGTTGGAAAATGAGAAAACGCTGGTAATGAGCATTTTCTCATTTTCAAGCAATGTTTTCTACTCTACCAAGAACACATTTCATCCTCTGAACCGTGTTTATTTTGTCATCTGCAAATGCTTTCAATTTGGGTCTAAAATTATGTCATTTGGTAATGAGTTAAGCTCACATCTAGCAACCTTTGACTTTGAAGTCAAACTATGCAAGGAAATGAGGGTAAAGCTGGAGAGAATTGATTATTGCACAATGTAAATTGTCTTTTCCTCTTTAAATTTACTAAAACAAATCAGAAAATCAATTTGATCAAACAGCAAAGTAATAAAATTAACTCTTTACCACACAACAAAATTTTAGATTTGTCCAAATTGAAAGCATCTGCAGACAACAATTCACATGTAACTCAAAGGATAATTTTTGTCTTTATAAAGGTAGAAAACACTGTGGGAAAAGGAGAAAATGCTGGTTACCAATCTTTTCTCCTTTTCCCAAAATGTTTTCAAAAGGCTTCATTCTTGGGGGTCCTTAATGCTTTGGATTATGTGGTACAGGGTTAATAAAAATTTATTAAATGCTAAAGTAGCTTCTACTCTACAGAGAAAAAGGAAGCAGATTAGTATGGCTGTGACTACAATCATGTGCCACTGTAAATTAGTTGTGTTCACCATTTTAAAATGAAGGTAAAATGTAACAGTGGAGAAATCATGATGACATAAGTTTAAAGAACATTGGGCAGAAATGCGTCTTCTTGAGTAAACAAAATTTTTTCTGAGATTTGACCAAGTTGCCCTCATCTTTCCTGTATGTGTGAAAACCATGCAAGATTTTTAGACATAATTTTATAAACTGATGACCAAGTTTCATCAATATCAAGCAGAAAATACGGCCTCTAGAGTGTACACAAGTTTTTTCCTACATTTGACCTTATGATCTACTCTTCTTTAAGAAAACCCATATTCATAGTAGTGTGGCTTATTAGCAAGACAAACAGATTAAGTTTCAGGAGCACTGGGTGAAAAATATCACCTCTAGAGCAGACACCAGTTATCTAAGATTTAACATTAGAGACCTATTTCATTTTTTCTTATCCTGGATGACCAATTTTCAAATTTGGCTAAGATCCTGTGAAAGAAAAAAAGATTCTGACCAAGTTTTATGAAAGTGGGCCCAATGGACTGCTCTACAGGCTATTTCATTATGTAAAATCAACACAACACATAATGACCATAATTCTTCATGGTCAGGTGAGCTTTACCCTTTACCAAACAATCCCTGGTTTTCACGACCCTGGGAAAGAAGGCTTTAGGAAACTTTGAGGGAAAAGGAGAAAATGCTGGTAACCAGCATTTTCTCCTTTTCCTACAATGTTTTCTATCCTAACAGAGACCTAAAGCTAATTTGTACCAATTCTGAATTTGTCTTCTGCAGATGTTCTCAGTTTGGAAGAGTCTAAAATTTGTCATTTGGAAAAGTGTTAAATCAAAGTTCTATTCTGACTATTAATCAGTTGTTGTGTCTCCTTTTCTGTTAAATCATTATTTCAAAAGTTATTTCATTGTTGCATGGATGAAAGCCTATGTTGACACAAAGGTTCAAGTAAGTGGTGACAGTTCCTGGAAACAAGAACTTTCCGTCACAAATTTGATGAAGTTGTGTATTCTTAGTCAAAGGCCTGATCTTACTGAAAATAAGAGCAGTAATCCAGGAAAAAGGGGTTTAATGCTTCTCTGCGATGCATTACACCAAGCAAATCATCATATAGTATTGGATTCATAAGATCCATTTTTTTTATAACAAATGACTGAATCATGAGGCAGACTGGTTCTTTGACATGCAGGTAAGTGACTGATAGCAAAACCTTTCGACCAAGGTCAGCCTCAGCAGACTGCAAAGGCTCATGTGAGTGGATTCTTTTTGCAAATGCATTAAACCCCTGATTCATAGAGCATGACTCATGGTTGTATGCATGTCTGTCATATCATATGGCTAGATAATGAGTTCCATCTCTATAATTAAAATTTGTTATATAACTTTCAATAAGGCTTTGTTAGTAGAGGCAGAAAATAGCTCTATAACTGTGTTAGTCCTGCAAGATATGAAAGCCAAAAGCTTTTCAATGTAAAGCAACTTTAAAAATGAAGCATTCTGAAAAGACTAAAATGAAAGCATAATCTTTCCAATGCATATTTTTCTGTACTTTTCTGTGTCCCAGCTGTGCTCTAACAAAAACAATGTGTGTGCATGTGTATTTAACTATTTATTGCATTTCTAACTGTTCTAGTATTACCTATTCCCACTATTTGATCTTGGTCTATCAATATATCAGTAAATCTGACTCACATCGGAAAGTCAAATAAAAAACTAGAGCTGTCACTGAATGTGACTTAATACCCCTGCCAGCGCTTTGACAGAAACGGGCAACTTAACAAAAAATTTTCTAAGTTCAAGGGGAGATTACCCTTGAATCATAGGGAGTAGATGATTGAAAACTGCGTCTTGCACAACTTCAGTATACGATCAATGTATGAACAAACTTTCAATACAATAGCAGCAAAACTGTAGGAGGAGTTCGCGACACAAAATTACTAGTATTTTGTACACAGACGGACACACGGACGGACGGACAGACAGGCTGATTCCAGTATACCCCCGAAAACATTCCTTTTGAGGGGGTATAAAGATTAGAAATCATTTAACTTTTCACTTACAAAATGAAATAGTCGAACACTTAAATTATGATTCAAACTTGCAGCAGACCACATTGTTGACATCCTTGTAAAATGTTGATGGTTTAACCTGAAGGACAAAATTGTGGACTGGTCCAAATTGAAAGCATTTGCAGACGACGAATTAAAGTGGCTCAATTGATGGGATTTTTCTTTAAGAAAAAAACATTGAGGGAAAAGGAGAAAATGCTTGTTTTGCTCTTTTTCTAACAATGTTTTCAAAATTCTTATTGCTTAGAGTTGTTAGTGCCAGGTTTTTCTTGCAAAGGGATGATGCATGAATGCATGTGAAAAGATTGCATCAAAATCAGAAAATGCATGTTATTTCATGCAATACAGTGGATTCCGCTTATTCACAAGTCATATTTGTCAGAGAAAATATTGCGATAAAGCGGTCGTGCCTATAAACCGATGCCTTTTTTTAGACCGGAAGTCCGATCAGAGATGCAGACGATTGTTTCGATCCAATGACAGACATTCAGCACTGGGATCCCGATCATTTAATTAAAACAGATTTTTTTTTTAAAATTATGTGTTTTTCAAATTAAATCATTAAAAAAAAAAAAATCTTTTTTTTTTCCATTCTTTTTTACCTATCAAGCGCCCGGAAACAATCCTTGCTGTTGGCGATGTTAATGCTTCGTTTGACATGAAATCCAAAACGAAGTCACTGAAAACACAAGTTTCGACACATTATCTCCAGTTTCCGGTTGTTTAACAAGTGCTACATGTGTAGATGTATATTCTTAACACAACATGATTGTGTGTTCCACACCTGTATAACCCCTGACTGGCCACCTGTTCAGGTGATTGGGTGGGTAAATTCTGTGTGACGTCATAGACTAATTGCCGTAAAGAAGATTCCATTTTAGCATATCAATTTGAACCATACTATTTAAAACAGACCTACATACACAACTATTTCCTGTGTTTTTTCACACATAAATTTAAGTCAGGTAACATTCACACCTTTCGTCAAATTGTTTGTCACAAATTGGATAATCAACGAACCACCAACAGAGACAAACAGTGAAGTTCATTTTTTTTTTCACAGTTTGTAATGATCTGACAAGTGATGCATTGTTACAATAGGTCTTTCTCTATAATAGGCAAAGTAGTGATATCATCTACAGTTGCTTTCACGGGAAAGCATAGATCAAGATCAGACTCCAGAGAAAGTGCAGTCTGATCTTAGATGGACTTTGTCCGCTTTTTGACCTAAACAAGATTGAAGTAATCACATTTCCACCATTTTTCCTGCCTGAAAATTTCCATCTCAATCAATCAGTGCTCTTAGTGATATGTGCACAACCTGGTACCCGATATCTCGCGTAACTGTCCGACAATAGATATGAAGATTGGCAACCAGTGTAATAAACTGCATAGGAAATTACTGCAGCAATGCCGTCAAATAGCCACTTATTAAACAAGCTCCTGTTTAAATATGTCAACAAATTGGAGACGTTTTGTAACCATCATTACACTTTATAAAATGGAAAGGATAACATGAAACAAGGCAAGAATTTATATTTTCAATGAGTAAATCATGAAAATGATAATTCCAGGTCAACACTGACTCGTCGTTATGTAAGCTGCCGCAATGGTTTATAACTTCAATTCTCTGTACGCTTCGAAATTTGACTTTTATCTACAAATGAAAATTATTTTTTGCGGACAGATTGCAGTTTTTCTTTGTCTTGCGCCACAGAATCGCTAATAAACACTACAATTTTGAATCTTTTGCAAAATTTTTGTTGCAAAAAACTGAAACTTTCCTTTTAAGGATCCCGGTTAAGCGCTGAAATTAACGTTGTCTAAATAGGAAAAGGATCGGTGCTGGACTTATTCTTCCTAATACCCGAAAATCCCGATAAACAGGGTTGCGATTAAGTGGAATCCAGTGCATCTTTTTTTGCCACCACATTTTCAAAAATGATCTGCTACAAAAATATAAGTCTGTGCTTGGTACCGAATTAATACAAAGATCTCTCTGGCTTCTGTCTTCCTACTCTGAAGACATTATGGGAACAGAAGTAAGCATGGTTGATAAGCAACAGTTGCTTCTTTTTCAAAAATGATTTCAACTTGCTGCCCATTGCAGGCGATTAAAACTTCACGGATTAGTTTGAGATTGGCTTCAAAGTTTTGTGTATTGATTGAAAAAAAAATTCATGGGAACAGGAAATAGGTATATTCAAGAGGTGGGTTCATTGGCTCTGAAAGTACTGTACTGCCAATGGTATAAAAGATGTTTTAAGCTCAACTGCTTTCTTAATAAATATCAGATTTCTTTTAACGCTTCATCACACAATCACAAGTTTATAAAACCTTGAAGAAAAAACCTTTTGAAAACAATGTGGAAAAGGTAGAAAATGCTGGTAAGCAGTATTTTCTCTTTTTTGCAGGATGATTTTTACCATTTCAAAAGCAAATTTTAATTTTGCGCCACATTCATTTTGTTGTCTGTGACTGCTTTCAATTTGGACAAGTATTAATTTTTGCTATATGGTAAAGAGTTTAAGTACGCAACATTTTTCATGTCGCAGCAGACAGCATTTTCTCCTTTTCCCACATTGCTTTCAAGTCTTCTCTCTGGGTTGTTAAAAGTCAGGATAGTTTGGTAAAGGATTGATACCCTAATTTACAAGAATACTCTCAAAGTAGTCTGCTGAAAATTTGTTTCAGGAGATAAAATCAAGATAATTCCCCTTATCCAGGTAAAATTAGAAGTGGGTTCAACCCCTGAGCACCATTCAACCCTTTACCACAGAATCTAGAGTTTAAACAACCAAAAGGAAAAGGACTTTTGAAAACGTTGTGCGAAAAACAGAAAATGCTTGTAACCCATATTTTCTCCTTTTCCTACCTTTTCTACCCTATCAAAGACTTAAATCATCATTTGAGCTACATTCAGCTTTTTACCACACAATGCCTACTTTAAACGACCTTGGGAAAGAAGCCTTTTGAAAACATTGTGGGAAAAAAGGAAAAAATGCTTGTTACTAGCATTTTCTTCTTTTCCCACATTGTTTTCCACCCAGTCAAAGAAAATTGCACCATTTAAGCAACAGTGAAATTGTCGCCTGCAAGTACTCTCAATTTGAACAGGGCTAAAAGTGTATCGTCTGGTTAAGGGACAACTTGTTGTCTGCTAATGCTTCCAATTTGGTCCAGTTCAAAATTTTGTCATTTGGTAAAGAGTAAATAATCATCTAGGTACAGTTACCACTAATTTTAATTTCATATCATACGGTGCTCTAAAGGTTAATGTTAGTTTTGGACTATATACTGATACTGATATATATGTCAAGATTAAAGTACTTTCAGGATTACAAATGAGTCACACCCTGTGAAAAGGTGGTTTAATGCATCTGCACAAAGTAATGACCCAGGTCAGCCTGCACAGTATGTGCAGGCTGACCTGGGTTGAAACATTTAGCTATTGGTAAATATTCTGCATGTCAAAGGACCATGCTACCTAATAATTCGGCCATTTTTTTAGTCAAAATGGGTCCATGTTATTCTGGGACCTGCTTCGTTTAATGTCTCAGGAAAATGCACTAAATCCCCTTTTCCCAGAGTGCCATTCAAATATTAGCTATGGTCTGGAAAAACAGAGTTTACTGCATCTCTGTGATGCACAATACAACGCAAGTCATCACATAATTATGGATTCATAAAATACATTTTGTCCACAAAAAGGCTGAATCCTGAGATAGAAGGGTCCCTTGAAATGCAAAAAATTCACAGAAAGCTTTTACCAAAGCAAAAAATTTTGACACAGGTCAGCTTGCACGGATCGAGTAGGCCGACCTCGGTAAATACTTTTTGCAGATGCGTTAAGCCCCCTTTTCACAGCGCATGTCTCAAATAAATGTGCTGGTAAACAAGAGCTCACTCTGATGCTGCTGTTGAGGACTTTCTGTAAAATTAATTTCAAAAATAATTCAATCTGTGTCAAAACTCTCAAAAAGTTACAAAAATTGTTATTCCAAAAGAATGATGCTTTTTTGGTTGAAGTGTATCTGCGCAATAGTTCTAGTGCATTATCTTTGAGACTTAAATCTTGTGACATTACAAACAGTTGACTTACTCCATTTGCTGATTTTGGACTCTTAGAAATCAAATATAAGAACAAAAGGATATTCAATAATCAGAGAAAAAATGAATCTGTGAGTCTAACCTTTCCAAGAATTAACCAGATATCATGGTATTGCAAAAGAATGATGTTTTCTAAAATGAAGTATATAGTTGCTTCAGTAAAACAGAGAAGATCAAGATCAAAATATGGAATGTGCAGTCTGATCTTAAACCTACACTGTCTGCAACTGTTAAAGATATTTTGACACAAAGAGTTTCTTTTAGATTGTGAAACATGGATCTATTCTTTAAGAAAAAGTGCATTTCATTTGGTAGACACTCTGATAGTTATTTTTTCTTGTATCATTGTTTGCCTATATCTTCTGCAAAATAGCCTTATAAGGCAGTGCACTTTAGAAATGATTTTCATTTCGTTTGGAATCTTGGAGGACTCAATAAATCATTGGCTGAAAATTAGTGAATCACAACCAGTTTACAGTGACATTACTACAATTCACATCAAAGCTTTGCTCATTACTGAATGATCAAATTTTGGACTCGTCCATATTGAAAGTACTTACAGGCAACAAACTAAATGTTGCTTAAATAATGAGATTAATCTTTGAAACAATAGAAAACATTGTGGGAAGAGGAGAAAATGCTGGTTACCAGCATTTTCTCCTTTTTCCACATTGTTTTTAAAAGATTTCTTCCTTGGCATGGTAAAGAAATGAAATCATTCGGTAAAGAGCTAAGTAATTAGTTAATCACATAGTAGAGTATAAAAAAACAATGAATATGATACCTGTTGTTTATGTGTAAAAATCTGTGAAAAATGGACATCAAAATGTAATAAAAATGTTCATTTATATTATGATGTTCTGAAATATTTGATTGAATATTTGATTACTTTTACATGTATAATATAAATTGTCATACAGGCATGAAATATAATTATGGATTTACGTCATGAAAGGGGTAAAATTGCATACAAGTCAAAATGTGAAAATGTTCATTTTCTAGAAAGAAATTTCTTTAAATTTACATAAATGTACTTTTACTAACATTTATTTCCATACAAAGTCCATACGACACAAGAATAATTTACATAATGCACCATGCCCCAGCAAAAGGGTGTTTAACTCTTTATCACACAACAAAATTTCAGACCGGTTCAAATTGAAAGCATTTGCAGATGACAATATAAATGTGACTGAAAAACTAAAACTTGTTTTGAAAAGGGTAGAAAACATTGTGGGAAATGGAGAAAATGCTGGTTACCAGCATTTTCTCCTTTTCCCACAGTGTTTTCAAAAGGCTTCTTTCTCAGGGTCGTTAAAAGTCGGGATTGTGTGGTAATGAGTTAATGCACATCTCTGATGCATCATACCAAGCAGGTTATCACATTATTATGGATCCATAAAATCCATTTCATATAACAATTGACTGGATCTTGAGGTAGACTGGTACTTCGACATGCAGAAAATTTACCAAAAGCAAGAAGTTTGACCCATGTCTGCCTGCACAGGCTGATCTAGGTCAATAGTTTTTGCAGATGCACTTAGCCCCCTTTTCACAGAACACAGCTCATAATTATGCTATGGTTTGATACATGACTGCATGTGAAATCATCGTGTCAAAGGGAGAAATCAGTCATAATAATCAAGTGTGGAAGATGGTGGGCTCCATGACAAACAATGTTGTCTTCAGGTTGTATTGTTTTCATATAATTTTAGCTCATGAAAATAAAACCATTTAATGAGAATGGCAGAATTCAATCAACAAAAATTAAATACCTTTCCATTCTTTATATAACAAACTCTAAGACTCATATAGATCCATATCCAAAGTATTTGCCGAAAATTAAAATTGGATTAAATGATGGAATTCAACCCTATGCCACACTATCCAGAGTTTTTTGACCCCGAGGAAGAAGCCTTTTGAAAACATCATTGTAAAAAGAGACAATGCTGGTAACCAGCATTTTCTCATAATGTTATCTACCCTATTAGAGATAATTTCCATCATATGAGTGACATTTATAGCATGTTGTCTGCAAATGCTTTTAATTTGGTCACAAGTAAATGAGCCGTGCTCTGGCAAAAGGGGGCTTAATGCATCTCCGTTATACTTGATACTAGCCCTAGTCATCACATAATTATGGATCCATAGGAGCCACTTTTTTCAATAACCAACTTAATCATGGGGTAGATTGGTCCTTTGACAAACAGAAAATTGACTAGAAATGAAAAGTCTCAGCCCAGGTCAGCCTGCGCGGACTGCGCAGGCTGGCCTGGGACGATACTTTTCGCAGGTGCATTAAGCCCCCTTTTCACAGAGCACGGCTGAAATATTTTTTAGTTTGGTAAAGATTTAACCCCTAACAACACAACAGTCTACATTATTGGCATGAAGTAAAGGGTAAACAGTAAAACAGAATGGATTTTATCTAAAATTTCTCCACATTTTGTTCTACAGATGCGAGTCACTGGACAATAAACACTGTCATGAACATTTTCACATCTTGGCTTACTGAACAAAATCTCACTACTACATTTCAAACATTGTGGAATACGGGAATTAAGAAGTAAAATAACAATGCTTGTATACCTTTCACTATAAATGAATACCAAAATCATTCTGTTAGTCGCTTCAGGACTGACTTTGAAGATCAATTCCAGGCGCTCAGAGACAGTTTCTTCAGCACCACTTGGTGGTTTGTACTTATACTGAAGTATGGAATCACCCCGAAATAAACCTGCAGATTCTGTAGAAATAATTGAGAACACAATATTGTATTTGTGTGATTATTAACCCTTTATCACACAATACCAACTTTCAACAACCTTTAGAAATAAAGCTATTGAAAACATTGCGAGAAAGGGAGAAAATGCCTAGTGACCAGTATTTTTCTCCTTTTCCCATAATGTTATCTACCCATACCAAAACAAATTTTAATTTTTAAGTCACATTTATTTGGTTATTTGGTTATTCTCTATTTTACAGAAGAGTTATCTGTATTTCAGGTATATCTCAGCTACTTATCTGTCCTTTCTGAGTTAAATCTTTACCACACAAGAAAAATGTACCCTTGTCCAAACTGGAAGCATTTGCAGACAACAATTTAAATTTGGCTCAAGTTTCTCTTAATTAGTGCTGGTTACAAGCATTTTCTCCTTTTCCCACCTTGTTTTCAAAAGGCTTTTTGCTCAGGGTTGTTAAAACTTGTGATTGTGCGGTAAAGGGTTAACAATACTATGGACAAGGTAAAACTCTCTACCCGATTTAACCCTTTACCACACAATCCCTACTTTTGACGACCCTGAGAAAGAAGCCTTTAGAAAACATTGTGGGAAAAGGAGAAAATGCTGGTAACCAGCATTTTCTCCTTTTCCCACAATGTTTTCCACCCTTCACAAAACAAATTTCAAATTTTTAGTCACTTTTATTTTGTAGTCTGCAAATGCTTTCGATTTGGACAAGCCTAAAATATTGTCGTTTGGTAATGAGTTAAAAATGTCAGACTTGGCCAAATGGAAAACATTAGCAGACACAAATTAAATATCTCAAATGATGACTTTGATGATGGGTTAACTCTATCAAATGAAAAAAGAGTAGACTGGTCCAAATTGAAAGCAATTTCTAATGACATCAAATACGGCTCACATGATATTTGTCTGAAAGGGTAGAGAACAATGCAGGAAGAGGAGAAAATTCTAGTTACCAGCATTTCCTCCTTTTGCTACAATGTTTTTTAAAAGCCTTCTTTGTCAGCGTCTTTAAACATGGGATTTTAGGTATAGAATTTAAAACGAGGAATATAAAATGAGGAATTATTCAGTAAATTGACCTTAAAGTTTGATTTTCACTGATATTATGCACAACTTTATTTGTATCATTACGTACCTGTGTTACAAGTAGGTCCTGCATATTCACTTAACCTACAGTCACATTCAAATTGTCTATCTTGCCATTGTTCATTACAGATACCTCCATGTTTACAGGGCTCATCAGCACAACCATCCTTACACAGTGGTGACACCTCTACAATAAATATTTAATAAATATTTAATATTAACATAAATATTTAACCCTTATCCTGCTAAATTAAAGAAATAAAACTTTCAAACTAACTGACAGTAAGAACCAAAATATTGCTGTTTGAAAGGTATTTATGGAGGAAAGATATCTCCTTATCAGACAGAGCAGATCCAAGATCAGACTGCACATTCTGTGCAGTCTGATCTTGATCTATGTTGTCCGCAAAAGGTCAGTGAGTTGCACTGGGCATCGTAAGGGTTAGTATGACATCAGAAACTCTTCCTACAGCCAAACCCATCAAATTTGCCTTTTTTGGTGGTCTCAAAAATATATTGCCACTACAAATAAAGAAAACTCGTTGTCATAGTGAGGACTCCAGATCCACATTTAGCTGGTAAATTCCTTGGCCCCTAATCTTGATCCCATGTCTTCAAGGGTTTTTAATGTTGCCAACAGCGAAGATAGGGTTAGCCATGTCGAATAAGGGGCATAAATGTGTCAAAAAGTTTTTTTTGATTGTTACCTGCCCTGTTGTATGGATACCCCTTTTGGTGATTAATAACTAGTCCTGAATTTGCAGTAAATATCTTCAGTTATAACAGAAATATTATGAAATTTGCAAGTTTTTACATGACGCAGACAACAACACTAGGGCTAGGACAACACCCTGATGTTTTCTTCGAAAATAGCCAAGCCAACTAGCAATGGACATTTACCTCGGAATAAAAAGTTAAGTTCCTGCAATATCAACACTTATTTGGAATTAATACAACAAAAATATAATGACAGCAGACCTTAAATCTTTACCAAACAACAAAATTTTACACAAGTCCAAACTGAAAGCATTCGCAGACAACAAAATATATGAAACTCAAAAATAGAAATGTATTTTTGAAAGAGTAGAAAAGATTGTGGGAAAAGGAGATAATACTTGTGACCAGCATTTTTTCCGTTTCCCACAATGTTTTCAAAAGCTTTCTTTCTTTGGGTCGTTAAAAGTCGGGATTGTGTGGTAAAGGGCTAAACAGCTATTTAAACAAGTAAATTAAGAATAATAGATCATTGATAAACACAAAATCATCTTTGTTCCTTTTACCTTTGAGTCATGAAGATTATAAAATAAGTATCGAAGGACAAAGGTTTATTTCTAATGAATTAAACTCAGTGTCAAAAAGAAACATTTCTGAATACTTGTGGCAATGTTAACACTGTACCACCATTCCAAGTTTTAACAAACCTAAAGTAGACAGCTTTTCAAAACGTTGTGGGAGTAGGAGAAAATGCTGGTGAACCAGCATTTTCTCCTATTCCCACAATGTTCACTACCCTTTCAAACACAAATCCAATCATTTGAGCAATAATTGTCTTTAAATGTTTTCAGTATGGCCAGATCCAAAATTTTATTGTGTTGTAAAGGGTAAAACTTTCTTACCTGGGGTGGTCCTAGCAGCTTCTTGAAGTCCAAATATTGTTTCCCTGATCTTCAAACCTCTCACACAACCATTTAATGTGGGCAGTGATGACATATCAGCTGGTACCCCTCCTAGGTAAACATGTAGACCAGGATCTGGTGGCTGTATAGGTCTAGGGGGTTTCACTGTCTCACCTGGAAACATTTAGCTCTTTATTAAATGATGCCGTATTCAAAAGAACCTAAAGTGGAAATCCTTAAAAAACATAGAGGGAAAAGGAGAAAATGCTAGTAATTAGCAGTGTTTTCCAAAAACATTTTATCCTGTTTTCAAGAAAAATCCTCTCAATTAAGCCACACTTAATTTGTAGTTTGCAGATGCTTTCAATAAGTCTATATTTTTACTGTTTGGTGACAAGTTAAATCATTAAAATCTATCAAATTATTCCAAGTTTTAATGAACCTGAGAAAACATGGCTTTTGAAAACATTGAGGTAAAATGAAAAAATGCTTGTTACCAGCATTTTCTTTTCCCAACCTTTTTTGCTACTAAAAGACAAATCTTATTGTTGACTTATATTTCTTATCTCCTTTTCCCACAATGTTTTCTACCTATTCAAGGACAAATACTACTGTTTGAAAAGCTTTTGAATTGTTAGCAGTAAATTCCTTCATTATGGGAAAATTTTGCCATGTGGTAAAGAGTTAAAGTAATTCAAGCTGACACCTTTGGCAGTAAAGTTTACAAAATCTGGGCAAAAACTGTCATGAAATTATACCAAAATAGATCTACTTTTTCAGATCATGAGTAAAATTAATTTTTCAGTCATAATACCTACAAGGAAAAATCATTCACCTGAAAAAATCAATCTAAGTGAAATGACCGAGAAAAAACCAAAACTGAAAACCTGATAGGAAAGGCATGGTAGAATAAATTTGTCTGTTTTTCTTCTTGAAAGAGTTCCTGGTCAGGTCATCATCTACATCCACAATAACCTTGATATAACCTTCAAAGTTGTCAATGATCACTTGGTGCCAGTCTCCATCATTTAGATCTCCTGAAACAACACATTAGTATCACACATGATATGATACCATGTTGATGGTAAAAATAAGGGCACCCAATGGGGGTGCCGAAGCTTAGCTGTAGTTTCTTTAAATGAAAATTCTAAGTGAAAAAGGACATAACTGTGTTAAAAATATTTTGATGGTTACCTGCCTTTGTTGTACGGGTTGTTCTTTTGATAGATAACAGCTAGTCTGAGGTTCAAGTAAATATCTTCAGTAATGACTGAGATATTATAAAATGACAAAGTTTTTGCAGAACGACAACGTAGACCATGCTAGGGCTATGACAATACCTGGACATTTTCTTAAAAAAGAAAGGCCATGTGGTAAGTCTTGGTAGTAAACCTAACCCTTCTAAATCAATGGAATGCCCAGATTATCTTAACCCTTTACTCCATAGATACTCATTTTGACGTATCAACAACAGACAGCTTTTGAAAACATTGTGGGAAAAGGAGAAATTGCTCGTGACACAATGTTTTCCACTCAATCAGATATTTGTATCCTCATTTGTCCATATTTTTGACATCATATCTTTATTTGCTGCTGAAATGGAAGAAACTCAAATTGGCATATCAGGTAAGGGGTTAATATGCATCTATCTTGAAGTGTGATTTCGAGATCAAATTGTGATTTAACCAAGCTTAGCTCTTTACCAAATGACAACACTTTAGACTGGTTCAAATTAAAAAGCATTTGCAGACAACATTACAGATGACATATCAAATATTGATCAAATGGTGAAATTTGTCTGTGATAGGATAGAAAACATTGTGGGAAAAGGAGAAAATGTTAGCAACCAACATTTTCTCCTTTTCCCACAATGTTTTCAAAAGCCCTCTTCTTCAGGGTCGTTAAAACTTAAATTATGTGGTAAAAAGTTAACAGATTCCCAATAATCTTGTCAGCCCTTTATTAAAATTTGAACTCATAATATCATCAGCTTACATAATTCATGGAAGCAACCACAAAATATTTTTACAAATTTCCTTACCTTTTACACTCTTAGTCTGATTGGAAATAACATCATATCTGTTAAATTTGGCCACCATTTTTCTTCCATCTCTCAGTTCCACTTGAATGAAGTTGTTCAGATGGTCATACATGTACAATACAAGGGCATTACGCATAAATGTCCTAAAGCTGAATATAATTGTTTTGTCCAAAAGCTGAAGGTTGTAGTCCCTTCTGAAGTACAAGAATGAATCAGGCTGTCCCAGGAATGTCACAGAATCAGTGTTGATATCTGAAACAAACAGAAAAACAATGTACATAGCTGCTTAATTTTTTTCCACACGATCCTAAGGTCTAATGACTTTGAGAAAGAAGCCTTTTGAAAACTTTGTGTGAAAAGGAGAAAATGCTGACAACCAGCATTTTCTCCTATTCACCAAATGTTTTCTACCCTGTCAAACACAAATTTCAATTTTTGAGTCAATTCATTCGGATGAGTGCAAATGCTTTCAATCTGGACAGGTCCAACATATTGCTGCTTGGTAAAGACTTATCTCTCTACCAAATGACTGAATTTGTGGCTCAACCGAATTTACAGCATTAGCATAGCACAGGACGTATTAATGTAGCTCAAATGATTTTTTCGATCTATGACAGGGCAGAGAACATTGTGGGAAAAAGGAAAAATTGCTAATTCTGATCTATAGTGTTTTCAAAAGAACAGACAGGATCGTTTGGGGTTTGTTACTCTTTCTTTTCATAACCACACAGTAAAGAACTAAAAAGTCCAACAACACACATATGTATAATTAAACATTATTGGGCTTTCGTCCATATTTCTGCTAAGCGCATGGAGCTTTTGTCTATGTTTCTGTTAAGTGCATGGGGCTTTTGTCCATGTTTCTGTTAAGTGCATGGGGCTTTTGTCTACATTTCTGTTATGTGCATGGGGCTTTTGTCCAAGTTTCTGTTAAGTGCGTTTCTGTTAAGTGCATGGGGCTTTTGTCTATATTTCTGTTATGTGCATGGGGCTTTTGTCCATGTTTCTGTTATGTGCATGGGGCTTTTGTCTATATTTCTATTATGTGCATGGAGCTTTTGTCCATATTTCTGTTAAGTGCATGGGGCTTTTGTCCATGTTTCTGTTAAGTGCATGGAGCTTTTGTCCATGTTTCTGTTAAGTGCATGGGGCTTTTGTCCATGTTTCTGTTATGTGCATGGAGCTTTTGTCTATATTTCTGTTAAGTGCACAAGGCTTTTGTCCATAGGGCTTTCATCCATACCCCACAGTTTACCTACCTATTTCACAGTTGTGCCCTGAATGAGCCCATGGGTTGGCACAGATACACTCATGTGACTCCCACTGTTCCACACATGTAGCACCATTCTGACACGGGTTTGGCCAACAGGACGCCATGCATTCTGTAGACACACCAAACGTCCTGGAACGAATTTAAAGTCCTGTCTGTATCATGCTCTTTTTTTTTTCCACTACTTTACTTTACCTTACAGAGCCTTTCATAACTACAGTTTGCTTTGGGGCAAGTGTAGATCAAGTTAAGACTGCACAAAATGCACAGTCTGATCTTTGATTTACACTGTCCACTTTGCTGAAACACTACAGCCAAAGGCACCCACTAAATTGCTATTATCTAGTACTTATTCTCGAAGTAAAGGGTCAATATGACATTGTTTCAACTCCTAGAGCTCCATATAAACAAAAGGAATGCTTTTGTACATATAAAAAAAGATCTTAACATTGCATATCCTTGGCATTTGTGGCCATAAAATGTCACTGTGAGGATCTAAAACCGAACTGCATATTCCATACATTCTGATCTTGATCAAACCACCTAAAGTTGTGATGCTCTAAGGCTTTACAGAATGAATAAGGTGCTCGTTCATCATACATAACATCTATGAATTGTCAAATACATCTTTAACTCTTTTTTTAAACGACAATTTATAGACCCTACGGAATTGAAAGTATCTGCACACAACAAATTTGGAAGTACTACAAATTAACTTAAGTTCTTTGACCTATCAGGAAATATTGTAGGAAAAGGCCTCTTCCTCAGGGTCATGAAAACATAATAGAAAACATAAAATAGGATTGTTTGGCAAAAGGTTTAACCCTTTACCACACGACAAAATTTTAGACCTGTCCAAATTGAAAGCATTTGTAGATGACAGTTTTAACGTGGCTCATATGAAATGATTTTTCTTTGATAGGGTAGAAAACATTGTGGGAAAAGGAGAAAATGCTGGTAACCAGCATTTTCTCCTTTTCCCACAATGTTTTCAAAAGCCTTCTCTTTCAGGGGCGTTAAAAGTCGTCATTGTGTGGAAAAGGTTTAATCAAATAACCATATGACACAGAAACTTATGTTGACTTACATGGAGTCTATAAGCCTGGTCAGGGAATATGACCTTCCATTATAATAGAGACCTCTCATACAGCCAACTATACCATCAATGTCATTCACTATTGGGTCTTTATTCAAACTGTTGTGAAAAAGAAATAGGTTAAAATGACCACACAACAAAATCTTAGACTGGTCCAAACTGAAAGCATCTGCAGACGACAATTCAAATGTAGCTTAAACTATACCATCATTGTCCTGTACAATTGGGTCTTTATTTAAAACTGTTGTGAAAAAAAATGGGTTAATTCTTTAACACACAAGAAAATTTTAGACTTGTCCAAACTAGAAGCATCTGCAGATGACAATTTAAATGCATCTCAAAATGATGGATTTTGTTTTTGTTAGGGTCAGATACATTTTGGGACATGGAAAAAAATGCTGGTTACCCTCATTTTTTTTTCCCCCACAATGTTTTCAAAAGGCTTCTTCCTTAGGTCATTGGGGAAAGGGAAAAAATGCTACCAGTAGTTTGGAAATATTGCTTGTTTAACAATGCTTTTTAGATAATGATGAAAAAAAATCTTTTACACATGCTCATTTGCAGTTATGTACCTGCTGGAAAAAAAAAACCTTGTAAATATAATATAGCGTAGCTAAAAGATTTGGCTTTGTCAAACAACTTTGAAAGGAAGCTAGTTACTAGAATTTCTCCTTTTCCTATATTATTTTCAAAGCCCTTCTTCCTTCTGGTATTAAAATTACAGGAACGTTAGGTAAACATGCATGTCTTACAATTAAGGCAATAATACAACAACCAAACTTACTCCTCTGGCACCCCTCCCACATACAAGATTCCTGAGAACAACTTCACATTTGGAACATCTTGGGGGATATCCATGATTCTTTCAGTCATGTCCACCATGCATCGGACATCATACTGATCTGTCTCTATACTGATGGAATGCCACTGGCCATTGCTTATGGGCGTCGGGCTTACTATATCCACATTCAGCCACTTCATTCCCCAGCGGAAATAGAATTTTACTGTGTACTCTGTTGAGGAAAACATGTATTTTCAACATTATTAGGTGTTCCTTTGTAAAGCAGATTTTTAATTAATTCATTCTTTACAATATGATAATTATTCTAGACTCATACAAACTGTAGCATGTACAGAATCTGATGACAAATTCAATAAGCTCCAATGATAGGATTTGTTTTTGAAAGGCTAGAAAACCTTGTGGGAAAAGGAGAAAATGCTGGTTACCAGCATTTTCTCCTTTTCCCACAAGGTTTTCAAAAGTCAAATTTTTCAGTCATTAAAACTTGGAATTGTATGATCAAGTAACCGTACTAAGACAATTTTCTGAAAAACAGGAAACCAAATAAACTAAAATCTGAAATAAATTGGACAACATACAGCATGGACCTTCCAAAAATATTTCCAAAACACAGGAAGGAACATGGAAAGAAAAGAAAATTATTGTTTTTCTCTGGTATGATAAATCATTGTAGGAAATGGAGTAACTGCTTGCTGCATACAAGCAATTGCTATTCTTCCGGCGATATTTCTGTCAACTTCATGGATGTAAGAAGTATTTATACAACAACGGGTTAACCCAGACTGAACACCTTTTTATCTTTCAACAACTGGATATCCATGCAATGACACCAATGTGATATCTATTTTTGATATACCGCAAGTATTAATAGAACAGTATCTTCCAGCAACTCATCTCCATTTACCATAATTATATGGATAAAAAGTATTCCAAATATAGTAAGAATTACTAGAGAAAGCCAGCAAAAAAAGAAGGATGTCATAGAATGCGCTCAACTTTCTGATGATTTGCTTATGTAATTCCTGCCTGTGACATCATTTGAATGCCTGTTAACCATGTTTTGTCAAATAGAATAATGCAATGCAATCTCAATCGCAATTTTCGGACGTTTAATTACCATCATAAAGTACTATAGAGGGTAATTTTAAATTGGAAGTTCCGATAGAAATGAACTTTTAACTTCTACTTGTCAGCCACATGTTAACAATATAATACACACCAACAAATAAGATGTTAAGAGATAAATAGAATACATATAGTGTTGCTGTATATCAAAATTATCTAAAAAGGTCGTGAGATTTGATAATTTTCTCACCAAGGCTCGACAATTATCAATTCTCCCAATCTTGTTAGATATTTTTGATATACAACATTATGTACGTATTCTCTCTATCACCTACCTGATGTCACAGCCACTAGAAAGATGTTGATGTTTTCTGGAGTACCAGTCTGGTACAGTATGATAGCTCTGTCATAATGTGTTCGGAAACTGACCTTCAACTCTCCCGACTTCCAGGGACGATTGAGTAAATAGCCTGAAGAGTTACTAAATGTAACTGCTGAATCTGGCATCTGTATTTCTAGATAAATCAATTTGAAAATAATAATCATTAAAACACAGAGCTCATTTAACCCTTTACCACACAGTGCTGACTTTTAACGGCCTTGAAAGAGAAGACCTTTGAAAACATTTAACGGCCCTGAAAGAGAAGACCTTTGAAAACATTGTGGGTAAAGGAGAAATTCTGGTAACCAGCACTTTCTCCTTTACCCACAATGTTTACTACACCATCTGATACAAATCCCATCATTTGTGCCATATAAAGGTTATTGTCTGCAAGTGCTTTTAATTTAGACTTGTCTAAAATATTGCCATTTGGGAAAGAGTTAATATATATTCAATACAAAAAATGCCTCAAGACAACAAAATATCTTGTGTATGCAAATCTTGTTACAAAATTTTCTTTCTTTACCCTTCAAGTTTCCAATAACTATCAAAAGGAGGGATATTAGCACATGTATTTCAGTTGGTTGACATTGCTTAACCCTTCACCAAATGATAAAATTTCTGCCTTGTCCAAATTGAAAGCATTTGCAGGCGACAAATTAAATGTAGCTCAAAAGGGAAAAGTTTTCTGAGAAAGGATAAAAAACAGTGTGGGAAATGGAGAAAATGCTGGTTACCAGCATTTTCTCCTTTTCCCACAATGTTTTCAAAAGCATTCTTCCCTGGGGTTGTTAAATCTCCAAATTGTGAGGCAGACTGTTGCACAGTTACAACCTATGCTTTTGCCCCCATGACGATTAAATGCAAGAGTGACTGTATTTCAAAATGCCTTGTCCCCTTTCTAACCTAATAAAGAATTCTTTACCACACAACAAAACTTCAGACACATCCACATTTGTAGAAAACAAATTAAATGTGGTGTAGAAGATGGGATTTGTCTTTAAAGTGTGGAAAATATTGTGGAAAAATAAGAAAATTCCTTCCAATCAGCAATCAGCAATTTTTCTTGTTTTCAAAAGCCTACTTCCTACAGGTCATGGAAATGAGGATCTTTGGTAAAAGGTGTGAAGTATTATGTTCCATGCACTCTATCCAAAGACATCATACTCACTGTCTCCCCAACAAACAAGTGGACCGATACTAAGATTAGCTGAACCAGGATCCAATGGGTTGGACTCTTGTCTAATTGTAACTTCAGTCAGTGGTAGCTGGCTTGTTACCCTATTAAAGCCCAAATCATACTGTATGGTCTTCTTTTCTGGAATAAAAAGTAAACAGGGTACATGGCAAAATGCTAGAAATTTTTGCTCAGAAAATCAAAACAACAAAAATACTTAACAGTGCTGTGAAACATGTTCTCAGCCCTTTACCACACAATTCCAACTTTTAACAACTCTAAGAAAGAAGACTTTTAAAAACAATCTTGGTTACCAGCATTTTCTCACTTTCCCACAATGTTTTCTAACTTTTCAAATATAAATTTCAAGTTTTGAAGAGTCATATTTATTTTGTCATCTGCAAAAACTTTCAATTTGGTCCAGTCTTATGGTTTGTTGTGCAGTAAAGAGTTTAAAGCTCTTCTCAAAGAACATAATAATAAACATCTCCAGAAAGATTTAAAGAAATCCATAAAACTACACACTGAGTATTTCTATTAGAAAGCTTGTATTGCAATATATGGTTATTTAACATGCTGTGGTACAATACTGAATTCTATTGGATGACTACACTGCAGCACCAGTCTAATTTTTGGCAAGGCTAAAGCCAAACTAGCTACCAACATTTTCATTTTTTTAAGGTCTGTGGCCCCTAACTCTCATATTTAAAGATAGAAGCTGCCGAGATTGGCTGAATAACCTTTACGAAAACGTCAATGTTACACAATATTTACCGCAGAGTTAGTCTACAGCCCCTAACTCTCACATTAAAAGACAGAAGCTGCCGAGATTGGCCGAATAACCTGTACAAAAATGTTGACATTTACCTATGAGTTAGGGGCCATACGACCTTAAAAGCCTTCTTCCCTAGGGTCATTTAAACACAGGATTGTTTGGTAATGGGTGAAGTTGCAATAAGTAAGAGGCCTCATTTACTGACATTTCCGAAAGGTTACCGTTTGACTGTTTACCACACAATCCCAAATTTTAAAGAACCTGAAATTGAAAGCTTTTGAAAACAATATGGGAAGGGGAGAAAATGCTGGTAACCAGCATTTTCTCCTTTTTCCACAATGTTTTCTACCCCTTCAAAGACCAATCCCATCATTTGGGCCACACTGCAGTTGTCATCTGCAAATACTTTCAATCTAGACAAGACAAAAAATTTATCATTCAGTAAAACGTAAATAGAAAGTTGTCAAAATACATACGGCTATCACAGTTACATCGTTTGTCTGTGCAGCTGTTGGTAAGGGAACATGAACAAAACCCTGGTTTGTTGGTACCCAGATATTCCACCATCTCCCCATTGGCAGCATTAAACCATGTCAGATTTCCTAATCCTAAAGGTGCATCCCTGCAGTCGTATCTTATGTACTGCTCACACCAGCCAGAAAGGCTGGTCAGCTGCCTTAACTGGTTCTTATCAAGCTCTCTATATCAAGAAGATGAAAAATACATATTTAACTTACTACATTTTCATTAATTTGTTTATTTGCATTAAAATTTAAGGCCATTTCAACAGCTAAGGTCATATCACAGCAGTTAGTGCACCTACTCTTGACTTTCCTGGCTTTCTCAAACAAGTACTGACACAACTTTCTTTCCAAGCCACTGACTACTTTTCTCACATGCATCGGAGGTGAGAGGCAAAAAATCCTGAGAAAGAAAGTTTGCCTCATCCAGGTATCCAACCAGGTCACAAGTCAGATAAGCTAACCACTGAGCTATCCGGCCTTTGATTAAAGCCTAAAGACACGATACCATTATCTATGGAATAACTCAGCGTTTTCTCCTTTTTTCCAAAATCTTTTCGAAAGTCTTCTCCTTCAGGTCGTTAAAATTCAGAATTATGTGGTAAAGGGTTGATCTATGCATATATTCATAAGGGCTTTACTTGTCACACTTTATGAATGTATTTTTCTTGAAAAATAGAGCAGTAGCAAATGCTTGCATGTTCCCAGAAGCATGTCCATTCTAGCCTCTACTGTGACTCAACTAATATGATCTTAACCTATCTCAACTAATATGATCACTTTATCAAGATGTCTCTATACTTTGGTAACCTTTAGAGTGCTGAATAAACCCAACAGACATTTCCATTCTGTAAATAAGACCATGATAAGACCGATTTCAAGGTTGCTATTGTCCAGAATGTCTCAGTAAAGCAGAAAATGTAGATCAAAGATCAGACTGCACATTTTGTGCAGTCTGATCTTGATCTGCACTGGCTGCAAAGACAACTAAAGTATTGAAAGGCACTATAAGGTAACAGGTTTACTCTTTTAGACATGGTACCTTACCTATACTCAAGTATCTTTTTCAAGTCCCTCATCATGGGTCCCCTGACAGTTGTATTGGGCTTCAAGTTGTGTTCAACCACAGTCTTTCCAAAGAACTCAAAGCCTATCTCATGCCCCATTTCACACTGTACCAGGACTGGGTCTCCAGGGCCACTTCCGTCAAGGTCAATCAACATGACCTGCGTCTCATTGATACCAGCTTGATAATATTCATCACAGGTATGCTTGTATTTAGCTGAAACAGGAATGAGAAATATTGTTATGTTACACAGAAACTATTGACTAAAAAAGATCATGATGTGGACAGGAAGTTTTATGTCTCCGCAATAGCTTCTCAACACATGGTTGGAAAAGAGGTAACAATTATTACTTAATATAAGCAATTGATTCTTTTTCCAAAAAGTATTTTAAACAATAATTGTAATCAAGTATTTCCCTTCAAGTATTAGCTTTGAATAACACACAACATAGAATAAATACATGAACACATAGAGGGCATCAGACTGCTGTCCACATTGGACAGTCTGCTAAAGAATCTTCTGCCTATAGTATATGTATTGACATGCTGCAGATGACTTTAACTGTTGCGGTCTTTACCACTGGAAACAAAACAACTTTATCCCTATGAGTGCTATTGTATACCTGGATATATACGAATTTTGAAAAATTTGCGAACTATCGATAAAAGATATTTTGTGTACAAAAATGTTTGCGAATTCAAAACACTCGTTATTTGTTGGTATACTTGTAGTAAAATATGCAAACAAAAGTTTGCAAATTTTTCAATTCGCAAAACTTTCCACATCGCAAAAATTTCAAATTATGCAGTACCTGCCTTTTCGTTAAGACATACTATTCAGAAATCTTTTCCCTTTTGCATAGTTCAATGCCAGTTACCAATTAAACAGTGTGATACTCACGAAAATGGCAAGCATGACCTGTGTAAAAAGTCTCACTGCAATCACAGGCCACCCCTTTCCATTCAGACAAACATTTCCCTCCATGTTCACACAGAGAGTTTCCATGGCAATAGTTTGTGATATTACACCCATCAATGATAATGTCTGATACAGCATCTGTTTCCATCAGATCAAGGGCATCTAACATGGTCCTCTGGACCTTTAGATTTCTGATACATCCAACAAAGCCATCAGAATCTAAAACAAAGGGTTACTGTTTATCATATTTGTTGAACAAACCCATACTCTATTTACACAAGTCAACACTGGTCCTAACTTTTTCTCAAATTACTAAAATTTTAGACTTGTAAATATTGACATTGTGGGAAATGAAAAAATGCTGGTAACTAGCATTTTCTCCTTTTTTCCATGGCGTTTTTTCTTCATCAGGGTTGTTAAAACTCGGCATTGTGTGTTAATGGGTTAAATAATGTGATCTGTATTTGAAAACGTAGATGTGAAATTATGTCGGAAAGCAAGAAAATGCTGGAAGGCATTTTCTCTATTTCCCACAAAGTTTTAAATAAACTTTTTCCAAATAGTCATTAAAACACAGGATTGTTTGGTAAAAGAATAAGCAGCCACTAACATTGAGATCAAATTGCTATTATTACTACCATATTCAGCATTTCCATGTAACTTCCACAACCTTTTCAAATGTCTGACAAACATCCAATGATTGAATTTTTGTTTGTCTATTGTCGCAAACTTTGCCATGTGGACAACGCCCTCTGTGTTAAAGGGGATAGTGTAAGATATAGGACAAAACCTAAGATAGCCTGGTTCTTTAATGTGCTGTGTGTTTAACACCATCACAGGGGATCTAAGTTAATGTCTCATCCAAGACAATTAGCAATTTTACATTGCCAGCCATGGAGCTTTGAAAAATGTGTGCTATTGCTATCAAAATGAAGCATCAAAAGATTTTCTCAGGAACACACAAAAAAAAAGCATGACAATATTGTACATGTACCTTTATATGACTTGGTGTTGAAGCCGTAACCAAGCACAACTTTACTGTTGATTTCTAGTACCTGTTTTATAGGTTCTGTACCAATGGATATACCATTCACTTTTAATTTAGCCTGACTGAAAGCAAAAAAAGGGAACAAGATTGTTTAAAATCTTTCCATACCATAGACGACACCAGAAGCTTTTGTGGACAGGGTAGATCAAAGTCAGACTGCACAGAACATGATCTACACTGTCCACTGCTGTATTCTAGATTATGACCGAACTGTTTCTTGATCTTGCAGAGGAAATATATTTTTAACCTTTGAGAAAATGTAATTTATTTATTCAGTAGTGAATGATAAAATGACAAAATTGTAGACTTGTCCATGTTGAGATCATTTGCAGACGACAAAATAAATGTGACTGAAATATTGAAATTTGTTTTGAGAAGGGTAGAAAACATTGTGGGAAAAGGAGAAAATGCTGGTTACCAGCATTTTCTCCTTTTTCCACAATGTTTTCAAAGGCTTCTTTCTCAGGGTCGATATTAGTCGGGATTGTGTGGTACAGGGTTAACATGCTGAAAATAAAGAAATTCTTGTGAATGGTATTGTAGGAAAGTGATATAAGCAGATTGGTATCCTTGATCTGTAGCTCAAATGATGGAATCTACCTTTGATAGGATAGAAAACATTGTGGAAAAAGTTTGTTTTGTATGGTGTTGAGCACTGTTTTCAACATTATTTCAGTTATATCATGGCCACAAGAGCATCTATCCATGCTTTTCTGGAGTTTCCTTTATCAGCCCCATCACAATTTCCTTTCAAAGCCACCCGCTGCTTTCCCACATACCGTAACCAACCTTTCAGCAGAACACTTAAAAACATTGTAAGAAAAAGACATAAAGGAAGCAAATTTTTTTTTTCAAGGGCCAATAATTGAACACCCTATGGCTTAAAATAAATTACCTGTTGTTGAAGAACAAGTGCATTGTGTACCACAAGTTATTGTTGACTGTCATAGGGATAGTTAGATTCTGGCTGCGATCTGGATGCATGGTTGCAGGAACAAATTTCAGGTTTGGCTGACCATCTTTTATCCATACCTAGTTGATGTAAACAAGGAAACTGTCACTATATTGCATACATGTATTTTTGTGATAAATAGAGAACATTTTTTTCAGGGACAGATCAAAATTTATTTCATCAAGTGAACATCATCAGTAATACTTTCACGAGTGGTGCAGCCACAAGTGAAAATATTACTGATGATGTTCACGAGATGAAATAAATATCGAGCTTTCGCTGAAAAAGAAAAAACAAGCATTCTATTTATTTCATGGTTCTAACCCCCTTTTTGTTGAGATTTTCATCAAAATCCAGCACAGTTGTTTGTCAGGAATTCCCCGCAGTGTACCCCTCCACATAGCAACGCATTACAGTACTACGTAAAGCTTGAGAAATGCAAGTAAATTACGTCATATTGCCGTCTTGTTGAATGCCACCCACTGTTTTACCTAGGTATCTAGTGCACTGGAACTACTGTTTCCGCCTTCAATTGAAGAGTTAAAAAAAATATGAAATAAGTATTTTTCACTGATCGTAAACATAAATATCAAACCATATTCCACCGTTATTTCTTGATAAATTACTGAAAAGCATGAAATAAGAAATCATATCCTCCCGCTCTACTAAAGATGTCTCTACTATAAGCTGTACTACAAGCTACAGCTACATCAAAGTTATTCAAACTTTTTTAACAATCCTTTTGAAAAAAGCTTTTGAAAACATTGTGGGAAAAGAAAGAAATGCTGATAAACAGCATTTCTTCCTTTCCCCACCATGTTTTTCATCATTCGAAAGACAAATCCCATGAATTCAACCTAATTTCATTTATTGTCTGCAAATGCTTTTCATTAGGATGAGACTTAAATTTTGTTTGGAACAGAGTTAATCATGAAAAATGGTCAAAAGAGATTATCAGTTTTTGTACCTATTCCAATGTATTTCTCTTCTAGTGATATCACAATTTATCAGTCAGCTCAAGGTGCTGTAATAACCTGAGTATTTACAATAATGAGAACTGTGACAAAAACTGACATAGCCTTTGACATGGAAGACAATTATTCAAGGTTAACATGATATGCACAAAACTTTATATGTTCAGGGAGAGTGAATTCTTCTAGGCTCGAAAGCCAACATCAGGAATCACCCAATTCCCTCCCCCTCATTTGGTGCAAGTATAACAACCAGTCCAAACCATAATGTGCTGGTAATAAGGACTAAATTTAAAAATCAAAACTCCATTATTTTTTCATTGCACATCATTCTAAGATTATTCAAGTAAGAAAAATGTTCTTTCTCTTACCTCAAAATATCCAAAATTGAACTCAAACGAGGTATCCACATCCATTAAACTTGCATACAACAAAATGGCATTATTCCTCACTGTTTTAAAATCAAACTCTATTTCAAAGTATTGCTTCATTTCTTTAGTCGAGTCCAGCATCAGGCGTGACCTTGCTGTTGGAAATGACAGTGGAATGTTGACAACTTCTTCACAGATAAAATTGGGATTAGACGATCCCCCACCATGGTACACCACAGCTGGATTCTGATTGGCTAATTCATACAGCAGGGAGACTTCATTTATATAAACATTTTTGATGCATCCAACAAAATTCTGTGTCACTTGTAAACCTAGAGGTGAAAAATAAGAAAAATACATTTATTTTCTGTAGGTCAGAGAACCTAGTACATGCATATATCTTTGAAGAGATTTTTGATATGGCTTTGTAACTCTTTGTGAAAAAAAAATTCAGACCTGTCCGAATTGAGAGCATTTGCAGAAGATAAATAGAATGTGTCTTAAATGATGAAATATGTCTTAGAAAGGTGGGAGTTGGAAACGAAGAAAATGCTGATTCCCCACGATGATTTCTGAAATACAAATTTTATTTATCGTCCACATTTAATGATTTCAATTTGGACCCGTCTGCAATTTCTTCAAGATTGTTGAAACTGAAATTCTACATTATTTTTCGTAGCAATACTACTGGAATAAGTCAAGCTCAGAAAATATGATCTTATAAATATCGTAAGTAGACAGGGATGCCCTTTAGCTGTTCCTCAGTAAATAAATAATTTAAAAATTCAGCTATAAATAGATCTAGTTTTTTTACCTCTGGTGATAACAAAATTTTTTCCTCCACCAACAAAAACTCGAGGATCTAGGCAAAGATGGTAAATATTTCCAAGTATGTCTTGCTTACTTTCTTCTCCATCTAGGTATACAAATACTGTCCGATTGTCGTGCATTATTGTCAAATTGTGCCACCTATACTCAAACAAAAAATATGAAAAAAAAAATATGTATTAGAATGATGCTTGCATTTTCTATAAATGCATCAAAATGTAAAGTACCTCCTCTTTAATAGTTATCAAGCAACAAAACTGTAGACTAGTCCCAATTGAAAGTATGTGCAAATCACAAGTAAGAAGTTAATAAAATAATGGTATTTGACTATAAAAAGAGTAGAAAAAAATTAAGAAAAGGAAAAAATGCTGGTTTCCTGTATTTTCTCCTTTTCACACAATGTTTTCAAAAGACTTCTACCCCAGGGTTGTTAAAACATGGGCTTCCTTGGCAAAGGGTTAAGCCCCATGCACATATTTTGTTGCTTTTGTGTAGGTAAAGATCAACCTTTACCAAACAAGAGTCTCAGCTATGATCTACACTTTCCACTGTGCAGAGATGATCTGCCCAAAACACCCCTTCACTGCTTTACTGGATGACAAAATTCAGACCTGTCAAAATTCCAAGCATTTATTTTGTAGATGACAAAATGTTGTCAAATGATGGAGTTGGTCCTCGAAAGAGTAGATAGCATGGTTGGAAAAGGACAAAAAAATGCTGATAACCAGTGTTTTCTCCTTTTCTCAGAATGTCTTCAAAAATCCTACTTCCTAAGGGTTGTTAAAGCATAGGGTCAAATTCTAAAGACCTATTTAACACTTTACCACAAAATTACAAGTTTTAACAATCCTGAGGAGAAAGGCTTTTGAAAACACAGTGGGAAAAGAAGAAAATGCTGGTAACCTGCATTTTCTCCTTTTCCCACAATGTTTTCTAACCTATCAAAGACAAATTCCCTCATTTGAACTCCATCGAAATTGTAGTCTGCAAATGCTTTCACTGTTGACAAGTCTGTATTTTTGTTGTGTGGTAAAGGGTTAAGACACCAGAAATGCACAGATTTCTGGCTTGAAATTCATCAACCATTCTGAATTCAGGTCTATTTCTGAAGTCCAACTCTAGTAACCTGATTTGCTGAGTTGCAAATGCTGGTGTGGCAGCCAGCCAAGAAGACTTGTCTTGAAATTTTCAATAACAATTCAATTCAGAGTGATTGGTGAATACAGTTCTTAAAATGTTTGGCCAAAGATAGTCAGATACTCAGTATTCTACGGAGCTGCAACAGAAAATATTTGATAGTTTTTAGCTCAAGAACTAAACATATCAAAAATATCATTATTGAAAAATATTTGTTGGTCAACATTTTTTCATAAATCATCTACTTATATGCATTCAAATGTGTATCAGAGGAACGTAATGTTAGAACCTAAAAAGATTTAATCCACTTATAGACAGGGTATTTCTGACTTACCAAAAAGCTGCATAATATTACTCATAGAATAGAGATTTTAAAGAACAGAAAATATTCCTTTTTTAATAGCTGAGAAAGCATTGTGTGAAAAGAAATAATTGCAAGTAACAAACAATTTGCCCTTTTGCCAACAATCCTTTTTAAAATCTGTAGTTGTATGAGAGTAAAAAGTCACTGTTATAATGTCAAAAATGGAGTACACAGTAGATGAATGATATGAACATCTATAAGACTAGCCTTTGTAATTCAAAGCAAGAATCTACACTGTCTTTTGACCATAGTATTGATAAATATGACACAGAAATGACATAATAGCATTGGTTATAGGTCAGCCCATTACTAGCCGACAATATCCTAGACTTGTCCAAATTGGAAGCATTTGCTGACAAAAAATTAAATTCATACCTCAACTTACGTAAGTTGTCCATGACAGGATAAAGAACTTGGTGGGAAGTGAAGAAAATAATGGTTACCAGTATTTTCTCCTTTTCCCCTCTTAGTTTTCTAAAGCCTTTTTCTCAGGGAGATTGTCTGGTGAAGGATTAAAAAAAAGAATATCCCTCATTTCAGTATATTGGTTATTTTTCATATACATGTATTCAACAGCATTATCCATCTAAAAATAAAAAGGACCATTATTGTTTGCATAATAAATTTTTTTAACCCTTTCCAAACAATCCGGACTTTTAAAGACCCTAAAAAAGTTGACATTTTTAGCAATGTTTTCTTGGATCAGTCTAAAATTTTGCTGTTTGGTAAAAAGTTAAATCAGTCTGATGTTGAACATCATTTTTGCTATTCAACCATGTGTCCTGTGATTTTACACATCTGGTATGGTGGATATGCTTTGACCAAGGATAATAATTCAAAGGATACAATCATCATTATCTCTTCAGTTACCATTGAACTCTTTACCAAACAATAAAATTTAGGACTGAAACTCCAGGAAAGCATGAATAGGTGCAGTGGCCACCATGATATAACTCTGTTCTGATATAACTCAAATAATGTTGAAAACTGTGTTTAACACCACACAAACAAACAAACAAATAAACAAACTAACAAAGAAGTAAACTCAAATTACCTGATTGACTAAAATAGAAATTATTGTCCAATCATATTGCTAGTTTTGTAATTTAGAAAGAGAGAACAGTTGGTGAATATGGCAGCAGGTCTCAGTTATATACAAGCTCAGCTAGCTTTTATAGGTACAACAAAACAATGAACATGTATTTGCAACTTATATGGCACAAATCTACCCAAAATGTTTTACGAGAGAAATTACACTATTTGCTGACAGTTTGTGCTACATTAAAGCCATATCTTGACTTGTCAAATTTGTTAACATGCTCTCTAAACCCTCTTCCCAGTGATAAGCCGGTATAAATAGCAACATTTTACATTTTAGACATAGAGATTTTCAAGTTCAAACTTTCAAACTGTGCCATAAATAATTCCTTTTTCTCTATAACTGCTAGCCCCAGATGATTCAAAGCAAAGTTGGCTTGTACAACACAATAATAAAGCTTTTGTATCAGATGCGATATAAGGGCTTATTTGCTAAATAAGAAAAACAGATTTGAAATAAAAGTTGCATGAAACAGATGTCATAAATATTTTTGTTGCTTGCAAGACAAACTAATTGGATACTAGTCTCAAACAATGTATCAGATTGGATTTGTCACCGATGAAGCTAAATCAATCTTATCTTGTATGAACAAATCCTTTATGAAATTACAATTACCTGTAAACAATTGAGGTCCCTGCATGATTTCAAGGGCAAAATCACATGTAGTAACTAGCAGTTCACCTTACTGCCTTTTTTATCCACAACACTTCAAAAAGTCATTGTAGAATACTGTTACTGTTAACACAACTTTGAGAAAAAAAATAAGAAATTATTAGGTTTTCTAGTGTTTAATGATTTGCCTATCTAAAAACTCAAAATAAATTTGAACTTGATAGTTAAACCATGAATAGAAAGCTACAACAGACAAAGACAAACAAAGACAAAAACAAGACAAACAAAACAATAAACACACATTTGTTACCGTACTTTATACGAAAATTGGACAATTTTTGCTTTAACAAGCCATACCTTTTTCTATGTTATTTCTGTTATAATTTTCGCGTGATTTTTACGAAAAAATAAAAACGAATTTTTTTTAATCTTTTTGAAAATGGCATGACAGACGCTACATTTTCACAGAATTAATATTCATTCATGCTTACTCAGATTTAGATGAGTTTTCTGCTGCTATTCCGTAACATATGAACAAATGAAATAGAATGGTGTTATTACTCTTTACCACACAATCCCCTGTTTTAATGACCCTGAGGAAGAGACCCTTTGAAACCACTGTGAGAAAAGAAGAAAATGCTGATTACAAGTATTTTATCCTTTTTCCACCATGTTTTCTACCCTTTAATATACAAATTGCATCACTTGAGTCACATTAATTAAGATGTCTGCAAATGCTTTCAATTTGGACATGCCTTAAATTTCGTCATTTGCTAAAGAGTGAACTGCTACAAAATGGAGAAAAGATTTTCATTCTTACGAGAAGTGATGGAAATGTAACTGTTGCATGAGATTAAAGAAATATCGAACAGAAAGAGGGTAAATCTTTAACATGAGGAATAATGTTGCTAAAGCTTACAATAGATATATAAATAAGTACAGCTGTACCCACTACCATACTGGCTATTTTTAAACACACTAAAGAAAGTAGTACCATTCAGTACAAGTAACACAAAGGAGAACTACTTTTTGGAAAGGCAAATGTGTTAAGAGAGATAAAGAAAATCCTGTGGGAAAAGAAGATATTCATTTAATTAAACAATATTTGAGCTTGACACTAACAACAGGCAAGAAACCTCTTTGTTTATAATTCCTGCTTTTCTGCATCAACCCAAACAATAGCTCCTGTAACCAGAATGTTTTCAAAAACCCTCCTGTAGTGCCATAAAGCAATATTTGAATGGTAATGAGTACAGATAAAAATAGTATCATAACTTTTTCTACTACTGATAATCATTACAACATACAAAAATACGGTTAAAATGCAATAAACTGTACAAGGCCTAAAGCAACAGGAACCATTTTAAAATGGGGATTGATTATATGAAAAAGAACATTGTGTTGATAACAGTGCAAATTGCTTGCTTGGAAATTACATACGGCATGTATCTGAAAATGGAAAATAGAAATAAAAATTGTGAAAAATGAATGTGTTGATGAAAAGTTTCTAATTACCAACATGCCACTTACAGACAAATTTTTGTGAAGGAAACATTGTCACACACGGAATTCAATGAGCAGTTTCTTTATCTACTACAATGCACTAAGAATAAGTCTGCAGCAACACCCTTTAAAATAGTGCCTTCTTAACTCTTCACCAGGTGACAAAATTTCAGACATCCATTTTGAAAGCATTTGCTGAGAACAAATAAAAGATGATTACAATGATGTGAATTGTCTCTGACAGGAAAGAAAACATTGGGATAAAGGTGAAAATGCTGGTTACCAGCAGTTTTCTTCTTTTCCCATAATGTCTTCAAAAGCCATTTTCCTATGGTTACTGAAACATGGGATTTGTGGTAACGATTATATAGAAACAAACCACTGACTTCTCCCATCATGACATAATGGCCAAAGGAGATGATGAAAAGGGGGTTTGATAGGGCTTTTGCAATGCACTAGACCAAGCAAGCTGTATCATACAACAAACCTATGTTACCTTAACCCTTTCCCAAACAATCCCTGGTTTTTACGACCTTGGGGAAGAGGCCTTTTAAAAACATTGAGGGAAAAGGAGAAAATGCTGGTAACCAGTGTTTCCTACCCTTTCCCAAACAAATTTGTCGTCTGCAAATGCTTTGAATTTAGACTAGTCCAAAATTTTGGCATTTGGTAAAGAGTTAAAACATTACCGTTACTACCACAAGGTAGAATGAAGAAGTATAGTCCTTTTTAACAAAAAGAAAATTTCCCAGCGTTAGAAAGTTTTGGCACAGGTCAGCCTGCACGGGACAATACTTTCTGCAGATGCATGAAACCATCTTTTCACAGAACATGGCTCATATATATGTATAATAATATTATATGATAATAATTCTATATATGATATTGTATGATGATAATTCTCGTAACAACAAATACTGAAAAAAAAAAACACACACACACACTGGAATCGTAGTTAACTAAGTCATCATCCAAACTATAAAAATACAAAATTTCAAAGAAAATAAGCTTAAAAGATTAACGCTCAAAGCTATTCTCTAAATCTAATTCTCCAAAGCTATTTTGCAGACAATGTAAATCAAGATTAGACTATTCAAAACATGCCATCTGATCTTACATTTACTCTCTCTGCTTCTTACATTTCCTACAATGTTTTCTATCCTTTCTGTAACACATTCTAACATTTTAGCCACATGTATTTTCTTTGTCGAAAAATGCTTTCGATTTGGACAAGACTAAACATTTGTCATTTGGTACAGAGTTAGCACATTCTTGATTGTTTGTAATATATTAACCCTTTACTACACAACAAAATTTTTGTAACTCAAAGGTTAAAATTTGTTGGGGTTTTTTTTTGAAACGGTGGAAAAAATTGTGGGAAAAGGAGAAAATGCTGGAAAACATAGTGGGAAAAGGAGAAAATGCTGGTAACCAGCATTTTCTCCTTTACCCACAATGTTTCCAAGACTTCTTCTTTCGGGTCGTTAAATGTCAGGATTGTGTGGTAAAGGGTAAAAGAAATGAATCATAAGTAAAAAACAAGTTGTATTATCTCCCTGGTGCACTGAATATGATGTAATTTTTACATGAATGAAATTGGAGCCAACAAAACCCTTTCCAAGAAAAAAAAAAATATGACAAAAAAAAACAACACAGCTATCATTTGCATTGCAGGAATTAAAAAAAAAAAGCAAGTTCATGAACAAAAAGAAAAAAGATGAAAAAGTATGAAAAAATGATAACACAGAATATAAATTTCAACCTTTTCCCATTTCCACACAGTTTTATCACTTGTAGATTATTCTTATTTAGGTGTGACCATTTCTTTGAAAATTCTCTGTTCAATATGATAACAGAAAAGTTGCAATCTACCACAGCTTTACCTATCTAGGTTAAGTTTTATGAAAGTGGCCCTTATAGCTTTTGAATTTGGCAGGATCTGAATGTAGGGAGACTGAGGAAGCTACATTTATGTCGTGAGCAGAACAGTTAGGGATGATGAATGTTTGAATCTGGTACAGCTTCTCTAGATCAGTATGGCAACAGTTCAAAAAAGACTGTAGTGATGAACAATCTACCCAAATAAAGTCACTGCATTTTTTTGTCGTACAACAACTCATCTTTTTAAGTTATCTGCATATGATTTTCACTTGTATGACACTTTTGAAAATCACTTTACTAGATGATTCCAGCTTTTCAGAAGTTACTGGATAACAAAAAGCATTTCAGCAACAAAACAAACAGGAATCAATTACAAAACTTTCAGAAATGACAGCACCATATGCGAGTGCCAATGCTCAGCTGCAGGTGCTTGATTTTCAGTGAAAATTCAAAGTAAAAAAGGGGGCATAACTGTATGATAAATACTTTGATGGTTACCTGCCCTTGTTGTATCAGCTCCCGTTTTGATAGAGAACAACTCCCCTTTCGATAGAAAACAACTTAGTGCAAGTCTGAAGTAAATGTCTTCAGTAATGACAGAGATATTATAAAATGTCAATGTTTTTGAAAACGTTGAAGTTTTTGCACAACAATGCAGACTACAAAGATGACAACATCAGGGCTATGACCGCGACAGTTTTTTCAAAAACAGCCAAGCTAAAAATTGGGAATATAAATTATTGCTTTAATAGTTGTATTTGTCAGGGAAAAGTTTGAATTTTGGACTATCATACTGAAAGACATGCTGACTGATTGATACATGATGCTAATGATTATTTAATGTATGATACTGAAAAAGGCTGTTCCATATATTGTAATGTCTATTTTGAAATAGATGGTCAAGGTTCCATTAATAATGCGGTAAAAGAAGCAAGTAGTTTCTTAAGGTAATTAATTCTTTCCCCACAAAATTTTCTATATCATTTTCACTCTTTAACAAACATTCCCATGTTTTAACCCTTTCCCAACTGACAAGTTTTAGACCCTTCCAAATTGAGAGCATCTGCAGGCAAAAAATCTCAAAGTGGTACTTATGAACTGAAATTCTTTGAAAGGGTAGAAAACATTGTGGGAAAAGGAGAAAATGCTGGTTACCACCATTTTCTCCTTTTACCACAAGGTTTTCAAAAGGCCTCTGCCCCAGGGTCGTGAAAATGTGATTGTTTGGTAAGGGGTTAAAGATCTTCATAGCTCTCTAGAAAGCTTTTGAATACATGGTGGTAAGAAAAGAAAATACTGGTAACCAGCATTTTCTTCTCTTGCCACCTTGTTTTCCACTTTTCATCATTTGGGCTGTGCTTGTCATCTGTGAATGTTTCAGAAGAATGAAAAGCTTTGTCATCTGGTTGAGACCACCGAAAAAATTTCTTTTCTTTCAAATGTATCTCATTTACATCACCATTACTATCCAAGAGTCAGTCTAAATAACAATACACCAATTCAATAATGAATTACGAACAAGTCTGTTGTAGAACTAGCTTCCATATGACTACATCATGACATTAAATAATCACATAATTACAATCATTATTTTCGTATCAAGACAACATATGAAACAGCCATATATACTCCATAAAGAATAAAACAATAAGAGCGGCACATGGTGAAAGATCTTACCAATGAGGGCTAGATGTCAGCAAATAATAGAGTAACCAAAATCATGTACAAAAACAAAATTTTCTTTCAAAAACAAGCCAATGAAATCACTACTTTAACTCTTCACCAAACAACACAATTTTGGACTCATCCAAATTTAAAGCCATTGTAGATGACATAAAATGTTGCTCAACTGATGAAATTTGTCTCTGAAAACATGTGGGCAAAGCAGAAAATGCTGGATACCAGCATTTTACTCTTTTTTTCAACATGGTTTTCAAAAGCTACCTTCCTCTGGTTTGTTAAAACGTGGGATTGTTTGGTAAAGGTTTAATTCCTAACCTCCAGCATACAAGTCTGCAGCAGACAACTTTTGAAATGTCATAGTAACAGATAATCAACATAAGATGAATTTTGATTAATGAATACATATTACAAGATTGTGGCAAAAGGAGAAATTGCTCATGATGGCAATATCTCTTTTTGTAACAACCTTTTTAAAACCCGTATTCTGCAAATTGAGAAAGGTTGTCTGCAGGAGGTATTGAGTGAACAGAAGAGGCAAATTATGATATGTGATGTATTAGTTAACTCATAACACAAAGTTTTAAACTTGTTCAAGATGAAAGCATTTAAAAATGTCTCTGGCAGGATAGAAAACATAGTGGAAGAGAAGAAAATAATGGTTACCACCATTATCTGCTTTTCCAACAATGTTTTCAAAAACCCTTTTCCTTACGATCAAGATATGGAATTGTTTAGTACATGGTTCATCAAATGCACAAACATGTTATACATAGTTATATGTATGATCTTATTTAGACTGCAGTGTACAGTAAGGCAGCTAACCGAAACATTGTGCAAAGACGTGTAATTGCTTCTCACAGAAAAACCCTCTTTTTTCTAATAGTAATGTCAGTTTCTTTTTAGACAAAAAGGCCATTTCCACTCCTTAGAAAAAATTCTCTTTGATGATATAATGACTAGGAGGTGATATGTTTACAAATTAAATATATCATAGGTAAAGGATATTACTGACAACTTAAAGGTGATTTCTGGTTACATATGCATAAATCTTTGTAAAGTACCATAACATATATATAACACTCTTATGTTACATTGATATATGGAAGATACTTATGATGAATAATGATGCATGAATAGGTTCAACAAAATTAAACTACTTTAAAGAATTAAAACCTCAATGATAAATGAGGAAAATATACTGAATGATACTGAACAATGACAAACCATCACATTCATGAAAATCTACAATACTGACAGAAATTGCTAATTCATGTTGTCATAGTATAGCTTGAATTTGCAAGAATTACATTTTTGGGGGGCAAGATTTCTATGTGACATTATGCAGGATGAAAAAATGTATTTTGTCCAGTGATATTACCCATGGCAACCATCATTTACCTTCGCAAGATTCCACGTAAAAACATATTTACTACTTTACTGCATTACCTGTAATTGTCCACATTTATTCCTGTGGTAATTTCAATATCTTCGTCTCCGAAACCCAGTGATACTTTGATGGTCCCATTATGCACAGAGGCAGTCAGATGGCTGTGGTACGGTGTTCCACCAACAGCGTAAAACAGAACCCCTGATCCACGACTTGTCTGTAAAAAGAGATTTGAAATATAATTACAGTTGTGAAGGAGGGCATTTGTGTAAACCTTGGTGTTTCCCAAGCGAGGGGACCAATCATAAGTTCATACTATCATATATTTTGTGTTTTGATTATCAAAAATCATGTAAACCCCTTACCAAGCAATCATTACTTTTAACAAGCCCTAGGAAGAAAGCTTTTGAAAACATTGTTGGAAAAGGAGAAAATGCCGATAACCAGCATTTTCTCCTTTCCAACAATCTTTTCTACCCTATCAAGGACTACTTTTGTCATTTGACCAACCTTTAATTTGTCATCTGCAAATGCTTTCAATCTTGACCTGTCAAAAATTCTGTCCTTTAGTAAAGAGTTAAACATTACAATTATAAGAGGACCATGATGGCCCCATACTGCTCCACTGCCATTCAACTCTCTACCAAATGGCACTATTTTTGACTAGTCCAAATTGAAAGCATTTGCAGACGACACATTAAATGTGGCTCAAATGATTGGATTTGTTTCTGAAAGGTTAGAAAACATTGTGGGAAAAGGAGAAAATGCTGGTTACCAGCATTTTCTCCTTTTCTCACAATGTTTTAAAAAGTCTAATTTTCATGGTAAAGAGTTAAATAAATGTGCAACACATTTAATAAGCACTGACAGAGCAATTAAATCATAAGAAGTCTGTTTAGAATTATAAATTCTCATGAAGAAAATAAGCCTGTCCCAAAAAGTCATATCCCTTTCACGTGCAAAGATGACACTAAGGAATACAAACAAGTCTAAGCAAGAACCACTACGATTCATATCTAATATCAATGAACTATGGCATACAGTAGTTTGACAAGAAGATTTCAAGATATTCAAGTCAATAAGAGAAAAAAAACTATTGCAAGAATGGAAATATGAAGTCTCACCTTGAATTCCAGACTGAATCTAGTATATTCTGTCAAAATATTTACATCATCCATATACATAAAGTAGGTCAGCCATTCATATCCCCTTAAAGTTACAGTTGTTGGTCCTACAAAATATTTATAGACTCACAGTCTAAAAGAACTAATAATCCTTTGGCTGCGACATTCTCAGAATGGACATTTTCAATCTATAACATGCACATATTCCATCCAGATGTAAAGGTTATAACTGGACAGAATAGCTCAGAAAGAAGAAAATAGGTCTGAAATCAGACTGCAAGTGCCCTGTTGTCAAATCTAGATATGAATTGTCAGCATGACCTTACAAACTTGATTCAACCATACCATTTGAAGCCAAGAAATTAACCTGAATTCCATAAAATATAATTATCAAATGTAAAAGTTCAACAGGGGAAAAGTATTAAAAACCTACTCACAATTTCATTTCACAGAATTCATATCAAGGAGAAAAAGGAGCAGTTGGTATATTTCAACAAATTAGGAACAAAAATGGATTCAAGAATTGAGAAGAATAAAATGACACTTAGTTAATGAAGAAATACTGTGGTTTCATGTATTAATATCACCAGTATTACTTCTCTTTCAAACAGTGTTTTTAAAAGTGTCCACTGCAATGGCATAAAAAGTCATAAATACACAGAAATGTCCAAAATGATGGTAAATGAGACAATAATGCTGATACCAATATTACATAAAGTATCAGTTTACTTTGTTATTTATGATAATTACCTAAATCAGCACAATACATCCCCTGATAATCAGTGCCAAAACAATCACACAGAGCGTTGGAATAGGCATTGATACAGTTTCCTCCATGATGGCATGGATTGTCTTCACATTTGTCTATACATCCTTCAGAAACACCCTCCAACATGGTGACGGCAATCGGAACAAAGTTTCCAAACTTGTTCTCAAACTTGATGTCACTCATACAGCCAATGAAATGTGGATAGAGGTCAGAAAATAATGTGTCAGGGTCAGTTCCTGTAATATAACAAACAAGCTATTAATAGCTTTTTTGGCATGATTAAGATTAAACAACGCTGAAGAAGAGGCCTTTTGAAAACATCGTGGAAAAGGGAGAAAATGCTGGTAGCTAGTATTTTTTCCCTTTCCACAATATCTTCTACCCTTTCAAAGATAGAAATCATCATTTGGGCTACTTCTTAATTTTTGTCTGCAAATAGTTTCAAATTGGAGTAGTCTAGAATTTTGATGTTTGGTAGAGAGTTCAGAAAAATGTAGCAGTACAGATGGTAGAGTTAAGGTCTTGAGAATGGAAGGTCGCTGGTTCGATCCCAAGCTCTGCTGATTTCTTTCCGAGGATCGATGACAAGTCATTGCAACAGGATTTATTCCTCTCCCACTACTGATCATTGTTTTGACAATGGTTATGTGGGAAAGCAGCCAGTGGCTTGGAGAGAATATTATGTCAAGTACTGGTAACAGAAACTCCAGGAAAGCATGGATAGGTGCACTGGCCACCGCAATACAACTGAAATATTGTTGGAAACAGCATTATAACCCATACAATCAATCAATCTAAATGACTTTTAGTGCACAGAAAGACAAGTTTCAGGATTGGCAATCATTAACCCTTTAAGCACCTTTCAAAACTCAGTTGCAAAATGTGTAATGTTATGCTTGATCTACACTGTCTGCTCTGAGACATTCTGGAAAATGCCAACCTTGAAATTGGAGTCATTTGGATCCTATTTCAAGAATAAAATGTATGTTGGCTTTATTTGGTCTACACTCCAAGGGTTACAATATACTCAGAACAAGAGGGCCATGATGGCCCTGTATCGCTCCACTGGCTACTAAGTAAAAACTCTACACGCCAAACATTACAATACTTGGCCAATTGGTTTTGAACTAGTAGACATAAAATTTTCTCTATAAAATCCCACGAGAAGTTATGATCCCAGGTCAAAGCTGTTTTTGACCACAGAGCTATAAATACTTGAATCCTGTTAGATGTCCACAAGATAAAGCCCCATACCAAATAATACAGGTCTAGAATGTGTGGTTATAAACAAGAATATTTTCAAAGTTTCCTCAATAAGAGGCTCTGTAAAACATGAGACCCCTGAGACAGGGCTAAATTTGGTAGCCCTAGTTCTTATGGTTAGTAACAAAATTTCAAAAGTTTTCACTATATAAGCTCATGTGAAACTTGTGACCCCTGGGTGGGATCAAATTTGACCTTAGGGCTATAATTTGGGCACTCTTGGTAGAGGCCTACTTGATAAAGCTACATGCAAAATTTGATAGCCCTGGGCTTTATTGCTAAGTACAGGGACATTTCTAAAGTTTTCTCTATATTAGCCCATGTAAAACTTGTGACCCCCGGGGCAGGGTCAAATTTGACCCCAGGACTATAATTTGGACACTCTTGGAAGAGGCCCACTAGATAAAGCTACATGCAAAATTTTGTAGCCCTAGGCCTTATGACTAGGTACAGGAAGATTTCTAAAGTTTTCTCTACATAAGCCCATGGAAAACTTGTGACCCCTCGGGCAGGGTCAATTTTGACCCCAAGGCTGTGATTTGAAGAAACTTGATAGAGCTCTACTAGATAAAGCTACATGCCAAATTTGGTAGCCCTTGGCCTTATGGTTTCAGAAGAAGAAGATTTTCAAAGATTTCCAGTATTTTTAAGTTTTGTTGCCATGGTAACTAGAGTTTTTGAAGGAATCAAATTCTTTCAAGAAATTCTGAAGAGGACTATGGCAGGATCATTTCTGTGAAGTATTATCAAAATTGGATGGGTAGTTTTAGAGAAGAAGATGTTTGAAAAAAAAAAAGTTAACCCACAGACGCATCCACTCACGGATGCACGACAGACACCGGGCCATGATATAAGCCCGCTGGCCTTTGACCAGTGGAGTTAAAAATAATATAGTGAAAAATGGTATAAAATTAAATCAAACCTTTACACAATCCGAACATTTAACCACCCTAAGGAAAATGGCTTTTGAAAACATTGTGGGAAAAGAAAAAATGCTAGTAACCTGCATTTTTTCCTTAATGTCACAATGTTTTCTATCCATTCAAAGACAAAAACAATCATTTTATCCACACTGAATTTCTCATCTGCAAAAGTTTTCAATTTGACAAGTCTATAATCTTGTCATTTGTTAAAGAGTTAAAAATATTCAGTTATTTTCTACAGCTTGTTGTACCACCTTATCACCTTGTTTTAGGGTAGTAAACGTTGTGGGAAAAGGAGAAAATGCTGATTACCAGCATTTTCTCCTTTTCCCACAATGTTTTCAAAAGCCTTCTCTGTCAGGATCATCAAAACTTTGAAATGTGTGGTAAAGGGTTAACAAACAGAAAATAACACATACCTCCAAAGTAAATGGCTGAAGAATGCTCGGACCAATCTAAAAGTGTTGTGATGTTCTGGCGGGTGTAGGAGCTAAGAGTGGTAACTCTTTTCGCCTTGTCCAATCTTACAGTTAACTCCCCTGATGTTGCATTCAAATGGACATCGAGATCATGCCACTGGTTATTATGTAAAGCTGAAAAAGAAGAATTCTAATACTGACAAAAAAAAATCAAAATTACTATTACCCAAATTAGTGCACCAGCTTTACATCCTTTCTGAAATCGGTATAAATATGGATAGAAAAGCAGGTAGGTAATGCATGAGGCAAACGGAATTATCAAAGCTACCCAAGGCTATGTTCCTATCCTTCAGTCAGCTAAAAAGACCCGATTTACTGCATATTAAAGGCTGCTTATGGCCAGTACATGCCTCTTCACTCCTAAAATTCCTTTTAACCCTTTACCACCCAATCCTAAGTTTTAACAACCTTACAAGTGAAGGCTTTAGAAAACCTTGTGGTGAAACGGAGAAAATGCTGGTAACCTGCATTTTGTCCTGTTCCCACAACGTATTCTACCATTTGAATAAAAAATTTCATGTTTTATGTAACGCTTAAATTGTAATCTGTAATTGCTTTCAATTTGGACAAATCTAAAATTTTACCGTTAGATAAAAGGTTAAGAATACATGTACATTTGCTTTAGCAGCCAGTTTAGGTCAAGATCAGACTGCACAAAATATGCTGAGATATTCTCTCCAAAAGCAGCTTTAACTCATAAGTTATTTGGGTGTCTCATCCTGGATGAAAATTTCTATTTTGTTTATTAGGTGCTCTAGGGTTTAACTTTTTAACAAACAATCCAGACTTTTAACCCTTTACCAAACGACAAAATTTCAGCCTTGCCCAAATTGAAAGCCTTAGCAGACGACAATTTCAGTGTGGCTCAAAGTGTGCAATTTTTCTTTGAAAGGGTAGAAAACATTGTGAGAAAAGGAGAAAATGCTGGTTACCAGCATTTTCTCCTTTTCTCACAATGTTTTCAAAAGACTTCTTTCCCAGGGTCGTTAAAAGTCGGCATTGTGTGGTAAAGTGTTAACAAACCTAGGAAGAATATCTTTTGAAAACATTGATAATCAGCATTTTCTCTTTTTTCCAGAGTTTTCTACCCTACCCTTCCACAGACAAATCACATCTTTTAAACAAAATTAAAACTTATCATCAGCAAATGCCTTCAACTTAGACATGGCTATGAATTTGTCGTCTGGTAATTAAAGTATTTCTATGGAATACTGAACATCCAAGATCAGATTACAGGTCATGTGCTATCTAATCTTCATCTTACCATTTTTAGGACTGAATAAGTATAAAAATTCTTTCTGTTTTGTAATATAAAACATACCGGTAACTGCTGGTGTAGGAGGCATATAATATAGGCCTATAGATTTACTACCTTTAACTATTATACCAAACAATCCAGTGTTTTAACAACCTTCAGGGAGACAGCCTTGGAAAACACTGTGGGAAAAGGAGGAAATGCTGGTAATTAGGCCTAACAAAAAAAATCTGTGTTTAGGGTTTCGGTGCAAGATGCTGTAGGTAGGGTAGGTAGGGATTTTTTTTCCTGAAACTTTTTACATGCACCATATACCAAAATCACACCCAAAAGATACTTTTTTTTCAATCATAGCATAAAAAGTTTAGGGTCGGCAGCATTTTCTAGGTAGGGTAGGGAAACCCTAAACACAGATATTTCTTTTTTAGGCCTTAGCATTTTAAGGACAATTCAACCAATTGGGTCACACTGAATTTGTCGTCAGCAAATGCTCTCAATTCCAGCAAGTCTAAAATTTTGTTCTATGGTAAAGACTTCAGCAAAACACTGAGTGCTCCCTGAAAGTGCACTGATAAGTTCTTGGCAAAGGGCAAAATAATTCATGCATGGAACAGACAGTTGAGTGCCTTCATTACTGGTATCTCTTTTCCACTTGGTGTGATATTCCTTTAACATTATATCAACCCTTTACCGCCCAATGTAGACTTTTAATAATTCTGGCAAAGAAGCCTTTTGAAAACATTGTAGGAAAAGGAGAAAATGCTGGTAACCAGCATTTTCTCCTTTTCCCACAATTTTTTCTACCCTATCAAAAATAAGAGAAAAATTGCACCATTTGAGCTATAATGAAATTACTGTCTGCAAATAGCTTCAATTTGGACAAGGCCAACATTTTGTCGTCTGGTAAAGAGTTAAATATTCAAAGCATAATTATAGTGTGCTAGTAAAATTATTCTAGAAGTATCAATTTTTCAATTGTTAACTCGATATCAAATTATGCTTATATTTGTGGAGATAAACTTGCTATGGTACCATGCATTATAATCTATGCATAATATGCTATGTGAGATTCAGAGTCCTGTGTGGCTCAGTGGTAAAGTGTAGGACTCGAGACCTGGAGGCCCTGGATTCGAGCCTCACTGGCTCCACTGGGTTTTTCACAGGAGTGTCCTTGGGCAAGACACTTCAGAGTCCAGCCTAGTACTGGTGAAACCCAGGAAAACATGAATATGTGAGCTGTCACCATGATATGACTGAAATAATGTTGAAAGTGGCATAAAACACCATTCAAACAAACAAACAAACTAGGTGAGATTCTCGCAGACCCAAATGGTAGAAGTACTTGTGGCAAAGGGTCACATGACAAAATCTGGAAATGGTCCATGACTTTTTCCTTACATCTTATTAGACATTCTTGTCCAACTGTCGAAATTAATTAGTTTGCCAGGTGGGAAGGATGGTGGTCAGTTACAGTTCATAACAATAAATAGACTGATGAGTAGTGATAGAGAAAACACAGTACATACTGTTTTTCTTCTTACTCTCTGCAGAAAACTTTTTTGCCTTCAAGAAGACCAGTGTTGAAAGTACCATGGCAATGGGAGAAATTGCTCTGAAAGCCCCTGTATAGGTTTGAAGTTATATCTAATTTCATTTGAAACCAGCTGATTTTATTTTGGTTGACTGATTGATTAATGTTGTATGTGTTTCAATTATATCACATTAGCTCATTTATTTTGCTTTCATTGGTACTAGGTTCAGGCTTGGTTAGGTGCCTTGTTTAAGGATGCTCCCAGAAAAAGTCCAAAGCTGAGGGTGAAAATCTTACCCAGGACTTCTTGATCACCAAAACCAGCACTTTAACCACTGAACCATGCAGGACTTCTCTTTTACATATGTGCTTTACCAAGTTTCCTTGATTTTATGGAAATCATTTAACCAAATAGAGGTCCACATACATGATTAAAAAACCTAACTTGCAGAACAGTATATTTTCTTATTCTAAGCAAAACCTCATGAATTTAAATAAAAAGTGTGTTAAAAACCATGTATTCCTTTTTCCATTCTCCCCAGGTGTCTTGCAGAGGTGTAAAAATCATACATTTATTTTTCATGCTAATGGGCTACAGCATTTAACTCAAATGTTACCTGAAACTATATTTAACTCTTAAAGATTCTTTCACAACAATATCTGCCTTTGTGGCTTTGCAGATTTGCAGACAAAACATGCAGTGTGATCTTTGATCTACACTGTCTGCTATGCTATTATATTCTTGACAACTGAATTATTTTGATCTTCTAGACACAAAAATCTGCTGGATTTATTTGGTATTCAAAGGGTAAAGCAAAACATAGATAAATAAAATGATGTAGTTTGTTTGTAAAAAATATGCCAGTACTCAAATTTCATGGCTCCAGTAACTCACAATGTCTCATAAAATCGGATCCAAGCTAGTAACTTCAGAACAGTATTATGCTAAGCACTGGTGAAAGATTTTAGCACAAGGGAAACATCAAAAGTAGCACTGGCCACTTAGATATAACTAAAATAATGTTGAAAAGAGCATTAAACAACCCACAAACAAAAAAACACTGCCAGTAAAAGCAACAACACCATTGGCACTTAAGGGATTAAATTCTAAAACCTAAAATTTGATAACATATTAATCCTTCACCACAAAACCCTGAGTTTGAATAACCCTGATGGAGACAGCTTATGAAAACATTGTGGGAAAAGGAGAAAATGCTGGTAATAAGCATTTTCTCCTTTTCCCACTGTTTTCCATCCTTTGAGTGACAAATACTGTCATTTTAGTTGCATTTTAACATGTCTTTTGCAAGCGCTTTAAATTTGGTCAAGTCTAATATTTTGTCATTTTGTAAAGATTTAACCCTTTACCAGACGACAAAATTTTAGCCTTGTCCAAATTGAAAGCATCTGCAGATGACAATTTCAGTGTGGCTCAAAAGGTTCATTTTTCTTTAATAGGCTAGAAAACATTGTGGGAATAGGAGAAAATGCTGGTTACCAGCATTTTCTCCTTTTCCCACAATGTTTTCAAAAGGCTTCTTTCCTAGGGTTGTTGTAATTCAGCATTGTGCAGTAAAGGGTTAAAAGAAATAAGGCTACCTCAAGCATCTAAGTATTTCAAGTTCAAGCTAATTTGAATACTTTGATAGCATCTGGCTTTCCATGGTTCACAACTTTTTTTTAACCCTTTACTAAATTAGAAAATCTTGGACTCTTCTAAATTGGAAGCATTTGCAGACGGCAAATTCAATGTGGCTAAAATGATGGGATTAGTCTCAGGGTAGAAAACAATGCTTGAATAGGAGAAACTGCTGGTTAGCTTCAATTTTCTCCTTTTCTTCACTATGTTTTTAGAGGGCTTCTTCCTCGGGGTCTTCAAAATATGGGATTTTTTTTGTACAGAGTCAAACTATTAAACAGTCAATTTAGCAGAGTTTTGAAAAAAAAAAATCTAAAATTAGCATACATAATGTATCACACCCTAATTATCTTTACCAATATCATATTTCATATATTTTTTTTTTCAGATTTTTAGTAGAGATCTCAAATTCACCAACAACACTATTTTGTTGTTTGAAATTATTGTTTCTTAACCCTTCACCATGCAGTCCCAAATTTTAATGACCCTAAAGAGGAAGCCTTTAGAAAACATTATGGGAAAAGGAGAAAATGCTGATAACCATCACATAATTTGTCGTCCTCGTAAAGAGCAGGGCTCAAGACCTGGAGGTCCCGGGTTAAAGCCTGAATGGCTCCACTGGATTTTTCATCGAAGTGTCCTTGGACAAGACACATCAGCCCCAGCCTACTACTGCTGAAACCCAAGACATGCATGACTTTTTGAGCTGTTCATGCGGTATGACTGAAATAACATTGAAAGCAGCGTTAAACAACATTCCATCAAACAATGGATTGTTGCATCAACTTTAAGAAACTTTGGATAACTGAGGTGGTTTTTGGAGACCATGCAGATCAAGATCAGGCTACAAAGTATCAGTTGTCTAACATTGGATCTAAATTGTTCCAAATATCCTTGGAGAAATTCTGGCCAGGGTAGCTTAGACTAAAGTTTAGGATTTAAAGCTGCCTTAAACCAGATTTTGACCATGAAAATTTTTAATAAAATTTGATATTTGGTAAGTTATGATGTAAATTTGTATTATTATTGACTATAATACCAGAAAAAAATCCATCCATTCATTCACTGGTGGGGGGGGGGATTCACAGCGGTAACTAATGAATTATCAGTTTTTTTGCTAATTAATTTATTATCAGTTTTTGTATTGAAAATATTTTTCTACTAAAAATTGATGAAACCCAATTGGGTTTTGTAGAGCTTTAAAAACATTGAGGGGAAAAGTTCACTTACATGACTCTTAGCAACAAAATTACACAAACACAAACTTTAGACATGGACATTTGGCAAGGCTACAGCTGTTCAATGGGTCATCTATGCCAAAACAAATAAAACTGGTCTAAAATTTGTTGAGTGGTACAGAACTGAACAGAACAGAACATTTTATTGATTTAACCTGTACAGGTTATCATCACATATTATATTTATAATCATCAAACTACATTACGTGAATCATGCCCTAGACAGAAAAAAATCTAATATGATAAGCATACTATCGTATAGAAGAGAAAAAAGAATATGGAAACTGAATAGAAATTAGTTATAAAGGTGTAAATTGCACTACTAGTAAAACTGGTACCATATAATACAGAATTTGAGATGAAAACAAATTAGGTACCAGTTAGTTCATTACGTAATGAAAAAGCCTCATATATATAATGACCTAGCTTCTTTATTATAACTGGGTTTTTGGAATTTAACAACTCGACAAATTTGTACATGCTGGGTCTAACATGGTAATATTTTTTAATGTATTTCTTTCTTAGATGCAGGTAGATCGGACATATCAAAACGAAATGAAATTCGTCCTCTATGTCCGCCCTAGTGCATAAATTACAAACTCGTTCATGTCTATCAAGTCTATTGCTACCATGGCGACCAGTTTCGATACTTAGACGATGGGATGAAAGACGTAGCTTAGATAAAACAATTCTATATTTTTTTGGAAGGAGATCTAAATATGATTCAAAACTGACCGTAGATTTAAAAAACTTATAAGAGCACATCGAGCTTTGCAATACTATTTCGTTACACCATGTCTGTTTGAAAACATCAATAGCTCGACTTTTAAATAAAACATGAAAGGTTTTCAAATTGACAGTATACGGATCATAAAAAACGTGAGAAAAACAGTAATTGTCAAGTAATGTCTTTACATTTGACAACCAATTCCTTTTATTGGTTGAAGTACATTCATTAAACATAAGGTTATAGACAGCCTTAATAATTGAATTATTACTTAGTAATAATTTGCACCAATACTTTATGATTCTTCCGTATCTATTTATACTTAAAGGATAGCGTCCCAACTCCCCATATACGCCTAGAGTACTGGTTGATCCCTTAACATTTAGAATGCGCTTGCAAAAATTTAAATGTACTTTTTCGATGTCGTTGAACGTACCATAGCCCCAAACCTCGCTCGAATAGTGTAAAATCGAACCAACAAAAGCATCGAATAATTGAAGTTGAACTGAAACTTGTATATCGTATTTATTAATGTTACTTAAAAGGGTATTCAATGCTTTATACGACTTTCCAACTATAGTCTCCTGATTTTCCCTAAAAGAACCAGTGTAATTAAAAACTGTACCAAGATAATTAAACTTGTCAACGACAGCAAGAATATCTTGGCCAAAATGCCATTGTTCATCAGCGCGTAAACCCCCCCTTTTGCGAAAAACCATAACTTTTGTCTTTTCAGTATTTACAGAAAGCCCCCATCGATCGCAATAAACATTCAGTAGATCCAGCCTGCGTTGAAGATCATTTGGAGAATTGCCAAAAATAACCATGTCGTCCGCAAAAAGAAGTATTACTAACAAAATATCATCTAAACTGGAGCCACATTCAGTATCATCTCTCAAAAAGGTTTCTATATCATCAAGAAATAAAGAAAATAAAACAGGGGAGATAACCTCTCCTTGTTTCAATCCAACGATGCAGTCAAAGAAATCTGAGTAGGAGTTATTCCCCTTTATACAAGTTTTTACTATGCTGTACATATTTTTTATGATGCGTAACATTTTTCCATCTATACCTAATCTAAACAGTTTGTACCAAAGATTACAATGATTAATGCTATCAAACGCCTTTTTCAAATCGATAAAGGCACAGTATAGCCGTCCTTTATCGTTCAGAACTTTATTAACTACTGCATTTAAAATGAAAATTGCATCTATTGTTGATCTGCCAGCCCTAAATCCAAATTGTGCATCACTTAGTACATTATTATTTTTAATCCATTCATCTAACCTTTTGTTGATGACTCCAGTAAATATTTTAGAAAAGCAGCTAACAAGTGTAATTCCTCTATAGTTTTTGACGTCATTTGGATCGTTCTTTTTAAAGATGGGAACCAAAACACCTTTGGTCCAAAGCTCCGGAAAATGGCCACTATCTAAAATAGCATTAAATATATCAACTAAATGTGAGCCTAAGATATCAAAGGATTCGATAAAATATTCATTCAAAAGGTTATCTCCTGCGACAGATTTATTTCTCTTCTCTACAGAGTTAACTCGTTTGCAGATGACAAGAGTAGTAGAGTCTTTATCCAAAATGAAAGCGTTGGCATGACAATTGAGCCAGCCTAAAATCATAGGATTTGTCCCAGAAAGTGAAGGAAGTTTTGTGGAAAAATGGAAAAAAATCCTGGTAACCAGCATTTTTTTTTTTCCATTTCCCATCTATCTTTTGAAAGGTCTGCCTTCTCAAGGTATTTCAGACAGTTTGGATAGTTTGATAAAGGGCTAGCATAGTCCATAAAAACATAATATTGATTGTTAATGACAGGAGTCTGCTTTTCAATAGTAAAGACATAAAGAATTTTTTTTAACCCTTAGTGCACCAAATATATACAGATACATAAAAAATATTTTTCTGTCTGAAAAAAATATGTGTCTACCAAATGACAAAATTTCAGACTTTCCCAAAGTGACTGCTGACCACAAATAAAACATGGCTTAACATAATGTCCCTTTCTGACTCTCCAATCAACCCTACCCAGTTTTTGTGGCATTTGTCGAAGACAATGCCACTATGAGATCAATAATAAATGTTCAATATTGAATTTTGAAGACCATGTATGGTATTTTGTCCAAACCCAATTAAACTCAATTTTTCAAGACAAATGAGTTTTTCAATAGCACTCAGATATATAATTGGAAATGGCGTATTGAAATAAACTGCAACAGGCTATCGATCGTGGAAATACTTCTTTTTGAGTAAAAATAGCTTCACCTCTTCATCGCCTTCTATTGGCGCAATGATATGCACAAAATTTGTCTTCTGACCGCTTTGCTTCTGGGGTTGTTCGTTCCAAAACCAGTTCGTCCCTGGGATTGTTCGTCCCATGATTGCACGCTAGTCATTTGATTGTGCATGAATATTTACAGGAAGAAAACTTTGTTGTAATGTTGGGAATTAGGTCCTGACGGCCAAAGATATCTCAAAATCATAGTATTCAGGTATAAACTTAATTGAATTCAATATATTTACATGGCTTCTCTCTCTACCCATCGTGCATCCTTCCGTCAAGGGACGTTAATCCTGACTCCTCTTGAAAGATCAAAGGGAGACCACCAATACACAAATAATGCAAACAAAGGCACCAGTAATCTCCCTTTAACCAAAGAGACGTATTAATTTGCTTAGGAGGTTGATTTTCAAGTTAATATTTAAATAATATTTCTCTTTTTTTTTTTTAGCTCACCTGAGCATGAAGTGCTAAGGTGAGGTATTGTGATCAGTCATTGTCCGGCGTCCATCTGTCCGTCTGTCCACAATTCCTTTAAACATCTTCTCCTAAACTGCTGGGCCAATCTTGGTGAAATTTGGCAGGGATGTTCCTTGGGTGAAGCTCTACCAAAGTTGTTCAAGAGATTGAATTCCACCCTTAACTCTGGTTGCTATGGCAACAGAAAGGAAAAAAATAGCAAAATCTTTGAAAATCTTCTTCTCTGACATTAGAAGGCGTAGAGCTTTGACATTTGGTATGTAGCATCTCGTAGTGGACCTCTACCAAGTTTGTTCATATGATGCCCCTGGGGTTAAAACTGGTCCCTCCCCGGGGGTCACAAGTTCGAACATAGGAACAACAAAAGAAAACTTTAAAATTCTTCTTCTCTGAAACTGGAAGGCATGGAGCTGTGATATTTGGCATCTAGCATCTCCTAGTGGACCTCTACCAAGTTTGTTCATATGATGCCCCTGGGGTCAAAACTGGCCCCGCCCCAGGGATCACAATTTCGAACATAGGAACAAAGAAGGAAAACTTTAAAATTCTTCTTCCCTAAAACTGGAAGGTGTGGAGCTTTGATATTTGGTATGTAGCAATTCCTAGTGGACCTCTACCAAGTTTGTTCAATGATGCCGCTGGGGTCAAAACTGGCCCTGCCCCGGGGGTCACAAGTTCGAACAAAGGAACAAAGAAGGAAAACTTTAAAATTCTTCTTTTCTAAAACTGGAAAGCATAGAGCTTTGTTATTTGGTATGTAGTGAACCTGTTCTAAGTTTGTTAGCCCACCTGAGCACAACGTGTTCAGTCAGTTCAAAATTGGGTCACCTGGGGTCATAAACTAGGTCTCAAGGTTAAATTAAACTAATACTTTGTGGGCACTCTAGAGGCCATATTTTTTGCTCAATTGACTTGAAAATTGGTCAGAATGTTTGTCTTGATGAAATATTGGGTGAGTTTGGAATTGGGTCACCTGGGGTCATGAACTAGGTCACTTGGTCAAATTTAAGAAATACCTTGTGGGCACTTTAGAGGCCACATTTATTGCTGAATTAACTTGAAAACTGTTCAGAATGTTTGTCTTGATAAATGTTTTGACGAGTTCTAAATTTGGTCACATCGGGTGCTAAATTAGGTCATTAGGTCAACTTCAGGAAATTCCTTGTGGATGCTCCAGAGGCCACATTTTAAGCTCAATTGACCAGACAATTGGTCAGAAATTGAATTACGCACGTGGAGTGAATTTCGCCTATTGACTCAGGTGAGCGATCCAGGGCCATCATGGCCCTCCTGTTTTCAAATTATTAATTCTACACAGTGGCTTCCTTGACAAATGCCACATCAGCGTTCTCAACGCTTTGATTTCCTAAGTGAAGATAAATCAGCTAAAATGAACTTACATACACAAATGATTTAAAACAACCAAAAAACAGGTAAGCTTGTCATTACCGGTATTTGTAATCATGTTCTTGTGTCTTTGAAATTCAAAAAAAGGAGAATGTCATGCAATGCTCTGGTCTTTCAACGTGTTTTCTACACTACGTAAAGTTGTAACAAGTGTACGATGTTGTCTGAATCATTTGTACAGGGACTTGTGGAAATTGAAAGCATTTGCTGACAACAAATCAACTATGTGTCAAATAATGGTTTTTGTCTATACTAGGGTAGAAAACCATGGTTGCAAAAGGAGAAAATATTGGTTGCCAGCACTTTCTTTTTTTACCATCATGTTTTCAAAAGCTTTTTTTCCTTAAGTCGTTAACAATCCAGAGTGTGTGGTTCAGGGTTAAATTATGTAATTCGTCCCTAAAAAAAAAAGCAAACATTGTGGGAAAAGGAAAAGTAGAGTTTCATTGGGCAGGGCATTGTAGACCCCTAGTTGGGTCATGATAAAACTGTCGAAAAGCATCATTGACACAGAGGATACACATTTTCAGTCTGTTTCCACCATTATATAAGTTCAATACAGCTGAAAATGATATAAAAGATCATTCAAATAAATTCACTCAACTAGATGATCATCTTTTTTTAACTGTCATCTACACTTAACTCTTTACCAAACAACAAAAATTTAGTCAAGTCCAAATTGACACAATTTCCAGACAAAACTGTAGATGTGGCACAAGTAATGAGATTTGTACAAGTAAAAGTTTGGATGTCATTGTGCGAAAAGGAGAAAGTGCCCATTACCAGCATTTTCTCTTTTTCCCTCAACGTTTTCAAAAGCTTTCTTTCTTAGGGTCGTTAAAATTTGGGATTGTTTGATAAAGGGTTAAATATCAAATACTCATATCACTTTTAAACCTTTACAAAAACATTTCTGCAATCTAACTATCCTAAAGCAGAAACCTTTTAAAAATATTAAGGGAGAAGGAGAAAATACTGGTAACTATAGTATTTACTCATTTTTCCACAGTATTTTCAACTATCATGATTATTGGATTGAAAATGCTGCCCCTGAAGTGTATGTACGATTTTTCTAAGGCCTGACCCAGTGACCTACTTTTTTTTATCTGACTAGACTGGTTTCTGAACTGGTCTGACATATTATTAGGATGAATATTCTATCCAATTTTTATGAGTTTTGGACTATGAATGTGGCCTCTAGAGCATACACAAGGTTTTTCAAAGGTGACCTACTTTTTGACCTGATATAACCAATTTTCACAGTCATACTGTATATTATCAAGACAAACATTTTGTCCAAGTTTTCATAAGAATTGAACTGAAAATGTAGCCTCTAGAGCGCACACAAGGTAAAAGTTGACAATGGACACAGCACAGTCACAAACACTCGCTTTGAGCACTTTGTGCTCAATTGTGCTAAAAAAATGCTGAATAACTAGCAATTTTCCCCTCTTCCCCACATTTTTTGAAAAATCATTCTTCCGAATTACATGATTGTATGGATAAAAGTTTAGTGCATACTTAAATTAATAATGAATCTTTCAAACTTCCCACATATAAATTTCTTTGTGGGAGTTTATTACAAGTTTCACATCTGTTACTTTCCACAAATAAATAATGTATTTTTGCGGTTAGAAAAAGAGCGAGCATCATCCAGATGAAAAGTACAAAATGCTATTTTAGAGGCACACCAGTGTGTTTCTACAATTAGAAATTACAAGCACTTATGTACGGTGGGTATGTGCTTTACCTCTTTACCAACCAACAAAATTTTTGACATGCCCAAATTAAAAGCGTAGGTAGACAGTAATTTAAAGGTAACTAAAATGATTGGATTTGTCTTAAAAGGGATAGAAAACACTGTGGGAAAAGGAGTAAATACTCCCTCAGTGTTTTCAAAAGGCTTTTTTCATCAGGATTACTAAAACCTGGGATTGTTAGGTTAAGGGTTGACTTATTACACCAGAATTTACCATAAGTTTTTAAGCTGGTTAACCCATTACCAAACAATACAATGTTTTAACAACCCTGAGGAGGAAAGCTTTTGAAACAAGAGGGCCATGATGGCCCTGTATCGCTCCACTGGCTAATATGTAAAATCCCTACATGCCAAACAGTACAATACTTGGCCAATTGGTTTTGAACATAAGACCCCTGAGACAGGACTAAAATTGGTAGCCCTAGTTCTTATGGCTAGTAACAAGAAGATTTCTAAAGATTTCACTATATAAGCCCATGTAAAACTTTTGACCCCTGGGTATGAATCAAATTCGACCCTAGGGCTATAATTTGCGCACCCTGGTAGAGGCCCACTAGATAAAGCTACATGTGAAATTTGGTAGCCCTAGGCTTATGACTAAGTACATGGAGATTTCTAAAGTTTTCTCTATATAAGCTTTTCTTTGTTTGAATGGTGTTTTACGCCGCTTTCAACATTATTTCAGTCATATCACGGCAACAGCTCACATATTCATGTTTTCCTGGGTTTAACCAGTACTAGGCTGGGGCTCTGAGTCTATATAAGCCCATGTAAAACTTGTGACCCCCAGGGTGGGATCAAATTTGACCTTAGGGCTATAATTTGGGCTATAATTTGGGCACTCTTGGTACAGACCCACTAGATAAAGCCACATGCAAAATTTGGTAACCCTAGGCCTTATGGCTAGGTACAGGAAGATTTCTAAAGTTTTCTCTATATAAGCCCATGTAAAACTTGTGACCCCCGGGGCGGGATCAAATTTGACCCCAGGGCTATAATTTGAAGAAATTTGATAGAGGCCTACTAGATAAAGCTACATGCCAAATTTGGTAGCCCTAGGCCTTATGGTTTCAGACAAAAAGATTTTCAAAGATTTCCAATATTTTTAAGTTTTGTTGCCATGGAAACCAGAGTTTTTGAAGGAATCAAATTCTTTCAAGAAATTCTGAAGAGGACCATGGCAGGATCATTTCTGTGAAGTTTCATCAAAATTGGATGGGTAGTTTCAGAGAAGAAGATGTTTAAAATAAAAGTTAACGCACGTACGGACGCACGATGGACACCGGGCCATGACATAAGCCCTCTGGTCTTCGGCCAGTGGAGCTAAAAATTGTGACAAAAGGAGAAAATGCTGGTAATCAGCATTTTCTTCTTTTTTCACAATTTTTCTATTCTTTCATATTCAATCAGCAGCATTCATTTTGTCCTCTGCAAATGTTTTAAATATCTAAACTTTTGTTCCTTGACCAGCCTGAATAACTAAAGTGATAGAGCCTAGGACCTGTGAATGTCAAATCTCAGGTCATGTGAGGGTGCGGGTTCCGGCCCCATGGATGGTGATCTTAGTTTACTTACAGTTCTTTCAGATGTTAAACCAGGGTCCTGTGTGACACTACTATACACGGAGCATGTTAAAGAACCAGGCATAACTTAAAATGGGTTTTGGCCTATATCCCATAACTAACAGCCTTTAAAGGGTGTTGCCCATATGGGCAACCAGTGGCAACAACAAATAAATGAAAAATCAATTAGGCAGTCTACTGCAAGACAAAAGAAGTCTGCAGAAGGCTGGCTGTGAACTCTCACTTTAACAATCTTTAACCCTTTCCCAAACAACAAATTTAGGCTTTCACATTCAACACATCTGCAGTTAGGAAATCAATGTTAGTACAAATGAGCTTTTAAGCTCCCAGATACATTTGAAAACATCATGGTTAAAGGAGAAAATGCTTGTTACCACCATTTTCTCCTTTTACTACAATGTTTTCAAAAGCGGTCCTTTCCAGGGTTGTAAAATTCCAAGACTGTTTAGTAAAGGAATAAATATTTCAGAAAAATACCTTAGAATTCTGCCTTGAAGTGCCAAACCACTGCAACAGAGATATCACAGTTAAAAGGCCATTTTGATCATACCTTTTATCCCAGAAGACATATCAGACAGTTCAGATTCAAGATCTGGGGCCAGTTGCACAAAAAACTTAAGTCTCTTATTTTGCTTAAATCTACAAACAGACTAATTTTCAACTCAGCAAAATAATGGATTTACTCTATTAACTGAGTTAAGTGCATTTAATTTGCCAAGCTGAGTCTGAAATGTGTCAACTCAGGATATGGGAATGTTATGTAAGTCTGTTAATGTTAGTGAAATGCAATAACCAACTCCACACAAATCAGGAGATCAGTACATCAGTAGATTTGGGCACAATAAGAGACCTAAGTTTTTTTGTGAAACCAGTCCAGATTACAGTTTCTGTTCATTCTGATCTCACTGGAAAACAAGAAAAATCTAGAAAAAGGATAGATAGCATAAATTTGCCTGCAAATAGGCAGGGGCCCTTAGAATAAACATGTGTAATTTTTGACCAATTACAAATTTCTCTTTATTCATTTTTTACTGGTACCAAAAAGTAGATCAAAAGCCAGCGCATTTAGCTACACTGAACAAAATCTCCAGTTTTAGAACAGTATTTGTGCTGCTAATGCCACTGATACTTTATCTGAAGCCAGAGACTAGGACAGATGGTTACTCTTTAACTCTTTACCAAACAACAAAATTCTAGACTAGTCCAAATTGAAAGCATTTTCAGACGAAAAAATAAATGGGAATCAAAAATATAATTTGATTTGGTAAGCGTCGAAAACATTGTGGGAAAAGGAGAAAATGCTGGTTACCAGCATTTTCTCCTTATCCCACAATGTTTTCGAAAGCTTTCCTTCTCAGGGTCGTTAAAAGTTGGGATTGTGTGGTAAAGGGTTAACTGACTCAAAATTTCAGACATGTCCAAGGTGAAAGACTTACCAGATGACAGTTTAACTGTCTATAATAGTGAATTCATTCCAGAAAGGGTGGAAAAAGGAGAAAATGCTGTTTTTTATCAGTGTTGTCTCCTTTTCTAACAATGATTTAAAAAAACATCTTTGTCCCGGTTGTTAAAGCACAGGATACCTTGACTCAAGGTTAAACCTTTACCGCACAATCCCGAGTTTTAACCACCCTGAGAAATATAAGGCTTTTGAGAACATTATGAGAGAAAGAGATAATGCTGGTACCCAACATTTTCTCCTTTTCCCACAATATTTTCTACCCTCTCAAACAAAATTCGTATTATTTGAGCCACACTGAAATTTTCGTCTGTAAATCCTGTCAATTTGGACGGGTTTAAGGTCTTGTCATGTGGTAAAGGGTTAAGAAAACATTCCTTAACCCTTTACCAGGCAACAAATTTTTGGACTGGACCAAATTGAAAGCATTTACAGACAACAAATTCTAAGTTTGCTAAAAGGATGATTTCTGACTTTGCTAAATTGAAAAACATTGTGGGAAAAGGAGAAAATGTTGGTAACCAGCATTTTCTCCTTTTCCTACAATGTTTTCAAAAGCCTTGTCTTTCAGGGTCGTTAAAACTTGGGATTGTGTGGAAAAGGGTTAACTGGCTTGATTGACTATCTGTTTATACTGCAATAACTTCATACACAGTTACTCATAACGACATAAGTAAATGATTTTGCTGATTAGTCATAATTAACTCTAATAACCCCTTACAGCAAAAATATGACCTTTCAGAAGCAGGACGTCAAGCCCTCGGCCACTTGAGGGTGTGGGTTCGAGCCCCATGGCTGGCCACCTAAAATGACCAATTGTCTTTTGGATGACACTTTACGGTGCTATACACCGGAGCCACATTAAAGAATGAGGCTTAACTTTGTGTGGGTTTCATCCTGTATCTTGTACTATCCCCCATATATAATTAACAGCCTTCAGGGGGCGTAGCCTATATGTGCAACTTGTGGCTACAATTAATAAACAGAAAATCAATCAACTAAGCAGTATAAGCAGTAGAGAGCTCTCCAAAATAATGTGGGATCATGTGTAATGTTGGACAGATGTCATGCAAATGCTAATTTCACTCACAAAGAAAGAAAATTGTGTCAGTACTGGTGTGAGTAAGCTAGGAAACACATGCACATAAGTGCCCTGACCACCATATGACTCAAGCTGTTAAAACAGCGTTGAACTCCAATACGATCAATCAATGCATTAAGAAATAGTTTGACCTACAGTGAAAATGTTAAGTTAAAAAAAGGGGTATAACTGTGTCAAAAATATGTTGATGGTTACCTGTCCTTGTTGTATGGGCTCTCCTATGAATTAACAACTAGTCCAAGTTTGAAGTATATGTCTTCGGTAATGACAGAGGTACCATAAATGTCAAAGTTTTTGCAAGACACAGACGACTCGGACAACGACCGTGTGATGACAATACATGGACGTTTTCTTCAACAGCAGAGCTAGCAAGAAATTATAGAATTGCAGAAGAGTATCATAGAGAAAACAAATAATTAATTGTTTATTTTCTCCCAAATTTATTTGATTTTTTAATGAGTTACGAAGAACTGCTTGACCTGACAATGCTCCAAGAAATAACCAGAAATTTTAGACAGCAGATGAGTATCATAGCCGAAACAATGACTGATTGTTTATCCCTTTACCACACGACAAGGTTTTATGTTGTCCAAGTGGAAAGTTTTTCCAGATGACAAATTAGATAAGGCTCATATGGTTAAGATTTGTCTGTAAAATGAAAGAAAACATTGTGGTAAAAGTAGAAAATGCTGGTTACAAGCATTTTCTCCTTTTCCCACAAAGTTTTCAATAGGCCTCTTCCTCAGGGTCATTAAAACTTAGAATTGTTCGGTAAAGAGTTTTCTTTAGCAAGGGAGACATTCTTTCCAAAGTAATGAGAAATGCAAATGATGATGGCACAGGCACTGTTATTTGAGCAGAGTGCTAATTTTCATGGTTATGTGGCATTTCCAGGAAATTATGCTATTTTGTGGTATTTTCATGGTTTTCATATAATGGGACACTGATGATGTATTGACTTTGCCATTACTTGGAACACAGCCCCTCACCAAACCACCAAACAATTCGGTGTTTTTATGACTGAGGAAAAAGACCCTTGCAAACATTTCGGAAAAGGAAAGAATGCTAGTATTCTGCATTTTGTTGTTTTTCCATTGTGTTTTCAAGCCATTCAAAGGCAAATCAAATCACTTTGAGTTGAATTTGTTTTCTGCAATGTGTTCAATATGGAACAGCCTAAAATTTTGGTAAAAAGTTAACCTTGAACCAAACAAAAAAAAATGGACTGGACCATATTGTAAGTATTTGCAGACAACATATTAATGCAGCTCAAATAATGATTTCTGTCTTTGATTGGGTAGAAAATATTGTGAGAGAAGGGTTAAATGTTGGTTATCTCCTTTTCCCACAATGTTTTAGAAAGTCTTCTTTTTCAGGGTTGTTAAAGCTCAAATTTGTGTGGTAAAGATTTAATATCTCTTCTTTTTTAACAACTCCTACAAGCTTTGCATACTCATATTCCTAGAAAAAAACTCATATGCATAGTTCTCTCTGTAAAAAATCAAGACAATTTTGATGACTGATGCTCTGAGGCTAGACTGAAAGTCATTAAAAAGAACTTCAATTTACCATATGACTCTATATTAGATTAAATTAGATTCCTCCATATCCAAAGCATTTGCGTCCAACAATTTAAACATTGCTGAAATGGTGGAATTAAACGTGATTGAAGGAAAACAAGATATACCAAGTTCTAAACAGCTTAGTGTTAATTTTTTCAGTACTTTCAGTGCTTTGATTTTTGATAATCAATTATCCAGATGTAACGTATTAACTAGTTAACATTTTACTGTTTGTTCACCAGGCCTTTTGTGACACTTCAACACTCACATTTTCAATTCAAAGAAGACTCAAAGTTAACACTTACAGTGCCTTTCACAACTATAGTTGCCTTTGCGGCCAGTGTAGATCAAGATCAGACTGCACAAAACGTAAAGCCTGATCTTTGATCTACACTGTCCGCTTTGCTAAAACACTGTAGACAAAAGCAACCATGACACTGTCATTATTTTGGTCGTATTTCCAGGTTGAAAATGTCTGATAGGTTTATTCGACACTGTAAAGGTTAAAAGAAAGATGACATACCTTTACCAACGGTTAATCCATCTTCTTGAAACTGCATCAATCTATAATTCAAAACAAATATTCCTTGCTGTAGTTCACCGCACAGTCTATAATTAATCCTTTCCAGTTCACGTATATCCAGGTCCTTTAAATAATGACAGAATATCAACCCATTTGCATTCCGAGTTCGAAACCGTAAAGAAATATGTTGATTTTGTGAACTGGAATAGACTGGCGAGAATGACACAAATGACACTCCTGGAATGTTGAACGTCCATGCTTTTGGTTCTTGCGTCAAAACAGAACTAAATAATGTAACACTGGTCACTATGATTGAATATGCCAACTTTGTCACAATCTTCATGCTGCATCCATCCATCATTCTACTATTATGTGACGTGTTTCAATTCCAAACACCTGAAAAAAGAAAAGGCAGAAAATATTTATTTCAAATTTCACTGCCTCCAGTTTTGTATATACGTACAGAATCATAGTCCATATTAACTAGCCGAGCCCCAGTAGCTCAGTTGGTAGCGTACAGGACTTGAGAACGGGGTTGTGGGTTCGATCCCTGGATCGGCCAATTTCTTTCCGAGGATTTATGATAGTCATTGCGACAAGATTCATTCCTCTCTCACGGCTGATCATTGTTTGGACATTGGTTATGTGGGAAAGCAGCCAGTGGCTTGGAAAGAATATTGTGCGGAGTACTGGTAAAGGAGACTCCAGGAAAGCATGGATAGGTGCACTGGCCATGCGATATAACTGAAATAATGTCGAAAACGGCGTTAAACACCATGCAATCAATCAATCAACCATATTAATTATTCATTAACTTTTATATCTACCTTTAATAAATTTGTTTCTAACTTTTAAAAACATCCTTTCAAAATATTTCTCAATGTCAATAGTCTGACTGATGATTACATGTACTAACATTGTTACAAAAGGAGCAACTACTAATTACAACCAATTTCTCATAAACATAAAGAAATTAAAAAGTAATCTGCTATGATGCTGAAAATATTCTTCTCATGGTGGCACTAGGTTTATAACTACTTTGTTGAAAAAAAGGTCAAATGCCAAAACTGCAAGAGAGCAATTATTTCATTATGACACAATTATTAAATGCAATAGTCACTAACATAACCTGCAAAATTAAATACAGAAATAATTTTCCAATTATTTTTGTCATTTCAATGGCTCTTATTATCTTTATTATAGTCTCATTTGTATACAGAGCAAAGTTAAAACACATGAGAGAACTATTCTAGTAAAAAGTATATGACCATTCTACTGAAGAATTATAAGAGACTAGCATTAAAATATTACACAAATAGTCAAGAAACAGTATTTACGCACTAATGTTCCCTTAAAAAAAAGTTGTCTATATATAAATATACAAGGAAAAGATCACTTGTGCAAATAAAAAGTCTGTCGTTTGAAAAAGTCTGTCGGCTGTTTTGAACCAATATCATACAGTCTATTCCTTTGCTTTGGACAAAATGAAGCCTTAAGTTGCATTTTTAACCTTTTGAACATTATTTTTATATTTAAGGACAGGTTAGATCAAGTTCAGAGTGCACAAAAAATGCGCATTGATTTTGAATCTACACAGTCCATTATTATATCAAATATTCTAGCCTTGAAATTTTCATATGGAAGCCTGATTCTCCAGACAACAAACTACAATTTTATATAATTAGCATTTGAATAATAATTCCACTTATATAACCCTTTACTACATAATCATGAATTTTAAAAACCCTGAAAAATAAACCTATTGAAAACATTGCAGGAAAAGGAGAAAATGCTGGGTACCAGCATTTTCTCCTTTTCCAACAATGTTTTGTAACATATGACAAATTTCATTATTTGAGCTACATTTAAACTGTCATCTGCAAATGCTTTCAATTTGGACAAGTGTACATTTTTGTCGTCTGGTAAAGAGTGAATGAATGTCCCCAAATGACCAGCAACAAAAAAGCTTCTGACATTTCAACCATGTAATTGTACTCGGCATTCAGCACTCACAATACCGAATCTTGCTACAATCCAGTAGAACACAAAATGTTTACTCCTGCTCAGTTTTCCGAACTTTCCATTTAATTTCACTCGTAAATCAGCCATGGCAGTGAGATAATCAATGCCTTATTTCTCTTTAACCCTTTTCCCCACAATTCCAAGTTTTAACGGCCTTTTGGAAAAACCTAATGAAAACATAGAGTAAAAAAGGAGAAAATGCTGTTAACCAGCATTTTCTCCTTTTTTCAGCGATGTTTTGTAACCAGTTACTGACAATTTTTACCATTGGAAGAACATTTAACTCTTTACCAAACGACAAAATTAAGACTGGTCGAAATTGAAATAATTTGCAGATGATAAAATAAATGTCAATGAAAAATTCAAATTTGTTTTTGGAGAGGTAGAAAACATTGTGAGAAAAACAGCAAATGCTGGTTATCAGCATTTTCTCCTTTTCCCACAATGTTTTCAAAAGGCTTTGTTTTCAAGGTCTGTAAAAGTCGGGATTGTGTGGTAAAGGGTTAATTTGTCATTTGCAAAATGGCTTGGATTTGGACTATAAAAAATTTTGACATTTGGTAAAAAGTTAACCCTATAGCAAACAAAAAAAAATCAGATTTGCCCAAATCAAAGCATTTGCAGATAACAAATTAGATGCAAACTCAAACGACAATTTCTTCAGTGATAGAGAGTAGAAAACATTGAGAGAAAAGGAGAAAATGCTGCATTTTCTCCTTTTTCCACAATGTTTTCAAAACCTTTCTTCCCAAACGGTTATTAAACCTTGGGAATTGTTTGGTAAATGCTTAACCCTTTACCACACATTCCAGAGTTTTAACAACCCTGAGAAAGAAAGCTTTTGAAAACATTGTGGGTAAAGGAGAAAACGCTGGTAACCAGCATTTTCTCCTTTTCCCACAATGTTTTCTGCTCAATCATAGGCAAGTTTCACCGTTTTAGCCACTTTTGATTTGTCATCTGCAAATGCTTTGAATTTGGACAAGTCTAAAATTTTGTTGTTTGGTAAAGAGTTAACCCTTTACAAACAACAAAATTTCAGACTTGCCCAAATTGAAATTATTAATTTTGTCGACGACAAAGGTGGCTCAAATATATCAAATTATCTTTGTTAGGGTAGAAAATATTGTGTAAAAAGCAGAAAATGCTTGTTACCAGCATTTTCTCCTTTTCACACAATGTTTTCAGAGGCCTTCCTGTTCAAAAATGTTAAAAACACAGAATTTGTGGTAAAGGATTAAATTAGGCAAACTAATCTCTTCTGCTCTAAATCACAGCACTGGCAGGTCTGAAAAACCTATATAATTAGTTGCATGTGTGAAATTCAATACTTGTCAGTTAAATATCTGCAGTTTCTTACAATCTGTGTACAATCTATTCTAACATAAGAAGCTCATTTAACCTTCACCAGCAATCCTAGGTTTTAATGAAATTGAGAAAAGATACTTTTGAAAACATTGTGGGAAAAGGAGAAAACGCTGGTAACCAGCATTTCCTCCTTTTCCCACAATGTTTTCAAAACTTTCGGAGAAATTCAATCATTTGAGTCTGCTGCACATGCTTTCAATTTAAACCGATTTAAATTTTTGTTGTGCGGTAAAGAGTTAAATGAAATATGGCCTAAAAATGCCAAACACAAAGGTTTCTAATAGCCTGTACTCTAAAAGCCTATGCTATATGGGTTAACTCTTTACCAAACAATCACATCTTTGCTAGGAAACAAAAACTTTTGGAAACATTGCAGTAAAGAAGAAAAATACAAGGTACCAGCATTTTCTCCTTTTTTCACGATGTTATCTGTCCCTTTCAAAGACATGTTTATTCTCTTGACCCTTTACCAAAAGGTAAAATTTTGAACTCGCATATAAATATTGGAGGAATTTATAGACAGCAATAAAAATGTTTTTCAAATGGTAGCAGCTTTTCTTGAAAAGTCAGAAAACATTGTGGGACAAGGAGAAAATGATGGTAATCAGCATTTTCTCCCTTTTCCCACAATGTGTTCAAAAGGCTTCTTTCTCAGGGTCGTTAAAGGTCGGGATTGTGTGGTGAAGAGTTAACTCTTTATCAAACGACAAAATTTTGGACCAATCCAAATTGAAAGCATTTGCAGACGACAAAATAAAACTAGAGCTGTCACTGAATGTGACTTAATACCCCCACCAGCGCTTTGACAGAAAAAAGTGTCAAGTTCAAGGGGAGATAATTCCTCAACCAGGAAGAGTTGACACTTGAAAATTGCATCTTGCAAATCTTCAATATATGATCAATATATGTGCAAGGTTTTAATACAATTGAAGGAAAACTGTAGGAGGAGTTTGCGACACAAAATTGCTAGCATTTTGTACACAGACGGACACACGGACGGACACACAGACAGACACACGGATGGACACATGGACGGACACACGGACAGACAGGCTGATTCCAGTATACCCCTGAAAACATTCGTTTTGCGGGGGTATAATTAATGTGAATAAAAAATTGAAATTTTATTTGGAAAGGGTAGAAAACATTGTGGGAAAAGGAGAAAATGCTGGTTACCAGCATTTTCTCCTTTTCCCACAATGTTTTCAAAGGGTTTCTTTCTCAGGGTCGTTAAAGGTCGGGATTGTGCGGTGAAGAGTTAAGCTGCATTCACATTGTTATTCTGCAAAAATTAATGCTTGCACTATAAACAAGTTTAACATATTATTATGTTGTTGTCTGGTACAGAGGGAACCGAGGTAAATAAGTACACAGATACTAGAACATGGGGTTCATTCAAACATTCAGAGCTTATCAAACAATGTTCATAATTGTATCCCTGTAATAATAAAATGTGCTTTTAACAATGAGGATGCAATAGAGCTGTACAAAGGATGTCAATTTAATCAGCATAAAAGACATGGATATGCCCCATTTCTCACAACTGAAGACTTTTTTGTCCAAATTATAGATAATTATCATTCAATGCAATCTGATCTTGATCCATGCCATCTGCAAAAGCAACTTATTCTAGTTGTGCTCTGATCATGGTTGAGACAAACAATTTATGTTTGTTGAATAAAGATTTCATAACCATTTTTCATGTGTATGCCCTGATTCCTATTAGCTATCCAAACTTTACAAGCACAGTAAAACCTGCCATAGTGGCCACCTCTATTAAGCAAGCGACCTGCCTAGTAAGCAAGCATCTACTGAGTTACAGAAGAGGGCACATAGGTTGAAATAATCCTGTATTAACCCTTTACCACACAATGACGCCTTTTAACGCCCCTGAAGAAGAGGCCTTTTGAAGACATTGTGGGAAAAGGAGAAAATGCTGGTAACCAGTATTTTCTCCTTTTCCCACAAAGTTTTCTACCCTATCAAAGGAAAGTTGCGTCATTTGAGCCACTATGAAATTGTCGTCTGCAAATGCTTTCAATTTGGACATGTCTTAAATTTTGCCCTGAGGTAAAGGGTTAAGCAATCACCTAAAGCAAGCACATATTGACAGTCCCTAAAGTGCTTGGTTCACCCTGACAATGAAATTTCAGTCTGGTTCAATTTGAAAGCATCTGCACATGTGTGACAACAAATTACAATTGTTGCTAAGGTAGTGTTTTCTGTTTTTGACATGGTAGAAAACATTGTGGAAAAAGGAAAAAATGCTGGTTACCAGCATTTTCTCCTTTTCCCACAATGTTTTCCAAAGCCTTCCTCTCCAGGATCGTTAAAACTCGAGATTGTGTGGTAAAGGCTTCCTACAGGTTTGACTGTATATTTTCAAAGATGTTGAATTTTTTTTTTCAGGAGGTTAATGGTTATTGCAGCCTGATACCATGACAGACAATTAACATATGATTGCATGACAAGTCTTATTGATATTTTATTACATTTTGATTGAAAATTAATGTTAAATAGAGTCAAAAAAGTATGGTTCATGTCAAAGCTAGCAGGTAACCTGGTATATAAAAACCTACTACCTCTCCCACACAAAACACTTTGAGCCATGCTCTGTGAAAAGGGGGCTTCATGCATCTGCGAAAAGTACCGACTCAGGTCAGCCTGCGCAGTCGGCGCAGGCTGACCTGGGCCGAGACTTTTTGCTATTTGTAAATTTTCTGCATGTCAAAGGACCATTCTACCTCCATATTAAGCTGGTTGCTAAAAATAGGGGCTACTATGGATCCATTATTATGTGATGGCTTGAATGGTATAATGCATCACAGGGATGCATTAAGACCCCTTTTGCCAGAGTGTGGCTCATATAAAACCTCCTTATTTCCAATCTGCTACTGTATTGTTTTTCTACACCAGTTCAACTGCTATCACAAAATTTCACACACCCACACAAGACTGGTTCCAAAAACATACTGAGGAAAGGAACAACTGCACTGTATGAGCAATTGCTCCAATTCCCCACAATGGCATTTTCTGCAACTGCTTCTTCTGAGTAACACCTATAGCCATTTCTGGATGGTGCGAACTCAGCCTCTATAATCTATAGCGAGCATTTTTTAGACATCAGTTTTTTTGACTAATGGTCAGCTTGATGACCGATGTTTGATTTTTGTCTATTTATTGTAGCCAGTGGTTGTCCATATCAGTGACGCCCTCAGAAGGCTTTTAGTTTTGTTGACAGAGGAATGGTACAACACGGTGCAACAGGACAAAACCCATCTTAGGTTATGCCTGGTTCTTTAACCTACTGGGTGTACAGCACTGTCATCCAGGACCTTGGACTAAAATCTCATCCAAAATACTATTAGTCATTTTGAATAGCCAGCAGTGGGAATCAACCTACATCCTCAAGTGGCCTGAGATTTTGTCATTAGCTCCACTGGCCGAAGGCCAGCGAGCTATTGTCATGGCGTTGTGTCCGTCCGTCCGTTCGTTCGTCCGTGCATGCGTCCGTAAACTTTTTCTTTAAAAAACTTCTCCTCAGAAACTATTGACTGGATTTTTACCAAATTTCACAGGAATGTTCCTTTGGTGGTCCTCTTTCAAATTCCTTCAAATATTGTTAAAAACTTCCTTTCGCCATTATAGAAATATCAGGCCTGTGGAGCGATACAGGCGCTCAAGCGCCTCTAGTTCACAAGTCTTATACTCTACCACTTGAACCGTCTTGAAGCCTAGGCCTGTATCCACCAACCATTTTTGAGAATATACGTGGGGTGATCAGAAAGAACGCGAACCACCCGATTATTTCAAAAACTACTTTACTTAAGATAACAAAAATTTGCACAGATGAACATTAATTACCTGGTTACTTACTCAAGCGTTTAAATGACGTCATAGGCAAATAAGAAAAGAGTGACGTCATTTCAATGACATCACATACTGCGTTAGCGGTTCACAATGTCGGATGACGTTTTATTTGAGCAGAGAGTAATTATAAAGTTTTACGTTAAACTCGGAAAGTCTTCATCGGAAATTAAGGCCTATTTAGATAAAGTTTATGGGGACTCAGCACTTAAGAAAACCAGTATTTGTAAATGGATTGGACGATTTAGAGAAGGACGCGAAACCGTTGAAAATGACCCTAAATCTGGCCGTCCATCAACATCAGTAACGGACAAAACTATCGCGGATGTGCAGCAGCATGTAAAGCAAGATCGTCGAGTTACTGTCAGGGAAATAGCCGACACATTTAGCATTTCCTATGGAAGTGCACAGGAGATTTTAACTGACAAACTTGGAATGTCGCGTGTTTGTGCAAGGTGGGTGCCTCGGCTACTGACGCCCGAGCAAATGGGGGTTAGGGTCGAAATTTGTTCTGAAATTTTAGAACGCATTAGGAAAGAAGGATCAAACTTTACTGATCGTATTGTGACATGCGATGAAACATGGGTACACTTTTACGAGCCCGAATCTAAACAACAAAGCAGTGTATGGAAACATCCAACATCGCCGTCCCCTGTTAAAGCCAAACTTTCTAAGTCTGTTGGTAAAGTTATGTGCATCATGTTTTTCTCTTCTCAACGATTTCTTCTAAATCATGTTGTACCTATACATACTACAGTCAATGCTGAGTATTATGCCAGCATTATTCGAATGAATTTAATACAGGCCATCCGAAAAAAACAGCCAGAACTTCTATGGAGAGGCGTCATTTTACATCAAGATAATGCTCCCACTCACAAAGCCAAACTTGTACAGGAAGTTTTGAAAAAACTAAACATAGAAACATTAGACCATCCTGCCTATAGTCCAGACCTGGCCCCATGTGACTTTTGGCTATTTCCTGTTTTGAAAGATTCTCTACGTGGCACGCGCTACGAGAGCAGAGAGGAGCTAACCCATGCCATGACCGGGTCGTTGAGAGTGATGTCACGTGACGGGCTCGCGCACGTGTTTCGCGCATGGGAATCAAGAATGAATAAGTGCATAGAACACAAAGGAGGTTACTTTGAAAAACAGTAAACATTCCAAGTTGATTTTTATAACAATATTCCGATAAAGGCACTGGTCCGCGTTCTTTCTGATCACCCCTCGTACTTTCTCTTATTCTCCATATTTTTTCTAACTCTGAAAGCAACACAACTTTTGATTGGCTAAACCATTTGGTTTAGCCAATCAGAAGTTATGTTACTTTCAAATTTATAAAATCTAAGAGAATAAGACAAAGAATGCTCTTATGAATGGTCAGTGAATATGGACCCCAATGACAAAGGAAATAACTCTTTACCAAACGACATAATTTTAGACTTGTCTGAATTGGAAGCATTTGCAGACGACAAAATTAATGTGACTCAAAAATTAAAATTTGTTTCAGGAAGGTTAGAAAACATTGTGGAAAAAGGAGAAAATGCTGGTTACCAGCATTTTCTCCTTTTCCCACAATGTTTTCAGAAGGCTTCTTTCTCAGGGTCGTGAAAACCCAGGATTGTTTGGTAAGGGGATAAACAGTATGCAACCCTTTACCATATAATCCCATGTTTTATTGACTGTATGAAAGACGGGCTTTGAAAACATTGTGAGAAAAAGGAAAAATGCTTGTTACCAGCATTTTCTCCACAATACTTTCTACTTAACTGAAGATATATTTCACCATTCAAGCTCCATTTTGTTGTCTTCAAGGGCTTTTAGCAGAAATGAGTCATGATTGTGAAATCTGAAAGCTCTTCAAAATAAATGAGGCATGCTCTGAGAAAAGGGGAGTAAATGCATCTTTGATGCATTATACCAAACAAATTATTTTATCACTATGAATCCATAATATTGATTTTGCCTCACAACAGGCTGATTCAAGAGGTTGAGCAGTTCTTTGACACGCTGAAAAATTTACAAATAGTAAAAATTACTAACCCATGTCAGCCTGGGTGGATTGCACAGACCTACATTAGTTGATACCTTTTGCAGATGAAATATAGCCCCTTTTCACGCAGCATGGCTCAAATAAAATTTCTATCTGAACTGATTTAAAAATTTTACCTTTTTAGATGATGAATAGCACACATCATTAAACAAGAGGGCCTGATGGCCCTGGATCGCTCACCTGAGTCAATAGGCAAAATTTCACTCCAAGGTCATGATTGAAACTCTGAACAATTGTCAGGTCAACTGAGCTTAAAATGTAGCCTCTAAAGCGCTCTCAAGGAATTTCCATTAGTTGACCTTGTGACCTAGTTTATGACCCCATGTGACCCAATTTTGATCTCATCCAAGATTTTATCAAGACAAACATGCTGACCAATTTTCGGGTCAATTGACCAAGATTTTTTGCCTCTAGAGCCTATATGGAATTTCTGTAAGTTGACCTAGTGACCTAGTTTATGACTCTAGGTAACCCAATTTTGAACTCATCCTAGATTTTATCAAGACAAACATTCTCAGCAATTTTCAAGTCAATTGAGCAATAAATGTGGCCTCCAGAGTGCTCACAAGAGTTTTCTTTAATTTGACCAAGTGACCTAGTTTATGAACCCACATGACCCCATGTAGAACTCATCATAAAGTCTATCAAGACAAACATTCTGAACAATTTAGCAATAGATGTGGCCTCTAGAGTGCCCAAATAAATTTCTTTAATTTGACCTACTGACCTAGTTTATAACTCAATTTCAATCTCATTCGATATTTCATCAAGACAAACATTGTGATCAATTTTCATGTCAATTGAGCATGAAATGAGGCCTCCAGAGTGTCCGCAAAGTATTTCTTTAATTTGGTCTTGTGACCTATATTATGACTCCAGGTGACCCAATTCTAAACTCATCCTAGATTTCATCAAGACAAACATTTCAACCAATGTTCAAACCAACTGAACAATAAATGTGGCCTCTAGAGTGCCCACACAGTATTTCTTTAATTTGACCTTGTGACCTAGTTTATGACCCAAGGTGACCTAAATTCAGACTCATGTGAAATTTTATCAGGACAAACATTCTGAATAACTTTAAAGTCAATTTAGCAACGAATGTGGCCTCTAGAGTGCCAACAATATATTTCCTTAACATGACCTAGTGGCCTAGTTTATGACCCCAGGTGACCCAAATTCAAACTCATCCAAGATTTCATCGAGACAAATATTCTGACCAATTTTCAAGTCAACTGAGTTGAAAAATATGGCCTCTAGAGTGCCCACAAGGTATTTCTTTAATTTGACCTAGTGACCTTGATTGAGACCCAAAGTGACCGAAATTCACAGTCATCACAGATTTCATCAAGAAAAACATTCTGACCACATTTCAGGTCAAATGAGCAAGAAATGTGACCTCTAGAGTGCCCACAAGGTATTTCTTTAATTTGATCTAGTGACCTAGTTTATGATCACAGGTGACCCATTTTTGAAACTCATTGAACATGTTGTGCTCCGGTGGGCTAACAAACTTAGTACAGGTCCACTAGGAGATAATACGTACCAAATATCAAAGCTCTACGCCTTCCAGTTTTAAAGAAGAAGAATTTTAAAGTTGTCCTTCTTTGTTCCTATGTTCGAAATTGTGACCCCCGGGGCAGGGCCAGTTTTCACCCCAGGGGGTTTATTTGAACAGACTTGGTAGAAGTCTACTAGGAGATACTACATGCCAAATATCAAAGCTCTACACCTTTCAGTTTCAGAGAAGAAGAATTTTAAAGTTTTCCTTCTTTGTTCCTGTGTTCAAACTTGTGACCCCCGAGGCATAGACAGTTTTGTTTCCAGGCGCATCATATGAACAGACTTTGTAGAGGTCCATTAGGAGATACTACATTCCAAATATAAAAGCTCTACGCCTTCCACTTTCAGAGAAGAAGAATTTTAAAGTTTTCCGTCTTTGTTCCTATGTTCGAACTTGTGACCCCCGGGGCGGGGCTAGTTTTGACCCCAGAGGCATCATATGAACAAACTTGGTAAAGGTCCATGAATAGATACTACATACCAAATATCAAAGCTCTACGCCTTCCACTTTCAGAGAAGAAGAATTTTAAAGTTTTCCGTCTTTGTTCCTATGTTCAAACTTGTGACCCCTGGGGTGGGGCTAGTTTTGACCCCAGGGGCATCATATGAACAAACTTGGTAGAAATCCATGTGGAGATACTACATACCAAATATCAAAGCTCTATGCCTTCCATTTTCAGACAAGAAGAATTTTAAAATTTCCTTCTTTGCTCCTATGTTCGAAATTGTGACCCCCAGGGCGGGGCCAGTTTTGACCCCAGCAGGTTTATTTGAACGAACTTGGTAGAGGTCCACTAGGAGATGCTACATACGAAATATCAAAGCTCTACGCCTTCCAGTTTCAGAGAAGAAGAATTTTAAAGTTTTCCTTCTTTGTTCCTATGTTTGAAATTGTGACCCCCAGGGCGGGGCTGGTTTTGACCCCAGGGGCATCATATGAACAAACTTGGTAAAGGTCTATGAGGAGATACTACATACCAAATATCAGAGCTCTACGCCTTCCAGTTTCAGAGAAGAAGAATTTTAAAGTTTTCTTCGAAATTGTGACCCCCAGGGCGGGGCCAGTTTTGACCCCAGTTGCTTTATTTGAACAAACTTGGTAGAGGTCCACTAGGAGATGCTACATACAAAATATCAAAGCTCTATGCCTTCCAGTTTCACAGAAGAAGAATTTTAAAGTTTTCCTTCTTTGTTCCTACGTTTGAACTTGTGATCCCCGAGGCGGGGCCAGTTTTGACCCCAGGGGCATCATATGAACAAAACTGATTGAGGTCCACTAGGAGATGCTACATACCAAATATCAAAGCTCTACGCCTTCTAGTTTCAGAGAAGAAGATTTTCAAAGATTTTGCATTTTTTTCCTTTTTGTTGCCATGGCAACCAGAGTTAAGGGTGGAATTCAATTCTTTGAACAACTTTGGTAGAGCTTCACCCAAGGAACATCCCTGCCAAGTTTCACCAAGATTGGCCCAGTGGTTTAGGAGAAGAAGATGTTTAAAGAAATTGTTGATGGACGATGGACGCCGGACACAGGGCAATCACAATAGCTCACCTTGAGCACGTTGTGCTCAGGTGAGCTAAAAAGAAATAAAAGTATTACCCTTTATGACACAATCCTGAAAATAAATGACCCCAACTAAGACTGCTACTGAAACCAGTGCATGAATAGCAGCATTTTCTCCTTTTCACACATTGTTTTCTACTCTTTCAATGACAAATCCTGTCAGCTGAGCTACATATAACTTGTAGTTTGCAAATGCTTTCAATTTGGAACTGGAAAAGTCCTGATTATACTTGTTTGGCAAAGAGGTAATGTAAAAAGAATAACATGTTGAAAAAGAGGACACTGCATATTACTGGAAACTTTTTAACCTAAATGAAACTTTCATAGAGTTCCACTTGAGCAGTTGCATAACAAAGTTACAATTAAAGACTAAGTTTGTTAAAATGAGCTTCACTGTTTTCTACACAATCCCAAGTTTTGACGACCTTGAAGAAGAAACCTTTTGAAAACATAGTGGGAACAGGAGAAAATGCTGGTAACCAGCATTTTCTCCTTTTCCCACAATGTTTTTAACCCTATCGAAGTCAAAATTGAAAGCAATTGCAGATGACGCATAAAATATCCCTCAAATGATAGGATCTGTCTTTGCAGTGGCAAAAAAAAAATGTGGGAAAAGCAGGAAATGCTGGTAACCAGTATGGAGAAAATTCTGGTTACCAGCATTTTTTCCTTTTTCGACAATGTCTTCAAAATCTTCCTCCTCTGAATTGTTAGAACTTAGGATGATGTGGTAAAGAATAAATATGGAAGACATATCAGGTTATTAATTGCCTTATCTATTTCATCCAGCATTTCTATAGAAACTTCATTCTAATTGTGTTAATTAGTAACATGCAACTAGATTTTCTCAAAGCATGTGATAGGAAAAAATCACCATTAAAAACTGATGATTTACATTACTGCTTGACATTTAGATGGCTTTTAGAACTAAGATATTGAGAGAAAAGAAATGAGTAAAATGGAAAATGTTATCCAACCAGTAGTATTTAGAAATAAATTATGAATTATCACTTGTTTTAAAATTCTCTTTTTTCTCTTATCATTACTAAAATGTTCAATGACCCAGTTTGAAATTAAATAGAGAACATAATGCTAAAAGATGCAATCAACCAAAACTTCATAGACAAACTCTTGATCAACAAACATACTGACAGTAATTTTCAAACTATTTTTCCCCAAACATCAATTTCCCTCTTAACTCTTTACCAAATGACAAAATTCTAGACTTGTCCAAATTGGAAGCACTTGCAGACGACAAAATAAATGGGACTCAAAAATTGAAATTTGTTTTGGGAAGGGTAGAAAACATTGTGGGAAAATGAGAAAATGCTGGTTACCAGCATTTTCTCTTTTTCCCACAATGTTTTTAAAAGGCTTCTTTCTCAGGGTCGTGAAAACCCAGGACTGTTTGGGAAAGGGTTAACTCTTTACCACAATAAATTCTAGACTCAACCAGATTGAACATGTGAAAGCATTTACAGAACACAAAACACTGCAACAATTATGTTTGTATTTCCCATCCGTGTATCTACCAGTATGATGAATTGTATACCTGCAAACAATATTACTAGAAAACCTATGCAAAGAAATGATCTAGAATCTACTGCTACATTCATATTTGGTCAAAATTTCAACTAGACAGCGATTACTTTGAAAATTGCCCACTGATCCCTCCTTTGCTGGATCCACTGGTGACTTAGTCACTGACCTTTGGCACTATTTACAAGCACATCATAAAGAAACACTTAGTGCAGAAGGGTTTCAGAAGCATCTTCAGCATGTGCAAATCATCTAAACTATGTACAACAAGTAAGCTTTTGGCATTTTGACGCCATGTTAATTGACAGGCATGGATGCCCACCATTGATTTACTGCTACTGGCACTTCAGTTGATTAATCCAGTGCCTAAAATGTCCAATTGAAACTTTTCTTTTATTCAAAATTATTTGACTTTTTGGCAGACACCAACATTAACCCTTTACCAAACAATCCCTGGTTTTCAGGGCCCTGAAAAAGAAGCCTTTTGAAAACATCATGATAAAAGGAGAAAATGCTGGTAACCAGCATTTTCTCCTTTTCCCACAATGTTTTCTACCCTCCCAGAACAAATTTCAATTTTTGAGTCACATTAATTTTTGTCGTCTGCAAATGCTTTCAATTTGGACCAGTCTAAAATGTTGTCGTTTGGTAAAGAGTTAAAAGATGTAGTTCATGCAGCTTGATCTTGAACCCATACTGTCTGTTACTTTACACAATATCAGTGAAGAAGAGCAATGAAGAAATGGCAGTGTACATACATAAATAGAAAGTTGCAACAATTTAATAATTGAAACAACTTTAAGTTACACTATAACTGCTTAAACCATGGCCAAATATCTCACAGTATTTACACATATAGGCTTATAGCCCTTTTTAACACTACTGTGGTGCACCCATGGGTGCCGGAGTTAATACTTCAACAGAACTGCTTTCCGGCCATCATATGATACAAGGGAATCATTATTTGTGGAAGTTACAGGGCTAGGCATTGATACTATGTCTAGAAATGTAGAACTTGTATCACGTGCAGGGATAATAATTGTCTAATCTTCAGACAATGGGAGATCGGCGATGTCCAACAGAACCGGCACTTTAAATTGAGACTCAGTATGCGGAGATTTGATTACCTGCAGATCAATCAGTAAAGAATTTGAATGTTTCATGCCGATAGTAAAAAGGCTGAGCTGACCTTTATCGTCTGCAGCCCTTTTAACAAACTTTTTGTAATTTTTCCCGGTTCTTGACATGTTTTACTTGGATACAGCGTGCTTGTTTTTTTTTTTTCAAATAGGTTTACTGCAACCGAGTAAGAATATGTGTGAAATTAAGAAAACTTCTTTTGTCATCTGTAAGTTTTTATAAAAGACAAACATTTATATAACATGTCAAAGGATTTAATATTGAATGATAGAGAAATAACAACAGTGTCAAGTCTACGTGCGGCGTTATAATGCACGAAAAATAACTCGGTTTGGCTAAGGTTGCCTCCATTAAACAAACCATATGGCGCCAAGAAATCACAACATTTCGGCCGTACTGCACCGCAGTCAGCTGAGCCATTTCGGTACAAATCAATAGAAAGCTTGCTTTCGGTTTCATTCGCTGCTAAATAACAAAAGTTTTATGTCTGATCATGTAAAACAGCTTTCGAGATATTGGTATTTTAACTTATTGGGAATTTCAGCATCATATTATGGGAAATTCTTTCTCCAAAATTGGGAAAAAAAAGATGCTTTTTGCAAATGGGAAGTCACCGAATATCAGCCTCTATTATAGAAGGCAAAAATTAAGCCCTGGTATGGATTTCCCCCATTGATAGTTAACAATTAGATCTAGTCCAAGTTTGAAGTAAATACAATTGTAATGACAGATATCATGATATGTCAAAGATATCATGATATGTCAAAGTGTTTGCCACTCGTCAAAACTCGGCCGAACCACATGATCTTATACATGGCGCGCCACAGTCAGTCGTTTAGCAACGACATAAACAACTTCGATGAAGTTATTCACATCTGTCTATCTGTCGGTGAAAACTTCAATCGGGATTGATAAACCACGTTAAAAATGAATGTACGAACTGTTTGTCAACTGAAATATAGTTAGAAAGATTTCAATAGAAAATTGAAACTCAAGTTTTCTTTTTTAAGAGGAGCCTTACAATTTTCAGAACGGTAAACCAGCGTATTTCCGGGTGTAAAATGTACCGATCTGGTGCATATCAATCCACCAGATACAGCCGAGGGATTTGATGGCTCCCATCACTCGAGGTATGCCAAATGAGTGTTTGCATGACTAGAAGAGGCAGACAACTCGAGGACTAATACAATACCTTAATTTTTTCTTCAAAGCTATAGAACAAATTTTATTTACAAATTTATGCTGCAATTAGATAATGACCTTTTCCTTTTCTCTTTGCCACTAAAAAAGCAGCCATTTCAAATTCTAAATCGGTTGAATTGCTGGACTTTCAAAATCTTTAAGTTCCCTAGATCTGCTTTGTACAAGAATGTTCCTAGAGTCATTAGTTACAAATTTGCGTCATAAATTTTTACTATTTTCCAATATGCAGAAAAAACAAAACAGGGAAATGTGGAGTTACAGAAATCCCTAGCTTGAAAATTAATTCCATCTTCTGGGAGCATAAATCATTCATTTATTGTGCATTTGATTACTGAAGCACTGAAAGTTTTCATCCATTGTGGGATGGATGATGGGTCCGTTGCCAGAGTGATTATGTGCAAAATTACAGTTGACTGATGTTTATCTTTCCCTTTTTTTGTTTAGCCCTTTACCGCACAATTTTGACTCGGGATGGAAGCCTTTTAAAAAACATTGTGGGAAAAGGAGAAAATGCTGGTAACCAGCATTTTCTCCTCTTCCCACAATGTTTTCTACCCTATCAAAGAAAAATTGCACCATTTCAGCCACAATGAAATTGTCGTCCACAAATGTTTCAATTTGGACAAGGCTAAAATTCTTTCGTCTAATACAGGGTTAACCCTTAACCACACTACCCAGACGTTTAACGCCCAGGAAGAATGCTTTTGAAAACATAATGGGAAAAGGAGAAAATGCTCACAAATTTTTCTGGCCTGTGAAAGACAAATTTCGAATTTTTCATAACATTTGATTTGTTGTCTGAAATGTTTTCAGTTTGGACAAAGGTAAAATTTTGTCATCTGGTAAAGATTAAACCCTTTACTAGACCACAAAATTTTATTATCTTGTTCATACTGAAAGCGGCTGCAGATGACAAACTACCATTAATGTTTCTAAAATGATAGGATTTGTCTTTTAAAATGCAAAAAAACATTGTGGAAACAGGAGAAAATGCTGGTTACCAGCATTTTCTCCTTTTTCCACAAAGTTTTATAAAGCCTTCTTTTCAGGATCGTTCAAGCTTCAGATTTCTTGGTGCAGAGTTAATTTCAATATGGATTCTATTCTGCAAATTTTTTTTCAAAGCATGGAGGAAGATGTAGGTATATGCAGTTTACTTGCAGCAAAGTGGTACTGAACATTGCAGACTCAAGATGAGACTGCAGAATCCATACAGTCTAATCTTGATCCACAATGTTTGGAAAAGCTATTCAAGTTAAGCACTTGAGGAGTTAAAACTTAAGCTTATAGATTGATATAAGGTTTATATATACTTCCTACAAATTTATGACGTCTCGAAATAAAGATGAGATATTGCAAATGCTGGAGAGTGCACATTATGCAAATCTGCAAACTTCAAACATCATGATCACATGCTACTGTCTAGTAAAATCCTAGTATTTCATGCTTTTTGGTACTTTATCGAGAAATTATGGCAGATAATGGTTTGATGTTTCATGGTTACGACCAGTGAAAACTACTGATTTCGTATTTTCTAACTCTTCAGTTGAAGGCGGAAACAGTAGTTCCCACGCAGAAGTTACCTAGGTAAACAGCACGCGCAATTCCAACCAGATGGAAATATGACGTAATTTATGTGCACTTACATTTCTTGGGCTTTACATAATATTATAATACCTTGTTATGTGGAGGGGGTATGCCATAGGAAATTACTGAAAATAACAGTACTGTACTGGATTTTGACAAAAGTTCCCACAAAAAAGGGGCTAGAAGCATGAAATAAATATAAAATTTGTCTTCTTCTGTCAAAATCAAAATTTATTTCACCGAGTGAACATCATCAGTAATATTTTCACCTGTGGCTGCATGCCACAAGTGAAAATATTACCAATTATGTTCACTCTATGAACTGATTTTTGATCTTTCACTGAAAAACACAAATATCCTCTATGTATATTATTGCCATGCATTCAGGTTCTGTAATTCACTTGTAACTTCCATCCCAGGACTAAACCAGAACACCACACTTGGATGCCTATGCTTGGCTACAGGTGCTTGATTTTCAGTGAAAATTCTATGTTGAAAAAGGAGCAAAGTGTCAAAAATACTTTGATGGTTACTTGCCCTTGATGTATGGGTTCCCCTTTTGATAGTAATTTACAACTTGTCCAAGTTTGAAGTAAATATCTTAAGTAGAGATGTTATAAAATATCAAAGTTTTTGCACGAAGATGACGCAGACAGCAACAGGGCTATGACAGTAACTCGACATATTCTTCAAAAACAGCCCAGCTAAAAATGTCATCATCATCACAAAATAATGAGTGGGTTGAAATGGCTTACATTTAATGGAATACCACTATGGTCCACCTACATGGATTTGAAGTAGCAGGTTTAAACACAAGAGGGCCATGATGGCCCTGTATCGCTTCACTGGCTTTCTTAACCCTTTACTACACAAATCAAAGTGATAATGACCCTGAAAGAGAAGGTATTCGAAAACATTGTGGGAAAAGGACAACATGTTGTCAGCCAGTATTTTCTCCTTTTTCCACAAAGTTTCCTACCCAATCAAAGACAGAAATAGTCATTTAAGCTACATTCAATTTGTCTTTTGCAATGGCTTTTAACTTGGTCCAGTAAAAAAAATTGTTGTTTCTTAAACAGTTAAATTAACATATCATGCATTTAATTGGCACTGACAGAGACATACAGCATACATACATCACGTGAGCATAACTATTAGCATCAAAATAAATCACTCTCCCTGAAAACAGAACATTTTCTAAAAAACTCGAATACTTAACTCCAACAATGTATTACTGTGGTTTGATAATCAAGGGAGGTAAATAGTAACAAGCTTTATCTCTTATAAGTTATTTCCCTTGATTACTATTTTAAATTGAAGTCACTATAAAAGCCCATGTTAAACTTGTGATCCCTGAGGCAGGGCCAATTTTGACCACAGGGCTGTAATATGAAGAAACTCGTTAAAGGTCTATTAGATAAAGCTACAGGCAAAATTTGGTAGCTCTGGGTCTTATTGTTTCAGACAAGAAGATTTTCAAAGATTTTCAATATATTTAGTTTTGTTGCCATGGGAACCAGAGTTTTTGAAGGAATTAAATTCTTTCAAGAAATTCTAAAGAGGACAATGGCCGGATCATTTCTTAGAAGTTTCATAAAATTTGGATGGGTAGTTTCAGAGAAGAAGATGTTTGAAATAAAAGTTAATGCATGCATGGACAGATGCAGGCACACACAATGGAGTCCGGGCCATGATATACATGTAAGCCTGCTGGCCTTCGGCCAGTGGAGCTAATAAAAAGAGCTTTTTCTGACTGCTAACTTAGTGTGGAGTAACTTTAAAAGTAAAATAAGTCTGAACAAAACTTTGGCTGCATTTGTGGACAGTACGGACCATGATCAGATTACACAGAATGTGCAGTCTGATTCTGGATCCACAATGTCTGATATTTATAATTCAGGCAAAGAGAGCTTAAAATGGCAAGAAATATCTCAAAAAGCATTTGTTTCCTTTTGTGCCATGCAAAGGTTGACTCTTTACCACACAGTCCCGAGTTTTAACAACTCTGACCGGGAAGGCTTTTGAAAACATAGTGGGAAAAGGAGAAAATGCTGGTAACCAGCATTTTCTCCTTTTCCCACAATGTTTTCTAACCTTTCAGAAACAAATCCAGTCTATTGAGCCATATCTAGTATGTTGTCTGCAAATCCTTTTAATTTGGACCAGTCAAAAATATTTTTGTAAGGTAGAGTTAAAACAATTCTAACCCAAGCTCTGTATTTCCCAGCTCTTTTTGGAGGAATTAGGTGTTGACAAGCATGAGAAAGGATTGTTCAATAAACGTTTATATTCATGAAAGTTTTACTCTAATTTCCTAATAAAACATTGATGTTTTACAACAAATAAAGTTTTATGAAAGTTAATACCGTAGATCAACAGTTCTGATTAAAGTAATTTTATGGTCCTTTATCTCAACATAAATCATGTCGATGCATTTTGTACCATGATTTATGTAATGTGAAAATGAAGGTATTTGTAACTGATATTTCAAAACTCTTTAACGCATTAATTCTTTACCAAACGACAAAATTTTAGACCAGTCAAAATTGAAAGCATTTGCAGACAACGAAATAAATGTGACGCAAAAATTCAAATTTGTTTTGGGAAGAATTTTGAAAACATTGTGGAAAAAGGAGAAAATGCTGGTCACCAGCATTTTCTCCTTTTCTGACCAATTTTTTAAAAGCCTTCTTCCCCAGGGTCGTTACAGACAGGATTATGTTGTAAAGGGTTAACAAACAAATACCACGTTTTAACATGTCTTCAGACGCGGCCTTTTGAAAACACTGAGGGAAAAGGAGAAATTGCTTACAGCAAATAGTTTCTCTTTTTTCAGCAATGTTTCTTACCTTGTCTGCAACAGCTTTGAATTTGAACAATTTTAGAATTTTGTCGTTTGGTTAGACTTAACCCTTTACCAAACAATCCCAAGTTTTAACGACCCAAAGGAAGTAGTCTTTTGAAATCATTCTGGGAAAAGGATAAAATGCTGGTAACCAGCATTCTCTCCTTTTCCCACGATTTTTTCTACCCTTCTGAAAGTCAATTTTTACTTATGACTCGCAATCATTTTGTTGTCTGCAAAAGCTTTCAAAACTGGGAAAGCCTAAAATTGTGTCATTTGGGAAAGAGTAAAAAATACAGTCAATATCTCTTTTTATAAAAATATTATTAGTTTAACCCTTTACCACACAGTCCAGAGTTGTAACAACCCAGAGGAAAAGGCCTTTTGAAAACATTGTTGGAAAAGGAGAAACCAGCATTTTCTCCTTTTCCAACAATGTTTTTTTCTACTCTATCAAAGACAAAATCCGTCACTTGAACTACATTAAAATTGTCATCTGCAAATGCTTTGAATTTAGCACAGTCCACTTTTTTTGTTGTGTGGTAAAGGGTTAACCCTTCACTAGATCACAAAACTTTAGACTGGTCGAAATTGAAGTCATTTTGCAGACAACAAATATTGAATGAGGCTCAAATAATATAATTTGTAATAGAAAGGGTAGAAAACTTTGTGGGAAAAGAAGCAAATCCTGGCAACCAGCATTTTCTCCTTCTCCAATATTGTTTTCTACACTTTCAAAGATAAATCCCATCATTTCAACAACATCTCATTTTTTGTCTCCAAATGATTTACGATGGGCAAGTCTAAAATTTTATCCAGTCAAGACATAAAGTTAGACATCTAAATTTAATACTGTATATCCAATAAACTGGCCATGCTTTGTGAAAATGGGGTTAGATGTATTTGAAAAAAGTATCATCCCAGGTAAGCCTGCTCAGTCAGTATAGGGTGACCTGGATTAAAACTTTTTGTTATTTTCTGCATGTCTAAGGACCATTCTACCTCGTGACTTAGTCGATTGTTAGACACAATGGATTATATAGATCCATAATTACATGATGACTTGCTTGGTATAATGCATCACAGAGATACATTAACTCTTTACCAAACGACAAAATTTTAGACTGGTCCAAATTGAAAACATTTGCAGATGACAACACAAAGGTGACTGAAAAATAAAAGTATATTTTGGGAAGGGTAGAAAACATTGTGGAAAAAGGAGAAAATGCTGGTAACCAGCATTTTCTCCTTTTCCCGCAGCGTTTTCAAAAAGGCTTCTTTCACTGGGTCGTTAAAAGTCAGGATAGTGTGGTAAAGGGTTAAACCCACTACAAGAGAACTGCTCAAATATAAGTCAAGTTTATCTGCTTCAACCTTTACCACACAATCCCAACTTTTAACAACTCTGGGATAAAAGGCTTTTGAAAACATTGTGGGAAAAGGAGAAAATATTGGTAACCAGCATTTTACCCTTTTCACATGCTTCAATGCCTTTCAAAGACAAATCTCATAAATTTGATAATCGGAGTCATAATTTTTTAATTTTTTTGTCTGTAATTCCTTTCATTTCGTAAGAGAGCCAAAAGTTTTGTTGTCTTGAACAGAGAAAGAAAGTGATGAACAAGCTCTGGAAATGCTCTGCAATAATCCACTTACTTGTATCCATACAATTTCCTAGACAGAAACATGACAAAGTCTAGCCAAAACTGCACACATAACAATACAGATCAGTGTCTTGCAGTCAGTTAGATTGATATCGACCTCCCCCGACCCTTTACCGCAAAATCCCAAGTTTTAACGATCCTAAAGAAAAACGTCTTTTGAAAACACTGTGTTAAAAGGAGAAAATGCTGGTAACCAGCATTTTCTCCTTTTCTCACAATTTTTCTACCCTAGCAAAGATAGAAATCATTACTTAGACAATATTTGATTCGTCGTCCGCAAATGTGCTCAATTTCGTCAAGTCCACAATTTTGTCGTTTGGTAAAGGGTTAGCACTATAGCACACAACAAAATTTTGGACTTGTCTACATTCAAAGCAGCTGCAGATTACAAGTTCAATATGGTTCGAATGGTGTTGTTTGCCATTGATAGGGTAAAAAATACAGTTGGAAAAGGAGAAAATGCTGGTTACCAGCATAAATGTTTTTGAAAGCCTTCTTCAGGGTCCCAAAAACTCGGGATTGTGTGGTAAAGGGTTAACTCTTTACCAAAAGACAAAACATTAGACTTGACCAAATTATTGACATTTGCATATCACAAATCAAGTGTAGCTTAAATAATTGTACTAGTCTCTTAAAATATAGAAAATATTGTGCGAAAAGCAGAAAATGCTGGCTACCAGCATTTTCTCCTTATGCTACAATGTTTTCAAAAAAGGCTTCCTCCTAGGGGTTGTTAAATTTCAGAATTATTTGGCAAAGAGTAAATTGATCAATAAGGCTTTTCTGGAAGAGATAGAAGTAGCCATTTATCAAAATGCAGCCATCCAATGACCAGTCTACAGGTCGCCTGAACCCCTATATACCACTTCACCTTTTACAACACAATTCCGAGTTTTAACAACTTCTAGGAAGAAGGTGTTTTTTTTTTTTTTAAGCATTCCAGGAAAAGGAGAAAATGATTTTCTCCTATTCTGACAATGTTGTCTGACCTTCCAGAAACAAATTTCAATTTTTGAATCATATCTATTTTGTCATCTGCAAATGCTTTTAAATCGAACAAGTCCAAAAGTTTGTTGTTTGGTAAAGAGTAAAGTCTCAAGGTCTGCATCATCACTGCAACTTGGAATTCGGTCAATTGGTCAATCATATTTGTCTGCAACTGCTGGGAGTATCAATTTATCATACTGCAGTCATCTAACGGTCAGGTCAGTCTATCGGTCATGGTGGTCAGCTACCGGGTCTAAATTGGTTATTACTGGATTCCGTTACAGGCATATTACATTTATGTAACTCAATTTCTCCTTTTCCCAAAATACTTCTAAAGATTTTCTGAAATAAAAAGCTTTCTCTACATCATATACTACTAAATTAGCTCTGGCTTTTTTACCTCTGGCCTTATTACCTATGGCTTTTTTACCGTTTTACTTCTGGCTTTTTTACCTATGGCCTTTTTACCTATGGCCTTTTTACCTATGGCTTTTTGTACCTCTGGCTTTTTTACCGCACACCAGAAAAGTTATTGTAACTGAAAAGGCATTGTGACATTTTGTCCAACTGTTCTGCTATGAATCAATAGGTCTCTTCAACCTATTCCAAACTGGCCTGAGTTTTGACTACCCTGAGGTAGAAGACTTTTGAAAACAATGTAAGAATAGAAGAAAATGCGGTTGCCAGCTGTTTTCTATCCTTTTTTGAGAAGAATGCTGACAAATGCTATCATTTGAGCCACCTTTAACCCTTTACCACACAATGACGCCTTTTAACGCCCCTGAAGAAGAGGCCTTTTGAAAACATTGTGGGAAAAGGAGAAAATGCTGGTAACCAGCATTTTCTCCTTTTCCCACAAAGTTTTCTACCCTATCAAAGGAAAGTTGCGTCATTTGAGCCACTATGAAATTGTCGTCTGCAAATGCTTTCAATTTGGATAGGTCTTTAATTTTGCCGTGTGGTAAAGGGTTAATTTCTTGTCTGTATACAAGCTTTTACTGGACAAGTCTGGAATTCTGTCCTGGCATGGTGAAAAGTTACGGTAATGTCATAATGTGTCATAGAGAAGAATATATTTTTATTATAGGCATCCAACTTTTTAATTATAATATATTTCTAATTACTTATTATGTAAATTTCAGACTGAGTCAAACAGGAAAACAATATACACATATGAGATTTATAAAAAAAAAAAAGTAGAAATAGAACACAAAAAGAAACAAGAAATGCAATTATTGATCATTGGCTATTCATTTCATTTGAAGCAATGTTACCATGATTCCTTTCCTTTATGTTAGGACTGAAACAGATTACAGCCCCATATCAATGTGTATCAACTTCTAATGTTAGTACAAATGATTTCCACTTCGTTTGACACTTTACTTACAAAACAATCCAGTGTTATAACAACCCTGAGGGAGGAAGCCTTTAGAAAACATAATGGGTAAAAGAGAAAATAATGGTAACCCACATTTTCATTCTCATTTTCACACAATGTTTTCAGAACCTTGTTCTTCAGGGCTGTTAAAACATAGGATTGTTTTATTAAAGTTAAGTACAACAAAGATCATAAGTTACTAACATGTTACAATCTACTGTACTTATATATTTCAATAAAGACTGTACCAAAAGTTAGTAAGAGTTTTGTTTTTAGAGATTTCATAATTATGTGTAAATTGAAAGAACAGCCTAAGACATGTGTTCAAAACATTACATAATTACTGTAAAAAACTGTTAAAATACTTAAAACATTGGCCTACCTTCTGCTACAACCACTGCAACAGTTGTATACAACCATCCAATTTGCCCTTTCCGTACAAAATACAAAATATATATCTATTCCATTAAAGATGTGAATTCTCAAGTCAATTATCTACATATTGAAAATCTATACATGATCTGCAAAGCTAACACTAGATCCTCTATAATGTGCTAATGGAACTATTTTTCATTATCATTTATTATTTACAGTAGGAAAAGAATCATTATATTTCCTGAATCACATCATCAATAACCAAAGAAATGACCTGTTGTTCTGCCATGTGGTGAACTGGTTTTAACCCTTTACAAGAAAATTTTATACATGTTCCAAAACATTGCAGGAAAAGGAGAAAATGCTGTTTACCAGCTCATTTTCTCCTTTTTCTGCAATGTTTTCTGAATGTCTCTTTTCCCACAATGACTTCAAAAACCATCTATCTTAAGGTTCATAAAAGTATCCTCAGGGTCGTCAAAACTTGGGGTTGTTTGGTTATAGGTTAACACTGGGCTACAGTTCTTTGTATGACATGTTCAGTGTGCCTATGTTTTCCAGCTTGGCTGTTTTGACCATATATCTCCTCTTACTAAACAATCCTGTTTAAACTACCTGGGGGAAGATAGCTTGTGAAAACATTGCGGAAAAAGGATAAAATGCTGGTACCCAGCATTTTCTTTTCACCCAATGTTTTCTAGCCTCTACAGAACAATTCCCACCATTTCAGCAACAGGGCTTTTGAAACATTGTTGAACAAGAGCGGCAAATTGTCGCAAGATACGCCCGTCCCACCGCCAGTTGTCAAGGGGGGATAATAATCGTAAAGGGCAGGCAATGCAACAAACATGTTTACCAAGTCTCAAGTCAATTCCACTTGAGGTGACAAAGTTCCATTCCAGACAAGCAAGAAATACTGTAAAAATGAAGATCAAAGGGGAATTACTCGAAATCCGCACTAGGTAGCGTTATTGTTCTTGCGCACAGTACTCCGTAATATTGCAACAAACATGCATACCAAGTTTCAAGTCACTCTGACTTGAGATGACAAAGTTATATTCTGGACAAGCAGAAAATGCTGTAAAAATGACGATCAAAGGGAAATAACTCAGACAGCATGAGGTAGAGTTATGGTTCTTTCGCACTGCACTCCGTATTATTGCAACGAACACACATGTCAAGTTTCAAGTCAATCGGACTGGAGATTACAAAGTTATATTCCAGACAAGCAGAAAATGCTGAAAAAATGACGATCAAAGGGAAATAACTCAAAGACAGTACGAGGTAGAGTTATGGTTCTTTCGCAATGCACTCCGTATTATTGCAACAAACACACATGCCAAGTTTCAAGTCGATCAGACCGGAGATAACAAAGTTATGCTCCGGACAAGCAGAAAATGCTGTAAAAATGACAAAGGGAAATACCTCAAAGACAGCACGAGGTAGAGTTATGGTTCTTTCGCACTGCACTCTGTATTATTGCAACAAACACATATACCAAGTTTCAAGTCAATCGGACTGGAGATGACAAAGTTATATTCCAGACAAGCAGAAAATGCTATAAAAATGACGATCAAAGGGAAATAACTCAAAGATAGCACGAGGTAGAGTTATGGTTCTTTCGCACTGCACTCTGTATTATTGCAACAAACACATATACCAAGTTTCAAGTCAATCGGACTGGAGATGACAAAGTTATATTCCGGACAAGCAGAAAATGCTGTAAAAATGACGATCAAAGGGAATAACTCAAAGATAGCAAGAGGTAGAGTTATGGTTCTTTCGCACTGCACTCCATATTATTGCAACAAACACACATGCCAAGTTTCAAGTCAATCGGACTGGAGATGACAAAGCTATGCTCCAGACAAGCAGAAAATGCTGTAAAAAATGACTATCAAAGGGAATAACTCAAAGACAACATGAGGTAGAGTTATGGTTCTTTCGCACTGCACTCTGTATTATTGCAACTAACACACATGCCAAGTTTCAAGTCAATCGGACTAGAGATGACAAAATTATGCTCTGGACAAGCAGAAAATGCTGTAAAAATGATGATCAAAGGGAAATAACTCAAAGACAGCATGAGGTAGAGTTATGATTCTTTCGCACTGCACTCCGTATTATTGCAACTAACAAACATGCCAAGTTTCAAGTCAATCGGACTGGAGATGACAAAGTTATGCTATGGACAAGCAGAAAATGCTGTAAAAATGACGATCAAAGGGAAATAACTCAAAGACAGCACGAGGTAGAGTTATGGTTCTTTTGCACTGCACTCCATATTATTGCAACAAACACACATGCCAAGTTTCAAGTCAATCGGACTGGAGATGACAAAGTTATGTTCCGGACAAAAACTGGACACTGCCTGCCAACCCACCCGCCCGCCATGGGTGATCCCATAATACGTCCCGTCTTTGACGCGTGTATAATAACTCAGAAATTAAGTAAGCAAGAGTTATGATTCATTTGTACTGCACTCCCCCTTAATGAGATCTATCCACCCATGAAGTTTCATAACCGTAGCTAGCATAGTTTTGGAGATATGCTTTGGACAAAATTCAAGTATGAATATAAACAAAGGGAAATAACTCAAAAATTAAGTAAGCAAGAGTTATGATTCCTGTGCACTGCACTCCCCCTTGATAAGATCTATTCACCCGTGAAGTTTCATAACCTTAGCTAGTATAGTCTTGGAGATATGCTCCAGACAAAATTCAAGTATGAAAAACAACAAAGGGCAATAACTCAAAAATTAAGGAAGCAAGAGTTATGATTCCTGTGCACTGCACTCCGCCTTGATGAGATCTATCCACCCATGAAATTTCATAACCGTAGCTAGCATAGTTTTGGAGATATGCTCCAGACAATGAATGGGGACGCCGCCCACCCGTCCCCCCGCCACGGGTGATCCCATAATACGTCCCGTCTTCGACGGGCATATAAAAAGGAGAAAATGCTGGCAACATTTTCCACACTATCTGCTACCCTTTAACTCTTTACCACATGACAAAATTTTGGACTGGTCCAAATGAAAGCATTTGCAGACGACAAAATAAATATGACTCAAATACTGAAATTTGTTTTGGGAAGGGTAGAAAACATTGTGGGAAAAGGAGAAAATGCTGGTTACCAGCATTTTCTCCTTTTCCTACAATGTTTTGAAAAGGCTTCTTCATCAGGGTCGTTAAAATTCGGGATTGTGTGGTAAAGGGTTAAACAACAAATCCCATTCTTTGAGCTCTCACTGCACATTATAATTGTTTAGATAATGGCACTGGCCACTGCAATACAACTAATGTTAAAAACACCATTTACACCATACCAACCAAACCAAACCATCATTACAGCCACATTAAAAATGTTATCTGCAAATTCTTTAAATTCGGACAAGGCTAAAATTTTGCCATCAAGTATAACTGTTCACCAAAAGACAACATTTTTTACTGGTCCAATTTGAAAGTATTTGCAGGCAACTACTTAAGGTCTACAGCCCCTTACTCTCATATTAAAAGAGGGAAGCTGCCGAGATTGGCCAAATAGCCTTTACGAAAACATCAATATTACATGATATTTACCGATGAGTTAGTGAGACTAACTCTACGGCCCGTAACTCTCATATTAAAAGACGGAAGCTGCAGAGATTGGCCAAATAGCCTTTACAAAAACGCTGATGTTTAGCAATGAGTTAGGGGCCATAGATCTTAATATAGCTTAAATGATGGTATTTGCTTACAAAAGGGTAGAATACTGTGAGGGAAAAGGAGAAAATGCTGGTTACCAGCATTTTCTCCTTTCCCACAATGTTTTTAGAGCCCTTTTTCTTGGGACTGTTGAAACTCCAGATTGTTTGGTTAAAACATATACACACTCAAAAACAACATGATGACATTCTTGCTAGAGACCACTGTTGCATTCTGTATCTAAAGGCATGGAAATCAATATTCTGTGGTTTATATGCATCAAGGGACATTTCACTCAAACTCTGCTGCCAAAACACCGAGAGAAATAGCAGACAACTTCATCCCTATCCCTCTGCCAAACGATCTCTTGTACTAACAACTGTTGTTATGTTTTCAATCATGTTTTTTGTGGTACCAGATTAGCCAAGCCGCAATAGCTCAGTCAGTAGCGTACAGGACTTGAGAACAGGGGGTCCTGGTTCCACCCAAGCTCGGCCAATTTCTTTTCAAGGATTGATGATAGTCATTGCGACAGGATTCATTCCTCTCTAACCGCTGACTATTGTTTTTACGATGGTTATGTGGGAAGCTGCAGCCAGTGGCTTGGAAAGAATGTTGTGCTGAGTGCTGGTAAAAGAAAATCCAGGGAAGCAGGAATAGGTGCATTAGCTGCTGCAATAAAACTGAAAAATGTTGAAAATGGCAGTAAACACCATACAATCAATTAATCATTAACCAGATTACCTGCCAACCCTTTACCAAACAATCCCTGTTTTTAACAACTCTGAGGAAAACAGCTTGTGAAAAATTGTGGGAAAAGGTAACCAGTATTTTCTCGTTTACAACAATGTTTTTCTTAGCCTGTCAAAACAAATTCCATTTTTCTAGCCACTTTAAATTTGTTGTCTGCAAATACTTTACACAAGGTGAAAGTTTTATTGTGTATTGTGTTGTAAAGAGCTAAATTATACTATTCAAGGAATATGTTTTTAATTAATAAGCTTCTGCAGGTGATAGTGTTAAAAAAACATTGGAGGGAATAAAAGCTACTGGGACTATTAAAATATGTAAAAAATTAATTGCTAGCTGCATCAAAGTCTACCAAAAAGCTATCAAAAAATCTATGTGCTGATGAAAGGATAAAAAGCCCTACAAGTTGCCTTGTTAGCACTATGCAGGGGCATAACCAGGGGTTTAGAATCATTACGCACTCCAAATCAAGAGTGCTGGTTCATCCTTAGGCTAGTTAGTATGAAGCAATGTGCTTTTGTGGACAGCACAGATCAAGATCAGACTGTACAAAATGTGTACTTTCAAATACAGTGAGATTTTCCATCTAAAAGAAGTAAGATAGAATCATAAAATTTGGCTTCTTACTACCAATTGGAAATTTTCATGTCTAGAGCAGTTTTAGGTTTAATCATGAAGTTGTTCTATGGAGTGATAAAAGAATTTTTCACCTGTCCCCTTTTTATCTGCATTAAGTACTTGCATATTGTGTGTTATGGACAATACATCTTTGTTAGATAGCTCTTGCATAAAAACATAAAGAAACACTGGGAATGCATGTGTGGTTACAGCGGATACTGTATAACACTTGTTGAGATTCTCCAAGAATGCATGTGCATGTACTTTATAACACTCATAGAGAAACCACAAGAGAGTATGTGTGGTTGCAGTGGATACAGTATAACACACTTTGAGAAACCCCTATAAAGCATGCGAGGTTGTCATTGATACTGTATGACACTGGCAGAGAAACCCCATGAATACATGTGTGTTTGCTGTCAATACTGTATAAAACCAATACCGACACCCCAAGAATGCATGTGTGGTTGCAGTGGATAATGCAATTAACTTGTACAGATACCCTAAAAATGCACTGGTGGTTGCACTGGCTTGTGATTAACCTAAACTTACAGAGTCCCTTCTACAACTAGAGTTGGTATTTTAAGGCCAGTGCAGATCGAGATCAAACCCCACAAAAAATTCAGACTTCGAAAAACTTTGCGAGAAACAGCGAAAATGTAGACAATCACCATTTTGTCTTTTCCACAATTCCTTCAACCCTTTCATGTCTTAGCCTTATTTGATTTGTTGTTTACAAGCCATTTTGTTGACTGCAAGTCATTTTGGACTGGACTAGGTCTAAAACAAAAATAAATACTTGAACATCCATCACAAAACTGTCAAAATGATTTCTTTAGAAAAATGAGAGGATGTGAAATTCTTAAGTAGTTTCCTGTATCAGGAGTTTTATATGCAAAAATAACAAGATAATATCTTGTCTATTTCTAACATCAGTTAACTTTATAGCTCATAGATCTGTTACATTAGGTCTACATGGACATGATTTTTAACAAGACAAAGAGGCTAAGATTGTTAGATTGTGACTTGTGAACAACTTTTCCACAGCAATACAATTTGCAAAAATTTGCATATTGCAGACTCTTTCCTAACTGCATTTGTCACTTGGTATTGCAATACTTTGTGGAGTAAGAGTCAATACCCTAATCTCTTTTCCACACAAGGACATTCAAAACTGGTCAAAATGGAAAGCATTCGCAGACAGGAAACTAAATGTGGCTAAAAGTATTGAATTTGTTTTGGAAAGGGTAGAAAACACTGTGGGAAAAGGAGAAAATGCTGGTTACCAGCATTTTCTCCTTTTCTCACAGTGTTTTCAAAAGCTTATTTTTGGGATTGTATGGTAAAGGGTTAAAAATCTTCTCTATTTTTATACTGTCAACATTATCAGGGGCCATCTCTTTGCCTTCAGGTTGACAAGGACACTGTGTCTTTGGCTACCTATGCTGAAGGTGTAGATCAGCATCAAACTATTCAGCAAGTTTGACCACCAAACTACAATAAACAATACAAGCCCCAGTAGCTCAGTTGATAGCATGCAGGACTTGAGAACAGGAGGCAGGTTTGATCCCTGGCTTGGCCAATTTCTTTTCAAAGATTGATGACAGTAAGCGCAACAGGATTTATTCCTCTTCCACCGCTGACAATTGTTTCAACGATGGTTAAGAGGGAAAGCAGCCATTGGCTTGGAAAGAAAACTGTGCCCGGTAGTAGTAAAAGAAACTCTACGAAAGCATGGATAGGTGCACTTGCCGCCACGATGTAACTGAAATAATGTTGAAAACGGCGTTAAGCACCATACAATCAATCAATAAACAGTATGTAGTCTAAGGTTCTTCAAGATGGCTTGAAATTACAATAATTTGGTAATTTTCACTGCCTGATAATTTCCATTTTCTTTCTTTGGTAACTCTTTACCACATGGGAAAAATTGGAAAATGTAGGCTTGTCCAAATTGAAAGCATTTGCAGAGGATAATTTAAAGTTGACTCAAACGTTAAAAATTTGTCTTTTAAGGGGAGAAAACATTGTAGGAAAAGGAGAAAATGCTATTTACTAGCATTTTCTCCTTTTCCCAGAATGTTTTCGAAAGGCTTCTTCCTCAGGGTAGTTAAAAGTCAGGATTGTGTAGTAAAGGTAAAGGGGCAGACACCTTGCGCAGTGACCAAAGCCGATTTTAAAATTCATGGACAAAGAGGTATTTGTTTAACTCTTTACTATACAACAAAATTTTTGACTTGTTCATTGAAAGCTTTTGCAGATGACAAAGTCAATGCGGGTAACATGGTTGGATTTACATTTGAAAAACATTGATACACAGCATTTTCTCCTCTTTCCACTATGTTTCAAAAAGCCTTCTTTCTCAGGATCACTAAAACTTGGGATTGAGTGGTGAAGTGTTAAACGAAAAGTGTTTGTAAATAAAATTGGTCTGAAATGACAATGTACTGGTATGAGAATCCAATTCATCCTTGATCTAAACGAGAAACTTTCATGATAGCATTTGATACCATTTTTAACATATTCAGAAAATGCTCATTTGGGCCTTTTCCCCATCAACCCTTTACCACACAATCCCGAATTTTAACGACCCTGAGGAAGAAGCCTTTTGAAAACATTGTGGGAAAAGGAGAAAATGCTGGAAACCAGCATTTTCTCCTTTTCCCACAATGTTTTCTACCCTATCAAAGACACAAATCACCATTTTATCTACGCTCAATTTGTCATCTGCAAATGCTTTAAAGTAACAATAAAGGCCAAAAGTAAACAAAGTGGGTGTTTAAATGCATTTGAGTTTTATCATAAAAGTATGTAAATTATTGTGAAGATGACAATCTGTCATTGTATGGTCAGTCCAAAATTAATGTTAGTTGCTGACAGAGAAATTAATTTCAAAACTAGGTTAAAATCTGCCAGGTAGCTGTGTCTTTCGTTTACTTTTTTGCCTGATTTTAAAATTCTTTTTTTCTGCTAGCGACTAACATATGGCCCGTCCTCACGATAACAGACTGTCATTTCCACAATATTTTTCATACTTTTACATGGTATGATTTAAATTCAAATGTATCATGACACCTGCTTTGATATTTTGGCCTTTACTGGGCCTTTAATTTGGTTGCGTCTAGAATTTTGTCATTTGGTAAAGAGTTAAGCATCTAACTTTTTACTATTCTCTGTTCAGCACATGTGGCAAAGACCAGTAGTGCAGTCGGTTGCATACAGGACTTGAAACCAGGGGGTCGCTGGTTCTAATCCCAAGCTTATTGGTTTCTGCTGTTTTCCATGTACGCTGTTCATATTCCCAATGTGTTGGACCAGCTTTACATTGACACAGAGGGAACTTGGCCTAGTGTGACTGGGGTTAATTAGCATGCTTGATTTTGGAAAGAGTTTGAACCCCTGGTAAACCCCTTACAACAAAATCTCGAGTTTTACCTACCTAGAAAAAGTCTTTCAAAAACACTGGGGGAAAAGGAGAAAATGGTCACCTGTCAGATGCATATCCTATCATTTGAACCATAATTATTTGTGTTGTCAGCTACATAAAAGTTTGCTTTCAGTTTGGACAAGTCTTAACATCTTTTTGTGTGGAAAAGAGTTAACCCTTTACCACACAATCCTGACTTTGAATGACACTGAGGAAAGAGGTTTTCGAAAACATTTTGGGAATAGGAGAAAACCAGCATTTTCTCCTTTTTCAAAAATATTTTCTAGCACTTCCCAAAACAAATTTCAATTTTTGCGTCACATTTATTTTGTGGTCTTCAAATGCTGTCATTTTGGACTAGTCTAAAATTTTGCTGTTTGGTAGAGTAAAGCCCCTGTCAAACATCACTATTCATGGTATTAAAAATTACGTTTTTAGGTCTTGAAAGGATTCATCGGCCAGTGCGACTTATATACATAATTCATATGAAATAATAAAACAGGCTTATCTATAAAGAAATTTGATGAACCTGTGAACCTATTATGCTAGAATTTTGACAGTTATTACAGTCCAACACTAACTGGCTACTTTAAGCCTTTACCACACAATTCCAACTTTAACCTTTTACCAAAAAGTTTATGACTGAACCAAGTTGAAAGCATCTGCAGATGACATATCACATGTAGTTTAAATAGTGATTTCTGTACTTGATTGGGTAGAAAACATTGTGGGAAAAGGAGAAAATGCTGGTAACCAGCATTTTCTCCTTTTCCCACAATGTTTTCAAAAGCCTTCTCTGTCAGGGTCGTTAAAACTCGGGATTGTGTGGTAAAGAGTTAAACAAACCGGAGGTAAAAGGGATTAGAACACAGTGTGAGAAAAGGAGAAAATGCTGGTAACCAATGTTTTCTACCCTTTCTGATACAAATCCCATCATTTGAGTGTTATTTTGTTTGTCATCTGCAAATGCAACGAAAATGCCCCAGTCTAAAATTTTATCTTTTGGTAAAAAGCTACTATCAAATTTATGGATGTTTTTTTGAAAATCAGGAATACAATACTACTTAGTCTCAATAATGAGATGATACAGTGGGTTTTTTTTTTTATATTTGGACATTTATTGTGCACTGTACTGTCTCAAGTCCATTGTAAATTTTCCGGTAGCAAAGATAGAGCGCTATACTGACTTTCTGTTTATTCCGTTTAATCTGTATTGCAGCGAAATACAACTAACTTTTAGTAACAATCATGACGAAGACAAATTATTAAACCTTTCATTACCTAAAGAGATTGTAGAATTCATTTATAACATGTAAATCTCAAAAAAAAAACACTGACAAAATTTATCGTGTGTGGCAGCCATTTTGTGTGTTTTTGGGAACATAAACAACTCGAGTAACAGATGAAATGCACGGTTTTCTCTTATGTTCAGTATTTAAATTGAAAATATTTGTATTTCAAACAAAGGATTATTAAATACGCATTTTTAGCAACGAGTATGTTTAAATCCTAGTTTTGTGCTCTATATGTGAAATAATGAGAGTTAAAACTTGCACACAAAATCTGTGTGGAGCTTTCAACTGATTTTGTCTTGATCGTCCCTGTGCCCAGAGGTGACCAGCCAGAAAGTAACATCGCATTTGGGGACAGTTATCTGTACTACAATACTACTATGTATGAATTTCTAATATTCATACAACAAATATTGTAATATAAGACACCTCTGTTTACGATATGAATTCTGTTTTAAGATGTCCCATCCCTTTCCTAAACAATCCCATGTTTTATGACTCTGAAAAAGAGACTAAGAAAACATAGTGGAAAAGGGGAGAATGCTGGTAATCATTAATTTTGTCTTTTCTCCTTTTCCCACTTTTTTCCAACTCTAAGGGTAGAGTTGTCTCCAGCGGTGATATTTCACTTTCTATCTCATATTGTTTTACATTATTTATGTAATTCTGTGTCAGAGTTGACAGTATTGATATATTTTGTCTGGATACATAAATATTCCGATATTTCTTCGATCAAAATGTCTTTGATAAACCAAGAAATGTCAGCAATCTGTAAATCTCTAGGACAGACTTTGTTGTATAATGTGGGTTTTAGTTTTTTTTTTTTCAAGTTCTATCGCTTCAGCCAGTACACTTTCCCATGCACATTCCTGAGTTTCTTTAGCTAGTGCCTTAACCCTTTACCACACGGCAAAATTTTAGACCTGTCCAAATTGAAAGCATTTGCAGACGATAATTTCATAGTGGCTCAAATGACGCAACTTTTCTTTGATAGGGTAGAAAACTTTGTGGGAAAAGGAGAAAATGCTGGTTACCAGCATTTTCTCCTTTTCCCACAATGTTTTCAAAAGGCCTCTTTTTTAGGGGCGTCAAAAGGCGTCATTGTGTGGTAAAGGGTTAAATTGTGTTAAACAATTGTTCCAGGGCATTGGCTGTTATTCCACAGGACTAAAGCTGAAAAAAGTCTCAGTTTCAAGACAGTACTGAATTCCACCATAAAAAGCACTTAACTGTTTACCAAACAACAAAATTTTGGACCGAACCAAATTGAAAACATTTGCAGACTACAAATTAAATGTTGCTAAAATGATGATTTCTGCCTTTGGTAGGGTAGAAAACATTGTTTTAAAAGGAGAAAATGCTGTTTACCAGAATTTTCTCCTTTTCCAACAGTGTTGACAAATGCCATCTATTTCGAGGTCGTTAAAACTCGGGATTGTGTGGGAAAGGGTTAATTCCACAATAAAAACTCTTGTCAGCATTCAGAAAGAATTTTGGATGGATGAAGATTCCACCTCACAAAAATTGAGGCTATATTCAAAATTCATTCTAAATACTCTTCAAATCCAGAGTCCAAGGCTATGGTAAGCCATCCGATTGGCTCAGACACCAAGCCCTGTATTCACCAAATCTTCTAAAAAGCTTTCTTAGACTAATGCCACATTCTGAAAGTAACACCATTTTTGATTGGCTAAATCAGAATTTAACGATTCAGCCAATGAGAAATTCTGTTACATTGAAATTTAGAAAATTCTTCAGAATAAGACTGAGAATGTTTTCTTCACGCCTAAGTCTTTACCACATGATAAAATTGTAGACTTATCCAAATTGAAAGCATTTGTAGACAACTGTTTAAATAATTAAGTTACATGATGGAATTTGTCTTTGATAGGGTTTGAAAACATTGTGGATAAAGGAGAAAATGCTGGTTACCATCATGTTCTCATTTTCCCACAATGTTTTCAAAAGGCTTCTTCCTCAAGGTTGTTTAAACTCGACATTGTGTAGTAAAGGGTTAAGACTGTTTGATGAATATGGATAGAAGTTTTAGTCCATTTTAGAATTCAGAATTGGAACAATCTAGTATACAAATACATTTTTGGCTGGTTGGTGATTATGGGCCCTGTATTAAATTGATGGATTGATTTTATGCTGTTTAACACCGTTTTCATCATTATTACAAAAAGTGGCTAGTGCGCCTATACATGCTTTCCTGAAGTTTCTTTTCCCCGTACTTTGCACAATATTCTTCCAAAGCCACTGGGTGCTTTCCCACATAACTATCATCAAAACATTGATCAGCAGCAAGAGAAGAATGAATCCAGTCACAATGACTATCATTCTTGAGTCCTGTACGCTACCGAAAGTGCTATCACGGCTAGGCCCCTGAATTAAAAGAGTGTCAGTGTATAACTGACAATGTCTAGACTAAGCCATTTGATTATCCATTATTTATGATATTCTGTGTTTTACTTGACAAACAAAATGTGTTCTGTCTGAATGCATGAATATTCTGTTCTTATAAGCTTTTTGATACATCTGAAATATCTTTGATAAAAAAGGGAAAACTATACATCTATTTAAGAAGAAGCCTTATAGCAATGTTTGATGTTGCTGTAATCATTCTTTATTCTCATAACAAAAAAAAAGCCATTAATAATTATCAATATAGACATCAGTGAATAGAAAAGTTCAAGACAATAATTCACACTTTTAGACAGCAAAACTCACTTTTATGTGCTAATTTAATGGCAATATCAGTCTGAAATTAGGTCCCGGACGTATTATTTCGGCTAGTCAACCCACGGCACAAATGAATCAGACAACACTGTACATACTCTACAACTTTCCATGGTGTAGAAAACATGTTGAAAGACCAGAGCATTGCATGACATTCCCCTTTTTTTGAAATTTAAGCCGAGCCCTAGTAGCTCAGTCGGTAGCGTGCAGGACTTGAGAACAGGGGGTCATGGGTTTGATCCCTGGCTCGGCCAACTTCTTTCCAAGGATTGATAATGGTCATTGTGACAGGATTCATTCCTCTCCCACCACTGTCTCGACGATGGTTATGTGGGAAAGCAGCCAGTGACTTGGAAAGAAAATTGTCCAGAGTACCGGTAAAAGAGACTCAGGAAAGCATGGATAGGTGCACTGGCTGCCACGATATAACTGAAATAATGTTGAAAACAGCGTTAAACACCATACAATCAATCAATCAATCAAAATTTAAAGACGTAAGTACAAAAAATGACAAGCTTAGCTGTTTTTCAGTTGTTTTTGAGCCAATACTTTTGGAACCAGAAGACCAACACAACATTTTCTCGTCAGAGCCATTGGCTCTGAATATGAAGTTTCCTACCCATACTTTAGAAAGGTAAAAAGAGATCTGCTCACATTTTGATCTGTTCCCTTGGCCCTTGAAGCCTGCTATCTCATAATTATGAATCCATGTGAGCAAAATGTTCAAATTGTTTTTCGATGATTCAGGTATTAGTACATATAAATAACTTTTATGTCTCTGCAACAGCTTCTCAGCTACTCTTGAGTACTTTGTGGGAAAAAAAGAACAGTTGCTCATTTAAATTTTTCTCAAAATAAATTGAACATCCATAAAAAAAAAACAATTTGTTTCCTTCATTTTCTTTCTCTTTCATGTTGCTTAAAATAAGTATGAATTTTATCATTAGTAACAGAATTCCTGCATAGCTACCCTTCGATCAACAATCCCATGTTCTGACAACCCTGAAAGAGAAGGCATTTAAAAAAAGCATGATCTCTTTTTTCCATGATGTTTACTAATCCTTTCAAAAACAAATCTACCATTGAAGCCTCATTGGAGTCATCTGATGACAAATAAGTCTAAAATTCTGTCCCCTTTAACTCTTTTCTTACCGTTGATGACAAAAGAAGCTTTTGTGGACAGTGTGGATTAAGATCAGACTGCACAGAATGTGCAGTCTGATCTATGATCTACATAGTCCACTCCTTTATTTCAGATCATAATTGAACCGTTCCTTCATCTTGCAGCAGATCTGTATTTGTAGCCTTTAAAAAAGTAAAGATTCTTTATATAGTAGTCAAAGAGTTAACCCGTTACCACACAATCCCGAGTTTTAATGACCCTGTGAAGTAGGCCTTTTGAAAACATTGTGGGAAAAGGAGAAAATGCTGGTAACCAGCATTTTCTCCTTTTCCCACAATGTTTTCTAGACTATCTGATTCAAATCCCATCATTTGTGCTATATAAATTTTGTCGTCTGCAAGTGCTTTCAAATTCGACCCTTCTAAAATATTGTTCTTTGGGAAATTGCCCGAAGGAAACATTATGGGAAAAGGAGAAAATACTTGTACCAGCATTTCAAAGACAAATCTCAACATTAGAGCAACATTTATCATCCCTAAATTCTTTAAGTTCTACAATTTCCACACTTGACTGTATGGTAAATTTAGTTTCTATTATCTGACAGGGGTAGATCAGTAAAAAGATTACAGTGGATAATTTTCTCAACCTCATCAAGGAACAGAATTTCCTGTACATTTACTGATTAGAATGAACTGAATTCCCCTATTTTAAAGAGTAATTAATGCTTCAACTATGAACCTCCTTTTTTATCCATGGCTAAAACCATTTGTCAAATCAAATCTGGCATAAATCACAGAAATCTGAAGTATGTGAGACTTGCTTTAACTCCTTACCTTCTGACAGAAATTTGCAAGCGATGACTCCAACAGTCCTTGCGAAAAGTTTAACCCCACACAATCCATAGTTTTAAAGACTCCAACGTAAAGGACTTTTGAAAACACTGCTGGAAAAGGAAAAAATATTGGTAAGCAGCATTTTCACCTTTTCCCATGATGTTTTCTATGTTTTGAAAGACAAGATCTCAGAACTTTAACCTTGGTCACACCGAGCTAACGGACGAGTAACGGATAAAAAATCATTTTATCCATTCGTGTCCGTTTTATGTCCATTTCTTATCCAGCAAATCCGCTACTTGTCCGGCGATGTCCGTTCCGTGCGGTGGGAAGTTTTGAGCATGTTCAAAACTTTCCACCGGACAAAACGGACAGAGACATGCAAATGATAGACTTTGGATGCATCTGACATGTCACGTGACCGGTACGTTCCTCGTACGTTGGTGTTCGGTACATTTCCGTTCATCGTACGTCGGAAGAACGTTTTGTCCGGTTCTCATGTGTTGCACTTCCATTTTATCCGGTACAAGTCCCTTACTCGTACGGTGATATCCGTTTATAGACCGTTTATTATCCTGTACATATCTGGTAAACGTGCGTTTTTTTCCGTTACATGTGCGGTCATTGTGTGGCTTCTTCGCTCCACACACCGATCGCGTGAGCCTCGAGCAGCAGAGGAGATGAATTTTGTCACCGGATAACCAAATTCTGCATGTTTTTGTCCATTTCCTCCCGTTACATATCCATTAGCCGGTCTGACCAAGCCTTTAGCCACATTCAATATGTCACCAGCAAATACTTTAACCCTTTACCGCACAATGCCGACTTTCAACAACCCTGGTAAAGAAACCTTTTGAAAACATTGTGGGAAAAGGAGAAAATGCTGGCAACCAGTATTTTCTCCTTTTCCCACAATGTTTTCTAGCCTATCAGAGAAAAATTGCACCATTCGAGCCACACTGAAATTGTCGTCTGCAAATGCTTTCAATTTAGACTAGTTTAAAATTTTGTCGTCTGGTAAAGGGTTAAACTTGTTCAAGTCTAAGATTTTGCCATCTGCAGGTTAAGGATTAACAGTCAGATAACAAATACCAAATTATTACTAAAGGCAATTTCTCCTTTTCCTCTTATGTGGTAGAATGGCAACCAGATCTTTTTTTAACCAACAATGTATTTTTTTGCCCCTTCAAAGACAAATCCTGAAAGTTGAGCCACATTTGTCTTTGAAAAGGCTCTCAGTTTGGATGATACTAAAATTTTGTTGTTTGATTCAGATCTGAGCCACAGTTATTTTGTAATTAATGCAAAAGCTCTCAATTCAGAGTCTAATTCATGTACAAAATTTTGTTATGTTATAAAGAATAAACTCTTTACAACATGAAAAAAATTTAGACAGTTCTTTAGCATTTGCAAACAGCAAAAACTGAAATTTTCTATGGAAGGGCACAAAACATTGTGGGAATAGGAGAAAATGCTGGTAACCAGCATTTTCTCCTTTTTCTCACAGTGTTTTAAAATGCCTTTTTTTCCTAAAACTGGACATTCCATGGGAAAAAATTAATCCATGCCTATGGGTAAAAGACACAGAGTTGTTATGAAGGCTGTAACAGCATTATCCACATTCTTCACATATGCATGCAGTTTTCAATTCACCGATATTTGAAAGAGAGAGCTGATAAGCTTCATTAGATTAGACAGCTGACATGAGTGTCTTTGAAATTGTATGAAAGAAAACTTTAATCCCTGACAGAAAATCTTTCCTTAGACACTTTACCAAAGAATTATATGCTGCAAATAAGTAAGATTATGGATAATCTACCCCTCCTGAATAATGATTCTTATGATCCTATTAATCAAGACAAACTTTCTAAAATTAAACTAACTCCAGCATTTCACTACTTCGTGCTCAAGCCTTACAGTGCCAAATACACCCTAAGACATTTTAACCCTTACTGTGCCAAATAAAACCAACAGAAATCTTCATCATAGAAATACAATCTGAGTAAGTGCTATGTCATCGTTGCTTTTGTCTCCAATGTTTCAGCAAAGCCGACAGTGTAGATCAAACATCCGGCTCAATGTTTTGTGCAGCCTGATCTTGATCTACACTGAATGCAAAGACAACAGTCACTATAGTAAAGAAGTATAGAAAGGTGTTTCAAGGATTAAGACCCATATAATTGCAATTTTTAGATCACTAGAGATCAGAAAAGCAGACAATGTAGATCGAAGATCAGACTACACTGGCCACAAAGTCAACTATAGTGCAAGCGCTATGGGTAAATAACTTTTTTGAATACTGCAAGACTGTAAAATCCCAAACTGAATTCATTGAACAATTTAATGCACAATTAACTGCAGTTACTAAACCCACAAGCTGATAAAAATGCAAAGTTTACAACTTCTTAATTAGCAAGAAATGAAAAAGAACATACCTGCTTAATATCCTAACTGTTACAGTGGCAGTTTTACTGTATCCTTTGCAACTGTGGCATCTGAATATAAAACAAGTAAAAGCATTTTTAACCTTTTGGATGGTAAGCACGACTCAAGGACCTTATGCGGACAATGTAGATCAAGATCAGACTGCACAGAATGTGCAGTCTGAGCTTGGATCTACTCTGTCCGAAAAGGAGATATCTTTTCCCCAAAAGTACCTTTGAAATAGCAAAATTTGGGTTTTTATTGTCAGTTTAAAAGTTTTTCACTACTTTAGCAGAACGAGAGTTAAAACAGGTCCTTAGTTGTTCATTTTCTTTAACCCTTTACCACACAATGACGACTTTTGACGCCCCTGAAAGAGAAGGCTTTTGAAAACATTGTGGGAAAAGGAGAAAATGCTGGTAACCAGCATTTTCTCCTTTTCCCACAATGTTTTCTACCCTATCAAAGAAAAATCATTTCATATGAGCCACTTTCAAACTGTCATCTACAAATGCTTTCAATTTGGACAGGTCTAAAATTTTGTCGTGTGGTAAAGGGTTAAGTGATTGCTTTGTCTTGCAGCAGATTAGAGTCCGTATTCACCAACCATTCTTAAGAACATTCTTAGTCTTACTCTCAAGAATTTTCTAAATTTGCCAAAATGGTTTTAAAGGTATAAAATACTACTCCAATTTGATTATCAAAAATTTTACAAGGAAGTTATCTGTAGCAAATTTGTTTTTAGAGGTAATATGTTAAAAGCCAATACAGAAACTATGACATTTCAAAATGTCAAAAAAGGTGATTACGTAATTGCATCAGGGAAAAAAGTATGAAAAAATGATTAAGTAATTTGCACTAGGAAATGAGTTAACTCTTTACCAAAATATCCCATGTTTCTACAACTGTGAAGGAGGGTTTTTGAAAACATTTTGGGAAAAGGAGAAAATGTTGGTAACCAGTGTTTTCTCCTTTTCCTTATTTTTTTCCCATTTAACAATCAAATCCCATCTACTGAGATGCATTTATGGTCTGCACATGTTTTCAATATGAACAAAGAGGTAAATGCTTAACTCATTACCAAACACCAAAATTTTTGATTAGTCAAAATTGGAAGCATTTGTAGACGACAATTTAAGTGTGGCTCAAATGATAAAATCTGTTATTGATGGGGTAGAAAACATACCAGCATTTTCTCCTTTTCCCACTATGTTTGCAAAAGCCTTCTTTGCTGGGGTCGTTAAAACTCGGGATTAAATGGTACAGAGTTAATTTCATGGTTAACTCTTTACCACACAATCCCGACTTTTAACAACCCTGAGAAAGAAAGCTTTTGAAAACTTTGTGGGAAAAGGAGAAAATGCTACCCTTCCCAAATCGAATTTCAATTTCTGATTCATATTTATTTTGTCGTCTGCAAATGTTTTCAATTTGGACTAGTCCAAAATTTTGTCGTTTGGTAAAGAGTTAAAGCCTATAATGCTCAAAAGCAGCTTTATTCTTGAAATGATGAACTGCAGTAATCATACACACAAAATACAATTAATGTAGATATAATTCTGTGTCACCGAGTTTTGGAATAAAACATAGTTAAAGAGGGTTCAAGTAAATTCTTTTAGTCATACGCTGTATGTAGATTATCTTACAGAATAGATGATTAGAAAAATCTAAAAGAAAATCAGGAAACTTCGGGTCATTCGTTGTGAAGGGTCAATATGAATGCTTCATCATGAATTAAAGAATTAACTCATTAGTACACAGACTTATATTAATTCTTTACCTGCTGAAAAAATTTTAGACTCTTCCAAATTAAGAGAATTTGAAAACGATAAATTACAGGTGACTTAACTGAAGGGATTTGTCTCTTTGCAGGTAGCAAACATAATAGGAAAAGGAGGAAATGCTGAAAACCAACATTTTCTTTTCTGACAATATTCTCAGGGGACCTTCTACCTCAAGGGCCGAGCCCTGGTAGCTCAGTCGGTAGCGTACAGGACTTGAGAACAGGGGGTCGTGGGTTCGATCCCTGGCTTGGCCAATTTCTTTCCAAGGATTGTTGATAGTCAGTGCGAAAGGAATCATTCCTCCCCCACCACTGACCATTGTTTCGACGATGGTTATGTGGCTTAGAAAGAAAACTGTGCGGAGTACCGGTAAAAGAGACTCCAGGAAAGCATGGATAGGTGCACTGGCCACCGCCATATAACTGAAATAATGTTGAAAACGGCATTAAACACCATACAATCAATCTACCTCAAGGTCGTTGATACACAAGATAGTTCCATGAAGGGGTTTACTGAACCCAAAACTGATACAACTGACATCAAGGATGACAATTTATAAGCCATAAAAGTGCATTCTTGAATTGTATGGAAAAATACTGTGGGAAAAGGTTACAAGCAATTATCCATTTTCAGACATACTTTTCAAAAGCTATCAAATAAAAGTTAAACATGTGTGTTAATGGGTTAATTCTTTCAAACATTTCTGCTGAAACTCCTAATTAATCCCTCAAGCAACAAAGGTGAAAATAGGGGATGTGAAGATTAAAGATCAAGATCAGGATGCACAGACATGCAGTCTGATCATGGATCTGATTTTGTCCGTTTCTCAAGCCCCTAAAATAAAAATCTTTCTGAGTTTCATTGGATGACTGGTATATTTTATTCACCATCATAGGAGGTTGAGTTTATATATTTAGCGCTAAAAGAGTGACTTTGTTTGCAATAAGCTCATGTATCGATCCTTACAAATAAAATCTCTCTGTTTAATGGTAGGTCATGACATTTTAAGATATCAACTTTTGTTTTAATGCTTTACATCCTGAAAACAATGTTGATCAGCCTACACAAAATGAGCTGTCTGATTTTATCTACACTTTCCAATGTTAGAGCAGATATTCTGGCAAAAACAGCTTTGGTAATGCTATAACCACAGGTCTTTGAAGCTCTATTGGTCTATCACGGAACAAAAAAATTTTCCTTGGTCGATCATCGAACACTTATAGCACATCGGTGCATCAATATCATTGAATATACTCAAATTTTCATTAACACCATTTCTATAAATAGCACATTAGACTTGCCTAAATTCAAAGCTTTTGCAGACAACAAAATAATTGTGACTCAAAATTAGAAATTGGCTTACTGAAGGGTAGAAAACATGGTGGGAAAAGTAGAAAATGCTGATTACCAGAATTTTTTCCTTTTCCCACTATATTTTAAAAAGGCTTCTTTGTCAGGGTTGTTAAACCTCGGGATTTTTTGGTAAAGGGTTAACTTTTTACCACACCATAAAATTTTAGACTTGTCAAAGTTCAAAGCATATGCAGATGACAAATCAAGGTTGGCTCAAAATTAATGATCAAAACTTGCCTTTAATTGAAAAGAAAACAATGTGGAAAAGGAGAAAATGCTGGTTACCAGCATTTTCTCCTTTTCCCTCAATGTTTTCAAAAGCTTTCTTCCTCAAGGTTGTCAATAGTTGGGATTGTGTGGTAAAGTGTTTACTTCATTTATTTAGCTCACTGTATGGCACCTCCTTTACTGAACAGAAACACATCTGCATGGTATCTTGAAGTTTTTTGCAAAAGGATAAAGCACGACATCTTTACAAAACAACAACAACAACAACAAAAAATGGTCACAAAATGGCAGCAGCTTTGTTTTCTTAACAGTGTAAAGGTCACAAAAATGCAGATTTATATGAAAATGTCGAGAAGGACTAACTTGGTCCACCTCAACTCTTAACCAAACAATTCCATGTTTGAACTGAAAGGAAATATTTTTGGAGAAGGAGCAAATGCTAATATTTTCTCCTTTTCCATAATGTTTTCTAGCCTTTCAAAGACCCAGTCTGTCATTTTAGCCACATTAATTTTATTCTCTGCAAATAATTTTAGTATGAGTAAGCCTAAAATTTTGTCATCTTGTATAAAGTTAAATATTTCTGAGATAAGTAAGGTGTTAAGACAAAACATTCCCTTCTGTCTAGATACAGCCTCTGCTTCCAAAAATGTATGAGGACTTCGGATAATTTCAGATCTTTAATTTTAGATCTGTCCACTCTTTATTCCCTAAGAGCTCCAGTTTGACAACTCTACATAAGAGAACTGTACAAAAACAAAGTCTGATACTGGAGTAAATAACCTTGACCTTGATCAAGCTTATCAGCTACTTACTTTGATATATATTTTGAACTATAGAGAGAACAGGAAAAAAGGAACAAGAGCACTGCATGTGGGTCCAAATGCTCGGCTGCAGTTGCTTGATTTTCGGTGAGAATTTTAAGTTCAAGAAGGGGCATAACTGAGTTCAAAATATGATTGTTACCTGTCCCTGTTGAATGGGTTCCTCTTTTGAAGTAGTTCAAGTTTGACAAAAATATCTTCAATAATGACAGAGATATTATAAAATGTAAAAAATTTTGAAAATGTCCAAGTTTTTGTACGACAATGTCGCAAACCATGATGCAGGTGATGCAGGTGACTAAAATGTTTCTAGATAGAGCCAAAGGTAAAACTGTAAGAAGGCAAATTCTCAATCAATGATCTTAAAAATTTTGGAAATTTTGTCTATTGGTCTTTTACTGATGAGGCCTACCAAAAAAATATCTGTGTTAAGGGTTTCTCGACCCTACCTAGAAAATGCTTCCTACCCTAAACTTTTACGCCACGATTGAAAAAAAAAATCTTTCGGGTGTGCTTTCGGTACATGGTCTCAGTAAAAAGTTTCTGGGAAAAAAATCCCTACCTACAGCATCTCGGACCAAAACCCTAAACACAGATATTTTTTTCTTATGCCTGAATGATAGATGTAACACAATTTAGAATTTTACCTATATTATTTGACCCTCAATTTCTATCTGAGGATCTGCATTTTGTGAAGACAATAAAATTGACACTCTAGATGAAAGTCAAAAGTAAAAAGTAAACAAAAAAAAGTAAAATGCATTTAAACTTATATCACACCATTTAGAAGTATGAAAATCATTGTGAAGATGACAATCTGCAATTGTTAGGTTGGTCTAAGTATTAGTTGCTGGCAGAAAAATTAATTTTAAAAAAAGGTTAAAAGTTGCCAAGTCAGTTTATCGTTTGTTTACATTTTACCTGGTTTAAAAATTTATTTTTCTGCCAAGGACTAACACTTGGACCAACCGTACAATAACAATTTGTTATCTTAACAATAATTTTCCTACTTTTAAGTCTTTACCAAATGACAAAATTTTAGGCTTACATTTGCAGACAACAAATTGGGGGTGGCCGAAATGACAAAATGTATCCTTGATTTGGCAGAAAACATTGCGGGAAAAGGAGAAAATGCTGGTTACCAGCACTTTCTCCTTTTCCCACAATTTTTTCAAAAAGCTTCTTTCTCAGGGTTGTTAAAACTCGGGATTGTGTGGTAAAGTGTTGAAAGTAATTTTCCTACTTTTAACTCTTTACCAAATGACAAAATTTTATACTTGTCTGGATTCAATGCATTTGCAGACAACAAATTAAAGGTGGCCAAAATTACAAAATGTGTCCTTGATTTGGCAGAAAACATTGTGGGAAAAACAGAAAATGCTGATTACCAGCATTTTCTCCTTTCCACAATGTTTTCAAAAGCTTTCTTCCTCAGGGTTGTTAAAAGTCGGGACAGAGTGGCAAGGATTAAAATTAATGGTATGATTTAAAGCATTTTTACACCCACACTGTCTATTTTTGGGCGCTTCTGTGCATTTAACTCTTTACCACACGACAAAATGTTAGACAGATCCAAATCGGAAGCATTTCCAATGGACATAGTAAATGTGGCACAAGTAAAGGGATTTGCTTGTAAAATGAAAACATTGTGGGAAATGAAGAAAATGCTGGTTACCAGCATTTTCTCCTTCTCCCACAATGTCTTCAAAAGCTTTCTTTCTTAGGGTTGTTAAAACTTGAGATTGTGTGGTAAAGGGTTAAATCATTATGATAGACAGTATTAACCTAAGAAATTTAAGAAATGTTTAGAAATGACTATTTTTGTGCAATCAATTCATATAATATAGAAAACATTGTCATTAAAAGAGAAAATTCTAATTAACTGGCATTTTTTTCCTTTTCCAAAATGTTTCAAAAACCTTCCTCCTCAGTTGTGAAAAAGGTTAACAGGCAACTTGACCCATTACCAGACAACAAAATTTTAGACTAGTCAATTTTGAAAGCAGTAGCATATAATCAATTCATTGTGGCTCAGATGTTGATTTTTGTATTTGAAAGGTTGGAAAACATTGTGGGAAAAAAAGAAAATACTGGTTACTAGCATCTTCTCCTTTTCCCACAATGTTTTCCAAAGCTCTCTCCTTTAGGGTTGTTAAATCAGGATTGTTTGGAAAAGGATTAATGAGGAAAAATTCCACAAAATATTTTATTATCCTAACACAACAGCGATAAAAGAATAAAAGTATTTCAGACTTTCGTTATCTTCTGTTTGATGCACTCAGTTCAAAGTTTTTGATGCATTAGAGTCTATCGAGCGAGCATGTTTCAGAGTTAAGCTTCTGTTTCATCATAACGCAATCAAAACATCTGCAAGAATTTTCACTGATAAGCCATAAGCACATAAAGCAGGAAATGTTGTTTTGACAGGTTACAGAGTTACAATTTTCTCTCCTATCATGAGAGAATGTCAGGAAGAGAAAAAAAGTTGTTGCAATAGTTGTAACAGAAAGCACCGTCACTGTCATGGAAAACAATATTAACTCTTTACCACACGACCAAAAAGTAGACTAGTCCAAATTGAAAGCATTTGCAGCCAACAATTTCAATGTAATGTAGTTCAAATGATGAAATTTGACTTTGATAGGGTAGAAAGCATTGTGGGAAAAGGAGAAAGTGCTGGTTACCAGCATTTTCTCCTTTTCCCACAATGTTTTCAAAAGGCTTCTCTTTCAGGGTTGTTAAAACTCGTGATTTGTGTGGTAATGGGTTAATGAGCAGTTTCATGTTTAGATTTGTCTGTCTCGTGTCTTCTAGGTTGATTGATTGGTGTTTAATGCCACTTTCATCATTATTTCAGTTATATCATGGCAGCCAGTGCACCTATCCATGCTTTCCTGGAGTTTCTTTAATCAGTACTCCACATAACATTCTTTCCAAGCCACTGGCTGCTTTCCCACATAACCATCGTCGAAACAATGATCAGCCTTGAGAGAAGAATGAATCCTGTCGTAATTACTATCATTAGTCCTCGGAAAGAAATTGGCCGATCCAGGGATCAAACCATTATTATAAAGGAGTTAAGGCCTGAAAATTCTGACACATGCTCTATCCCATGCATAAACACTGAACACCCAACTAAACTGTATAAAGAAGAAACTTAGCAATTTCCAGCCAGGCCTCATTTTTGCCATTTCAATGGCTCTTATTGCAAATTTTTTCCATAAAACAAGGACCATCTACCACAGTTTTTTTTAATCATTATGCAATGTCCAGTAAAGAATTCCCAGTTTTCACCCGTTACCACACAATCCCAACTTTCAACGACCCTGAGAAAGAATGCTCTAGAAAACTTTGTGGGAAAAGGAGAAAATGCTGGAAACCAGCATTTTCTCCTTTTCCCACTATGTTTTCTACCCTTTCTGAGACAAATTTCAATTCTTGAGCGACATATATTTTGCCATCTACAGATACTTTCAATGCAGGCTTGTCTAAAATTTTGTCATTTGGTAGAGTTAAAAAACTGAGAAAAAAGTCTTTTGATTAATTGAATGCTGTGTTACCTCGCTTTCAACATTATGGTGACAGCTCACATATTCAGATATTTCCAGTGTTTCACCAACACTAGGATTCAGCTCTGAAGTGTCTTGTCCAAGGAGACTCCAACGAAAAACCAAGTAGATTCAGTGAGGCTATCACCCGTAGCCTCCAGGTCACAAGTCCTACATTTTACCATTGAGCCACACAGGACCCTCAAAAGGCTTTTGAAAAAGTTGTGGAAAGAAGGGAAAATGCTAGTAATACCTGCATTTTCTCCTTTTTCCGTAAATGTTTTTTACCCTTTCAATTACAAATTCCATATTTTGAGACACATTTGATTTCTCGTTTACAGATGCTTTGAACTTGGATGAGAAAAATTTTGTCATCCAATAAAGAGTTGAGTTGTCCTCATCATTCAAAGAGTTAGAGATACTTTACTTCTTTTTCAAAGTCTAATTCATTTTGGTAAAATTTCTATTCATTCTAGACCACCAGAGTTTGGATTCAGGCCGGGAATAAATCATTGTGTCTGCTTACAGTACAAGAGATGATTTGTATGTTGACAAACAAGTCCCTGATAAAGTGGGTAAAAAACTAACAACTGCCATTGACTAATCTATTTGCCAGATGTAGTAATTCAACGATGTAATGAATGAAATTGCAGGCTGATATGTAAAGGTAGATGTTGTGAAAAAATAACTACAGCTACAAAAAATTACAGCAACATTAGATAATTTATTGCAATACTAGATCATTTACTTAGTATCTCATCAGAAAATACATTTTTTGCCTGTTTTTAACACGCTTTCTTTATTGTTGAGTTTTTAACCGAGTTTTGAAAAATTTATGGCATGGGCCATGCTCTGTGAAAAGGGGGTTTAATGCATCTAAAAAAAAAAAAAAAAAAGTAACAACTCATATCAGCTAAGCGCTTGTACCTTCTAGTAATGATTTAAAGTCATCAAACTGAATGAACAGAGATGTTTTTTATACAGGGGGTGGGTGACAATTCTTCAGTCATTTCCCTTGATTCCTCCAAAGCACTACACAGGTCCTGACAAGGGGATTACTTGGTCTTTCACCTCAAATTTCTTGCACAACTCAAATATGTTCTGGAGATAATACCTCAACTAAATCTGGCTAGATTGTTTAACAAATTGATGATAATTATGCTTTTCTTTGTTGATGGGAACATAGTCTGCTTTAAAATTATATGAGGTCCCTACATATATATCATAAATCTAATTACATTCATCGCAACATCCCTTTGGGAGTCAAGGATAAAAACAAAGGAATACGGTTAAGCCATAACCTGCTAAATAACTAAAATTAAATTTTCAATTAAAAAAAGAAAACCCAAACATTCAGTGCAGTCTGATCTCGATTTACACTGTCCACAAAAGGTCAGTGAGTCGCACTTAGCAGCCTACGGATTAAAAGGTCCAATCCTTTGTTTGGTTATCTTTTATCTGTCAAGGGAGATAATTTGACATTAAAGAATGCGTCCCCCTTCCCACACCATCAGTAAGTGAAAAGCTACACTGTACTCATTTTATTGACCTGAGTTATATAACAAGAGGGTGATGACTGCCCTCTTACTGCTCACCTTAATTTCAACATCTGCTACAAACATCTTTTCACCATTTCCCAAATGACAAATTTAAACCTTTCCAAAAACAAAGCATCTGCAGACGACAAAATTGAAAGAGGTACAAATAAATTTAAGTTTTTTGACAGGGAAGAAAACATTGTAGGAAAAGTAGAAAATGGTGGTTACCGGCATTTTCTTCTTATACTACAATGTTTTCAAAAGGCCTCTTCCTCCAGGTCGTGAAAACTCAGGATTATTTGGTGACAGGTGAAGTCTATGAAAATGACAAGGGTATGACCCAGAAGCCATTACTTGGTCAAACTTCATTAAGTTTCATAACCACGACCCACCATACCAACTCCTCAGGGGTACTTTATGTTCAGGTGAGCTAAACATAAACAAGAAATATCTTTACAAAAGATGGACTGCAAGTAATTTTTCCTTAAAACAGGGAGAGGCCCTTAGAGCAAATATGTATATATTTTTTTTACAACAGGGGCCCTTAGAATAAACATGTCTACATTTTTTTATCAGTCACTAATTTCTATCTATTAATTTATCAATACCAAAAAGAAGGTCAAAAGCCATCACATTCAGCTACCAGAAAAATCAACTATACCTACAGTACTTGTGCTACTTGATGATTATTCAAATGTTAATGATTCACTTCATGGTAATTATGTGCAGCCATGGGGAAATAATTCAGCTTAGATCGTACAAGTAACAGCTGCTCTGTGTTTTACTGATACATGCTATCAAATCAGGCTATTTCACCATCATATTTGACCTGACCTTCAAGACCATGGCATAGAGGCATCAAATCACAAATGTCTCTGTTCTTGTAAGGTATGGTAAGAATCATACTAACAATGTCTGACGTTTGATACTGAAGTAGTTGGGTTTTATCCTATAATCAATACTTCTCTCTCACTATTGCGTATCAGCGGCATATGCAACAAAATTTGTTTACGCGGGTCAATCGCCAAGAACTGAGGCGTATTTTGTTCAAAATTAAAGATACGGCGTATGTTCGATGTTTCTGTGGCGTTCCTGTAGCGTGTCTGTGTTCGTATGGATTTTAAGAGACATAAAGTACGGCATACTGAGGCGTAAGCGTGGCATATGACGCATTGCCGTGGCGTAACCGCTTCGTTATTACGACGTTCCTTTCTTATGTGCAGCCTTGACGATGCGTAAATACGGCGGTCACCGACGAAAAACGGCTCTGCTCACTTTGTTGCTGTCATTCATTCTAAAGAAGTCAAACCTATCATGTTAACCAATACATTCGCGTGACGTAATAAGTGTTCGAGCTACGTTCCTGTGGCGTCACTGCTGCGTTGTTTTCGCTTTTACAGAGTATGTGTGACGTAAGCATGACGTATCAGAGCTGCTACGTTTGTGCTACGTATTTCTAAGTGCGGACTTAAAAAAACGTTGCACCTCCGCATACAAGGAGATCGTGCTACGTACCAAAGAGTATTAGCTACGTAAGTTGACATTACTGCGGCATTGTCGCGGCCTTCCTTTCTTATCGCGATACGCCGTACATACGCAAGCCGATACACAATAGTGAGAGAGCGTCTTAAGTATCATTTCAAGCATTCCCTTGGTTAAGTTAACACCCAGACAATATGTACTGGTAATTCAAATTTTGGTTCCTAATAAATGCACAAGTAAACTACTTACTAAAATTTAAGGCTTGTCTATATTGAAAGCATTAACAGCTACATGTTAAAGGCAGTTCCAATGATGTGAGTCATCTAGTAAAAAGTAAAAAACAATGAAGGAAAAGAAGAAAATACTGTATACCAAAATTTCTCTTCATTTCCTATAATGTGTTCAAAGGCTTTCCTCTCAAAGACATAAAAATATGGGATTTCTTTGTAAACGGATGAAGTTGCTTTGCCAACAATATAGATGAAGAAAATGCCGACTGTCTGTCTGTCCTTTGGTCTATACCATAATCTATTTTGTGAAATATTAATTTGATCTAGGTAGACACAAAATCAAAATGTTTTGTTCTTTTTCTGACTGAAAGTCTTTTATGTCAAGCCCTAGATGTGAGTTATTTCTTAGGCTATTCAACAAATAAAAACATATATCCAGTCATTGAATAAAACCAAGTGGGGCAATTTATGGGCTGTTTTGACCAGAATTTATCTAAAAGTATCTCACAGCAAAGTTCAATGATCACACTCCACATTCTGTGCAGTCTTGTCTTGATCTACACCATCTCCGAAAGCAACGTGTCCTGTCCTTAGCATTTGCTAAGAGTTAAGTATACATCAAACAGAAGCCTAATCGACTATCATGCTGCGTTTTTGACTGGTACCCCCCGTAAGGCCAAAGATCATGTAGAAAGAAGTTAATATTATATTACTTTTAATAAGCTTTGTATAATCTAACACTTAAGGTAAACATATCAATCATACCATTATAATCCTGTTAGCTCTTTTTCATTGAGCCCCAACAATAACTCTTTACCAAACGACAAAATTCTGGACTAGACCAAATTCAAAGCATTAGCAGAGGACATATTCAACGTAGCTAAAATGATGATTTCTGTCTATGATAGGGTAGAAAACATTGTGGGAAAAGGAGAAAATGCTGGTTTCCAGCATTTTCTCCTTTTCCCATAATGTTTTCAAAAGGCTTCTTCCTTAAAACTTGGGATTGTGTGGTAAAGAGTTAACCCTTTACTACTTATTCCAAACTCGTAACCACCCTGAGCAAGAGGGTTTTTGAAAACAGAGTGTGAAAAGGAGAAAATGCTGGTAACCAGCATTTTCTTCATTTCCCACAATGTTTTCTAACCCATCAAGGCAGATCCACTCATTTGAGCCATGATTATACTGTTTTCTGCAAATGCTTTCAAAAGTCTAAACTTTTGTCATGTGCTGGAGAGTTCACTTTTTAGAGAAAAAAATTAACTCTTTACCAAACGACAAAATTTAAGACTGGTCCAAAATCAAAGCATTTGCAGATGATAAAATAAATGTGGCTCAAAAAATGAAATTTGTTTTGGAAAGGGTAAAAAACATTGTGAGAAAAGGAGAAAATGCTGGTTACCAGCATTTTCTCCTTTTCCCACAATGTTTTCAAAAGGCCTTTTCTTCAAGGTCGTTAAAACTCGGGACTGTGTGGTATAGAGTTAAACAATTTGTGTCTTGATTGGGCCCAAAATTAGCTGTCATTAACTCTTTACCAGACGACAAAATTCTAAACTTGTCCAATTTTTAAAGTCTTTGCAGACGACATATTAAATGCGACTCCTATGTTGAAATTAGTCTTGGAATGGGTTGAAAAAATTGTGAGAAATGTAGAAAATGCTGATTCCAGCAGAAATTACTGGTTCCAGCATTTTCTCCTTACCATGTTTTCAGGAGGGTTTTTCCTTACAATGGCTTAACGAGGCCCTTATACTCATTTTCAGCCAGTTTTAACTCATTTTGTCTTTATTTTATCAAACTATAGTCATTCTTATTATCTTCATGCCAAATATTGTGCCTGACGGTTGCAAGGTTGCTTAGATGACGGTCAATAGAAAATGCATTTCGCCGAGTTGCGGCCTTCCATGTAAACAGACTCGTCGTTTCTGGTTTTTGAATCGAAGATTTCCGATATATCCGTTACACACTTGGTAGATTCGTATGATGATCATGCATTCTGTCACATGACTATACTTGACCTTCACCCTTCGTATTATGGGGTAAACAAAGGAAAATGGAGGCTTCTCTGTTGCAGCCTCGATTTTCAAACGGAGGTCGCGGCCTATATGCAAATTACACCGTATCCGACTCTAGGCGGAAACCAACGATAAATTTCCGTGATGCACCGCCATTGTTTACAGCTTCAATCGTCAGCCAGTTTTCTTCTGACCAATGTTCGCTTTCTAATACAAATTTCCGTGTTTCTTTTTTTCAATTACACCATATATGTCAGTAATCTATCCATGTTTACACAAAGGACTGATTTCTGTACCATTCTAAATTGTTTGAAACTTAACAGCGTTTTTGCTCACCGGCTGTAGACGGGCATCTTTAACTCTTTACCACACAATCCCGAGTTTTAACGACCCTGAGAAAAAAGGCTTTCGAAAACATTGTGGGAAAAGGAGAAAATGCTGGTAACCAGCATTTTCTCCTTTTCCCACAATGCTTTTTACACTTCCAAATAGAAATTTTACTTGTTGAGTCACATTTATTTTGTCGTCTGCAAATGCTTTCAATTTGGACAGGTCTAAAATTTTGTTGTTTGGTATACAGTTAAACAAGGAATTAGATGGTAAAGAATTCAATTCTGGCTATCAAAATTAATGGTTCTCTGGAAGGTTGAGTGTGAATCTTAAATAGTTTTCTTTACATTAGTGAAGGAAGGGATAAACCATAACAAAACTCTTATTAATGTGATAAAAATTTGATAGTAATATAAAACTGACCTCTAAAGCTTGTTGTCAACTGTAAGCTTCTTATGAATATCATTTGTCAAATGGCCATATCTGCTGACAGTAAAGGGATCTGTATCTGTATGGTGTTTAACACCGTTTTCAACATTATTTCAGTTATACTGTGGCAGCCAGTGCACCTATTTATGCTTTCTATTACCAGTACTCGACACAATATTCTTTCGAAGCCACTGGCTGCTCTCCCACATAACCATCGCTGAAACAAGTCAGTGGTGAGAGAGGAATGAATCCCGACCCAATGACCATCATCAATCCTCGAAAAGAAATTGGCTGAGCCTGGGATTGAACCAGTAACCCCCTATTCTCAAGTCCTGTTCGTTATCAACTAAGCTACTGTGGCTTGGCGACACTAAAGGGAGAGGGGCACTTGCTATATTTTTTACATGTGTAAATGAATGATCATAAAATTTATGTTTAAAATAAAGATTTTAACACTTTTAAGTGAAAAGCCTCAGCAAATATTTTGAAAAAGTAGCCAAATCTAACAACCTGTAACAGATAACCTTTGTACAACAGATCTATATAATATGTATCTTGGCATACCAAAAACACCGTCATGATTTTTACAGGGGGGAAAAATACCATGCTTTAACATCTAAAAAAAAGATTTGATATTATTTCTTTACAAAATGACAGAATTTAAACTCATCCAGATCTAAAGCATGTGCAGACAGTTGTTTAAATGTGATTCAGAAACTGAAATTTGTCAGTGGATGGGTAGAAAACACTGTGGAAAAAAAGGAGAAAATGCCAGATACCAGCATTTTACTTTTTTCCCCCACAATGTTTCTAAAACCCTCCTTTGTCAGGGTCATTAAAACTCAGGGTTGTTTGGTAGAGGGTTAAAAAAATATTGCTAATAATATTACTGAGTTAATCTGCCTTAATACCATAATAATATCTACTGATCTTGTAATTATATTCAATATGAATTCAATTTATACAAGAAAACATCTTAAGGAATGGTGCTGTTAAAGTTCAGATCAAATTTAACTCCTTACCAAATGGCAAAATTTTAGCCTTGTCCAAATTGAAAGCATTTGCATTCGACAGATTAAATCTAATGCAAAACATGAAATGTGTCTTTCATGGAATAGAAAACTTGTTGGAATAGGAGAAAATGCTAGTTTACAGCATTTTCTATTTTTCCAACAATGTTTTCCAATTTTTCCTTCCTCCTTGAAAAGTCAGGATTACCTTCGTTCAAGATTGAGTATCGGTTTCTTTGTACATTTTCTGTTGCTCTCCAGTTGGTGCTTTTTAGAGGCAGACAGAGTAGATATAAGCTAAGACTGCATATTCTTTATTGTCTGATCTAGATCTAAACTGTCTAAAAAGAGGCAAAGTCAAAAAATAAAACTCAGAAATCGAAACAGCTAGATTTCCAGTAGCAGATAGGGTTGATGTAAGCATAGACAGCATAGTCTTTGCAGTCTGATCTAGATCTAAACTGTCCAAAAAAATGGCAAAGTCAAAAATAAAACTTGGCACTCAAAACAGCTAAAATTCCAGAAACATCAACAAGTTCTTTTCTTACATTGTTTCAAGTTTTAAATCCTAAATCCTCTGTTTCCCTGAAGCAGTCACAATAACTAACACAATTACAACCAAAGCTAAGGATTACAGCATTTATTCTAGGGTGGTAAGATTTACAAAACAGGTATTAAAATCCACTTAAGTGAAAGTGGACTTCTATTTATCCACTTATAAAAATATTTGGATAATATATTTTTCTTTGTTGAATCATTTCTTAAAGGCCCAAGAACACCCAAAAGTAAACATAGCAGGTGTTAAAATGCAGTTTAATTCAAATCATACCATTTAACAATTTCAGTGCCATAGGTGACAGCAGGGGTTCTTGCTGGCAGCATAGAACCAGATCAGACTGCACGTTCTGTGCAGTCTGATCTTGGATCTATTCCGTCCGCTTGCATAGTCAAGCCGACACAGTAATAAATCTTTATGGGTGTCAGTAAATTGTATTTTCAATGCTCAAAAGAGGTGGAATTTATAAATCTCGCACTGAAAGAGTGAAAAGTATGTAAAGTATTGTGAAAATGACAATTTGAGAGTTGGACCAAGTGTCATGAATTACAGTTGCTGCTTTCCTAATACCTAAGAAAATGATATAATAAAAGGAGGGACATATATCATAGGTTTTTAGTATGGAATTGTTTTAATTCCAGTCCTAGGCTATTCAGTGCTACATAGACTTATCACAACAAGAAACAACAGTACAGAATCTGCTATGTATTCTTTTTTTTTTGTCAGATTTGCAACTTTCAATGTACTCCCATCAGAAATAGAGCTTCTAAATTTTTTCCTTCAAAGTGCTTGACATCCTAAACCCACTAAGGAGCCCTACTATCATCTTTTTTTTTTAAGAGGCCTTTATTTTAAAGCATTAAAGGCCCAAAAGTGGCCAAAAAGACAATGCAGGTGTTACAATGCATTTATATTTAAATCATACCATTCAAAAGCATGGAAAATATTGTGAAGATGACAATCTGTTATTGTGGAGTTGGTCCAAGAGTTAGTCAGTGATAGAAAAATTAATTTTAAAATCAGGCAAAAAATAAACAATAAAAACAGAGAGCCATGGCAACTTTTAACCTAGTTTTGAAATCAATTTCTCTGCCAGCGACTAACACTTGGATAGACTGTACAATAATAGATTGCCATCTTCACAATAATTTTTATACTTTTAAATGGTGAGATTTAAGTTTAAATGCATATTAACTCCTGCTTTGTTTACTTTTGGCAGCTATTGTTACTTTAAGCAGAATGAAGGGTATCAATAGCAGCAACTGACTTTTAACAGATCCACTGTAACATGCAAAGTTATTCTAACACTTTACAACACAATGCCGAGTTTTTGCAACCCTGAGGATGAAGCCTTTTGAAAACATTGTGGGAAAAGGAGAAAATGCTGGTAACCAGCTTTTCTCCTTTTTCCACAATGTTTTCTGCTCTATCAAAGAAAAGTTGCATCATTTGAGCCACATTGTAATTGTCATAATGCAAATGATTTGGATCTGGATTGGTCTAGAATTTTTTTTTTTTGTGGTGAAGAGTTAATTAGGTCATTAAATGTTCATGTTGGTTTAATCTAATTGAATAGTAATTTGTTTTCCTTCATTCTATTGAACTCAAAATATTGATTCAATGAAATGGCATCCGAAAATATTTATAGACAATTTGGTTCAATATTGAAAAAAAAAACTATTTGTGCTTTAGACTGTCATTCTCTAAAACTCTCATTTTTTTAATGGTTGATCTTAAAAATCTTTTTGAGAAAATTTTTTTTTTTGAAAAGCGACTGTCACACATGTACGTGAATAAATCACTTCAACAAGTTTTTGAACGTGTCATACTTCAAAATGAGGTCCGTCAATGATCCTATAAGAAAGTGAAAGTGTGGACGTGAGCAAGGAGCATGTGGGCAATCCTCATACATCAACTGCTGTGTTACCCCTTTACCAAACGATCCGAGTATTAACAACTCTAAAGACAGAGTCTTTTGAAAACATTGTGGAAAAAGGAGAAAATGCTGGTAACTAGCATTTTCTCCTTTTTCCGCAATGTTTTCTACATGTCCAAAAACATATTTCAATTCTTGAGTTGCATTTATTTTGGACACATCTAAAATTTTCTTGTTTGGAAGAGAGTTAATAATGTCACAATTATTTGATAAAATTTTATCTACAATCAATATATCTTTGTTCGAAACCTAATCAATCGTTCATAACCTAGATCGTTATTTATTAAACCATTTTCAGCGTTACCGTAAAAGGGAGTCGATTTAGAGGTAACAATATTTATGATCAAAGAAAGAAAACAGCCAGTTTTGTAACAAAGTTATCTTGAATCTGAAAATGGACCTGCCAATCAAAGTCTAGAAAGTAATCAAATGAAACCTCGTAACTACCATATACAGTATAAGTCATTACTTCCTTGCTGTTTTTCAAGCAACAACTTTTAGACCCTTCCAAATTCAAATGATCTCTTTAACCCTTTACCACACGGCAAAATTTAAGACCTATCCAAATTGAAAGCATTTGCAGACGACAATTTCATAGTGGCTCAAATGACGCAACTTTTCTTTGATAGGTAGAAAACTTTGTGGGAAAAGGAGAAAATGCTGGTTACCAGCATTTTCTCCTTTTCCCACAATGTTTTCAAAAGGCCTCTTCTTCAGGGGCGTTAAAAGGCGTCATTGTGTGGTAAAGGGTTAAAAGGGTACAAAAGATTGTAAGAAAAGGAGGAGGATGCTGGTTACTAGTATTTTCTCCTATATCCAATTTATGTTTTCAACAGCCGTTTTACGCTGGGTTGTTAAAGTCCTATCACAGTGACAGTTCACATATCCATGTATTTCCTAGGTTTCACCAGTACTAGGCTAGGGCTCTGAAGTGTCTTGCCCAAGGACATCCCCTTGAAAAACCCATTGGATCTAGTGAGACTCGAACCCAGAGCCTCCTGGTCACAAGTCCTACACATTATCACTACAAGGGTTAACACTCCCCTTAAAATGTCCTAGATCTAGTTTGTTAGCCACTTGAAAAACCAGTTTGAAAACCAAGCAACCAACCACATCACAAGTTGATCCTCCAACCAGTAAAAAATAATGTAGGGAAGCCTTAAGACTATAAAAATAAGATAGCCCAGCCAAGCAACCTGAAGAAATATTATAGTCTGAATAACCCATAAAATTTAATATCCAAGAACTACATTTTATGCAAATGGAGAGGAAAGCTTATTTTAAAAATAAAACAAGAAAAGAAGAAAAATTATTGTTTAAAGTGACTCCTATTTCCACACCATTTTCCATACGAGTCAAGAAAGACAGTGCAATTTTGAAATACTAGTGGGTCACATCTGTTACATAAATGGGTATGTCTAAATAGGACCTTTACAGTACATAACATTAACCCTGTACCGAACAATCCAGAGTTCCAACAACCTAGCAGAAGTAGTCTTCTGAAAATATTGTGGAAAAAAGGAAAATGCTAGTAACCAGCATTATTTTCCTTTTTAAAAATGTTTCAATGATTTATGAGACAGCGATCATCTCTATAGCATGACTGAATTTGTTGTCTGCAAATGCTTTTAATTTGATCGAGTCAAATATTTTGTTGTCTGAAAAAGGGTTCACCATACAACAAAAATATGGACTTGTACAAAATAATAGCATTTGCAAAAGAAAATTTAAATGTGGCTCAAATGATGAAATTTGTCTTTGATTGGGTAGAAAAAACATTGTGGGAAAAGGAGAAAATGATGGTTACCAGCATTTTCTCCTTTTCCTACAATGTTTTCAATAGACTGCTTTCCCAGGGACGTTAAAACTTAGGATTGTGTGGTGAAGGGTTAAGGAGATAATTTCAGGAGATTTATTTTATCAGCTTTCACACACAAAATTTAAAGTCCTTTTGGTATGTTTCATCTTTCATCAACTTGGTATATATTGAGTATATAGAACGTTATGATTTCATTTACATATGAATTGGATGAATCTTCATTTTTTCTAAAGATGATGTGACTATCACTTTCTATTTATCCTTTACCAAACAATCCTTGAGAAAGAAACCTTTTGAAAACATTGTGGGAAAGGAAGAAAATGCTGGTAACCAGCATTTTCTCCTTTTCCCACAATGTTTTTACCCTATAAAACACAGAAATTATAATGTAAAATACTTTCTGCAAATGCTTTCTGCATGTTTAGTCGCATCCAAATCGTTATTGCTTGGTAAAAAGTTAATCCTTTACCAGATGACAGAATCACAGACTTGTCTGCATTGAAAGCACATGTTACCCGGTTGAGGCGAACTTTCTTTCCGGCGTATTTTTGCCTCTCACCTCTGCTGAAGCATGTGAGAAAAGTAGTCGGTGGCTTTGGAAAGAAAGTTGTGTTAGTACTGGTGTGAGAAAGCCAGGAAACACATGTGCGTCACCGACCGCCATGATATGACCTCAGCTGTTAAAGTGGCGTTAAATCCCAATACAACCAACCATGAAAGCACATGCAGATTACAAAATTATACTTTGCTCAAATTATGGTATTTGTCTGTGAGAGGGTAGAAAACACTTTGGGTAAAGGAGAAAATGCTGGTTACCCAAAATGTCTTCAGAGAGCTTTCCTTCTCTGGGTTGTTAAAACTTGGGATTGAATGACAAAGGGCATACAATATCTTAACTAACCATCTCCATTGACGCATGATTTGGATCATCCACATAAATCTGAGAAATTACCTGGCTTTTTGGGACACTCTAGCTGCTCTAAGTACCTGCCTTGCCATCTGAAGAAAATCAGTGGCCCTCTACCACATAATCCTGAGTTTTAATGACCCTGAGGAAGAAAGCTTTCAAGTCACTGACTGAACAGTGTTTTATGCCACTTTCAACCATTTTTTAGTCATATCATTGCAACAGCTCACATATATGTGAATGTCTTGGGTGGGGATCTGAAGTAACTTGCCCAAGGTGGTAGTAGCAATGTAGATTTTTCTTGGCTTCTATAGAATACAGAAACAATGTTTAGATACATTTAGCACATGCATTCTATTCATTATTGCAATTCTATAATAACAAGGCTAACCAAATGATTGGTTGAGGCAATTCTGAAGCCAGTAAGACAGCTAGTCTTGGAATTTAGAATTAGTGCTGAATCTAGAATAGTTTGTGAATGCCACTTTAAGTCTTTTTATGCACGTTCTGCGCAGCTTGGGTCTGCATTTACCAACCATTCTGAATTTCATTTCAAGTCTCAATCTAGATTTAGACAGTATCATAACGTTTGATAGGCTAAACCTTTAAGGTTAGCCAATCATAAGTTGTCTAACTTTCAAACTTAGAAAATTCTTTTTTAATAAGTATGTTCCAAAGAATACTTGGAGACTACAAACCTAGATCTAGGGTTTACACTTTCTATTAATTTCTATGAAATTCTCAAAACAATTGTAATTTTGTCATGTTCGGTTATAATCACAATACGAAACAGCTACTTGTTTTATTCCAGAGCTATCATCCAATTACAAACATAGAGTGCTGTTGTTTGGTAAAGAGTTATTGTGGCTCAAATGATAGAAATTTTTTTTTGAATGGGTAGAAAAAAACTGTGGAGAAAGGAGGTAATGCTGGTTACCAGCATTTTCTCCTTTTTCTCACAATTTTTTCAAAAGGATTCTTCCTCAGATGGTTAAAACTTAGGATTGTGTGGAAAAGAGTTAAAAGCTAATGCAATATAGTATCAAATGTGGAAAAAAGAGTGGTCAGTGTAATTCCTAGACAATGAGATTTCTGATGACATTTACAGAGGGTGACATTTGACATTTTCATTGTAATCAAAGCTGAAATAACACAACTTGTGCCTGTCTTTGTTTGTGTCAATACTACACAGACAGTCCTGGACATAAAAATTGTCTTTGTTCAAGGATCTTACATGTGAAAACAAATGAGACATGCTCTGGCAAAATGGAGTTTGATGCATCTTTGTGATGCATGGTACCAAGCAATTCATCACATAATTGTGGATCCATAAAATCCATTTTGTATGACTGAACCTTGAGGAAAACTTTTCCAATGACAGGCGGAAAATAGAGCTATAGCAAAAAAGTTTTGATTCATGTCAGCCTGCACAAATTGCACTGGCTGATATGGGTCGATGCTTTTTGAAGATGGATTAAGCCCCCTTTTCACAGATCATGGCTCACATCATTTTATTTGAAAACGTTTCACTGTCTTTCAACAATTAATGTCATCTAAAAAGGCAGGATTTGTACAAATCATTATTTTCTTGAACTGTCAAAATTTTCAGTCTGTCAAAAAACTGCATGTTGTACCTAATGGCGCATGCTAAACAACATTACAGCCATACCATTTGTCAAATATCAAAATCATTAGTAACGCAATTTGCCTGCCAAGCCTCCTGTAACCTTTCCAATAACAAATAAGATCTACCTCCTGAACTGGAGTCAGCAGAAGAATTTGAACCATCCTTGTAGAACAGGGATAATCAAAATAAAGTATAAGCTTTCAGTTCATTGCTACACAGACCAAGTTTTAACAACCCTGAAAAAGAAAGCTTTTGAAAACATTGTGAGTACAGGAGAAAATGCTGGTAACCAGCATTTTCTTGTTTTCCCACAATGTTTTCTACTCGATCAAAGAAGAAATTATCATTTCACCAACCATTGTCATCTGCAAAATTTATGCTTTCAATCTGGTCCATTTCTAAATTTTAGACTCATCCGAAATCAAAGCTGTTTCATACAACAAATTCAATGTGGCTCAACTGATGAATTTTGTCTCTGAAAAGGTAGAAAACAGTGTGGAAAAATGAGAAAATGCTAGTTACCATCATTTTCTCCTTATCCCACAAAGTTTTCAAAAGGCTTCTTTCAAAGGGTTGTTAAAACAGAATTGTGCAGTAAAGGGTTAATACATAAAGACATATAAAACATTGTAGCAAAATGAAAAGTTATTTGTAAGGCAAATCCGATTTTAAAGTCAAAGCATTTGCAGATGAAAGATCAAAATGTAAATTAGATGACAAATAATGCCTTTAGTCCTCTATCACACAATCCTGAGTTTTAACGACCCTGAGAAAGCTGTTCATAAACGTTGTGGGAAAAGGAGAAACTGCTAGTTACCTTTCTCACAAAGTTTTCTACCATATCAAAGACAAATTATATCATCTCAGACACATTTAAATTGTCATCTGCGAGCTGGTTCAATTTCAACAAGTCTACATTTTTGTCAGAAAGAGGAGTTAAAACAGGAAAAACATAAATTGAAAAGGAGAAAATGCTTGTATCAGTATTTTCTCCTTTTTCCACATGCCGCTTTGATAAGCCTTTTTCTTCAGGGTCTTGAAAGACCTGATATTGTTTCGTTGAAAGGTTAAGTCAGTTAAGATGGCAATTCTTTCACCAATCAAGCAGTATTTTTTGAGAAAATTTATGAAATTACTGCACGACTTAACTCTATACCAAGTAACAAATTTTTAGACTTGTCCAAATTCAAAGCATTTGCAGACGACAAATCAAATGAAGCCCAAGTGATGATTTCAGCCTTTGAGAGGGTAAAGAACATCGTGGGAAAAGGTTTTCAAGAGGCTTCTAGCTCAGGGTCGTTAGAAAACAGGATTGTTTGGTAAAGGGTTAAACCCTAATCATCATCTTTTTAGGGTTCAATTCCATTTTGTCTATTCCCATTTCGTCTACTGGATTTGTTCCCATCTCATCTACTCCTATTTTGACACTTATTCCCTTTTCGTCTACACATTTAAACCTGGGATTATGTGGTAAAAGGGTTAAAATCACACTTACATGTTTTGCAGAGTCTGATCTTGATCTGCACTGGCCACAAAGGTAGCCATGAAGTGTATGGCAGATTAAGTATATCGCACATGTTAAGATACTGTCTTTATCTACCTTAATCCATCAAATTTCTCAGAAAAGCTCAAATCAATATTCTCTAGTATCTTTTTCTAAACTCATAACAAGGGTCCTGTCTGGCTCAGTGGTAAAATGTAGGACTTGTGACCTGAAGGCCCCAGGTTGGAGCATCACTGGATCCACTGGGTTTTTTGTGGAAGTGTCTTTGGGCAAGACACTTCAGAGTCCTTGCCTAGTACTGCTATAACCCAGGACGTACATGAATATGTGAGCTGTCACCGTGATATGACTAAAATAATGTTGACAGTGGCGTAAAACAACATTCAATCAAAATTTAAACGCATAACTCTTTACCATATAATTCCTTGCTTTAACAACCCAAAGAATAAAATGGGCATATGGAAACATTTAGGGAAAAGGAGAAAATACTGTTAACTAGCCTTTTCTCATTTCCCAACAATATTTTCTACTCCTGCAAAGACTAATTCTGTCTTTTGTATCACAATGATCTTGTTCTGAATTAGGACAAATCTAAAATGTTCTTGCGTGGTAAATGTTTAAAATGCACAGAATAATAGACAGAGGTTTTCCAGACAATGTAAATAGTTTGCGACACTGTAAATAAAGATTAGACTGCATTAATTTGAACATACTATCTTATCTTGGATCCACAATGTCCCATATCCTGTAGATAGCTTTCTTTACCAAACAACATAGTTATAGACTTTTCCAAATTGAAAGCATTGACAAACGAAAAAAATAAAATGTGACTCAAAAAATGAAATTTGTTTCTGGACTGGTAGAAAACATTGTGGGATCGTTTTCTCACAATGTTTTTAAGGCTTTATTCCTCAAATTCGTTAAAACTCTGGACTTTGTTGTTAAGGGTTAAAATTACACTATGGACTGTACCCACTTTCTAAAAATAGCTAGCATCCTGTATGACAGATATTTTCTTCAATTAATTAATCATTAAGGAAATCTTCTGGCTTCACCTCACCAATGTAGTGCTAGAAGACACCCAGTATACCAAAAATTGAGAGAAATTCTACATCTGACAAATTCTTATCTGCAGCAACATTAGAGGATAAAGAAACAAGACCAGTGCATGCTGGTGCCAGTGCCTGACTGCCGGTGCTTTTGCAGCAAAAATTGTAGGTCAAAAGGGGATATAACTGAGATATTTTGAAAGTTACCTGCTCTTTTTGTTTGGGTTCCCTTTTTTGATAGTCAGCAACTACCATACTCTAGTTTAAAGTTTTTATCTTCAGTAATAACAGGGAGAAAATATCAAGGTTTTTGCACCATTACAACAACACAGACCACAGTGGTAAGACAATACCTCAGTTTTCTTTTTTAACAAAAAGCCAAGTTTAAAAAAAGTAAATGTTTATTACCTTTAAAAGTCAAAAGATATTCAACAGATTCCTATTTCCTCACACTGTTCAACTACTACCACTGTATGTCATATCCAATTTTTTTTTAAAGAATTTTATAAGAGCTTCATGGCCATGTACAAGCACTAAATCATAATTTGGTCATACAATCTAGCTTGGAAACCCATAGATGATAGAAAATTACACATTTCACAGCTAATAACACCACATAATGCAAAGTAATAACAGGGCCAGTACTTCCAACTGTGCAACAAGAATTAATTAACTTCCAAACAAGCTCCCAGCTAGAGCTACTGTCACTTTATTGTCCTGACTCCCTTCCCACTACTGACATAAATAACTACGTTACGCAAACTATCAATTTACTCTGTGAATGGCTTCAGGGAAACGACAAATAATCCAATAAAAACCCTCTGTGAAGTTGACGAGCTTTACTACTGCAAGAGTGAGTTCAGTTATTGAAAAAAAACAGACTGTATAAACTCTCTACCAACAAAATTTTAGATTTCTTGGCCATACTGAGTCTTTTTCAGTGGGCACATTATATCTAGCTGAATATCTGTGAAACATCAGAAAGGAGAAAATATTGGTTACCAGCACTTTCTACCTTTCCAAGTTTTCAAAAACCTTCTTGCTCAAGGTCATAAAAATATAGGATTGTTTGGTATAGGGGTAGCCCACCTCAAACAGCAAATTTCAGACTCTTCAATATGAAAAAATTAAATGACCTGCAACACGCGAAAAGGGGGATTCAGACATTTGCGTAAAGTGTCGTCTCGGATCAGCTTGCGCAGACCGCGCAGGCTAATCCGAGACGGCACATTCCGTTTTTATGTTATTTTCTGTTTTGCGCAAGTCTATTGTATCACAAAATCTAGTGTAGTCGTAAAGTGCTGTCTCGGATTAGCCTGTGCGGAGTGCGCAGGCTGATCCGAGACGACAGTTTACACAAATGTCCGAATGCCCCTTTTCGCGTGTTGCAAGCCAAATGTGGATGACAAATTTAGAAGTGCTACAAATAAGCTGAAGTTCTTCGCATTGGAAGATAACATTGCAGGAAAAGAAAAAAATACTGGTTTCCAGCATTTTCTCCTTACTCATAGCGTTTTCAATAGGCTGCTTCTATAGGTTCGTTCTATGATGGGACTGTTTGGTAAAGGATTAATGGATAGAATATTGACAGCCATACAAACAGGTCACATTGTTGTCCCCTTTCAGGACAGGAAACTGAACATTTTGTACGTCCTTAGTAACAGCGGTATTCACAAAACGTGTACATTACATGACATTTTTCTCAATTCCAGTGTCACAAAGCAGATGACTTTGAAAGCCGTTTTATAAAACATCAATCAGCCGATCAACATCTATTAACCCTTAAAGTGCCTTTCACTACTATAGTTGCCTATGCGGCCAGTGTAGATCAAGATCAGACTGCACTTTTTGTGGAGTCTGATCTTTAATCTACACTGTCCACTTTGCTAAAGCACTCAAAACAAAACAAAACCACGAAATTGCAATTATCTGGGTCTTATTAACTCTTTACCAAACAACAGAATTTCAGGCTTTGCCAAATTGAAAACATTTGCAGACAAAAAAATTAAATGTAGCTAAAATGATGGAATTTGCCTCTAAAAGTGTACAAAACATTGTGGGAAAAGGAGAAAATCCTGGTTACCGTTGCTTTCAGCAGCCGTCTTTCTCCGGATTGATAAAACACTGGATTACTTTGGTAATGGGTCAATTCAAAATGCATGGATCAATTCCAAATGGGGTAGAAAATGTCAAGCAGTGAGGATAAAAGATAAGCATCTTTTGTGAAATCTGATCTTCATCTATACTGTCCATAAAGCCAGTTCATGTAATACACAGATTTCATTCTGACTGTTAAGACATATCATTTACTAATCTTTACCCAAACGACAAAATTTTACACTTGTCCAAATTGAAAGCTTTTGCAGACGACAAAATAAACATGACTCAAAAACTGAAACTTGACTTTAGAAGAGTAGAAAACATTGTGGGAAAAGGAGAAAATGCTGGTTACCAGCATTTTCTCCTTTTCCCACAATGTTTTCAGAAGGCTTCTTCATCTGGGTCGTAAAAACCAGGTACTGATTGGTAAAGGGTTAAGTAGGGTAACACAAATATGAAATGTTTTAAGGAAAGGATGATATATGAGCCATGCTGTGGAAAAAGGGGTTTAATGATTCATTATACCAAACAAGTCATTATATAATTATGGCACCATAAAATCATTTTAGTCTAACAATCGAATAGATATGGTAATAGAATACCGTATTTCTCCTAATAAAAGCGCCCTCCCAAATAGTAGCCCCCCCCCCCCCCCCTTAAAAACCCTTAACTTTACCAGACAGCAAAATTTTAGCCTTGTTCAAATTAAAAGCATTTGCAAACGACAATTTCAAGGTAGCTCAAATGATGCAATTTTTCTTTGGTAGGGTGAAAAACAATGTTGGAAAAAGGAAAAATGCTGGTTACCAGCATTTTCTCCTTTTCCCACAATGTTTTCAAAAGCCTTCTTTTTCAGGGTCGTTAAAAGTCAGGATTGTGCAGTAAAGGGCTAAATCATGATAACCTAATGTAATACATAAGTTGATTAAAATGACAATATTTGAAGAATTTGATGAGTATTTCCTCTAATTTGATTAATATTTCCTCTTAACAATTACTAAAACACACAGAAATACAAAATTGGACAGACTTTTTGCTTTGCAAATTGGGTACAAAATAAAAGGCTCCCTATCTATGTTTTGCATAGCTCCCAGGAGCTTTTATTAGGAGAAATACGGTAGTCCTTTAAAATGCAGAAAATTTACATACAGCATAAAGTTTCAACCCATGTCAGCCTGCCCAGTCCATGTAAGCTGGCATTGGTCCATACTTTTTGCAGATGTATTAAACCCTCTTTTCACAGTGAAATTATTTTGGGAACTAAAACAATAGCTTGCAACAAGCAATTATTGCTTTTCAAACAGTGCTTTCAAAGAGTGTTTATACAATCATAATCATACGGAAATGGATAAACCTCCCTCTTTCAGCCAGTTGTCAAGATACTGACTTCTTGTTAATCCAAAACAAATAGACCTGTCCTGATAACTGTAAGATTATCTGCTAGCCTTTGTAATTTGTCATTTCTTGACCATCAAACACAAGTTACAGACATCAGTATTATCAGTCTTAAAGCTCCTTTTCCCAAGTCTGGATCCAAGTCATACAAAAGTGTTATTCAGTTCCGAAATAATTTATCAATACCAGTAATATCCCAATAATATAAAGAAAGAAAAAATGATCGGACTGGAACCCAAACTACATTTTTCTCTGGTGACGTAATGGTTTTGGCATTGTGATGGATACTCCTCTGAATTGTCCTGATTTTGTTCCTCAGGTACATGCCCTTTGAGGAAGCACATTTCGTAAAGATCAAGAAAGTTTTCCAAACAGCAAAATATTAAGTTATAAAATGTAATTGTCTCGTTTTATTTTCAGAATTTCAATTTTATCATATAGGCCTGTGCCTTGGTCATGTATCCCTGGGCTTTCTTTCACCCTTTACCACACAATTTTGACTTTTGATGAATATGAGAAGGAAAGCTTTTAAAAACATTGTGGTAACCAGCATGTTCTCATTTTTCAATAATGTTTTCCGACCCTTCACAGGTGAATTCCATTTTATTTCATGCTTTCCGGTAGGATATCGAAAAATAGCGATGAAAATATTTTTTGATATTCCACAGGTACGACCAGTGAAAATACCGATTTTTATATTCTAGTTACCTAGGTAAAATGCGCGCGACTCACAACCAGATGGAAATGACGTCATTTACCTTACATTTTTAATTGTTTTTAATTTGGAACAGTCTAAAATTTTGTTGTGCAGTAAAGAGTTTAACTACAATATGCATGTTAACTTTTAAAAGCCAGTGGCTGCTTTCCCACATAAAACAAAGTGTACTATATTCAGCAGTGAGAGAAGAAACAAAAACCTAGTGCTGAAGATTTCATCAGTCCTTGGGCCATGACCTGATAGCTCAGTCAATAGAGTACAGGACTTGAGGACAGAGAGTCGCTGCTTCGATCCCAGGCTTGGCCAAATTTTTTCGGAGGATTGTCGATAGTCATTTTGACAGGATTCATTCCTCTCTCACCTCTGACCATTGTTTTGACAACAATTGTCTGAAAGCAGCCAATGGCTTGAAAAGAAAATCTAGGAAAGCATGGATAGGTTCACTGGCCACCGCGAAATAAACTCAAATAATGTTGGAAACAGTGTTTAACACCCTACAATCAATCATCAATACTTGAAGCTCATCACTCCTTCAATTATTGTTACAGTAATGATAATGGTAGGTCATGTCAGAAGATGTACCCTCCAACCTTTTTCTTCTGGAAAATCTGGGAAGGTCATTAAAGCTGAAGTATTCAGGCCTGAAGAGACTGTAACCTGTTTTATCCTTTACCATACAATCCTGAGTTTAAATGACCCTGAAAGAGAGGGCTTTTGAAAACATTGTGGGAAAAGGAAAAAATGCTGGTAACCAGCCTTTTCTCCTTTTCCCACAATGTTTTCTACCCTGTCAAATACAGACCAGTCCAGTCCAATGTTTTGTCAATTGTGATTCAAAACAAACACTGAAATGATGGGATTTGCATTTTACCCCTTTACCATAAAGCAAAATTATAGACTTTTCCACCTTGAAAGCATTTCTAGATAAGGTAAATATGAGTTAAACACTGAAAGTTGTCTTTTAAAGGGAAAGAACATTGTGGCTGGTTAGTCTTTTAATGCAAGTGCAATTAATCAAGATACCGATTCAAAACAGTGGTCTCTAAAAAGATTGGTCTATGTAAAAGGTTTAACTACTTTTGCAGCATCAACTAAAGGTTTAGCCAATCAAATATTGCATTACTTTCTACTTTAGACAATTATTGAGAATTTCGACTAAGAATACTGTTAAGAATGGTTGGTGAATACAGGCCCTGATTGCTTGTAACTTGTAAAATATCACACCTTTATCTTTTAAAAATGTATGAACTTCAGTGAAATCAACTTCATATTCCTGATAAAGGGCTATTCTGCGTATCTGAAATCCATGACTGAAAGAAGTGAGTTTGTTTTGATCCTATTTCTAACGTCTTTTTATTACCTCTCAAATCTTATTTGAATTCGATAAAAAACACAATCATGGTGGTTTGCAGATGTTTTGAAGTGATTCAATTCACAGATTCTATTAACACTTTACCACACGACCAAATTTTAGACTGGTCTTAATTGAAAGCATCTGCAGACAACAATTATATGTTGATAAATGTAAGATTTTACCCTAATTACTTTAGACACATTTAAACCTTTTATTTCAATCACCCCCAATTTTTTGAAGTGATAATTTCTAGAAGATTCTGACACTATAAAAGGTAATTATTTTTGTGGCATTTGTCGAAGACAATGCCACTACGAGTTCAATATTGAATTTTGAAGACTACGTATCGTATTTTGTGCAAAGCTGAAGGAAATAAACCCAATTAAACTCAATTTTTCTCAGAAAATTAGTTTTTCGATAGCACTCAGATATGTAATTGGAAACTGCATGTTAAAATACATTGGGTGAGGCCACTGATCATGGAAATACTTCTTTTTGATTGAAAATAGCTTCACCCACTCATAACCTTCTATTGGCACAATGATGCACAAAATTTGCCCCAGACCTTTTCATTCCAAAACCAGTTCGTCCCTGGGCTTGTTCGTCCCATGATTGCGCGATACTCCATTTGATTGTGAATGAATATTTATAGATCGAAATAACTTACTGTAATGTTAGGAATTAGATCTTTAAGGCCAAAACTATCTCAAAATCATAGTTTTCAGGTACAAACTTAAATTTTATTCGATATATTTATATAGTTTCTTTCTCTACCCATCATGCATCCTAATGTCAAGGGATGTTACTCCTGACTTCTCCTGAATGATCAAAGGGAGACCACCAATACACAAATAATCATAACTTTATCATGATACTCTCACTTCAACCAAAAAAGGTATAATTTGCTTAGTAGGTTGACTTTCAAGCCAATATTTGAATATTTCTCTTTTTCTTTCAAATTATTAATTCCACACAATGGCTTCCTGGACAAATGCCACTCCAGTGTTTTCAACGCTTTGATTTTCTTTCAAAATATATCGGCAAATTATACTGTTTAATATATTAATATCATTCTGTCTCCTACAAGTCGAAAATCAGTCACAGATAATTGCTAGATAACACATTTACAATTTAGTGATCATGAGGAAATAAATGATTCTATCCAACTTTTGCTCTAACCCTTTACCACACAATCCCAAGTTTTAACAACTCTGAGAGAGAACACTTTGTGGGAAAAAGGAGAAAATGCTATTAATCAGCATTTTCTACTTTTCCAACAATGTTTTCTACCTGTTCAAGGACAAGTACTATCATTTAAACCGCATATTAATTGTTGTCATGATGGGACATTTCTCATTGGATGGGATAATGTCAAAGAATATTAATCCTACTGAATAAGTGAAATGAAACTTTCAAGCTGACGGTAAAAACCGAGATTTTGTTATTTCAAAGGTTTCTTTTGAAGATAGATGCCTCCTTATCAGACTGTGTAGATCCAAGATCAGACTGCACATTCTGTGCAGTCTGATCTTGATCTACACTGTCTGCAAAAGGTCCTTGAGTCACACTCAGCGGCCTAAGGGTTAACACTTAGGGTGCAAAATAAACCCAATAGACATTTCCAGTCTAGAAATAAAACAAGATGAAAGTGCTATTTCAAGGTTGCTTTTGGCTGTGGTCTTTCAGCAAGGTCGACAGTGTAGATTAAAGTCTGATTTTCACATTGGCTGCAAAGGCAACAACAGTTGTGAATGGCAATAATAGGGTTAAAAGAGAAATATGCCATGCAGTTTTTGACCAAAAGAAATTTCTAAGATAGTACAATCGGTCATTTTGTCGGAGGAGCATGCGTGTACCATTTAACCCATTACCACACAATCCCTACTTTTGACAACCCTGAGAAAGAAGCCTTTAGAAAACATTGTGGGAAAAGGAGAAAATGCTGGTAACCAGCATTTTCTCCTTTTCCCACAATGTTTTCTACCCTTCACAAAACAAATTTCAAATTTTCAGTCACTTTTATTTTGTCGTCTGCAAATGCTTTCGAACTGGACAAACCTAAAATTTTGTAGTTTGGTAATGAGTTAACAAGAAAAGTCTAAAATTTTGTTGTGTGGTAAAAAGGATATTTAGGCAGCAGTACAAGTAACTGTCCCCAAAGGGGATGTTACTTTTTGACTGGTCGCCTCTGGGTACAAAGACAATCAAGAGAAGATCAATTGAAAGTTCCGCACAGAATTCGTGCGCAAATTTGAACTCTTATAATTTCGCAAATAGAGCACAAAACTAGAATTGAAACATACCAGCTGCTTGCGTATTTAACAACCCTTCGTTTGAAATACAAATATTTTCACTTTAAACGCTGAACGTAAGAGAAAACAGTGCATTTCATCAGTTACTTTAGTTGTTTACGTTCCCGAAAACATGCAAAATAGCCACCATGCACGATAAATTTGGTCAGTGATTTTTCCGAGATTTACATGTTATAAACGACTTCTACAAGCTCTCCATATAATGACGGGTTTAATAATTTGTCTTTGGTCATGTTTGTTACAAAAAGTTATTTGCATTTCACTGCAATACACATAAAGGTGACGAAACAGAAAGTCAATATAGCACTCTATCTTTGCTACCGGAAAATTTACAATGGACTTGAGACGGAACGGTGTACAATAAATGTCCAAATATGAAAAAAAAATCAGTGTAGCGTCTCATTATTGAGACGAATTTAGGCAGATGCCTGTAATATCAATATTTTCCCTTGTGCATTTGATTATGGGCAAACATAGGTTTTGGTAAAAGACGGTACGGTGTACAATAAATGTCTAAATATGAAAAAAAAATCAGTGTAGCGTCTCATTATTGAGACGAATTTAGGCAGATGCCTGTAATATCAATATTTTCCCTCGTGCATTTGATTATGGGCAAACATAGGTTTTGGTAAAAAAAGAGATGATATTAGAAAAGTTCTGCAACAGAACTTTGTCTTGGGGATAAAATACGAAATTGATAACAGTATGGACATAAAACAATTTCGTGTCCAGATTTCTACTTTGATTTTTAACAGAAGAATGCTTTGAGAGCCTTCATGCATGGCAAGGTTTGGAGTTTGGACAAAACTCTGTTAGATGTATCATTTCAAAGATTAAATGGATTTCCAAATACTTTCCTGAAACATTTCCAAAAAACTAAATAGCTTAAATCATGATGAGAAAACAGTTTGGTTTTATAGCTTCCAGGAAGATCTCTTTTTCATTTCCACAAATATAAGCTCTTTGCTTAACTCTTTACCAAATGACAAAGTTTAGACTTACCCAAATTGTAAGCATTTCCAGATGACAAAGTAAATGTGACTCAAAAATTCAAACTTGATTAGGGAAGGATAGTAAACATAGTGTGAAAAGGGGAAAATGCTCTAGACCAACATTTTCACAATTACCCACAATAACTAATAGCTGTCTTTCTCAGGATGGTTAAAAGTCATTAGCAGACTGATTCCTTGAAAAATGATCCTCTAGATCTTAGTGCCAGAAAAATGTCACCATGTGGTCATGCCATGTAAAAGTACGCATTTGATTGGTAAACTCATCAGCCATGCTTAATTCATCTTTTATTTATAATATAATTCTTTTCAAAACAAATTTAGGTCAACAATAACTCAAAGAAGAATATATTACTTTGTTTTAACTACATAGGTAATAGAAGCCCAGATCAAAGACATTCTACAATTTATTTGATATATTTTAATAATTTGTCTTTCGTCATGTTTGTTATTAAAAGTTAGTTGCGTTTCGCTGCAATACAGATTAAACCGACGAAACAGAAAGTCAGTATAGCGCTCTATCTTTGCTATCTTTGTTACGATGGACTTGAGACAGTACGGTGTACAATAAATGTCCAAATACGAAAAAAAATCACCGTAGCATCTCATTATTGAGACTTAGTTATACAGCATCTTCATATCACATTTTAGAAATCTTCATTACAAGCAGAATGGTCAAGTACACTAAATAACATTTTCATAATAAAAAAAAGGGAGAGAATATTGAGATAAATGGGGAAATTGCTTGCTTTGAATAAATCTCAAATTCTTTCACGAATTTTTCAGAGAATCAAACCTTTAATTCAACAAAAATTTATTCATAAAAGAAAGTGTTGAAAGAATAGTTAACACCCACCTTTACGACCTTATAATTCAACATTTTATCTGATAATGACATCATTTTAAAAAATAAATAAATTATTTCCTGTGTTCAACCCTTTCCCAAATTACAGATTAGTCCAAATTGAAAGCATTTGCAGACGACAAATTAGATGTGGCCTACATGACAGGATTTGTCTTTGAAAGGGTATAAAACATTGTGGGAAAAGGAAAAAATGCTGATTACCAGGATTTTCTCTTTTTCCCACAATTTTTCCAAAAGCCTTTTTATTCAGCATCATTAAAAGAATGCAATCATGTGGTAAAGGGTTAAGTCTATTCAGGTTCTCTTTGATCATAACTTTGTCTAAATCATAACCTCATATAATTTTTTTTACTTCTTAAATCTTTACTCCACTACAATATCGTAGACTTGTCCAAACTGAAAGCACCTGTAGGCGACAATTTATATGTGGCTAAAATGATGGAATTTATCTTTGATATGACAGGAAACATTGTGGGAAAAGGAGAAAATGCTGGTGTTACCTGCATTTTCTCCTTATCTATCAATATTTTGGAACGGCTTCTTACATAGTGTCCTTAAAACTCAGGAATGTGTGGTAAAGGGTTAAATCTTAACCCTTAGCACCCCAATATGTACCATTATTGCTTTCTGCATCAGTAAAGATCAAGATCAGACCACACAGAGTGTGCCATCTGATCTTTTATCTACACTTTTCGGTATTTTATATGAAATATACTTCCTCAAACAACTTGCATTAAATTTTGTAAAATTTGTATCTTTTCTCATGTAAATGACAAGTATTCATTTCGTTAATTTTGAAATATTCTTTTATTTTTGCATTCTAGGGGTTAAAAGCGAGCTGAAGCAAAATATAATAACTTTCAGGTGATACTTGAATGCACTGACCAGGAAACATTGTGATTAACTCTTTCACTGCTGAATAGATAAATTGGATTGCAAGGCTAAAAATATATTTCCTCTGCAAGATCAAGAAACAGTTTGGTCTTTATCCAGAATATAGCAGTGGACAGTGTAGATCAAAATCAGACTGCACAGAACGTGCAGTCTGATTTTGATCTACACTGTCCACAAAAAGCTTCCGGTGGTGTCTATGATAAGGAAATAGGTAAAGAAAAATAGTATTACAGGCTATTTTTGTGGCATTTGTCGAAGACAATGCCACTATGAGATCAATAATAAATGTTCAATATTGAATTTTGAAGACCATGTATGGTATTTTGTCCAAAACCGAAGGAAGTAAACCCAATTAAACTCAATTTTTCAAGACAAATGAGTTTTTCAATAGCACTCAGATATATGATTAAAAATGGCGTATTGAAATAAACTGCAAAAGGCTATCGATCGTGGAAATACTTCTTTTTGAGTAAAAATAGCTTCACCTCTTCATAGCCTTCTATTGGCGCAATGATATGCACAAAATTTGTCTTCTGACCGCTTTGCTTCCGGGGTTGTTCGTTCCAAAACCAGTTCGTCCCTGGGCTTGTTCGTCCCATGATTGCACGCTACTCATTTGATTGTGCATGAATATTTACAGGAAGAAAACTTTATTGTAATGTTGGGAATTAGGTCCTGACGGCCAAAGATATCTCAAAATCATAGTATTCAGGTATAAACTTAATTGAATTCAATATATTTACATGGCTTCTCTCTCTACCCATCGTGCATCCTTCCGTCAAGGGACGTTATTCCTGACTCCTCTTGAAAGATCAAAGGGAGACCACCAATACACAAATAAATAACGCAAACTTAGGCACCAGTAATCTCCCTTTAACCAAAGAGACGTATTAATTTGCTTAGGAGGTTGATTTTCAAGTTAATATTTAAATAATATTTCTCTTTTTTTTTTTTTTTTTTAGCTCACCTGAGCACGAAGTGCTAAGGTGAGGTATTGTGATCGGTCATTGTCCGGCGTCCATCTGTCCGTCTGTCCACAATTCCTTTAAACATCTTCTCCTCCTAAACCGCTGGGCCAATCTTGGTGAAATTTGGCAGGGATGTTCCTTGGGTGAAGTTCTACCAAAGTTGTTCAAGAGATTGAATTCCACCCTTAACTCTGGTTGCTATGGCAACAGAAAGGAAAAAAAATAGCAAAATCTTTGAAAATCTTCTTCTCTGACATTAGAAGGCGTAGAGCTTTGATATTTGGTATGTAGCATCTCCTAGTGGACCTCTACCAAGTATGTTCATATGATGCCCCTGGGGTTAAAACTGGCCCCGCCCCGGGGGGTCACAAGTTCGAACATAGGAACAAAGAAAGAAAACTTTAAAATTCTTCTTCTCTGAAACTGGAAGGCATGGAGCTGTGATATTTGGCATCTAGCATCTCCTAGTGGATCTCTACCAATTTTGTTCATATGATGCCCCTGGGGTCGAAACTGGCCCCGCCCCAGGGGTCACAATTTCAAACATAGGAACAAAGAAGGAAAACTTAAAAATTCTTCTTCCCTAAAACTGGAAGGTGTGGAGCTTTGATATTTGGTATGTAGCAATTCCTAGTGGACCTCTACCAAGTTTGTTCAATGATGCCGCTGGGGTCAAAACTGGCCCTGCCCCGGGGGGTCCCAAGTTCGAACAAAGGAACAAAGAAGGAAAACTTTAAAATTCTTCTTTTCTAAAACTGGAAAGCATAGAGCTTTGTTATTTGGTATTTAGTGAACCTGTTCTAAGTTTGTTAGCCCACCTGAGCACAACGTGTTAGTCAGTTCAAAATTGGGTCACCTGGGGTCATAAACTAGGTCTCAAGGTTAAATTAAACTAATACTTTGTGGGCACTCTAGAGGCCATATTTTTTGCTCAATTGACTTGAAAATTGGTCAGAATGTTTGTCTTGATGAAATATTGGGTGAGTTTGGAATTGGGTCACCTGGGGTCATGAACTAGGTCACTTGGTCAAATTTAAGAAATACCTTGTGGGAACTCTAGAGGCCACATTTATTGCTGAATTAACTTGAAAACTGTTCAGAATGTTTGTCTTGATAAATGTTTTGACGAGTTCTAAATTGGGTCACATCGGGTGATAAATTAGGTCACTAGGTCAACTTCAGGAAATTCATTGTGGACGCTCCAGAGGCCACATTTTAAGCTCAATTGACCAGACAATTGGTCAGAAATTGAATTACGCAAGTGGAGTGAATTTCGCCTATTGACTCAGGTGAGCGATCTAGGGCCATCATGGCCCTCCTGTTTTCAAATTATTAATTCTACACAGTGGCTTCCTTGACAAATGCCACATCAGCGTTCTCAACGCTTTGATTTCATTTGTCACAATATTTCTACTGTATGATGAGAAGGTAACCAATGTATACAAAGCATTAAATCTGTAACTCAGGCATGCTAAACAATTTTGTCAATAAAAATTTGACCTGTGATAAACAAACAAATTAACCTATTACATCAAAACTTATTTCAAAGGCTACCAAAACTCTGTAATGGTACAAAATTACTGTCATAAACAAACCACACATTGAGAAAATGATAATGTCTGCAAGCCAATACTGCAAATTTTTCTCCTTTTTGTTTTCATTTTTAACAAATCATGCTTGTTGCTAAATGGATTTTATTTTTTGGTCACATCCTGTCCGACACTTGTGGAAAATGCTCATCTTTGCGTTTTGTTCCCCCAGGTTATGGGCATGAAATAAGAGAAAAGATCCAGTTTCAATTCACTGCAGGTTGTTCAAAGGCATGGCAAATTAGGGAGAAATAAGATGAATAATTTATTGTTCAACAATTAATGATACATGATGACTTCCTTTCATCTTTACCACTGAATGATTCTGTCCCAATTAACATACATATTGGCCACGGTCTATGCAAAAAGGGTTTAATGCATCTACAAGAAGTATCGACGAAGGTCAGCCTGCGCAGTCCAACGCAGGCTGACCTTGTTTGATACATTTTGCTATTGGTCAGTTTTCCTGCATGTCAAAGGACCGTCAGTGGTTGGATAAAATGGATTTTATGGATCCAACATTATATACCCTGCAACACGCGAAAAGGTGCATTCAGACATTTGCGTTAAGTGTCGTCTTGGATCAGCCTGCGCAGTCCGCACAGGCTAATCCGAAACGATAGTTTCCGTTTTTATGTAATTTTCTGTTTTGCGCAAGTCTACTGTAGCACAACATCTAATGTAGTTGTAAAGTGCCGTCTCGGATTAGCCTGCGCGGACTGCGCAGGCTGATCCGAGACGACACTTTACGCAAATGTCCGAATGCCTCTTTTCGCGTGTTGCGAGCCATATAATAACTTGCTTGATACAATGCATCAAAGAGATGCATTAACCCATTACCCCACAATTGAGTTTTAATGACCTTAAGGAAATTAGCTTTCAAAACATAGTGGGAAAAAGAAACAAATGCTGGTAACCTGCTATTTTTTCCTTTTCTGGCAATGTTTTCTGCTTTTCAAATGATGACTTTTATCATGTAGACCATAATTATTTAGTTTCTTGCCTGCAAATGCTGTCCATTAGGACTTGATTTTGTCGTTTAGTAAAGGGTTAAACCCCCTTTTGTCAAAGTATGGCTTGTTACAATGCAAATCAGCTTTAACTCTTTACCACATAACAAAATTTTAGCCTGTTCCAAATTGAAAACATTAATTTTGCAGACTATATAATTACTAAATGCTACTCAAAACATAAAATCTGTCTTTCAAAGGGTAGAAAACATTGTGGGAAAAGAAGAAAATGCTGGTTACCAGCATTTTCTTCTTTTCCCACAATGTTTTCAAAAGCCTTGCTCTTCAGGGTCGTTAAAAGTTGGGATTGTGTGGTAAAGGGTTAATCCATTTCTTTATATTTTTCATAGTTTCATTTACTGTAATTAGTCTAATTTGAACCTAGTCAAATCAATTACAAGTGAAAAAGTGGAGAAATATGTGATACACAGGAATGTATCTGTATGAAAAAATATCACTAGAAAAGGAGCAATCACAAAAGCTGATACATCAAAGAATAAATGAAAGAATGAATGCTGTTTTATGGCACATGGACAGCTCTGGTCATTGAGCCCACATGTCTTCATAAAGCTGAGAGTACAACTTAAATTGCTTCTGAATGTAGAACAAATCAATATCATACTGCAATTCAGGCAAATAAAACATTACCCTGTAAAGGAATAACCCCATTTTTTGATGGCCTTACAAAGAAAGCTGATGAAAACATTCTAGGAAAAGAAGAAAATGCTGGTAACCAGCATTTTCTCCATTTCCACAATGTCTTCTGCCCCTTCAAAAACGAATTTCACCATTTTGTAATACGCATAAGTCATAAATTGCCTTTGCTGAGCCCCAGTAGCTTAGTCAGTAGTGTATAGTGAGACCATGGGGATCGCTGGTTTGATCCAGGCTCTGCCAAAAATTCTTTCAAAGGATTGATGATAGTCATTGCGATAGAATTCATGCCTTCCTCACCGCTGGTCATTGTTTCAGCTATAGTTATGTGGGAAAGCAGCCAGTGGCCTTGAAAAACCATTGTGCGGAGTACTGGTAAAAGATAATCCAGGAAAGCATGTATAGGTGCACTAGCCATAATGATATTAGTGTAATACTGTTGAAAACGGGGTTAAACACCATGAAATCAATCAACCATTCATTAATGAATTATGGACAAGTTTAAAATATTATACTCTGTCAAAGAGTTATTTTAAACTTTGTTATCATTTGATTTTTTGATGGATTGCAAATGTCCATTTATCTATATATCCTGCTGTTTTATTATGTATTTCAAAGGATTTTATTCAAAATTACAAGTGGAAGGATCAAATGTAAAAGTAAGATTGAAATTTACATAAAACATGAGGGATGGGAATATTAGTTGAAAATAAATTGTCAACAATTGGCTTTTAAATTGTACCCAGTGGTTTTATAACTATTGGACAAAATAGGCTAACACCTACTATGAATCCCTCCATAGCACATTTCCATATGTTTCCAAACCATGCCATTGCAAAAGACATGTTTTAAACAAAGTGGGAGAATAAGCAATTGCTTTTAACAAGCAGTGATGCTTCTGTTCTCACAATGTTTCCATGTCAATCACAATAAATATCAACCTTTTTTTAATAGTGTCACCTAAATTTGTTTGTGTTTGTCTTGAATACAACTAGAGCTGTCACTGAATGTGACTTTATACCCCCGTCAGTGCTTTGACAGAAACAGGCAATTTAACAAAAAATTTTCAAAGTTCAAGGGGAGATTACCCTGGAATCATAGGGAGTAGATGATTGAAAACTGCGTCTTGCACAACTTCAGTATACAATCAATGTATCAAGAAACTTTCAATACAATAGCAGCAAAACTGTAGGAGGAGTTTGCAACACAAAATTACCAGTATTTTGTACAGACGGACACACAGACTGACACACGGACGGTCACACAGACGGATGGACAGACAGGCTGATTCCAGTATACCCCCGAAAACATTTGTTTTGCAGGGGGTATAAAAAAGTGTCAAGTTCAAGGGGAGATAAATCCTCAACCAGGAGGAGTTGATACTTGAAAATTGAGTCTTGCAACCTTTCAATATATGATCAATACATGTGCAAAGTTTCAATATAAGTGAAGGAAAACTGTAGGAGGAGTTTGCAACACAAAATTACTAGTATTTTATAGACAGATGGATGTTAAGAAAAAAAAAAGTGTCAAGTCCAAGGGGAGATAATTCCTCAATCAGGAGGAGTCGACACTTGAAAATTGCGTCTTGCAAACCTTCAATATATGATCAATATATGTGCAAAGTTTCAATACAGTTGAAGGAAAACTGTAGGAGGAGTTTGCGACACAAAATTACTAGTATTTTATAGAAGATATATGTTAAGAAAACAAGAGGGCCTAGATGGCCCTGGATCGCTCACCTGAATTTTTGAGAGGACCATAACCAACTTTTTTTAAAGTATTGAAATTTTGGAAACAAAATCAGTATTTTGCCAAGCAATTATAAAAAGGTCACCTGTAAAAATCATTTCAAAATCTGTCACCACCCCTACAATCATCACCACACCCATGTTTTTGACGAATCAGAATTCTGCTAATAAATTTTAGGATAGGTCACCCAAAGACCTTATCTTGAACAAGAGCACATGCCCGATAGTGGCTAAAAATATTAAGTTGAACAAGAGCACCTCATGAGAGTGCCAATGATTGGCTGTTGGAACCTTGCTGGATAGTAAAATAAAATTCCAAATCGCAAAAGGGGCATAATTTGGACAAAACAATTTTGGAGTTAACTGCCCTTGTTGTATGGGTTGCTTTTTACTAGTGAACAATTATTCCGAGTTTTAAGTACATGTGTTGAGTGGAAGCCGAGATATAACAAAATGTCAAAGTTTTAGCACAACAAAACAACACAGATGACGCCAACAGGGCTATGTGAATACCTCGATGTTTTCTTTGAAAACAGCTAAGCTAAATAAGGGGTATAATATAAGGATCATATCTGTGAAATAACTTCAAAATCTGAATAGTGGTTTCAGAGAAGACAAAATTTTTAAGAATTTCTTCATGTCCTCAGAGAGCAAATAGCTTCCACCCACCACAGCCATGTTTCTTGACAGATCAAAATTTCGCGAATAAATTTTCAAAGGGGGCACCTAAGGAACATTTCTGTGAAATTATTTCAAAATTTGACTAGTGGTTTAGGAGAAGGCCATGTTTTTCGACGGATCAAAATTACACAAACAAACTTTAAAAAGGGTTACCCAAGGAACATATCTGTGAAATTATTTCAAAATATGACCAGTGATTTCAGAGGAGAAGATTATCAAAGAATTTCTTGGAAAATTCCATTTGGTTGCAATGACAACCAGAGTTTTTGATGAATCAAATTCTGTGAACAATTTTCAAAGGGGACGTCCCAAGGAACATTCCAGCCAAGTTTGGTCCATATCGGCCAAGCGATTTAGGAGGAGAAGATGTTTAAAGAATTGTTGACACCGCTGGACGCCAAGAGCCCCCCCCCCTCCACAACGGCCATGTTTTTTAACGGATCAAAATTTCGCGAACAATATTTAAAAAGGGTCACCCAAGGAATATATCTGTGAAATTATTTCAAACTATGACCAGTGGTTTCAGAGAAGAAGATTTTTAAAGAATTTCTTGGAAAATTCCATTTGGTTGCCATGGCAACCAGAGTTTTTGATGAAATCAAATTCTGTGAACAATTTTTAAAGAGGACCTCCCAAGGAACATTCCAGCCAAGTTTGGTCCAAATCAGCCAAGCGGTTTAGGAGGAGAAGATGTTTAAAGAATTGTTGACACCGCTGGATGCCAAGAGCCCCCCCCCACCACGGCCATGTTTTTCGACGGATCAAAATTTCCCGAACAGTTTTCGAAAAGGGTCACCCAAGGAACATATCTGTGAAATTATTTCAAAATCTGACTAGCGGTTTCAGAAGAGAAGATTTTTATAGAATTGTTGACACCGATGGACGCCAAGAGCCCCCCCCCCACCACGGCCATGTTTTTCGACGGATCAAAATTTCGCGAACAATTTTTGAAAAGGGTCACCCAAGGAACATATCTGTGAAATTATTTCAAAATATGACCAGCAGTTTCAGAGAAGAAGATTTTTAAAGAATTTCTTGAAAAATTCCATTTGGTTGCCATGGCAACCAGAGTTTTTGATGAAATCAAATTCTGTGAACAGTTTTCAAAGAAGACCTCCCAAGGAACATTCCAGCCAAGTTTGGTCCAAATCGGCCAAGCGGTTTAGGAGGAGAAGATGTTTAAAGAATTGTTGATGCCGCACGATGGACGACGCACGACGGACACAGCGTGCCCTTAAAAGCTCCCCTTGAGCACGTTGTGCTCAGGTGAGCTAAAAAAAAGTGTCAAATTGAAGGGGAGATAATTCCTCAACCAGGAGGAGTTGACATTGAAAACTGTGTCTTGCAAACCTTCAATATATGATCAATTTATGTGCAAAGTTTCAATACAATTGAAGGAAAACTAAAGGAGGAGTTCGTGACACAAAATTAATAGTATTTTATAGACAGATGGACGTTAAGAAAAAAAGTGTTAAGTTCAAGGGGAGATAATTCCTCAACCAGGTGGAGTTGACACTTGAAAATTGCGTCTTGCAAACCTTCAATATATGATCAATATATGTGCAAAGTTTCAATACAATTGAAGGAAAACTGTAGGAGGAGTTCGCGACACAAAATTACTAGTATTTTGTACAGAGACGGACACACGGACGGACAAACGGATGGACACACGGACAGACAGGCTGATTCCAGTATACCCCCGCAAAACATTCGTTTTGCGGGGGTATAACCAGTATACCCCCGAAAACATTCATTTTGCGGGGGTATAAATACTCGTACTTCCCGAAAATGAAAGGATATGCTGACAACAAATATATTAAAGCCAAAACTATAGCGATTTTCTTGAAAGAGTGAAAATTAGTAAAGAAAGAATAGAAAATGCTAGATTTCTGCATTTTCTTCTTTTTCAACTATGTTTTCAGGTTTTTTTTTTACTCAAGGCTGTTAAAAAGTTGGATTATTTAGTAGAGAACTAAATGGCCTGTTTAGTAATGGGTTAATCTTTTCCTTTTTTTCCCATTTTACTATCACTAGAACTTTTACCAGGGAATTTAAAACTTTATGACTATATGAGCAAAAACAATTAACCCTTTAATGAATAATCTGGAGTTTTAATGAGTCCTAGGATAGGTCCTTTTTTAAAACATTATGGGAAAAGTTACCAGCATTTTTCTCCTTTTCCCACTATGTTTACTACCTTTTCAGCAACAAATCCCATCATTGCAACCTGTTTTATATTGTTGTCTGCAAAATATTGCAATTTGAACTGGTAGAAAATCATGTCATTTGGGCAAGGGTTCTGTGTGACAATTATCAAAAGGGAATTTTAATTGCAGCAATTTATTTCTTTAGCATAGGTTTGAATTAATGTCAATGAATCTTTCAATACACAGGTAACTATTGCTATCTACTGCCAAAGAGAGAGAAATTATAAATCATTATTTTTCACCCTTTTAAAAGCCGAGCCCCGGTTGCTCAGTCGGTAGTGTACAGGACTTGAGAACAGAGGGTTGCTGGTTAGATCCCCAGCTCGGCTAATTTCTTTCTGAGGATTGATGATAGTTCTTGTGACAGGATTCATTCCTCTTCACCGCTGACCATTGTTTCGACGATGGTTACGTGGGAAAGTAGCCAGTGGCTTGGAAGGAATATTGTGCAGAGTACTGGTAATAGAAACTCCAGGAAAGCATGGACAGGTGCACTGGCTGCTGCAATATAACTGAAATAGTGTTGAAAAATGGCGTTAAACACCATATAATCAATCAATCAATCAATCACCGTTTTAAATAAAGAAAGTATAAAAAGAATTAATTCTTTACCATACAACAAAATTTTGGAGTGTATCAAATTGAAAACACTAATTTTGCAGATGGTAAGTCAAATGTAGTTCAAATGATTTTTTTCTGTCTTTGATAGGGTAGAAACATTGTGGGAAAAGGAGAAAATGCTGGTTACCAAAAGTTTCTTACTCAGGGTCCTTAAAACTCAGGATTGGGTGGTAAGGAGTTAATTGAAATATATGTCCTTGTTCCCCTCTCTCCTGCCCTTTCAAAACAGTACCAAATGAAAAAATGCAGCTGAATACAAATTCTAAAATGAAAGTACTTAACATACCAAATAATGCATTCCAGAAATTCGTCAATGAATATTAACCCTTTGCCTGATGGAAAATATTTTACTGGTCCATACTGAAAGAACTTGCAGATGACAAAATATGGCAGGCTCAAATGACAGGATTTGTCTTTCTGAGGATAGGAAACGTTGTGCAAAAGGGAGAAAATGCTGGTTACCAGCATTTTCTCCTTTGCCAAAATGTTTTCAAAGCCTTATTCCTCGAGGTGCTTAAAACTTGGGATTAGTTAGGAAAGGGGTTAGCAGTTAGCAAGTTCTATACCTTAGAGTTATTTTAACCGTTACCAAATAATTCTTTACCATCTTCAACAAATATATTTGAAGGAAAGAAGCATTATGCTCAGTATAAACAATCCCTCCTTTTTTAAATATTGATTCTAATAATTATCACTCAAAAAAGATTTTTTTTTTCAAATTTTATTCCTAGTTATCATCATAGTACTATAGTTTGCGATTCACAATTCGACTAAAAATAATGCAGTGCTGAAATCGGTTAACCCGAACCATAATTATAATGCCAAGGTTAAGCAACCCTGAAAAGGAAGGCTTTTGAAAACAGTGTGGGGTAATAAGAGATACCAGCATTAACACATTACTTCTTGTAGAGTTTTTTTTCTTCATCATTTTACAGCTGACAAATTTTGAAATTATAACTGCAAAAGGAGAAATTGTTTTGTTTATGGTAAGAAGATATCTCCCCTAGCCTTATTGTTTTATTATAGTATTCACAATTATTGTAAACTTTCAAACATACTGAAAATCTGTAATTTACAGAGGTGTTTTCAAAGTCCACTTCTGCAAAATTATTTCAAAAGGTAATTAAAACAGAATATACCATCTACTTAAATCTGTAGCCTGACTGCACTAATTAACTAAAACAAGAGCAACATAATTATGTAGGTGCCAACAGTCGGCTGCAATTGCTTTTAGAAAGAGATTGATTTGCAGTGATAATTTTAAATAGACAAAGGGGCATAACTTCGGCAAAGATAATTTGATGGCTACCTGCCCTTGTTGTATTGGTTCCCCTTTTCATAGTTAACAACTAGTTCAAACATAAAAAACTATCTTCGGTAATGTCAGAAATATCATAAAATGTCAGTTTTTGCATGACAACGCAGTTGACAATGATGACGACATGGACGACAACAAGGCAATGACAGTGCCTTTTCTCCAAAAACAGCCAAGCTAAAAATGAAATTTGCTTTTGAAAGGATAGAAAACATTCCGAGAAAAAGACAATTAATGCTGATCACCTGCATTTTCTCCTTTTCCTGCAATGTTTTCAAAAGGTCGTTTCCTTGCGGTCATTAAAACTCCGGATTCTGTGGTAAAGCGTTAATGGACTATGAAATTCAGTCTCATATCCATGCTGAAATTAATAAATTTATTGGAGTAACTAAGCCTTATCACATAATAAAACTGTACTTACAATACAGGCAGAAAAATGCAGAGTCATACAAGTTAATAATATTTGCTTATAATGATACTATCAATGTTGTGTTCACCTGAAACAGAAATTCAGTTATTTGGTCCCATTAAAACTCAATCAAAATGACATCAAAACTGGGAAAAGACATACCTATAAGGATACCAGGAGGCAGACAAATGGACAGACTCATGAGCTGGTCCTAGAATACCTAGGATACCATTACCTTTAATTTCATACTTTTTGGTAGTTCATCGGAAAGTGATGTTGGTTATAAGGTTTGATGATTCATGCTTACAACCAGGGAAATTTACCGTTAATGTTTCTGTAACTCTCAAGAGAAGGGAGGAACAGTAGTCCCGCGCACTAGCTACCTAGGTAAACAGTGCCTACCATTCAACCAGACGGAAATATGATGTAATTTACACGCATTTACCCTACATTTCTCACACTTTTTGTCATATTGTAATGCGTTATTATGTGTAGGGAGGTACACAACGGGGAATTACCGAAAAAAACGTTACTGGATTTGATAAAAGTCCCAACAAAACACAGGTTAGAAGCATGAAATAAATAGAAGATTTGTTTTTTTTTTTTCAGAGAAAAATTGGAATTTATTTGATCTCATGCGCCACTTATGAAAATATTACTGATGATATGTCAATGAAACAAATTTCCATCTGTCACTAAAAAAATCTGAAATACTTGATTATATGAGCATGAAAATTATTTTTGAAAGGCTAAAAAGACATTGTGGGAAAAGGAGTAAATGCTGGTTACCAGCATTTTCTCCTTTTCCTACAATGTTTTCAAAAGTCCTCTTTACAGGGTCGTTAAAACTAGGGATTATGTGGTCAAGAATTAAATGATGCAGTTTGTCTTCCCACAATGTTTACGAGAGCTGTAGAATACTGCAGCATAAAAACCTGTGAGGAAATATGTTATGTTGCAATAATCATGAATCTATATAGCACCATGTTTGGCTCCTGTCTACGGCATCAGAATATGGTCTGCAAAATGCAAAAAGGGGCATTCAGACATTTACGTAAAAAGCTGTCCCGTATCAGCCTGCATAGTCTGTGCAGGCTGATCAGAGACGACACTTTCCGATCTAGCGTTATTTTCTGTTTCACGCAAGTCTACTGTAGGACAAAATCTAATGTTGATGTAAAGTGCTGTCTCGGATTAGCTTGCGCGGACTGCGCAGGCTGATCCGAGATGACACTTTACGCAAATGTCTGAAAGCCTCTTTTTGCATGTTGCAGACCATCACATAGGAAACATGAAATCATGAAAACAAACAAAAATTAAGTAAATGTGAAAGATTATGAAATAACTGTAAATCTGTATCACTTGGACTAAGTCACAAGTGACAGATTTCTGTCACATATCTTTAAATAAATCCTTTGAAGTTTTCTCATTTTCCTTTTTGCTATTTTGATAAAAAAAATGCAACAGGAAAAATACCGAAACGTCAGTTTATTTCACTGAAAGGGTTATACCTGCTACAACAAATTCACAGGAGGCAATTACTGATAACTTTACAAATGACAAAATTTTGGACTCCACCAAAACAAAAGTATAGTCTCTGATAGGGTAGGAAACATTGTAGGAAAAGGAGAAAATGCTGACCAGCATTTTCTCCTTTTTCCGTAAAGTTTTCAATAGGCTTCTATCTCAGGGTCATTAGAACTCAGGACTGTGTGGCAAAGGGCTAGAGATATCAATAGAGCCTTTCACAACTTCACTTGCAGTTGCAACAACTGTAGATCAAGACCAGACTGTGCGGTCTGATCACTGATCTACACTGTCTGCTATATCTGCTTGAAGAAAAAAACTTAAATGCCCATTTGATCAAACCATGTTTTGGATGAATGTATTTAACCCTTTACCACACAATCCCGACTTCTAAGGACCCTGAGGAAGAAAGCATTTATAAACATTGTGTTAAAAAAGAGAAAATGCTGGTTACCGGCATGTTATCCTTTTGCAACAATGTTTTCTACCCTGTAAAAGACAAATTTTGTCATTTGAGCCACCCTTTAATTTGTCGTCTGTAAATGCTTTCAATTTGGACCAGTCTAAACTTATGTCATTTGTAAAGAGTTAAAGTAATGCTGAATACAATGAAAGGGAAAAACAAGCATAAAAACAAGAAAATAGATGGCTATAAGGTTACCTTCAAAGGCAGAAAGTCATGAAAATTAACATTGATCTTACGTCAAATTCACCATCTTGTGCACAGCTGTAATCAAAATTCTATCAAGAACTACTTAACTCTTTACCAAACGACAAAATTTTACGTTTGTCCAAATCGAAAGCATCTGCAGACGACAAAATGAAAGTGACTGAAAATTTGAAATTTGTTTTGTGAAGGGTAGAAAACATTGTGGGAAAAGGAGAAAATGCTGGTTACCAGCATTTTCTCCTTTTCCCACAATGTTTTCTAAAGGCTTCTTTCTCAGGGTCGTCAAAAGTAGGGATTGTGTGGTAATGGGTTAACCCTCAGTGTATCAAATAAGCCCCATGGTCTTGTCTTAAAAAAAAAACAGACCAAAAAAATGACAAATTCAAGGTTGCTTTTGTCCAGAATGTCTCTGCAAAGAAAACAATATAAATCAGGATCAAACTATGTTTTGTGCAGTCTGATCTTGATCTACCCTGGCCCTGAAGGCTTTTGAAGTTCTGAAAGGCATTTAAAAGGTTTTAACTCTTTACAATATGACAAAGTTTTGGACTCACCCTTACTGAAAGCATTTGCACACGAAAAATTGAATAGGGCAACAAACCCACTGGATGTGCATGTGAAAGGATGAAAAAAAATTGGGAAAAGGAGAAGAGGTTGGTTACCAGCATTCATTTTCGAGGAAAAAAAAACAGGTATGATGTGAAAACATCAAATATTTGCCTGTACAGAACTGTTTCAAAAATGAAAGTCAAACAACAATGTTTGCTCTCACAATGCCAGTCTCAACTTGATCTAAGTTATTGATGAACTCTTGACCAAACAACAAAATTTCAGACTTATCCAAATTGAAAGCATTTGCAGAAAACAAAATGATTATTTAAATCTGACTCGAAAGTGGCAATTTGGTTTGGTAGTGGTAGAAAACACTATGGGAAAAGGAGAAAATGCTGTTTACCAGCATTTTCTGCTTTTCCAACAATGTTTTCAAGAGCTTAAATCTTTTACAGAGTTGTTAAAAGTCAGGATTGTATGGTAAAGGGTTAAGAATACACAAATCATGCATCAAGGCAGTTAGTATGGTGAGTGAAACCTAAATAGACAATCATGACTCGTCTGCGCATGTCATATTCTTCGAACATTCAACCTGTCTGCTATGACGCATCACCCATCTCCTATACAGGAGAAAATTAATACGCTGCTAATAAAGTAACAATGGAGAAAACGGTTATAAACAATACATCTGTGGAAAAATGTAGCCAATATTTTGCCCCAAATATCTTGAAAATTTAATTATTTCAAATGGGAACTAGAGCTGTCACTGAATGTGACTTAATACCCGCACCAGCGCTTTGACAGAAACAGGCAATTATTTGTACACGGACGGACACATGGACGGACGGACAACGCTAAAACTATATCTCCCCGCCTTCGGCGGGGGATAATAAAAATTCTTCTCTTTTGTTTGTACTGACATTCCGTTCTCCACCATTGGTAGGCATACTGGGCTTCTAAAAAATGCAAGTCCAATTTTAATTTTTGTAAGTGGAAGAAAAAAAGCCACTTGCTGAAATTTGCCAGTGGAAGAAAAGCGAAATTCGAACCCTGTTGTAAAGCATTGAAGTCTAAAATACACAAATAAATGAAAAAGTGTGACAAAAAGAGAAACTTCTATTGCTTAAGATATAATTTTCAAAAGTGGTTTATTGCAACATAAACAAGAAACATCTTTAAGAAAGATAGATGTCATAAATTTGCCAGCAAATAGGCAGGGGCCCTTACAATAAACATGTCTGCATTTTTTACCATTCAAAAATTTCTATAGATTCATTTGTTATCAATACATGTACCATAAAGTAAGTCAAAAGCCAGCACATTCAGCTATGCCGAAAAAAGATTGCATGTAGGAGGTTATAGTATGTAAACTCATAATGGACTTATATAAATGTATCATGATTTCATATTTTGTGTTATAAAACTGTATGATTTGAAAGATTGGTCACCACCCACTCTTTATGAAAACAAAAAACAACCACAAAAACTAATATCCTTTCTTTCTTTACATCACCTCAGGGATACTTGGGTTCACCTGAGGTTATCGGAAAAATAATGATTAATATTGCCAACAACAATAAAAACCACCAGCAAAAATATCAATGTGGACTAAAGCCCATTTTGACACCCCAATTTTGATTGGATTAATTTACAATTGTCATGCTCTGTAAAATGGTGGTTTAACTCTTTACCAAACAATTCCGTGTTTTAACGACTCTTGAGAAAGAAGCCTTTTGAAAATATTGCGGGAAAAGGAGAAAATGCTGGTAACCAGCATTTTCTACTTTTCCCACAATATTTTCTACCCTTCCCAGAACAATTTTCAATTTTTGAGTCAGATTTATTTTGTCGTCCTCAAATGCTTTCAATTTGGAACAGTCTTAAATTTTGTCTTTTGGTAAAGAGTTAATGCATCTGCGTAAGTCGCAACCCAGTTAAGCCTGTGCAGGCTTACAGGGCTCGATATTTTTAGCTTTAAGTAAATTTTGTGCATGTCAAAGGATTATTCTACCACATGATTTAGTTAGATTCATGACAAAACGGATCCATGTTATGCTTTAACTTGCTTGGTATCATGCATTACAAACATGCATTAGCAGACAACCACTTAAATGCTGTTCAAATGATGATAAAGTAGAAAACATTGCAGGAAAAAGGAGAAAATGCTGGTTACAACTCCGGATTGTGTGGTAAAGGGTTAAACATTATTTCAAGTTAGAGCATTTTTGCAAAAGGAGAAAGTGTTGGTAAGAAGCATTTTCTCATTTTCCCACATTGTTTTCAAAATTAGTCTGTTGTCTTCTGTAGCCTATTTAAGTTAAAACCAAGGATGTATCTCCTAATTTTTGTGACAAAAATATTATTGCTACAGAATCAGACATAAGGTTGACATATTTATTATTTTGATATCTTCCCAAACCATTGCTCTATAGTAATCATAATAACTGTTGCCATTATTTCCATCTGTGATACATACTTGTACAATGGTTAACTTTTTACTGCACAATCCCGACTTTTAACGACCCTGAGAGAGAGACCTTCTGAAAACATTGTCAGAAAAGGAGAAAATGCTGATAACCAGCATTTTCTCCTCTTCCCACAATGTTTTCTACCCTTCCCAAAACAATTTTCAATTTTTGAGTCACATTTATTTTGTCGTCTGCTTTCAATTTGGACTAGTCTACAATTTTGTCGTTTGGTAAAGAGTTAACTTTTTTAAATACAACAAAAAATGATATCTATGTCAGTATAATGTAACTTGAGAAATTGTCATTGTCACTGTAGCCATCCGTAAAGGGGCTCCATGTGTCAGAATTTTCCCCTGGAGGTGATTTCAAAAGCCTTTTTTCTCAAGGAACACAACTGTCTGGTAGATGGTATAACCTCAAGGTTGCAGAGGACAAAATAAGGTATTTTTTTAGGAAATTGAACACCAGCACCAAAATGTATGGAATCTATAGACTGATCTCAGCTCTACACTGTCCCAAAATCTTTATTAGTCTTGCTTAACTCTTTACAAAATTATAGACTTGTAAATATTAAAAGCATTCATTTTACAGATAACAAAGTTAAAACAGTGACAAATTATGAAACTTGTCTTTGAGACAGTAGAAAACACTATTGGAGAGGAGAAAATTCTATTTACTACCTAATCCAATGAAAACAGTTTGTGTATGCCCGTACAGTGAAAAAATGCAATTTATTATTTCATTCAATCCCCTTTTTCCAAATAATATTTTCAGTACCATTCTTCTCCTTCAAATATTTCTCCTCAGAGTCAACTATTTGCAGGGATGTAGCTGTCTGTCCCCAAAAACACAGTTGAGTAAACTTTGCAAAGAAAGAAAAAAAAGAAAAATAAGAAACTTTGCACCTCAGGTAGATCTAACAGATTACCTTCGATATTACTTTTGCATGTACTTCATTTTGGGCCAGCTACGCACCCGATTTGTTCACTCTAAAAATAGCCTGTATGGTTATGATGTTTTTTCACATTTATTTTTATGTTGAAGAAACAAAAAATCTGTTGACCAAAGAATCAGGTCAATTTATAATTATACCAAATGAATGTCATCATGACAATGCTGATAAAAGGTAGACAAGGTTAGTGACTTTCCTCAATAGGTCAAAGAAATCTTTCAGTAAAAGGACAAATTTATATAAAAGCAGAATTTATGATTAATGACCTAAACCTACATAAATACTACTAATGTTAGCTCTATTAACCTATATCCCTTCCAGTGCTAGGCAGAAATTATATTTGGACTGTAACACCCCTGAATTTCATATGTATTGTCAGTGTGTTTTTTGATGTCAATAAAGCCATATTTTGGAAAATAAAACTACATGTACGAGGGTTGATCAATGAATTCGTGGACAACGCACGCAAAGGCTTTGTTTGTATTTAAAAACATAGCGAAAATTGTAGAAAATATCTCTGATCGTTTATGAATATGGTGTAGAGATTTCACATAAAAATTACAGTAAGTTTACACAAAAACAAGAATTTACTACACCCATATCACTGAGATCACCACAGATCAAGCGCAAAAAAACGTCAAAAACAACGTCAGTGTTACATTTTCTCAAAGTAACAACCATTAGCGTCCACACAGCGTTCATGTCTATGCACCCACTGAGTGAAAATGTTTGCATAAAACGACTTGGCGAAAGATCTCAACACCGCAAATGCCTTGCTCTGTAGGTCGTCGAAGCCTGTAAACCTGTGACCCTTTAACTCGGCCTTTAACTTGAGGAACAAGGCAAAATCGCAGGGCGCAAGGGCAGGTGAATATGGTGGGTGTTCCAAGATCTCGGCCCCTAGCTCTATGGTGATGGTTGTCTGGGTTTCCACTGCTCGGTGACTCGGAGCGTTGTCTTGGATTAACAACAAGAAAAAAAACATTTTTGCTACAGACGGCTGTCATGTTTTTAAGATATCTTCTATGTCGAGGTTTACCCACAGGCTACTTGTTCATGTTATAGTTCCATGTTATAGTTGATGTTTTCTATTTGTAGAGAAAAGTTGATAGAAGCTTTCATACAGTGCATATCATGCTGATAGAGAATACTACTGAACTATTTTGTGGTCAAATGACTATGCTTGGTTCCAAGCTTTTAAGCTCGAAACCAAGCATAGGCATTTTTTAGCCTACAAGGGGGGGGGGGGGGGGGTTAACACTGTATTTGGATGGTACCATTTTATACAAATAAATGAACTGTATTTGGATGGTACCATTTTATACAAATAAATGAAAGCAGTTAAAATTTTGGTACTCTTTTGAAACTGTCACATTGGTTTTCAAAATGTCACATTGATTTTCTTGGAGGAAGGGCCATTGTCCCATTGAAAAAAAATTCTTTCCCGATCACTAATAAGGTTGTGGATCATGAAAAGATCAAAATTTTGTCATCTGGTATAGAAAGAGTAAACTGACTAAGTTCTGAACTGAAAGTTTAGCTCCTGAGTCTACTGACCAGAGTCTTCAGACCAAATAACAGACCAAACAACAATGTACAATGAACAACAATTGTTCCTTACCAAACAATCCCGTATTTTAACAAAGCTAAGGAAGACATCTCTGGAAAACATTGTGGGAAAAGATGAAAATGCTGGTAATCAGCATTTGCTCCCTTTCCTATAATGTTTTTTACTCTGTCAAAGACATTTCCATAATTAATGGGCCATGTAAAATTTCTCATCAGCAAATGCTTTCAATTTGGACATGTAAAGAGTTTTGCCAATTGGTAAAGACTTAAGGATACACCTGTACTCGTTTTCAGCCAGTTTTTAACCTATTTCATCCTTTATTTTATGGAAACTATTATCATTCTGGTGTCGTCACGCCAAATGTTGCCCCTTACGGCTGCAAGGTTGCATAGATTATGACGGATAGAAAATGCATTTTATGCTTTGGAGGCCTTCCAAACTATTGCTGTTGTCGTTTCCGGTATTAAATGAGGACAAATCCCTTGAGTTTCTTTATCCCGTACACCTAGAAAGTTTTAACCGCGTTTTTTCACCCTGGCTATAAAGATGTATCTTTAAATGTTAATAAAAAAAATTAATAAACTTTTTGGATTCATGGCACTTTAATGTAGATAAATTCGCAACTTGCACTTTGATTGCATAATAGAAGAACTGGGTCAAATTACAATTTCTAAAATATCTGGCTTTTTGACTGTCAATTACCCATCAATCTTGGCAGATGTCGTGAGAAAATGGAAAAACAAAATGTCCAAATTTGTCTTTTGAACTTAATTTTTTTCCTACATATCCCTAGCAAATTTGTCTCATTTAAAATATAATGGGGTATGTATTTTTACCATGTACAGTAAAAACAATTTATTGTATGTGTATTGTCACATTCTCTCATTCGAATCATGTACAATATATTAAATACTAAGATTTCTGTCTACAGAAGTCAATAAAATATCAAAGTATACATGATATCTATATTACAGTCAAATAAATCGTTTTTATTAAATTATGGTATTTACTTTATGCCAATTTATTGAAACCAGAAAAAGAGTTATACTGATTTGGTTACAGACTGTATTTTATAACTGACACTTGCTAAGTACTCAACAGTAATTTATTTTGATAAACTTGACAAGTACACTTTTCTATTGAGGGTTTAACCTAGGGGTGAAAGTTAGAATTTTAAAAAGTTCTGAAATCCATGGAAGTCAATCAGTTGGGAAAATCAAGGAATATGGCTTTCGATGGCCTAAAAATCTTATAAACAGCAAAAACCTGAAAAATAAACATTAAGGTCCATGAGGCAAATTAAGGCATTGCTTACTATGGTGTAGGCATTTATGTATTTTTTTCCATAAAACTAGAGGCGCTTGAGCGCCTGTATCGCTCCACAGGCCTGATATTTCTATAATGGCGAAAGGAAGTTTTTAACAATTATCATTCAATCCTGCATTTTAGCTCACTGAAGAAACAATTTGGTAGACAACCACCATAGGAACTTACCTGCAAAACAACAATGAAATCCAATGAATAGTTTTAGAGAAGAAATTTTTCAAAGATTTTACTTTATACCATAAAAGGAAAATAAGTCTCCCATAAAAGCCATGTTTTTTGACAGATCTTTTTTTTTTTAAGGAATTCTGTAAACCTGTATCTAAGGAACATTCCTGCAAAATAATAATGCTATCCAAATAGCGGTTTGGGAGGAGAAGATTTTTAAAGGTTTTTTACTTTGGTTGCCATGGCAACCAGAATTCTTCATGGAACACAATTATTTGAAGGAATTTGAAAGAGGACCACCAAAGGAAAATTCCTGTGAAATTTGGTAAAAATCCAGTCAATAGTTTCTGAGGAGAAGTTTTTTAAAGAAAAAGTTTACGGACGCACGCACGGACGAACGGACAGACGGACGCACGGACGCACGACGGACACAACGCCATGACAATAGCTCGCTGGCCTTCGGCCAGTGGAGCTAACAACAATGAAATCCAATGAATAGTTTTAGAGAAGAAATTTTTCAAAGATTTTACTTTATACCATAAAAGGAAAATGAGTCTCCCATAAAAGCCATGTTTTTTGACAGATCTTTTTTTTTTTAAGGAATTCTGTAAACCTGTATCTAAGGAACATTCCTGCAAAATAATAATGCTATCCAAATAGCGGTTTGGGAGGAGAAGATTTTTAAAGGTTTTTTACTTTGGTTGCCATGGCAACCAGAATTCTTCATGGAACACAATTATTTGAAGGAATTTGAAAGAGGACCACCAAAGGAACATTCCTGTGAAATTAGGTAAAAATCCAGTCAATAGTTTCCGAGGAGAAGTTTTTTAAAGAAAAAGTTTACGGACGCACGCACGAACGGACGGACGGACGCACGACGGACACAACACCATGACAATAGCTCTCTGGCCTTTGGCCAGTGGAGCTAATAAAATCACATGTAACAGAGAAGTTGCAATATTCATTAGAGTTATTACAATGAAAATGAGGTCATCTATAAAATCTGAATAAAGCAAGTTTTATATTTTTCACCTAAATATTTTGTAGGATATAGGTCTATGCCTGTATGACTGAAATAATTGGAAAAAAAAACTGAGAAAAAAAAAACAAGGTTATTTAATGGTTCAGAAATCACAAAATATTATTGAATGATATGCAAAAAAAATGTTGTCAATGATAACATAGTTGTACCAGTCATTAACTCATAATACCACATCATATTGGCTTTAAATTTTTGCAAACTAGGGTCCTCTGTTGCTCTTTTAAGGTTAACCCTTAAAGCGCCTTTCATGACTATAGCTGCCTTTGCAGCCAGTGTAGATCAAGATCAAGCTGCACAAAACATGCAGCCTGATCTATTATCTACACTGTTCAGTTTGCTGAAACACTGTAGACAAAAGTAACAATGAAAATACTATTATTTGAATCATATTTCTTGGATAAACATTTCTGTTGGTTTTATTTGGCACTCTAAGGGTTAATTGTTACCAGGAAATTACATTTTCACATCCAATGGCAGTGCTAGGCATGTCAAAGCGTTCACACTGAAGAGCCCAAGCCCGATATCAATGAAACCCAAATAAACTGGGCCTTTTCTACAGACCAAAAATATCAATTTTATTTAAGAACTCTTTCGGTGCCAAATATATAAACTCCACTCATTTGACTGCTGAATATACATTTCCTCGAAACTCAAAAAACATTTCTGTCTTCTAGGCTAGACTAAAAAAGCCATCAGATTGTGCGGTCTTGATCTTGGTCTAAACGGTCCATTAAAGCCCTTTTTTCTGCCTGTCAAAAGGTATGAAAGGGTTAAATGCAGAAAAAACTTTAATTAACCCTTTACCAAAAAATCCCTGGTTTTTACGACCCAGAGGAAGAGGCCTTCTGAAAACATTGTGGGAAAAGGAGAAAATGCTGGTAACCAGCATTTTCTCCTTTTCCCACAATGTTTTCTACTCTTCTAAAGTCAAGTTTCAATTTTTGAGTCACATTTATTTTGTCGTCTGCAAATGCTTTCAATTTGGACAAGTCTTAAATTTTGTTGTTTGGTAAAGAGTTAAATATAATCATTTCTATTAACATACTAGACAAGAATTCTTAACTGTACCATATTTTCTAATCCAATAGTTTTGTATCATTAATGTCTACGGCCCCTAACTCTCATATCAAAAGGCCGAAGCTGCTGAGATTTGCCGAATAGTCTTTACCAAATTATCGATGTTACAAGATATTTACCGATGAGTTAGTGAGTCTACAGTCCCTAACTCTCATATTAAAAGACGGAAGCTGCCGAGATTGGCCAAATAGCCTTTACGAAAGGGTCGATGTTACATGATATTTACCGATGAGTTATGGGTCGTAATCCTTAAAACAATTTTATTCCACATTAATGACACTGGTCATATGGAAGTGTTATAGGCAAGGCATTAATTCATAAAAGAGTCCCAGCTTAGTATTTGTGAAAGAGTTACCATAATTCTTGATCATACAATCCTGACTCTGAGAAAGAAGGCTTGTGAAAACATTTTGAGAAAAAGAGAAATTGCTGGTAAACCATACAACATGTAAACTTTTAATGACTCTGAGAAAAAAGGTTTGTAAAAAAATTGTGGGAAAAGGGGAAAATGCAGGTAACTGGCATTTTCTCTTTTTCCCACAATGTTTTCCTCTACTTCATAAACAAATTACATTATTTTAGCAACATTTGTCATTTACAAATGCTTCCAATTTCATTCCATCTAAAATTTTGTCTTTTGGTAAAGAGTTAAGATGTTGGAAAGAGCTGCTGTTGCCTTGAAAGTATCTAAATACTGTTGAAAAAGGAGCAGAACACAGTTCTAAGATACAGACTACCGGTACTTCAAAGTCTACATTCTTCGGTGAGACCGTGACCCTTTACCAAATAATCTGACCCTGTGAAAATAACCTTTTGAAAACATTGTTGGAAAAGGAGAAAATGCTGGCAACCAGCATTTTCTCCTTTTCAAACAATGTTTTTTGCTCTTTCAGAGATAAATCTCATAATTTGAGCCATATTTGATTTGTGATCTGCAAATGCTTTCAATTTCTATGAGTCTAAAATTTTGTCATCTGGTAAAAAGGTTAAAGTAAAAATTGAAAAAGTACATAAAACTCACGGTTTTATCGAAACCCTTCAAAATGTTAAAAGATCCTAGACAAATCCAATTTGTAATACTACGACACAAGTTTCAATACAGACAGACAACTCTAAACTAACTGTATTCCAATATTGGAAGATGTAAACCTATACAACTTCTTTACAGACTGATATCAAACATCCCTTTGCTTGCAGAGCACTTATAAGAAATCTAAATAATATCAAAAATGTAATTCTGATTTTACTTCGACACAAAATAATTTTAAACTTTCCCAAGCCCAATGAGTCCAGTGAGTTTTTCAAATGGCAAAAGTTTAGACTAGTCCAAAATGAAAGCATTTACAGATGACAAATCAAATGAGACTCAACTTATAGAATTTGTCTGTGATAGAGTAGACAACACTGTTTGAAAAGGAGAAAATGCTGGTCACCAGCACATTCTCCTTTTTCCACAATTTTTTTCAGAGGACCTCTTTCTCAAGGTCATTAAAACTCATGATTACGTGGCAAAAGGTTAAACACCATTTTCAACAGTTTTTCTGCTATATCAAAGAGGTCAACTATTGATCCATATATTCCTGGAGTTTCTATCACAACTAAGTACAAAATTAATTCCAAGCCACTGGCTCCTTTTACACATTAACAAAGCTACACTGTTTGGCTGTGAGACAGAAATCTATTTCAGTAATTCTTGGAATGCACTTTTGCAGAGCTACGATTCAAACTCACAACTATAAAGGCACTGCAGCAATTTACACTTGTGTCAGAATAATTCGTTGAGATTGAAAATACAAATTCACATCACTGACATAGGATAGTATTTGAAGACACTGGACAAACATTTAGCGAGGGGGTTGCATTTCTAGTTCTAAATTAACATGTTTCTTGTGTCACATATGATAGAATAATAGAACAGATAGATAAAGCAAAGAGCATACTACAGGCCGTATAAACTGCTTTAGATGCCGGTGTCAAATAAGATCAGTCTGCAAAAAAAGAATCAAGGGTCTGATTCTGGATTTTAACTTGTATCTGGTCTACAAAATTAAAAAAGAAAAAATATTGAATGTTTTAGGTCTGTTTCAAACTTAAAGGTTAGAGACATTGACAGTTTATGACAAAATCTACTATGTTTGAAAAAACGGGAATACCCCATTCCACTAGGCCGCGACCTACGGCGCTCTGTGCGCTCATACAGAGCGCCGTAGATTGCCTCAGATCGCTGCCGGATTGGTGATTATGAGGACACTCCCGCTCAGATAACAACCAGATGACCGAGCGCTTCTGCATCTCTAATGGTCACTATCGAATCACATTGGAGCGCAATGAACGGCATACTGGCGAACATTTTCGCTCTTAAGCGATCCGATAGCGCTCCAGTTACGATGTTTACGTTCAAGTTGCGTTTTGATAGCAATTTAAGCGATTAAGTAGCAATGTGACGGCGTTCTGAACAGATCGCCATGGATCTTTGTGCAAGGGAGTAGACTGATGGCGATCCGTTAAGGATCTGTTAGCGTTCTTGGCGCTCTGCATGGCGATCTACGGCGCTCTGTGACAGCGCCGTAGATCGTGGCCTAGTGGAATGGGGGTAGAAGATAACATCCTTTCCCCCTTTTCATAAATGCTTGGCGAACTCAAATTTTCTTCCCAATTGAATATTATTGTTTTAATTGAGAAGTTATTCCAGTAATTTCATCACTGATTTCTGTTTTCATACAGTCACTTACTTCAGAAGGTATAAATGTGCCTAAAGACTTCATTTCTTACAGCACACTATTTAACAAAAAACAACAGTAATTTCTCCTTTATCCCAAAGTTTTAACCATCTACTACACATTCCCTACTTTTAACTACCCTAAGAAAGATAGCACTTGTAGAAAATGCTGGTAACCAGCATTTTCTCTAGTTCCCATAATGTTTTCTACCTTTCCCAAAACAAATTTCAAATGTCACATTTATTTTGTTGTCTGCAAACACACTCATTTGGACAAGTCTAAAATCTTGCTGTTTGGTAAAGAGTTAAGCTTTAATTTGCGATGATTACCTCCTTTTGTATCACAAGGCTTTTCAAAAGTTGTCAAATGTAAATTAGTTCAGTCTTACACCTTTGTTTTTTTCATGGCTGCATGTACTATGAATCTTTCCTTTCAAGTTTTGTTTGGTAAAAACTACCATTTCTTTGTTATGCCCATCCATAAATGTGTCTTGGAAGCAGTAACTGCAACTTCTGATACTGATTTATATTGAATGTAAAAACCAAAAGAAATAACACTGTCATTCGTGTTGAAAAACTTGAAGGGTATGATTAAGAAAAAATTGGTTGGGTTACTTTCTACATTCTTAGCCTTCCAAAGAAATTAACCTGTGAAGCACCTTTCACAACTTTAGATGCCCTTACGGAAAGTGTAGATCAAGATCAGACTGCACAAAACATGATCTACACAGTCTGTCTTTACCACACAAATCTTGGTTTTAACAGCCCTCCTAAAAAAGCCTTTTGGAAACATTGTGGTAAAAGGAGAAAATGCTGGTAACCAGACCCTTCTGTGAAATACGATTTTGATGTACACAGTCCTCTGAAGTTGTACTTGGTAATGAAAGGGTGAAAAGTTTCATATCCTGTAAAAAAAGAGGCAAATTACATCTTTAGCGGGTTGAATTATCCCTAATTTGGGTGTTATTATGTGGTTATTGTGAGGTTGTTAAAACACTTCAGGGCACCAATAACATCAAAGGTGGGAGGTGTTATGAAAGTATCACATGTCAAATAATTTCATTCACCTGAACTAAGTACTGGAAATAGTGGATGCTTAACTTGTTACATTTTTTGTCAACACTTTGCATTCTAAAGTTGTCTTTGCATGCCCTCAAGACACTTACATTATACTGAAGTAATCAGATATCATATGTAATACAATTATTATCTAAACTAAGTACAAGAGGGCAAAGATGGCCCTGAATTACTCACCTGGGGCTGCGTAGCTTTGAGAGTTATGCAAATTCTTGTCACCATACATGATACTGAAAATCTTACATGACTACTTTTTAACCTATCTGAAATATCATCGAGACAAACATTCTGACCAAGTTTCTTGCGTATGGGACAGAAAATGTGGCCTCTAGAGTGTACTCAAGGTTTTTCTAAGATATGTCCCAGTGACCTACTATTTGATCCCATGTGACCCATTTTCAAAGTTGTCCGAGATATCATCAAGATTAACATTCTGATCACCTTTCATGGGTACTGAACTGAAAATGTGGCATCTAAGTTGTAAATAAGGTTTTCTAAGAGTTGTCCCAGTAACCTATCTTTTGGCCCGATGTGACAGAGCTTAAAAGTTTTCTGAGATATTATCAGGACAAACATTCTGACTAATCATTATGAGTATTTTATAAAAAATATGGCCGCTAGAGTTTACACACTTGAGTTTTTTTCTAAAATTTGACCTGGTGCCCACATTATTTCATATAACCTTCCTTACTGGGATTTAAAACTCCAAACCATTTGGTATAGGGTTGAATGATGGGGTTGTCTGCTAAAGGGTAGAAAGCACTGTGAGAAAAGGAGGAAAACAATGGTGACTATGATGTTCTCAAACTTTTCACTATGGCCCCTATGCTGCTAGTACAAGATCGGACTGCATGTTTTGTGCAGTTTTACCTTAAAAGATAAGAATGGTGATGAAAAGCAGTTTCATTGTTACAAGCACCCTATGTTAGTTTAACCCATTACTACACAATGAAATTTTGTAATCATCCAAACTGAAAGCAATTACGGAGGCCAAACTACCTGTGGCTCAAATTATGCGATTTATTCTCTACAAAGTAGAAAACATTGTGGAACAAGAAAAAAATGCTGGTAATCAGTGTTTTCTCCTTTTCACTAACTCTGTTTACCTGGTTTGTTAAAACACAGGGCTGTTTTGTAAAGAATTGAAATACTGAGTCATATAAAGCATTTTGGAATAAAATTTCATAATACAGGCAAATTTCGGTGGAAAAGCAAAACTGAAGTTACAGATACATTAAAAAAAGGGGGCTTAGAGACCCCCCCCCCCCCCCCCGGGTCTCTTTCTTTGAAAGCTTTACCTTTAAATGCAACAAAATAATATATGAAACATGAAGGAAAAGGTCAGCAGCTATAACAGGCAAGTAAATAAATTGATGTGTGCATTCCATATTATTTAGATACATGCAGGTTATTGGCAACTATATGAATATCTATCAGAAAAATAATATTCCATGATCCCAGTACTGCAAATAGTATCAGTAATTGATTCCCAGACCAGGGCTTTTTGGGGGTCATGACCTTTCTCTGTTTGTTTTGTTATGAGTAATTCTACCAAGTCCATTGTAGAAATCAAAGCGTTGAGAACAATGAAGTGGTATTTGTCAAGGAAGCCATTGTGGAATTAATAATTTGAAAGAAAAGGAGAAATATTATTCAAATATTGGCTTAAAAGTCAACCTATGAAGCAAATAAATACTTTTTTCGTTGAAGGGAGAGTACTCGGGACAAAGTTAGGATTATTTGTGTAAAGGTGGTCTCCCATTGATCATTAGGAGGAGTCAGGAGTAACTACCCTTGACAATAGGATGCATGCTGGATAGAGAGAGAAACCATGTGAATATATCAAATAAAATTAAGTTTATAACTGAAAACTATGATTTCGAAATATATTTGGCCGTTAACATTTAATTCCCAACATTAAAATCAATTATTTCGATATATAAATATTCGTGCCCAATCAAATGGAGTAGCGCGCAATCATGGGATGAACAAGCCATTGGACGAACTGGTTTTGGAATGAAAAAGCCCAGGACCAAGCGATCAGTAGACAAATTTTGTATATATCATTGCGCCAATAGAAGGATATGGGCGAGTGAAGCTATTTTCAATCAAGAATTAATATTTTCACGATCGATGGACTCACCCAGTGTATTTTAACATGCCATTTCCAATTACATATCTGAGTGCTACCGAAAAACTCACTTGTCTGAGAAAAATTGAGTTTAATTGGGTTTATTTCCTTCGGCTTTGCACAAAATACGATACAGAGCTCCAGATACAGGGAGTGATTTTGATTTTAAAATTGAAAATGTTAATAATTCTCCACTAAACCCTATGTTGTGGGTACTCATTAGAACTGTTTCATCGAGACAATTCTAATGAGTACCCACAACATAGGGTTTCAAAGAGAAATAATGGATTTAGAATACCATCACTCCCTCTTATCTGGAGCTTTGACGATACATGGTCTTCAAAATTCAATATTGAACTCATAGTGGTATTGTCTTCGACAAATACCACAAAAATTCTGGTAAATAGGGTAAGTACATGTTTATTATTAATCTAACTTTCAACACCAGTTTCTTAAAGCTATACTCTTGGGTATAGTTCAATGTTTAACAAAGACATGGAAAACTTACTATGGTGAAATGCATGCATATAATCAATTACAGATCCAGTGTCTTCATGGTGAAACAAAAGTATTTCAGTGCTGCCATCTTTTTTTTTTCTTTTAATTGAATTTCATGTAACTGACTGATCATTTAAAATCAAACTGACTATCCTGCTGATTGAAATGAAAGAAAATGTTATTTTACATCATCAAGTTAAGTCACAGCAAATGATATTTTATTGATGTCATTTAATATGAAATGACACCATAAAAATGTGATGTATAGGTACACACTGCACTGATTAATCTGCGTGCAATGGAATATTTTTAGAGGTATTTCAAGTATTCAAAGATGACCCTCATATTTAACTCTTTACCAAACAACAAAACTTTAGACTAGTTCAAATCGAAAGTATTAGTAGACAACAAAATACATGCGACTCAATAACTGAAATGTTTTTGAAAGGGTAGGTTGATTGATTTTGTATGGTGTTTAATGCTGTTTTCAACATTATTTCATTTATATCGCTGCCACAAGTGCAACTATCCATGCTTGGAGTTTCTTTTTACCAATACTCCACACAATATTCTGTTCAAGCCACTGGCTGCTTTTCCACATAACCACCAAACAATGATCAGGGATGAGACAGGAATGAATCCTGTCGCAATGACTATCATCAATCCTCGGAAAGAAATTGGCAGACCTGGGGATCGAAGCAGCGACCCCATGTTCTTGAGTCCTGCATATTTTTTCAGGGATGATTTTTAGACATCTGCTGCAATTGGTTTTAGCGAGTAATAATTTGACAAAGAACAATAAATGATGCAAGGAAGCCTGACAAACATCCCCTTCAAATTGGATCAAGCAATACATCAAACCTTTGGTAATTCAATTTCATGATGAATTACCAACAATAATCAACATACCTTCCATGGTTTTATACTCAGGCCTAATATGAGCACATGCACTGCTTTGTTTGATCAATTGGTGTTTTATACTACTTTCAACAGTATTGATCGTTTGCCAAACAAAAAAATTTTAGACTGGTCCAAATTCAAAGCATTTCTAGATGAAAATTTAAATGTGGTTCAAATGATGGAAATTGTTTTTGATGGGGTAGAAAACATAATGGGAAAAGGAGAAAATGCTGGTTACCAGCATTTTCTCCTTTTCCCAATTTGTTTTCAGAAGCCTTCTTTGTTAAGATTGTTAAAACTTGGGATTGTGTGGGAAAAGGGTTGAGTAATACAGTTAGATCATGCTGCTTTTTCTACTTTCATCAGAACAAAGGGCTATGCCTGAAATTCCTTGTCAAAGGACAGTCAACCATTAACGTGTCATTCAGTTTCCTGTTAAGTTCAATGATATGTAAAAAATCCTCAATAGAGAGATTTTGTATGCAAAAAACAGAATTTCAAGAGATAATAGTAGTATTTTGTGCCCCACTCATCATCATAAATGAGAAGGCCCATTAGAAAACAATACCAGTATAATTTGTTTGTCACAAACGATTAAAAAAAGCTTTCATCATAATTCAGTTCCTGCAATGGTAAAAACTTTTTCCTTATATTTATCAATTTTCCATTTGACTCCCACTTCATAAATCAAATTTACCAATGATAAAAACTTACCGCCCTTTTAAATTGTCATACATGTTCAAATAAAGACATCCCTATTACACTTTCATATCCTTGACAATGCATGTAAAATAGTGAAAAACCATTGTTTGTGATATAGGAATCATTTCTAAATTGTACATGTATGTTAATTTTCATTTAGTCCTTGCCTTTGCATCAGGAAAGATCTGTGCTGGAAATTGCAAGAAAAATGAAAATTTTATTTGTTTCTCAGAAAACATTTATTTGAGATTAAGGTGTAGAAATCAGAAATGACAACCTTCGGTACACATAAACTGATATTCAATTTTCTTTTTAGTGTCTAGCTAAAAAAAGAGAAGGAAAAAATCTGACATTGTTGTCCATGGGATCATTTTGCTTTTAACTCTTTACTACATGACAAAATTTCAGACTTGTCCAAAGAAAAAGCACAAGTCTTGCAGACGACAAAATAAATGTAACTGAAAAATTGAAGTTTGTTTTTGGAAGGGCAGAAAACATTGTGGGTAAACAAGAAATGCTGATTACCAGCATTTTCTCCTTTCCCTTTTCTCAGGGTAGCTGAAACTCAGAGATGTGTGGTGAAAAGGTTAAAACCCATCATAAACTGAACAGGATAAAAACAGAAGAAAGGTTTGTGAAAATCAAGCAGTTCTTTGTCAAAAAACTTTTGCAACTGGAGGTATTGGATTGTACTTGTACCAGGGATTCTTCTTTGCAATGAATGAGTCCATATTGTATCTAACCTAGCATGAAATTAACTCTTTTCAGAGGAGTGTGCCAGGAGTTAAAGATCAGAAGATTTTGCACCTCTATTGCACTCAATTCAGCTTATAAGCATAAATGAACCATTAGAAATAAAAGGTGAATTGGAAGTCAAATGAGTTCAACCTGCTTCCCACATGTGACCAACTGGTACAAATTATCCTTGTACTGGACACATTGCTTGAAGACAAAGCCTGAAGTACATGAACGGCACTCTGGGATAAGTGGGTTACCAAAGACAAAATTTTCGACTTGACCAAACTGAAAGCATTTGCAGATGACAAAAATGTGATTAAAAAATCGAAAATTATTTTGGAAAGAGTAGAAAACATTGTGGGAAATGGAGAAAATGCTGGTACCAGCATTTTCTCCTGTTCCCCACAATGTTTACGAAGGCTTTCTCCCTCAAGGTCGGTTAAAGTCGGGATTGTGCGGTAAAGGGTTAATGCATCTCAGTGATGCATGATAACCAATCAAGTCATCATATAAATATGAATCCATAAAATCCATTTTGTCTAACAGCTGGCTAAGTGATGAGATAGAATGGTCCTTTAACATGCAGAAAATTTACAAATAGCAAAAAGTTTCAGCCAATAGAAGCCTGCCCAGAGTGTGCATGCTGACATGTATCTATACTTTTTGCATTTGTATTAAATCCCCTTTTCACTAATCATGGCTGTCACATATGTACTGTGATACACTGCTTAGCTCATGCTGGACTTTTTTGTTTGACTGCCACAAAACTGTTGTCTTATTGTCCGTGACAGAATTTCTTACATAATTTGAAACCAGAAAGGGCTAATAGTAATTCAACTAATCTGACATTTATTTTTGATCCATTTCTATCTATTCATCTCTGAAGCATTCTACTCTGAAAGATCCTAACACAGCATGACAGTTAAGAGATTAAGCCATAAAGCCCTTTTTACAACTATCGTTGTCTTTGCATTATATGTAGATCAAGATCAAGCTGCACAAAATATGCAGCCTGATCTTGGATCTACACTGTCCCCTTTGTTGAAACACTGTAGACAAAGGCAACAGTGATACTGAAATTAATTGCGTCCTATTCCTAGGATGAAAGTGTTCAATAGGTTTATTGGGCACTCTAAGGGTTAAATACAGAAAGAACAACAGGCAAAACAGATTGAGTACATAAGCCAAAGTGTTTGCCAAAGTACTTTATTATTAACCCTTTACCACACAATCCCGAGTTTCAACAACCCTAAAGGACTTGAAAATTTTTGAAAAAGTAGAAAATGCTGGTAACCAGCATTTTCTTCTTTTCCCACAATCTTTTCTACCCTTCCAAAAGGACTTTTGAATTTTTCAGTCATATTTTTTGTCTGCAAATGCTTTAAATTTGGACAAGGGAAACATTTTTTTGTTTGGTAAAGGGTTAAGGATAATACAAATATCATCTACGGAGCAATTTTAAATGATGGAACAATTTAATTTCTTGGACTTAATCATTTTTAACTACATGTATTTATTTTCCAGTAGAGAAATAATCATCATCATGCAGACAAAAATTAATTTCTTCCTTTTATCCCCTCAACAAATTACCTGTTAATCTCAGCAGGGGTAAAAAGATAATCATTCATCAGGCTTATAATGACAACTTTGATGAAGCACCTCAAATCCTTTCTTGTCCACTATAAAATGTTGAACCCGTTATTATCACAGAAATATCACTTTTAACCCTTTACCATACAATCATGACTTTCAAAGACTGAGAAAAAAGACTTTTGCAAACCTTGTGGGAAAGGAGAAAATGTATCTGCTACATGTAGCATGCATACAAGGAACCCTTTACCACATAACATCCCTACTCTTAACGACCCTGACAAAGATCACCTTTGAAAACATTTTGGGAAAAGGAGAAAATGCTGGTAACCAGCAATTTCCTCTTTTCCCACAACTTTTCTTCTCTCAAAGACAGATTTCATGTTTTGAGTAATATCTATTTTGTCGTCTGCAGATGCTTTCAATTTGAACAAAGCTTAGATTTTGTTAATTGGTAATGAGTTAAGGTTGCTTTAAAAAAAAAAAAAAGCTATTGTCTAAAGCAAGCAACACTTCTTTTAACAAAATATTTAACACTACTCAAGAAAGGAGTTTTTCCTTTGTCTGCAATGTTATTTTTGTCTCTTTTATTACAGGTACTTTTGGGAGTACCAAATATCAGCTTTTTCAGGAATGCATTTATTCATCACTTTGAAATTTCAGTGACTAATAAAATTAATGTTACCATGTTTGCCGGTAGCACATGTATTACTTACTTCATTTAACCTGACCCAAGTCAACATCTTTTACATGAATTAAAATTCTATATTTACGCTCGGCATCACACGGGGCTGCCTTGGGTTTTGGCTCGAATGGTCACGGAAATATTCCGTACGGTATGCACAAATTGAATTGCTTACCTTTACCTTCCCATGTATATATAACTTCCTGAATAATTGTTGGAGTTCTATTTATATACTTACTTATACAGGTATATTCTTCATAAAGGTCAGGATCAGGTTAAATGAAGTAGGCAATATATTACAGCCAAACACCAATGTTGTACAATCACCTTAAACTCAAAATATACAGTTAACCCATTTACCATACAATCCCAAGTTTTATTGACCTTGAAGAAGATGGCTTTTTAAAACATTGTCGAAAATGGAGAAAATACTGGTAACCAGCATTTTCTCCTTTTCCCACAATGTTTTCTACCATATCAAAGACAGAAATCATCATTTGTGCCATATTTATTTTGTTGTCTGCGATTGCTTTCAATATGGTGAGCCAAAAATGTTGTTGTTTTGTGATGTGTTAAAAAACAGTTGGTTGAAAGGCGATTTAACAGCTGGAAACTGTCCAAGAATTGTCCATCCTAGAATGGACAATATCCTTTAAGATCACATTACAAGTTGCCGTCTGTCTCTGCAATTGCTTTCAGACAACAATCCATGCATACAAAATGTGATGTGAACTCTTAACCCTATACAACACAATCTCCATTTTTAACAACCCTGGGAAAGAAGCCTCTTAAAAACGTTGTGGGAAAAGGAGAAAATGCTGGTAGCCAGCATTTTCTCCATTTCCCACAATGTTTGCTACCCTTTCATAGACAACTTACAATAGCTGAGCTACATGCAATTTTTCTTTATAATTGCTTTGAAATTAGACGAGTCTAAAATTTTGTGGTTTGGTAAAGAGTTAATTCTCTGACAGTCTTGCATTGATTGATTCTAAGACAGGCAGAGCTGTTCTACTAGTATGCCTATGCTTTGTTGGACAGTCATGGTGAATCAAAGATCAGACTTTGTTGGATGTTCAGTCAGATCTTTGATATGCACTGTCCACCACATCACAGCCATCACATTTTGGCTTTGAAATTACGACATTTAGACCTTTCTCTCTGAAAAAGTTGTCAATTTTGGTTTATTTGGCACCCTAAAGTTCAGTTCAAAATTACTATCCATTAAGTATGACCTTCTTCCACAGCTGTATCAGTTTCATTGTTTTTTTCTTGACATGAAGTAATTAAGGCAAAAACAAATGGGCCATGCTCTGGGAAAGGGGGGCTCAATGCTTCTCTGTGAAACATTATACCAAGCAAGTTATCACATGATTATGCATGTATGAAATCCATTTTGTCTAACAATCATCTGAATCCTGAGGTAGAATGGTCCTCAGACTGTAGAAAATTTTCCAAAAGAAAAATGCACTGATACTGGTAAGCAGGCTGACCAGGGTAGATACTTTCTGCAAATGCATTAAACCCCCTTTTCAGACAGTATGACCCAAATGATATGGTTGACACACTTTAACTCTTTACCATACGGCAAAATTTTAGACTTGTCAAAATTCTTTAGCAAACATTACATTAAACCAGACTGAAATGATGGTTTTGTCCTTGAAAGGGTAGAAAACAATGTGAGAAAAGGTTGGTTACTTCTTTTCTCATGTTATCAAAAGCCATCTTCCTCCAGGTTGGTAAACCTTGGGACTGTGTGGAAAAGAGGTAACCCTTTCCCAAACGACAAATTTTAGACTCTTCCAATCTGAAAAAGTTTGCAGACGACAATGTTAAATTTGATAAAAGTGGGAGAAAGTTCCCCAATAGAGTAGAAAACATTGTGGGAAAAGGAGAATTGCTCGTTATGAGCAATTTCTCCTTTCTCATAGTGTTTTCAGAAGACTTGTACTGCAGACGCATAAAAACACGGGATTGTGTGGAAAAGAGTTAAGCTGTGTGAAAGTTACAATGAACACAATTCATACAACTTCTTAATCTTTGAAGTCATATCTTCAAATGCAAATATTTCAATTTAAAAGCTGGTTTTGTCAGTATATCTGGAAAAGAAGCGGACATTGTAGACTCAAGATCAGTGTGCACATTCTATGCAGTCTGATCTTGTTCTCCACTATCAACAACAGCAATTAAGTCTGGGTTCCGTGCCACAACGGATAACATAATAGTATTGTAAAATCTAGCATGTATGACCCATAACTTATATTAATTATATTGACTCTTCAAGTGCCAAATATATACTTGATTCCTTTCTATTACTTAAAGAATTACATTCCTCAAAAACTATGAAAAACTTACATCTTACAAGCTTGACTAAGTAAGTGGACGTCACTCATCACAGATCAGACTGCAAGTTCTGTGCTGTCTGCTCTTAACCTCAGCTGTTTGCAAAAGCATCTGTTATCGCCCCTTGCTCTGAAAGTGTTAAACTTGGATTAATGGAGAGCACACACATACTTACAAGGAAGTACTTTTTGTTCAAATAATCACAAATCAAGTGAAAAATTAAAACAGAGCTATAGGTTTGCTACACTGAATGTGAATGGCAATTCAAAAATAACATAGACAAGCCACATTACAAAGCTGTTTAAAATGATATTTTCATGACTAATACAGTGGAGCCAAACATTTTCAAAGCTTCCGTCTAAAGTATCTCGGACATCGGTTTGCTGGTTGTCTAGATACACCATGTTATGCTACATTACCAAAGTGACCATGGTACAGTATAAATTATGTCGCCCAATGTTATCATCATTTTGGAAGACTCACCCTACAGCTTATCCAAATTCTTGACCGTGCACTGTATACAAGATCTGTAGCTGTGGATCCATTTCTGGAAAATGATTTTGTACCAATACTTTTCTATCCCAGCCAATATAATTCTGGTTTCATACTTCAATTCCTCTGTTGCATTCATCACATTGCTGATGCTACTGATAAGTTTCTTGTCAATTTTTTGCTTTATTCCCAGGCCTATATCATCCTCTACAGATGTTCTTCCCTCTGTAAATGTCAGTGCCCCGTGTAGACTAAGGCTCAGCACACCTTTGGCTTAAGCTTTGCTTTTTCCAGCATCTCTCTCATCTCAGAACTTTATCATTAGACATTGCTCCATGACTTCAGAGAAGTCATGTTTTATCTCTGAAACAAATCTGGTTGCTTTGGTCAATAAACAGTTTTCAAATAGCCCTTGCGAACTGGACGTTGAAATTCAACACAAACAATTATGTAAGATTATGCCAAATGTATGAGCAGTTTTACCACGGTATATTAGTAGATATGAGCTCAGTCATGGGATGTAAAAAACTGGATGTCGATATTCTGTGGGTTGCGCTGTGTGTCCAAACTTCCGTTGCCATAACAGACATAGTTTTGAGTAAAATGTAAGGTTATCATAACCATATTAATGAACTGGAATTAAGTTGCATCTCATCTATAGTTTTTCATAAATTTCAATCAAGCCCAAGTATAACTATCAGAAATGTCTATATATTTTTTGAATGGCCCTCGTATATCATAGCCTTTCATGTTTTTAGGACATCAGTAAACCCAAAGGGTAATTCAAATGAGGGTCTATAAAGAGGGAATCCAGACTGCAATTAATCGTTTTTCATTGGTTGACCTTGGTGACCCTATTCCAGTATTAATCCAAATTAACCCTTACAAACTAATGCCCTTTTTATGGAGATGACTCAGTAGTCCTTGAGGAATTGGTCTGAGGGACATCCCAAGCTGTTTGCAACAGTATATCAGTCCAATAAAGGAGATAGCTAACTCTGCCATGTCTTTCCTGGTTGTAATGAGTACCAGGCTTGGTCTATGGAATGCTTGCACAAGCATACTTCCACTGACCAAAGCCCTCAGTCGGTAGCGTGCAGGACTTGAGAACACGGGGTACAGGGCTCGATCCCTGGCTACGACCCCTGGCTCGGCCAATTTCTTTCCGAGGATTGATGATAGCAATTGCCACAGGATTCATTCCTCTCTCACCTCTGACCATTGTTTCGACGATGATTATGTGGGAAAGCAGCTAGTGGCTTGGAAAGAAAACTGTGCAGAGTACTGGTAAAAGAGACTCCAGGAAAGCATGGATAGGTGCACTGGCCGCTGCGATATAACTGAAATAATGTTGAAAACGGCGTTAAACACCATACAATCAATCATTCAATCAACTGACCAAAGCCACCAAATGGTATCAAACTATCAATCCAAGACTGTGATCATGGACCCACAAAGGGCCTATGGTCTTTAGGGTCATTGACAAACACAATATTGCAACCTACTTGTAACTTGTATAGAGTCTTTCACTTGACCTTGAGTGGAAATTGCATGAACTTTTGACTTATCTTTGTAACTGCCAATGCACTGATTTTAATTGTATGTACAGTTTGCAAGAATCTAAACTCTATCAACTCTTTACCAAACAACAAAATTTTAAACTAGTCCAAATTGAAACCATTTGCAGATGACCCATGCTCTGTGAAAAGGCGAATTAATGTAGTCAAACTTCGGTAGCTTGAACACCTTTTGGACTGGGTAATTTGTTCGAAATATTGATAGTTTGATGGATCCATATTTCAGAGAAATTGCAAAGTGGTCGGTGATTGAGTTACATGTAATCTCAACACATTTTTATAGTTTCTGTATTTGGAAATACCATGCAGAACAAACTACATACCTTTGTCATTATGAAATATGATTGCTGTAATATGTGTTTCGAAGTTACAAGTATTGGGCTGTAAGAGTGTTCCGAGGTTGAACAATATGAATTATAACCAGATTTTGCCGGGTCTGAGGTTGTGGTTTGAGCTTTCTGTATTTGCAAAAAGTATCAACCAAGGTCAGCCTGCGCAGTCCCCGCAGGCTGAGCTGGGTCAAACCTTTTTGCTATTTGTCAATTTTCCCAAAATTGGTGCAAAACCTCAGCTACCACTTGTTTTTTTATCAAAGCCGATACTGAAGCTCAGCTGCAGTTGCTTTTTCAGTCAAAATTGTATGTGAAAAAAGCAGTATGACTGATTAAAAATCTCTCTGTTAAGGGCTACCAGTCTTTGCAGTATTGGTTTCCCTTTTCAAAGTTTACAACCCAACCAAGTTTGAAAGAAATATCTTCAGTAATGACAGACATTATGAAAGTGTCTACAGGGCTATGGCAATACCTTGCCTTTCTCTTCAAAAAGAGCCAAGCTAAAATACAAGAATATCTTTGAAACAGCAACATAAGTCCATGACCATTTGAAGATCAGTAATTATCTGTTAAACTACAACAAAACATTACTATTTTTCTTGATCTGTTCCGGCTGGATTAGCGTCTCACTAATGCTATGATCATAAACATTTGCTTTTGTTTAAAATTTAGCACACTTTGTACACTGAAGAGGATTCTGGTTTTTAATGTGTATCATCATTAAAAGTTAACTCTTTACCAAACAACAAAATTTTAGACCTCTCTAAATTGAAAACATTTTGCAGATGACAAATTAAAGCGGAGTCAAATTATGAAATTTGTCTTTCAGTCGGTAGCAAACATCCTGGGAAAAAGCGAAAATGCTGTTTTTTAACATTCTCTCCTTTTCCCATGATGTTTTGAAAAGCCTTTTACTGGAAAATAGGTAAAACTTGGAATTGTTTGGTATAGGCTTAAATTCTATATACAGCAAAATTCCAACCATGATGCCAAGAAATGGTTGCATTTTGCAGTGATATATAATGCAGTTGGCAATTAAAAGTTGTGTTGCTAGGGGAAAAGTCTACAACATCATGTAATTGAGATAATTAGGTTTAGAATATTTGTTTTTCCACCAAATTATAGCACAGAGACTAGAGGGATGCAAAAGCTGGAATCTAAATTGGCATAGAAATATGCCTTTGAAGATGATTTGCAAAACCATAGACAAAAAAATTCTAACATCTAGGATGGCATTTCACAACTTTTAGATTTCTTTTTAACAAAGCAGATCAAGGACAGACTGTGCAGAATATATAGTCTGATCTTTAACCCTTTACTGAACAACCATGAGTTTTAAAAGGCTTGAGACAGAGGGTGTTTCAAAACATTCGTGAAAAAGGAGAACATGCTGGTGACCAACATTTTGTCATTTTCCTAAAATGTTTTTCTACTCTTTCAGACAAATTCTTCCATTTGAGCCAGATTTCATTTATCTTGAAATGTTATCAATATGGAATTCAAAATTATGTTGTACAGTAAAGAGTTCATCTTCACTATTCTCTGTACCAGATCTTATACTGGAATAAAATTGCTCAAAACTGCTTAAGGTCTACAGCCCCTAACTCTCATATGAAAAGACAGAAGCTGCTGAGATTGGCCGAATAGCCTTTACGAAAACGTCGATGCTACACAATTTTTACCGATGAGTTAGTGAGTCTATGGCCCCTAACTCTAATATTAAAAAACTGAAGCTGCCGAGATTGGCATATGTTTTCTGGCTTTCTCACACCAGTACACAGACACAACTTTCTTTCCAAGTCACTGACTACTATCTCACATGCATCAGAGGTGAGAGACAAAAAATCGCAGGAAAGAAAGTTTGCCTCAACCGGGTATGGAATTTACAACCACCAGGTCACAAGTCAGATACACTAATCACTGAGCTACACGGGTGTGCAGGATAAGGCTTAAACTTCGCGCACTGTCTCACAACGAATGACATTAATTTTATTTGACTGGCTACAATAGAACAGGAGTCATACTGTAAAGCTTTTCTAAAGCCACTGAATAACAGTCGTTTGTGACCTTGAATGTGGCATGGGTGGAACAATTGTTCAAGTATCATATTTTCATTGTCAACATTATTGGTTGACAAGATTAAAGCGAGACTACTTATTCTCTGAACATATAGTAAAACCTTGGTAATTCGTAGCACAAGGGATGGCAGTTTTTTATACAAACTAAACATAGTACCAACCAAACATTGTTTTCGGTGCCGGATATGGAAATAGACAATCGGATTTATGTAGTATGTTATGACGCAACCCTAAACTCATGGAGTTACAGTCCGATCAAGAAAATTGTCAAATTGTACCTGAGTATCTATAGAATCGATTCCAAAATCATTTTTAAATTTCCTCATTTAGTTTGCATCATAAACAAAAAACACCATTCACTCAGAAAGCATATCATTTGTTTATCCGAAGTCGGATATTTAAAGGAATTTTGGGATTGTTAATTGTTGTTTTGATCGATTATTTGACGTTACAAACCAATCAATGTCTTTAATTACATTTGCAGTTCAAAACTGATTTGTACCATCAACATCATCAATCAACAGGTGTGAAAATCAGGGTTGGTCGCTAGTTTTCACACCTTAGTAAGTTTGCAAAGCAGATTAATTTACATTGTTCTAAAGGTAGGAATTTGTGCTTAAAAAATTCTTTCGGGGGCATGAAATATACTACAAACTATGAAACACCAATGTGCGAAGTATCTGGAGGAATTTAACAATGATAAAGAAGGATAGATATTGGGACCTAAGAAAGTATACGAACCAATACATAGCTGCGAACATGCAAACCAACGAGATTCTACTGTACTTTGGTAGGGCACATCTTCAACACTGCCTACTTGTCTATAAATAATGTTACAATATCCTACCTGACCCTGGTAAAAAACATGTATAGCAAGTCTTCCCTGAAACAAATGAAAAGTGTGGCAAAGCATGATTACTCTCACTTCAATAATGCCAGACTAACCTATTATTGACAAATGGATTGAAGACCCCAATATTGTATTGTATTATATACCTGAAAAATTTACGGCTCAAATACATGTGTCACACAGGGAAAAAATATCACACATGACAGAAAAAAATTTGTATCCACACACTGTGAATTACAATTCCAAATATGGTATGATGACATACAGTATATGTATTTATTCGTTTGCAAGTTGATTGGTCAAAATTTTATGCCGATATACTCATCCACCATTCATGAACATGAAGTTACTAGCTACTAGACCATTATTTATTTTGTTTATTGTTTTCGAGTAAAATGTTAATAATTTGCAATATTTTGTCATTGAAAAGGTATAAGTATATAATAAAAGGAATATTATACTATAGTAACTTTCCTGGCACTAGTATTTGCATCTCGCTGCGCAAGAAAATATTGATATCTCGCTCAACCTTCGGTCTCACGCGATATCAAATTTTCTCAAGCTGCTCAAATCAAATGAAAGCACCGGCAAAGTCACTGGAGTATGATATTCTGTATGTATTTTTTATGTAGATGATGGCAGATGTTTCAAACTTAAGATTCAAGGTACTGCATGTAGCAAACCATGGTGTGTGGCAACAGTGTCAGTCTGGTTGGTGGTCTATAATTGTATAATCTGTATGCGGCCACCTCTAGATGGCCACAGACAGACCATCTAAAGACTGTTGAAGCCATTGAGGTTCCTTGCCATGACCATGGTACTAAAATATGATAAGCTCTGTAAGTTAGAGTGCTATGTCCTCTGTGTATCATAACTTCAACAGTTATACGGCAGCTGCAGGTTGGTTTCTTTAAAAGAAAGCCACTACCACTAATCTGAAGAGTGTGTGGTTAATTTTCTTGATTTATGCTTTAAGTCACTTTTATCAGTATTTTAGCCTTATCTCAGCTTGCTTACTCATGTCTTTCCCTTTTTTTCATCAGTACAGGCCCTGCAGTGTCTTTTCCAAAGGTACTCAAATTTTTCCAAGGTTGTCAGCATAGATCAAACCAGAACTGTCTAGTTATAAATTTAATGCTTCATCCACTAAGCCATAGAAAACCCCTTCCAGGCTTTTCGGGAGATTCACCGTCATTGCATTATCCCTTTACCGACCATGCCATATTTTACTAGCACTGAACAAGATGGCTTTTGAAAACATTGTTGGGACAGGAGAAAATGCTGGTGACCATAGTAATGTTCTTTGTAGCTTTCCTCCTCAGGGATTGTTTTGTACATAGTTAATAGGAATTCTACATAGAAGCCTATCAGAACCATCAGAGCAACCTATATTATGAGAATTATTAAAGCCTCAAGAGAGTTGGGCAATTCAAGCTGTGGTGTGTATTATAATAACTCTACTTATTATGCAGTCATTACCAGCTTGTAAAATAGCATCAATGTATTTCTCAATCATTGCTGGAATGTCAAAATAAACAACTGAGTGCATGTGTAAAACATCAAGGAAAATTAATGGGCCCCTTCCTCTTTTTTCCCCCCACAAAGGTGTGGAGGCTGGTAACCAGCATTTTCTACCCCGTCTTTTCTACCTCTCGTGAAACAAGTTCTTCCTTTCTGAGACAAATTCCATGGTTTAAGGTAGATTTAAACTTTCGTCTGAAAATGCTTTCAATTTGGACAAGTCTAAATTCTACTTGTCTGATAAACAGTTAAATGTTTCACTTTAAATTGTTTCTGCAATATTTTGTCTAATTCGTTACCAAAAGACAAAATTCTGGACTGGTCCGAATTCAAAGCACTTGCAAATGACAAATTAAATGTGACTCAAATGATCACATTTGTATTAACGAGGATAGACGACGTTGTTGGAAAAGAAGAAAATGCTGGTAACCAGCATTTTCTTCTTTTCCCACAGTGTTTTAACCCTTTACCACACAATTCTGACTTTAAACGACCCTGAGAAAGAAAGCTTTTGAAAACAGTGTGGGAAAAGGAGAAAATGCTAGTAACCAGCATTTTCTCCTTTTCCCACAATGTTTTCTCCCCTTACCAAATCAATTTCTATTTTTGATTCCCGTTTATTTTGTCGTCTGCAAATGCTTTCAATTTGGACTAGTCTAGAATTTTGTTGTCTGCTAAAGAGTTAAAAAGCCTTTCTTCTCATGGTTGTAAAAACTCGGCACTGTGTGGTAAAGAGTTAAAATAAGCCTTTAGAGTAAAAGGTTGTTGTATCACGAAGCAAGATATTTTTTCAACCTTCAACAAACCAAAAGAAAAGACACAAAAGGACAAGCTTTTGAAGGAAATAAAATTTTCAACAATCTAGAAGAATTTGTGAAAGAAGGATCATTATTGCTCGTGACGAGCAAAATTCAATGCTTAATTTCTCACCAAGTTTTCAAAAGCTTTCCACTGCAGGATCCAACTAGTATATTAATTGGTTAACCCTTTGCAGAATGACAAAATTTTACTCTGGTCCAAATGGAAAGCATTTGCAGACAATATATTAAATCTTGCTCATATGATGGTACTTACCTTTAAAATGGCAGAAAACATTGTGGCAAATGGAGAAAATACCAGCATTTTCTCCTTCCTAATATGCTTTCAAATGCTTTCTTCCTCAGGGTCATGAAACACAGTTTTTTTCAGTATAGGGTTATGAAAAAACCTCATCTTTTACAATGAATCTTCGTGTCTATTATGGTGCATCTGTTTGTCTGACCTATGTATTGATAGATAAAAGATATATAACCGAGACAGAATAATATCATGGTGCAATGGTAATTACTTTGGTAGTGCAATGCAGTTATGTAAAGGCCAAGGCAGTTCTGCCAATATTGGACCTCTTTTTTATTGGACATCATCTTGCATCTTGATTTATACTCAGAATGTCTCTGAGAATTACACCTAAAGCCATGGGGAGAGAAAATTCCTATTTCAGCCTTCTTGAAGTGGTTAATTTGGTGTGAAATAAAACATGATAACCTTAAGCTCTGTCTAGAAATCACGATCATCTCATCACCTCCTGCAGACAGCTTTGTTAGTCTTAACTCTTAACCAGACGACAAAATTTTAGTCTAGTCAAATTTGAAAGCATTTCCAGATGACAAAATAAATGTGACTCAAAAATTGAAATTTGTGTTGGGAAGGATAGAAAACATTATGGGAAATGGAGAAATTCTGAAACATTTTCTCCTTTTCCCAAAATGTTTTCGAAAGGCTACAGTTTCAGGGACATGAAAATTCGGGACTGTGTGGTAAAAGGTTAAACAAAAGACCACTTATGACTAAGTAGCAATGAAAAAAATGGTAATCATAAGTGTCTCCTCCTTTTGCTACGATGTCCTCACATGGATGACACCTCTAAGGTGCCTTTTTACTGAAACAAATTGACCCTGCATTATGCCAGTGCACAAAGATATTTTGGACTTTGCTGGTATACACAGATTATTGTAAGCTAATCATTTTAGATTTGTTTCCAGTTTGTTGAAAAAGGTTTGTGTATGTTGTTTTTCACTCTGTGCATGGAAATTTTTTGTATTAATGCAACAAAGTGTGTCAAAAAACAACCCATACACAGCAGGGTCATTTGATCAACGTCATGTGGTATTTTGTTGTCTGCAGAAAAAACAACAGTTTGATACAAGTGGCATTCAACCTATCAAATTCTGCAATGTCCTTTGTATGAATCAATCTACAGTGCAAGCAGAGTGTATGCACAAGATATCAAACATTGTGGAGAGATTATTGGTATTTGTTTTGCATTTGGTCTCGTTCATTAGAATGCAATGACACTATACTATCTTAACTTCTATTAACTCTTTACCATACAATCCAAATTTTTAAAAACCTTGAGGAAAAACACTTTTGAAAACATTGTTGGAAAAGGAGAAAATGCTGGTTACATAATTATAATGAACCAAAAAAGAAACTTCTGCTGTGTTTAAGTGCAGATATATGTAAATATGGAAAGAAGGGTTGAATTCTTTTTACTTGTATTCCAAAAGTATTTCAATGTCAATTTGTGTGTAAAATTTTATCGCTCTACGTTAATGGAAAACTGACGAAATGGTTGATTAAATGTGGTAGGGGTCGTAGACCAAAATCACACATTAATAACGGGTATGGCCACCTTGAGCATCGAGTACTGCCTGGCATCGTTGGCGCATAGAACCGCCAAGTGTGTCGATTTCTGCCTGTGGAATGTTATTCCACTCCTGGATTAAGGCTTGTGTTAGTTCAATGATGTACGACGGTGGAATAGGGCGATGTCTAACACGCTGGTCCAACTTATCCCACAGGTGTTCGATGGGATTCAGATCTGGACTTTTGGCTGGCCAATCATTAATGAATGCAATATTATTCGTCCTGAGGAAATTCACAGTATCTCTAGCTGTATGGCTTGTGGCATTTTCATGTTGAAACAGAGTGATATTGGCATTATTTTAAAACAGTGGGATGACGTGCCTCGCAAGAATCTCATCTTGGTAGCGTTGGGCATTTAAACTCCCATCAATCACGACGAGAGGTGTGCGATAGCCGTGCGCAATGCCTGACCAAACCAAGACGGAACCTGCACCCCCAAAACGATCTCGTTCAAGTACACAACAGTCGGCATAACGTTCATTTCTTCTACGGTATACACAAACCCTTCCATCACATCAATGAATGGAAAATCTCGACTCGTCGAGAAAAGAACGCTATTCCATTGTTGCTTATCCAGTGATGGTGTGTACGTGCCCAATTAACATGATTTACACGGTGATGTCACATCAATACACAGCCAACATAAGGACGATGTCCACGTAGACCACCTTCGCGCAGACGATTGCGTACAGTTTGGGCAGATATTTGGTTGTTATGTGTACCAGGGGTGTTAGCAGCAGTGACAATTTGAAAATGATTGCGTAGGTGTGTGTTCATGATATAGCGGTCTTGACCAAGCATCGTGACATGCAGACGTCCACTACGTGGTGAATCTTCCGTACACCCTCTTTCTTGGAAACGTTGACTAAAGTATCGAATAGAACGGCTAGAACTTCCAACAATCCTAACAACCTTATTCGTCGCTATACCAGCATTCAGCATTCCAATGGCACGTTCACATAAATTTGGTGGAATTCTAGGCATATCAAAAAGAAAGAAAACTTAATAAAATTCTTTTTTTTTCCAATGTCTTTTTCTTACTGACAACAAAGTCTATAAAATCAGACTGAAAGGTTTGATTTTATAAACACGGATTATACTGGTCCATGCATACACGAGAAAATCGAATTTACCGTTTCCTTTTTTGTGTAATGCATACAATTCAGTTATAATTGGTTTTATTTGACGAACAATCCTTCGCCCGAACATATGTAGGGCATTGGTCACGTTGATTTCTTTTTATTACATTAAAAAAATATGTATAGAAATCGGAAGTTTCTTTTTTGGTTCAGTATACATTTATCTGCTCAAAAATTGAGTAAAATTGATATCGACCCAGTATTTTCTGAGAATAAAAACATTCTTGAAAAATATGCAATGTCTGCACACTTGAAGATAATGAAGTATTAATTCCGAAAGATACACAATCTTTCAATCTTGTTATTCCATGGGTAAGGTAACGAAATGGAATCTATTACTCTCACAGGTTTCTTAGATCATTTACTGGTCAGCACTGAAACTGCTAAAAACACATGTTGTTCAAGGACAGTTCCTTGATAACTAGCTCACACACACAATGCACCTCCTGAGAACCTACTGACAAGAGTGCTATTATGGCCTTGTATCGCTCAAATGCCAAATATTTTCAGTTTGACCAACAAACAACTTTAAAAAAGCTTATTAACACCTGTTACTGTCAACCAATCATTATGAAAATTACACATGCACAGGATCCCAGGTTTCAAATAAAGTTTCATCCAGTATTGCTTTTAAACTGTAGGAGGAGAAGTGGTCATAATAATGTGTTTATGGACTGACAGGCAGATAGGCAGATGAACAGATAATCTGATTCCATTATAACCCAACTGACTTTAAAGAGAGTGAGAAGAGGAGGAGGGAATTTATAAAAACCCTTTATCAAACAATTCTGCCGTCAAAAAAAACTGACAAAAAAGGTTTCATAAACATTGGGATGAATGGAAAAATGCTTATAACTGGCATTTCATCCATTTCCCACTATGTGTTTACCCTGACAAAAAAACAAAACCTGGTCACAGAGCCACATTTAATTTGTCAACTGAAATGGCTTTGAATTTGGATGAGTCTAAAATTTTAGTTGTATGGTAAAGAGTTAAAGAAAAAACTTTGACATTCAAGTTTTTCAAATACATAAACTAAATCACATTTTTTTTCTTAGAAAGAAAAGGAAAAGACTATGATTCTTGTCAACTTATTTTACAGAACAAAAAAATCAATGTCAATGAAAGTGTGTATGTGCTGACATGTGATACATCAGGCATGCAGTATTACAGACCTTAATGAGCAATTATCTCCTTTTTATGGAACAGGTTCTCTCTTTAACCCATTACTGCAAGCCTGTATTTTAACTCTAAGCCAGACAAAATAATCTTAAAAACGTTCAACTTTGAAGTATCTGTAGAAAATGAATTTGGAATTTGAAATTTGTAAAAATGAGCTGAGTTTCTCTAATAGGGTAGAAGGCTTTGTTGGAATAGGAGAATATTGCTTGTCACCCATTGGTATGGAAGGGCTGCTTCTTCAGTGACCTTAAAACAGGAGTCTAGTAAAAAGGTTAAACTATGATTTCTAACACCTCTTGAAAACAATGTGGCAAAGGCAGCAGTTGTGAACACTGAGCTTGTGACTTTTTGTTTTACCATGATCTCCATCAAAAATGAGCCTTTATTTCCTAAGTATATTTGACCTTTTTGTTGCTCGTCTCCCTTCCAATAGAGTCTGAATAAATCCTTTGTGATAATGGGTAAAGCCTCTCACATGCCATAGTTGTTTGAAGTGCAAGTTATATCTGTAACATGTGTGAAATATTGATTCACCTTGTATTATGTTTTCCCACATGTAACAAAATATGCAACTGCTGTAATATGCCATGGATAAGGTAGTTCATGATTAATAGGTTTTGTTACTGATATGCTTCATACAAGGAAATGATATATAGATTGCTACCTAAAATTTGTTGCTACAAGCATAGTGAAAATGAGAATTGCCAACCATTGCAAAATAAATACAAAAAAAAATGTCAGTTTGTTTTAAATTTGTTTGTTTGAATGGTGATTAATGCCGCTTTCAACATTATTTCAGTCACTGCCACAAGTGCATCTATCCATGCTTTCCTGGAGTTTCATTTTACCTGTACTTTGCAAGATATTCTTCCTATGGATAATTTTCAGATGAAAAGATTGAAAAAATCAAGGTTATTTAGGTCAAATCTCACAAGATATCACACAGCATACTGAAACAAACAAACAGCACAAAATATGTTCCTTAACTCTTTCATTACTGAATAAATAAATAGCATTTTCTAAAAGGCTACAAATACAGTTCCACCGCAAGATCAAGAGACAGTTTGGTCATAATCTAGAATAAAGCAGTGGACAGTGCAGATCAGAGTTCAGACTGTACGTTCTGTGCAGTCTGATCTTGATCTACTCTGTCCACAAAAGCTTCTGATGTTGTCTATAGTATGGAAAAAGTTTAAGCATCACTTGTACTGAATTCTAGTTGATGGTTTGTCAGAAAGCATTAGTACCATTTTCAACAATCCTTTACTGAACAAAAGACTAACTGCATATTTCTTCGTCTGAACTTTCTATGCTTAAATCTTTATCAAACGACAAAGTGTCACACATATCCAAATTGAAAGAATTTGCAGACAAAAATTTTTAATGTGGCTCAAATTATGGAACTTGTCTTTGATAGGGAAGAAAACCTTGTGGGAAAAGGAGAAAATGCTGGTTACCACCATTTTCTCCTTTTCCCACAATGTTTTCAAAAAGCTTTTTTTTTTCAGTCATTAAAACTCGAAATTGTGTGGGAAATGCTTAAACTTTACCACAAGACAAAATTATAGACTTCAAATGTCAAGTATTTACAGACAACAAAATGAATCTGACACAAATATTGGAACTTGACTTTTTGAAGGTTAGAAAGCCAGTGGGAAAAGAAGAAAATTCTCGTTACCCTTCTTTTCCAGGTTTGTTAAAACTTGGAATTGTTTAGTAAAGGGTAAAGGTGATTTATATCACACAGCCCTAAGCATTACTGATAATTATTAGCAAATTTGAAAGGAAATAGCTTGTACAAAAAAGATTATTATACTGCAAAGAAATTTGTCGCGATCTGATTGGATAATATGCCCTGAACATATATATCATGTACATTGTCAAAACCAATGTAAAAGCAGTTTCCCTTTTGGGAGCCCCGTATACATGACTACACTTTCAACACAACATCAAAAATGGCGGCATCGATCAAGATTAACATCAAGGTTATGCGCCAAACTGCACGTTTTAGCAAGGTTTCAGTGATGTCAGTTCCCAGTGACGTCAGTTTCATTGAATTGGGCACTCAGACGGGAAATCCTACTTCGTCAGCATACTCAATTTTTGAAACCAAAAAACAGGTAAATTTCCCTTAACACACTTTGGAATGGTAAAACTTTGCAGTATAATAAATTCATCGTACGGTCAGGTGGCAGGGGACTTGGAAACTTGTTCATGGCTGTGGTGAATCATGTCGCCACCTCGTCTTTGGCTCGGGGCGACATGATTCACCACAGCCATGAACAAGTTTCCAAGTTCCCTGCCACCTGACCGTACAACTAATAAAGTTTTTCAGTTTTGACCTTTGCTTTATGCTGAATATCTTCATCTATATAGGCAGTGCTCTTTGACAGACATTTTAATGTATTAAAGTAATTCATTATAAGAAGCCAATTGTCACATACAGTAATTACGAATCAGTAAAATACATTTTGTCTCACAACCATCTGAATCATGAGGTAGACTGGTCCTTTGATATGCAGAAAATTGACCAATAGCAAAACATTTTGACCCAGGTTTGCCTGTGCGGACTGCACAGCACAGGCTACCCTTGGTCAGTACTTTTTGCACATATGCTAAGCCCCCTTTTCACAGAGCGTGGCTCAAAAAAAAATTATCTTGACTTTAGCTTTATGCTGAAATTAACCTCATCTATATAATCATAATGATTACCTAACCAGTCTTGCAGCAGATGTGCAGAGTTTTCCATTCCAGAAATAAAATCCTACAGCAATTTCAAGGTTACTTGTCTTCAGAATGTTTTGAACAAAGCAGATGTGTAGATAAACAAACATACTGCACATTTTGTGCAGCTTGATCTTGATCAACAATGTCTGCAGAGGCAACTATAGGGGTGTAAGGCATTTTAGGGGTCAAATTATAAAGCCCAAGGAGAAGGCTTTTCAAAATATCATGGGAAAAGGAGAAAATGCTGGTATTACAATTTAGTAAAATGTGTCGTTTGGTAAACAGTTAACTCTTTATCAAAGAACAAAATTTAAGACTCGTCCAGTATAAATCTTCGCAGACAATGAATCAAATGCGAGTCCAAGGATTTTTTTTTTCAAAAGGGTAGAAAACAAAGTAGGAAAAGGAGAAAATGCTGTTTGTCAACATTTTCTCCTTTTCCAACAATGTTTTCAAAAGCATTCCTCCTCAATGTCGCTGAAAGTTGGGATTGTGTGATGAAGAGTTACCTCTTTCCCAAATGACAAAATTTTAGACTGGTCCAAATTGAAAGGAGTTGCAGACGTCAAAATAAATGTGACTGAAAAATTTAAATTTATTTTGGGAAGGGAAGAAAACATTGTAGGAAAAGGAGAAAATGCTGGTTACCAGCATTTTCTCCTTTTCCTACTGTTTTCACAAGGCTTCTTACTTAGGGTCGTTAAAAGTTGGGATTGTGTGGTAAATGGTTAAAGAAAAAGTATTAAAAATTTTGAAAGTCAATACTCAGTGTCATTCTGAGCACTCTGCTTTTTTTGCAACCATGTACATGCTAAAATATTGTATGAAAAAGAAAAAAAACTCTGCGTGTTTTTATCGAATGCATTTATAGAATCTTTTCAAATGTTCTTATGTAAACATGTGTGCAGATAAATCCAATTTAAGCCTTGTGCAAACTTCCAATGAATGCTTAATCATCTGCTTCCCACGATCAGAGAGTATTTATTATATTGAAAGCAATATCAATATGGAAAAAAAAAGAATGATTGTTGGTATTTCCTAAACATTTTTCATTTATAGATTAACTCTGAGTGACAGCCGAAGTAAACAAAATGTTTATTTTCAGACAGCCACAACACAAACCTGTTGCAGATTCAAAGCAGTAGCTGCTTTCACTAGAATTGCCTCTCATTTTTTTGGATGGTGCACATTATTGATCACATCGCACATAGTATTATTATTGTGCATCCTGATCTTAATTCTAAAACCTCTGATGCATGTGGGAAAGTAGTTGGCGACTTGGAAAGAAAGTTGTGTTAGTACTGGTGTGAGAAAGCCAGGAAACACATGCGTAGGTGCACTGACCGCCGTGATATGACCTAAACTGTTAAAATGGCATTAAACTCCAATCAATCAATTAAAAGCATTCAACAGAGGGAATTTGTCTTTGATCGGATATAAAAAATTGTGGGATATTGGGAAAATGCTGGTTTCAAGCATTTTCTCCCACCCCCACATTGTTTTCAGAATCTTTTTCAAGTGATTGTTGTAGTAAAATGTTAACACATTTATTGCTGTCTGACCTTTATCTGCAATACGCCCACAAGTCTGTATAGAATTGATCAATGTAAATGGGACTTACCTCAAACTGTTACACTGCTGGAAAGACATACTCACTCCCAGAGTATTTCTTCCAAAAAAGGGAAAGAAAATTGCTTTAACTCTATACCACACAGTCTCGACTTTTAACGACCCTGAGGAAGAAGCTTTTTGAAAACATCGTGAGAAAGGGAGAAAATGCTGGTAACCATCATTTTTTCCTTTTCCCACAATGTTTTCTGCTCTATCAAGGAAAAATTGTGTTATTTTTGCCACCATTAATTTGTCGTCTGTAATTGCTTTGAATCTGGACAAGTCCAAAATTTTGTCGTATGGTAAAGAGTTAAAAATGCTGCTTTTCTTTCTTTCTCGAACTTTAGCCTTGTGGCAGCGATACTGCTTTGCTTACTGGTGAAGGTGTAGTATTTGTAGCTTAGAGGCCTTCGGTTGGATCTTCACTCAAAGTGCTCGTTTTTTGGTGGAAGCGTCATTAGGAAAGACACTTCAGATTTCTAATCGGAATCTGTCCAAACCCAGGACATACCTAGATGAGGTGTTGATGTGATATCACCAAAATGATGTTGAAAAAGCTGTAAAACACAATCAATCAATAGGCCTTTGCCTCCTTGGCACACATTCTGTTACTGAAGCAGACAATGAAGATAAAAAATATACAGATCACCACAGGCATTGGTTAAGACATACATGTATTTCATTTGCATATTCTTATGAAATGAACGTAATAATTTACAAATAACTTAGCATTTTCTGCAAAATGGTTCAGAACAAAAGCAGAGCTTATTGTTTTCTTCTCCAAACTGGTGGCTTAGGACAATACAAGTCATTTAAGTAAATATAATATTTAGTGAGAAAAATAATAACTGTATGCAAAGTCGTCGTTACGAGCAAACCTAACTCTTCAAAGAGAATCTTACATTACTCTGCACAAAGTTGAAAGGCAATAAAAATAAATACTAAACCACACTTGAATTACAAAAAGCTTTTAATACCCTAATGACCAAACTTTTCCTAGAACCCCAAAGGACTATCAAAATCAGGAAAATGCATCAAGCCCACTGTAATTTGTAATTACTTGAAGGCATAACAGACCAAATTACTATTGATCAAATGATCACCAATGGAAAAGCTTTTTTCTATTCTCAGTTTTAATAATACAAGTGATAAAATTTTCCTTTTAGAATGAGTTTAACCCTCAGAGGGCTAAATAAACCAAACTGACAGATTCATTCTAGAAATATGACCCAATTAAGTGCTATTTAAAGGCTGATTACATCTATAGAGTTTCCTCAAAGCAGACAGTGTAGAACAAGGATCAGACTACACACTTTGTGCAGTCTGATCTTGATCTACATGTCTGGTGGAGTAGCTCACTGGTTAGCGTATCTGACTCGTGACCTGGTGGTTGCGGGCTCAATACACGGTTGAGGCAAACTTTCTTTCCGGCAATGTTTCGTCACTCACACCTATGATGCATGTGAAAAAAGTAGTCAGTGACTTGAAAGGAAAGTTGTGTCAATACTGGCGTGAGAAAGCCAGAAAATACATGCATAGGTGCACTGAATGCTGTGACATGACCTAAGCTGTTACAATGGCATTATACTGAAATACAAACAAATCTTGATCTTCACTGGCTAAGGTTAGTTTACATAAATACCTCATGATTTCACAACCCTGAGAGAGAAGGGTTTAAAAACATTGTCGGGAAAGGAGATACTGCTGCAACCAGAATTTTTTCTTTTTTGGCTTAACTTTTCTCTCATATCAAAGATTAATCCTACCATTTGAGCCACATTTTATGTTGTCTGCAAATGCTTTCAATAGGAAGAAGTCTTGAGTTTTGTTGCCTGGCATGGATTTAAGGTCTACGGCCCCTAACTCTCATATCAAAAGACGGAAGCTGCCAAGATTGGATGAATAGCCTTTACGAAAACGTCGATGTTACACAATATTTACTGACGAGTTAGTGAGTCTACCGCCCCTAACTCTCATATTGAAAGACAGAAGCTGCCGAGACTGGCCAAATAGCCTTTACGAAAATGTAGATGTTACATGATATTTACCGATGAGTTAGCGAGTCTACGGCCCCTAACTCTCATATTAAAAGACGGAAGCTGCCGAGATTGGCCAAATAGCCTTTTTTGAAAATGTCGATGTTACACAATATTTACCGATGAGTAAGAGGTAGTAATCCTTAACTCATTACCTCTATCATTCAACTTCTTTCACCTTTTGAAAACATTGCCATGCATGGAGGAACTGCTTGCAATGAGCATTTTCAAAACATTTTCACATATACATTTGTTTATCAAACCTTTATGTTTGTCAGCTCTCCTAGTATGTTACAGGGAGTTTATCATGCATAGTTAGTTGTTGCAAAATCATTTCCACATATAATGAGTTATTAATGGGTAAAAATGTGATGAGAAACTCATAACCATGCTATAGAAGTAATGAAAATAATGGAATTTCAATTAGCAAAGGTAACAGCTTGGACAGTGTCTATGGTAAATTAACCTTAGTAATTCATTGACCTCTATAATTAATACTCATGACCTTTACCCTTCAACTTACAGGAGCACTACACATAGGCAAAGTCAGAATTAAAATATCTCATAGTGATTGTGTTTGCTGGACAACATGACGTTTTGTGGATCACCACCATTTATTGTAAAGCATAGAGGAATTCACAAGTCACCAGTGCATCAGTTTAACCCATCTATTTAGTCTGAATAATGCACAGGTCTAGAGAAAAAATCAGTACATGTATATGGTATCAGTGATTTACAGATTTGGTCTCGAGGCAACCTTTCTATCTAACTTCCTAATAACGACATAGCCAGGTATCAAGATCCACAGACAGATTTTGAAAGAATTCACTTGGTTATTGTTCTTGGTAAGAATGCAGGTGTTGCTATGATTTTCAGTATAAGAATACATATGTTGCACATACTGAATCAATTATAAATTGTTGTTTATTTCCATGGTAGATGATATTTATCCCTATTGGCTATAAAAATGATTCCCTTTGTAAGAAATGTAATACAGTCATGGTGATCGTTCTTTTTCTTCTTTCTTAACCATTCTTTTCCCTACCACACAATCCTGAGTTTCAATGACCCTAGAGATAGGCTGTTGAAAACGTTGTGGGAAAAGGAGAAAATGCTGTAACCAGCATTTTCTCCTTTTCCCACAATCTTTTCTACCCTTTCAAAAACAAATTTTAATTTATTCATCATATTTTTTTTATTGCTGCAAATGCTTTGAATTTGGACAAGTGTGAAATTTCGTCAATTAGTTTAAACATATTTATTTTACAGTTATTGAGAAACAAGTTCTTGCAACTTACACTAATCTCTCTTGATTCTGCTTCCTGGAAACTACACCAGTACTCACGCTGAACATGTGAGCCAATGAATGGTCCTAAAGTTGATAACAGCTCCCAGAAATTGAACTTAGGACCTGGTTACAAGGCCTACCTCATATCCGAGGACACCAACCGACCATGGACACCAACAAATTTTGTCGTTTGATAAAGAGTAAAGAGATACAGTATTCTTTAACCCTTTATCAAAAAATGCCATCTTTTATCCACCATGAAGGAAAATGCTTCAAATAGTATTGTGGGAACAGGAGAAAATGCTTGTTACCTGCATTTTTCGCCTTTTCTCCCAATGTTTTCAAACCCTTTAAGGACAAATTTCATCATTTCAACCACAGTTTACTTGTCATTAAATTTTGCAAATGCTATACAGTTTAAAATTTTGTTCCCTGGTAAAAAGTAAATATCTAAAACTTAAGGCACAAGTTCATTTGTCCTTTCTAATGGTGGCCAAAATGTCAGTGGCCAAAACATCTTGGCCAAAACTTCTGTAGCCAAAATCTCCTACATTCTTTGCTAACAGTGTGTAGTCTGATCTTGGATAGGCACCAATGCCTTTTTGGCAGTCTATATTTCATATTTTAGAGAAGAACACTGAAATTGCAACAACTGTCATTTCAATATTCTGATCTAAGTCTATGAGCTGATATTAATCCTTAACCCTTTCGTTAGATGATACAAGAAACTTATGTGGACAGTGTAAATCAAGATCAGACTGCACAAAACGTGCAGTCTGATCTCTGATCTACACTGTCCACTACTTTATTTTTGATTATGCCCAGAGTGATTCTTCATCATGCAGTAAAAGTGTATTAATGACCTTTGAAAAAGCGAACTTATTTATTTAGTAGTGAAAGACTTAACCTTCTAAATAAGTGAACTGAAACTTTCAAGCCAACAGAAAAAAACCCACAAATTTCGCTACTTCAGTGTGTTCTTTAAGGGAAAGATATATAGGATCTGACATGAGTTGGCGTTGAAATAAAACTTTATTAAACGAGTCTAGGAAAATTGTTATTAAGCGAGCCTTTGGCGAGCTTAATAACATTTTTTCTTGACGACTTTAATAATTTTTTTATCTCATATGCCTACAAATGTCAGATTCTTTTTATTACATATCGATATTTCACAAATCATAGATAAGAAGATGCAAAACCATCTAAAGATGCACACGTGGTAATATCCATAAAACCCATTCATTTCTATGAAATACACACAAAATGACGTCAAAAATGACGTCACACAATTATTGTGATATTAAATGTGTATGAGATAAGAAAATTCGTAATGGGTATATTACACTGGAAACAAGGGAGGTTATGTGATAAATCTCCTTATCAAACACTGAAGACTCAAGATCAGAATCACTGCACATTCTGAGCAGCCTGATCTTGATCTACACTGTTAGCAAATAAGAACATTTTCAGACGACAAATTAAATATAGCTCAAAGAGTGAAATTTGTCTGCAATAGTATAGAAATTATTGTGGAAAAAGGAGAAAATACTGGTTACCAGCATTTTCTTGGATTCCCACAATGTTTTCAAAAGCCCGTTTTACCTTGATTATTAAAAGTTAGACTTGTTTGGTAAAGGGCTAAGTTTGCAATGTTTCAGAAAGGTTTATTGAATGTTTCAAATCTATCAATCTTACAAGAAATCTGTTGTTGCTCGTTAATTTTACATAAAAAATTGCATGAATATCAAGTATAATATTATCTGAACATAATATGAAATCAAAACTGATTTATTACGATGAACTGCCAAATCCTAGCCAAATCTACTCCACAAAAGAATAATTTTACAGGATCCTTGCCCAGTTATTGTATAAGATTACCGATTAACTCTTTACCAAACAATCCCGGGTTTTAACGACACTGAGGAAATAGCCTTTTCAAAACCTTGTGGGAAAAGGAGAAAATAATGTAACCAGCATTTTATCCTTTTCCCACAAGGTTTTCTACTCTTTCATAGCAAATTACTATCATTTCAGCTACATTTAATTTGTTGTCTGCAAGTGCTCTCAATTTGGACAAATCTAAAATTTTGTCTCTGGTAATGTATTAACCCTTTACCACACAATCTTATGTTTCGACCACCCTTTGGAAACTATTGTAAGAAAAGAAGAAAATGTTGGTAACCAGCATTTTCTTCTTTTCCGACAATACTTTTTATCCTTTCAGAGACATAGCTCACCATTTGAGCTATATTTGATTTGCCATCTACAGAATACTTTCAAATTGGAATAGTCTTGAATTTTGTCATTTGGTAGAGTGAATTCTTTACCAGTATGAATGAATGTATAGTGTTTTATGGCGCATTGACATCCAGGGTCATTAGACGGGCAAGAAAGAATGAAAGGAAAAAAAAAAATTAGCTTGTAAGAATGTAATGAGTATATGATGAAAGATATGTTATGAAATGATTCTGTAATGGAAATTAAATAAATACAGATTCCTCAGACAAAAATGTTTTAGACAAAGTCCAAATCTAAACCATTTGCAAACAACAACTTAAATGTGGCTCAGTTGTTAAGATTTGGCATTGAAAGGGTAGCAAACATTATGGGAAAGGGAGATAATGCCAGTTACTGGCACTGCCTCGTTTTACAGCAATGTTTTCAAAACCCTTTTTCATTGAAGTCATAAAGCACAGGATCATTAGGTATAGGATTCAGGTCCATAAATGAAAGCAAGATGAAAAACATGATAAACAAAATCTGAATGAATAATGAAAATGCCAACATTGAGATGAAATGACCCGATAATTTAACCCTTAATGCACTGAACCTCGATTTAGTCACTAAGACAGACCATATATAAAAAAGACTACACAGAATTGGTAGTCTGATCTTGGATCTGCACTGTTGGATTCTTTGCTAGATATTTTGACAAAAATTGCCCTGTAATTGCATTATTTGTATTCCCAGTACTGAGAGAGTCTGTTTCATTTATTTCGCATAATAAGAATTAATCCATCACGTTAGAGGCTAGCTGTTTTAGACAAATACCTCTCATCACTAAGAAATATTTGTAGAAAAAGGAAATTTAGTTATGATATTGAAAACCACTGAGAGGAAAGGAGCAATTTTCATCATAAACAACTGTTGCTTTTACCAAAATATTTCAAAAGCTTCCCATTGCAGTTGAGTGTAGAAAGTCCTATTTGTAAATGATAATAAATTAACTTTTTAGCAAACAACTATTTTTTTTACATGTCCAATTTGATATAGTGTTTGCCTACACAAATTTAATATTTATCAAACTTTTGAATTTGTCCTTGAAACAGTAGAAAACATAGGAAAAGGAGAAAATGTTGGTATCCAACATTTTCTCCTTTTCCCACAATGTTTTCAAAGACCTTATTTCTCAGGGTCATTAAATCATCAGATTGTTTGGTAAGGGGTTTGATAGTAAAATGCTACAGATATCTTTAATCCTTTACCACACAATCCTGAGTTTTAACAATAATGAGGAAAAGGACCTTTGAAAACATTGTAGCAAAAGGAGAAAATGCTGCTTCTACCCACACAAACAAAAATATTTCGTAATTTTTGCAACATCTAGTTTGTCATCTGCAACTGCTTTCAATATGGACCAGTCTAAATTTTGGTCATTTGGTATAGAGTTAAATGTCACAATCCTCACATTCAGTCACTTGAAAGTGAGTCCTGAAAACAAATTAACCTATTTCAATATGCCTTTTTAACAAGTATGCAGCTTAAAGTCTTTATAAAGACTGCACAAAATGGAGCAACTCCCAGTCACAAGCAATGATCAATGCTCCATTACCCAAATCATGCATCTCACCATTGAAAGACAATATTCTCCTTTCCTTCAAATGTTTCTAAATCTTTTGTGTAACAAATTTCATTCAGTCAAAAAATAGCCTGCTCAGTAATGGGTTAAATGGTCAATCAAAATATACTTTGGAAAAGAAATTCCATCTAGAATAATAAATAACCAAAAAGATCTAATACATAGAGGCAGGACTATTTATTTCTGTGTCCAATTTATTGACATCACCTAAAAAATTCCAATCAATTTTTTTACTTAATTCTATTGGATTGCATTCTTTTAAACTCTCAACTGTTACCCCTGACATTTCCCAATCTATGTATTAAGCCATTACCATTGTACATGAGCCATGGTCTATGATAAGGGGGATTACTGCATCTGCAAAAGGTATCGACCCAGGAGATCAACCTGCCCAGTCCCCGCAGGCTGTCTGTGTGTAAAAGGACCTGTCTACTTTTGATTCAGTTGGTTGTTGGATGAAATTGATTCTACATAACAAAATTATACACAGACCCAAATTGGAAGCATTTCCAAAGGACATAGTAAATGTGGCACTAGTAATGGGATTTGTCTGTAAAAGAAAAGAAATCATTGTGGGAAAAGAAGAAAATGCTGGTTACCAGCGATTTCTCCTTCTCCCACAATCTTTTCAAAAGCTTTCTTTTTCAGGGTCATTAAAACTCGGGATTGTATGGTAAAGGGATAGTCTCATTAAACTACACGCATGTGAAATATTTTTTAAAAAATCATGTTCAAAATTTTCAACCAACTTTTGAAAGGGGCCATTGGTTCAAATCCCCAGCTTGGATAATTTCTTTCTGAGGATTGATGATAGCATTGTAACAGGATGCCTTCCTCTCTCACTGCTGATCATTTTTTGGACTAAGGTTATGAGGGAAAGCAGCTAGTGACTTGGGAAGAATATTGCATCAATAACTGGTAAAAGAAGGTCCAGGAAAGCATGGATACTGGTGCACTGGCCTATGCAATGTAACTGACATAATATAGAAACAGCATTATGCACCATTAATACAAAATACCTTTTGAAATTTGAGAAGTCTGTTTAAATTCATCTATGTAGCAGTCTCAAGCTAATTAATCCCTTTGCAAGATGCCAAATTTTAGACTTCTCCAAATTAATCGCCAATGCAGACAACATGAACATGGCTAAAACGAGATAATGTTTTTTCAAAGGGTAGAAAACATTGTGGGAAAAAGGAGAAAATAATGTTTACCAGCATTTTCTTCCTTTCCCACAATGTTTCCATTATGTTTTTTCCCATGAGTCATTTAAAATCAGGATAATGTGGTATTGGAGTAAGAGGAAAATGGTAGTTTACCATAAGAGTAAAATTAATAGATTAAGTTTAAGTCTTTCCCTAACAATCACTGGTTTTAACACCCCCTAAGAAAGAATGCTTTTGAAAACATCATGGGAGCAGGAGAAAATGCTTGTAACCAACATTTTCTCCTATTCCAACAATGTTTTTACCCTTGCCAAAACAAAAATTTCAATATTTGAGTAACACTTATTTTGTTGTCTGCAAATTCTTTTAATTTGTATGAGTCTTAATTAAGTTATGTCGTTTGGAAAAGAGTTAATATTGTTCATTGTGTTATGCAGTGCATTGCACAAATTGATATCAATGAGCCTTTTTTATGCGTAGATACTAAAAAATTCATAGATGATAGAGACAGATTGCAGTAAAAAAGCTTTTCATGTCTCAATCTAAACTCTTTACTGAATAATCACATGTTTAAACAACTCTGAGGAGTAAGGCTTCTGAAAATATTGATAGAAAAGTAGAAAATGCTAGTTACCAGCATTTTCTCCTTTTCTCACAATGTTTTCTATCCTTCAAATAAACATCTAACTGAATGAGTCACATTTCATTTGTCGTCTTTAAAACCATTGGATTTGGACGGGTGATTTTTGTCATCTGGTAATGGGTCAAACTATCCCCCCATGACAGTGCATTTTGATGCATATAAAATGTGGTGTTTTTATATTTGGACCATGTTCTGTGAAAATGGGGTTTAATGCATTAAAAAACAAGTATCAAACCAGGTCAGCCTGCACAGTCCGAGCAGGCTGTCTGGGTAGGCTGACTTTGATTGAAACTTTTTGCTTTCGGTAAATTATCTACACTTTAACTCATTACAACACAATCCTGACTTTTAACGACTCTGAGAAAAGAAGGCATTTGAAAACATTGTAGGAAAATGAGAAAATGCTGGTAACCAGCATTTTCTCCTTTTCCCACAATATTTTCTACCCATCCCAAAACAAATTTCAATTTTTCAGTCACATGAATTTTGTCGTCTGCAAATGCTATCAAGTTGGACCAGTCTTATATTTTGTCATTTGGTAAAGAGTTAAAAGACCAGTCTGAATCATTTAGTTGTTAGACTAAATGTTTTTTTAAGGATCCATTATTACATGATGACTTGCTTGGTACAATGCATCATAGAGATGCATTACACCCCCTCATTTTGGTTTATTTATATATTTTATGGTTATTCAACCCTATCCCAAACAATAAAATTTTAGACTTGTTCAAATTGAAGGTATTTACAGTCACCAGATTAAATGTGGATCAAATGATGAGATTTGCCTTTGAGCAGATAGAAAACATTGTGTGAAAAGTGGGAAAATGCTGCTAACCAGTATCTTCTCCTTTTCTCATGTCATCAAAGCTTTCTACTGTAGTCTTTAAAACGTAATGTTTTGGTAAAAAGTTTGATGGTGTTTTATGACCCAGTGTTTTCAAAAGCCTTTAATCTCCGCAAGTTGGTTTACCCTGCTACACAATCCCAAGTTTTAATGACTCTAAGGTAGGAGGCATTTGAAAACATTGTTGTAAAAGGAGAAAATGCTGGTAACCAGCATATCCTCCTTTTTCCACAATGTTTCATATCCAATGTGATACAAATCCCATCATTCAAGTATCATTGTATTTGTCGTCTGCAAAAGCTTTGAATTTGGACTAGTCTAAAATTTTGTTGTTTGGTAAACACAGTATTGTGTTGTAAAATGTTACACATGGCATTTTATGCCGAATTCATCAACCATTTCCAACAGTATTTCTGTAACATTGCAGTAACAATTCACTTCTCTGGGTTTCACTTGTAACAGGCTCAAGTCAAGATCTTTGATTAATCACAGATACAACATCGAAACCAACTCCCCACCCCCCTCCCAAAAGGAACTTTCACAACTTGAGCTGCTTTTGTGGCTTGAAAATGTGCACAAAATGTAGTCTGATCTTTAATCTATTTAGTCTACATTGCTTAAATCTTTCACTACTGAATACTAGTAAATAAATTGCATTTTCTCACAGGCTAAAAATACATTTCCTTGACAAGATCAAGAGACATTTCGGCCACAGTCTAGAATATAGCAGTGGACAATGTGGATCAGAGATCAGACTGCACATTCTGTGCAGTCTGATCTTGATCTAAACTGACCACAAAAGCTTCTGGTGTCGTCTTTAGTATGGAAAGAGTTAAACATTCTGGACAGAAGTAACCTTGATAGCGTCTAGTAAGTCCAAGAGACATTTAAAGTTTAGAAATAAGACGCAAATAAGAACGACTTTAAGGCTACTTTTGTCTAGTATATTTCAGCAAAGCAGGCAGTGCAGATCAAAGATCAGAGCTCACACAATTTCTTTTCTGGAATTTGACATGGTGACCTACTTTTTCATCTGAGTTCATCAGTTTTCAAACTTGCTTGAGAAACATGTATTATCAAGACAACCATACTTACTAAATTTCATGAGATTTGGGCTGAAAATGTAACCTTTAGAGCACACACTGTTTTCCTAAGATATACCCTGGTGATTATTTTTTTACCAAGGTGACCAGCTTTCAAATCCATCAAAGAATTTAACTGAAATGCGGCCACTATAGCAAACACAAGGTTTTTTCTAAGATTTGACATGTGACCCATTTTCATAAGTGTCCACGATATGATTGGGACAAACATACTGACCAAGTTTCATTAGCAATCGACTGAAAATGTAGGCTCTGGACCCTAGACAGGGTAGACGCTGACAATCGATGACAATATTTAACCTTGAAAAGTGGTGCTCAAGTTAGCTAAAAACTGACAGATTGTTACCTCATAAAAATGACTACCCTTCATCTACCTGGCATGTGACATGCATAATAATTATGTTTTTTTCCATAGTTTAAGTTGGCCCAAGCTTCTAACACAGACCCAATCAAATCTGAAAATAGAGAGGTTGATACCTATATCTTACTATAATATCATGTCTTTTCTATTAGAATGTTTTGCTCCATTCTACTAATTTTGCCGTTTTTGAGCAGCTGAAAGTATACTGAGCAGGATTACAAGTGCTGTATTTTGCACCACTTTGAAGAACATCTTTTGAAAACTAAGTTCAGTCAGAAGATATATCACTAATCTCTTTTTAACCCAAACCTCAAAGTTAGCATCTACAAGATATTTAATAAACACAGTCCATTGCCAATCCTTTAATCCTTAGACTGCCAAATAAACCAAATAGACATATTCAAACCCTAAATAAGACATAATTAATTGCAATAGGATGGTTGCTTTTCTCTGTTGTGTTTAAACTAAGCGGACAGTGTAGATCAAAGATCAGACTGCATGTTTTGTGCAATCTGATCTTGATTTATACTTGCTGCAATGGCAACCATAGTTGTGAAAGGGTTAAATCAGTTTTAGCAATTAAAAGTTTCATAGTTTTTTAAATGAAAAAACACTCAAGAAATATTTTAAAAAGTATTTATGGCTAATTTTAGCCTGTAATTAACACATGAAAAAATAAAGTAGATAACTATCTTTTTATGTTTTTGAGAACAACAACTTGAATTTTGAGAAAAATGTCTCAACAGCAGCAAGTTTATTTCTGTTGCAGTCTTGAAGCAATTTTGTCATTATATTCAATTTCTGCATTCTTTGAATTTTTTTTTCCAGCCAATAATTACACACAACTATAACCAAACAGAAAAAATATTGTAACTGTATTACAAATGGTCCAAACCTATCATAGAATTTTACATGGTCATCAGACGATAAAAACTTGAAAAAGTCTCTCAAAAGACATCTATGACTTTCCTCTTCATCAAACAATAAAATTTTAGACTAGTCTAAATTGAAAGTAGTTGCAAATGACAAAATAACTTGCACAAATCAGACAATTTTTCCTTGAAAGGGTAGAAAAAAACTGTGGAAAAAGGACAACATGCTTGTTACTAGCATTTTCGCAATTTTTTTTTGTTTTCAAAAGTTCTTTCAAAAGTTTGAGTCCTGGCAGCTCAGGCAGTAGCATGAAGAACTTCAGAACATGGAATCACTGGTTTGATCCCTGGCTCAGCCAACTTTTTTCTGAGGATTGGTGATTGTCATTGCAAAAGGAACAAAATGTCATTGCAACAGGATTTGTTCCTGTCTCACTGCTGACCACTGTTTTTTGAAAATAGTTATGTTGGAATGCAGCCAGTGGCTTTGAAAGAATATTTTGCCGAGTACTGGCAAAAGAAACTCCTGAAAAACATTGACAGGTGCACTGGCAGCCTTGATATTAGTGAAATAATGTTGAAAATGGCGTTAAACACCATAGAATCAGTCAGTCAGTCCTTGGGGTAATTAAAAGTTGGAATTGTGCCCTAAAGGGTTTAATTTAATTTCCAAATTATTTGTCAATAATTTATGACTCACATTGGACATTGAGATTTATACCTGCAGATTTCATCTCCTCCTCTGTCTGGAGTTACAACCTGTAATGAAAAAGAGAAAATTTTTGTTCAAGTATATATATTCATGTCATATCCACAAAAGCAGTTCTTTCCATTTTTATTCATACAACTTACAGCTTTTTAAATTCTTGGAGTCAACAACATAAAATCAAAAATGTTCCAAGAAAGAAGCAACTTTTTACCAAATGACAAAATTTTACACTTGTCCAAACAGAAAGCACTTGCAGATCACAAATCAAATGTGTCTCAAATGATGGGATTTGCATTTGGTACGATAGAAATCACTGTAGGAAAAAGAGTAACTGTTAGTAAAAAACATCATGGGAAAAGGAGAAAATGCTGGTTACCAGCATTTTTCCCTTATCCCACAATGTTTCCAAAAGGTTTTCTGCCTTATGGTCATTAAAACTTGGGAATGTTTGGTAAAGGGTAAGATTCATTGGCTGAAATTTTTTTTCAGGAGTAAATGAGTTCTAACAGATAACTATGAAAAACAACAAGTGCTCTATTGTTTGATATAATAGAGGACATTTCTTTTTTTATTGTGAAAGATAAAAATTTATTTCACTGAGTGGACATCATCAGTAATATTTTTACAAGTAGTGCAGCCACAAGTGAAAATATTACCCCTGATGTTCACAAGATGAAATAAATTCTGATCTTTCATCGAAAAAAAAAAATGTTCTATCTATTTCATGCTTCTAGCCCCTTTGTTGTTAAGACTTTCATCAAAGTGCAGTTGTTTTCGGTAATTCCCCATGGCGTACCCTCTTCCTCACAAGAAGGTATTACAAGATGTCTGTTTGTAAAACAGTCATGCCCCCCTACTGCCACATTGATACAGGAAGTGGCACAGTTCATAAACTGATATCAAAAGAATTGATTGGGAAATATAGATGTCATCTTTTTGATTTATAGCCCACTTCAATTGTTAAACATGATAATCTGTCAACAGTTTGCATAATTATACACACCGCCGTGTGTATACATACAAGATTGTAAACAGTCGCCGATACACAGACTGGGTTATCTATTTTCTTTTCGGCACACGCGTTCGACTTCCGCTTTTTCCCAGTCGACTTCGATGCTTACTACGTCCCCGATAATACGCGAATAAAATGTTGGAGCCACAAGTTGAGCCACATATGATGATTTTTGAGACACTTTAATTTTTTTTGAGCAAATGGCTCAAGTGGCGAATGGCAGCGTGGGCCCTGAATCATCTGGTGGTCACTGTGACTTTGACCTTTAACGGATTAACCTTAAAATCGATAGGGATCATTTACACTCCAAGATGAATATCTGTACAGAATGTAAAGGGCCTAGGTCAATTCTGTGTGTAGTTATCATCTGGACAAGGTTGGGTCTATATATCATTAAGTTGAAGGCCACTGTGACCTTGACCTTTGATGGATTAATCTCAAAATCGATAGGGATCATTTACACTCCAAGATGAATATCTGTACTGAATTTGAAGAACCTATGTCAATTTTGTGTCTAGTTATCATCTGGACAAGGTTTGGTCTATATATCATTAAGTTGAAGGCCACTGTGACCTTGACCTTTGATGGATTAATCTCAAAATAGATAGGGATCATCTGCACTCCAAGACAAATGTCTCTGCCAAATTTGACAAACCTAGGTCAACTCTGTGTCTAGTTATCATCTGCACAAGGTTTGGTCTATGTATCAACATGTTGACGGTCACTGTGACCTTGACCTTTGACTGATTGACGTCAAAATCAATAAGGATCATCTACACTCCGAGACGCATGTCTGTGCCAAATTTGATGAACCTAGGTCAATTCTGTGTCTAGTTATCATCCGGACAAGGTTTGGTCTATATATCAACATGTTGACGGTCACTGTGACCTTGACCTTTGACCAATTGACCTCAAAATCAATAGAGATCATCTACACTCCAAGACGCATGTCTGTGCCAAATTTGACGAACCTAGGTCAATTCTATGTCTAGTTATCATCCGGACAAGGTTTGGTCTATATATCAACATGTTGACGGTCACTGTGACCTTCACCTTTGACCGATTGACCTCAAAATCAATAGAGATCATCTACACTCCGAGACACATGTCTGTGCCAAATTTGACGAACCTAGGTCAATTCTGTGTCTAGTTATCATCCGGACAAGGTAAGGTCTACCGACCGACCGACGGACCGACCGACATTAGCAAAGCAATATACCCGCACTTCGTTGAATGGGGGCATAATAATATGCAAAGTGTGAGAAATGTGGGTAAATGCGGGTAAATTACGTCATATTTCCCTCTGGTTGAATGGCATGCCCTGTTTTCTTAAGGCCTGTTTACACATTCACGATTTTTGGCTACGGTGCCGCTACGATTCGCCACGATTTGTAAAATCGTCGTGTACCGTGGTGATTCGTAGTAGAACCGTGGTGAATCGTGGTGAATCTTGATGAATCGTGATGATTCGGGAAACTCCACGGTAGCGCTACTGAAGTTTTAAACTGTTTAAAACATTCGTGGCGAATCGTAGTGGTTATTGGGCGTGGCCTAATTCGTAGCGCAACCGTAGCGGAATCGTGCTTATTCGTACTGACACCGTAGCTATATTCGCGGCTATTCGTGAGAGATTGTAGCCAGTCGTGGAATCTTTGACACCACGAATTCTCACGATTCACCACGAATTGTGTACGGTTGTCCTACGAATCATCCACGGTTTCGCTACGGAGCTCCACGATTGGCCACGACCAAGGCCGGTAGGCAAGACTGAGCCTCGCCGGCGGGTCAGGACTAACCCTTGCCGGTGGGTCAGGTGACTATTTTCCCTTGGCCGCAGTTGCCTTCTTTCTTGGTGGCATGTCTGACCTCGTCAACAGTTGAGGAGATAATGATTTTCTGATGTCATACTTTGAGAACTTGTCACGTGAAAACCGTTAAATCGTGGTCAGTCGTGGGAGCTCGTGTCGCTACCGCCGTGAATCGTACTAGTACCGTATCGAACCGTACAAGCACCGTGAGCATTCGTTGTGCCACCGTGGTCAATCCTCATTGACCGTAGTGTTGCCGTCATGAATCGTCATTGATTCATAGCGATACCTTACAGACACCGTACTAATATCGTGGACATTCTTACTGGAATCGTAGTGACACTGAATATTTCTACTTTTCGCCACGATTCATCCCGATCCATCCCTATTTTTCTGACCATGAGAAATCTGGGTGAATCGTGGTGAATCGTAGAGAAAATCGTGAATGTGTAAACGGGTCTTTAGATAACTAGTGTGCGGGAACTACTGTTTCCGCTTTCATTTAACCCTTTACCAGAGGACAAAATTTTAGCCCTATCCAAATTGAAAGCATTTGCAGACGATAATTTCAGTGTGGCTCAAATGGTGCAAATGTTTATTGATTGGGTAGAAAACATTGTGGGAAAAGGAAAAAAATGCTCGTTACCAGCATTTTCTCCTTTTCCCACAATGTTTTCAAAAGGCTTCTTTCCAAGGGTCGTCAAATGTCGTCACTGTGTGGTAAAGGGTTAAAGAGTTAGAAAATATGAAATTTCCCTGATTGTAACCATGAAATATCAAACCATAATCTACCATTATTTTTCAATAAACTAACAAAAAGCATGAAATAGAATAATAAAAAAATAACAACTTTACCGTCCCATATTTCTGCTGTTGTGTTTTGCAAGAGCTGGAAACTCTTGTTCGTGTCAAACTCTTGAAAAAAGCAATTTCTGAAGTATCGAATAATTAAGAGTATTGTTTTTCATAGTGTTCCATTCATTCCCTGAGGAATTCATAGTGTCATTGTATAAAAGATAAGGTTAGGTCAATATATTTCATGACATCTGAATGCAGAAATGCAAAATAATAGATCAATAAGCAATTCAATACGACACAACTGGCACTGAACAAACTTTGTCATTGTGTCCGATTATACAGGGGCTAACGGGTCAGGATATCTTTTCTTTTATTAACTCTTTACCAAACAACAAAATTTTAGTCTGGTCCAAATTGAAAGCATTTGCAGACGACAAATATAACTCAAAAACTGAAATTTGTTTCCGGCAGGGTAGAAAACATTGTGGGAAAAGGAGAAAATGCTGGTAACCAGCATTTTCTCCTTTTCCCACAATGTTTCAAAAGGCTTCTATCGCAGAGTTGTAAAAACCAGGGATTGTTTGGTAAAGGGTTAACTCTTTACCAAACAACAAAATTGTAGAACTGCTCAGCTTGTAAGTATCCAGAGATGAGAAACTAAATTTTTGAAAGGGTAGAAAGCACTCGTCACAACTCGGCCGATTCCGTACCTACATCTAACCTCATCCGTATAATGGTCGTTTCCATTTGAACTGTGAATCACGTGATCTTATATACATGGCGCGCCACTGTCAGTCGTTTAGCAACCACATAAACAACCTCGATGAAGTTATTCACATCTGTTTATCTGTCGGTGAAAACTTAAATTGGAATTGATAAATAATGAATGTACGAACTGTTTGCCAACTCAACTGAAACATAGAAAGATTTCGATAGAAAACTGAAACTCAAGTTTTCTTTTTTAAGAGGAGCCTTACAATTTTCAGAACGGTAAACCGGCGTATTTCCGGATATGTATCGATCTGATGCATATTAATCCACCAGATACAGCTGAGGGATATGATGGCTCCCATCACCCAAGGTATGCCGAATGGGTAGAAAGCTGTTAACAATCATTTTCTCCTTATTCAACAATATTTTTTGTAAATCTTTCTCTTGAGGGTTGTTAACTCTTTACCACACAATCCCGACTTTTAATGACCCTAAGGAAGAAGCCTTTTGAAAACATGGTGAGAAAAGGAGAAAATGCTGGAAAGCAGCATTTTCTCCTTTTCCCATAATGTGTTCAGCTTTATCAAGGAAAAATGGTGTCATGTTGCCACCTTTAATTTGACGTCTGCAATTGCTTTAAATTTGGGCAAGTCTAAATTTTGTCGTTTGGTAAAGAATTAAAACAGTCAGAATTGTATGTTACAGGATGGACAACTTATTCAAATAGCAGCAGACAACTTGAAAACATTATGGTAAAAGGAGAATTTGCTGATAAGGAGCAAATTCTTCCTTTTGTTACAATCTTTTCATGTGTATATTAGCATTAAACCTTAACCCTTACCAAACATTCCTGAGTTTTAACGACCCTGAGACAACAGCCTTCTTAAAACATTGTGGGAAAAGGAGAAAATGGAAAATGGTAAACAGCATTTTCTCCTTTTCCCGCAATGTTTTCTTACCTTTCAAGAAACAAAATCTACATTTAAGCCATATTTAATTTGTCGTCTGCAAATCCTTTCAGTTTGAATAAGTTTTAAATTTTGTTGTTTAGTAAAGAGTTAATTCATTTTGATATTCAATATTTTAGTTATATTTCCAAATCTGCTGTATCTTTTTTACAAAAGGTAGGATAGGGAGGAGACTTCAATATTGATTGACATTTTTGTGTTGTCTCATTTTGTTATCAATCATCAGTGCAAAACTACCATGTTATCCTTTACCAGGCAACAAAACTTGGATAGTGCAAATCGAAAGCATTTTTTTTTTTTATGACAAATTTTTCAGGGATCAAATAATGGGTTTTGTCTGTATAAAGCCTCTGAAGAAAACATTGTGTGAAAGGAAGAAAATGCTGGTAACCAGCTATTTGCTCCTTTACCAACAGTTTTTTTTTCTTTTTCATTGTAGTAAAAATAGTGGGTCGTATTTTTAGATTGTTTAATCAATCTATTTCCTTGCAAGCTGCTGTTAGACTCTTTATCCTTTCCCAAACAACAGATTTTAAACCCGTAACCAAAACATTGACAATGAATTCAAATTGGAGCAAATGAGTTTAAGCTCTCTGAAATGCTAGAAAACATTGAGGAAAAAATGAGAAAATTCTAGCTACCATAATTTTCTCCTTTTCCACAAAGTTTTTAAAGACTTTAAAAACTCAAGATTGTTTGGTAAAGGGTTAAATGAATAGAACCAACCATTGCAAAGGGGTCTTTCTTTAGGAATGGAAGAGAAGCAATAGCATTTTACAAGAAATTGCTTCTTTTTACCACAGAATTAGCTCACCTGAGCACAAAGTGCTCAAGGTGAGTTTTTGAAATCATGCTGTGAAGGCCAGGCGTCAACCAGCATCAACATTTACCTTGTGTGCACTCTACAGGCCACATTTTCAGTCGGATACTTGTAAAAATTGGTATGATTGTTTGTTAATCTGTTCAACTTTATTACTCCTAGACGACTTTTACTCAGGTGAGCACTTTTGGGCCTATGACCGTCTTGTTCAAAAGATGCCCAAGTGCAGGAGCAAAACAATATTCATATTTGTTTTGTAATGGGTTTTACATTATGTCTGTTTTCTTTTTCCTTGTTTAGAATATATTCACTTTTGTTTTAAGTCTTGACCAAAGTATCCCAAAGTTTTCATGATCTTGGGAAAGAAAGCTTTAAAAATATTGTGGGAAAAGGAGAAAATGCTGGCTGCATTTTCTCCTTTTCCCACAATATTTTTCAACCCTTTTATAGTAATTCACATCACTTGAATTTGTCTTCTGTGAGTACTTTCAATTTTGACAAGTCTGAAATAATGTTGTTTGGTACAGAATTAACCCTTTATCACACAATCCAGACTTTTAACAACCCTATAGAAAAAAACCTTTTGAAAACATTGTGGGAAAAGGAGAAAATGCTGGTAACCAGCATTTTCTCCTTTTCCCACAATGTTTTCTACCCTCTTAAAATCGAATTATATTTTTTTAGTGACATTTATTTTGTCGTCTGCAAACGCTTTCAGTTCAGAGTCTAAAATTTTGTTGTTTGGTAAAGAATAAAGGGGAGAATTTTTCCTATCTAATTTAATACAGAATTTCATGAAACTATTACAAAGAAATGTCCAACAATACACTGATTGAATTTGCATTTAGTTAATCGTCGCCACCAGTTGCCAATATTGGCAACGCCCCCTGAAGACTGTTAATTATGTTACTTGGGATAGTGCAAGATACAGGACGAAACCCATCCTAAGTTAAGCCTGGCTCTTTAAATTGCTCGGTATATAGCACCATCACACAGGACCTTGGTTTAACAACTCATCCAAAAGACTGTTAGTAAATTTAGATGGCCAGCCGTTGGACTCGAACTCAGTCATCCTCAAGTAACTCAAGACTTGATGTTTACAAGTCCTACGCTCTACCATCTGAGCTATAGGGACTGGTCACAACAATAAAAACCTAAGAAATCAGGTTATAACTGACAGATATACATGACAAATAGGGACTGGCTCTACTTGTTCCTAATTTCTGATTGATATTTTTGACATAGTTTGATCTCCACGTCTTCATTTGCGCAGACCAGGATTAGTGTTTGATTGTATCTCATTTTGTTAGTGGGTCATTCCTTATGTACAGGAATATTCTTATACTCAAAGTCAGAGTTAACCCTTTACCACGCAGTCACGAGTTTTAACAACCCAGAAGAAGAGGGCTTTTGAAAACATTTTGGAAAAAAGGAGAAAATGCTGGTAACCAGCATTTTCTCCTTTTCCCAAAATGTTTTGTTCCCTGTCAAAGGCAAATTTAATTATTTGAGCCATATCTGATTTGTCATCTACAATGCTTTTAATTTGGATATGTCTAAAATTTTGTTCTGTGGTAAAAGGTTTAAGTAATAGCACTTTTAACCCATTACAACACAATTCCAAGTTTATAAAATTATGACCCTGGAGAAAGAAGATTATGAAAACAGTCAGATATTGAGAAAATGCCAGTAACCCTTTCTAAAATGAATTATATCATTTGATCTACACTCTGTCTGTTGCCTACAAATGGTTATTATAGTTTAGGCAAGTGTACAACTTTGTAGTCTGGGAAAGGATTACAGCAATTTAAGAAGGATAAGAAGACAGAAACATGAGCACCACATGCCAGTGCCAATGCTTGGCTGCAGTTGCTTTTCAGTGAAAATTCTTAGTCCAAAAAGGGGCATAACTGTGTAAAAAATGTTTTGATGGTTACCTGCCCTTGTTGTATGGGTTTCCCGTTTGATAGTTAACAACTAGTCCAATTTTGAAGTAAATATCTTCAGTAATAATAGAGATATGACAAATTTAGAAGTTCTTGCACAGCAACAAGACAGACGTTGACAGGGCTACTGCAATATCTCTACGTTTTCGTTGAAAACAGCCAAGCTAAAATAACAATTTTTTTTCTCTCCTTTTCTCATAAGGTTCCATACTCTTCAAAGACAAAACTTGCAATTTCAGCTGCATTTGATTTGTCACTTGCAAATGCTTTCAACTACAATCCGTCTAAAGTTTTGTTGTCTTGTAAAGGGTTAAGCTTGTACCAACACAAATCTTTCACATGCAGTAGCACTGAACATCCAAAGTAAAATCTAAGATGCAATCTATCCTTTTTTTTAATAAATCATGCTATTATTAATCCTTATCCTGCTAAATAACTTCAAATGAAACTTTCAAGCCCACGGTAAACGCCCAAATTTTGCGACTTCAAAGGTATTTTTGCGGGAAAAATACCTCCTTATCGGACAGTGTAGATCCAAGATCAGACTGCAAGTTCTGTGCAGTCTGATCTTGGATCTATACTGTCTGCAAAGGGTCAGTAAGTTGGGCTTAGCAGCCTAAGGGTTAATTTATAGCTTGACTTGCTTGTTTCAGATATTCGCTGATATTTTGTATGGGTTTTTCAAAGAGAAAATTTCTTTTCATTCAGTGCTTTATTAAATAATCTTCAGCAATGGGTCGAGGGATACACAATATGATATGAATTATTGAGAAAAGAATCAAGTCAGGATGAATAATTCTTCTTTCATTTCCCAAAATCAGAGGTGATTGAATAATTCACTATCTTTTTTGGTACATCAAGACACTCAAAACTTCTATTAAATGTTTACGCTTTACTAAACAACTAAAGTTTAGATGTGACCCAAGTTAAAAATGTTTGATGGTAACCACAGCATTTTCTCCTTTTTTTGACGTTTTCTTTTCTTCAGCATCATGAAAACATGTGATTGTTTGGACAAGGGTTAGTGAAAACTTGTAAACATGGATGCAGTCTACATTCCAGGTTAATTCTATACTATGCAAATGTCCTTTTTTCCCTGTTGCAAAAGTGAAAATGATTTGTTTGTGTGGTGTTAAATGCCTTTTTCAATATTATTTCAGTTACATTAGGGCGGCCAGTGCACCTGTCCATGCTTCCCTAGTATGTCTTTTACCAGCACTCCACACAATTTTCTCTCCAAGCCACTGGCTACTTTCCTATGTAACCATCATAGAAAAAATTATCAGCAGCAAGAGAGGAATATGTCCTGTTGCAATGACTATCATCAATCCATAGAAGGAAAATGGTCGAGCTGGGGAATCAAACCAGTAACCCCCTGGTCTCAAGTCCTGTATGGTACCTACTGCACTGCCAGTCTCAGCAAAAGTGAAAATGAATAAATAATTGTTTCCTGGAAACATGCTTCATCACTTAATCACTTTGTAAAATAAACTGAACTCTCTGAGATAGCATCAGCTGATTACACAGATCCATTATGACCTAATGGCACAAATTTCTAATTTATTCAACTGTTACTGACAGATAGTGTTATTTGTTGTTGCATTAGCAAACAGCATGATAAATGATTAAAGATTACAAAAAAGAGACAGCTTTCTTTGTCTTGGAGCATTGTACTTTTAAAGATGCCCGTCTACAGCCTGTGAGCAAAAACGCTGTTAAATTTCAAACAATTTAGAATGGTACAGAAATCAGTCCTTTGTGTAAACATGGATAAATTACTGACATATATGGTGTAATTGAAAAAAAGAAACACGGAGATTTGTATTAGAAACCGAACATTGGTCAGAAGAAAACGGGCTGACAATCGAAGCTGTAAACAATGGTGGTGCGTCACGGAAATTTATCGTTGGTTTCCGCCTAGAGTTGGATACGGTGTAATTTGCATATAGGCCGCGACCTCTGTCTGAAAATCGAGGCTGCAACCTCATTAGACGCAGGGCGAATGTCAAATATAGTCATGTGACAGAATGCATGATCATCACACGAATCTACCCGAGTGTATAACGGATATATCGAAAATCTTTGATTCAAAAACCGGAAACGACGAGTCTGTTTACATGGAAGGCTGCAACTCAGCGAAATGAATTTTCTATCGACCGTAATCTAAGCAACCTTGCAACCGTCAGGCGCAAAATTTGGCATGAAGATATATGAATGACTATAGTTTGATAAAATAAAGACAAAATGAGTTAAAACTGGCTGAAAATGAGTATAAGGGCCTCTTTGAATAAAAAAAGTGAAAAAAAGAAAACTTTCTTGTATGAGCAATTTCTCCTTGTACTAAATTTTTTTCATGTTTTCTTTTATTAACCATTTTATGAACTCTTTACCACATGACAAAATGTAAGACTAGTACAAACTGAAAGCATTTGCAGACCACTGAAAAAATGTGGATCAAATGATGAACTCGGAAAGGGTAAAGGAAAATCTGGGAATACAAGAAAATGCTGGTTTTCCCAAAATGTTGTCAAAAGTCTTCTCCTCTATGGATGAAAAAAGTAGGGATTGTGTGGTAAAGGCTTTAAGCATTAACTCTTTACCAAACGACAAAATTTTAGACTTGTCCAAATTGAAAGCATTTGCAGACGACAAAATAAACATGACCCAAAAATTGAAACTTGACTTTGGAAGAGTAGAAAACATCGTGGGAAAAGGAGAAAATGCTGGTTACCAGCATATTCTCCTTTTCCCACAATGTTTTCAGAAGGCTTCTTCCTCAGGGTCATAAAAACCAGGGATTGTTTGGTAAAGGGTTAAACCTTAATTTTTAGGGATAATCCATATTTTACAAAAATGGTAACTACTTTCCTCCATATTGTGTATGGTCAAATATTAAAAAGTTTAACTCTTTTACAAAATGACAAAATTTTAGACTTGACAAGATTAAAAAACCTTTGCGGTCTTCAAATTTTTTGTGCATTTTCTCCATTTTCAAAAATCTTTTCAAAAGCCTTTTTTCCAGGATTGTTAAAACGTAGTATTGCGTGGTTAAGGGTTAAACACAGTTAAGTTCATTTGTAATTTAATACCTTCAAAAGTTGGATATTACGTGAAATAGGTGCAGTCTAGTCCCAGTTGTGTCATCTCATATCTGTATAACCATGTCCTGACTCGACCACTGGCAAACTTTAAGGCTATCTGAAATATTTTGTAAGTCTTGAACTATCACATCATTTTAAAAGGGTATTTCTAAACCTGTTTTTTTTTTCCTGAAATCTTCTGTATAACTTAACCCTTTACCTCACAATCTCATGTTTTAATGACCATGAAGAAGTTAACTCTTTACCAAACGACAAAATTCTGAACTAGTCCAAATTGAAAGCATTTGCAGACAACAGAATAAATGTGAATCAAAAGTTGAAATTTGATTTGGAAAGGGTAGAAAACATTGTGGCAAAAGGAGAAAATGCTGGTTACCAGCATTTTCTCCTTTTCCCACAATGTTTTCTAAAGGCTTCTTTCTCGGGGTCGTCAAAAGTAGGGATTGTGTGGTAATGGGTTAAATGTGGCTCAATGGATTAGATCTGTCTAGTGACTCTCCTTTTCCCACTTGGTTTTCAAAATTTTTCCCCAAGATCGTTGAAATTAGGGATTAAAGTGGTAATTTTCTTTTTTTAAGGGAAAAGTGCAATTAAAATGGATTTTGGAACAGTTGGTAAATTTGAGTAATCAGGTAGATATAGGTGACAGCTGTTTTCACATTTTTATCCAATCAAAACTTGTAGATCTACATTCTTTGGTATTATGGTAAATCTGTTCTAATCATCTTGGTTAATAAAGTGTGAAATCAATGTCAAGTTTTTTGTGTCTTTATTAGATGCATCCCTATATTTTCCCTCCCCACGAATATCTGGTATTTCACAAAACAAGCGATATTACTTACGTTTATAACAAGTGATCAAAACTTATTCAAACAATGGCCCGCGCTCACACTTGGACGGGGCCGACATCTTAGCAACTCGGGGACGCAAAGTTTCATATCAGTTTCACATCACATCACATCATTGGACACTCTGCCTAATAAATATACATTCAGATTCGTCTTCAATTATAGAATTACCTTATAAAAACCTAAAAATATACTTCATACTATCGCAGTTCCGATGGCGGTGATCTTGAAACATGTTGCAGACGACCGAATATCAAAGAGGTCGTTTGACGTCATCTACGCAGTTATTCTTCCGCTATTAATGTAGATCCCTAAATTACCCAATTACCCGGAAAGTCATGTCTGATTACATTTATAATTCGAATTGGGAAGATGTTGCAAATAAATTTACACAAACCTACGTAATGTTATTTTGTTATTAGTTAAATATATGAAAAAGGTATGTGTGTGTGTGTGCGGGGGGGGGGGGGGGGAATATTAGTCCATCATCATCCATATCACGCCCCTGGTGACTTTTCCGAAAAATAATTACCAAGATCGGTCTGTCCGCCTGTGCATTTTAAACTTCAAAGTTAAGGTCTATCTTGTGAGTTGCTTTAGTGTCTACTTATGATTTGTGGTATGGGTGCAGGATAGATCTATTTCAATTTCTTTGCAACGAGATTTTTCACATGTTAAATAATTGCTAAACAGGCCAATAAAGGGCAGCTGTAAAAATTTTTTTTTTTAAATAGCAATTATATGGTCGTTGTTTTAAATATACCGGACTGTAGAAATGTTCCCTATAACCGTATAATTAATTATGTCATCATGGGGGTGGGGGGGGTGGGGGGGTGGGGGGAAAGAGGAGGAGGAGAGGAGTAGAAAAATTACGCTGGACGAAGGGAGATAATTCACTTAAGAGATGTTAGTAATTATTTTGGTTATTTCCCTTCTGCACATCCCCCCCCCTTTTTTTTAGCGCCCTACTCTTTTCCCCCACAAAAATTGTTCAAAACTGTTATGGGACTTCAACTGTATTTGTAATTTATAGCAAAAGCCTTTTTTTTTACTTTTTCTTCTCGTCATATACAACAGGAGTTTGATAACATTTTCTAAATTATTACAAACACATCAGTTCACTGAGAGAGTCATACTTGTTGTTTCATGATCCTTTTCACAGCTCATTCAATCAAGTGCCGAGCCCTGGTAGCACAGACAAGACTTGAAAACAGGGGGATGCTGATTTGTATCTCCAGCTTGGCCAATTTCTATTTCAAACATTGATGATAGAAATTGCAACAGAATTCATTCCTTTCTCACTGCTAGTCATTGTTTCAATAATAGCTATACGGGAAAGCAGCCAGTGGCCTGGGAAGAATACTGTTCAAAGTAATGGTAAAAATAATTCTAGGAAAGTATGACTAGGTGAATGGCCGCTGCGATATAACAAATCAAATGCTGAAAACAGCATTAAATGCAACACAATCAGTTATCATATTAACTCCTTACCACACAATCCAAAGATTCTATGACCCAAGGAAAAATGCTTTTAAAACATTGTGGGAAATGGAGAAAATGCAGGTAACCAGCATTTTCTCCTTTCCCACAATGTTTTCTACTCTATGACAGACAAATTCCACTATTTGAGTCACATGTCATCTGCAAATGCTTTTGATCTGGAGAACCACTGTTGGATGAAACAACAAGAGCACCACAATGACAATGCTTGGCTGCAGTTGCTTGATTCTCTGTGAAAATTCTGAGTCAAAAAAGGGACATATCTGGGTCAAAAATATTTTGATGTTTTCCTGCCCCTGTTGTATGGGTTTCCTTTTAGATAGGTAACATCTTGTCTGGGTTTGAAGTAAATATCTTCACTAATAACAGAGATATTATAAAACGTCAAAGTTTTTGCACTACGACGATGGCAGCTACGACAATACCTTGACATTTTCTTCAAAAACAGCCAAGCTAGTAATGCTTGCCAGTGGTAAAAGCCATCATCTAATATGTACATGTTCAATTTTTTGGGTTTCTTTTTTGAAAACATTTTGACAAGAGTGACAATTGCGTGTTTATTAATTTTCTCTTAACACTTCAATCAATGTTACTTATCCCTGTTTTACAGCGAAGTTTTCAAAGATGTCTGTTGAAAATCTGTTTCAGGAGGTAAACAGTTAAAAATCTTTACCAAACGACAACTTACACTTTACCAAATTGAAGGCATTTGCAGACGAAAAATTCAGCATAGCTCAAATGCTGATTCCTGTATATGAAGTGATAGAAAACATTATGGGAAAAGGAAAAAAGGTTACCAGTATTTTCTCCTTTTCCCAATTTTTTCGAAAGCCTTCTTTCCCAGGATTGCTAGAACTTTCGAATGTTTAGCACAGATTTAAAGTTCAACATCTTTACTCGTTTTCAGCCTGTTTTTTAACCGATTTCATCTTTATTTTTTTGTATCTTCATGCCAAATGTTGCCCCTGACTGTTGCAAGGTGGTAAAGACTACTACAGATAGAAAATGCATTTACCTTTGGGCCATCAAAGGCAACACTGTTATCATTTCTGATTTGAAATCAAAGACAATTCCCTTAATTTTCTTTATCCCTTACACCATATATATTGACTTTTTATCTATTTACACAGCCAACCCAAATCTGAACCATTCTACAAATGATCAAGTTTTAACAGCATTTTTTACTCTCTAGCTGTAAAGATGTATCTTTAATACAAGTAAATGTATGCACACAGGAAGCCGAAAAAAGGAAACAAGATTATGTATCATTCTCCATTTTTATTGAGCATCTCACATAATTAACAATAGAAAGTCCAGTTGTATGATCTATACTAACTGTTGGAAAATCAAATTAATCTTTAAGTTGCTAAGCGCAAATCAACAACCTTTTGTAGACAGGGTAGATCCAAGATCAGACTGCACAAAGGTGAAGTCTGATCTTGGATCTCCACTGCCCATTAAGAAGATATTTTCCCTCAAAAGTACATGTACCTTTGAAATTGCAAAATCTGGGTTTTTACTATCAGCTTGAAAGTTTCATTTCTCTCATTTAGCAGATTAACCCTTTACCACACAAACCCGAGGTTTAATGACCCTAAGAAGTAGGCCTTTTGAAAACATTGTGGGAAAAGGAGAAAAATGCTGGTAACCAGCATTTTCTCCATTTCCCACAATGTTTCCCAGACTATCTGATATAAATCCCATCATTTGTGCCGTATAGATTTTGTTGTCTGCAAGTGCTTTCAAATTGGACCCGTCTACAATATTGTTGTTTGGGACAGAGTTAAGAGTTAACATAATGTATGTTTGTAGTTCATAATGCTTCAGTTTTCATCCGAGAAGATTTTTTTGATACATAACAGTATTGAAATACAACAAGAAGTCAATTGTTTTTTCACTCAAAGCTAAATAGACACATACACTGTTTTATCTTTGTGTGTGTATGGAGTTTAAAATCATCTTTAACAGTCTTTCATGGTTAACAGATTTCAGTAAAATGTAACATGGTGAACAGTGCATATACAATTGCATTCCAGGAGTTTCTTTATAAAGTAAAATTCATCAAAATCTTTCAATGCCACTGGCTGCTTTCTCACCAAAACATAGTCAGCATATGGTATATGTAGAGCACTGAGAGAGGACTAAACTCTTTACTACACAATTACAAGGTTAAATAGCTCTAAGAAAAGAGGCTTTGGTAACCAGCATTTACTCCTTTTTGCGCAATTTTTTTAACCCACCCAAACAAAGGGTCATCGTTTCAGCTACAAATAATTTGTCATCTGCAAATGCTTTCAATTTGGTCAAGTCTAAAATTTTGTTGTTAACCCTTTACCACACGGCAAAATTTTAGACCTATCCATTTTGAAAGATTTGCAGACGACAATTTCATAGTGGCTCAAATGATTCAATTTTTCTTCGATATGGTAGAACACTTTGTAGGAAAAAGGAGAAACCAGCATTTTCTCCATTTCCCACAATGTTTTCAAAAGGCTTTTTCCTCCAGGTCATTAAAAGCCGTCACTGTGTGGTAAAGGGTTAAGTAAAGAGTTAGTCCTGTTGCTTATAGTTTCATCGATTCCCAGTGAAAGGTCTGACCCAGTCTGCGTTCAAGTCAAAACAAACCTGGGTTAGAATCACAACCGCAAGACTGCAAGGCCTGACAAGGCTGTCACTGAACTAATGTTGCAGGACTGGACTGTAACAGGATTGAATTATTGCTACGTCTTTCATGTTTAACTCTTTACCAAACGATAAAATTTCAGACTTGTTCAAATTCGAAGCATTTACAGACGACAAAAACAAATGAAGCTGAAATGGCGGTAATTGTCTGTGAAAGAGTAGAAAACCTTGTGGGAAAAAGGAGAAAATGCTGGTTACCAGCATTTTCTCCTTTTCCCACAAGGTTTTCAAAAGTCTATTTTTAAAGGGTCATTAAAACTCGGGATTATGCAGTAAAAAGTTAAATGACCCTAAAGGAGACCATCTAATAAACAATGAAAAATTATAAAGGAAAATTGTTGTGGAAAGACCAGAGTACAATTTGCTTAAAACATGCCATAAAGAAGTCAGAGTAACCAAGGCAGAAAATGCTCCCTTTACTTGATTTGTTATTTGTCATGATATTTTTAACTCTTTTTTTCTATAGCAAATGAAGCAAAAGTACAGCATTCAATACAATAAACAATCAAGGCAGTTTACTGAACAAAAACATATGAGCCATGCTCTGTGAAAAGGGGGCTTAATGCATTTGCGAAAAGTATCGACCCACGTCAGCCTGCGCAATCCGCGCAGGCTGACATGGGCCGAAACTTTTCGCTATCTTTAAATTTTCTGCATGTCAAAGACCAGTCTACCTTATGATTCTGTCAGTTGTTTGACAAAATGGATCCTATGGATCCATAATTAGGTGATAGCTTGCTAGGTATTATGCATCACGGAGATGCATTAAGCTCCCTTTTGCCAGAGCATGGATCATATGTACATGAGCAACACTCTGGCAAAAGGGGGTATAATGCACCTCTGTGATGCATTATGCCAAAAAGTCATCACATAATTATGGATCCATAAAATCCATGTTATCTAACAGCCAACTGAACAATGAGGTATACTGGTCCTTTGACATACAGAAAACTTACCGATAGCAAAACATTTCGACTGAGGTCAACCTGTGTGCACTGCCGATACTTTTTGCAGATGCATTAAACCCCCTTTCAAAAAAGCATGACTCACATACAAACGCGTGTGTTTCAGTCTGTGGGCAAGCAAAAGTAAGTTACTGATCAAAATACAGTAACGTAAAGTGGCAAGATAAGACTTTATCTCAAGCTGCCTATACCAAGAAAAAGCATAAATTTGTTCATAAGTATAACTCAATTCCTTCACAATAACTTTGTGGCAGATGACTTTGAAAATGTCCTTGAAAAATATTAAAAATCGACGGGGATTTACCCCTAACCAAATTGAAAGCATTAAATTTTGCAAACTACAAATCAAAAAAGTGTCCCGAAAGAAGGTTTTTTGTTTTTGAAATGGTCAAAAACATTGTGGAAAATGAAGAAAATGCTGATTATCAGTATTTTCTCCTTTTTCCACAATATTTTCAAAAGCCATTTTCCTCAGAGTTGTTAAAACACAGGATTGTTTAGTAAATGGTAAAGGTTTAACACTTTACCACACAACAATATTCTGGGCTTGAACAAATCAAAAGTATTTGCAGACATCAAACTGAAAATGTCTTAAATGGTGGGATTTGTCTTCGAAAGGGAACAGAACATTGTTAGAAAAGAAAAAAAATGCTAGTAAGCAGCATTTTCTTCTTTTCCCATAATGTTTTGAAAAGGCCTCTTTCTCAGGGTCTTAAAAACTCTGGATTGTGTGGCAAAGGTTTAAAACATGAGTACACATGAGTAAATTGTAACAATGGAAAAAATTGTTATAACAAATTTCTCTTTTGCCACAAAATTCTCTTAAATGACAAGAGCACCACATGCAGGTGCCAATGCTCAGCTGCAGTTGCTTGATTTTCGTTGAAAATTCAAAATCATAAAAGGGGTAAAACAGTGTCAAAAATACTTTGATGGCTACCTGCTCTGTTGCGTGGTTTCCCCTTTTATAGAACAACTTGTCCAAGTTTGAAGTAAATATTTTCAGTAATAACAGAGATATTATAAAATGTCAGTTATTGCATGATGACAGAGGGACAATGATGATGCCAGGGCTAAGACAATACCTGGACGCTTTCTTTAAAAACAGCCGGACTAACAAAGTCATCTGCATGTAGTACCAAAGAGGATAATTTTTTGTATAACAGTATTTCAATCCAATACAATGTACCATTAAAGTTCATAAGAAATATTCAAATTTTCATCGCTTTCATTTATGACACTGTGTGAATCCCAAATGACAAAAACCTGCATGACTACAAAGACTGTAAATATATAAGAGCCATGCTCTGTGAAAAGTGGGCTTAATACAGACCGCACAGGCTGACCTAGAGCGAAGCATTTTGCTACTGATCAATATCATGCATGTCAAAGGACCAATCTAGTTCATAATTAAGTCAGTTGTTAAAAGAAATGGATTTTATGAACCCATAATCACTTGATGACTTGCTTGGTATGATGCATTACAGAGCTGTATTAAGCCCCCTTTTCACAGAGCTTAGATCGATTAATTAAAACAATGAACACAACAACAAAAGTTAAAAACTCTTAAACATTCGTAAAATAAAAACAGTATCTATGGAAACAATTGCATTGATTTTTGCCTCAACCAAATACAATAAAGCCTATTTTTTGAAATATTACTGCAACTAGAACAAGTGAGTTACTAAAGATGGAAATACATCAAACAGTCTGTTTATAAATAATATGGAGATTATTGTTGGAAAAGGAGTAATTACCCACTATACAACAAGCACTTGCTCCTTTCCCTACAGTGTTTTCAGAAGCTGTCTATCGTTTCATACATATATGGTATTGGATAAAAAGCAAAGCTTTGGAACCCCTTTCTGTCACATACACACATTCATGCACAAAACACATTCACAAATGGAGAAAAAGGTATCAATTTCTCAAACGTTTTTCAATGTTATAGTACTGTCTAAGCTGCCAATAGATTAAGATTAATAAACATGTGTGTTTTTGTATTTTCAATTTCTTATCCAAATTCTTAAATTGTACTCAGTTGGAAAAGAGTATATAAAGTAATTGGTTAACAGGAAGTCTATTTCAAGAACATTTTGACTGGTTAACTCTTTACTAAACAACAAAATTTTAGACTGGTCCAAATTAAAAGCACTTTGTGGATGGCAAAATGAATGTAACTCAAAAATTGAATTTCATTTTTGGAAGGGGAGGAAACAGTTTCAGGAAAGGAGAAAATGCTGGTTACCAGCATTTTGTCCTTTTTCCACAAAGTTTTCAAAAGCCTCCTTTTTCAAGGTTGTTAAAACTTTGGATTGTTTGGTAAGGGGTTAAGAGGAAGTCTATTTCAAGGACAGACATAACAGCGAGTTTGCAACATTTATCACCAAGACATTACACAACCGTGAAGACTTAACAAATATCGACCACTGCCCATGATTCATTTTTCATTTTGGCAGTGTATACATCAGAACAAAAAAGTAATGTAGAATCAAATTAGATAACCACCTGAAACAGATTTGCAGCTGAAAACACACTTCTAAACATTACATTATAAAAGCCTCTAATTGCATATCTCTGTTCCCATGGTACCCTCTATTTTACACTTCTAAACAATAGGATAAGTATTACATAAGGTTTAGTATTTAAAGAGAATTTGTGGATGGTCAAGCCCTAAGATCAGACAGCATGCTCAGTCTCATCTCTGATCTCTATACTGTCCACTACTTCATCCATTACCACTGTAATAATGAATACCTCTTTACTGTAATGAAATTTTACTGCAGCCATTTCACATGATCAAATTTACTTGAACCATGCTCTGGCAGGCTTAATGCATCTCCATAATGCATTGTACCAAGCAAGACATCAAATAATTAGTGATCCATCTAATCTACTTTGTCTAACAACCAATAGAATCCAGAGGGCGATTCGTCCTTTGAAGTGCAGAAAATTGACTGATGGCAAAGAGTTTTAGCCCAGGTTAGCCTGCGCATTGTGCACAGGCTGACCTGAGTCGATACTCTTAGCAGATGCATTAAGCCCCCTTTTCAAACAGCACGGCTCACTTATTTGGTACAAAGCTAAAGTATCAATATCAATATTTCAGCAATTGAACACCTAAGGTCAAGAAATATGCCTTTTTTTTATACTGAATTAAAGACTTTACTCTTCCAATCCAGTTACCTAAATTAGCAATCACAGGCACATAAACATGTTCTTATACTCTATGACATTGCAATCAAAACTCTCACCAAGGAAAAACAAAAACAATAGATCAACAACAAAACATATAAATAACTTCAAAATAATTACATCTATTGCAGAGGAAATGAACAACTTAACAGAGTCGACTAAAATTAAGCCCTTGGCATGTGGGTGTAAATGTTCAGCTGCAGTTACTTTTTAACTGTACCCAAGGATAAAATTGTGGACTTGTCCAAACTTAAAGTATTTCCAGATGACAAGAAAGTGGCAGATATTATCTATGAAAGGGAAGAAAACATTACTGGTTACCAGTGTTTTCTCCCTTTTCCACAATGTTTTCAAAAGCCTTCTTCTTCAGGGTCATAAAAACTTGGTTGATTGATTGGTTGTATGTTGTTTAACGCTGTTTTCAACATTACACAAAAACTTGGAACGGTGTGGTAAAGGATTAACCGTTTACCATACAATCCCGACTTTAAACCACCCTAAGAAAGACGGCTTTTGAAAACATTGAGGGAAAAGGGCAAAATACTGGTAACCAGCATTTCCTCCTTTTCCCACAATGATTTCTACCCTATCAAAACAAGTTCCATCAATTGGATCACATTTGAATTGTCATCTGCAAATCCTTTCAATATGGCTGAGTCTATATTTTTGTTATTTGGTAAAGAGTGTGTTTTAAATACTCTGATAGTTACTTCCTTTTATGGAATACCTTCTCTGTTTGATAGTCAACAAGTAGCCTCAAGTTTGATATAAAAGTCTTCAGTGATCAAAGAAATATCAGGAAAACATCAAAGTTTTGGATGACAAAACAAAAACACAGACAACATTAGGAGTATGACTATACCTTGATTTTTCATCAAGAACAGCCATGCTAATAACAACCGAAATAAAAAACATATTATTTCCTTTTTCCCTAATTTCAAATTCTATCTCCTTACATACTACTTGCATTTCTTTATTCATTATCTCATAAAACAAAATTCAAGCAAACTTTTAGCAAACATGCACTGTACTTGTACAATACAGATAATCAACACCAGTTAAGACCTATCCCATAACACCATTTTTTTTTAAATTAGGTATTGACATTTCAATACTTAACTCATTACCAAACAACAATATTTTAGGCTTGTCCAAATTGAAAGCATTTGCAGACGACAATTTCAATGTGGCTCAAATGGTGCAATTGTTTATTGATAGGGTAGAAAACATTGTGGGAAAAGGAGAAAATGTTGATAGCCAGCATTTTCTCCTTTTCCCACAGTTTTCAAAAGGCTTCTTTCCAAAGGTCGTCAAAAGTAGGGATTGTGTGGTAATGGGTTAAAATAACTTGGAGTCCAACCTGTTACCGATAAAACAAGAATTCTAAAGACAGAGAGAAAGAAGGTATTTTAAAATGTTGTGGGAAAAGGAGAAAATGCTGGTACAAGAGCAATTTTTCCTTTTTCCACAACATTTTCAACCCTTCATAGAAAATCCAATTATTTGATAAACATCTAAGTCTTTGTCTGCACATGCTTTCCATGCAGCAAAGTCAAAAAGTCTGTTGCTTGGTCAAGAGCTTAAGATCATTCATGCAATACATTTTACAAAGTGAAGAATTAATAAGACATATACATGTACTTTTTTCTCTCCCTTTTTCAATTCTCTGTTTAGATAAAGGCTATCTGCTGCAGAGTGTTTTCTATTGCTAGCTTATTAAGTTGTTAAGCACACATGTCATGCGAAAAAAAAGAAAAACTTTAAATAACAAAAACAAAATAAATTATTCATCAATACAATAATTATCACATTAAATTGTTGAAATAATGCTTGCCTATTTAAAAGCACTAAGCTCAGAAAAAAGACCATGAGACAGATTAACAAATCATCAATGAGATATTGCTGAAATGGAAAATACATATGTGAAATCAATGTATAAACACAAATCCTAAAGCACTACGAAAGTCTGGAAAATAGACAAGATTTTAAATAATGAAAGTACAACATAAAATAGATAAAATATTTCCCATGTAAATGCAAGTAAAATATCCTGTGCAAGTTTTTTTTTGTTTTTCTATCATTGCAGAAGAGAACACAAAAAAAATATTATATAACCAAAAGCCCCTCTTCTGAGTTCCTTCTTTGGTCGTCATGGTGATTGTTCTGTTGTCATGGATTTCAAGCTGTCATGGGATCCATATTCAACAAAGTAAGGTGAGTCTGAAACAAGTACAAGAACATTTTTTTTTTACAGCCGGTGTAACTGGATACAAAATGCAAGTAACTTTTAAGCCTTAACCCTTTACCACACAATGTCGAGTTTTGACGACACTGAGAAAGAAGCCTTTTGAAAACATTGTAGGAAAAGGAGAAAAAGCTGGTAACCAGCTTTTTCTCCTTTTCCCACAATGTTTTCTACCATATCAAAGAAAAGCTGCACCATTTGAAGCACATTGAAATTGTCGTCTGCAAATTCTTTCAGTTTAAACATGGCTAAAATTTTGTCGTCTGGTAAAGGGTTAACCAAACAACTAAATTTTATACTGGTCAGCATTTTCTCTTTTTCCCACCATATTTTTCCATCAGGATTAATGCTACAAAATTTTACACAAGTCAAATGGAAGCATTTGCAGAGGATAAATGAAATGTAGCCCAAATGGTTTTAAATGTTTGTAATGGGATACAGGCAGGAGAAAACGCAGATTACCAGCATTTTCTCCTTTTCCAACAACGTTTTCAAAAGGATTCTTCCTAAAGGTTATTAAAGCATGCAAGAACTTGGTAAAGGGTTAACTCTACAAATGAAATGATGCAAAATGGCAGACATGATATCTTGTCTCTAGAAGAATACGGTTGAACCTGCCTAGACGACTGCCTGCAATGAAGAACCCAGGCTGTAAATGGCCATATAAAAACCCTTTATATTTTTGCATGTGAGCCTAAAGTGGGTAATACCATATTTCATTACGGCTTCTGAAAACACTGTAGAAAAAGGAGAAAATGCTTTTGACCAACATTTCTCTTTTTCCCACAATGTTTTCTACTCTCTCTGGTTCAATTCCCATCTGCTGTGCCTCATTTAATTTGTCATCTGAAAATGCTTTCACTTTGGACCAGTCCAAGATTTTGTTGTTTGGTAGAGAAACCCAGTGGTCACAAAATGATTAGACTCATTACCTCCTTGCAGCAGTCAACTCATTCTGTATCACTGTAAAACATCAATAGTCAACATAAAGCCATCACTGTAAAACATCAATAGTCAACATAAAGTCAGATTTAATATGTGAATGCAGGTGGATCATTATTGCAACAGTTTCTTCTTATGTAACAATGTTTTCAAAATTGGTCTAATGCAAGAGCACTTGGCTGCAGTTGCTTGATTTTCAGTGAAAATTTAAAGTCGAAAAAGGGACATAACTGTGTCAAAAATACTTTGATGTTTACTTGCCCTTGTTGTATGGGTTCCCCTGTTGGTAGTGATAAACTTGTCTTTGAATTAAATATCTTCAGTAACAACAGAGATAATATCAAAATTGGCTTGCAACACATGAAAAGGGGCATTCGGACATTTGCGTTGTCGTCTCGGATTGGCCTGCACAGTCCGGGCAGGCTAATCCCAGACGGCACTTTATGACATTAAATTTTGTGCTACAGTAGACTTGCGCAAAACAGAAAATTATGAAAAAACGGAAAGTGTCATTTCAGATTAGCCTCCGCAAGCTGCGCAGGCTGATCCGAGACGACACTCTACGCAAATGTCCGAATGCCCCTTTTTGCGTGTTGCAGGCCAAATGTCACAGTTTTTTAAAATGTCAAGGATTTTGGATGACCAAGACGACGCAGCCAGGGTTATAACAGTATCTCCATGTTATCTTCCAAATATGCCAAGCTAAAAATTGTCTACATGGGGTGATATCCCAAGCAAAACACATATTACACAATAACCTTTGACGGCTGAACTACTTGAAAATAATAACTGAGTTTACTATCGGAAATGGTATGATAATTTTATAACTACTAGTCATATTATAATGACATTTTGGCCATTAGTCAAAAAATGTTATATATAGCAATACACCAAATACCGAATCAAACAAACACTTTCAGTTAAGAACAAAAAATGATTACGCCGAGTTTCTTTTGTTTTATAATAATAATAATCACATAAATCGACCTACACCAGTTCCGTCAAACATCAGTAAGGGCTCATCATCGTCCTCTGTTTCCAGTGGTAGCTCAGAGTGAGTTATCTCCCTTATCAACTCTTCATCTGTGTCTTCCTCCTCCTGCGTACAATTCATGTTCCTATTGGGCAGTGCCAGACTCCTCTGTGGAGGAGACACAGCGCTCACTGCAGTTTCACTGGACTCATCAGATTCTTGTACGATTTCCATTTGTTGCTTGACAAAATTTATAAATACCTACAAATAACGAAAAAAGGAATAAAGAATAAAACTCTTAAAATCTTTAACCCTTTACTACATAATCCCAAATTTTAAGTACCCTCAGAAATATGATGTTTGAAAACATTGTGGAAAAAGAAGAAAATGCTGGTTACCAGCATTTTCTTCTTTTCCCACAATATTTTCTAACCTTCGAAAGATAAATTCCATCTTTTGAGCCACATTTACATTGTTGTCTGCAAAAGTTTTCAGTTTGGACCAGTCTGTTTTTTTGTTGTTTGGTAAAAAGTTAATTTGTCTTGCTAACTTACAACCTTCTGTTACAAATTTCATCAGACGACCTTCAAAACCTCTTTGTACAACAAGAAAACTTAACATGAGTCCAGGTAAACCTGCGAAAATAGTTGCAAACTGTGCTGTGAACCCTTTCCCACACAATCCTGTGTTTTAACTACCTTAAAAGAGTAGGCTTTTGAACACATTGTGGGAAAAGGGAAAAATACTGGTAACCAGCGTTTTCTCATTTTCCCACAATGTTTTCTACCCTTTCACAGACAAATTCCATAATTTGAGCCACATGAAATTCTATGTCTGCAATTGCTCTCAGTTTGGACAAGTCTAAAATTTCACTGAGATGTAAAGACTTAACTCAAACTTATTCTTCCAATTCTCATCAAGAAACAGCTATTTGTTTGCTTGGATTGGATTTAATGCCGTTTTAACAGCCTAGGTTGAAAAATGGCAATCAGCACACCTACACATGTGTTTCCTGGCTTTCTTACACAAGTACTAACACAACTGTCTTTCCAAGCCACTGACTGCTTTTTTCACATGCATTAGAGGTGAGAGGCAAAAAATTGACAGAAAGAAAGTTTGCCTAAATGGGGTATTGAACCCGCAACCACCAGGTCAAGAGACAGACCAACATCACAGGATTCAATGAAGAACTACAGAGATATAAGTATCTGAACAAAATAATATCCCTCTGTACGTCTGCCTTTATGGTTAAAACTTACATTATCCAAGTTATTCTGACTGACAGAGTAGTCCTCCACATTGAGATCTTTCTGTGCACTTTCTAATTTAGAAAATGCATAAGCAAGAGAGACATTCTGGCATTGAAGTTCAAACTGTAACAAATTATAATGACACTCTTTGATCACTGCCTCTGGGAAGTTTTTCTGCACAAATCTTTGCGCCTGTCTTTGAGCCCGATCAAAGTCGGGTCCTTTCAGACGAAGACTGAATGTATATCCGTCTCCGTATTTATTCTTGAGATGCTGTATACTGCCCAGACATTTAAACTTTCCATTCACCATGATCGCAAGTCTCGTACACAAAGCTTCACATTCCTCCATGCTGAAATAAAATGTTGGGAAAATCCTCTAATATCAAACAAAACAAATCCTTACCAGAAGACAAGTATTTAGACTTCAGATTAAAGCACTTGCAGATGAGAAATCAACTGTGGCTCTAATGGCTTGTCTTCAAAACAGCAGAAAACATTGCAGTAACCACCATTTTCTTGTTTTCACACAATTTTTTTTTCAAAACCTTTCTCATTTCAGGATTGTTAAAACACCTGATTTTTTTTTTTAATAATTTCAGATCAAGGCCATGGCTGGTAAAAAACTTCCATAGTTATGTGAATGTAATTCAGTATACCTTGTAAGTTAATAGCGTTTATTTAAATTAGTCTTAATTTTCAATCTTTTCTTCAATCTAAATCAATCATGAAGTATGAATCTGCATTATACCATTTTCACATGTTATTGGGATACATGTGGGTTTCATACATCTACCCAATGCATTTGAAGAGTAAGATGGGATTTTCCTCCATTTCTTTTCATCTTATAGGCAATCAGAACCATTCCTACACTCTTTTTTACAGACATGTTCATTCCAAGAGATGATTCATCATAACATAAACTTGAATAAGAGTCTGATCAAATAATTGAGATTTCACTGTACCTGTGAGATGTAAGTATAACAGAACGTCCAACTTTAATCAAGTTCAGTATCAGGTCCCATAAAAACCGTCTGGAATGTGGATCCATACCAGTAGTAGGTTCATCCTAGGCAGGGAGAAAAAATACAGTATTTCTCCTAATAAAAACTCCCAGGAGCTATGCAAAACATAAACAGGGAGCCTTTATTTTGTAACCAATTTGCAACGCAAAAAGTCTGTCCAATTTTGTATTTCTTTGTGTTTTAGTGATTGTTAAGAGGAAATATTAATCAAATTAGAGAAAATATTCATCAAATTCTTCAAATATTGTCATGTTAATCAACTAATGTACATTACTATTAGGTTGGGAGCTTTTATTAGTAGAAATACGGTAAGTAGAACATAACACCATGTGCACCAGCAGACATATGTTTTCATTTGCAGCCGACCACTACTACAGATATCATGAAAAAACATATCATGTTGTTATCCATTATTCACAATAAAATGTGTTCTTTCAATTAATTAACCAATCATTTTGTACACATTTAACTCTTTACAAATTACAAAATTTTACACTGGTCCAAATTGAAAGCATTTGCAGACGACAAAATAAAAGTTACTGAAAATTTGAAATTTGTTTTGTGAAGGGAAGAAAACACTGTGGGAAAAGGAGAAAATGCTGGTTACCAGCATTTTCTCCTTTTCCCACAATGTTTTCAGAAGGCTTCTTTCTCAAAGTCGGGATTGTGTGGTAAAGGGTTAATTCGCTGTCTGCAAATACTTTAAATTCAGACCAGCCTGAAGTTCTTTAGTCTGGTAAAGTGTTATGAGAGGTGGATGTCCAATGCAGGCAATAGCAGTGGGCAGTTTCTTCTTGTTTCTACCACTGTAAGTCAATGATGATTTGTTTTATTGTATTTACATTACTTCTAAGCTATCATATTTAATAATCTCTAGTTGGTCAGAAAATTGCCAGTGAAATCATAGGTGAAGAAAGTTTGATGAAACCTACCATAAATATAAGAGGTGGGTGTCCAATGAGGGCAATGGCAGTGGACAGTTTTCTCTTGTTTCCACCACTGTAAGTAGCGGATGGTTTGTTCTCATATTGTTTCAAACACAGCTTTTTCAGTGCCCATTCGACAATCTGTATAGAAAACATATTTAATCATGTCTCCCTGAAACAATTTTTGTGCCAGATGATTACAAAAACTTTTGTAAAATAGGATTACTGAAGGTGCCTTCACACTTTACAGAACAGACCCAGCATATGCCAGCCTACAGATATTTTGGTATTCACTGACATTCTGAAGTTTGTTAGCTCATTGTTCTAAGCTGTTTTCAGTTTGTTAAAGAACATTTGCATTTGTATTTTTTTGCTCAATGTGCTGGGCACTAGCATATTCTCCTTTCCCCACAATGTTTTCAACAGTCTTTTTCCTTGGGGTTGCTAAAACATTTGATTGTAGGGTAAATGGTTAACTCAACACCTCCTTCACTTTTCTCCTTTGGTCAAAATGTTTCACCTGTATTTAAGTATCATATCTTAATTCATCCTCATTCTAATTATTTTACAACAATGTTTTCAAGGTTATCTTATGTACATTTGTTTAGGAGATACAGTCAACATCTGTTTACCTGTTTTTCCTCTGAAGGTGGTATGCCCCTCAATCTACTGTATAACTGTATATGTTCTCTTGCAGTCAGCTCGTCAAATAATGCATCAAACTGAGGGCAATATCCTAGACTTTGTTGTACTTTAAATAGGTCCTTGGAAATACTGTTAACATAGAATAACATGTATTCTTACATTCAAATCCTTGATTTTTCAAAGACAAATTCTTGACAAAAAAAGATGCATTTACATTTGTAGCTTCAATCATCCATCATCAATACTAAATACATTTTTCAATTACTAGCTTTGGAAACAGAAAGAGCATACATGTATATCTGTGTTTGAAAAAATATGTCCCTTAACTCTTTACCACATAATCCCATCTTTCAATGACCCTGAGGAAGAAGCCTTTTAAAAACCTTGTGGGAAAAGGAGAAAATGCTGGTAACCAGCATTTTCTCTTTTTCCCACAACGTTTTCTACTCTATGACAGACAAATTTTATGTTTTGAATTAAATCTAATATGTTGTCTACAAATGCATTCAGTTTGGACAAGGCCAAAATTTTGTTGTCTGGTTAAGAGTGAACTCTTTAACTCTTTAACAAACAGCAAAATCTCAGACAAGTTGAAATCAATAGCATTTGCAGACCACAAATTAAATGTGGTTCAAATGATATGTCTTTTAACTCTTTACCAGACGACAAAATTTTAGCCTTGTCCAAATTGAAAGGATTTGCAGACGACAATTTCGACGTGGCTTAAATGGTGTAATTTTTCTTTGCTAGGGTATAAAACATTGTGGGAAAAGGAGAAAATGCTGGTTGCCAGCATTTTCTTCTTTTCCCACAATGTTTTCAAAAGGCTTCTTTACCAGGGTCGTCAAAAGTTGGTATTGTGTGGTAAAGGGTTAAACAGGAACCACTGAGGAAAAGGGATATATTTGTGTTTGAAAAATATGTTCCTTTACTCTTTAACAATCATCAAAATCTTAGACTAGTCAAAAATTATAGCATCTGCAGACCACAAATTAAATGTGGTTCAATACTGTTGAAATAGAATAAGTCAGCGAACCAACACTGACAATACCATGAAAGTCTGAGAGACCTCAAGCAGAAACCAAGTAACATACCTGTATCCATTTAAATAAGCATCTCCTGCAGTCGGAGTTAAATCTCCCGTCAACATTTTGAATGTGGTTGTCTTTCCAGCTCCATTTACACCAAGTAAACCAAAACACTGAGGGAAATAAAATAGACACAGTCAGTATCTAGTGAATCAGGAAAAAAATAAGAACAACCACAAAAAGTGACCTTCTAGTAATACTCCAGCCAAGTGCTTTAGTCATAGAATAGAGATCATTAAGGTTTGTTAAAACCAGGGATCTTATATATATGTGTATATACGATCCCTGTTAAAACTCAGGATCGTGTGGTAAAGACTAAACAGGAAACTATAGGCCTGCAATTTTAGGATGTCTGCTTTTCCAATTTGATGAATCATCTCCCCTTGACCTTACACAGTTTTGAAACAGCAAAACTGAAAATAAAAACATTTTAAGATCTACTGAAAGAAAATTGAAAAATTGAGAGAATTCACTTGTAAACCCCCCCCCCTTTTTTTTTGAAAAAATGAGAAAATAAAATTTTTTCTAAAAAAATCACGGCAAATGTGTTCTAAGTATTGGCTGAATTCACCCCAAACTAAGTTAATCACAACAAAAGCAATTTCATAAAAAGAATTTATCCATAACAATCTGAAACTTTTTACCTCTCCTGCTGGAACGCCAATACAGAGTTTGTCTACAGCTAAATGATGACCCAGCTTCCTCGTTTTATAAACCTGAAAACACACAAAAAAAATACAATGGGGATAATAAAATGCATGGTATTCTATTCAACCCTTTACCACACAATCCAGAGGTTTAACCCTTTACCACACAATCCCAAGTTTTAACGACTCTGATAAAGAAGGCCTTTGAAAACATTGTGGGAAAAGGAGAAAATGCTGGTAACCAGCATTTTCTCCTTTTCCCACAATATTTTCTACCCTTCCTGGAACAAATTTTAATTTTTGAATCACAATTATTTTGTCATCTATTAATGCTTTCAATTTGGACTAGTCTAAAATTTTGTCATATGGTAAAGGCTTAATGAACCTAAGGATTTAACCTTTTACCACACAACCCCGAGGTTTAATAATCCTAAGGATACCCCAAGGTTTAATAAACCTAAGAATTACCACCCAATCCCCAGGTTTAACAAACCTAAGGGTTTAACCTTTTACCACACAATCCTGAGGGTTAATAAACCTGAGGAAAAGGCTTTTGAAAGCATAGTGGGAAATAGAGAAAATGCTGGTAACCATCATTTTCTTTTTTTTTTCCCACAATTTTTTCTACCCAATAAAAGACATATTTAATGTTCTGAGTAACATTTATTTTGCTGTCTGCAAAATACTTTGAATTTGGTGCAGTCTAAAATTTCATAGTTGAGTAAAGTGTTAAGTCTATCAACATTGTTGTTGACCTCACTTCACTTAACTCTTTACCACACGACAAACTTTAAGACCTGTCCAAAACGAAAGGATTTGCAGACGACAAAATAGTTGTGGGTCAAACTATGGGATCATTTTTGATAGGGAAGAAAACATTGTGGGAAAAGGAGAAAATGCTGGTCACCAGCATTTTCTCCTCTTCCCACACTGTTTTCAAAAGCCTTCTTCTTCAGGGTCGTTAAAACTTGGGATTGTGTGGTAAAGGGTTAATATAAAAGAGTGTGTGACTTCAACTTGATTTTGAATATCAGTAAACCTGTTTGCAATTTTTACAGTGTGTTATACAGATACTTACTAAAAACAATGAAAACCATTTTATAGTTTCATGAAACAGGAGTATCACATAGCAGTGCCAACGCTCAGCTGCAGTTGCTTGATTTTTAGTGAAAAATCAAAATGGAAAAAGGAGCATTACTGTGTCAAAATACTTTGATAGTTACTTGCCTTTGTTGTATGGGTTCCCCTTTTGATAGTTAGCAACTTGTCCAAGTTTAAAGTACATATCTTCAGTAATAACAGAGATATAAAATGCATAAGTTTTTGCATGACAACGACAACACAGACACAGACAAAAACAGGGCTATGACAATAACTTGATTTTTTTTCTTCGAAACAGCCCAGCTAAAGATGTTGATATCTTCCTTGAAAATAGACTGTATAGGAACTGATTATATCAGCACAAAATTCCCATTGTACCTTCAAATATCTACCATATACAACACAATGTAAACCTACCTTTGTAAGATTTTCTAGTCGTAACAAATCTTTCCTTCCACTCCCTCGAAGAGTTCTCTTTCGCTCTGCTGCTACATCAACATCCTCGTCTGTGACATTGTTGTTAGTATACTTATAATGTCTCCTACAAGGATAAAGGTTTGCTTTTGTTTGTCATGTAAAAAAAAAAGCATTTCTTTACTCATGCAAAGTTTGAAACACTTCAAAAATGTCCAAGTTCTATTAAGAGAAATTTCATAATACAACTATTTTCTTACATAGCAAAACAAAGTACATGTATTGTGTCTGTGTACTTTTATATTTGGGCTTCTTGAACTTACAGTTAGATGAAAAAGAGAAATATTCAATAGGAGCAAATGCATGTAGCTTTTTCCTGTAATAATTGATAATTGAATTTGAACATTTTGTCTTTTATTGCCCTATATACACTTCTTTCGTCTAGTTGAAAACTTTTGAAAACAAAGTTGGAAAAGAAGCATTTACTTGTGAAAGGCAATTGATTTGTTTCCCATAATGTTTTAACCCTTCACCACACTGAAAAATTTAAAACTTGTCAACACTGAAGGAATTTATAGATGACAATTCAAATGTTCTTCAAATGGTTGTATTTGTTGTTGAATATGTAGATAAAACTGTGGGAAAAGGGAAACAGGCATTTTCTCCTTTTTCCACAATAATTTCAAAAGCCTTCTTTCTCAGGATCATTAAATCTCAGGTTTGTGTGGTAAAGGGTTGAAGTATTTCTCTGTTGTATCTCTTGCTATAATAACAGTATGACTAAAAGTATCCTATTTAAGAAATAAAGAAAATGTTCTCTTCATTCCTTATAATTAAATATCACAGACAACAAATACACACTTAAAGAGTACTGTTTTTTTTTTTTTTTGTAAATCCAATATTGCGTATTTATTTAATGCCCATTTCAGTCGTGTTTCATAGTGCAGTAAAACTGCTTATTCATGACGTAAAAAAATACATGTATGTAATTCATGACGTCATCATAGCACTGAACACTGCAGATTTAGTAGATCTATCATTAAACTTTGATACGGTGGAGGTAAGTTGAAAATTAGATAATTTGAACCCAGTAAAGTGACACTGAGTTTTAAGGTTTCTCTTAGAATTCAGTGCTGAATATTTTTTTTTTTTTTTCAATTAATGATATTCAGAGAAAATAAACTTAGTTAGCATTTGAACTTCAGACTTGACATAAAATTAAAAAGGAAAACATTATGAAATCTAGGATAAATGTTTGATTACATAAGTTTAACAACAAAAGTAGTTCCAGTACTGCAAGTTTTTTTTTTTCCATGGAGCTATGAAAATTTTTTTTCAGCCAATCAGAACTCGCCAATATTGATGAAAACAACTAACACTGACTTATATGGCCATGAGCTGAAAAAATTGTCTGCGATGAAAAAAGCTTGTTATACACGTGAATTGTACATTTATTCATGTTAGATACCAGTATAAAGAAAAACAAGTTGTTAGACAAAATAAAACCATAAGATTATTAAAGTGATTGAATAACAAGGTTTGTGTAATTTACATGTTTGACCCTTTACCATACAATTCCAAGTTTTAACAACCCATCTGAAAATAGCTTTTGAAAACACTGTGAGGAAAGGAGAAAATGCAGGTAACCAGCATTTTATCCTTTTCCCTCATTTCCTACCCTTTCAAAAAAATATTCATCATTTGAGCCATATCTGATTTTTTGTCTGCAAATGCTTTCAATTTAGACATGACTAAAATTTTGTCATCTGGTAAAGAGTTAAGTTATAGAGTCTTTCTCCAAATATAATGAACACTAAGTTATAACTAATACAGTAAATGCTAGAAAATAGGTCACCTTAACCATGTAAAACTATTATTGTAAATTAAAATTAAATTATACCGAGCTAAAACAACTTTTCCAGCAGACAACTTGGCAAACAAGAACTATGATCACCAATTACTCTTCTTGCTTTTACTTTTTTTAGTTGTCTGGTGTGGGACACAAACAGTAGCCTAACAGATGTAATGAATCAACTGGGCTTAGCATGGATGCAATTCTCTTAACTCTCACCTTAACTCTTTCATCTTAAAACAATCCTGACATTTACAGACCTAAATGAAGGAAGGCTTTTGAAAAACATAGTGGGAAATGGAGAAAATGCTGGTTACCAGATTTTTTTTTTTCGTTTTCCCACTATGTCATCCACCATATCAAAAACAAACTTCATCACTAAAGCCACATTTACATTTTTGTCTGCAAATGATTTGATGTCGTTTGGGAAAGACTTAAACATGCCACTACCCGGACAGATATATGTTTTTACACCCTGGTAGAAAAGTATTTAGAAAAAGATGGAGGAAAAAAGAGCTATTGGTTTCTATAAGCTACTACTCCTTTTCCCACAATGATTTCCAATCATTCATAAAAGACTCTACCCTTTCCTTGAATATGTCTGAGTGTCGTTTGTACTACCATATTTTTTCATATGTCTCCATACATGTCTATTTGGTATTAAGTTAAAAAAAATATTGTTAAAAACTTGATTAGCCTTTTACCAAACAATCCCATGCTTCAAATGAATCAAAGGAAAAAGCTCATGAAAGCATTGTGAGAAAAGGAGAAAATGATGCTTACCAGCATTTTCTCCTTTGCAAACAATGTTTCCCACCACTTCCGAGACAAGTTCAATCATTTAAGCCACATTTGATTTGTCCTCCAAACTTAATTCAAATTTGAAGAAGTCTAGAAATGTGTTTTGTTTGGTAAAGAGTTAAAAATATGACAACTTTTAGTAAACTGCAGAGTAAACAGTAGAACAACTTTACCTGACTTACCTAAACAATGATCGAAACCTAAAAAATTTAATCTTCACTTTCTAGTATCATGGTATGATGTTCATTTTTCTAGATGTTGGAGTATTCAAACATACGAGCCTTGCTCTGTGAAATGGGGGTTTAAAGCATCTGGAAAAAGTACAGATCCAGGTCAGCCTGCGCAGTCCATGCAGGTTGACTTGGAAAAAAAACTTTTTGCTATTGGTCGATTTTCTGTGTGTCAAAGGGCCAGTCTACCTCTTGATTCAGCTGGTAGTAAGACAAAAAGGATTTTACGGATCTACATCTATACAATGACTCGCTTGGTATAATGCATCAGAGAAGCATTAAACCCCCTTTGCCAAGGCGCTGCTCAAACTGATACTACTGAATGATTTACATTGGTTGTTTAAGAGATCTTACTGTAAAGCAAGAGCATTGTATGTGGGTGCCAATGCTCTGCAGCAGTTACTTGATTTTCTAAAATGGGGCATAACTATGTCAAAAATACTTTGCTGGTTACCTTCCCTCTCAGTATGGGTTCCTTTTGATGGTTAACAACTAGCCCAAGTTGAAGTAAATATCTTCAGTAATAACAGAGATGTAATACAAGAAATTCCTTTAAAAAAAGATAGACCGCATAAATTTGCCAACAAATAGGGCCCTATGTTTTTGACCTATCAAAGACTTCTACTTACTCAGTAGTTATCTGTACTAAAAAGTAGGTAAAAAGCCAGCACATTCAACTATGCTGAAAAATGTCCAAGTTTTTGCACGACAAACCAAAATCAGATGACAACAACAGGACTACCACAATAGCTTAATATTTTCTTCGAAAACAGCAGAGCTTAATGTATATATATGTATAAATATATATAAACATTAATGTCTTTGCATTGAGGCAGATTAATCTGTATCGAAAAAGGTAATTAACTTTAACATTTAATGTCAGTAACCCATTGCTGTGTAGCAAACCTGCCCAAATTGAAAAATTTTGCAGATGTCAAAATAATTTTGAGTCAAAAATAGAAATTCACCTTTGGAAGGGTAGAAAACACTGTTCTGAGTAACATTTACTTTGTTGTCTGCAAATGCTTTGAATTTGGATCAGTCTAAAAATTTTGTTGTTTGGTAAAGAGTTAATTGTTGACCTCAGTGCCATGCAATGTTGAACACTGTATGCAAGAAGTTCTAACAAACAAGAAATCAAATCGAATGACACAAAGGTTGAGATAGAAGGCATACTACAGGGTCCAACAGTAATATCAATATCTCTTGGTTTTCCATAAAATCTTTGTTGTGGTAACTCAAAGAAATTGTCCAAATGCATTACTTCCAATGAGTACCCATAAGTTTTAACTCTTAACCACACAATCCTGAGTTTTAACAACCCTGAGGAAATAGCCTTTTGAAAACCTTGTGGGAAAAGGAGTAAATGCTGGTTCCCAGCATTTTCTCTTTTTAATATTTTCTTCCCTTTCACAGACAAATTTCAGGTTAAAGACGCATTCAATTTATTGCTTTGAAATTGAACTTGTCCAAAATTTAATGTTTTAATAATTTTATAAAAAAAAAAACTCCACTGATGTGGACCCCTGAAGTCTAAAGCAAGTGCAGGATAAGACAAGAACACAAGAGTTACCTGGACTTGATGAAGAACCTGTATTCACACAGCATGGTAATGATGAAGAAGGCAAGCCCAGTGATGGACATCACCACAAGCTTTCTGGTGATCAGCTCCCATTGGAATGGAGACTGCATTTTACCATATTGACCTATAACATAAATCTCTCAATCATTCTTGAGTAGGATTTGACCATCTTAAATAGTGCAACAGAAATGCACATCATGTCCTTTCAGATTCTTTCAACTCTTTACCAAACAAAAAATTTTTAGACTTTACCAAATTGATAATATATGCAGCCAACAAATTAAATTCAGTTCAAAAGACGATTTCTGTCTTTGACAGGACAGAAAACATAGTGGGAAAAGGAGAAATTGCTGGTTACCAGCATTTTCTCCTTTTCCAACAATGTTTGTTTTCAAAAGACTACTGTTGCATGGTTGTTAAAAGTCATGATAGTGTGGTAAAAGATTAACCCTTTACCACACAATGACGACTTTTAACGCCCCTGAAAGAGAAAGCTTTTGAAAACATTGTGGGAAAAGGAGAAAATGCTGGTTACCAGCATTTTCTCCTTTTCCCACAATGTTTTCTACCCTATCAAAGAAAAATCATTTGATATGAGCCACACTGAAACTGTTATCTGCAAATACTTTCACTTCGGACAGGTCTGAAATTTTGTTGTGTGGTAAAGGGTTGAAGGGTCTTCAGAGGCTCTGTGGTTACATTTACTATTACTTGTCTAAATGGAGTGGTCCTGCAAGAGTGACATAGGTAAAGCACTTCAGAATCCCAGACTAGGACTGTGGGACCAAAGAAAGACAGGGAGAAGTCAATTTTTGCAGTGATACATGTAGATAGCCATGTATACTGTCATATGATGTATTGTTTCATCGTATTTTGTTATGTTTAGCAATGTTTCTATTTGGCCATGATTTTTCAACATACAGTATTTTCTCCTTTGCATGCAATGTTTTCTACCCTTTTACGGTAACTCTTTAAAAGGCTAGAAACAACAAAATTTACACTTGTCCAAATTGAAAACATCCGCAGGGAGAAATATTAAATATTACTCAAATGGTGAGATTTGTCTTCAATAGGATAGAAAGCATGGGCTTCTTCTGTCAAAATAAGCAATTTCTCCTTTGGCCACAATGTTTTTGCATATACTCATATACTACAACTTAACCTTTTACTAAACAGTCCTGAGTTTTAATGACCCTGGGAAGTAGGACTTTTGAAAACATTGTAAGAAAAGGAGAAAATACTGGTTGCCAGCATTATCCCCTTTTCCAACAATTTGTTGGTACCTTTTTCAATATAAATTCTTTGGTTTGAGCCACATTTAATTTGTCATCTACAGATGCTTTCAATTGGGACAAGTCTAATATTCTATTTCATGGTAAAGACTAAACCAACTTTAGGTATCTTTCAAACTTCAAAAGCTGATCAAGTCATAAATAATCCAACAAAAAGAAACCTTACCTGTTTTGTAATAAAACTCATTTTTATACTGATTAAATGCAATGTCCATCAGCCCACGACCCAGACAATAATTGGGGAACATAAGAAACACGTCTTTCAGCACATTGTGTACCCTGTCCAGGTCCTGAAATAAAAATTGGAAAACATTCAATGTTACCTTACTGTATTCTCTACAGCAAATAACACAATATTCACATTGTTTTGAACTCATACAACCTCTTTACTAAATTAAGATTATTAATTCTATATCAATTTTGAATAAAAGTAGTATAATTTATTCCGGTCAATGTTGATAACTGTGTCCAAGAAAAGTAACTAGTGCCTAGACAACATGTGGGTGGTCTCAATGGTTGAGGCTGCTGGGAAAATTTAGACCAATGACCAACATTTATTTGGTGCTTTCATACAAATAATGCTTGGATCATACTTATGTTATAAAATACAATTAATTCATGTGATTGAATCTCTTGCAAACTGTTGTTAAATCAAATTGATATTCATTATTTTAGGAATTTCTGTCTGGCTTGGTACTCTTAGAGTAAATTTTCAAGCAAGATATTTTCAAAGGCTGCTCATCACCTTGTCCAAATAGTGTCAAAATGAATAAGACCATACATATACCACCCAAGATATGTATTAATATGATTCAATACATAAAACAGAAATTATGTAAGAATAATTATAAAATATAATTTAACGATTCTTAACCATACTACTAATTAGTTTCAAGTACAGCATAAGACCACAAATATTTGAAGGACGGGAAAACAGTAAAACTAGAAGGGTATGAAAGGTAAATTTGTACAGTAATGGGTTATGCTAACATGACTGTACTTACCCTATCATAAGAAAATATCTCCAATAAGAAACTGGACACTATACATGTAATGCCTGTGAACAAATTGATCACAATCAGGAAAATGTAGGCAGTACTCGGTTCCCCGAAGAAAAATGAGGCTGGATACATCAATGGAGTCATAGACCATCTGTACGAAAAAAAAAAAGTAAACTTAGGTTAATGATCCACATTTCAGAAGGGCATTTTCAAGGTTGTCTGCTGCAAATTTCTTGTAACAAATTTATCAGACTTAGCAAAACCTTTCGATCTAGACAGACATTAAAGCTTCACGTCATTCTTATCTTCTTCAAAATTGTAGACTCTTAAATTGTCACTGATGCAATGAAGTGTTGGTTATTCTCCATTGTAAATTACTTTTTAGGAGACACCCTGGTTTTGTCATCAATAGTTCTAAACATGTTTTAAATTTTGAATTTCAAGACTTCCCACCTAGTTGACTTAGAAATTCTGTCTCTGCAAATTAGATTGAAAGTCTTAGAAATTACAAACAGAACAATTATATAATTATTATGTACTTAAGTTGTAACTTATACGTAAGTGTTAGTAACTGTAAATTTCTTTAAAAGAAAGCATCCTGAATGTATACACAGATACTTACCCATAGAGTAGGAAGAGGGCAATAACTGCAGGCAAGTTGGTGGATGACACATAGGCAGGAATTTGAAATGCTAACAAGATCACAATGATACAGAAGGCTGGAATCACATAGTTACACTGAAATATGTAAAACATTTTTGTCATGCTCTGTGAAAAGGGGACTTGATGCATTTGCAAAAAGTACCGACTCAGGTCAGCCTGCGCAAACTGCGCAGGCTGACCTGAGTCCAAACTTTTTGGTATTGGTCAAGTTTTGGCATGCCAAATGGTCATTTCGCCTCCAGGTCAAGTTGATTGTTAGACTAGAATGGATTTTATGGTTCCATAATTATGTAATAATTTGCTTGGTATCATGCATTATGGAGATGCATTAAGCCCCCTTTTGCCAGAGCATGGCTTGTTTGTTTGAACAACTGTTGCAAAATAATCTACATGTTGTATGCATCATTCCTGAGCAAGTGATGACAAATAAGTTCTGTAAACTAGAGGGCCATGATGGTCCTGTATCGCTCCACTGGCTTTCAACCCTTTATCACACAATTCTGAATGTTAATGACCCTGAAAGAGAAGGCTTTTGAAAGAACTGTGGGAAAAGGAAAAAATGCTGTCACGCAGTATTTTCTCCTTTTCCCAAAATGTTTCCTACCATATTAAGGACAGAAATAATCATTTAAACTAAAGTCAATCTGTTGTCTGCAATGGCTTTTAATTTGGTCCCGTCAAAAGATTTGTTGTTTCATATAGAGTAAAATAAATGTATCATGAGACATACAGCATAAAGGTCTGTGAGTCTAAACTTACATAAAAAAAATTACCCCCCCCCCATAGAAAAAAAAAAAAAAAAAAAGTCATATCTTTTTCAAATGTAAAGATAATGTCAGTGAATACATGCAGGCTTTTTTTCAATGGCATGAATGGTAAAGTTCTTGAACAAAAAAAACTGAATGATAGAAACCTTACTTTTTGTTAAATATTCCACAAATCGGAGAAAAACCATAAGCATCAAAATAAATCACTGTTCCTAAAAACTGAACATTTTCTATCCAAATATCCTGAATACCCAACATCAATCATGCAATAGCGCAGTTTTGATAATCAAGGGAGGTAAATAATGACAAACTAAATATCTCATAGCAGGAGTTGTTTCCCTTGACCACTGTTAATTTAAGGTACTATATAAGCCCATGTTAAACTTGTGACCTCTGCTGCAGGGCCAATTTTGACCCTAGGGCTATAAAGTGAAGAAACTTGGTAGAGGTCTATTAGATAAAGCTACATGCCAAATTTGGTAGCCCCGGGTATTTTGGTTTCAGACAAGAATGTTTTCAAAGATGCTCAATATTTTTTAGTTTTGTTGCCATGGCAGCGTTCGACATTAAGGCACGTCCGAACGACATTGTCTAGTAAACAATCGGTTCGGGCTAGTAGAGGTTGCGTCCAGCTAGCCCGAATGGTCTAGTACAAAAATCGAGACAATTAGTTCAAGTATTAATACTTAAATACTTCACAAAAGTGACGAAAATCGACCTTACATGCCGATCGCCGAAAGAGATCTACTTAACTTGTGATTTTGTTCAAATAACAATAATTTATTGACAATTTCTAAATTGTTAACAGGAAGATGGTCGGGCATGTGCGGTAGGCCATATCTTTAATGGAAAAACCAAATCGACCTAAAAATAGAGTTAGTAGACCGTGTCCACAGGATTTCCCGATTATGTCGTCGAGGATTAAAGTTATAACTTTAATCCTGATCGTTATCATTTTGTAAGACTACTTAATCTTTTAGCAAGAATTTCTTTCATTTAGAACTAGCTCTTTTTTTTTTAAAATACTGAGTTTCATTTTGACGACAACCGAAAATGAGTCGTCCATACGTTTACAGACAACGGAGCAGACGACCGGGGAATAACATCTGATCGGGGAAGAGCAGAGTATAAAATGAAGCTTAAAAAATTAATTGTAACACAAGTAGATCTAAAAGAATAGAATTAGATCTAGATCACAGATAAAAGATCATGTTTGACCTTGACTAGAGTGGAAAGCTGAATTTGCGCCGTTGGTTTGTGTTTTATTTGGAGGAAAAATGTCACATTTTCTTTGTGAACACTTTAAAAAACAAAAGATTTGCTGTAGGATCTAATAACGTTATACCACAATATTTTACCCTTTAAAACACAAATGCTGTTTTTTGAACCTCAGACTCTTGTGTTGTCTGTGATTGCTTTCAAAATGGATAAGTCTAAATTGTCCGCTAGTAAAAAGATCGTAACTAATTAATTAATGGGAAAACTCTCATTGATCATTACTTACCATGACATTGTCATTTTTTTTTTTTTTGGTCACAATTTTGGTATAATAACAAGAAAAAATAACATACATTTTGATCTATTTTATATTTTTCTATATTTTGCAGTCAATTTTTGTCACAATTTTGGTATAATAACACGAGAAATAACATACACTTTTATCTATTCTATCTTGCAAAAGTGGTCTAGTAGAAATCTGAAGTGGTCTAGTAAAATTTGCGTATTACTGGTCCACTGGTCTAGTTGAAGAAAATGTTAATGTCGAACCCTGCATGGCAACCAGAGTTTTTGAAGGAATCAAATTCTTTCAAGAAATTCTGAAGAGGACTATGCCAGGATCATTTCTGTGAAGTTCCATCAAAATTGGATGGATAGTTTCAGAGAAGAAGATGCTTGAAATAAAAGCTAACGCACGCAAGGACGGACAGATGACCTGACCCACGGACAGACGCATGGACGCACACCGGGCCATTACATAAGCCCACTGGCCTTTGGCCAGTGGAGCTAAAAAACTGGCTTCTTAATTAATGCAATGACAAGTAGATCATGAACTTTTGGTTTGGGATAGGTAAGAGAAAATTGTATTTCACCATCCCTGTAAATGTTGGTTTTTTTTCCTGTTTTCAACAACATTTAAATTATCCCAGGATTCAGATATTCATGCGCATATTGGGCTCCATGAGCACCATCCTAGGGTTCAGCAGTGTTTTGCAATAGGATAGAATCTTTACCTTCACTCACAATGTTTTCAAACTGCTTCATCCTAAAGATCTATCATTAAAAGAATTGATAGTTTGAAAAAGGGTGAAAGAATCTCATTACAAGCATTTCCTTGAAATAAGAATAACAAGTAAAAGAGTTTACTTTTTAAATATAACTAATTCAATTAGCGATTTCTTGGATAAACTTGTCACATTTTTAACTCTTTCACTACTGAATAAATAAATTGCATTTTCTCAATGGCTACAAAAACAGTTCCGCTTCAAGATCAAGACACAATTCATTCATAATCTAGAATAAAGCAATGGACAGTGTAGATCAGAGATCAGACTGCACATTCTGTGCAGTCTGATCTTGATCTACACTGTCCACAAAAGCACCTGGTGTTGTCTGTGGTATGGAAAGAGTTAAAGCACCTTTAAAAATTAATCACAAAAAACGCAATAGAGAATACAAAAACTCTGATAAGTTTTCTTACCATATCCCATACATAATTGGCCAGCCAGTACATAACTGGGTTCAGGCCACTCACAAACTGTAGATGTTTGGCTTTAGTTGAGCGCTCATATACAAGGAAGACAACAAAACTGGCAGGCACAAAGGACATTGCCACAATAATAAATATAGCAATCAGCACATCAGCACCTTGTAATCTAGTAAAATAAATATTTATTTAATTCTTTACAAAGGACAAAATTTTAGACTTGTCCAAATCAAAAGCATTTGCAGAAGACTAATTAAAAGTGAATATAAATTGAACTTTGTTTTTCATTGGGAAGAAAACATTGTGGGAAAAGGAGAAATGCTGGTTACCAAGATTTCAGACAATACTTGTACATAATTTTTGGTATAGATATCTTTAATCAAATATAATGAACCTAAAAATAACCAATCACTGCATAAGCCCCTTTTCAAAACAATCAAACACTTGCAGAAATTTCATGAGGGGCAAATATTTGAAAGAAAGGAAATGCCATTTTTCAAAAGTATGGAAGGGCCGTGGAAGAAGGATCACTGCTTGTAACAAGCAATCAGTCCTTGTTTCACTATAAGCTGAACACTGAAGTGGCACAAAAAATTGCATTGTACAGTAACAGATTAAATACTACCCAAAGAATTCGTAATCTGAATAATGCTGTTACTGTGAAAATTCTTATGTTCATTAAGTAACAGGAATATCTCCCCAAAATAAAACATGTTCCTACTTTCCTTCAAATTAATATCATTTCGATAAGTAATGATTTTGATAAAAAAAGTTTAAAAATAGTACTTGAAAAGATATTATTTTCCCTATAAGATATATTGTATTCCTTCAAAAACTAAAAACAACAAGACAGCTGCAATTTATAGCAATATAAATGCACAATAAAGCTAACTGATTAAGTAGAATTGTTTCTAATACAAGAAAGTGAGAAAAATTGAAACACACCACATTTTAACTAAAATCAATAGATTCAAGATTGCCATTTAAACTTACATGTAATCCATATTTAGAATATTGTTCGTTTGATTCATTGGATGATTGATCAGTGTTATTCCTGAAAAGAGAGTAATGAATATTATAAAAACATGGCATGTCTTACCACACAAAACACTTTGCCAACATCAGAGAACTTTGCTCCTTTACAGCAAGTTTTGAGCAAGTTTTTAAACCGTTTCATCTTCATATTATGAAACTATGATCATTCTTGTATCTTCATGCCAAATGTTGCCCTTGACGCCTGCAAGGTTGCACAGATTATGACAGATAGAAAATGCATTTCATTTTTTGAAGGCAATCACTGTTGTCGTTTCCACTTTTAAATGAGGACAAATCCCTTGAGTTTCTCTATCCATACACCATACATAACTGGTAGGTAATTTATCTATGTTTACAAAGCTGAGCCATTCTACCCACTTTCAAGTTTTAACAGCGTTTTTTCTCTCTGACTGTGAGGATGTATCATTAAAATTTTATGTTGTCTAGACCTACATGTATACAGACACAAGTTATTGCACTCTTTCAGTGGACAGTTCTTGATAAAAAAAAAATATGGTTAAAAGAAGCATGCATTTTTTACAAGTAACTGCTTGGCTGGAACACCTCACAAAATTATGGACAGCATGGATCAAACATCGAACCTCACAGTATATCCTAAGCATTTTTAGGACTGATCCTTTACTTGACAACGAAAATTCAGACTCCTCCATACAATAAGTATTTGCAGGAGATATATGTGGTTCAAATGATGAGACTTTTATCGCAAATGGCAGAAAACATGGTGGGAAAAGGAAAAAGGTTGGTACTAGCACATTTACTCTTTCCCACTGTGTTTTAAAAAAAACATCTTCTTCAGACATAAAAACCAGGGCCCAGTCTCAAAAAAAAACTTAAGTATCTTAGTTTGCTCAAGTCGGCAAACAGACTTATTTTTCTGCTTAAGTTAAATTCATTATTTGAGACACATTTCACTAACCTAAACATACATAAGTTAGGTGTTCAAATCATTGATTGACACAACCTTTAAGACTTAACTCAGCAAAATAATGAACTTAAGTCTGTAAATCGAGTTAAGTCCTTTTATCTTGCTGAGTTGAGTCTGAAACATTGAGTCAATTCAGGATTTAAGAACATGACTACAGCCTATTAATGTTAGTAAAATGTGTCTCAAATAAAGAACTTATTTTAAGTCGGAAAATGAGTCTCTCAGTGGCTTAAAGCAAAATAAGAGACTTCAGTTTTTTCGTGAAACCTGGCCCAGGGATGGTTTTGTTGTAACAATATGAGATCATTTTATCAACTGTTAAATGAGTAGATGTATATATTACTATTTCTTTCACTTACCAAATGCAGCTGGATGCCCTTTTGACTTGGGTAAATTGGCTCGTAGAATAGCATTGTTGAGTGTATTTAAATACACTGGCATTGAATGGTAACCTTTCTGATTATACCAAACCTATGTGACAACAGAAAAATATGGTTAATTCATACGTAACAGTTGAGAAAGCAAAACTATTGCTATTACCTTCAGTATAATTTATCTTTAAGGTTGCTCATTCTATGCAATAAGATTTTGTTCTACCCTTTCATCAGAAGATTTGTATCAACATTAAAGTTTGACAAAGTTCATTGAGAATTAACCCTTAGTATACGAATCACAACTGAACTTGCTTATTCTGTAGTTTATATTCTGTGCAGTCTGATCTTCCAACAATATGTCACAGTTTTCACCAAATCAAGTCTTTCAAATGTAATATTTGGATCTTTCTGACAAGCTGAAAATCGCCCTTTTATTTTATTTCTGTTTTCAGATGCTCAATACAACAGATAAAAGACAGGAAAAAACAAAGAAGAATAACAAAATCAAAAGTGTTTACAGGATACGCACCCATGTTGTCCCTCTGACAGCAAGATTTCTAAACAGTGTTGGACTGTCTTTTCCAAAATCTTCTGGCACTGATTCAGCTTCAGTTCCAAAACTGAAGGCACCATACCTGCAAGAATAGTTTCACTTATTGTTTATCTATTCTTAGAGGTTACTGATCCATTTTGAAAAATTGTTTATTACAATTCATTACAGTGCAATATGCATATGAGCCATGCTCTGTTAAAAGGAAGCTTAATGCATCTGCAAAGTATTGGTCCATGTTAGCCTGCACAGTCCAGGTAGGTCTACATAGATCAAAACTTTTCATTGGTCAATATTGTGCATGGCAATTGACCATCCTTCCTCAGATCCAGTTGTTTGTTAGACAAAACGGATGTTATGGATACATATTTTTTAATGACTTGCTTGGTTTACTGCATCTTGGGGATACAGAAAGCCTCCTTTTGCCAGAGCATGGCTCATATATTTGTGTGATAATGCCTGTAACTGCTTCTTTACAGGAAACAAATCTATAGATGTATATACATATGTAACATTCATGTTGATGTCATGTAAGACAAATTTCAATGTTCAAACCTACTTTGCATTATGAAGAACAATATCTATGCTTAAGCAGCTATCTTTTTCTACCATTTAAACCCAAGACATCTGAAAATTGTGTTTTGCATATCTATGTATCTAGTTTCATTACAATGACAAAAAATATGAGAGATGATTTTACAATAAAAAATCCTCTACCTATGTAATCTGTACTCATCAGTGGTATACATATAGAAATCTCCAATTTCATCTGTTTGTTGACTTGTTTTCTTGGAGGTTATGTCCTGTAGGATGTCTCTAGTGACCACCCGGAACTCTGGAGGATGAATAAAACCATCCTCCGAACATGCAAACCCTGTATTGTCCTCCTTACAAGTACAGTGGGGATAGTATCTGCCTGTTGGTACATTGTCTGCAAGCACAAGTCAGCTGACATATTACCTTTTTCACACATAAAAAAAAAGGGGGAGCACCATAAGCAGGTGACAACACTGGCTGCAGTTGCTCGATTTTCAGTGAAAATTCAAAGTCGAAGAAGGAGCATAGCTGTGTAACAAATATTTTGATGGTTACCTGCCCTTGTTGTATGGGTTCCTCTTCTGATATTTAACAACTAGTCCAAGTTTGAAGTAGATATCTTTCAGTAATAAGAGAGATGTAAAGATGGGTTGCGTGGTAATGGGTTGAACACCAAACAAAATACCACTTACAAGGAGGTCTTGTGTTATCGGAATCTTCCTCCGGCACATTTGGTATTACGTCTGCAGCTGGAACATAATTTTCCAAGTGAATCCCAGGCACAAACACCCTCTGGCAGCCATCTTCATAATACTTAGACAACAGTTGTAGCGTATTATGGGAAACATTGAAATTTTTAAAAATATCTACATCTAATGTACTGTTGCAAGCCGACTTCAGGACACAGGTAGCTCCAACTCCTGAAAGTATAAAGATGACAAGTTTGCTGCAGGTATTTTCTTGTTTTACCACATTTCATTAGTTTTAAAGGAAAAGTTGACATATCAATATCTTTTTTTTTTAGTTATTTCATTGAATACTTTACCTGTCACATTATGAATTTGTCTGCTTCAAGTTTGTTCTTGGAAGTATTAACTTTTTACCACAAGACAAAAATGTAGACTTGCTCAAATTGAAAGCATTTGCAGGGCAATTCAAATGTGCCTGAAATGATGGAACTGGTCTTTAAAGTGGTAGATAATATTGTGGGAAAAGGAGAAAATGCTGTTAAGCAGCATTTTCTCCTTTTCCAATAATGTTTTCAAAGGCTTCTTCCTCAGGACTGTTAAAACTCGGGGTGTATGAAAAGAGTTAAACAAAATAATAGCCATGCAGGCTATGTAATGACATACATAATTACAAAAATGTCTTTTTTTGGATGATATGGAAAACATTGTAAAAGAAGAAGTAATTGCTTGTAACAAGGCATAGTTTGTTGCCCCCTAGTCTATGCCTCTGCATGAGCATCTTTACCAAACAATCCTTACTTTAATGACCCTGAGTTAAAAGGCTTTTGAAATCAATGTGGAAAAAGGAGAGAATGCTGGTAACCACAATTTTCTCTTAATCCTACAATGTTTTCTAACCTTTCATAGACAATTCTCACCATTTCAGCCATATAAATTTTCGTATCTGCAAACACTTTCAACTTGGGCAAGTCTATAAATTGTTCATATCGTGTAAAGCTAAGCATTTATGGTATTCAGCAATTATTATCCTGAAAAATTCAAATCACTCACCTGATGGTAGATGGAATGTTCCAATCAAATCAGAAGGTCCCGCATCCAACAAATATTTCTCCGACCTGTTACTCACATACTCATTAGAGAATGGTATGTAGTTTCCAACAGGCTGTGTTAGATTGAAGTACTGGGAGGGACTTAACTCCAGTGGGGGAAGATCTTCATCTTTAGGGGCTGACAGGGCCACTGTCATGGCAACTGACACAAACAATGCTGGAAGAAGGATCTGCGAAAAGAGACCTTTCCAGTTCCTTGTGATGTAATGGAATCGTTTCACAATGACAGCTCTGAAGTGGTTCAAAAGTAATAGTTTACTGGACAATGTGTGAGATCCTTTTCCACTTAGCAGCTCCAAGTTCTTTCTGTCAACTGTGGGAAAAGATAAGATAAAAACATGTAATGATGTTTAAGTTCAAGATGGTCAACATTTCATCAATTTTAAGGACCCTGATAGAAGAGCTTTTGAAAACATTGTTGGAAATGGATTTTTTAGTTATACAAAAAAAAGAACTGCTTCTTACTCCCTTTTATCTAACTTTCTTACAACTATACGTAGGTCATCGAGTGCCATAGAAGCTGTTCTTATCCAGCTTATTTTATCAAACTACAAACACCCAAACCATCTCGTTTGTCCTGTCTAACAAAACTTAAGCAATGTGAAAGCTGTTCCAGTTAAATCTATCAACTCCATCCAGAAAACAACTTTGCAGCTGGACACTTTCTAACATTGAAAAAACTGAATGATAAACACTATTTGAGGACTACTAGGTGTCAGAGAAAAAATTGTACCAAAAGGCAAATTTCTTCTTATAAGCATTTCCTTTAGCCACAATTTTTTTCAAAAGTGGTTTGCGACATGACCAAAAAAATAAGGTATCATCTGCACATATTTCAGTAACTTATAACCAGACAAAATTTTTTGACTTGTCCTTATTTAAGGCATTTGCAGATGACATACAGTGGAACCCCATTAAAACGAACTTCGCTAAAACGCTGACCCTATTATAACAAGGGTGTCCTATGGCTCCCAAAATTTCAGGGGGTTGACCATTTTCGAGTCTGATCCGAATCCACCATTCCGCTGATACGAGTCCCCAATGTAAAAACATAACCACCTATAGACTAGATACTGGAACAGAATCGATACCGTGCACATAATGTGACAATTTTTCACACCTTTACCTTGTTGATTACTTCAATCACCTACGGCTCTGCCCAATTGCTCTGTTTGACAAATACACGCACAGTTGATAACAAAAGGACTTCAGCCCATAATTGTCTTCACATAAAATACACAATCTTACATTGGACAGTCTTAACATCAGTAAATTTCTGCATGTGGACCATTAATAGCGATATCGAATGTACCATAATTCGCCCATGTATTCGGACACCTTAAATGTTCAGACACGTTAAACTACTGTCAAAAATATTTTATGTCTAGTCCTAACTCCAGAGAGTCAAAATATTCAAGAATACTAAATACTGAAAATATATTTTCCAAAACATCTGACTTTTAATTTTTGGAAAATATTTCTGATAGGATGATCGGCTGCATAATGAAAGCACAATTGTACATCGTGTGTAAAACCGTAATGAGGATGAATCCTTGGAGAGCCGAGTCGACCAACAGTAATTCTCAGACATGAAATTCTCAGTCATGAAATTACACACACAAAAAAATGAAACATTGGGTTTATTTTGTAACAAAGGCCTCTTCACAGCGGACCAAGAAGATTACGATCACAGATCAGATAAGACATAGTCTGCAGTCTGATCTTGATCTACAGAGGCGACAACAGCAACTTTAGCCCTGAAAGATGCGTAAGGGTTCATTCTTTCGCGGCTTCTGGATGTTCTGTCAGCAGTTTCGTCATTTTTCACAACGTTTTTGAAAGGCATCTTCAGCAGAAGCATGAAAAGTTGGTCAAAAGAGGGAAATGGTTGAAGCCCTGTGTTGTCCCCATAATTACAAAAATAAAGCATTGTTGAATACAAAACCTTGTTTCTCTTATTCATCGGTAATTTTTCCATTTAAAGTATGCTTCAAGTTAGCATGTGCATTTTTTCTTTTTTATCTCGGTCACAACAAAATTTTCAGAAAATGGCCGAATGACTTTTTTTTCTGCCGACTACACAATATACATGTGACACGACTGGGGTGTTCTAGCAATAATCATTACGATACGCAAAAAGGCTGTATCCAATCATATAAGCAAGCGAGATACTGGCTTATTCAATGATCTTTTGTTTTGATTGGAGGTCAGCCCATAACCATGTGTAAATTCTTTGGGCGAAACAGTTGTAAGTGTGTACGACAAATGCTTACTGTACAACTCTCTCGCTTCGAATTATTGGCGCGTTTACGTCATACCCCTAATGCAAACTTCACTGCACACATTAATTTTGTGGATACATGACTGGTGTGAAATCTTTATGGACGGAAAGTTAAAATGTTTATGGTCGTATTTAATCGTTCACTGCCCATGGCAGGATGATGATTTTTTAACTCTTTACCAAACTACAAAATTTTAGACATGTCCGAATTCAGAGCATTTGCAGACGACAAAAAAAAACAAAAAAACGGGGAGCCAAATTTGAAATCCGTTCATGGTAGGGTAGAAACAATGTGGTGAAAGGAGAAAATGCTGGTTTCCAAAATTTTCTCCTCTTTTCCACATGCTTCTCAAAAGCTGTCTTTCTCAGGGTCTTGAAAGTATGGTAAAGGGTTAAAGTCTTTGCGGATGGTGTAGATAAACATCAGACTTCAAAGAATGTGCAGTCTGATCTTGGATCTATACCATCCGCAGCTGAACTATGACCCAAAGCTACTTATGCCTAAACAAGGTAAGAACATATTTCAGATCCGTTTATTTCAAGATTGACAACCCGTCCACACAAGATCTATATTACAAACAGTTTAGATCCCTCCACCGAAGTCTAATTTCTAGACCCCAACATACGTTTTCACTTTGACTTTCACCATGTCGGTCGGGTCTTGTCTCGTTTGGTTATTGAAAGAGATTTCGTTAGTCTAGTCGATTAGGGTTTGTTATGCAATCGTCAGCATGATTGAAAAACATGGTGGCGGCACCGTCTGGAATCCAACATGATAGCATTTATTTGATTTCTGAATGAACTAGGCTGTAATTCAGCTACACAGCGACTGAATAATTCTTATTAAACATGGTCCTAAAGGTAAACGAAGTTCTTTTAGGTACCTGTACCGGTGTTTAAATGACCAGTTTTGGCAATAGAACTAATTGGTAATTGTTTTAACAAAAAAAAAACTAAATTGTAAAATGCCCGATAAAAAAATGTTTCAACATAAATATGCATGTCTCTGTCTAAGTATTTGAACTAGATCTAGCTCCACCGCTACTATGTATAAATTTGCAAGACTTTGCCCTTATCATTTTAGACACACTCCCCAAATTTAAACTTATTATTTTGGCTACCCTGATTTGTTCAAAATATTGATTTCCATAAGAACCAGGAAATTACTATTTTATTTTAGTCTGAATATATTGGAGAATAACAGCAATTAATTGATGCTGTAGTTCTTGCAATAGTCGGCGGATGGGTCACGGGTAGTGTGTGTGTGGGGGGGGAGGGGGGTGTCAGTGTTATATACTTCACCCCGGATATAACGCTGTTGCAGATCGTGGCTCCCGGCGACAGCGTTATAGCGGGGTTCCACTGTAATAGACATGGGTCGAATAATAGGATATCTTTTGAAAGAGTAGATATATTGTTTGAAAAGGAAAAAGTTATACAATTTATTTTTCATCCTTCAATGGTGTTTTCAAAAACTTTATTCCTCAAGATCATTTCAACAAGGGATTGTCTGTAAATGGGTTTAATCCAAAGAAAGATATCAAACCTTCTTCTTCCATTTTTGCAGTGTTCTCTGCTTGATGATTTGCAGAATTTTCAGAAAAATGACCCATTTCTAGCACATTATGTCCAGTTTGGGTGTCACATGTATTTCTAATTTCAGGTACTGTGGCTTCATTTTCATTGGTTGCTTGCTCTGAATTCTCTGATTGGCCCCCTGCTGCTTCATCTAATAGTTCAGCCAATGGCAAGGAAGATGATACTGACTGGGACTCTTCAGGTTTTACTTCAAGATTTTCTAATGGTTTAGGTTCCTCTTCTAAAACAAGATAAAAGGAGAACGAAAAAACATGAATATAGTTTTGTGATAAGCAGCTTTTTGGAAATTTTGACTGATTTAAAACAGCAGTTGTTTTGGCGATTCACGCAAGCATCATTACCACATGACAAAATATTAGACTGGTCCAAGTTTAAAGCCTATGCAGAGGAAAATAAAATGTGGCTAAAGTGATGACGTTTTTTGAGAAATAGCAATAAAACATTGCAGGAAATGGAGAATATGCTGGTTACCACATTTTTTTTGGTTGTCTGCAAGTGATTTGAGTTTGGACAAGTCCCAAATTGAGTTGTTTGGTAAAGGACTAAGTGATAATAGGTTTCAGATTAACCTATACCATATTTTTTGCCATACCTTTACCAAAACAGTACTAGTATTTCTTTTTAAATCTTTATTAACTGTAAGTAGTTTACGGTAGATCTCAAGTCAGCCTGTCCAGAAATAGGTGGAATGAAAAACATGAGCACCGCATGCAGGTGCCAACGCTTGGCTGTGGTTCTTTGATTGTCAAAAAGGTGCATGACTGTGTCAAAAATACTTTGATGGTTACCTGCCCTTATCAAATAGGTTTCCCTTTTGATACTTAACTTGTCCAAGTTTAAAGCACTTTATCTTCAGTAATAACAAAGATGTTATAAAATGTCAAAGTTATTGCATGATGCAGATGACGCTATGGCTACAACCATACCTCAACATTTTCTTTGAAAACAGCCAAGCTAAAAAGACAATTATCAACAATATGATGTGTTTTATACCTGCAGTTTCTTTAGATGCAGTTTCTGTGACTTGAAGGAAAACTTCTTCCAAAGTGCTGTCAGCCACACCATGACTACTGATGTGCAGTTCCTCGTGTCCAGCTTCTATGGCCTTAAATAACAGACAGTTAACCAATTACGTTTTACTGTAGTGATTGTTATTTCAAAAACTTACTGAGGTCTCATGTCATCTATAGATCTGCAAAGCTTAAAAATTTGCACAAGGATTCTAACAGCCAGGGAATCATTTGGAACCAAACTTTATGTTTTTCAATAGATCAGATCTGCTTTTACAGTAATAGGGTCTAAATATTTTTCCTTCCTAAACTATTTTCCACCTAATCCTGAGTTTAAAAGACCCTGTGGATACAGGCTTTTGAAACCATAGCGGGAAAATGGCTAGTAACCAGCATTTTCACCTTTTCCCACGATTTTTTCTTCCCTTTTAGTCAAATTTTATCAAGCCACATGTCATTTATTATCTGCAACAGCAATGAATCTAGACAAGTCTATGATTTTGCCTTCTGATAAAGTTAAGCTGTCTCTAAAAAACGGTTCGGAAGTGACAACATTGTGCCATTATATCAATCTTATCTCTTTACCACATGACCAAATTTAAGATTTGTCAAAATTGATTGCATGCAATGTCTTTAGGAAAACATTATGGAAAAAGGAGAAAATGCTGCTTAACAGCATTTTCTCATTTTTCCCAAAATCTTTTCAAAAGCCCTTTTCCTTCAGGCTGTTAAAAGTGGGGATTGTGTGGTAAATGGATTGATATGGACAAATGAAACTATTTTCTACTAGAATCATCCTTTGACACCCCCACCTATACAGTTTTAATTGAAAATTGAAAAAATGACTATTTAAGACAAACCTGGAAAAGTTTTTCAAAATTTCCTTTCTTTGCCTCTTCATATGGAAGTATATAATGAAGCTCTCGTCTGCTCTCTGATTTCAGATAGGCTGTTAGCACATGCTTCTGTATGAACTCTGTGACCTTGGGCTCTTCACACACGGAGGTAAAGGCACCATGGGTATTCTCAGCACCATGGGAATTCTCTGTTGTGTCAATGTCATCCAAAGATCGAATATCTGTAACAAATTGCAGCTTAAATTTAGATGGAGGCTAAAGATGTTTTTTTTTTTTTTTATCAAAAATACAATGCAATACAAAAGAAAATTATTGATACAAATACAATAGTTTCTGTTGTCTTGCATGGTTTTGACCAAGTTGGAATCAACACACAGCATGAAAATCCGAAAATGCTTAAAATATTTTTCTAAGGTTCATTCACAGTAAGTTCTGATGAGTTTCAAAGCTTGTGCATGACACAAGATGATTAGAGTGGCTTCAATATTAATATTCATAGGGGTTTGCTAACTTCAAGCATAACTCCATTTGGAAAAATTTTTTGCTCTTAAAGTAATTTCTCCTGTTGCAACAATATTTTCATAATGATTCAATATGAGAGCTTAACTTGAGCTGATTACCCTAATTTTACTAAATCATGTTCTTGTCATCTACTATGATCTGACCACCTTGTGATTCAAACTATAGAAATGATACCTTGGAGATCTTTGTAACTTTTTTACCAAACATCAAAACTTTCGAAAAGTTCAAACTGACATCTCCATATGGCAAAGTATATGTGGCTCAAATGATGAGTTTGACTTGGAACCAATTGAAAGCCTTTGAAGACAACAAATTAAACATTGTTCAAAACATTTCAAAGGATGGAAAGCACTGCGGCAAAAAGAGAAAATGCTGGTTACCAGCATTTCCTCCTTTCCCATAATGTTTTCAAATGCTGTCTTCTTCACAGTGGTTAAAAATTGGGACTGTGGGGTAAAGAGTTAACTGACCTTCTTCCTTTTCCTTTTTCACCAGGTACAAATGGTAACCCTCACAGAATGTGTTCTTTAAAAACAGTGGGCTACCACAGCACTTCAGCTCTCCATTAGAAATAATTGCAATTCTGTCTCCAAGCAAGTCAGCCTCATCCATATGATGTGTAGACAGTAAAATTGTCCGACCATGTTTATATTTAATTAAGAGATCCCAAATGGCTCTACGGGCATATGGGTCTACACCTGCTGTTGGTTCATCTAGAATAACTGTTCTTGATCCACCCACAAACGCTATGGCAACAGATAACTTCCTCTGCATTCCACCAGACAAACAGTCAACACGACTTTTCCTTTTCTTGGGAAGGCCTAAGTCTTCAAACATCCTGCAGTGTAAAATAAAATAACTTTCAAATTCAGTAGCTATCAAATACAGTGGCTATCAAATACAGTAGCTATCAAATACAGTAGCTATCAAATACAGCAGCTATCAACTCTTATAGTTTCAAATGTATCACCATAAGCTCCAATATCTATTTTTTAAGAATTGCAGTCACTGACTATCATCATCTGTTAACTCTTTACCAAACAACGTAATTTTGGACAGGACCAAATTGAAAGCATTTGCAGATGACAAATTAAATGTAGCTTAGATAATGATCTCTATCTTTGATGGGGTAGAAAACATTGTGAGAAAAAGAGAAAATGCTGGTTGACAGCATTTTCTCCTTTTTCAACAATGTTTTCAAAAGCCTTCTTTTACTCAGTCATTAAAACTTGGCATTGTGTGGTAAAGAGTTAAACTTTAAACTTGCTCTATAAATGAAATGTGTGGAAAAGATATTGTAAACGAGAGACTACTTTTGCAAGAATATCTTACAAAGTATTAATTGCATTAACAAATAAAAATTAAATCTAACGTAAAACGCCTAATGATTTCAGTATCAGACCTTTTTTCTGTCAAATCTTCACAATTATGACATATAAATGAACCATGCTCTGGCAAAAGGGGGCTTAATGCATCTCCGTGATCCATGGCACCAAGCAAGCCATCACATACTTATGGATCAATAATGCCCAATTTTTTTTTAACAATCAACTTATTCATGAGGTAGACTGGTCATTGGACATACAGAAAATTGACCAATAGCGAAAGGTTTCGGCCCAGGTCAGCCTGCGCGGAGTGGGCAGGCTGACTTAGGTTGATACTTTTCACAGATGCATTAAGCCCCCTTTTGTCATAGTATGGCTCAAATATTATGAGAAGTTCATTAACAAATGAGCCCTGTGAAGACTGGGTTTAATGCATCTGTAACTAGAGGCGCTTGAGCGCCTGTATCGCTCCACAGGCCTGATATTTCTATAATGGCGAAAGGAAGTTTTTAACAATTATCATTCAATCCTGCATTTTAGCTCACTGAAGAAACAATTTGGTAGACAACCACCATAGGAACTTACCTGCAAAACAACAATGAAATCCAATGAATAGTTTTAGAGAAGAAATTTTTCAAAGATTTTACTTTATACCATAAAAGGAAAATGAGTCTCCCATAAAAGCCATGTTTTTTGACAGATCATTTTTTTTTTTTTAAGGAATTCTGTAAACCTGTATCTAAGGAACATTCCCGCAAAATAATAATGCTATCCAAATAGCGGTTTCGGAGGAGAAGATTTTTAAAGGTTTTTTACTTTGGTTGCCATGGCAACCAGAATTCTTCATGGAACACAATTATTTGAAGGAATTTGAAAGAGGACCACCATAGGAACATTCCTGTGAAATTTGGTAAAAATCCAGTCAATAGTTTCTGAGGAGAAGTTTTTTAAAGAAAAAGTTTACGGACGCACGCACGGACGAACGGACGAACAAACGGACGGACGGACAGACGGACGGACGCACGACGGACACAACGCCATGACAATAGCTCGCTGGCCTTTGGCCAGTGGAGCTAAAAAGTACTGATCCATGTCAGCCTGCGCAGTTTGCAAAACTTTTTAATTTTTGTTCATTTTCTGCATTTCTAGGGACTATTCTACCTCAGGATTCAGCTAGCTGTTTGACAAAATGAATTTTATTGGTCCATGATTATGTGATGACCTGCTTGTTATAATGTTATCATGGAGATGCTTCAAACTCCCTTTTTGCCAGAGCATGGCTAAAATATTTTCCAACAAACTATGACAAAAAAAGTGATGTTTTTTAACCATCCATCAAAAATTCTATCTTAACAAAATGAACTACTTAACCCTTTACCACACAATCCTGAGTTTTAGCGACCTTGGGGGATGAAGCCTTTTGAAAACATTGTGGGAAAAAGAGAAAATGCTGGTAACCAGCATTTTCTCCTTTTCCCACAATCTTTTCTACCCTATCAAAGACAGAAATCATCATCTGACCTACTTTCAATTTGTTATCTGCAAAATGCTTTCAATATGGGCCAGTCTAAAATTTTGTCGTTTGGTAAAGAGTTAAAACAAATCACTGTCAAGGGCAGTGTTACACTTACGTATCCATTTCCGTGTTGATATCCGAGGTTTTCATGCCCTTCAGTCTGGCATAAAACCAGAGATGCTCCTCCACTGTTAGTTTATCAAAGAGGACATTATGTTGTGGACACATTCCAAGGCCTTGTCTAATCACCTCCATGTCAGTTCTGATATCATGTCCATATACAGTGGCAGAGCCAGCCGTGGGAGGGAACAGACCCGTTAAAATTGACCTACAAGTTCATAAAATGACAAAAGATAGAAACACATCAAAAAGTCATTGCATTTTAAAAAATGAAGTACTACTATTTTATGAATGAGGTTATCATTAATTCAATACAAAAAAGCATATTTAACCCTTTACCACACAATCCCCAGTTTTAGCAACCCTGTAGAAAAAGGCTATTTTTTCTCCTTTTCTAGTGTTTTCTACCCTTTCGGAGAAACAAGAGGGCCATGATGGCCCTGTATTGCTCCACTAACTTTTTAACCCTTTACCACACAAATCGAAGTGTTAATGACCCTGAAAGAGAAGGCTTTCAAAAACATCGTGAGAAAAGGACAACATGTTGTCAGCCAGTATTTTCTCCTTTTCCCACAAGGTTTCCTAACCTATCAAAGACAGAAATAGTCATTTAAGCTACATTCAATTTGTCTTTTTGCAATGGCTTTAAACTTGGTACAGTAAAAAAAAATTGTCATTTCTTAAAGAGTAAAATTAACATATCATGCGCTTAATTGGCATTGACAGAGACATACAGCATAAAAAGTCTGTATGGTAATAAACTTACTTTGAAAACATAACCTCCTCCCTGCCTGCCAAAGAAAAACAGTCATATCTTTTTAAATGCAAAGATAATGTCAGTGAATACAAGCAGGTTTATTCATTAGCATAAAAGGTAAAGTTCTGAAAAAATTTGAGTGATAGAAATCTTACTTTAAATTAAACATTCCATTCATGTGAGCATAACCATTAGAATCAAAATAAATCACTCTCCCTTAAAACAGAACATTTCCTCTCCAAAAAACTTGAATACCAAACTCCAATAATGTATAAGTGCAGTTTGATAATCAAGGGAGGTAAATAGTAACAAACTTTATCTTGTATAACAGGAGTTATTTCCCTTGATTACTATTTTAAATTTCAGTCACTATATAAGCCCATGTTAAACTTGTGATCTCCGGGGCAGAGCCAATTTCGTCCCCAGGGCTATAATATGAAGGAATTTGATAGAGGTCCATTAGATAAAGCTACATGCCAAATTTGGTAGCCCTGGGCCTTATGGTTTCAGACAAGAAGATTTTCAAAGATGTTCAAATTTTTTCAGTTTTGTTGCCATGGCAACCAGAGTTTTTGAAGGAATCAAATTCTTTCAAGAATTTCTAAAGAGGACCATGGCAGGATCATTTCTGTGAAGTTTCATCAAATTTGGATGTGTAGTTTCAGACAAGAAGTAGTTTAAAAAAAAAGTTAACGGACGGACGGACAGACGGCAGACGGACACCGGGCCATGACATAAGCCTGCTGGCCTTTGGCCAGTGGAGCTAAAAAACCGAATCATTTGAGCCACATTTAACTTAAGCTGTGGTCACACCTTACATAGTTGACCGCAGTGAGGAATGACCGTAGATGGCTGTAGTTGAATGTATTAAACGTAGTTGAACATAGTTACACATAGATAACCATAGTTCAACGTACTAGTGAACATAGTTTGAACTTATGATTTGCCCGTAGTAAGCGCAAAATTTTTGGACATGTTGAAATTTTTTTACCGTAAACTACGATCTTGTGACCCTACTGTGACCATAGTTTGAATGTAGTTGACTGTAGTTAACCATAATTGACCTACTTAACCGTAGTGTGTCTAATAAGTTCAACTACAGCCAACTACGGTTATTCCCCACTATGGTCAACTATGTAAGATGTGACAGCAGTTAAAGTACAATGACTGCAGCTTACCTGTACTGAGCAGGTACAACCACATTTTACCGTAGCTTAACTCAATTGACCATAATTTACCGTGGTTGTGCATACTTAGGACATAGTTCATACGCAGTTTGACATAGTTAATCGTAGAAAGACATGGTAATAATCTAGTTTACCCTAGCCACTTTGCACACAGTTGAATATAGTTAACCGTACTTACCTGTAGTTCAACCTACCTTAGACATTCTATGTTTCCCCTTTTTGCCAATTTTGAACCTACTTCGACCATACTTCAACCTAGTTGACTGTAGTAATACTACGACAGACTACGTTTGAAATGAGCTACAGACAGACTACGTGCATGACTGTAAATGTGACCATGCCTTTAAAGTCTGCAGTTGCTTTTAACATGGACCAGTCTTAAATTTTGTCAAGTGTTAAAGAGATATGCTCCACAGACAATTTGAATTTTATTTGTCACACTGACATATAGCTCTACATTCACCTAGCAAGGCATCAGTATCACATGTACATTTATAGACACTGATACTGAAATCTGTAAAAATGTGACCCGTCACGCAAAAAGGGACCATCTGGGAACTGTGAAAAATGTCAACCCTGGTCAGACTGCGCGAATTGCGCAGTCTGACCAGGGTCGACACTTTTCACTTTTATGATATTTTCTGTATGAAAAGTGGTCATTCTACCTTGTTAGTTACACAATCATTTTTGAACTATCAACATAAATTGACCTGCACTATCGTTGATCTGTTTTCATCTAATTGATGTACGGAATTCCCAGATGGTCCCTTTTTGCGTGACGGGTCACAAATATTTGAGCTATGTTTCTGCAAAAAGGGGTTCAATGCATCTCTGTGATGCATTATACCAAGCCACTGATTATATAATTAAGAAATAATCTTCTTTCTATTGTGGTTTATCGTTCAGTAAACCACGGTTGTGAGTTATGAGGCACAATAAATAATCCACGAGGGCGATAGCCCGAGTGGGGTATTCATTGCGCCTCATAACTCATAGTGTGGTTTATTGAACGATAAACCACGATAGAAAGAAGATTATTTCGATTCTAACATGACCAACTCCTATTTAAAGGAAAACAAGTTCATACTTAGAGTAAAAATGCGGATGCAAATTATATTCCATTGAATAACTTACAAGTTTACTTACTTTATACAGAATGACATCACTCTATATACAATGACGTCACTCTACATAGAATAACATACATTTTACCACACTTTCGTTGCGCTGTGTCTATAGAGCCGAATTCACATGTCATGTTAGAATTGTGGTTCCATGAAATCCCTTTTGTCTAACAACCAATTGAATCATTAGTTAGATCATCCTTTGGCATGCAGAAAATTTAAAGATAGCAAAAAGTTTTGGCTCATGTCAGCCTGCGCTCACTGCGCAGGCTGACATAGTTCGATACTTTTTGCAGATGCATTAATCCCCTATTTCATGACTCAAATATTGTCTTACATGGTAGTTGTTTTTCCTGCACCATTATGTCCTAGAAAAGATGTTATCTGTTCCTCGTAGAGATTCAAACTCAGATTCTTCACTGCCAGTTTCTTGCCTGTCTTGTACACTTTAGTCAAGTTGTCTATACAAACACCTCTTGCTAAATGGCTTGGTTCTGCTTCAAAGTTAGAGGCATACTCTGTAATATACGCATTCTTTACTGAACCATTGGATAGATTGCTGCTATTAGACAAAAGTAAACATAAACAAGAGAACCACTCTGCAACATACATATTCTATACTCAACCATTTGATAGACTGCTGCTATCAGACAAAGGTAAACATAAATAAGAGAACCACATGCGGGTGTCAACACTCGGCTGCGGTTGCTTGATTTTCAGTGAAAATTCCAAGTTGAATAAGGGGCATAACTGTGTCAAACATGCTTTGATGGTTACCTGCCACTGTTGGATAGGTTCCCCTTTTCATACTTAACAACTTGTCCACACTTGAAGTAAATACCTTCAGTAATAAGCGAGATATTGTAAAATGACAAACTTTTTGCTTGACGCAGATGACCACGACGACAGGGCTGCTGCAATGACTCAATGATTTCTTCGAAAACAGCCGAGCTAAAAATCATGATCAATCAGTATAGCTGTGAAAAGAGCTTCCACAATTTTTTCCAGCTCAATCAAATATCAAAGCATTTTTACATTAGTAAATCTTGCTTGATTTCAAGGGTTGTGTTTATCTTAATTCTGGCCACTGGTTCCTTCCCTCTCACAGGGGTTTTAACTCTTTACCACTCAATCCCAAGTTTTCTAGACCCTGACAGAAAAGACTTTTGAAAACATTGTGGGAGAAGGAGAAAATGCTGGTAACCAGCATTTTCTCCTTTTTCCCACAATGTTTTCTTGAACTTTAAGAGACAAATTCCATTATTTGAGACATACTAATTTTTAATTTGTTGCCCAAAAATGCTTTCAATTAGGACAAGTCAAATTTTGTGGCTTGGTAAAAGGTTAAGGAATTAACTATTTAAATGCAGCTTACTTTCAGCCATAAGGCAACTAGTGACAAAAAAGGACCAAAAAGAGAAGCACAAAGCATTAAACAGAAAAAACAGTGCCTTTTAGGATGATAAAGAAATATTGTCAAAATTGATGCATTCCTGAATTATAAAGGGAAATTCATCTAGACCTACCAGGGTCCCTAGACATGGCACAAGCTTGATCCTCTTCCATGATAGAGAAACCATTGTTCCTTCTACAGATATCTAACAGACTGGTGCAGTCACTCTCATGGGTTTTATGCTGTCCACCACACCAATAGGTCTTGGTAAATGGGAAATACCATGGCTTGGGTAGACCATAGGAACCTGTTATAAAACAAGAAGCTTTAAGGGTCAAGTCATTTGTATTGACTCACTACCCCCTTCACACAGCTTCCTTGTCTTGCAATATACCACTTGAATCCTTTTGTTTTGAAACTCAGACAGCAGTTCAACACATAGGGTATGGTACATGGACATAAAAAGCCACTGTAAAATCGGAAATCTTAGCAATTTTCGCATATTGATAAAAATCACAAAGATATCAGCCACCGTAAATTTAAGCCACATTAAGGTAAATTTTACCTAGACACTACATCAACTGGGACTCTGGTCAACATCAAAGGATGCATTTTTTCATCAAAGTCCACCAGAAAATCAGTCCAGTAGCAGTTAATACTGTCAATTGAACACATTTCACCGCAGTAAAAACGGAGATTTATTAAATTGAATGAAAAGTCAGTTTGACAGTCCATAAATAAAAACATTAATAAGGTTGGTATAACATCCACTTTATCAGTACAGCATGTTTTGAAGACACAAACAGAAACATAAATCTCACCTGGGAAGACATTTTCAATATACCAGGCTATGATAGCATAGATAAATGCATCAAATATCATCATCAAAATGACCATTAACAAGTTGAACTGATCGTCCTCTACTGGAGAGATGTAAATGTTGTACCACTGTACACCCACTCCCTCTTCCTCGTAAAATGCAAAATACTTCCCTCCAAGTCCAAACGCAGTTGTAGAGAAAAGTGACTGTAATGAGACAAAAGGGTACTTTTAGCAAGCATTGAAATTATTTAACACCAGTTATTGGAGTTGAAACAGAAGAAAATAGCTACAAAGCTGTCAACATGTTGAAACTGTAGCAAAAGAGATGCTGTAAAAAATTTCTTATTTTACACCAAAAAAACACTTTCATTGCCATTAGACTCACCCTTCAAGAAATTAAGGCCAGTATAAAGGCATATACACCTTTTGAAGTATTCTGTTGTCAACTGATTTGACAATAATTTTAGAATAAGAGAATTACAAACTTATAAAAAGCATTAACCCTTTACCACAGAGTACAAGTTTCGAGGAACAAGTTTTTTGAAAACATGGTTGGAAAATGAAGAAAATGCTGGTACATGTAATCAGCATTTCTTCTTTTCCCACATGTTTTCTACCCCTTCATAGACAATTTCCACCATTTAAGGCACTTTTAATTTGTCATCTGCAAGTGTTAATAATTTAGAGAATTCCAAACTTTTGACATTTGGTAAAGAGTAGAATAAACAAAAATAATTGCACAAAGAAGGTCTTTACCACAAGTGTCTTCAGCACAGAAGAAATACTGTCCCCTGCCACATCTTCTTTAATTGCAACATACATATAGGGTACATAGGTCAGAAAATATACAATACCAGCACAGGCTGCAGCAACCTTGGCCTTGGAATATAGTGTGCTGATCAGGAAACTGCAAAATATATCAAATGCAAGTGAACTTTTATCACAGCTGCCTCTAGAAATAACAAGAGCACCACATGTGGGTGCCAACACTCGGCTGTAGTTGCTTCATTTTCAGAGAAAACTTTGAGCCCAAAAAGGGACATAACTCTGTCAAAATACTTTAATGGTTACATACCCTTGTTGTATGAATTCTCCTTTTGATACTTAACAAATTGTCCAAATCTGAAGTACATATCTTTAGTAGTAACAGAGATATTATAAAATGGCAAAGTTTTTGTATGACGCCAACACAGATGATAACAGGTCTATGATAATGACTTGACATTTTCTTAAAAAACAGCCTTGCAAATAAGTCTAATTCAGTGAGGTACACAAGAAATTAACAAAACTAAATTCTTCACAAAATTTTACAGAAATTGCATGTTACAGATTATATTAAGAAATTACTGTTGTTGAAATCTAAAAAAAAATCTGTGTACATAATTGCATTAACTCTTTACCACACAACAAAGTTTTAGACCTGTCCGAGTTCAAAACATTTGCAGAAGATAAGATAATGACTCCAAAATTGAAATTTATTATTGAAAGGGTAGAAAAATTACACAACAAAGATCTTACCTTTTTCAGTCTCATCTTGGATCAACAAAATTATGTGTAATATTTTGCAGTTTTTTTATTCCCAAAAAGGACATTCAATAAGAACAGTAACTGTTGTACTCTTTCTATTGCAGACTGAAAGGAAATATTTCATCTATTAACCCTTTACCAAACAACCACAGGTTTTCACAACCCTGGGAAAGAAGCCTTCTAAAAACATTGTGGGAATGGGAAAAAATGCTGGTAACCAGCATTTTCTCCTTTTCCCTCAACGTTTTCTACCCTTATCTAAACAAATTTCAATTTTTAAGTCACATTAATTTTTTCGTCTGCAAATGCTTCCAATTTGGACAAGTCTAAAATTATGTCGTTTGGTAAAGAGTTAAGCACTCCTAGGTGTAACTGACACAAACCAGAATGATATGGTTGCTATGGCAAACACCTCCAATGTTGTAAACACAATCAGTGGATTACTGTGAGAGAGCACACGCCCATATTTCAACATGGCAGTGAGGACACCCATCGTGACAGAGAACTGTATAAACGTGGTGATAAACCAGGCCAACCAGTGAACAGCATTACTCAATCCCATCATCTTCATGACCTGAAACAAAACAATGTGTCTACCAGTCTAATAGCGAGTCTTTGATTTTAAAATTGAACACAAAAAGCTTGATAATAAAGCCTTAACGTTAAAGCTTTCAAGTGGGGTAACAGACTCTTGAAAAATATGTGAATGGTTTGGGGATCCTCTGGATCCTTTGTGGCTAAGGGGCTGTGTCTATTAATAGAAAATCCTAGTTAAATCAACACGGCTAGCACAAGCCATTTAGGAGTGTCATGGGCAAAGCACTGCACAGCTCCAGCCTAGCAGTGGTAAAAGCATGATACACATGAAAAATGGTATTTCCATGACTAAAATATCTTTAAAAGTGGCATAAAACACCTTTTTCTGAAAGAAAAATATGTAACTCGTTTATGACAATGAAAAAATAAACAAATATCTCTGTACTGCGGAGTTGTGAATCATATGTATGTCAGTACATGTCAGTACACAAGTATACCTCTTTCAGTCTCTGTTCTTTTTCATAGACAATACTTTGTACAAGCATGGCGACAGAGTACACCCAGGATATCGTGAGACAGAGGGGCATCACATGTTCTATCATGAACACAAACCTACAAGTGATATAAAAAAAAAGACATAACTCAATACCTCCCGCAGACCATTTTTGGAATCCTGAGGCAGATCATTTTTGAAAACATTGTGGCTAAAGAAGAAATTGGTCATAGTCAGAAATTTCTACCTCTTTCAAAAAGTTTTTTTTTTTTTTTCATGTTGATTATTTTACATGTTTGTAAGATGTCTGCTGCTAATGTGCCTCAGGACAAACCAAGGTACCTTGTCATTGAAAACACAAACTACTAATGAAAATGTACTGATAAAAAATGTTGCAGTGAGACGAAACAAAAAAATACAAATACATTCTTTTTTTTCACTGACAAAGGAAATTTTAATTATCAAGGGGGTAAAAAACAGAACTACTGCTTTACTGAAGTGATACATGTAGTTTCTTACAAAGAATTAACCCTTTACCGCACAAAAGTTCTAACAACCCATAAGAGAGAAGGCTATTAAAAACATCGTGGGAAAAAGCGAAAATGCTGGTATCAGCATTTTCCCTTTTTCCCACAATGTTTTCTACCCTTTTAAAGACAAATCTCATCATTTGAGCCACATTACGCTTGTACATCTGTAACTGCACTCAATTTGGACAAAGCTAAAATTTTGTCCTTTAGTTCAGAGTTAGTACAGCTGGTTAAACTAGAGCTGTCACTGAATGTGACTTAATACCCCCGCCAGCGCTTTGACAGAAAAGAGTGTCAAGTTCAAGGGGAGATAATTCCTCAACCAGGAAGAGCTGACACTTGAAAATTGCGTCTTGCAAATCTTCAATATATGATCAGTATATGTGCAAAGTTTCAATACAATTGAAGGAAAACTGTAGGAGGAGTTCGCGACACAAAATTACTAGTATTTTGTACACAGACAGACACACGGACGGACAGACACTGGGACAGACAGGCTGATTCCAGTATACCCCTGAAAACATTCGTTTTGCGGGGGTATAAAAAAAAAAAGTTATATTTTACTACGAAATATTATAACTCTATACATACGGGGGTTGTTCGGAAAGTTCGTAGAATTTTGTTATATCTCTAGAATTGTTCATCAAATATACATGAAATTTGATATGCATGAAACGTGACTTATCCTAAAGCAATTTTTAAAAAAATAATAGAAAATCGAATACAGAAACCAGATATATGGGTTGTCATAGCAACGTCATCATGGGTACCCGGAGCAGTCCGTAAAATACCTATTTTTGGATTATGTCGTTGAAGAAATAAGCTTAATTCCCGTATGTTTGCTTAACGTCAAAAAAGCGCGGAAACATCAAGCGATAATTCGACAACGTTATGTCATTTCCTGAAAATTTCAAAACAATTCGTTGTTCCGAAACAAAATTATAGTGTTTTCATAATCTATCTGCGGAAGTTGTTACGGAAAAATCATGACGTCGAACTGTGGCGTTGAGTTGCGGAGTGTGGTGAAATTCTGTGTTGCACTTAATAAAACGCCAACAGAAACACTGTGAATGATAAAATCAACAGGAGCATATGATAAATGCAGTCCAGCTTTTGTCTTCAAATGGCATTTGCGTTTTAGGAGCGGAAGAGAATCTATTAATGACGATTCCAGGAGCGGTCAACCGGCAATCGTAACTTGTTCGATTAAGAAGTCGGTAAAGGATATGGTTCAGACCGACAGAAGAACCACCGTCAGAACTATTGCTAATGAACTCGGTGTTTTGTGCTCAACAGTACATGGTATACTAACTGAGGAACTTGGCATGTCGAAAGTGAGTGCTAGGTGGGTACCAAGATTACTCAAAGAAAATGAAAAGGAGTGCCGCATACACTGTTCACAGAAGTTTCTTCACCGCTACGAATCTGAAGGCGAGGATTTTCTTGATCGGATCATCATGACAGCTGAGACCTGGTTACATCAATTTGATCCAGAGACCAAAGCTATGTCTTCCGTTTGGAAAACCCCCAATTCACCTCCCCCCGAAGAAGGCACGTGTACAGAAAAGTGCGGGCAAACACATGTTCATCTTCATAGATCGGCACGGGATGATCTTACAGCACAGGGTACCAGATGGTCAGACTGTCACTGCCACATACTATTCTAAGGTAGGGGTTTTATTTTTGCGTGTTTTGGTTTAAAAATTGTATGCCTACATTTTTTATAATTAATAGGAAGCTAATGTTGCCTTGTTTAAACATGCATGATGAGGTTGTGCTTTGGTTGTTTTTCAGGTGCTTAGGCGAGATCTCGTTAATGCAGTTCGAAAGAAGCGCCCACACATGTCTCTGGACAGAATAATTCTACATCAGGATAATGCCCCGGGGCACAGAGCAGAATCTACACAGCTTGAGATTAGTTTACTTGGTTTTGAAGTATTGGATCATCCGCCATACAGTCCAGATTTGGCTCCTATGGATTTCCGGGTTTTTCCAGAGTTGAAGGCGAGTTTGCGTGGAAAGCAATTCGATTCAGCAGAAGAACTTACAAAACAGACTCAAATTGTTGTATCGTCACTAACTGAGGACTGGTACATTGAAACTTACAACAAATGGATGACCAGACATAAGAAATGCATAGATATTGCTGGTGACTATGTTGAGAAAGTGCGACGATTGCTTGATGTAAAAGACGCTTGATGATTACGCAACGTCATATTGACTTCGGCGTGCTCCGGGTACCTCTAACAGACTCATTTTAAATAGACATAATTTTCGTGTGATGTAGAGCATCGTTTTGGTTTTCATAGAACTTATAGAAGAGATGTTGAAGTTTAAGTAGGTATAAAATTCTTTGTTATACTGAGAATATTGTGTGATTTATAACAAAATTCTACGAACTTTCCAAACAACCCTCGTATCTGAAAATAAATCACCACTTACAATGCTGATTAATACCAAGCTGTAAAGAACAAACATTCTGATCTTAGATTCATATACTGGTAGTTCTCTACTTGATTTTTTAGATTGACAAAATATCTATATTTCCTTTCCTTCAAATGGTTTTTCTCTGACTTATCTATTAAAGTTTTGCATCAATTACAAGAAACAACCTGTACACTGATGATTGATACACCTACCTGTCATAGAGCCAGCATGGATATGGAAATCTGTGAAGATAGGAGCCTGGTTCTACAACATCTCGACCAACTTGTACACTAATGATAGCCCTCTCAATGATATCCTGTTGTGTATGTCAGAATTACATAGGAATTTCATTCTCTAATTACAGATTTCCTATATAACAGTATTTGTACTTAAAGTAACAATAAAGACCAAATGTAAACAAAGTGGATGTTTAAATGCATTTGAGTTCATATCATACCATTTAAAAGTACGGAAAGTATTGTGAAGATGACAATCTGTCATTGTATGGTCAGTCAAAGTGTTAGTAGCTGACAGAGAAATTAATTTCAAAACTGGGTTAAAACCTGCCAGGTAGCTGTGTCTTTTGTTTACTTTTTGCCTGATTTTAAAATTCTTTTTTCTGCCAGCAACTAACATATGGCCCAACCACACGATAACAGACTGTCATCTCCACAATATTTTCCATACTTTTAAATGATATGATTTAAATTTAAATGAGCCATGCTCTGTGAAAAGGGGGCTTAATGCATCTGCGAAAAGTATCGACCCATGTCAGCCTGCGCACTCCGCGCAGGCTGACCTGGGCCGAAACTTTTCGCTATGGGTCAATTTTCTGTATGTGAAAGGATCAGCGTACCTAATTATTAAGTCGGTTGTTAAAAAAAAAAAAAGTAGTTAATATGGATGCATACTAATGTGATGGCTTGCTTGAAATCACGCATCACGGAGATGCATTAAGCCCCCTTTTGCCAGAGTGAGGCTCAAATGTATTATGACACCTGCTTTGATATTTTATCCTTTACAGGGCCTTTAAGTGAAAAGTTTGCTTCTTTTACATTTTCTGTTTTCTTAATAGGCTTTCATAATATCTGTAAGTTAGAGATACATTCAAGTCATGCTCTTGTGACAGGAGGTTTAACTCTTTACCAAACGACAAAATTTTCGACTTGTCCAAATTGAAAGCATTTTCAGACGACAAAATAAACGTGACTCAAAAATTGGAACTTGACTTTAGAAGAGTAGAAAACATTGTGGGAAAAGGAGAAAATGCTGGTTACCAGCATTTTCTCCTTTTCCCACAATGTTTTCAGAAGGCTTCTTCCTCTGGTTTGTAAACACCAGGGATTGTTTGGTAAAGGGTTAATGCATCTGTGATGCATTACACCAAGTAAGTCGTCGCATAACTGTGGATCTGAAAAATCTAGTTTGTCTTACAACTGGCTGAATCCTGAGGTAGAAATTTTACAAAAAGCAGAAAGTTTCAACTAAGGGGTAGCCTGCATGGACTGTGCAGGCTGACCTGGGTCAATACTTTTAGCAGATGCATTAAATCCCCTTCTCACAGAGCATAGCTAATCTAGATGAACCGTGCTCTGTGAAAAGGGGGCTTAATGCATCTGCGAAAAGTATCGACCCAGGTCAGCCTGCGCAGGCTGACCTGGGCCGAAACTTTTCGCTATTAGTCGATTTTCTGCATGTCAAAGGATCAGTCTACCTCATGACTGAGTCATTTGTTAAAAAAATTGGCTATAATGGATCCATACTTATGTGATGACTTGCTGGGTATGATGCATCTTGGAAATACATTAAGCCCCCTTTTGCCAGAGCATGGCTCAGTTAATACATGTATATGTTATATATTTTAATGTATGGCCGCTGGCATTTTCTTTATATTTCTCTTGCAATCAATATAAAACACAATGACATTTAAGCCAATGAGGCAAATAAATACATTATACAACAATTCACCTGCAGTCTTTTATACATATAGTAAAAAGTGATTGCCCCTTGTCCAAAAATGATTGCGAGAACATGCAGTTTGATCTTTGATCTACACTGTCTGCTTTGCTTAAACATTTTGGACAAAAGCCACCATGAAATTGCTATTATTTTGGTCTTATTTCTAGACTGAAAATGTTTGCTGAGTTTATTCTACGTTCTAAGAGTAAATGTTTTTCAGGAAAAAAATGGAGGAAAATTTTGTTTGTCAGTAGCTTACCTGTACCCAAAGGAAACCAAAATTGTAATACATGTTATCTCCTGACCCTGGACCTGGGTACCAGTATCTGTCCCTCACTCTTTTGGTTGTCGGCGTAAAAGTTGCATTCTGTCTGATTTTGTAGCGTATGTGGGTAGGTATGGATTTATTTGCCTTCACATTCTCAAACACAACCCCTACATAAAGAACAGCCTTAATTAGTTAGTCTTGTCACATTTTCTATTGATATAGACATGAATATACATGATAACTGTCTGCTTTGGTGTATGATTGAAATTTCATTCAGTGAGTGAAAAGTGAAAGCAATCTTTTCATGAGTGGTGAAGCCATGGGTGAAATATGGCCTTTGCTTTTCACAAGATTAAAGGAATTTTAATCATACACTGAAACAAACAATCATCCTATTTCTCTTATGCTCTTCACTTTAACCTTTCTTTTTATGCCTAATTTTTGCTCATTGTGAAAAATATTTGCATTTTTTAAGTGAAATAGATCTATTCAATCTGGTCGGATATGGACTGGCTGTAGTAATGACGTCATGAGTGATGTTGACTACTATGTTTTAAAAATATTATGGTGGTTAGTAAAAAATAAGTTAAAACATTCACAAATGAATGATTACATTAACCAGTGAATTCTAAGGATATAATTCACTGTTAGATTTCTATAAACTACTGAAAATCATAAAAGAAAGCTTTTTTGTTTTCTTTTCTTAAGACAGTTTTTTTGTGTGTGTAACTGTATAACACTCTTTAAAACATATGTTTCAAAGTTAGATGACCCTTTACAAAACAATCATATGTTTAATGACCCCTAAGGAATAAAGTTTTTAGATGCATCAAGGAAGAAAAGGCCCTCTGCTTTTCCAACAATGTTTTCTATCCATTCACAATTCTTCACAAACAAATTTCTTTACTTGATATACAGAGGGTTTTTTTTTGTCTAAATGCGTAACACTTTTTAATACAAATAGGCTGAAGGTGAAATAGATGGTAGTGAGGTATTTTCTCTTTTTCCCAAAATTATTTTGCATGTATACATGCATTAAACCTGCATTCATGTTGATTATCTATAGTTTACATACTGTATAAGTGGAAATTTTTGCGACGAGGAAATTTTTGTGATTTCGTGAATTTGAAAAATTCGCACTTTTCTGTTCGCATATTTTTCCACAAGTATACCACCAACAAATAACGAGTGTCTTGAATTCATAAACATTTCCATACGCAAAATGTCCTTAAACGGTAATTTGCAAATTTTTCAACACGCGTATATATCCACGTATACAGTAAACTCTTACAAAGTTAGCTTTTGAACACATCATGGGAGAAAAGGCCCTCTGCTTTTTAACTCTTTACCACACAATCCTGACTTTTAACAATCCTGAGAAAGAAGCCTATAGAAAACATTGTGGAAAAAGGAGAAAATGCTGGATTTAATTTGTTGTCTGCAGATGCTTTGAATTTAGTCCAGTCCAAAAATTTGTCGTTTGGTAAAGAGTTAAACAATGTTTTCTATTCTTTCACTGTTCTTCACAAACAAATTTCTTTATTTAAAATACATTTTTCTTCTGCAAATGCTTTCAATTTGGACTAGTCTAAAGTTTTGTGGTTGGCTAAAGAGTTAAACAAGCACCTATGGGACACTGAAAATGTGTTTAACTCTTTACCAAACAACAAAATTTCAGACTCATCCAAATTGAAAGAATTTGTAGACAACACACTAAATGTGCCTAAAGATTTGAATTTTCGGAAGGGTAGAGAGACACTGTGGGAAAAGGAGAAAATACTGGTAAGCAGCATTTTCTCCTTTTCACACAAAGTTTTCTGCCCTTTCATAGAATGATTTAATCATTTTTGCAGCATGTAGTTTGTCGTCTGCAAATGCTTTCAATTTGGACCCGTCTAAAATTTTGTTGTTTGGCAAAGAGCTCATTCAGTCTGTTAATTGAAATGGCAAGGATTTTACTGTATTTGCGATCAGTAAAGAGGGATTAATTCAAACGTACCTGCAACAGCACTGACATTTTCATGATACTGTTTGGTCAAGAAGAAGTCTACCAATTCATACTCTTGAGAAAACCCCTTGAACACATTAAGGTTGATCCCTGCCATCAGTGTGAGCCATGTGCATGCTGCGTTATCTATGGTGTCAATCTCGTGAAGGAAGAATGATATATCTGGGATAGATAAATTCACAAATCTAGCTAAACGACTGTCCAGTGTTACAATTGATAGGATGGTCTTCTTGTGTCTTAAATCAGACTGAATCTGAAAAAAAAAAAAAAGGATTGAAATAGCAAGATGTTATTTTACAAATATTACATATAATACTCGACAGTGATTAGGTTTTAAAAAGATTGTGAAAAAAAGGTACTGCTTACTACTAGCAGCTTCTCCCCCACAATATTTTCCATATGATTTAAGAAAACTGCTAGACTTTCCAAAAGTATTTTTCCTGTGAATTAATTTGGGTGGTTTTAAAATCAGCTTGTGTGACAGTGGGTCAACAGGAAATCTTACATCCTAGACTCCAATCATTAATCCCTTACTAAACAATCCTTTGTTTCATCGACCCTGAGGGAAAAGGTTTCTGAAAACATCATAGTAACCAGTATTTTTCTCCTTTTCCAGCAGTTTTACCACCCTTTCACTGACAATTCAGATCATTTTTGCAATATTCAATTTGTCATCTGATATTGCTTTCAATTTTAACAAGTCTGAAATAGATCTATTGTCATTTCATAAAGAATTAACTCTTTAAAAAACAACAAAATTTTAGACTGGTCCAAATCTAAAACATTTGCAAACAAAAAAATTAAATATAGCTTATACTGTGAAATTTGTCTTTGATAGGAAAGAAAACATTGTGGGAAAAGGAGGAATATTTTCAAAGGCTTTCCTGCTCAGGGTCATTAAAAGTCTGGATTGTGTGTTAAAAATTTAAAGCCCTACCTGTTTAACAGCCTCTAAGTTATGTTTGGTTGAGTTCTGCGTCAAGTAGTCCCGTAGATCTGACGAGATGTTCAGCCACTCTCTGGCGTAATTATTTATGGTATCCACCAGTTCAAAGGTCACATTAGCCTGTGAAGAAAAACATTTATTATATACCTGAAAACTTTCCGACTCAAATACATAATATCTCACACATAAAATACCACGCATGACAGAAAAAAATCTGTGACTACACACTCTGAAATACGGTTCCAAATATGGCACAATGACATATTTCACGTTTAAAATATATATGTATTGATTTGATTGGTCAAAATTTTATGATGAAATATTCATACGCCATTCATGAAAACAAAGTTACTGGTTACTCAACCATGAAATCATGTTTAACATTCTCGCACAATGTCAAATTTTCTCATGCTGCTCGAATCAAATGCAAGCACATGGAAATTTACCACAACATAATTTTCTGAATATCCACCATTAACTTATATTACCTCAGTGTTCATCTTCGCAAGCCAAGGGTGACGATCCACTACGCTACTCTACCCTTGGCGGATCAAGCTTGATTTTGACATTCCCACGATATGCATTTTCACTGGTTGCAGCTAGCTCTAACTGCACGAATCAAATCGCTCGTAGCATTTCATCTTTGATAAAAATAGAAGGTAAACATGGATACCTCCGTGGATGTGTGCAGGATCTGTCATGATTTATTACCGAAAAAACATAGACAAACAATATTTACAGAAAGTTTCAGTGTGACCAATCAATTATCGGAGGTTTTAGGCTCTATTCCAGCACCTGACGATGGAATGTCGAAGTACGTTTGTATTTATTGCTTCATGGTATATTTTTGTATTCGTAAGCGGTTTGTAAAACAATATTTCATTGGCTATCAGAAATGAGATGTAAAGGGGGATAATAACCAGCATCCAATAGGGCGCGTATCCCGGGAATTTCGAAATCGGGCTCGATCCGCCAAGGTAAGATCCACGTAGTGATCGTAACCTTGGCTCGCGAAGATGCTCAGTGTTATGACTGTCGTGTGAGTGATCCAAAAGTAGGCTTCTGATTGGTAGAGAAGCCATTTAAAAGCCAATAAAAAATGTAAATTAAGAATTTCAGATATTGCCTTATACTCCTAAATACAAACTAATATGAGATTAAAAATTACAAATAGGCTCTCTTTTATCCCACAATCATGTTTATGAATAATTCAAATTTTTTGTTTACAGCATTTATAAGCAGAGTCCTTGTCTTGCATCCTACTTTCATTTTAATTGCAATTATCATTTGTATCCTACTTTGAATTGACCAAAAAAGTTGGATGCTTTCACAATCAACATCGTTACCTTTTTGATGATCTGAATAGCAGCAGTGTTGTTAGGTGCGTAAAGAATCTTTGGATTGCTGTATAACACATGTACTAAAATCTTCAGATTCTTCTGCTGGTCACTGTTAAGGCCAAGATCATCTGTACAACAGAAATACATTTACTACAGTTCTGCTAGTGAGTAGGTCTGAAATTCAATTCATGGTGGGGCAGGGGTTTTTATTGATATGTCCTGTTGTTGACTGATTGAATATGAGTTTATTTAAACTCACCATCCATTGCTCATAAAACTTTTTCACATCATTAAAATATTTATCTGCGAATTTAAAAAGGTGGTTGCTTAATACAAAGGGCGGTTGATACAAGTTTGACTGCATTTGGTATAGTGAATTTATGGGTAAGGGTTATCTTTCGAATTCAAATTGTTACTCCTTGAAACAAATTTGCTTTGAAAGTACCTACATTAATCAATTTATTGTTAGAGTTCTGGCTAAAATTTCCTGGAAGTCATCATCCAGAGTGATTTATCCCTTTACCACATAATACTGACTTTTAATAGACCCTGATGGATAAAGCATTTGAAAACATTTTTGGAACCAGCATTTTCTTTTCCCACAATGCTTTTTACCTTGTCAAAAGACAAATTCATTATGTCAGAGACATTTAATTTGTCATCTGCCAGTGCTTTCTATTTGGCCCAAGTCTAAGAATTTGTTGTTTGGTAAAGAATTATACAAGACCATGTTACACAACTAATGTAATATAAATAGCTGTAAACATATTCACAGCAAGCAACTTTAAAACTAGAGGCCCTTGAGGGCCTGAAATCGCTCTACTGGTAGTGATTTTGCTTTTTTGCTAGCATACATTATGAATTCATGATGCAAAAAGAAAAAACAAAAACACAAAAAAAAACACAAAAATGTGTTCTTGCAACTGGGCTCGAACCCACTTAGACAGCATGAGTAGGCATAGTGAATTGATCTAACAGTGAAAAAAAAGGAAGTGCAATTTTTAAAAATAATTGTTTGGAATCCAGCCAAAGAAATGTGACTGATAATGTGGACTTTGTTCAGTAAACGATACTAAGTCATCAAATGGCTGCTTTTACTGAACGGTTTACTAAATTTTCTTCACTTTTAATAAAGTTCAATCCCTTGATGAACCAAATAATCTTTTTCAAAAAAACTGGATCAACACTGTGGACTTCATTGCCTAGAAATGGAACTTTTCAACTTTAAATGGCTGCTTTTCCCACACTGATTGTCAGATTTTTTTCAAAATCAATAGGGTTCAAGCTGTTTATGATACAAAACAACTGTGCAAGTTTCACAAAAATCTGATTACAAATGCAGACTTAATCATGTAAGCAAGAAATGGAAATTTTCAACTTAAAATGGCTACTTTTCCCATATTGTTTGTTGGATTATTTTCAAAATCTACAGGGTTGAAGCTATTGATAAGATAAACAAACTATGCAAGTTTCACGGAAATCTGACCACAAATGCAGATTTTATCGCGTAAACAAGAAATGGAACTTTTCAATTTGAAATGGCTACTTTTCCCATACTGTTTGTTGGATTTTTTTCAAAATCAATAGGGTTGATGCTATTGATGAGATAAACAAACTGTGCAAGTTTCACGGAAATCTGACCACAAATGCAGACTTTATCATGTAAACAAGAAATAGAAATTTTCAACTTGAAATGGCTACTTTTCCCATACTGTTTGTTGGATTTTTTTCAAAATCAATAGGGTTGAAGCTATTGATAAGATAAACAAACTGTGCAAGTTTCACAGAAATCTGACCACAAATGCAAACTTTATCACGTAAACAAGAAATTGAAATTTTCAACTTGAAATGGCTACTTTTCCCATACTGTTTGTTGGATTTTTTTCAAAATCAATAGGGTTCAAGCTATTGATAAGATAAACAAACTGTGCAAGTTTCACGGAAATCTGACCACAAATGCAGACTTTATTGCGTAAACAAGAAATTTAAATTTTCAACTTGAAATGGCTACTTTTCCCATACTGTTTGTTGGATATTTTTCAAAATCAATAGGGCTGAAGCTGTTGATGGGATAAACAAACTGTGAAAGTTTCACAAAAATCTGACAACAAATGCAGACTTTATCGCGTAAACAAGAAACAGAAATTTTCAACTTGAAATGGCTACTTTTCCCATACTGTTTGTTGGATTTTTTTCAAAATCAATAGGGTTGAAGCTATTGATGGGATAAACAAACTGTACAAGTTTCACGAAAATCTGACCACAAATGCAGACTTTATCGCGTAAACAAGAAAAAGACTAACGGACGGACGGACGGACGGACGACGGAAACCACGCCATGACATAAGCTCTGCTGGCTTTCAGCCAGTAGAGCTAAAATGTCTTTATTTAATGTGGGTAAATGTTACACTCAGTTGGGTAGTTCCGAATCACTAACGAGTAATGCGATGCTATACTTTCGCTCAAAAATCGGGCCGGGCTAAATACCTTTCCATCAGAAGGTCTACTGATAAAGAAGGTTTAAAAAATAAAGCTCGTTTCCATTGGTTTAAATTTTGACAATATATTCCCATTCTACAGTGGACATCCATTAGGGTAGTTGCAAATCAAGTGAGGGTATTCCGAATCACTAAACAATTTGCATATAGGGGTCGTCTAACAATGGATTTCGGCTGTCAGAATGACCAAGAGATACATCAATCTATATTTGTTTAAGTTTCAACGAAGTTAGACCTAATGAAAATAATAAAAGTAGTAAAAAAGACTTGTGATAAATTCAATTTTCTGCACCATGTTTTACAATGGAAAATTTTGTTTTTGAAATCCCATTGCCAAAGTATAAATCACTATAGAACAGGGGACACCCAATATCCATCAGTATATTCATACTTTTACAGAGGTTTATGAATTTAAGTTTTATGCGTGCCAAACGTTGTTTAAATGCTTCAAATAAAGAATATAGTGTGGAAAAGTTAAAAATTGCTCTGTTTCAAGGCTTTATGTATAAGGTTGTTCCCAGGCACAAAGGGCATCGTCATACAGTTTCATGACGTATAGCATTAGAAAACAAATGGCCATCGCAAATTACAAGTCTTGAGTGCCTTTTCCCTACTAATTATTCAATTTATCTAGTAGCAGTGATCACCTTTGACGCAATTTGACCCCTAAATATGACTTTTTATAAGGCGCCAAAATCCTAATGTAATCAAGTTATGACAGATTTTTTAATCGTTTTTATCGATACAAGATTAAAAGAAGTGGCAATTTACATCAATTAAAGATGGTGATTAGCTCCGTTAATCACATCCTATACACAATTACATCACTCCATCATAGGGTAACAGAAAGAGATAGCATATGCTGAAGCCGAATATACTAAGGGAATGACAAAACAGTTTTGTACCATTTTATTTGAGAAAAAAAAAGGGGGGAATGGTTCTATTACAAATTATCTATTCAAAATGCAACATAATATCACAAGATAGCACAAATACGTGGTACAATGTTTTCTGTATTCTTACCTATTTACAGCTTAAGTAAAAACTAACTGAGTTCTCATTTTCACAGCGTTACAGAAGTATGGTTTAACATAATGAAACAAGTAATGCATATCAAGACTGAGTAAACAGAATCGAAAATAAGATTAGCATATCGCTACTGAATCATATAGATGGGATTTGAGTTTTCGAAAGACCTTGTACCCTTGAAATTAAGGTATGAGTTCACCAGGGTACAGGTTCACCAAGTTTCGACTCCAGATACCTTTCTGAGACAACCCCCACAATCAGCTGATTCGGAACTACCCCACACATACGCACATGGATCAACTCGAGTATTTCTGATAAATATACGTTTATACATGGAAACACAATTTTTTTGCTCAGCAGAGAAACAATAAAATGGGATTATCGAAAAAACCTGTTATTTTACCTCATTTTCGTTTGTCGTTTAGCGATTTTTCTTCCCGCGGAACATTTGCATAACCAGTATAATGATAAAATTGCAATCATGTAAACTATTTCCTAAACGCATAAAAATCGGCAACTTAGTCAGATTTGACCAAAATTTGCACCAGGCGGAGGAAATATGATAAAGAATTGAAAACAAGAATTTTATGCATATCAGTTAATGCTGACAAGAGTTTTAAACATATATTTAATGGTTTGATTCGGAACTACCCATGATTCGGACCTACCCAACTAACTGTATGCATTGAGTTTTATAATGATCAACTTTTCCATTGCTTTAATATTTTCATGCAATTTTGCCAACTGCTACCTTTTTTTCCTTAAAATTGTCTTATTTGTACCAGTTAGAGATTGCTTTACAAAAAAGTATGTACACAGTTGGGTAATTTTCAAAAGAGGAACTTTGTTCAAACAAGCAAAAAGTATCTTTTTTAGCAGAGTTTACCATCCTAATGAAAACTGAAATATTCATTCAAATAGTTTGGCCAATGTGTAATTTATAGAAAGTAAAAAGTTACAGTAATGGATTTACATAGTATACAATAAATCAATGTTCAAAAGTCATGAATACCAAAATTTTCTTGAATAAGATCTTCTTCGTCCGTTGACCTCTTCCTCCTGTGTATCACAACATTTGGTTCCTGGTCATCTTTCTGATAAGGTTGACTGGTTCCCGTGTTTGATGGATCTTCTGTCACATGATCTATCACATGGTCTGTCACATGACCTGAATCTTTAGGCTGTGGAGGTTCAAAGCCACACAATGTCTTCTGCATTGTGTCCCAAAATTTTATCAAACCAGCAAACTTATTCTTCTTGGGGGCATCAGTGGGTGAGTCTGGACCATCAACTTCCTTTGAAAGTCATTAAAATAATTCAGAGTTTTCTGACTGAAGCATATCATAGTAAAACACAAAAAAATTGACAGGAAAAAAAAGATCAGAAAATGCAATTAATTTTCTAATTTTGCAGCATTGAGTGTTTCTTCCATGTCAAAAGGGCATTATGTGCATGTTATTTAACATCTACTTTATAACTACCCATAAATTTACTCTGTTCTTACCATGCGACTATCACCTTTAACCCTTTAACACACAACGCCGTGCTTTTACAACCAAGTGAAAGAAGGCTTTTGAAAACATGGTGGGAAAAGGAGACAATGCTGGTAACCAGCATTTTCTCCTCCTCCCACAATGTTTTCTATCCTTTCAAAGACAATTTCCTAAATCTAAGCCACAATAAATCTGTAATCTCCAAATAATTTGGAGAAGTTCAAAACTTTGTTGGTTGGTAATGAGGTAATCTTACCATATCTGCCAAGCCCCAGTAGCTCAGTTGATAGTGTACAGGACTTGAGAACAGGTGGTCGCTGGTTTGATCCCCGGCTCGGCCAATTTCTTTTCAAGGATTGATGATAGTCATTGCGATAGGATTCATTCCTCTCTCATCACTGACCGTTGATTTTCAGCAATAGTTATGTGGGAAAGCAGCCAGTGGCTTGGAAAGAATATTGTGTGGAGTACTGGTAAAAGAAACTCCAGGAACACATAGATAGACGCACTGGCCACTGGGATATTATTGAATAATGTTGAAAATGGCATTAAACACTATACAATCAATCAACTTACCATATCTGACGGAACAGAAGTTGGTGGTGTATCTGTTGAATTTATCTTAGACATCATCTCACATCCATCTTGTGGCAGTGCCTCAGCTAGGACACTTAATTCATACAGTGTGGTTTGGAATGTATAAAATTTATCAACCTGTAAAGCATTTAAAAATATGTGAATACAAGAGGGATCATGTATTTCCGTACAACTTTACATACAATCATCTACCTAGGGACTAACTCTGTATCACAAAAATTGCTTCTGACTAGATGAATATCAAGGCAAATAAACTTACATCCTAAAACCCTAACATGAGGATATTATGTGGTTGATATTTCTGCACAGACATGAAAACAACTAATATTAAATTATTTAAGGAAGCAAAGTAGTTTCATACAAAAGTGTGGTTAGTTTTTTTTTTCTCATACCTTCATGAAAACAAAAAAAATATCTTCATTCCTTATAATTCAATACCACTGACAACAGAGGCGCACATAAATGATAATGTTCCTCACTGCATTTTTTTTTGTAAATTCAGTATTGCAGTTTCTACTTTCTACTGCATTTCACTGATAAAAATTTTCATAGCACTGGGCAACAGCTCATTCATGACGTCAGAATGTGTAATTCATAACGTCATCATAGCACTGAACATTGCAGATTTACTAGATCTACTATAAGAAGTTTAATATACTAGTTGAAAATCAGATAATTTGTATCCAGTAAATTGACAATGAGTTTCAAGTTTTCTCTTAGACTTTATGAATTTGTTGGATTTTTTTTTTTTAATTTATGATACTTAGAGAAAATAAACTTTAATAGCTAGCATTTGAACTTTGGTCTCTGTATAAAATTTAAAATGAGAAACATTACGACAATTCTGCAAAGTTATACTTAAATTCATTTCATATTAAAAATGTTGCAGGCCAGTAACTAGTGCTAATCCCCCCCTCCAACATACATTTGACCTTGCTAACGCACTTACGGACATGAGTCTTGCTCAAGACACATCCTTTTCATGTTATCAACATTGTGCCAAGGTATTCTGATATTAAGTCATAGGGATAAAGTCAAGAAAACATCACTGAAGTACAGATGAACGGACTGACAGACAGTTGGATCAAACAAAAACTGTATTTCCCTAAAATTTTTTCTGAGGGGAAAAAAGATGCATTAGAACTTACATCAGACAAAAATGTGTGGATCTTTGACATAAGAGATGACAAATTCACTGCATGTATACCTAGCTGAAATAGAAACAAAACAGAAACTTTGCATATGGCATGTTCTTAACCCTTTACCACACAACAAAATTTTAGACGTGTCCAAATTAAAAGCATTTGTAGATGACAGTTTTAACATGGCTCATATGAAACGATTTTGCTTTGATAGGGTAGAAAACATTGTGGGAAAAGGAGAAAATGCTGGTAACCAGCATTTTCTCCTTTTCCCACAATGTTTTCAAAAGCCTTCTCTTTCAGGGGGCGTTAAAAGTCGTCATTGTGTGGTAAAGGGTTAACCCGTTCAGTGACATAGGTAGAATGTGCAGTCTGATCTTGGAATTTATTTGCCTGCCTGTTTAGTCATACCTTAACCCTTTACCACACGGCAAAATTTAAGACCTATCCAAATTGAAAGCATTTGCAGACGACAATTTCATAGTGGCTCAAATGACGCAACTTTTCTTTGATAGGGTAGAAAACTTTGTGGGAAAAGGAGAAAATGCTGGTTACCAGCATTTTCTCCTTTTCCCACAATGTTTTCAAAAGGCCTCTTTTTCAGGGGCGTTAAAAGGCGTCATTGTGTGGTAAAGGATTAAAGGTTTATAAAAAAAAAAAAAAAGCCAAAAAAACTCAGGTTTTCAGTTGATTTTCAGTTATAAAAAAGGTCCAGTTTATAAACTTGAAGCTAAAAGAGTTAAAATCTCAGTCCGAAAGAAAATACCATACATCATATGGTATTGCTAATGAAATACATGTATTCCTAAAATGAACCTTCAATTCCTCTTGAATCAAGATATTATATCTGATATCTTTGAGAAATTCAGATAAAAACAAGCTTGAAATTGCAATACCCACATCTCTTCCACTTCCCAAGAACTTATTTGACACTCTTTAACCCTTTGCCACACAATCCCGACTTTTAGCAACCCTCAAAGAGAGGTTTTAGAAAACATTCTGGGAAAAGAAGAAACTTCTGGTACCAGCTTTTTCTCTCCTTTTCCTACAATGTTGTCTACTCTATGAAAAATAGTGATCACCATTTAAGCTACATTTAATCTGTCTGCAAATGCTTTCAATTTGGTCAAGTCTAAAATCTTGTCCTTATGGAAAGAGTTGAGGGAAGATAAATTCAGATGAATGGCCAAAATGTGTTATTTCAAAACTGTACTGGTATAGATATTTTACATCCATAAAGATGAAAGCATAGGAAAACAATATAGGTAAAGAACTGATTGCTTTTACATGCAATTGCTCCATTTTCCACTTTGTTTTCCTTTCTGAGAAAAAAAAGATTTCCTTTTCCTCCACATTTGTCCTTTAGTATAATTTATAATATCTATTATAAGTCAAAGAAGAGTGTCTCAACCCTTTACAAAACAATCCTGACTGTTAACAACCCTGATGAAGAAGGCTTTTGAAAACATTGTGGGAAAAGGAGAAAATGCTGGTAACCAGCATTTTCTCCTTTTCCTACAATGTTTTCTATCCATTTCAGAGAAAAATTTCATCATTTTAGCCACATTTGACTTGTAATCTGCAACTGGTTTCAATTTGGACTTTTACCCACATTCTGTAATTAGAGTCAAGGGTTAACTCTTTACCAAACGACGTAATTTGAGACTAGTCCAAATTGGAAGCATTTGCAGACAACAAATTGATGTGACTCCAAAATTGAAATTTGTTTTGGAAAGGGTAGAAAACATTGTGGGAAAAGGAGAAAATGCTGGTTACCAGCATTTTCTCTTTTTCTCACAATGTTTTCAGAAGGCTTCTTTCTCAGGGTCGTGAAAACCCAGGATTGTTTGGTAAAGGGTTAAGTACGGGAAATAACATATTTACCAGCTTTACAAGTGTATCATCTGCTATATCAGATTTAAGGAGATCAGACAAATCATCAAAATCTGAATCTGACATGTTGCACAAATACTGTTGGATTTCAACCTGAAAGAATAAAGTATAGGGCCATTAAAGAATTCATACAATAAAGCCTTATTATTTCATGCTTTCTGGTAGGTTATCGAGAAATATCGATGAAATATTTTTCGATATTTCATGGTTACGACCAGTGAAAATACCGATTTTTATATTCTAACTCTTCAATTGAAGGCGGAAACAGTTGTTCCCGCGCACTAGTTACCTAGGTAAAATGCGCATGCCTCACAACCAGATGTAAATATGACGTAATTTACCTTACATTTCTCGCGCTTGACGTAATATTGTAATGTGTTGCTATGCGGAGGGGGTACGCCAAGGGGAATAACCGAAAAGTACTGTACTGGATTTTGATTAATCCCCCCCCCCCCGGGTTAAAAGCATGAAATAAATAGAATATTTGTTGTTTTTCAGTGAAAGATCGAAATTTATTTCATCTCGTGAACATCATCGGTAATATTTTCACTCGTGGCTGTGCCACTCGAGAAAATATTACTGATGATGTTCACTCGATGAAATAAATTTCGATCTTTCACCGTAAAAAACAAATATCCTCTCTCTCTCTATACACACACACACACACACACACACACACACACACACACACACACACACACACACACACACACACACACTAATGCGAATGCACATTATATAACCCTTTGGTACAAAGGAACATTTCAAATTCCACTGTAAATCAGATGGTGGTTCTTTTACATTAAATTTGATTTCTCTGGAATAGCATATTTAGCAGTTTTCTACACTGTTTCTGTCATATAATGGCAATAGCGCACATATACATGATTTCTCAGTAAACTACCAGTAGTAAGATTGCCAGTAGTAACATACAGGGCTTATAATTACAAAGTTGAGGAAGGGGGAAGGGGGCGGGGGGCCTACTTATAAAGTCAAATAAACTAAACCAAGCTATTTTTGAGAAGATGATAGTTCTTGGAGGACTCATTTCTCTCTCATAGTTAAATGTTGTTTGGATGACGCAAATATGATAAAGGATCCATTATTTTAAAAGGATGTCGCACAACGTACTGGTAAAAGAAACACAACAAATGCATGTATAGGTGTACTGGCCACCATGATTTACTGACAATATTACTAAGAACACCTTTAACACCAAACAAACAAAGGCTTGCAATAGAAATTGCTTGCAAGCAAGCAATTTCTATTTTCCATACAATTCTTTAAAATTATTATCACACCAGAGATTTCTCAAGTGGGTGGTAATGTATTAATCCAACTGAAGGGAATAAAAATGTCTTTTATAAAAAACTACTGTTCTTTTTCTAATAACATTTTCAAAAGTTGCATACTCAAGGGTGTATAAAGAATTTCATGGGCAAAAGCCAAACAGTGTTCATTTTCACTTACTAGATCAGAGACACTGTCCTGAGATCGTGGTACAAGCAATTTGGGGAATTCTGTAGGACTACAAGCTACACTGTGTAATACTGTGGGAGATAGCAGGACTAGCTGAAATTCAATACAAATTCATTAATTTATCAAAATTTTTGTGAATATCATACAGATATCCAGGTTAGACAGAGTGATGGTATTCTAACTCCATTGTTTCTCTTCGAAACCATATGATGGGGGTACTTATTAGAATCGTCTTGATGAGACAATTCTAATGAGTACCCAAAACATAGTGTTTAGTGGAGAATAATTAATATTTTCAATTTTGAAATCAAAATCATTCCCTCTGTCTGGAGTCCTTATCATATACTGTTTTGGGGTAAGAGCTAATCCAAAAGTTTTAATGACACTGAGGAAGAAAGCTTTTGAACAAGTAATGGGAAAAGGATAGAATGCTGGGTTTTTCTCTTTACCCACAATGTTTTCTAAGCTAAAAATGAAATTTCCACTCTTTGAGTCATACATGCATTGTCATCTGAAAACATATGCAATTTGGTAAACACTTCAACTTCACTGGTGCATACGGATGACATCTGGAATAAAAAAATCTGATAACTCATAACCAAAAAATCCTAAGTTTTACTGACCCCAAGAAAACAGGCTTTTGAAAACACTGTGGAAAAAGGGGGAAATGCTGGTAACCAGCATTTTCTCCTTTTCCACAATGTTTTCTAATCTATCACAATCAAGCCCCCTCATTTGAGCCACAATTAATCTGTTGTCTGCAAATGCTACTGATTTGGACCAATCTAAACTTTTTTCATTTGGTAAAGTGATTAAGCTTTATTGATCAATTGTTGCATCAATGTCATCTTGCAAAAAAGTGTCTTTTACTATACGTACTATGTACTATGTATACTCTACTATGATTTAAAGTTCTTTTGGTTTATTCTTGTTACATCAAAAACTTACCAAAACCAAAAAATTATATTAACCCTTTACAACACAATGCTGTGTTTTAATGACCCTAACAAAAAAGCTCTCTGAAAACAATGTTGGAAAATGAGAAAATGCTGCCTTGATGGTAACCAGAACAGTCTCCTTTCCCAACAGTGTTTTCTACCATATCAGTCAGAAATCATCATCTGAGCTAAATTTACAATGTTGTCAATCTAAAAATTGACCAGCCTGAAATTTTGTCGTTTGGTAAAGGGTTCAACCATTACCACACAATTCCAAATTTTAACAACCGTGAAAAGATAGTCTTTCGACAACATTGTGGAAAAAGGAGAAAATGCTGGTGACCATGCCTTTCCTCCTCTTCCCACAATGTTTTCAAACTTGTCAAATACAAATCCCATCATTTCAGCCACACAGATTTTGCCATCTGCAAATGCTTTCAATTTGGACAAGTTTAAAATTTTGTCATCTGGTAAAGAATTAAAAAGCAAAAAATACGAAGTCATGGATGAAAGCAAGTGAAGTGCAAACCTTTACAATTTCAGCAATTTCATCTGGGGATAGAGACTGTGGCAACTCAGGTATATCAGTCTGGTCTAAAAAGTGTAAAAGAAACTGAACCAGTCTCTTGTCTCCCCATAATGCACTTTGATTCATGAGCTGATGGAGCAGACCATCCTTAAAGTCAGGGATGATCTCTGACATGGCTGAAGATATGAGATCATTGAAGTTGAGCGGGTCTTCAGATGTAAAATTGGAAGTCTGTAGATTCTTGTGAAGTTGTGCTATATTTTGTCTGTATTTCTGTACACTACGTCTCTTTCTTACATGACTTGGGCTGTCCGGATATGATCCAAACAGCAGTCTATACGCCTGAAATCAGTAGCGATACATAACTGTGTCAAAAATGCTTTGATAGTTACCTGCCCTTGTTGTATAGACTCCCCTTTTGAAAGTGAACAACTTGTCCAAGTTTGAAATAAATATCTTCAGTAAAAACAGAGATATTATAAAATGTCACAGTTTTTGCACTATGATGACACAGACTACAACAGGGCTACAACAATAACAACCTTTTCTTTAAAACAGGTGAGCTAAATATGTTTTCCAAAAATATTAATCAAGTTCATAAGGTAACATTTCTATAACATTTTTGTAATATGGTATCAAGTCTAAAAATAAATATTTGAAAATTATTTTGATAACTTTCATATAAGTTTTACAATGATAGCTTTTTAATTTAATCAATGAATTAAAAACTTTACTTAGAAATATATTTCAGTCTTTACCAAACAAAACTAGAGGCCCTTGAGGGCCTGAAATCGCTCTACTGGCAGTGATTTTGCTTTTTTTGCTAGCATACATGAAAAAACAGTAAAAAAAAAAATGAATTGCAATTTCTGAAAAATAATTGTTTGGAATCCAGCCAAATTTGATAGAGTTTCAGTACGCCTTGTATTAAACAATCCTAGCAAATTTCAAAAAAATGTGACAAATAATGTGGACTTTGTTGAGTAAACAGTACCAAGTTATCAAATGGCTGCTTTTCCTGAACAGATTACTAGATTTTCTTCACTTTTAATAGCGTTCAATCCCTTGATGAACCAAACAATCTTTGAAAGTTTCAAAAGAATCAGATCAAAACTGTGGATTTCATTGCCTAAACAAGAAATGGAAATTTTCAACTTCAAATGGCTACCTTTCCTATACTGTTTGTTGAATTTTTTTCAAAATCCATAGGGTCCAAGCTATTGATGAGATAAACAAACTGTGTAAGTTTCACAAAAATCTGATTACAAATGGAGACTTTATCATGTAAACAATAAATGGAAATTTTCAAATTCAAATGGCTACTTTTCCCATACTGTTTGTTGGATTTTTTTCAAAATCAATAGGGTTCAAGCTATTGATAAGATAAACAAACTGTGCAAGTTTCATGGAAATCTGACCACAAATGCAGACTTTATCGCATAAACAAGAAATGGAAATTTTCAACTTTAAATGGCTACTTTTCCCATACTGCTTGTTGAATTTTTTTCAAAATCAATAGGGTCCAAGCTACTGATGAGATAAACATACTGTGCAAGTTTCAAGTAAATGTGACCACAAATGCAGACTTTATCGCGTAAACAAGAAATGGAAATTTTCAACTTCAAATGGCTACTTTTCCCATACTGTTTGTTGGCTTTTTTTTCAAAATCAATAGGGTTCAAGCTATTGATGAGATAAACAAACTGTGCAAGTTTCACAAAAATCTGACAACAAATGCAGACTTTATCGCGTAAACAAGAAAAAGACTAACGGACGGACGGATGGACGACGGAAACCATACCATGACATAAGCTCTGCTGGCTTTCAGCCAGTAGAGCTAAAAATTTTGACTTGTCGAATTTGAAAGCATTTGCAGACAGTAAGTTAAATGTAACTAAAATGATAGAATTTGTTTCTGAAACAGTAGAAAATATTGTAGGAGAAGGGAAAAATGCTGGTTACCAGTATTTTCTCCTTTTCCCTCCATGTTTTCAAAAGCCTCCTCTCTCAGGGGTGACAAAACTCTGAACTTTATGGTAAAGGATCAAGTCAATGGAAATTCAGAATATGATGAAATACCTATGGCCACTGACTGTGTGCTCGAAAAAGTTGACAAACTTACCTCACTGACATTGACAGAAGAATGCATCAACACATCTATATCTGCTTGTGGCAAGGTGGCATTCCTTCTCAGGAAATCAATAATAGTTTCATTGCTTGTAAATAAGGAGCCCAGTCTGAAATCTTAGAAATAGTTTAACAATATACCACACAATCTGGACTTTCAACGACCCTGAGGAAGAAGACTTTTGAAATCATTGTGGGGAAAGGAGAAAATGCTGGTAACCAGCATTTTCTCCTTTTCCCACAATGTTTTCTATCCTACCAAGGACATATTCAATTATTTGAGCCACATTTAGATTGTCGTCTGCAAATGCTTTCAATTTGCAAGAGTCTTCTTTTGTCTTGTAAAGCGTTAACATGGTAACTAATTATGGGTCTGTCTAAAATCTCCTACATAGCTTACCAAATGACAAAATTTAAGGCTAATCCGAATTTCAAAGAATTTGCAGACAAAAAAATCAAATGTGGTCTGAAGATAATGTTGGAAGATATGTCTTTCAAAGCGCAGAAAACATTTTGAGAGAAACAGAAAATGCCGGTTACCAGCATTTTCTCTTTCTCCCATAATGTTTTCATAAGCTTTCCCTATGAGTGTCCTTCAAACTCGTAATAATATACCGTAAAAGGTTTACTACTTGTAAAAAAAGTCATTCTTTTGTTTTCAGAATCTATCCCCTGTAGGTACTTAACCCTTTACCAAAAAATCCCGAGGTTTCAATGACCCTGACAAAACAGACTTTTGAAAAAATTCAAGGAAAAGGAGAAATGCTAGCAACTAGCATTTTCTCCTTCTCCCACATTATATTTTAATGCTTTTAAAGACAAATTCAGCCACATTTCATCTGTTTACTTGTATTTTCTTTTTCTAAAACAATGTTTTCAAAACCTTTATTCCTCAGGATCATTATAACAGGTGATTTTTTGTAAAGGGTTAAATCATTCATAAAATATTTATGTTGTAAAAGGTTTCTTAGAAGTATAAAAGCACATATATTACTTTTAGCAGTGTGGAAAGACTCTCTAAAAGTAGATGGACTGTCTATGATGCTTTTATAGATGGCAGGAATGTGCTCCATCTCTCGTGGGGTGTAACCCGGGTAAAAAAAATGATGCTGTTTACCCAGACTTTGTAGTCTGTTAAGGAAGGCATATGTGCTGGAATAGAAAATCATAAAATACATAAATTGCCTTAGATGTCTATATTTCTTTAACAACAACAATAGTGACTTTCTTGTCTTTTGTTACTGAGATTACTTGCTCCTTACTGCACAGCTTCTTCCTGTACAAAATCAATACCTAACAACTGACTTGGGGAGAATTCTCTTTAGCTCAGTGGTTAAGGTGTTGGTCTTTTAAACCTTGATAAATGAGGATCTTTTCTACATGGGCTTGAATCCCGCCAGGTGCAGTTTGTATTTCAGCTTTGCATTTCTTGTGAACTTTCATGTTCGTAAGATGGGGGCTCGTGCGGGATTGGCCATTGAGCCATTTGTTGTCAAAAAAGAACTAATAACGTTTTCTGTCATCTAAATGATGACATTTAAGAGGGAGTGTGTTACAGGAGATCATTCCTTCCTAGCTGCATAGCTTCTACTGTTATAAAACAAATATCTAACAACTGCATTGGGGAGAATTCTCTTTAGCACAGTGGTTATGGTGTTGGTCTTTTATACCTCAATAAATGAGGATCTTTTTCTGCACGGGTTCGAAACCTGCCAGGTGTGGTTTGTATTTCAGCTATGTACTTCTTGCGAACTTTCATGTTCGTATGATTATCTACAACTCTGATGTTGTTGATAGTTATTGTGACAGAATTAATTCGTCTCTAACCACTGATTGTTGTTTTGACAATGGTTATGTGGGAAAGTAGCAAGTTAATTAGATAGAAAACTGTGCAAAGCACTGGTAAAAAGGTACTCAATGAAAGTGTTGACAGCACTGGCCATCAGGATATAACTGAATTAAACAATAAACCAACCAATCAACTCTGATGATTTCATATCAGCTAATGAAATAGGCACAATCTGGTTTGTAAAGTCAAGGTTGTTTTACTTAGAACATCTCACAAGACAGTGTAGATGGAAGAATGCATATTCTACGTCTGCTTAGGTGAAACTAGAGGCGCTTGAGCGCCTGTATCGCTCCACAGGCCTGATATTTCTATAATGGCGAAAGGAAGTTTTTAACAATTATCATTCAATCCTGCATTTTAGCTCACTGAAGAAACAATTTGGTAGACAACCACCATAGGAACTTACCTGCAAAACAACAATGAAATCCAATGAATAGTTTTAGAGAAGAAATTTTTCAAAGATTTTACTTTATACCATAAAAGGAAAATGAGTCTCCCATAAAAGCCATGTTTTTTGACAGATCTTTTTTTTTTTAAGGAATTCTGTAAACCTGTATCTAAGGAACATTCCTGCAAAATAATAATGCTATCCAAATAGCGGTTTGGGAGGAGAAGATTTTTAAAGGTTTTTTACTTTGGTTGCCATGGCAACCAGAATTCTTCATGGAACACAATTATTTGAAGGAATTTGAAAGAGGACCACCAAAGGAACATTCCTGTGAAATTTGGTAAAAATCCAGTCAATAGTTTCTGAGGAGAAGTTTTTTAAAGAAAAAGTTTACGGACGCATGCACGGACGAACGAGTGGATGGACGGACGGACGCACGACGGACACAACGCCATGACAATAGCTCGCTGGCCTTCGGCCAGTGGAGCTAAAAAGCATCAAATGTGGTTTGATACTGAACTATATACATATACATGTAGTGGATAAAAACAAAGCTTAATGACCAAAGTACATTCCTTAACCCCTTACCAGATGATTTCAAGTTTTAACCATCTATAAAAAGACAGCTTTTGAAAACATAATGGGAAAAAGGAGAAAATGCTGGTAACCAGCATTTTGTCTGAAAGAGTTAAGAGTAAGTTTAGTACAGGATTATAAGTTCATCTTTGCTATCAAGACAGCGGAAGCAAATACAGTTCAAAGAACCAGGAAAATAATGATTAACCTTTTACCACACAATCTAACTTTAACGACCCTGAGTGAGAAGCTTTTAAAAACATAATGGGAAAAGGAGAAAAAGCTGGTAACCACGATGTTTTCTTTCCTTTCAGAGAAAGATACTATGATTGGAGCCACATTTATTTATCATCTACAAATGCATTGAATGAGGACTAGCTTGAAATTTTGCCGTTTGGTAAAGAGTTAAGATCTTGCTTTGCATTAATCCTTTACCACACAGTCCTGAGACTGAAAACATTGTGGAGGAAACAGGAAAATGCTTGCAACAAGCATTTTCATTACAAGCATTCTCTCCTTTTCCCACAATGCTTTCTACCCTTACAGAGACAATTTTCACCATTTTGGTCAGATTTAATTTGTCCTCTGCAAATGCTTACAATTTAGAATGGTCCAAATTTTGTTGTTTTTGTCAGGGGCTTACAATTTAGAATGGTCCAAATTTTGTTGTTTTTGTCAGGGGTTAACTCTTTAAATTCTTAAATTCTTGATTCAACCAAATTAAAAGCATTTCCAGGCAACAAAATAAATAGCTAAAGTGGTAATTTCTGTCTTTGATAGGGTAGAAAAATTGTGGGAAAAGGAGAAAATGCTGGTTACCAGCATTTTCTCCTTTTCCCACAATGTTTTCAAAAGCTAAAATCCCAGGGTCGTTTAAAATAGTAATTGCGTGGTAAAGGGCTCAGCAAATGCTTAAATTTTGACACCTTACTTTTTATTGTCAGGCAAAGTATTCAAATGAAGAGATCTAGACAAACAAGGTTAACAAAACTCATACCTCTGTTCCTTCGTAACATGTTTGTCTGTAATATTGCCATGCTGATTGTTTTCACAAAACAACTGAAGGATAGGAATAGCACCGGAGGAAGGCAAGGGTTTAGGTGACCAGCGCCCTGAAACATGCAATTATATCCATGGTTATAAGTTTAAACAATGAACAGTATTCGTACATTTAATAAAGTATTTTATGCCTCTTTCAAAAGTAATTTTCTACTCTATCATCGCAACAGCTCACAATACAGCTGCAGGATTAGAATAGCACAAGAGGAAGGCATGGATTTAGGTGACTAGCCTACTGAAACATGAAACTACAATGATGGTAAAAAGTTTTAAGAATGATCTGTATTTATATTTTTCAAAAGTGTTTAATGCCTTTTGGTTTTATGTTCTATCATCACAACAGCTTACAGCTCAAAAATTTCTGTGATTATATCAGTACTAAGCAAGGGGACAGCAGTGTCTTGTCCAAGGACACTCCCAAGAAAATTAGCTTTACCACTGAAGATTGAACCAAGAACCTCTGGATTACAAATTCATCTCCTTAAACTTTACCGAACAATCCTGTGTTTTAACGACCCCAAGGAAGAAGGACTTTGAAGACATTGTTAGAAAGGAGGAATGCTGGTAACCAGCATTTTCTTCTTTTTCCCACAATGTTTTCTGATGTTTCAAACACAAATTCTATCATGTAATCTCTTTGATATCTTACTTATTGCCAACAGATGCTTTCGATATGAACAAGTTTTGTTGTATGGTAAAGGATTAACCATTTACCAAACAATCTCATGTTCTAATGATCCTAAGAAAGAAGACCTTTGAAAATATTGTGAGAAAAGGAGAAAATACTAGTTACCAGCATTTTCTCCTTTTCCCTCAATGCTTTCTAACCTATCCGAGAGCTTATGCTCATTTGCACCAATTTTGAATTTGTCACCTGAAGGTGTTCTGAATTTGGAAGAGCTGAAGAGGCTAAAATTTGTTGTATGGTAAATAATTAAATTATTCAGTACTCCAGGGACCCATTACACAGGATTGTTTGGTAAAGAGTTAGATGCCCTAAGCTTACCACTGGTCTGTGGATGGGGTGGCTGTCTCTTTCTGATGGACAGGAGGATGACAAACAATACCAATGGAATGAACAGCTCAAACAAGAGGACAAACTGAAACAAACAAAAGAAGCAATGAAAGATATTTTTATCAGAGACAGATTATTAACTCTTAACCACACAATCCCTAATATTAACATCCCTGAGGAAGAAGCCTTTTGGTAACCAGCATTTTCTCCTTTTCTCACAATGTTTTATGTCCTATCACAGACAAATCTTACCATTCAATGAATGTTTAATTTGTCAACCGCAAGTTCTTTCAGTTTAAATCAGTCAGAAATTTTGTCGTTTGATAAAGAGTTAAAGGCCAAGTAGCAGCCAAAAGTAAACAACGGGGGTATAAAAATACATTTTAATTAAATCATACTATTTAAAAGTATGAAAATTATTGTGAATAAGACAATCTGTTTTTGTATGGTTGGTCCAAAGGCAGTTGCTGGTAGAAAAATGAATTTCAAAACCACCTAAAAAGTAAACAATAGATACGAGGGTTGTTCAATATGTAATGTGTATTGTACGATATCTCAAAAGCATTCGACTCAAATAGTGAAATGAACATTACATCCCTTCAAAGTATTCTCCGCGGTTTGAAATACATAATTTCAATCTCTGAATCCATTTCTGAAATGCGTCACGGTATTCTGATTTAGGTAGACCTCTGAGGCACTGACTGATGGCTGAGCCAAGGGCTTGTCCGGACTTGTTACGACGACCAGATAAGAACTTTTTAAGTTTTGGAAAAAGGAAAAAGTCGCATGGGGCTAGATCTGGAGAGTATGGTGGGTGTGGCAAGACGGTAACCTTCTCCGACTTCAAAAATTGCTTCACAAGCTCAGATGTATGTGATGGAGCATCATCATGAAGTAGACGAACATGCCTAAATCCTGACACAGGGCGTCGTTTAAGATAATATTTCTTGACCATTTTTAGTATAACATCTCGGTAATACCGACCTGTAACACTTTTGCCCTTCGGCACCGGAATTTGTACGGCTATACCATCACATGAGAAGAATATGCAATAAAGAACCTTCTTTGTGCTTGTGCTTCTTTTGGCAACTACAGGCCTTCTACCGTGTTTAGTTAGCCATTTTTTGTTTCGAATTTTTCTTACTGGTTCGAAATAGTGAACCCATGTTTTGTCACCAGTAACAATGTTTGCAAATTGTCTTTGATTGAATTTGGGAAACATTTTGAGCAATTGCTTAGCGGTTTGTACTCGTACCCGTTTTTGGTCGTCTGTCAATATATGAGGTATCCATCTGGCAGAAATCTTTCGTACTTTCAAAATACGCTTCAAAATGAAATGCACCCGCGATAGCGATATGCCAACAGCGTTGGCAATATCACGAATCATGTATCTGCCATCACTTTCAATTATTTCCCTGACTTTTGAGACATTTGCCTTGCCTGTTAAAGTCACAGGTCGGCCAGATTTTGCTGCATCTTTGACGGACTCTGTGCCAGTCAAAAATTTCTTTCTCCAACTACGAACTGTCTCATAAGATACCTTATCAGACCCATAAACTTCCCCCAATTCAGTAAAAATCTGCATTACCGAATGACCGAGTTTTGTGCGAACTTTTATATAAGCTCTAATTTCTTCAATATTCTTAATCCATTTCCCAACCATTTTTACAACAGTGGTCAACGACTAGCTCTATTGAAATGACTGTAAGTTTAAAACTATGTGGAGCTGAAGGCTCGTGTTTATATCGTTGGAAAGGTATTGAATAGAGCTATTCAAGCATATCATCATCCACGAAATCGTGCAAAGCGTTATCGCGCTGTGGTACAATACACATTACATATCGAACAGCCCTCGTACATGTAGTCTCAGTGACTTGGCAACTTCTGGCCTTCTTTAAAAATTAATCTTTCTGCCAGTGACTAACACTGGGACTGACCGCACAATAACAGATTGTCATTTTCATAATAATTCCGATGCTTTTAGTTGTATGATTAAAATTCAAATGCATTTTGACACCCGCATTGTTTTCTTTTAGCTGGTATTGGAGCTTTAACAAACAATTCAACCATGCTCTGTGAAAAGCAGGTTTAATGCATCTGCAAAAAGTATCCACGTATGTCAGCCTCTTCAGTCCTCGCAGGCTGACCTGTGTTAAAAACTCTCTGCTTTCAGTTGCGTCTATTTTCTGCATGTCCCCTCATGGTTCAGATGGTAGTTAAAGAAAACGGATTATGCAACAACTTGCAAGGTAAAACAGTAGTAATGGAGATGAGCCTAGGGATATATTACTACATTACTACTTTCAATGCAACATAGAGATGCATTAAACCCCCTTTGGCAAGAGCATAATTCACTCTTTTCCCTTTAACAAGCAAACCAGTGTTTTACCAATACTGAAGACAAAGGCTCTTTAAAAAAAAATGATATAAAAAGGAGAAAATGCTGGTAACCAGCATTTTCTCTCTTTATATCATGTTTTTTACTGTTTCCGACGCAAATTCATCTACTTGAGCCAGATTTGATTAGTTATCTGCAAAATTTAATGCTCTCAGCTGCACGGCAAAGGAACCTAATTTGTTTTTTCTTAATTACTAAAATAACATCAAGTACAGATTTTCACCAGAGAGCATAACCCTTTACCAAACATGATTCATTGTATTGGAGTTTAACGCTGTTTTAACAGCCTAGGTCATATCACGGCAGTCAGTGCACCTACACATGTTTTTACTGGCTTTCTCACACCAGTACTGATACAACTTTCTTTTCAAGTCCATGACTACTTTTCTCATATGCATCGGAGGCATTTTGTCCTTTTTATGCAATGTTTTACTACCATTTTAAAAGCAAAGCAAATCCCATCATTTGAGCCACAATTAATTTGTTGTCTGCAAAGTCTGTAAATCTAACCCTTTGCCACACAATCCTGAGTTTTCTGACCCTGTTACAGTTGGCTTTAGAAAACATTTTGGGAAAAAGGAAAAAATGCTGGTATCCAGCATTTTCTCTTTTTCTCACAATGTTTTCTGCTCTATCACAGAACTGAAGCTCCTTCCTACAGGTTTTGAATTTGTCAACTGGAGATGTTTCCAATTTAAGAAAGTCTAAACTTTGCCATTTGGGAAACGATTAAACAATTCTAAAACTTTGTTGCCAGGTAAAGAGGTAAACCTGTATGTTTATGCCTTAGTTCTTTCACAACTAAATAAACAAATGGCATTCTTTCAAAGGCTGAAATACAATACCTCTGCAAGATAAAGAGAGATTTCAGTCATAAATTTAGAATACAGCAGTGGATAGAGTAGATCAGAGATCAGACTGCACATTCTGTGCAGTCTGATGTTGATCTACACTGTCCACAAAAGCTTCTGGTGTTGTCTATGGTATGGTTATGCCTTAAAAGCATACAAGGTAATTTATTACAGCAGGTTTCCGTTGAGACAACTTCAATTTATATAATCAATGCTCCTGCCTCTGATGTATCACAGATACAATATCTCCCTTGTAAACAGATCTGCAATCAACTACAGCAGCACACAGGTATTAGTTATGTTTATATTCTAATGCACAGGTAAGGTAGATTGATTGATTGTATGGTTTTTAATGTTGTTTTCAACATTATTTCAGTCATACTGCTGTGGCCACTGCACGTATCCATGCTTTCCTGGAACTTCTTTATACCAGTACTTTGCACAATTTTCTTCCCAAGTCACTAGCTGCTTTTCAACATAACCATCCCGGAAACATCGATCAACAATAAAAGAGGAATACATCCTGTCGCAATGACTATCATCAATCCTTGGAAAGAAATAAGCAGAGCTTGGGATTTGAATTAGCAACCCTCTGGGTTCCGAAGTCCTGTACACTATCGACTGTTCTACCATGGCTCGGGTCACAGGCAAGGTAAATATAACAGGTGATAAAAGCTGTGATTTTCATATTAAGGTCTCTATTCAACAACCATTCTAAAGAACATTCTTAGTCTTATTCTCCAAGTTTATCTTTTGAAAGTAACACAACTTCTGAATGGCTTAACCAAATGGTTTAGCTAATCAGAACTGTGTTACTTTCAAATTTAGAAAATTCTTGAGAATAAGCCATGGAATGTTCTTCAGAATGGTTTGTGAATACCGCCCAGATGCTTTTAGTCATTGACGCATTTGAAACTAATTTGAAGCAAGCAACTTTGAAATCATCCTCTTAAGATCAGGCCGAATATTCTGATCTTGATCAGCCAAAACGAAAGTAAAAGCAGCCAGAACTAGTGCTTATAACTAAACCCCATATCATTGCTGAAATTTTAGATTTCACCTAGTTCAAAACAATTGCAGACAACCAATTTAATATGGCTAAAACATTAGGATTTGGCTTTGAAAGGAAAGAAAACATTTTGGAAAAAAGGAGAAAATACTGGAGACCAGCATTTTCTCCTTTTCCCACAATGTTTCAATGTAAAAGACATCTGCTTCAGGGTGCTTACATCCCGGGATTGTTTGGTAAAAGGTTAAAATGGCATGCAATAAGAACACATTTTACAAGGTTTTGTTAAAACCTTAACAAAAAGATGATAATACATAAATTGTATTATAATTTACATAAATTTGTACTCATAAACTTTATTGCTTCGTAACGTCTCACAGTAGCCTGACTGGGTAGCTCAGTGGTTAGCTTATCTGACTCATGACCTGGTGGATGCAGGTTCTATACCTGGTTGAGCCAAACTTTCTTTCCGACGATTTTTTTCACCTCTCAACTCTGATGCATGTGAGGAAAGTAGCCAGTTGCTTGAAAAGAAAGTCGTGACAGTACTGGTGTGAGAAAGCAAGGAAACACATGCACTGACTGCTTAGTTATGACCTAAGCTGTTGAAATGGCGTTAAACTCCAATACAAACCAATACAAAGTCCTTCAGGGTTAATCAATCATAACTGTGTCATCATCATGACTATCATAACCAATTGTCCTGTCAGTCACAACTGATGAAAAATGTCAACCGCACTCTTAACCCTTTACCACATAATCCCGAGTTTTAACGACCCTGAGAGAGAAACTTTTTGAAAACATTGTGGGAAAAGGAGAAAATGCTGGTAACCAGCATTTTCTCCTTTTCCAACAATGTTTTCTATCCTATGAAAGACAAAATCCATCGTTTTAGCCACACTGAAACTGTAGTCCGCAAATGTTTTTAATTTGGACAAGTTTACGATTTTGTCCTGTGGTAAAGAGTTAACTGTATGCACTATCATGACACTGAACTCTAGTTTCGTATAACTTGTGCTATAATCTTTTGAAACAAATTTACAGCAAATGTCTATGAACATTATCCTTGTAAGTACATGTAACTGATAATCAACATTAGGGTTTAGAACATGAATATAAAAATACAGTATAGTCTATATGATGTGGTAAACTGGCCAAACTGCTCATTTTGAAAAATTTCTTCCTTTGCCACAATGTTTTTCAAAAGTGGTCTGCTGTATGACAAAATATCTGGTATGCAGGTAGTAATGGGAAACAAGACTCAGAGTAGCAACATTGTTTCTTGTTCAGTTTGTATGAAGTACATGTATGACTCATCTTGAAACTCATACATGAAGTAAGCAGTATAAGCCATTTTATAGACAGTGGCAGTTACTGTAGATCAAAGTAAGACTGCACAAAACATACAGTTTGATCTTCTATTGCCAATATCTTGTAACATGTTAAAGAGATATGTACATACATGTCATAGGCTGTTGGTTCCGAATATTTTACACTATTAAGTACATTTCACATTGTCCAAGAATATTTTACATAGTTCAATGGATATTGGCAGTGGATCAAAGATAAGACTGCTTGTTTCTAGCAATTTTTCCTTTCCCTAAAATATTTGAGCAATGTTCTGTGAATAGGGAGCTTAATGCATCGGCAAAAAGTATTGACCCATGTCAGCCTGCACAGTTCGAGCACGCTGACATCAGTCAAAACTTTTTTGGACTTGTAAATTTTCTGCATGGCAAAGGACCATTCTACCTCCAGATCAAGTTGATTATTAAACTAAGTGGATATTATGGATCTGCCATCATATGATGACTTGCTTGGTAAAATGCATCATGGAAATGTGTTAAAACTCCTTTTGTCAGAGCACTGTTCATTTATAAAAGTCTGCTACAAGACAAAGTAAGTTGTCTCTAGCTCATAACATATCAGATAACAGTCAAATTTGCACATGATGAAAAAAGTTAACTCTTTACCAAACAACAAGTTTTTAGACTCAATCAAATTCAAAGCATTTGCAGACAACAAATTAAATGTACGGTACCTCAAATGATGATTTCTGTCTTAGGGTAGAAAACAATATGGGAAAAGGAGAAAATGTTGGTTACATAAACCAGCATTTTCTCCTTTTCCCACAATGTTTTCAAAAGGCTTCTTCCTTAAGGTCATTAAAACTTGGGATTGTGTGGTAGAGTTAATCCAAGGATAAATGAATGCATGAAATTGATACAGAGTATAATACTAGCATCCTGTTTAAAAAAGATTATCAAAATTATCTCTAATTTACCCCTTCACCAAACGATCCAGCATTTTAGAACCCTGTAGAAATTGTTCAGGTAAACAGGATTTTTTCCTTTTCCCACATTGCCTACCTTCTCAGAAACAGTTCCTATTATCCGTTTGTTGTCTGAAAATGCTCTCAAAATGGAAGAATTTAAGTTATATTTTTAGCAAGCAATGGCTGCTATTCAGAATTTCCTAATCTCAACTAACTTTGACATTAATTTGTCACTGAATGAACCCTTGACAAAACAATTAAGAGTTTAACAAACCTAAAGAAGAAGGCTTTTGAAAACATTGGGGAAAACAGGAAAAAATGCTGGTAACTGGCATTTTCCCCACAAATGTTTTCTACCCGTTCCAAGACAAATGTCAACACTGAGATACATTTATCTGCAATTGCTTCAATTTAGAGCAGATAAAAATTTTGTCTGTGGCAAGCAGTTAACTCTTTAACATACAACAGATATGTATACCTGTCCAAATTGCAAGTCCAAATTGAGTTATTTGCAGATGACAAATTAAATCTTGCCCAATGATGGAGTTTGTATTCGATAGGGTAGAAAACATCGAGGGAAAAGGAGAAAATGCTGGTTACCAGCATTTTCTCCTTTTCCCACACTATTTTCAAAAGGCTTCTTTCCCAGGTTGTTAAAAAGAGGCATTGAATGGTAGAGGGTTAAGTAAGTTGATAGAAGGCAAACCAACAACAAAGAGGAACGATTATTGTACGAAACCATTATTTTGTCAATGGTATTTCCTTTATGGGCTATGTAGCCTCTTAAGGTATTTTTTGATTTCAGGCAAAGGTTTCACAAAGACTTGTGGGAATGTCACAAGATAAATAACACAAGACAACTATAAGAATCTGTATTTAAATCAGTATGATCATAAGCCACTGAAACTGCATTGGTCTTTATTACAGAATAGTGAATACTGAAGTTTTCATTGAGCAATCATCAGAAACCATTACTAACTAGAGCTATCACAAAGCTGACAAATACTCCCCATCAGTCTTGTCACTGAAGCAGCACAATCAGATAACAGAAATGATTTTCAACACAAAGTCCATCTGTGACCTTGACTTTTGACCGATGTGACCCAAAAACAGTAAGGCACCTCCTTGGGTCATGAGCAACACCTGTATAGAGTTTCAGAAACCTAGGTCAAACAGCTATTGAGTTCGAGTACAAAAACAATTTTCTAACAAAGTTCACCTGTGACCTTGACCTTTGACCCAAAAACAATAGGGCACATCCTTGGGTCATAAGCAACACTTGTATAAAGTTTCAAGGTCCTGGGTCAAATGGCTTTTGAGTTAGAGCATGAAAATGAAACAGACGGATTGATGGACACACGGACGGACAGATATGGTGAAACCAGTATACCCCCTCTACTTTGTAGGTGGGGGTATAAAGATATCACATAGGCTACTGCCTCTATATAATTTGTAATAAACCATAGAGGCAGTCACCAATATGCTATTTATATGTAAACAGTATTCAATGATGGACAAATGAAAATTTTAGTATTCTGTGATAGACCAATGGCTTTTCAGTGGCCTTTGGTATGATAGCGTCATATCTCATCTTGTAAAAGTAGACGAAATTACCAACTGCATAACAAACATGTCATTATTTAAATGCAAGAAATTGCATCTTTCTACTAAATGTTAATGCACAGTTTCTTTTTGCTTGCTAAAAGGATAATATTTTATTCAGTTATCAGTGTTTATCAGTGTTTACAAGAATTTTTTATTTACTCCATAAAACAAGTAGAGGACATTTGTTTTTTTGGTGAAAGATTGAAATTTATTTCAATGAGTGAACATCATCAGTAATATATGCACAAATGGCTATGCCATTCATGAAAATATTATCGATGATGTTCACGAGATGAAATTAATTTAAATCTTTCACAAAAAAAAAACAAGTGTTCTATTTATTTCATGCTTCTAAACCCTTTTTTGTTGGGATTTTTATCAAAATGCAGTACAATTGTTTTCGGTAATTCCCCATGGCGTATCCCCTCCACATAGCAATGCATTACAATTGTATGTTAAGCACGAGAAATGCACATGAATTATGTCTTATTTCTGTCTTGTTGAATGGTATGCCCTGCTTACCTAGGTAACTAGTGCGTGGGAACTACTGTTTGCGCCTTCAATTGAGGAGTTAGAAAATATGAAATTGGTATTTTTCACTGGCCGTATCCATGAAATATCAAACCATATTTCACCATTATTTCTTGATTAACTACTAAAAAGTATGAAATAAATCTACACGTGCCCCTTTAAGGCTATATTTGACTAGTTTACAGCATTAAGTGCCTACTTGACCTAAAATCCATTTTTATACACCTGAAGTCCTGGGAACAACATAACCCTAAGACTGCTAGGTTCAACCCTGTGCACTTTGAAAACAGTGTATATATCAAGATCAGAAGCACTCAGTATGCTGTCTGATCTTGAACCTCACTAGCTGACACAATGTGATTTTTCTAGTGAAAAGAACATAATCACAATTTTAACTGACTTTCCTCTTCATCCTGCAGGTAACTGTTTGTAGATAGTGAAAAAGTCTAATTTATTTATTTAGCAGTGAAACAGTTCATTTGTTTTTTGCTATTTACTTCAAATTTTCATTTGATTTATTTAGCAGTTTAACTCTTTACAAGATGACAAAATTTTAGACTTGTCAAAACTGAAAGCATTTCAGACAATAAATTAAATATGCTCAAAAAAATCAGGTATTTTTTTAGGAAGGATTGAAAACATTGTAAGAAAAGGAGAACATGCTAGTTACCGGCATTTTTCTCCCTAACCCACAATGTTTTCAACAGCTTCCCACTTCAAGGTCACTAAAACATGGGATTGTTTGGTAAAGGGTTGAGGATTTAGCTGCATTCCAATCTGTACTTTCCAACATTTTGTGAGATTTTCTGTCCAAAACAACCTTGATTTTGCAGTATCTGGGTTTTTCCTAGATTGGCCATTTTATTTGAGCCATTATCTGTGTCTGTGTCTGTGTTTGTGTGTGTGTGTGGGGGGGGGGGGGGGCTTTTTGCATCTGCAAAAAGCATATTGCACAGCTGACCTGGGTCAAAACTTTTTGCTATGGGTCAATTTTCTGCATGTCTTGGGACCAGTTCACCTCATGATTCAGTCGGTTGTTAGACAAAATGGACTTTATGGATCCATGATCATGAGATGACTTGATTGGTATTATGCATCAGGGAGACGCATTTAGTCCTATTTTGCCAGAGCGTGGCTTATTGATAAAAGCATCCCAAACAAAAAAAATTTTTGACTTGTCCAAATTGAGAGCATTTGCAGATGACAGAATTAGATTGCCTTAAAATTTGAATTTTGTACCAGCATTTTCTCCATGTTCAACAATGTTTTCAAAACGCTTCTTTTTCATGGTCATTAACTCGAATTAGAGCAATTGCAGATGACAAAATTAAATTGCCTCAAAATTTGAAATTTGTGTCTAGAAGGTAGAAAACCTTTGTGGGAAATGGACAAAATGCTGGTTATCAGCATTTTCCCCTTTTCCAACAATGTTTTTAAAATTCTTCTTCCTTAGAGTTGTTAAAACTCCAGATTGTTTGGTACAGGGTTAAGAAGGCCTATGGCACACTAGAAAATGTCTAACAAACATATGAGATACTGGTGTCAATAACTTACCGATATATTGTTTTATAATCGCTGTTAAATGGTATAACTCTATGTCAAGTTCACTGGGTTCATACTAGCTCAGAACCAGTATGTACCAGCAGGATTTTTCATTGTAACAAAGGTTAGCTTGGTCTTCACCACACGACAAAATTTTAGACTTGTCAAAATTGGAAGCATTTGTAGATAACAAGTTAAATGTGGCTCACATAATATAACTTGTTTTTGAAAGGATAGAAAATGTTGTTGGAAAAGAAGAAAATGCTGGTTATTGGCATTTTCTTCTGTTGCAAAAGTGTTTCCAAAGACGTCTTCCTCAGCTCCGTAAAAACATGAAATCATTTCGTAAAGGATTTAGTTATCTTTGCACATCATCTCAATGTCCTTTTATCCTTTACCAAAAAATACCTACTTTTAATGACATTGAGAAAGCATGTTTTCGAAAACACTGTGGGAAAAGGAGAAAATGCTGGTAACCAGCATTTTCTCCTTTTCTCACAATGTTTTCCAACCTTCCCACAACAAATTTCAATGTTTGAATTACCGGTAGATTTATTTTGCTGTCTGTAAATGCTTTCAATTTGGACTTGCCTAAAACTTTGCCATTTGGTACAGAGTTAACCCTTTACTAAACAATTCTGTGTTTAAACAACCCTACAGAAGAAGAAGAAGGCTTTTGAAAAGATTGTCGATACAGTACAAAATGCTGATAACCAGCATTTTCTGTTATTCTCCCTATTGTTTTTAAGAACTTAAAAGACAGAAGTCATAAAATATACATACATAATTATATGTATTTCAAATAGAAGGTTGCCCAATTTTATTAACATGCTATTTCATGCACATGATACTTGAAACCTGTTCATATGATCTTGATATCACCCCCAGTTAAGTCTTTTCCACACAACAAAATCTTAGACTAGTACAAATTGAAAGCATTTGCAGAGACAAAAACAATGTATCTCAAAAATTGAAATTAAATGTTTAGAGTAGGGTAAAAAAAAATATGGCAGGGAAAGGAGAAAATGCTGCCTACCAGCAGTTTCTCCTTTTCCCACAATGTTTTCAAAAGGCCTCTTTTTCCGAGTGGTTAAAAGTTGGGATTGTATGGTAAAGGGTTAATTGTTTTCATCTAGCAGATGATCATCTAAGAAAACATTTTGGCAAGAAAAGAAACAGCTTGTACTGAGCATTTTCCCCTCTTGCCACTACATTTTCACAAGCATGTATCAAACCCTGAACCATATTGGTTATCTACATTTTTACACGGGTTTCTTAAAGATATCTGTAGGGGTCCTGCATTGCTCAGAGGTAAAGCGTAGGACTTGAAACTAGGAGGCCCTAGGTTTGAGTCTCAATGAAGCACTAGGTTTTTTGCCGAGATATCCTTGGGCCAGACACTTCAGAGCCCTAGCCTAGTACAGGTGAAACTCGGGACAAACATGAATAATTATGTGAGCTGTTATCTACATGAGTGCAATAATGTTGAAGCCGCCTTAAACATCATTCAATCAATTAAAGGTATGTATGTGAAGTTTGTTTTGGGCATTATTTATAACTTGAACATGGACAATAAAACTGAATGCGATATAAAAACCTGTATCTTTCTTTGTGACATAAATCTAAAGTACCTGTAGTGACATCTGCACAACAGATCAGCTGTTTCAATTGGCAGTTTGCCATCTTTATTCTACGTATTTTTTAACTATGAGTTGCTGTGATACTAATAATTTATTGAATAATATAGAAAGTTTAATCCTTACCATGGAAAATGATTACAGTAATTCTTTAACAAATGATAAAATTTTAGACTTGTCTGTATTGAATGGATTTGCATACGAAAAATCAAATGTCTTAAGTTGTTCTTGGTAAAGTAGGAAACATTGTAAGAAGAGGAGAGTGCTAGAACTTGAGACACATCCTATTTGAAACCATGTACAGATGACAAATTCACCTTTTGAGTGCGGAATAAACCAAACAGACATTTTCAGTCTAGTAACAAGACCCAAACAATCATAATTTCAATGTTGCTTTTGTCGGAAGTGTTTCAGCAAAGCAGACTGTAGATTCAAGATCAGGCTGCACGTTTTGTGAAGCCTGATCTTAATCTACACTGGCTGCAAAGGTAACTATAGTTGTGAAAGGGGCTTAAAGGGTTAAAAGTGGCTCATTATGATGAATATTTTTTTTTGATAATGCAGAAAACATAGTGGGAAAAGGAGAAAATGCTGGTTACCAGTATTTTCCCCTTTTCCCACTATGTTTTCAAAAGCTAAATCTAAATCAGTCTCGTAAGTGCTCAGGTTTAAGTGGTAAAGGGTTTATGGATTTTAAGCCTCTTTCTATTACAGTTTAGTCATATTACAGCCAAAAACTCTTTCAAGTTTATCCTGCGTTTCAACATTGTTGTCTGAGATTCTACAGGGCCTTGTCCAGGGACATTCCCATGTGACCAGTGCCAAAAACAGGGATCAAAGTAGGAAACTTTTAATGACTACCGTAATCTGTTGCCTTTGCCACTGAGTGGAGACGCCCAGGGTGCAATATGAAATGGACATATCAAATGGGCAAAACTGACCCATATATTATAATTTAACGGCACCTTGGTGTTATATTTCACAATATACAAAAGCACAAACTGTAGATGTATGATAAGGTTGTGCAGTCTGATCTTGATCTGCAGTCTGCAGAAGCACATTATGTTGTGTTGGCATCTTAATCCTTTGCCACACAATCCTGAGTTTTAGTGACCCTGAGAAAGACGCCTCATGAACACATTTTGGTAAAAGAAGAAAATGCTGGTAACTAACATTTTCTTCAAATACAACAATGTTTTCAACCTTTGCCAAGACTAAAGTCATCATTTGAGCCACATTTTATTTTGTTGTCGGCAAGTGCTTTCAATTTAGACTGGTCTAAAATTTTGTCCACCGGTAATGAGTTACACTGGTAACAGGGCCATAAATTTAACTTTTCACCAAACAACAAAATTTCAGCCTTGTCCAAATTGAAAGCTTTTGCAGGCGACAAATTGAAAATAACTCAAAACAAGAAATTCATCTGTCACAGAGTAGAAAACATTGTGGGAAAAGGAGAAAATGCTGGTAACCAGCATTTTCTCCTTCTCCCACAATATTTTCAAATGGCTTCTACCTCAGGGTTGTTAAAACTCAGGATTGTGTAGTAAAGGGTCAATGCATTTGCACACAACAAATCCAAAGTGACTCAAATAAATCTCTTTGACGTGAAAAAATATCAGGGAAAAAAAAACAATACACAAATTTTAAACCTTTTTGCCAACAATCCCATGTTTTAACAACTGTGAGAATAAAAACCAGAAAATATCATTGGACAAGAACATAAAGCTGCATAGTTAATTCATACTCACTCAATGTTTTACTTGATGTATAGGCTTAAATCTCCTCTTTCTAATGTGCATCCAAAATTTTGAAAATTAATCACTGTCTTCTGCTAAAATTGTTCTCAAACTATTTTTTACCTCCAAATAGAAGACTCACTTAAATCAAGGGTCAAGGTCAGATTGAATTTCAGGTATGACACCTGTAAATTTTAATAAGAAACAATAAAAAAACCAGAAGTTTTCTGTTTGATTATGGTAAAAAAAAATTCACCTCTTTCTTTATTACTTAATAATAAAATAAGATCTACATTGTATCATATTATCAGGAGAAGCTTGTCAAGTGTGTTTAGGCTCAACTTCATGGAGGTAGTGGTGTTCCATTGATGACATAATTTGCAGACTTGGTCTACACTTGACAGTATTATGAGCAGGTACATGTCTTTTTGCCAAAAGACAACTTTGAAACTTGTACATCTATAGGTGCAGAATACCGCCTAAGGGAGCTCATTAGGTTTTTCTAAGATTTGCCCAAGTGACCTACTTTTTGACCTGAAATGACCCAATTTCAGACCTATTTGAGATATGAACAAGACAAACATTCTGACAAAGTTTCATGAGTATCAGACAAAAAATATGACTTCTAGAGTACACATAAGATTTTTCTAAGACATGAACCAGTGACCTACTTTTTAACAGAAAGTGACCTAATTTCAAATTTATCAGAGATACCACCAAGACAAATATTCAGTCCAGTTTCATGAGTATCAGGCTGAAAATGTGCTCTCCAGAGTGCACACAAAGTCTATCTAAGATTTGGCCCAGCTACCTACTTTTTGATTTGAAGAATCTGTCAAAGATATCATCAAGGCAAACATTCTGACCAAGTTTCATGAGTATCAGATTGAAAATGTGGCTTCTAGAGTGCACACAAGGTAATTGTTGACGCCTGGACAACACACGACGAACACAGCACTATCACAAAAGCTTACCTTCAGCACTTTATGTGCAGGTGAACTAACAAAAAGTTGTATTTGAGCATTTCTTAATTTGTTGCAATCTTTACAGATGCCTGATATATTACAAGGTCAATTACAAAACACTGTATCCATCTTCCTATGAGAAACATATAAAAGAATAAAAAGTTTGATCTTGTATAGAACGAGACAATATTTCATAAAATATTTTGGCGACAAAAACCTTTAAATACCTTTATACTGACTTAACTCTTTACCACACAGCAAAATCTTGGACTTGTCCAAACTGAAAGCATTTGCAGATGTCAATTTAATTTTAGCTCCAATTATTAAAGTTGTTTTTGAATGGTTAGAAAACATTGTGAGCAAAGAAGAAAATAATGGTAACCAGCATTTTCTCCTTTTCCTACAATGTTTTCAAAAGGCTTCTTTCTCAAGGTCAAAGAAAAGAGAAGAGAAGAGCTTTTCTTTAGCCACGTACAGTGCTTGAAGAGGACATGTTTGAATAAAACTAAGCAGTGCTCTGGCCCATAGGGGTCCGTAGTTTGACTCCTGGCATCAATAGACTACATGTATATAGTATAATCAAGAGATTTAACTGTATGCAGCCCGTTACTTGCCCCCGGTTACAAAGAAACAACGTATGTTTTCTACCCCTTCAGTTATTCTCCTTATTCTTTGGATAACTGATAGCTAAATCATTTGTCTACCAAAAATGCAATCTGGATGCTACAGTCCTTCGAACTTGTAACCTCACACAAAAATCTTCGCCATTGACACGAGTTCGTACATTCGATACTGTCGGTCGCGCATATAAACCAATGGAATTTCTCGTTCCAAAACAGTGTCACGTGATAAAAGGTGTGAGCAGCTGTACGAAATTTCAACGGTCGAATGCACGACTGTCAGTACATATCAACCAATGAAATTTCTCGTTGCAAACAATGTCACGTGACACAAGATGTCGGCAGCTATTTGAAATTTGCATCTTGATAAAAAATCCACGAATTCTGAGGCGATTTGACTTTGTTGAACACAAAGACTACAGGTCAGTGATATTTTGAAACATGTTTAATGGGTGTTTGCCGCTAATACTGTGTTTCATTGGATCTAAAGTGTATTTTATATCTTGAAAGTCAGATGTACGAACCCGTGTCAATGGCCAAGATTTTTGAGGGAGTTTACAAGTTCGAGCAACTGTAGCAGCCAGACTGCATTAGCAACTGACAATCAGTTGTGTTTATCTGGTAGAAAAATGTTTTAGCTCTCAGTTGTCGAAAGAACAAGGAGAATAACTGTTAGTAAAGAAAAGATACATTGCTTTTTTGCAGTCGGGGGCGAGTAACGGGCTGAATAGAGTTAAATCCCTTGATTATACTATATAGTCTATGGGTGCCAGGAGTCAAACTACGGACCCCTATGCTCTGGCCAAACAGGGTTAAATGCATTAAACCAAGCAAGTCATCATATAATTATGGCTCCATAAATTCCATTTTGTCTAATCACCTACTTACTCTTGAGGTAAAATAATACATGGATATGAAGAAAATTTACGAAAATCAAAAAGTTTAGACCCAGGCCGCTGCCTGCATAAACTGCGCAGACTAACCTGAGACAATACGTTTTGCCGATGCGTTAAACTCCCTTTTCACACAGCACAGCTCAATTTTATGCCTCTTTCAACATTATTTCAGGTTATATCATCGCGACAGCTCATCTATTCATGTACCACCTCTTGTTTTGCTTGGAACCGCTACTATGCTTGGAACCTGCAGTGCTTTGTCTAAGGGTGCACTCATAAGACATCAGCGTTGAAAAGAACTTGAACCCTGAAGCTCTGGATTACAAATCCATCATCTTACCTTTTAGACCATTTAAGACCCCTGTAAATGATCTCATTTGTCGTCTGCAAATGCTTTGAATTCTGACAAGTCTAAAATTCTGTTGTCTGGCCAACGGTTAATTGTATGTCTAAAAATAGTTTGTATGGTAATGGAATAAGACAACCAACAGCAGCACAAATCAATACACAATTATACCCTTTTCTTCACTTCCAAACATTTTTGAGCATCTAAAAGCAATAAAATAATTGTTACTAAACTTTTTCTGCAAAATGTAAAGTTTCCCAGGTTGGCATGACTTTTCTTGACCATCTCGATCAGGTTTTGGAGTTACTTCTCCAGTAATTGTTGCCTTTTTCTTGGAGAATCTTTATCATTGTATGAAGTGTGACAGCTGCATGTATATGAAATTATTGGTTGATTGATTGCATAACAGTGCTAGGCTTATCTGCAAACAATACACCCTTTCTCCAGTTAGCCGCCAACAGTTGCTAGCCCTTACAATTGATTAACTTTTTACCAAACAACCCTATGGTTTAACCCTTTACCACACAATGACGACTTTTAACGACCCTGGGGAAGAAGCCTTTTGAAAACATTGTGAGAAAAGGAGAAAATGCTGGTAACCAGCATTTTCTCCTTTTCCCACTAAGTTTTCTAACCTATCAAAGAAAAAGTGTGTCATTTGAGCCACTATGAAATTGTTGTCTGCAAATGCTTTCAATTTGGATAGATTTGAAATTTTGCTGAGTGGTAAAGGGTTAACTATCCCAAAGAAGAAGCGTCTCAACAAATTGTGTGGAAGAGGCTTTTTAAAATATTGTAGGCCGAGCCCCGGTAGCTCAGTCAGTAGCATATATAGGACATGAGAACTGGAGGTTGCTGGTTTTATCCCTGTCTTGGCCAATTTCTTTCTGAGGATTGATGACAAGTCATTGCGACAGGATTCATTCCTCTCTCACTGCTGACCATTGTTTCTACAATGATTATGTGGGAAAGCAGCCAGTGACTTGGAAAGAATATTGTGTGGAGTACTGGTGAGAAACAAGAGGGCTATTGGCCCTTTAGGGGCTCACCTGAGTAAAGTCATCTAGGATTGATTAGATTGTTTGTTTGTTTGTTTGGTGTTTAACGCCATTTTCAACATTAATTCAGTTATATCGTGGCGGCCAGTGCATATATCCATGCTTTCCTGGAGTCTCTTTTACCACTGCTCCGCACAATTTACTTTCCAAGCCAATGGCTGCTTTCCCACATAATCATTGTAGAAACAATTGTCAGCAGTGAGAGAGGAATGAATCCTGTCGCAATGACTATCATTAATCCTCAGAAAGTAATTGGCCGAGCCAGGGACCGAACCTATGACACCCTGTTCTCAAGTCCTGTATGCTACCGACTGAGCTACCGGGGCTCGGCTCAAATAGGATTGACAAAACTAAAGACATCCTGGTTGTAAAGATGTAAGACACATTGAGTGTTAGTGACCCACTTTTAGACCAACTTTTGAACTTGTCAGAGATATCATCAAGACAAACATTCTGACAGGGTTTCATGAGTTACAGAGTATTGGGCTGAAAATATGGCCCCTAGAGTGCACACAAGGTTTTATTAGGATTTGGTACAGTGACCTACTTTTTGACCTCAGGTAACCCAATTCCAAACTTGACAGAGATATCACCAAGACAAACATTCTGACCAAGTTTCATGAGTAACTGACCGAAAATGTAATCTCTGTAGAGTGCACACAAGCCTTTTCTAAGATTTGGCCCAGTGACCTACTCTTTGAACAGATGTGATGCAATTTCAGCATTGTGTTAGATATAATAAAGACAAACATTCTGACAGAGTTTCATGAGTATTGGGCTGAAAATGTGGCCTCTAGAGTGCACAAGGTTTTGGCCCGGTGACCTACTTTTTGACTTCACATAACCTAATTTCACATTTGTCCAAGATACAAGGTTAAAGAAGGGCCATAACTCCCATAATTATTAGTATGTTTGATTCTTAAATGAACTTGACCTACATTTCATGATAACACAATTGTGTATTTTACATGAATGAAATACACCGATGTATTCATAAGATAACAAAGATGCTTTTTGTATGTACTGTAATGAAATGGATGTGCTCACTGAACCTACTGACCAACCACAGCATTGAATCAATATTCCCCCCACTGCCAAACTGACAAGGTCATATGAAAGAGTCATTTACAGGAAGAAATGTAATCAAACACAACTGATACCATTCATAATCAAAGGACTCAAAGTCCTGAAAAGCAGATTTGAGGAACAGTATGAAGCTATATTATTATACTGCAAAGAAATTTCTCGTGATCTGATTGGATAATATGCCCCAAACATATATATCATGTACACTGGCAAAAACCACGTAAAACCAGTTTGCCTTTTGAATGCCCCGTATACATTACTACACTTGCAACACAACATCCAAAATGGCGGCGTCGATCGATCACCAGACTGCATGTTTATGCACCAAACTGCACGTTTTAGTGACGTCAGTTCCCAGTGACGTCAGTTTTCACTGAATTGGGGCACTCAGAAGGGAATTCTTCTTTCGTCAGCATACCGGTACTCGATTCGTGAGACTATAAAAAGGAAAATTTCGCTTAACACATTGGAATGGTAAAACTTTGCAGTATAATAAATTCGTTGTACGGTCAGGTGGCCGGGGACTTGGAAACTTGTTCATGACTGTGGTGAATCATGTCACCCCAAGCCGAAGGCGAGGTAGTGACATGATTCACCACAGTCATGAACAAGTTTCCAAGTCCCCGGCCACCTGACCGTACAACGAATTTATTATACTGCAAAGTTTTACCATTCCAACGTGTATTCGGCGAAATTTCTCTGTTTTATGTATTTACGAAATGGGTATGCTGACGAAATCGTATTTCCCCTCTGAGTGCCCGAATTCCATGAAAAGTGATGTCACTGGGAACTGACGTCACTGAAACCTTGGTAAAACGTGAAGTTTGGTGAATGAACTAGATAATGTCACTACGATAGGCATTTGACGCTTTTTTCTTTTAACGTGGATTCAAACAACTTCAAGGTAAGCAACTACGTATTTTAATGATTTGTTGGCAAAAGTAAACGACTATTAGTTGCCTAATACGACCCTTAGGTTATCCTTTTAACGCTACAATGTTCGAGTTTCACATGTTTGTCTTGTGGGCGGCTCATATGGATAGACGCTGCCATTTTGGATGTTGTGTTGAAAGAATAATCATGTATACAGGGCTCCCGAAAGGGAAACGCGAGAAATTTCTTTGCAGCATAATAATATATTTAGTTCAGAGCCAACCCATAACATAGTACAGACAAGCTATTCAAAACTAAAAGCGAGTGCGCATGTGTCATTACGCATGATGGATTTGTCTCCAGCCAGTTTGATCACAGAAAGCGGATTTGTATAGCAAATCTACTATTACATGAGGTTATTCACATTATTTCATTTTTTTTTTTACGCCTAGATACCCTGCTTCCTATCATCAGACTAACTGATAAACTTTGAGAACTTATATATAGGTACACTGTGTCACAGCAAGAAGTAACAGACATTTTTTCTTTCAATCTCCCTAATCTATTTTCACTCTTCACCTACAGGGTAATGATAAATGACTGATTATCTTGAACAAGTCAACATCTTTATCAGAAAAAGTTGTGTAAAAATACTGTCAGTCAAACATTTCTTGAACATTTACCACAAAAAAAACCAAAGTTTTAATCCCTTTACCAAATAAACCCCAGTTTTGACGACCCTAAAGAAGAATACTTTTGACAACATTGTGAAAAAGGAGAAAATGCTGGAGACCAGCATTTTCTCCTTTATCCACAATGTTTTCTACCCTACCAAAAATAAATTTCAGGATTCATTTCTCATATATTTTGTTCTCTGAGTGGATAGTGGTAAAGTGCAGGCCTTGTGACCAGGAGGGCCCGGGTTTGAGCCTCACTGGATCTACTGAGTTTTTTGTGGGAGTTTCCTTGGGTAAGACACTTCAGAGCCCAAGCCTATTACCCAGGAAATACATGAATATGTGAGCTTTCGCCGTGATATGACTGAAATATGTTGAAAGCAGTGTAAAACACCATTCAATCAATCAATCGATTAAAGAGTTTAAAGAATGCCTATTACGAGAATACATGTATGTACATGCTTTTCTTGGGTTTCTTCACCGGTACTATAACCAACATTCTTCCAATGCCACTATCTGCTTTCCCACATGAAGTCCAAAAGGATGCTGCCAAAAAATCTCAAAGTAAAGTATCAAGTTTTCCGTACATTTTCAGATCTGTTTATACTTAACCTTAAGAGTATATTCTAATATCAAAGCAGTAGTGGTAAATAACTTTTTACCATGCCAAAACGATTGGTTTTTATTATACTGCAAAGAAATTTCTCATGATGTGATTGGATAATATGCCCCGAACATATATATCATGTACACTGGCAAAACCGACGTAAAAGCAGTTTCCCTTTCGGGAGCCCCGTATACATGACTGCACTTTCAACACAGCATCCAAGATAGCGGCGTTGATCAAGATTAACATCAAAATTATGCACCAAACTGCACCTTTTACCAAGGTTTCAGTGACGTCAGTTCCCAGTGACGTTAGTTTACATTGAATTGAGGCACTCAGAAGGGAAATTCTACTTCGTCGACATACTCAAGTTTTGAAAGAAAAAAAAAACAGGTAAATTCCGCTTAACACACGTTGGAATGGTAAAACTTTGCTGTATAATAAATTCATTGCAGTCAGGTGGCAGGAGACTTGGAAACTTGTTCACGGCTGTGGTGAATCATGTCGCCAGCTCGCCTTCGGCTCGGGGCGTCATGATTCACCACAGCCGTGAACAAGTTTCCTTCGGCTCGGGGCGACATGATTCACCACAGCCGTGAACAAGTTTCCAAGTCCCCTGCCACCTGACCGTACAACTAATATTGTCTTTGAAAAAAAAACATAGCAGGAAAAGGAGAAAATGCTGGTTACCAGTATTTTTTTCATTTTTCCACAATGTTTTCAAAGGCCTTTTTCCTTAAAGTTGTTGACGCACTAGACTATAAGTTCAGTGTAATCTGATCTTGATCTACACTGTACATAATATCAACTATTGGTTGTACTTGGCTTCCAAGGTTAACTCTTAGGCTCTTAATACCTTTTGCAGACAGTGTAGATAAGATCAGAATGTGCAGTCTGATCCTAGTTCTTCACTGTCTGATACGGAGTTATTATTTCCCCCCAAAGATACCCATGAAATCGCAATATTTGGCTTCTGACAATCGGCTTGGAAGTTTCATTTCACTTATCAACCCTTATCCTGCTAAAGTAGTTAAATGAAAGTTTCAAGCAGATAGTATGAAACCCGAATGAAGTTATTTCAAATTTATTTTTTGGAGAAAAATATCTCCTTATCGGACAGTGCAGATCAAAGATCAGACTGCACATTCTGTGCAGTCTGATCTTGATCTACACTGTCTGCAAAAGGTCAGTGACTCGTGCTTAGCAGCCTCAGGGTTAAGAAGGTAAAGGGTTAGCAAACAGTAAATACCTTTAAACCTTAAATGCTTGTATAGAGTTTGTTTACCTCCAACCTTTCATTTTACTGCAGTCTGCCATAGGCAGAAACATGCACTGAGATGATTCATACCTTTTCCCTCACAATTTCTTCTAAAGCGACTCATTATAACATTAGAGTGAAGCAAATGAAGAAAAAACAGATTGTTTGTCTGTTTGTCTGACTGATTGACTGATTGATTGACTGACTGAATTGTTGATTGATTGTGTGATTGGTGGATGGTTTACCTCCTTTCAACATAATTTCAGTCATTTCACGGACACAGCTCACATTTATGTATAGCCAGGGTTTCACCAGTACTAGTCTACAGCTCTGAAGTGTCTTGCTCAAGGATTCTTCCAAGAAAGACCCAGTGCTTCCAGTGGGGCTCGAACCCCACACCTCAGGGTTACGTGTCCATTAAACCATGCACAACTCTCATATCTTAACTTTATCATGGTTATCTGGAATAGCTTGCATTTGTGTTGCATGTATATTTAGATGGCATGTCTAAAAATAGCATGCATGGTGATGTATTAACCCTTACCCTGTCATTTGCAAACAAATATGTATTTTACAGAGAGAGAAGAGCAAGATCAACCTGACCTTGCTATACTCTCTTCGCTGCTTCATTAGTAGTTTTGGTCATATAAACCTAGTTCAATGCCAATAATTTTAACTCTTTACCAAACAATCCCTGGTTTTCATGACTGTGAAAGAAGCCTTTCGAAAACATTGTGGGAAAAGGAGAAAATGCTGGTAACCAGCATTTTCTCCTTTTCCCACAATGTTTTCTACACTTCCCAAAACAAATTTCAATTTTTGAGTCGCTTTAATTTTGTCGTCTTCTAATGCTTTTAATTTGGAACGGTCTAAAATTTTGTCTGGTAAAGAGTTAACATAATTATATCGTTCTCTTTATGTTATCATCCACAAATTAAAGTCGGTAGGATAAGGGTTCATGTATTTTCTAAACACAGTGATACCCTAATGTATTCTCTATACGTAAATTGATATTTAGACTGATGCAAAATCATGTATAACCAGTGAAACAGTACTACATAAGGTTTCCTGTTAAACTCTTTACAAAAACAACAAAATTTTAGACTCATCCAAATCCAAAGCATCTGCAGACAACAAATTAAATATGACTAAAAAAATGGAAATTGTTTTGGCAGGGAAGAAAACAATGTGGAAAAATGAGAAAATACTGGTTACCAGCATTCTCTTCTTTTCTCACAATGTTTTTGAAAGGACATTCATCCTCAAGGTCATTAAAACTTGGGATTGTGTTGTGAAGGGATTACTCTTTTTCCAGCTACAAATTTCGACATTTCCAAATCATAAAAAGTGCATTCGAACAACAAATTCTGAATTGATGCAAATGAGCTGTAGATCACCTATTGGGTTAAAAAGCTTATGGGAAAAGGAAATAATGCTCCTTTTCCCACAATGATTTCAAAACCCTTTACCTTCGGGATCATCAGTTAGTTCAGAAAAGGGTGGACTCTTTGCTACAAGACAAAATCTGAGATCAATTCATATCAAAGAATTATCAGACAACAAAATTGAATGTGATTCAACTGAAAAGATTTGTCAAAGCATACAAAACATTGTGAGAAAAGGAAAAGATCCAATAAACCAGAATTTTCATCTTTTTTCACATCTTTAAAGATCTTTCTTTTTTCTTTGGGGTGTAGAAACATTCTTTTTTGGTAAGGGCTTACTACAAACTGCATCTCTATAACAAAAAGGACTAGTAAAAGAAACTTCAGGACCAGGAAAGCATGGACAGGTGCGCTGGTCACAACAATATAACTCCAAAAATGTTGAAAATGGCATTAACCCTTTACCAAGCAATCCCAGGTTTTAAGGACCATGAGGAAGATGGCCTTAGAAAAAACTGTGAGAAAAAAGAGAAAATGCTGGTGACCAGCATTTTCTCTTTTTCCCACAATGTTTTATACCTTACAAAGAAAAAATGCATCACAAGAGCCGTATTTGAATTGTCAGCTTGCAAATGCTTTGGATTCCGACAAGTCCAAAATTTTGTACGAGCAAACAAAACAAAAATCTTACCCTTTTTATAAATGATCATGTGTTCTACTTCGCCGAGACAGAAAACTTAACAATCGTAGGAAACGTAAATAACCATCAATTTCTCGTTTTCCTACAACGTTTTTACCTTTTCCAAGATATATCGTATCATCTGAGTTACTTTTAATGATTCGTCTGCAAATTCTTTTAACATGGAGAAGTCTAAAATTTTGTCTTCTGGAAAAGAGTAAATTTGGCGAAAAATTGCGTTGTGCATTAACCAGCATCCTCGGGGATGATTTCGGGAAATATCGAGCGAACTTACCGGACTACGCTTCTTCAAAGTGAAATTCTTCCATAGAAGAAGGCTCATCTGATGAAAGAAGCCCATGTCGTCTCGGTGAATGGATCCTAATAACCTCTGAAAAGAAGAGAACAATATGCTTGACGTTCTTTCATTATCTATGAGTAGGCCTACAGTCAGTAGCACACAATTCGACACGTTTTCATCCCTTCTATCACAACGCTGTTTTTTCTAAAGTATGTCACTGTGTTAAAGTCTTTTGAAACGCAGTTAATCAACAATATTATGTTTAACATTTATTCTTACACAATCATAATGATACGGTAAGTGTTTTAGTTGCACAACTGCACTGACATTTTCTGCAGCATCGTCTACATTTGTTTTGCTTCGACCTAGTGTGTATCACGTGATCACATAATGGCAATCGATTGGATGACGTCATCTGTCAGTCTTAATATAGCTTTCTGCACGTGTATTTGTTTACATCGGTCAGCTGATCGAACAAAGGAAATCGCAAAATCGCAAAAAACAGAGGTCAGGAATAATATCGGACTGAACAATACGGTGAAAGGAGTTGTTTAATAGTACGACGAGTATACATGAAACACAGTCCGATTGTCTGCTGATTACCATTGAAGTGGGCGATAAAAATGAAATAAATGTATACGACCTTTGGTTAATGGTGTTAGAGTTTTGTAACCCTCTTTACCCTTCGAGTACCTTTGCAGCCATTATAGATCAAGATCGGACTGAACAAACCTAAACTTGAAACTGCTGTTAGTTGGTTCTTATTTCTAGACTGAACTTGTATCTCAGGTTTATCCGACCTTTCCTTGTTCACCTTCACCATTAGATCTAGATCTACTTATCATATCATATATGTATCTGTGCAAACAGCAAGCTCTCTCACTGCCAACTGGGTGTTCAAAGAGTGAAAAACGGTAAGACTTGGTCGAAATTTTATATTTGAGCCATACTCTGTGAAGAGGGGGCTTAATGCATCTGCGAAAAGTATCGACTCAGGTCAGCGCAGGCTGACCTGTGCCGAAACTTTTCACTATTGGTCAAAGTCTGTATGCCCAAGGACCACTCTACCCCATGATTCTATTGAATTTTATGGATCCATGATTATGTGATAGCTTGCTTGGTATAATGTATCAAGGAGATGCATTAAGCTCCCCTTTTGCCAGAGCATGGCCCATTTATAATTCAATATTCGCTGCAAGACTTAAAACTTTGTTACGGCTCCGACTTTAATCTTAACCCGCATAGTGCCAAATCCATATGAGCCATGCTCTGTGAAAAGGGGGCTTAATGCATCTGCGAAAAGTATCGACCCAGGTCAGCCTGCGCAGTCCGCGCAGGCTGACCTGGGCCGAAACTTTTCGCTATTGGTCAATTTTTGATATATCCAAGGACCAGTCTACCTCAAGATTAAGTCGACTCTTTAAAAAAAGTGGCTGTCATGGATTCATAATTATACGATGCCTTGATGGGTATCATGCATCACGGAGATGCATTAAGCCCCCCTTTGCCAGAGCATGGTTCATATAAAAGATAAAACAAGCATCTGTTATATTATGTATCTGTGACGATAATCAGGAAAGATAATGACTGAAAGACGTTCTGGGTAAAGGAGATTCAGTGCATCTCTGTGATGCTTAATACAAAGCAAGTCATCAGATAATTATCAATGCATAAAATCCAGTTTGTGTAATAACGGGTTGAATCATGAGATAGACTGGTCCTTTAGCAAACAGAAAATTTACCAATACCAAAAAGACAATGATTGAGAGACGTTCTGGGTAAAGGAGATTCAGTGCATCTCTGTGGTGCTTAATACAAAGCAAGTCATCAGATAATTATCAATGCATAAAATCCAGTTTGTGTAATAACGGGTTGAATCATGAGATAGACTGGTCCTTCAGCATACAGAAAACTGACCAATACCAAAATGCCTGAGCAGGCTGACCTGGGTCGATAGCTTACAGATGCATGAGATCCCGTTTTCACAGAGCACGACTCCTATATATTAATTCTAAGGCTAATTTTTCCCGACAGTATCTAACAAAATCTGCATAGATTGATCTTGATCTACACTGTGAACAAAAGCACATGCCTGACCAATATGTTTCTCTTTAATCATATCAAACAAATTGCTCTTCATGTAACTTATGTGTTAAATCTCTGTCTGTCTGTCTGTCTGTCTATCTGTCTAGATCAATCAATCAATCAATCAATCAGTCAATTAATCAATCAAACAAGCAAGCATCATTTCATACAACTATGTAAAGCTGACAGTATTTGCCTGACTAAAAGCATGACTCACCATCTTCATTGTGTTTTAGTCCGTCTGTCTGTAAGGGTATAACAGGCCCAACACTTCCTCAGATTAATGACATTGAATTACAAATATAGCTTAATATATGTACATTATATTTAAGCTTTTATTGTTCAGTAACGGCACCTGATAAATATTGACATCTCGGAGCCAAGCATTCTAAATTCAACTCTTTTTCCGATTTCCGTGGCAAGCTCTACATATACACAGATATCTCATTGGTTAAAGAATTTTGCCTCTGCCAATCAGATAGCTAGCGTTGGAATAGTGAGTAAGAAGTGTTGAATGCTCTGTCAATAAGGACCTTTAGTAATTCAAGTCCTGAAATACAGTCAGCCAACCCTATCGTACCCATCAAAATATAACACATTTATATCACAAAATATACCATGGTTTTCCCTAACACAGTCCATGTTTTTGTAGGTTTAACTCTTTTTCACTACCAAATTGTAAAATTCCACTTTTACCCGGTTGTAAAAAGTAGATTTCCACTACTTTTGAAGATTACTATTGTCATAGATATGTATCATGTAGCGGACGGTGTAGATCCAGGATCAGACTGCACGTTTTGTGCAGTCTGATCTTGATCTACGCCGTCCGCATAAGCTACCCAAGACGATATTAGCAGTGAAGGAAGTGACAAAAGATCGAGTTGCTCGGTTACATCACAGCCTTTCGCCAATATTTACCAAAGTCTCTAACATTGAAACGGTCTGTAAAATGGTATAGACTGTAAATAAACCAAGCACACTTGTAAATAAAGTAAAACGCAATTTCCAGAGTTCACTTAATTCCAGTTACATAATTATTGGGTATTTTTAGAAAACTCCGTTTAAACAAAGACCTAGTCACTGGATAAAATTTACACAGCCCACTCCGAAACTTATATTATCAACGAGAAATTGGAGGCTGGGTGATTTTTGTACTGATAAAACACAGTGCTGGATAAAACACAGTGCTGGATAAAACACAGAACTTGAGAGTAAACTTCATTGGCTGGCTTTGATTATTGGCTTACTAAGAATGTTGCATGAATGCGCAAAAAATTACATTTTTAACCCTTTACCAAAGGATACCATTTCAGATTTGCCCAAATTTAAAGCTTTACAGAGCAATTAAAAACTGTCTTTATAAAAGATATAGATCTATGTACAAAGTAAGAGGCACTGTTACAGGAATTTTGTGGTTTACTATAAATAGAAATAATGAAAGTAACTTGGCAATCAAACAGTTGTTCTTCTTTCTCATTGTTTTGCATATTGTTGAAAAATGAAAGTTTTGATCGAATATTTTTTCCTCAATATTAGATGATTAGATGTCAAAGCGGTAGCAACAGCTGTGCACTGGTGTCATAAATGTACACATTTTTAACCAATCGCAAATCACTATTTATTCAGTTGGGTATATCAATACGAAGAAGTAGGTCAAAAAGCAGCTACACCGAGAAAATTAAAGTAAATCAAAAAAATTGAGACGTCATTGGAAGGGCTGAAAACATTGTGGGTAAAGGAGAAACTGCTGGTTTCAAGCATTTTCTCCTTTTTCCGCAATGTTTTCAAAAGCCTTATTACCCAGAGTCGTTAAAATTCGGGATTATTTGGTACAGGATTAAGTTTCTGCGAAAGAGTTAACCAATTACTGTGCAGATTTTGTTTAAGACCAATCAAAACTACAGGGAAACAAGAAATATCTTTAAAAAAGATAGACAGCGTAAATTTGCCAGCAAATAGGCAGGGGCCCTTAGAATAATATGTCTACATTTTTTTTATTTACCACAGGGGCTCCCAGAATAAACATGTCTTTGACCACAGGGGCCCTTAGAATAAACATGTCTACATTTTTGACCAATCACATATTTCTATTCATTCATTTGTTATCAGCACCAAAAAGTAGGTCAAAAGGCTGTACATTCAGCTACGCCGAAAAGAAAGAGAGTAGTGTATACATATTAAACGGTGTGAATGTTTTTTTTTTCCTGTTTAGGAGGGAGGGAGGGAGGGAGAGAGAGAGAGAGAGAGAGAGATGGTGCAGTAGAGAAATGGTGAGAGAGAGAGAGAGAGAGACCTTGACAAATGCTTTGTTATATACATTATGCAATATTGACTATGTACACGTCCAATAAAATATCTGTTCTGTTCTGTTCTGTGAAAAAAAAACCAGTTGCTTGTTACAAACAATTAGTTCTTTTTCCGAACTGTTTTTCAAAGCTGTCACATGGGTTCAGGTATGTTTAGGAACCAGAAACTGTTAAAAGGGTAAACTTGACAGCATTTATTGACAAAAAAAGGAAAACCATTAATTGATCAGTTCTTTCGATCGTCTTTGTTTGATGTGAAAACAATTTCATATAACTTAGTGCCGTAACTCTTTACCAGACGACAAAATTTTAGCTTCCTCCAAATTGAAATCATTTGCAGACGACAAATTAAATTCTACTCAAAACATAACATTTGTCATTCATATGGTAGGAAACATTGTGGGAAAAGGAGGAATGCTGTACCATTGTTTCTAACAATGCTATCAAAAGCCATTTTTTTTCTCAGGGTTGTTAAAAGTCGGATTGTGCAGTAAAGGGTTAACTCTTTACCAGACAACGAAATTTCAGACTCGTTCAAATTCAATTTAGTTACAGACGACAAATCAGATGTGGCTAAAATTTGTCTTTAAAAAAAAAACAGAACACAATGTGAGAGAAGGAGAAAAATGCTGGTTTACCAGCATTTATCTCCTTTTCCCACAATGTTTCCAAAAGGCTTCTCCTTCAAGGTTGTTAAAATCTATGATTGTGTTAGAATCGTCCAAATTCAAAACAGTTGTAGACGACTAATCAAATATGGCTAGACTGTTAAGATTTGTCTAATAATAATAAAAAAAAAACAGAAAACAATGTGGGAAAAGGAAAAAAATGCTGGTAACAGCATTTTCTCCTTTTACCACAGTGTTTTCAAAAGTCATGTTCCTCAGTGTCGTTAAAACCATGACAGATTTGTGTCATAAAGGGATACAACAATTTTGCACCCGACGACTTTAAAAACGTCAGCTGTTGAAACATGGATATTGACTATGTATTAACAGCGTCCTGAGACAATGGGCTTTAAACCTACTAAACGACAAAATTTTAGACCAAATAGATAGCATTTGCAGACGACAAATTAAGTCTTGTCAAAATGGTGAGATTTGTCTTTGATAATATGAAAAAAAAAAAACCATTGTAGGAAAAGAAGAAAATGCTGATTACTAGCATTTTCTTCTTTTCCAACATTGTTTTCAAAAGGCTTCCTCCTCAGGGTCGTTAAACACGGGATTGTTTAGTACAGAGTTGAATTGAAGCACCTTCGCAATGTAGTATACAGAGCATTTCGTCACATAATGTTAAAATCCACTTCGTCAAAAAATTGGCTGGATCACGAGGTAGAATGGTCCTTTACTATGCAGAAAATGTATTCATCCCAGTTTCGATCCAAGTCACCTGTGCGACAGGCTGATATGAGTCGATACATTTTGCAGGTGCAATAAACCACCTTTTCAAAGAGCATGACATAAAGGAGCACAACGATTCGGCAAAAAGAAAAATGACTTGTTGCAACCGCAGCATCTTATGTTTTTGAAACAATATTTTTTGTTGAATTGTCACCTTGATTTGGTAATAAGTCAAACGTGACTTTATCAGAAAAAGTATATTTGAATACGCACGAAATATTTTTATCCGAAATGATTTTGCTTATTTGAATGGTAACTCCGCTTTCAACATATTTCAGTCATACCACAATGGAAGCCCACCTATTTATGTCTTTGCCGAGCTCCGGTAGCGCAGTCGGTCGCGCACAAGTCCTAAGAACATGGGGTCGTTGGTTCGCATCCCTGGCTTGGCCAATTTCTTTCCGAGGATTGAGTGTAGTCATTGTGACAGGATTCATTCCTCTCTCACCGCTGATCATTGTTTCGGCGATGGTTATGTGGAAAAGCAGCCAGTGGCTTGAGGAGAATATTATGCAAAGTACTAGTAACAGAAACTCCAGAAAAGCATGGACAGAGGCACTGGCCGCCGCGATATGATTAAATTTATGTTGAAAACGGCGTCAAACACCATACAACCAGTTTATATTAATGCCTTTCCCTGGTTTCACCATTACTAGGCTGGGGTTTAACTCGTCTTGCCCAGCGGGGATCTAACCAGGATATCCCGATGACAAATCAAACCCTTTGACTACAGAGCCACGGGGGATCCAATATAACAAAGAAAACCACGATTTATATCCTTAACTCTTTACCAAAAGACAAAACTTTGGATTTTTCCGAATTGCAAGCATATGCTGAAGACAAATTTGATGTAGCTAAAAAAAAAAAGAAAAGAAAAGGATCTGTGTCTTTGAAATAGTAGGAAACATTGTGGGAAAGGGAGAAAATGCTGATTACCAGCTTTTTTTTTATATTTTTTCCACAATGTTTTCAAAAGTCATTTTCCTTAGGGTCGTTAAAAATGAGCATCAAGTTTATTCGGTGCTCTGCTAAGAGTTAATAAAGAGCGATGGTTTGATCCCTTTGGCTGCTAAGCGCGAACTCAACTGACTTTTGCAGACTGTGCAGATCAAGATCATACTGCACTTGGATCTACACTTTCCGGTACAGAGATAGTTTTTTTTCTGACGAAAAACCATTGATACTGTAAAATTTTCTATACAAGTGTTACCTAAGAATTTTTATATGCTAGTAATTTATTGAGCAGGTTAAGACTCAATCTTGAATAAAAATATGGTTTTCAGGAAAACTTAACATAATATAATGTACTTCCTCAGCTCTAGAAAGAATTCAAAGGGGTCCTTTTTGACTTTGTTGCTTTGGTGCTGGTCACCGGATGTGCTCTTTGGCAAGACATTTCAGATATCCAGTTTAGTAGTGTTTTAGCAACAGTAAAGTCTGAAAAAGGGAGCTATTGTCACAATATGGCTGAAAAACTTCTGGAGGTCATATTGAGAGAGAAAGAGAGAGAGAGAGAGAGAGAGAGAGAGAGATGAAAAACTTCTGGAGGTCATATTGAGAGAGAGAGAGAGAGAGAGAGAGAGAGAGAGAGACGGCGAGCAGTGAGAGAGAGATAGATGGTGCAGTAGAGAAATGGTGAGAGAGAGAGAGAGAGAGAGAGAGAGAGAGAGAGAGAGAGAGAGAGAGAGAGAGAGAGAAATCAAAGCACTGATGGTACAGATAATTTGGGATGCGTATCCACCGACCATTATAAATTCAATTCTAACTCTGGTCATCGAATGGGCTACGACAGTTCTTCGTCAATTTCGTCAATTAAATGTCTTGTTATATATTTGGTTGGTCGCTATAAATTAGTATAGGCATTTTTCTATAATTATACTGTGGGAAAAAAAAACAAAAAAAAACAAAAAAAAAAAAAAACGTGAGCCATGCTCTGTGAAAAGGTGGTTCTTTGCAATCTGATCTTAATCTACACTGTCCCCCCCCCCCCCCCCCCAGGTCGAGCTTTGCTGCCTACGGGTTTTAGCCAGAGGATAGGCTGGTAAAAACGACAGTTTTTTTCAAATCTGACTGCAGTGTAAATCACCCATAGAAAGGGGTAACTACATACAAGTTAACTTATATGATTATACAAAGCCGTTCCACCACAAATCTAATGAATACAGACGTCGATCAGTTAAAGCCCCAAACAATCATGCGTCTTAACGATCATAAATACTAGTATTAAGGGTTTTGAAAAAGTTGTGTGAAAAGGAGGAAATGCTGGTAACCAGCATTTCCTCCTTTTCACACAACGTTTTCTACCCTTCCAAAAAATAAATTCTATCAACAAAGCCACATTTGATTTGTTGTCTGCAAATATTAAAAAAAAAAGACAAGTTTTAAATGTTATTTCCTGGTAAAGAGTTTATATCTATGGTAATTTATTCAAGCAGAAGTCAGTGACACAACCGTGAATAGGTTAAAAGTTCTCCGTCAGTCTATGACTTTTCGACATTTTTTTTTTCCTGGCAGACGACCGCCTAAGCATGATCTTTCACAAATTGCCTGCTGCAGACGACTTTTTATCCCTCCTTGTATTGAAAAAAACATGGCAAAAGGATGCAAATGCTCGTAAAGGACAATTTCCTTTTGTCACAACATTTCCACAGGCGTTCATGTATCAGAACCTTAATGTTGATTTTTTTCCTTTAGATCTTTCAAAACCGTTTGCTATAAATTGTTTGTGTTAGGAGGTTGGCATAGCTCCTTTCCCGTTATAAAAGAGCCATACTCTGGCAAAAGGGGGCTTAATGCATCTGTGTAATCCATTATACCAGGCAAGTTATCATAATTATAATCATGGATCCTTAAAAATTCCAGTTTTGTCAAACAACCGGCTGAATTTTGAGGTAGAATAGTCCCTGGGCATGGAAAAAAAATGGCCAAAAGCACAATTTCAATACATGTCAACCTGCGCGAACTGTATATGGTGACCTGCGTCGATATTGTTTGCAGATGCATTAATCTCTCTTTTCACATATATATCACATGTGCCGAACCTTCTTTAACTTAAAAAAAAAAAAGTTGTACTGAAGATATATATATTTTTTTCATAACATGAAACATGAAAAAAAAACCAGTTACATGTACTTTGATCGCCAATGGCAGCGAAAGAGCTAAAGGGAGATAATTTATATGTTTCGATTTGAACTGGTATATTCCAATGTACTTCTATTCTTTTTCAGTATGGCTGGAAAGACTAACGGGTCCAGATCAAGTGTAAATTGGCTAGTCACAGTTTGAATCATCAAGCTTCGGAACCCAATAGTCAATAATTGTCCTTTACCTTTTTGCACAGTATCAACAACAACGTCCAGAAAAACAGCAATGTAATGCACGGACTTGCGATCTTAGTTCACTTTCTTTGCGAAGGATACTAGGAGTTGCGGAACCCAGTGAGTTTATGTACAATACATCAAACAGGAAGAGGGTCTAAAGCTAGACCGAATTATTCCGTTTATTGTTATCATCGAAAATCAGCTTTTAACAACTGGCTTTTCTGCACCTCATTGCTTTGATATAGTCAAGCTCTAGTCTGCTGCGTAATGTACCGGAAGTCCAGGGCTTATTACCGCCAAAAATGTGGTTCCGCCATGAAAAGTAAACCTTTTATTGCCATTTATGGTTTTTGGTTTGTGTTGGAGTTTAACGCCATTTTAACAACTTAGGTCATATCATGGCGGTCAGTGACGCACCCATGAGTTTTCTGGTTTTCTCACACCAGTACTGACACAATTTTCTTTCCAAAGCCACTGACTACTTTTCTCACATGCATCAGAGGTGAGAGGCGAAAAATCGCCGGAAACCGGGTATCGAAATCACATTCTCAAGGTCACGAGTCAGATTAACCACTGAGCTACCCGACCGGGGACCATTTCTGGAATACAACTTTTCTTAAGATTTTACCAGATGACAAATTTTCAGTCTTTGTTCAAATTTAAAGCATATGCAGATGATAAATTTAACGTCACTCAAATGTTAGGATATTTCGTTGAAACATTAGAAAGCATTGTGAGCAAAGGAGAATTTCTGTTTTTTACATAATGTTCTAAAACTGTTCTTCAAGTCGGGACTGTGCAGTAACAGATAAACTCTTGTTAGACATTTACACACAGTTTAACTCCCCAAAAAAATCAAACAAAAAGAAATCCTAACCGTCAATTATTGTGATAAAAGTAGACATATTTGGGGTCCGTATTAACCAACCATTCTCAAGCATATTTTTTGTTTTATTCTCCAAGATTTTCTAAATGTGAAAGTAACATAACTTCTGATTGGCTAAAACAAATGGTTTAGCCAATCAGAAGTTATGTTACTGTCACATTTCAAAATATCTTGAGAATAAGTCTAAGAAGGATCTTAACCCTTTCCCAGATAAGCCCTAGTTTTTACGGATCTGATGGTGAAGTCGTTTGAAAACACTGTGGAAAAAGAAGAAAATGCTCATAACGAGCATTTTCTCCATTTTCCACAGTGTTTTCTCTCCTTACAGATAAAAATACCACCTTTTTTGGCCACTCTAAATTTGTCGTCTGCTGATTCTTTCAATTTCAGAAGATCAAAATTACCTCATCTGGTAAAGAGTTAAGAATGGTTGGAGAATACGGATCTGGATTATTAAAGTCCAACATGAAAATTCAGCGTAGTTTTTACGGGTAATCGCGAAAACTTTCATGCCACTGGTCATATTTGCATTATCAATATGAACTTTTTTTTTTCATCGAAATTAGTGCGATGGCAGTTGTATTTGCTTTTACGAGCAATCAGAACTGCTGCTACACTATACAATTTCAAGTTCATATTTAAATTACATCGAATCATTTAATTTTTGAAGAATTGAGATAAACCGCAACCAGTATCATTTAAAGTAAGAATAAAGGCCAAATGTAAACAAAGCGGGTGTTTTTTAAAAATGCATTTGAATTTATATCATACCATTTAAAAGTATGGACATTATTGTGAAGATGACAATCTGTCATGGTACGGTCGGTCCAAGTGTTAGTCGCTGACAGAGAAATTTAATTCAAAACTAGGTGAAAACCTGCCAGGTAGCTGTGTCTTTTGTTTACTCTTTGCCCTATTTTAAAATTCTTTTTTTCTGCCAGCGACTAACATATGGCCCGACCACACGATGACAGACTGTCATCTCCACAATATTTTCCATACTTTTAAATGGTATGATCTAAATCTAAATGTATTATGACACCTGCTTTGATATTTTGGCTTTTACTGGTCCTTTAATGAAAGAAAAGAACGGGCAAACGCGCCTGCTCTTGTTCTGTGCTGTTTTGAATATTAATGAACTGATGATTCATAAGCACTCTCAGCGCCAAACAATATACCCGGCCTTATTCGACGACTTAAGATACAATCGACTGAAACCAAGAAAGAGTTTATTATTATGGGGTTGACTAAAGAAGCGGACGGTACAGATCCAAGATCAGACTGCACTTTCTTTGCAGTCTTATATTAATCTATGGCGTCCGCAGAAGCCCATGTTTTCGCCTACGGCGCTGCAAGGGATATGACACTCATTACGTTATCCATTGCTGATTTTCATTATTCTTTTCAATCGATTATGATGAGTTGCTCAAAACTGATCTATTTCATTTTAAAAAGGTAACCAGGGGACAAGTCTATAACTGTTTCCCTAAAAATTCCGAAATCTGTTCAAAATGAATAAAGTTCAATTTGCCTGTACCCGTTTTCTCCTTTTATCCATTGTACATATAATTGAATATTACTTTATATAGCCAAAACTAAGGAAATGGTTATTCAACCGTTTATTATTAAAAGAGACTGAACATAAAGATTATACCTCATCGGTTTGAAATATGATCTGAACATGTTTCGCGAATTTCTATCGCATTTTTAAGCGCAGACGGTGAAGAACAAGATCAGAGGGAAGAACCAGTGCAGTTTGATCTTGAACTGCTTTTTTTGATTTTAAAGATAATTTTACTTAATTTTTTCATGCACATGACTTTTTGTGCGGGCATCGAATCGCCTTTGAAAAAAAAAAATGTGACTGAAGTAGAAAATGCTCGTAACGAGCATTTTCTCCTTCTGTCACATTTTTTTCTATGTGTATTCGAGCCCGATTTTGTATACTATTATTCTCCATATTTTACAGGTTTATCTTCAAAATCGTCTGCTTAAAACTTGATTTAGTAGGTAAACAACACAGTCTACAGCAGGACAAAGGATGAAAACTGACCCGGTAAAATAAAGGGTATATTGCATTACTTAACGCACCTGAACACGTTTTATAGGATGCCTCAGTTTTTCTTTGTTTATTATTTCTTTGTTCGAAAATTTTATATTTACAGCTGATTCCTTCTTTACTTTGTTTTTCCCCGCAAAGACTATACATAGCTATTCTTAAACTTTTTTTCTATTTTTTTCCCTATTTTCCTCTCTTTCTTTCTTTCCTTTTCTTTCCCTTTCCTTTCTGTTTCTTTTCCTTTCTTTCTTTGTTTTGTTTTCTTTTTTTTTTTCTTTCTTTCATGATGTCTCCCCCCGTCAGGGTCGGAAGACATATTGTTTTTCCCCGTGCGTCCGTCTGTCCGTCTGTCTGTCTGTCCGTCACAAATCGTGTCCGCTGTATAACTCGAAAACCTTTTAAGATATTTTGATAAAACTTCACACATTTGTAAAGCATTATGAGACGAAGTGTCATGCACAAGAATCATAACTCTGGCTTGTATATTTTTCAAGTTATTTCCCTTTGATTATTTTCCTTCACAAATCGTGTCCGCTCTATAACTCGAAAACTTTTTAAGATATTTTGATAAAACTTCACACATTTATAAAACATCATGAGACGAAGTGTCATGCACAAGAACCATAACTCTGGCTTGTATATTTTCGAGTTATTACCCTTTGATTATTTTCCTTCACAAATCGTGTCCGCTCCATAACTCGAAAACCCTTTAAGATATTTTGATAAAACCTCACACATTTGTAAAGCACCATGAGATGAAGTGTCATGCACAAGAACCATAACTCTAGCTTGTATATTTTTCGAGTTATTTTCCTTTGATTATTTTCCTTACTCATTTTACGTACAATTTCGTGTCCGCTCTATAACTCGAAAACCGTTAGAGAAAAATGACCATTATTTCAGTTAGAAATTGCCTTGGTGACATATCAATCCTTCTGACACCAAAAAGGGGGGAGACATCTGTTTTTTTTTGTATAAACAAGTTCTAGTTTTTTCTTGCTTTCGTTTCTTTTTTTTTTCTTTCTTTCTTTTCTTTCTTTCTTTCTTTCTTTCTTTCTTTCTTCTCGCATGACGTTTTTTTTTTTAGCCCGGCCCGGGTATATCATTGGTAAACAGCAGGGCTAGTGGGTGTGATTTCGAATCCCATATCAGCCACATATTTTTTCGAGACATTGTTTTAGACTTTTGTTTTTGTGGCATCCAATGGATTGCTAAGAATTTAATGCGTAGTGGTCATTGGACATGTGAAAAGCTTTCTTTGCCGCTGTCACCTAATCAAAATATTTTTGAAACCGGCTTTAAACACCTGACAAACATACACAATGTTTCCTTTCATAAAAATGGAAGTTTAACCTTTTCATCACCTAATCCCGATTTTAACGACCCCAAAAGAGAAGACTTTGAAAACATTCTTAGAAAAGGAGAAAGTGCTGATTACCAGAATTTTCTCCCCCTCCCACACGGATTTCTATCCTTAAAAAAAATTTCAATTTTTAAGTAACATTTATTGCGTCATCTGGAAATGAGTCATGCTCTGGAAAAAGGAGGCTTAATGCACCTCTATGATGCATTATACAAAGCAAGTCATTATCTAACTACGAATCCATAAAATCCATTTTGTCAAACAACCGACTAAATGATGAGGTAGAATGGTCCTTGGACCTGCAGGAAATTGGTAGATTGCGAACAATTTCGGCCCATGTCAGCCTGTGCGGACTGCGCAAGCTGACCTGGGTCGATACTTTTCGCAAGTGCATTAAGCACCCCTTTTCATAGCGCATGGTTCAAATGTTTTAAATTTGGACAAGTTTGTAAAAAATGTTGTCTTATGTTAAAGAGCTACAATAAGAAAATACTTGCGAAACAACTGAAGAGAAAATTTCTCTTTAGCTGTAATTTTTCTTTTTGCAACAGTGATTCCAAAATTTATCCGCCTTATACGAGAAAAGTCTTCTGCAGGAGAAACTGGTTTAACCCTTTACCGCACAAACCCGAGTTTGAACGACCACAACGAAAAGTAATTCTGAAAACATTGTGGGAAAAGGAGAAAATCCTAGTAACCAGCATTTTCTCCTTTTCCCTCTATGTTTTCTACCCTCTGAAAGACAAATTTCATCGTTTGACTCACATTGGACTTGTCGTCTGCAAATGCTTGCAATTTGGACATGGTTTAAAATCTGTCGTCTGGTAAAGAGTTAACGACAAATATGTAGACTTTTCCAAATTGAAAGCATCTGCAGATGACAAAATAAATGAGACTCAAATGATAAATCCAAATGTATGCATTTTAGGGAAAAAAAATAAATAAATAATAAATAAATAGATAAAATAATAAAAAAAAAGAGGAAAATTTGGGTTTTTGTCATCGGCTTGAAACCTTCTATTCACCTATAAGCAGGACAAGGGTTAATGCTTGGAACAGATATTTCATTATACTGGCTGCATAAAAAATTATTTCTGAAAGGCATACTAATCAAAACTGCAACTAGATTCTTCCCTTAGAATAACGTGAAGAAGGAACCCATGGCACGCTAGCATGCAGGCATGCACACACGCATGAACGAACGACCAGACGTACGGGTGAATTCTTTCTTTCTTTCTTTTCTCTCTCTATCTATCTATCTATCTATCTTTCTATCTATCTATCTATCAATCTAACTCTCATCATTGTACATTTGGCTAAAAGGATGAAAGAATAAAACAGGTACATGATAATATATCCAGTTAAAACCTGTACATTAGTTAAAGGTTACGGTAAACACAAACATTTCAAATTCACTCTTCTTCTATCCTCTCGCAATCTATATATCTCTTCATCACTAACATAACATTGTCTAATACATATTCTAGCTCATTTTCCCTCTGTCTCATCTCAATACAATTCTCTGTCTCTCGTTCTATTTCTCTCTCTCTCTCTCTCTCTCTCTCATTCTGTCTCTTTCTCTTTCTGTGTCTGTCTCTGTCTGTCTGTCTGTCTCCGTGTCTTTCTCTCTCTCTCTCTTTCTCTCTCAGTCTTTCCCTCTGTCTGTCTGTCTGTCTGTCACTCTCTCTTTCTCTCTGTTTATCTCTCCCTCTCTCTCTCTGTGTCTCTGTGCCTGTCTGTCTTTCTTTCTCTCTCTCTCTCTCTCTCTCTCTCTATCTCTGTGTAATTAAGAAACAAAAGAAAAAGACTATGTGTGTTGAATATGTATCCTAGCACAGGAAATAACAAAAGATAACTAATATTTGAGCTAAAATCTTATTACAAATTAAATTTCTAAGTTGAATAAATTCTACAAAAATAATTACGAACGAATGAACGAACGAACAAGCGAACGAACGAAGGAAGGAAGGAAGGAACAAACGAATGAATGAATGAATGAATCTCAAAAAAAGGAAGAAAAAACAATGATACCGTGGAGTTTCGACGCATTCTGTCCACATCGATTTGGTTGTTTGTCGTCCTCATATTCCTTTGTTATTTTTTTTTCTATTTTGTAAATGATTGAAAGTTCTCACAATATTTCCATTGCAAAGACCATTATATAAAATGAAAAATTCCCAAAAGAGTGATTTATTTCATTTCATACTCAAACCTAGAGATGCATGTGACGGCATGTTTATTTCATCATTGAGTACAATGGACTGCAAAGGTTTTTGTTTCTTCCCCAACCCTTTACGATACAATCCCTGTTTAACGACCCCGAGGGAGAGTGCTCTTGAAAACGTTTTGGGAAAAGGAGAAAATGCTGGTAACCAGCATTTTCTCCTTTTCCCAGAATGTTTTCTTCTCTGTCAAAGGCAAATTCAATTATTTGAGCAACATCCAATTTGTTATCTACAAAAGCTTTCAATTTGGGTATGTCTTAAACTTTGTTTTGTGGTAAAGGGTAAGCATGATAAATATGTAAAATGAAACCTTCAAGCCGATAGTAAAAATACAAATGATGCTATTTCAAAGTTATTTTTCGGACAAAAATATCTCCTTATTGGACGGTGTAGCAGTAAGATCAGACTGCACGTTCTGTGCAGTCTGATCTTGATCTATGCAGTCTTCAAAAGGTTCTTGAGTCGCGTTTAGCAACCGAGGGGTTGAAAAAGGATGCCGGAGTGAGGCCCGGAAAAGGGACATTAGTAATTCGTATTCTTTTTGATTGATTAACTCTTCACCAAACGACAAAATTTTAGATCTGTCACAATTGAAAGCAATAGCAGACGACAAGTTGAATGTGGGCTCAAATGATGGGATTTGTGCTTCAACGGGTAGAAAACACTGTTGGAAAAGGAGAAAATGTTGTTTTCCCTCATTGTTTTCAAAAGCTGTGTTCTCCAGGGTTGTTAAATCTCTGGATTGTGTCGTAAAGGTTAAATTCTTAATCATACAATCCGGACTTCTAATGACGCTGAGAAAGGAGACCTTTGAAAACATTATTTTCTATCATTTGCTAAAGAAATTTCATGTTTTGAAGAAGTCTTAATCCTTAGGATGCTAAGCGCAACTCACTGACCTTTTGCGGACACTGTAGATCAAGATCAGACTGCACAGAACGTGCAGTCTGATCTTGGATCTACAGTGTCCGATTAGGAGATATTTTTCTCTAGATTATAAGATTGAAATATCATCAATCGGGTTTTTACTATCGGCTTGAAAGTTTTGTTTTATTTATTAATTTGTCGTCTGCAAAATGCTTTCAGTTTGGATAAGACTACAATTTTGTCGTCTGCGCAAGAACTGTTAGATACTGGTAACAAAACTGCTTCAAAGATGGTTTTTCATCTCATATTCATTGAATAGGAAGACGCCAAGAAATTAACGTCAGAAAATCAACCAACGCTGCTGTCCCATGAACAAAAACATCAACTGCTGCAGCAGCAACTACATTGACGACTGCGACGACAAGAACAATAATAACAGCAGCGGCGGCAGCAGCTGCTAGCCGCCGTAGCAACAACAACAACAACAACAATAACAACAGCAGCAACAACAACGACGTTGACGACTGCGACAACAACAACAACAACAACAATAGCAGTGGCGGCAGCAGCTGTCAGCCGCCGTGGTCGCGGCAGCAACACTGAGCTACGACAGAAGGAGTAACGACGACGACAACAACAACAACGACGACAACGGCAACGTCTACAACAACAACAAAAAAAAAATAAAACGAGCCATGCTATGTAAAAACGGGGTTTAATGCATTTGCGAAAAGTATCGACTCAGGTCAGCCTGCGCAGTCCGCGCAGGCTGAACTGGGCCGAAACTTTTCGCTATGGTTCAATTTTCTGTATGTCCAAGGACCAGTCTACCTCATGATTAAGTTGGTTGTTGAAAAAAGTGAATATCATGGATCCATAAGTAAGTAATGGCTTGCTTGGTGCCATGGATCACGGAGATGCATTAAGCCCCCTTTTGTCAGAGCATGGCTCAAATAGATATATTCCTATTGAAAACATAGGCATAGAACAAAGTAATAATTGTTGTTTAGATGATGATTTTTGTCTATGAAAAGGTTTTAAAAAAATAATATTGTGAGAAAAGGCATTCGTAGACGACTAAGTGAAAAAAAAAATCGTAAAAAGCATGAAATTCGTTTATGAAAGGGTTGGAAAAACATTATGGTTATCAGAATTTTCTCCTTTTCCCAAAATGTTTTTAAAAGGCTTCTTCCTCAGGGCCGCAAATATATGTGGTTGTTTAGCGAAGAGTTAACTAACTTTTATCCTGCTCATGGATGAAACAGCCAAGTAAGTGGTCGACGCGTCCAACCGTGGTTTTGTGACTCAGTCATTGATTTTGAATGGCTATGTATATAGTAAAAGCTTTAAAAAATCATTGGATATACATTGAAGACCAGAAATGAAGATCAGACTGGACGGATTTGCGAGCTGATCTAGATCGTCACTCAACGTATATGGCACAAAAGGCCGCAAAGTGCGATCAGGGTTACTACACAATCCCGAGTTTTAACGACCCGAAGAAAGAAGTTTTTTTTTCTGAAAACATTGTGGGAAAATGAAAAAATACTGTTGACCAGCATTTTCTCCTTTTCCCACAATAGTTTCTACCCTTTCTGAGTCAAATTCCAACATTTCGGCCGCAGTTTTTTCGTCGTCTGGAAATACATTGAATTTAGACAGGTCAAAATATTTGTCGTTTGGTGAATAGTTCACCAGTCTTGTTCACAGGAAATGTTTAACACTGAAACATAACAGGATGCAATGAATGACTGCGACCCTTTGCCGTTTGGTAAAGGTTTAACTATTTCTAGACCTTTCGAAAGCTATTTAAAGATATAAAAAAGGTCGCAAGGAAACGCTAGATTAAAAGAAATGAAAGTAGTGTTGTCAGCAGTATTGAAAACACTGTCGGAAAAGAAGCTTTTGCATGGAATAGTTGATGGCTTTTGTTGCAAACAAACAAAAAAAGATAATAACAAGAACAATAACAAATACAAATCAACCTATGACCCCTTTAAAGAAAGAACTGCGTAAAAGAAAGATTACGAATGGACGATTAATGCATCAATATGTAGGAGCCATGCTCTGTGAAAAGGGGGCTTAATGCATCTGCAAAAAGTATTGACCCAGGTCAGCCTGCGCAGACTGCGCTGGCTGACCTGAGTCTTAACTTTTTGCTGTTGGTTAATTTCCTGCATATTGAGGGAACAGTGTATCTCATGACTCAGTCGGTTGTAAAACAAAACAAATGAGCCGTGCTCTGGAAAAAGGGCGCTTAATGCATCTCCGTGATGCATGATACCAAGCAAGCCATCAAGGTGTTATGGATCCATAATAGCCACTTTTTTTAAGTAACCGACTTAATCATGAGGTAGACTGGTCCTTGGCCATACGGAAAATTGACCAACAGCGAAAAGTTTCGGCCCAGGTCAGCCTGCGCGGACTGCGCAGGCTGACCTGGGTCGATACTTTTCGCAGATGCATTAAGCCCCCTTTTCACAGAGCATGGTTCATTAATTTTATGGATCCATAATTATGTGATAACGTGGTAGGTATAATGCACACCAAGGAGATGTATTAAACCCCCGTTTGGAAAACCACCGTTCATTTGTAAATGCTGTCGCAAAGAGAGAAATTGCCCTTTAAGATTAATTTCTCCTTTTGCCACAATGTTTTTAAGTCCGGTCTACTGCAAGACAATGAGAAAACGCCTTACGGGGAAAGTGTGTAACGAATTTCGTCGATGGTTTTGATATGCAATAATCTTTCCAGAGGTTCGTTCCGTCGTGGTATGAGGATCAAGGCGGGAACATTTTCTCTCTTTAAAAAGCAATAAAATTTCAGACTTGTCCAAAGTGAAAGCATATACAGAAGACAAATTAATTTTGACTCAAAAAAATAGAAAAAATAGCATTTGCCTTTGGCACGATAGATATATAAAACATTATGTGTAAAAAGGAGAAAATGCTGGTTAACAGCATTTTCTCCTTTTTTCACAATGTTTTCAAAGGTCTTCTTCCTCAACTTCAGAAAAAGCGGAAATCTGTGGTAAAGGGTTAAAATAGTGGTCTCAGTTCGATCCTCTCGGGTACTTTCGGCAAGGTACTTTTCCCTATATTTGCCCAGGCACCAGTAGATAATCCAGGAAGCATAGTAAATCCTCTGTCGCCACGATATAACAGAAACTCTGTTGAAAGGGGAGTGTCATCAAATTAAATTAAAAAAACACGTATGTGCATTCGGTTTTCACCCGCAAGATTTGAGGACCAGTAGCAGACAAAAGTATACAATTGTTAAATTACATTTGGATTAAAATCGTGCTATTCAGAAATATGGATGTTATTGTGAAGATGGTAATCTGTTATTGCACGGTCGGCCCTAGTGTTATTCGCTGGCAGAAAACTGCATTTTAAAATCAGATGAAAGTATACAAAAGATAGAGCAAACTGGCAACTTTTAACCTAGTTTTTTTAATCTATTTTTCTGCCAGCGACTATCACATGAACGACCGTACAATAAAATATTGTGACCTTCACAAAAATTTCTATATTTAAATAGTATTTTTAAAATTTAAATGCATTTTAAGACCCGTTTTGTTCTATGTTTGCAGTTTGCCGCTATTGGGCCTTTAAAACAAAATCCTTTTTCTCCCTGTAAATAACCCTCTTTGTGGTTGCCTTTGTTTTCTCTTATAAACTATTGATTGTACAGAATGTAGCTCACGCCTTCTTTGAGTCAGACGGGCCTCGAGAGAAACTTGCTAATTCATAATTAGCGCAATGAAATATTCAGGTGTTCTCTCTGGCACAAACGTTCGGTGACCAACATAACATCTTATCTAACCACATCTTCGATAGCAACCACTTGGGCGGAACCAGCATCCAAAGCGTTGTCTGCGCATGTCATATTCTTAGCGCTACTTAGCGTTGTCTGCTCATGTCATATTTTAGCGCCACCTAGCGGAAGATAATGGCATCTACAACAGCTGCTGTTTTATTCATTTATCATAGGGTTGATGTTTAACACTGTTTTCAACAGTAAGTAAGTTGTCCCACCGACGCCAAAGCACCTATCTATTCGGAGCTTTAAACATAGCCAACTTTCGCGGACATGTAAAAATCGATATCTGCCTATTTTACCTGTATTTTTTTTTATATAGAATTATGAAGGGCCTGGGTAGATAAACGCTTATAACTTCATCAATTTTCAGAATTGAAAATTATCTCAAGTGAGGTAAGAAAATTCAATTTATTCCCTTTCAAATGAACTAAGTTTCATAAATTTCGTAAAAGAAACTTTTGGTCCTTTTTTAACTTTAAAATTGTAGGTATGGTTTATATAGGATAAAGAGGAAAAATACATTTTCCGAACTTAAAAACTGACATATTTGTTGAATTTTCTTTCTTTATGTTGAAAAGTCAGAATTATCTCAAGTGAAGTCATAAAGCTTATTCATTGCTCTTTCAATTGGTTTAAGTTTGAGTCGTTTAAAAAAATAAACTTTTGGTCCTTTTTACAGTTTTTGAATGCCCCCATCCTATTTTTTTCCTTTTCCGTGATCGCTCGGATTGTGCCGGATTTTGCCGATGATGGCCGAGTCTAACTGTTATGATTGATTGAATTTGCGTTTATTTATCGTCGCCACCGGTTGCCCATATGGGCGACGCCCCCTGAAGGCTGTTAGTATTGTTACGGGGGATAGTGCAGATACAGGACGAAACCCATCCTAAGTTACGCCTGGTTCTTTTACGTGCTCGGTGTATAGCACCGTCACACGGGACCTCGGTTTAACGTCTCATCCGAAATGAACATCACGTTCACGAGTCCTACACTCTACCTATTGAGCTATCCGGGCTGGTCGTCTGTTAGATAAGCCGCCCGGGTATCTTTACTGTGTTACGTAATGTTATATCGACAAACGGACCCCATTGTATGTTTATGATTGGGAACGGATAAAAGCCCACTGGGACAAAAGCCCACTAGGACAATATCCCACTGGACAAAAGCCCACTGGACAAAAGCCCACTGCTAATTTTGACAGGGAGGACAAAAGCCCACTGCTTATAAAAAAGGATTAAAAAAGCTAATTTTGATCATTTTGGTAAGAAAGTACCCATTTGGGATTGAAGATCCACCCAATATCTCACTATTTTTACATTTTAAGTGACTTTCACTCCATGATATTAATAGTTTGAACATGGTTAAACTTAGGTCCTATATGTTCTAGTGGGCTTTTGTCCAGTGGGCTTTTGTCCTAGTGGGCTTTTGTCCTAGTGGGCTTTTGTCCTACACCCGTTTATGATATACATTTATCCACATGATTATAAACTGGAATTTATACCCGGGTTGTTTGATCATGACAGAATCCCTAAGATATTTTATTTTGTATCTAATAGATCTAATAAAAAATCAGAATTGATATTTATGAGATTATTTCCATGGATTTACAATCACTGAAATTAAGATTTGAAATTAGAAAATGAACGTTTGCTAATTTTTCCACTCTTCTACTTTTAGATATTAATGCCGTATCAAAATTATTTTCTGCCGACAGCTCACAAATTCATGTTTCCTTGCCATTTTCAAACCGGTTCTTGACCAGTCACATCATATAGAAGGCTTTTGCAAATACTGAAGAAAAAGATTTAAATGCTGGTTAGCAACATTTTCTTGTTTTCTTGCAATGTTTTAACTCTTTAAATGACAAATTCCATCGTTTGAGTCATATTTTATTTGTTTTTTGAAAATGACTTCAAATAGAACAAGTCTGAAATTTGGTCTTTTGGTAAAGATTTAAATAACAAATTTAACCGGTGACTGAACAAATGGTGTGCGGTAAAAAAGCCAGAGGTAAAAAAGCCATAGGTAAAAAGGCCATAGGTAAAAAAGCCAGAAGTAAAACGGTAAAAAAGCCATAGGTAATAAGGCCAGAGGTAAAAAAGCCAGAGCTAATTTAGTAGTATACGATATAGAGAAAGCTTTTTATTTCAGAAAATCGTTAGAAGTATTTTGGGAAAAGGAGAAGCCAATTTTTCCTTTTCCCACAATGTTTTATATACTATCTTGATGTGTTGTATGCAGATTATTTCAATATGTAAGAGTCTGAAATTAGTTGTTTGATAAGGGAAACTGGTCGTAATTAAAACTTCTCCAGTCTTCAGCTGCTGACTTTTGAAAACATTTTAGGAAAAGGAGAAACTGCCGATAACATACAATTTCTCCTTTTCCCACATTTCCCTATATTGATGTGTTGTATGCAGATTCTTTCAATATTTAACCCTTTCCCATACAACGCAATTTTAGACGGGTCTCCTTTTACTTTTCTTACTCATAACAAACAATTTCTCCTTTTCCAACAATGTTTTATATCCTATCTTGATTTGTTTTATGCATGCTCTTTCAATATGAAAGAGTCTAAAATTAGTTGTTTGATAAGTGAAACTGGTCATACTTAACACTTTCGCAGTTGCAGCTGATGACTTTAGAAAGCATATCGGGAAAAGGAGAAACTGCTCAGAGCAATCAATTTCTCCCTTTCCCACAATGTTTTATAGACTCTTTCAACTATAAACTGAACAATTTTTGAAAAGTCTGTTTATTCAGACTCAAAACAATCTTGTACAGGGCAAGATATGGATAGGGAAAATGGTCGCAGTGAAAAAACTTTAAACTATTGAAAAGCTCTGTCATTCAAACTCCAAACAACCATGAAGGGGGCAAGATATGGATAGAGGAAATGGTCACAGTGAAATGATTGTAAACTGTTGAAAAGTTCAATCACAGCGCTACAGATAGAGGGGGGTGAAATTGAATATGAATTTAAAAATCTTATTTATTCTTCCGTAAACCCTATGTTGTGGATACTCATTTAAATAGTCTCTTTCAGGCAATTTAAATGAGTACCCACAACACAGGGTTTCACAGAGACATAACAATTTTAAAATGTCAGTATGCCGCTTATATGGATCACTGCATTAATCCAGTACATGTATACACATGGACATGGAAAGGTACATTGTTAAAAACCTGAATTCAATTTTTTTTTTCAATAAATAAGCACAATGTAATGCATGTCACATTCAGTATAATATGTATGAATCTAGTTTTCCAGAACAAGATAGACAAGGTACCAGTTCAGATGTTCAATATAACGTGAAACAGATTTTATTTTAATGGAAAAATAAGAGACCATCCAATGGATGAAGCCATTCCCACACAATCCCTTCTTTTTACACACCCAAGAAGTAATAGAGGAAAACATTTTGAAAAAAGAAGAAATTTCTTTTAACAAGCAATTTCTCCTTTTCCCGCAATGTTTTCTAACCTATTAGGTACATTAACCCATTCCCACTCAAGCCCTCCTTTTCACGCGCTCAAAAAATAATATTGAGGAAAACATTGTAAAAAAGGAGAATTTGCTTGTTACAAGCAATTTCTCATTTTTTCATAATGCTTACTCTTCAATTTCCGCACACTTTGAAATGTCGTCTGCAACTTCTTTGAATTTGAACCAGTCTAAAATTTTCTCAAGTGGTAATGGGTTAATTCCAAATTAAACTCATCCTAAAATGCTGTCTGCATCCTCTTCGAATTCGGACCAGTTTAAAATTTTGTCGTCTGGTACGTAACGGGTTAAATTTTACTAATGTTTCAAAAAATATCCTTCTAGCAATGTGATAAATCAACAAAGAGCACAATTTTCAAACAAAAGCACAATTCTAACACTCAGCACAGTTGTCACATTCGGCACATTGTACTTTATGTTTCATTTGAAATTTCAATGTCCGAATCGAATGCTATGTCCAACAGCCCGAAGAAAGTTTTGGATGTCTCGCTCACCATCATTATATTCAACACACAAACTTTTGAGTCGGGACTGCAATTGAACGTAAACTCGTCGTTTCTTCCTCGGTTGTAGATTGCCAATCTCATTCTGAGCTATCACTGAGGCTACTACTCTTTCTTCCAGCTTAATGTTCTTAATCAGTTTCCAAATGTGTGGATGATGATGTCCAACTAAGTGTGTAAAAACTTGTTATTCCACCCTTCAGACTGGTTGTTTGTTCTCTGAACATTATTCATAGTCGCTTCAAATACATTCCAGTCACAAGGAGGAAATCTTGGAGGCACACGATGTAAATTATTGTTCCCATTTCGTAGTACATGTCTGTATCTTCCATTTACATCAGTGGTATCATGATAATCTAGCAGGTCTTCTGATCCTGGCATGTCAACAGTTCTTAGAAAGTCCATTCCAGCAAGAACATCTCGCAATGGCAAGAAAGCCAGTCCACCCAGCATTCCTTAAAATAATTTGAAATCTTGATTTGTCTTGTACAGCTCTACTAATCCCAGATCCTGTATTTTCCGCCATGTGGCCTGTGTCGGGTGGTAAAAGCATCCCTGTATACCAAAATCTTCACCAAATACCGCTCGTAGGGATTGTCTGAGTCCAATTTCATAATCAATATGGATAGTTATAGGATCTGGCTGAAAACCCAGTGTTGTGCAGGAATCAAGGACTGCTTGAAATAGTGTCTCGTACGTAGACTGTCTCTTTTCCTGTAAAAGGGCGAATACAGCAGGAACTGTCGTTTCTCCACATGGAACTTGTATGACAAATAACTGGTTAAACTGGGATGGTGCCATGGCAAAGTTACCGTCCATTAACAACTAGTTGGAATCTGCTAGCAATTGCAGCTGTCTATGTGTAGCAAAGGCAAGGATACGGGACTCACTATCTGATCCACTGTCGAAGAACAAAAACTGTTCACCTTCAGTGTTCTCTGCCCATTCTCCTTCTATAACAATTTCTCTACATGTGTCAGGAACTTTGGGAAATTCTGACTGTCTCTGGTTTCTAATGGTTCTTTTGCAGATGTCAGCTGAAGGGAGTGATGCAAGAGTTCTATCACTAACATTTCCAAGACTGTTGGCGTAGATGACGGAAGGTTTCTCATGATTCTGGCGAGCCGATTCTTTCATGTTTGTACGGACTTTTACAACATCTACTGTTACTTCATCAGGTTGATGGTCATGTTCATGTGTTCTCTGACACGTTGTAACACCAATGTTAGTACGTGCAGACGCTCGACATCCTAATCTACGCTTAGAACAAATCCAAAATATAGATGAGTTTGACGAAGATTTCTTTGTATATAAGTAATGTTTATGACACAGTTTAAATCTTTGTTAGTCCGTATAAGTTCCATTTTGTATCAAACACTTATATTCCTTTCAAAAAATGCACGATACTTTTAATATTCCAAAACAATCATAACCAAGTACAGAATGAAAGAAGATAAATGCTGTTATATTGATATATCCTTAAGCAATTTCAAAAAAAATAATAGAAAATCGAATACAGAAACCAGATATATGGGTTGTCGTAGCAACGTCATCATGGGTACCCGGAGCAGTCCGTAAAATACCTATTTTTGGATTATGTCGTTGAAGAAATAAGCTTAATTTCCGTATGTTTGCTCAACGTCAAAAAAGAGCGGAAACATCAAGCGATAATTCGACAACGTTACGTCATTTCCTGAAAATTTCAAAACAATTAGTTGTTCCGAAACAAAATTATAGTGTTTTCGTAATCTATCTGCGGAAGTTGCTACGAAAAAATCATGACGTCGAACTGTGGCGTTGAGTTGCGGAGTGTGGTGAAATTCTGTGTTGCATTTAATAAATCGCCAACAGAAACACTGCGAATGATAAAATCAACAGGAGCATATGATAAATGCAATCCAGCTTTTGTCTACAAATGGCATTCGCGTTTTAGGAGCGGAAGAGAATCTATTAATAACGATTCCAGGAGCGGTCGATCGGCAGTCATAACTTGTTCGATTAAGAAAACGGTAAAGGATATGGTTCAGACCGACAGAAGAACCACCGTCAGAACTATTGCTAATGAATTCGGTGTTTCGTGCTCAACAGTACATGGTATACTAACTGAGGAACTTGGCATGTTGAAAGTGAGTGCTCGGTGGGTACCACGATTACTCAAGGAAAATGAAAAGGAGCGCCGCGTACACTGTTCACAGAAATTTCTTCACCGCTACGAATCTGAAGGCGAGGATTTTCTTGATCGGATCATCACGACGGATGAGACCTGGTTACACCACTTTGATCCAGAGACCAAAGCTATGTCTTCTATGGATTTCCGGGTTTTTCCCGAGTTGAAGGCGAGTTTGCGTGGAAAGCGATTCGATTCAGCAGAGGAACTTACAAAACAGACTCAAATTGTTGTATCGTCACTAACTGAGGACTTGTACATTGAAACTTACAACAAATGGATGAACAGACATAAGAAATGCATAGATATTGCTGGTGACTATGTATAGAAAGTGCGACGATCGCTTGATGATTACGCGACGTCATATTGACTTCGGCGTGCTCCGGGTACCTCTAACATACTCATTTTAAATAGACATAATTTTCGTGTGATGTAGCGCATCGTTTTGGTTTTCATAGAATTTATAGAAGAGATGTTGAAGTTTAAGTAGGTATAAAATTCTTTGTAATACTGAGAATATTGTGTGATTTATAACAAAATTCTACGAATTTTCCGAACAACCTTCGTATATATAGACGTTAAATCAAAGGATGTTTAACAGTTTTAGCAAGATTGCATACAAAGAAATAATAATTAATGTAGTTCAATGAAAATTTCTTCACATACATACTTTTGACTGATATTGGGAGTCCCTAATGTTTATTATTGGTGTCATTAAAGAAGCAAATAAACTAATTTTAGAAAAGGTGCATTTGGACCAGGGATCCCATATATACATATACGATCCCTGATTTGGACGGATTAGGTTTCAAGATCAGACTACTTTTTTTTTGCAGTTTATTAATTACATGTGCTGGTCTACATTGTCAGCAAAAAGTGCACTTAGTCGCATAGAGCAGTTTAAGGACCGACCAGCAGGGATCAGTTAATGTTTTAGAGAATCCAAACTTAACCCTTAACTGTGGTATGAATTCATTACAAACCGATAAACAAAGCTCAAATATAACGATTTCAATGGTCTTTTCATAAGAAAAATCCTGCTGTATCTGATGACCAATATTCTGAGCAGTCTGATATGGGTACACATTTTGTGTATTCTGATACTGATAATGTCCTTTAGCAGACACAGGGTTTAGGTTGAAATCCGAAAAAAAATTCCAGGGCAGAAATACAGTCTAGGCAAGGATTGTAAATTTGAAGCAGGCTACTGTTACGCAATGTTACGTTTCTCTTATCTTTTATAGCTGCGGGATATCGAATATCGATTACTAGTATACACGGTCTAAGTTCGTCAAGCTCCGGAAACTCCCGAACCTTTACGTATGATATCGATTATTTTCATCGATTTCTTGGTATGCGAGACTGCTGATAAGGCATGTCCGTGAAAGTTGGCTATGCGTCATTCGTTTGATATTTGATCCTAGTTCTCAATTACAAGACTTGCCACCGGATTGGCAAGAATGTTTATTCACAGCCAATCATCGTCCATAATCACCAGCCATTCTTTGATTCTTTCTTAAGAATATTCTTTGTCTTGTTCTAAAGAAATTTGAAAGTAACACAACTTCTGATTGGCTAAACCATTTGATTTAGCCAATCAGAAGTTGTATTATTTTTAAGTATGAAAAAAAAAAAAATCTTCAGAATGAGCCTAGGACTATACTAAAAAATGGTTTGTGGTACGGACCTGGCTACCCTCATAATTTAGAACCAGACTTCCATTGAAATGCTTGATCAATTCGAATGCTATTTGTTTCTTCTACAGTGCTACCCTTTATATTGTTTTCACACCACTGGCTGCTTTCCAAAATAAAGACAGGCTGAAAAATCTTCAGCTTTGACAGAGAAATGAACTCTATCGAAACGGAAATCATCAATTTTGGTCAGCTAAGTTACTACAATGTCATCTACCTAGCAACCGACATTCGGCAGCCATTGATTGCTCTAAGAATTGTACAGAATTTCAATTAGCAACTCAATTTGTGACTCAACACATTTTTTTCGCAGCCAAATAAAGACAAGACAATCTTTATTGACGTAAGCTGATACAGCATCTAGTCATATACATTATATACTAGTACATAATGCAGTATAACCTGTCCAAACCGACCCCTGGATAATCCGATCCCCTATCCATTACGGTCTGCGCTCGCGGTCCCGGCAAGTTCCTTCTTTATTTCATTATATTAATACCCAGGTAATCCGATCCCTGTCTACATCGAATACCGACCCTAATCGCAAGGCCCAACCAAAATTTATTGCGTAAATTCCCCTAGATAATCCGATCGAATATCTGTCATCAATCATCGATGTGTGAAATGGTTTATTGTTTGTCACAAACTGTCTATAAATCACTATACCGTTACGCGTGAATCGCTTAGTTGTTTAGGCTCGATAAGGGGAAAGTTTGAACGTAGACCCCTTCTTTTCAGAAGAGACAGTTGTTTGACAGACATTTAAAGCAGAAAGAACAAGATGGTACTGACGAAAGCGAAAGTGAAAATGAGACTGACATTGACAGTGACCTTTGTTCTAATAATCCACTTCCGGGGTCAGAATACACGTATCAGCAAGTGCATAATCACTCTCTTGCACTACGGATCATTCCCATTCACCTCTGTAGTTGGCTCAGAAAGTGGTCCGTCATCACGTGATATTTTCGTCACGTGACCAAAACTCAAAATGGCGACATAAACGCCGGTGAAAGAAATTGTTTTGTGTGCTGTTCAAACTGCATACGGCCAATCAGACTTAGTGGTATGACATGTGAAAAAGAGGGATTTTCTGAAAAGCTTAAATGTCTTTTAAAGGACGATAATTTGTTTTTTAATCTTACAAACTTAGATCCATCGGTGTGTCGAAACTGTTGTCATCATTCATGGGCGCAGCCATCTTTTTTACAATCGGCGTAAGATTCTGATCAGTAAAGAAGCTTGAAAAAATAGTTCCATTGTATATAGGTAAATTCATCAGTTTGAATGCACCTATAATGTATCCGGAATCATATTTCCTTTGTCTACTTTATTATGTTACACATGAAACAGTTAAACAGTAACAAAACATGTTTTCCTCGGTTTGACAAGATTCTTGTCATTTAGCCCGTTGCAGAGATGTATGGTGAGAGTAACGAACGACAACTCTGCCTGCAACACGCGAAAAGGGGCATTCGGACATTTGCGTAAAGTGTCGTTTCGGATCAGCCTTCGCAGTCCGCGCAGGCTAATCCGAAACGACACTTTCCGTTTTTATGCAATTTTCTGTTTTGCGCAAGTCTACTGTAGCACAAAATCTAATGTAGTCGTAAAGTGCCGTCTCGGATTAGCCTGCGCGGACTGCGCAGGCTGATCCGAGACGACACTTTACGGAAATGTCCGAATGCCCCTTTTCACGTGTTGCAAACCATTTGATCTTATTACACCAGTTATCATAAGATCAACTTTTCTTTATTGTATAACTTGAAGAACGATTCCACTCCAGTTAAAAGGACATTTTCAGCGCCACAGGCGAAAACAGGGGCCATTGCGGACGGCATGAATCAAGGTCAGACTGCATAGAACTTGTAGTCTGATCTTGGATTTATACCTTCCACTTGTTTAGAAGTTGTTTCTCTCCCTCTCTCTTTCTCTCTTTCATTCTTTTTTGTCTTTCCTCTAGCAAAAATAGGTGTTTGCACCTTACAGGGCCAAGCACAACTTTATCAAATTTTTAGACAATGTAAATCAAGATCAGATTGCATTTTGCAGACAATGTAGATCAAGATCAGACTGCACAGAACATGCAGTATGATCTTTGATCTACAATGTCCTCTATTCAGTTTTATTTTCTGGCAGACTCAATTTTTAAATTGAGATGATTTGGTCTCACTGTTGGAGAAAGCGCATCTTTTTATGCTTTGATGGTTAATGTTGAAGCTGGGTTTCCGTCTGGAGATCATCTCAATGACATTGAAAGAACTAACACTTAGGCTGCTAAGCTCGACTCAATGACCTTTTGCGGACAGGGTAGATCAAGATCAGACTGCACAGAACGTGCAGTCTGATCTTCATCTACAATGTCCGTTGAGGAGGTTGTTTTTCTAAAAAAATAAAAAGTTTGAAATGGCAACATTTGGGTTTTGATTATCGGCTTGAAAGTCTTTTTTAACTTATTTAACAGGTTAAGGATTGATGGCTTTTTGTAGAAGGTTCAAATCATGATCAGGCTGCAGTGAACGTATCTTGTGATCCACAATGTCCAACGTTTGGTGATAATTATACATGTATCCTGACCTGTAAACAGCGCTTGAAATCGCAAATTCTGTCACGTTTGCCGTCCAAAGTTCTCATATGGGCACGTTTCGCTATAGTTACTGTGTTCTGGGATAGACTTGCATGTTGAGGTCATTGGCTGAGTGAAACAAAAGAACAAGCCTCTCTCTCTCTCTCTGAATTAACAAATTAACAATAAAATTTCTGAATTTGATAGTGTAGGACTATAAGCTAATTCTGGATCAACTGGAAACACTAGAAATTACAAAAATGCAAAATATTCAAAGGAAAGTTACAAACATTTCTTGAACTGTACGAATTATGACTAATTATGTTGAAAACCACGAATATTGAAAGGAAATCTCCACCATTTAACAAAGGGAGACAAACGCATATATCCCAGCATCAAGCATTGGTTGTTGCCCTTGTATTATGACTGTACTGACTGGCACCCGTAAAATATGTAAAACCAATTAGCAACGTGGAATCGCTGGTTTATTTAAGAACTAGTAAACAACTAGCTCAAGTTTTGAGTAAATATAATAACAGAGATATGGGGAAAGTTTCAAGCTTTTTGCACGCCGACGATGATGCAGACGATTTTTTTCAACGATATGTCCCTCTACAAAACATCTTCGTTTTCTTCGAAAACAGCCTAGTTAATTCTTTGCCAAATGACAAAATCTTAGACTTAACCAAATTGAAAGCATTTGCAGACGACAAATCAATGATGAACTTTGTCCGTCATAGGGTATCAAACATTGTAGAAAAAGAGAAAATGCTGGTTACCAGCATTTTCTCCTTTTTCCGCAATGTTTTCAAAAGCCGACTTCCTCATACGCGTTTTCAGCTAGCGGGTTTTTTTTTATACCCATTATATAATTATTTATGAAAGTAATCATTCTTGTAAAGCCATGCCAAAAGTTGCCCCTGACGGTTGCAAGGTTGCAAAGATTACAACGGATACAAAATGCATTTCACTTTTGGAGGCCTTCAAAGAAATCATTGTTGTCATTTCCGGTTTTACATCGAAGACAAATCCATTGATTTTCTTCATCCCTTACACCATATATAGCTGATTCTCATTACTCCGTGAATTCTCATTTCTTCGTGAATCTATATTTGCTGGCAATATTTTATACCAGAAGCTATCTATGCCAGAGAAACATGTCGAAAATAAAATAAAAACGATTAAAAAGGTCACCTTTTTGTCTAAAACAATATTTTTTTCTGCATAATTCATTAGTTGTCTGTATGCCTACATCACAACAATTCTTTACAGCAAATTCCCATTAACGACGTATATTACAAATTTTTCTAACGGACAGATTTCTTTAAAACTTTGCACATACAAAGCTCATCATGTCTCTAGGAGATTACAGTAAAAAAAGATGTGGATCACCGTCCTCGTTTCTGAGAAATTTGCCTTTGAAAAAGGTATATACAATTCCAAAATTCAGCTTATATTGGATTTAAAGCGCCTTTCTTTAATATTCAGTTAACCAGGAAAATTACAGGAAAAATATACAAATATATATCATTTTGATGAAAATACATATATGTTTGCACATAAAATATAAAAAAACCTGGTTTTGAGCATGGTAAATGTACAAGTACGCATGTTATATATGGATCATTGAGTTAAAAAGAGAGATAATTTGACCGAATTAAGGGTCAATCTTAAATAAATACATACTTTCTAACGCACAGAATTTTCTTAAAATTTCCACAATTATAGTATTTATAATTCTAAGCAACAAGAAAAAATAAAAATGGCACCTATCCGTGCTTATTTCGTCAGAAAACAAAGTTGAAGGTCACTGTGGAAGTTACTTTTTCAAGGAAAAAAAAAAAAGGGATGAAAGCTCAGCAGACACAGTGGGAAAAGGAGAAATTGCTCAATAGGAGTGATTGCTCCTTTCCAACAATAATTTTCAAAGTGGAAACAGCTATACTTCCAGAGCTTTAAATTTCCTGCCTTTGTTTCCTTGTTTGGTGTGTAACGACGTGTCAGCAGCATGTTAAATATTACACGGTGATAGTTCAAAGATCCATTTTTTTCTCTTCACTAGTATTACCCAAAGAAAGTGCTACTTGTTTCAGTGCACCAATAGTAATTCCATTATGTGCAAAAATACATAGGTGCACTTTTGACTCAATATCCACGACAAAAATACATGCGCAGTGGGATGTGCGAGAACATTTGTCATATACGTCGTTAATAGGAAGTATGCTACAAATAAATGTGTGGTATACTGGTCTATCCCACAGATAGATGTAAATGTATAGCTTGTGTTTGTATAACGGGACATTTATACTGCCTTGCTGTAGAACTAGCTTTTGTAGCGACGTGGCAGAGCGTTCGCCTTGGGACTTGGAAGTCGTAGGTTCGAATCCCGCCTGGGGAGGTGATGTGTCAGAACCGTTACATTGGCGCCCAACGTAATAAAGAACTTATTTGAAAGATGGAGTAACAGAAACTGAAAGATTCGTGGACGAATCTTCTTATGGCGGGGGAATATGTAGTATAATGGTCTATCCCGCAGACAGATGTAAATGTATAGCATATGTTTGTATAAGGCGACACTTATACTGCCTAGCTATAGAGCTAGCTTTTGTAGCGACGTGGTAGAGCGTTCGCCTTGGAACTTGGAAGTCGTAGGTTCGAATCCCGCCTGGGGAGGCTATTTGTCGGAACTGCTACAAAGGCATCGGTGATAAATTTAGAGACAGTGACCTTTGACATTTGACCACATTTGGAATGAGTCTTCTTTTTTATAAAATGATTCACGAAGGTATGGAAACGCGTCTGGTCAAATCCTGGTGCTGGTTACATGTATAGAAGCGAGTCCACCATGAAAAACAGCTTAGATGTATTTTTCCTCGTCCAGTAATGCATTCTGAATCTTTCCCTGTCTATTGATATGCGTAAATTTAATATATGCCGTGTTTTTCATTTGAAATGAAATGGCATGAAAGTAACTGTTAGGTTCACGAAATGATGAGAAAAGAGCATATATATATTGCTAACCTTTCTATGTTTACACAGCTGACTAACTTCCGAGACACTGTCAAGTTTTAACACCGTTTTTCTCTCTGGCAGTAAAGATTATCTTTAAGTCGGGGTTTTGTGTACGAATAAAGGCTTAAAAAATTCAGATTCGTTTATTCAACCTGAACAAATTCAGTTAATGCTCGTCACAGCAGCACAACAAAATACACAGAATGGCGCACCACAGCCTGCAACATCCGATCTTTTCGGGTTTATACGGGTTTTCGTGCGGCCTTAAAAATCCAACTAACAGCGCATCGTTCGCTGTGTGCTCTTCACAATACTGGATCAAATCTTTGACGCTGTCTGAGACTCGACCTCTCGTCATACTGGCACTTTTTTGTAACTGTTCAACCTCTTGTCGTCGCATACGAAGTTCCTCGTGTAATTTATCCATTTTATTATAGACACCAAGAGGCGAAAATCAACTCCTTGACTGAAAAATATCAGTCTGCTGTGCATTACACTCTTTAATACCGAACAATTTTTTTTTTACATTCATCCAAATTCGAAGCATTTGGAGACGACAAATTAAATATGACCCAGATGAAATTTGTCTATCGTCAGGTGGTAAAACTTTGTGGGAAAAGGAGAAAATACTGGTTACCAGTATTTTTTCCTTTCCCCACAATGTTTTCAACAGGGCCATTAAAACTCTGGATTGTTTGGCAACGGTAAAAAGTACAGATATAACACATATACGAAATAACATGTCTGAAAAAATGCATTTGAACACTAGACGAGGGTAATAAGGGGAACAAGCTCCAAAAAGAGTCAAATGAATTTTGTGCCAACTCGGACAGTAATTTTGTTAATCCTTAAAGCAATGAAACCAAATTAAGTTGTCTTTGCGGATAGTGCAGTCTGATCTTGGATCTACACGATCCGCTAATTTTTTTACATATTCCGGCCAAAACAACCTTGAAATGACAATATTTTGGATGTTTTTCCTCAGTGATAAGGTCCATTTCATTAATTTAGCGTTTTTAGGGTTAAAACTCTCTTGAAACGACTTCTCCATCTTAAAGTTTTTCTTTCTTTTTCTTTTTTATAACGGATTGTGCTTCAGGGGATCTGAAGACCATAGATTTGAAGGAAAATGAAAATGAAAAAATCATGGCCCCCAAATCTCCGTGTTGACAGAAATTGGCGGTGGATTTCCAGTTCGATGCTTTAAAGTTATGGCAAAATTATATTCAAATAAAAATCATTTTTACACACAATAGCATTGTCGGATTTTTCCATAGTTTGCAATTTAATGAATAAATATTGATAAAATTCTTCGAGACTTACCTTTATTAACTGTTTCTCTGTGGCACTAGTTCGCGTGTTCCCGGATTTCCATTGACTCTTTTTGGAGCTAGTTCCCCTGATTATCAGCCATGGCACCTATGTAGAACGGGAAGCGTTGATTTTGCCTTTACTGAATGGATATCATCAAATCATTTAAACAGTTACAACAACAAAGTCCGGATGTCAACCCTTTACCATACAATCCCGTGTTTTAGCAGCTCCTGTAACCAATTAGTTAAAAAATATCTCTTTCACGGGCAGTGTAGATCAAGATCAGACTGCACGTTCTGTGCAGTCTGATCTTGATCTACACTCTCCGCAAAAAGTCATTGAGTCGCGCTTAGCAAAGGTCGGATTATAGTCCAGTGCTTAACTATAAGTTAAAAAAAACAGTTACTTGGAAAGTGCTTGATTGGCACATGTTTCTGTGTGCTTGCAATTCTCGCATTTACCTGAAAAATTTTCTGTCACTGGGAATTTCTTCCTTTGCAACAATGTTTTTTTTTTAAACTGATTGGTTTGCTGCAGAATGAAAACAAGAATACTAAAAACCGTCTGCAGGTGGTATAGAGTAAATATAACTCTATTGTTTTATTAAGCGTCCACTTCCGGTTTTTAACTCTTTCAGCCACTGTCATAGGCGATAGGCGTTGAAGTGGCTATTGCACGAAGCATAGATCACGATTAGGACGCAAAAAAGGTTCAGTCTGATCGTGGATCTATATTGTTTATCAAGCCTTTATGATAAAATGTTTGTGTTTCAGAATATTGTATTTTTTGCCATCGGAAGAGGTCGAGGTCATCTTATACTTTGCGCTGAAAGAGTTAACTCTTCACCAAACGACAATATTTTAGACTGGTCCAGATTGAAAGCATTTGCAAATGACATATCAAATTTAGCTGGTACCAGCATTTTCTTCTTCTCCCACATGGTTTTCAGAGGGTTGTTATCTCAGGGTCGTTACTTTCTCGGTCTTGGATACCATTCGCATTTTAAGCCCAGCCTAGGATCTAGCCTTGACCAGTCGGTAATAATGTTTTATGGGGTCTCCCTTTACGGTATGTACATATGGCAAAACTATTGTAGTGTGAGTATTTAGAGAATCTGCCGACTCGCATTGTGTTCAAACTTGTTTTGTTTGTTACTAGTATTTTGTATAAAGAAACCACAATAACAATGGGAATAAAGTATTAAATCTTTTTCAGCGAACATCACGTCGTGTGCACGCAGTGTAACTGCCAAACGTAACGCCGTCTGCCAGACGTTTTCAATCGTGGCGCGAATCGTGGTAGTGGGAACCTAGCATAAGTACCACGTCGCCGACCTTTATCGATTGGTTATTCTGCCGTGTCGTCTTTTGGTACTGGCGTAAAGACGTCAAATATTCGTGGCGCCATCTATCTTGAAAGTGGCTGTTGAAGTTGTCTTGCGATTCGTCTTAACACCGTGTGATTGGTCGGGTGTTTGGAGGAGAGCAGTCGAGATCGGTCGTAGGAGTGGTGGTGCAACTAGGCGGAGATTTATACCGGCCAAAATATGGAGTTTGTCAGACCAACACTGAACTCCGAAGAACGGAGGAAATGTAAAAAATGCAACAAATACCGAACAAAAACATGAAGCTAGTAACAGCAGCTTCACGCCTTCCTCAAGGACTGTCCAGAGATCATTTCAGCTCATGGCAGAATTTTCTCTTTAAAATTGTCGCATAGCATTTTAAAACAATAAAAGAATGGAAGTGTAAACAAGAATACAAACAGACGTGCAGATCTCTGTCAACATGCCACACTGAAGCGACAAGTAGTCGTTATGATACGAGTTCGTAGTATATGATGTTTCGTTGTCTTTTTTATTCGTCAAGCAAACGTCTCGTTGATGCTAACTAGTGTGTGTACTCGTTCGGCTCTTTTCCTTTTAACCCGGTGAGTTAATTTTTCGGCTGTAGGGGTAGTAACCACAGTGCGTGCACCGTTTCTGGAAGTATATTCGTTTGCTACTTTCCGCTCCCAGTCTAAATCGGGGAATTCTGTTTTCTTGCTAGTCTTCGAAGCCAAACTTGCCAATGACTAAAAATTTGTATAGTGGTGTCGAAAACTTGAGTCAAGTTTAAAGTTGTCCATATCTTGGACGGCTCATATTCTCACTCTAAATTCGCCTTCCACGATATTCTACCACATTTCGACAATTTGCGAAGATCTTGTGTTTTCCAGTAGCTAGCTGATTTGAAAACGTTTGCGCTTTCTGAATTGTTCGACGTCCACAAAATCGGTACCTTGCTACAGAACTAATGACGTGATGTTTTAAGAGCGAAATAACCTTTTGGTCTAAACGGTGAATTAGAGGCGCGTTTCTTCATGGTTAGGAATTTTTGTTTTAATTAATGATGTTCTTTCAGTCAGTGTATCAGCATCTCTTGAATGTATAACGCCTGATTCGTCAAAGAACTGACGACAGTTCTTCTTTCTTAAACATTCAGTTTTGGTTGGTCCAACATATCTACTTCAAAAGGTTATTTTTTTTAAATGTGTTGTAAATAGAACATGCGTTGCACCAGGTAAGCATCTTTTTATTAGATTATTAAATGCAAGTTCTTCATCGGAATCAGTGACCAAGTCAGATAATTCCTCATCGGACAGTTTGTAAGTTTTTAGATGTTAAAGTGCTGTTTATTATAGTGCAAAGAAATTTCTCGTGATCTGATTGGATAATCTGCCCCGAACATATATATCATGTACACTGGCAAAACCAACGTAAAAGCAGTTTCCCTTTCGGGAGCCCCGTAGACATGACTACACTATCAACACAACATCCAAAATGGCGGCGTCGATCTTGATTAACATCAAGATTATGCGCCAAGCTGCACGTTTTAGCACGTATTACCAAGGTTTCAGTGACGTACCAGTGACGTCAGTTTTCATTGAATTGGGGCACTCAGAAGGGAAATTCTACTTCGTCAGCGTACACAATTTTTTAAATCAAAAAACAGGTAAAATTCGCTTAACAAACGTTGGAATGGTAAAACTTTGCAGTATAATAAAATCGTTGTACGGTCAGGTGGCAGGGGACTTGGAAACTTGTTCACGGCTGTGGTGAATCATGTCGCCCCGAGCCGAGCCGAAGGCGAGGGACGACATGATTCACCACAGCCGTGAACAAGTTTTCAAGTCCCCTGCCAACTGACCGTACAACTAATAAAGTCTTCGTAGATGAATTAGTGCGTATGAATGTTGATCCAAAACATATTGGATGCTCCATTGTCGAGCGTTTGATGACTGATAAGTCCATGTAAGTAGTGGGTGTCACGTGGAAACCTCCGAGGTTGTATGGCTTATCTATTCCCAGGACCGTACCAGTTGTTGTGCTATAAAATCTTTTAATATCAGTGACTTGTACTTCAATGAACAAAGTAATGACGGGATGATCTAATCTTTTTAAACAGTTCACACTCTGAACAAACGCCTCTTTTTCACCATCTTATCAACAACTAAAACATTGTCAGTGGTAACTGATTTACAGTATCCGCCCCTATCCTTAGAACACTTGCTGTTTTTTCAGTTGTTCATAGTCTCTTTGGCAAAATCGTTATCTGTCTTTAGATCCATACTCTTTCTATCAGCTTTGATAGCGCTTTGATATTTCAGCTCATGCTTTAAGTGTTCCATGACCCCAGTTTTTGTTTATATGTAAACTTTGTTCTTTTCTTGGTGTTTAACGTTACCATTTAGTATTTGCTTTGGAAACACTCCAACATACTCAGTTAGAACCTCAGTGTTTGCCAAAGCTGGGAACCTGGATGGTATATTACCAAACCATGTTATAGTTACGCCTTTTAAACTTTTCATCTGCTGTAAATGCATTCAGGGTTTGGTACATGCGATTGGCCTCTTATACGTCATCTTCATGAAGTTGCGGTTGTAATGGCAAATACATTCTTTTCCCTTTTTTCGTTCGTTCCAAGCATGAGATCTACATACAATTTTATATGCTAAAGGGGCAGTGTGAGTTTGCCATTTTTTTCCCCCCATAAATAATACTTTAGGGCACAATGCATTTGACCAGGTACCACAATCATCGCAGAATTCAACTGTTTGGCCTTTCTGTGTACGAGCAGTATTGCCATTTGATCTGTTATATATACTCAGTAGAGGATAATCAACTGGTGGTGTGTGATATTAAAAATCTGTCACTCGAATGGGGTGTGATGCGGTTGAAAAACGAGTCCGGGTTTTTTAACCTTATTATATACCTGTTAGTTTTCCGGGTTAAATACATGCGTCGCACGCGGATAAAATCATACACGACGGAAAAAAAATCCGTATCTACACTCAGTGGAATACGGTTCCAAATATGGTATGATGACGTCATAATAATGTAACTCACTGGCTACTACACCATTATTTGTTTTATTTCGTTTACCGTTTTCGAATGAAATGTCAATAATTTGCAATATTTTGTCGTTGAAAAGCTGTAGGTATATAATAAAAGGAATGTTATGTTGTAGTGACTTTCCTGGTGTTTGTATTTACTTCTCGCTGCGTAATACCCCCTTCACACTTACGGATTTTTCTTACGAGTCCTTACGGATGTCACATATCCGTAAAAGTACACGGATTGTTACGATCTGGCCGCTTTTACGAGCGGTTTACGAGTAATTAATGTCCATTTACGATTTATTACGGGTTGTTACGATGTATTTACGGCAAATATCTACGATTTGTTCCGAGTTATTACGGACAAATACGAGCATGTTACGACATTTTTAGAGCTGTTTACGGAATGTTACGAGTATATTACGGATGGTTACGATTAATCTAGTCATTTACGTGTAAATTACGACATGTTAACGTGTTGTTACGAATAGTTGCGAGTAAGTTAGGAGTATTTACGAGTCCTGTTTTTTTTTGTGCAAAAAGCATGCAATTCTCTGTGTATCATCATTCAACAGCTGACATCCAGCAAGACAACATGGCATACGTGACAAACAGATTGCAATTACGTATATCATCACTTTCTACAATTGCTCCTTCACCTAGCAGAACGGGAAGATGCCCAGCAGCAAGTAGATATTCCTAGGCAGAAGAGACGTTCAGCACGCAGAAGATTTTGGTGCAGGACCAGGCTAATACCACCTTCACACTTACGGATTTTTCTTACGAGTCCTTACGGACTGCCAACTCGTAGTCAATCGCAAGCATCCGTACATAACTCGTTCGCATCCGTTAATAACGCGTCACAACTCGCAGACACTCGTGAGGATCCGTGAAAGTAGAGAAAAAATTTTTGACATGTCAAAAATTTTCTTACGATTGTCCACGGATAAAATTTTCCGTAATTAACTCGTAAATAACTTGTAACATTCCGTAAGTATCGTAAACCGGTTGTAACCCTCCGTAAACTACTAGCAAGGATCCGTAAATGTCTCGTAAACAATTTGTTTTACGATTTGTTACGGTTAGTTTACGATTCTTTTACGGAATATTACGAGTGCTTAAGTGACGATACCGATTTTAATTGCGTTCAGTTACGATTGCTTTACGGATTGACAAGACTTAATTACGAGCAATTTATGGATATGTACGAGTACTTTACGAATACATACGTATACTTTACGATTTAGAAATGGTATAGAAGCGTGCAAAATTGAACAGTTCCTTTCAGTTGTTATCAAGACGTCACAGAGGCCTGATCTCTTGATATACACTATTGATATACATTATCTACAAGCATGGCTCCAAAGAAAGCAAATAAGGCAGCCATCAGAAAAAAGCGGACGCGTTCACTCTTGCAGTTTCACATTGTACTTTTATAACACTAAGATAAGGGGCGTCTCCTCGGACACGACAAAGAAATTCGTCTTGTTCTGGTACTTCGATTACATCACCAGTGCGCTAAGCGCCGGGTCCATGTCACATGATCGGTGTCGCCTTCAATGATCTCTTCTGATAACAATGATTTTCGGCTTTTGTTTTCCTTGGTATTGTTCCTTTTTGAATTTGTTGAAGTGTTCGGTCATTTGTCCCATAGGTCCACTTTAAAGGTTGTCAACTACTGGGGCAAACTGGTTCGGGGTTTATACCTTAAGAGTTCCTAATGCCATTTTGAAAGACTGGTATAACTCCACACGAGATTCAGCTGATCTTTTCCAGGGTCAACAAAGGGTGGTATTAATAGAGCGTTTATAGTTTGGCTAGGTATTTTTGTCCATTCAGATTAGGATATACCATTTGGACAAAAGGAATTTCTCGTAATCTGTTGAAAGGAGATCAGTTCTAGCACAACTGTGTTGTCTAATTTTTTTGCTTTTTTTACGGCCATTTCCACACACCTATATCGCAATTCTTCGCTTCGAGTTTCATCTCCGCAAAGCAAACTTAGAGACAGAGTTGAGGGGGCAGTCTCCGGTGTACTGAGCAAGGTAACTAAGAATTAACTGTCTACTATCTAGGGTGAAATATTTGAGATAAGTATTGGTGCCAAATGAAATCCTGTTGTGATTACTGAATTAGTCGTGAAGAGTGCCTTCAAGCTGAACTTGGATTAAGTACAAACTCTCACGTTTTGTTGCTAATTCAAGACAATCTTTTCCCGTTCGAGAAGCCTATATTGAAAATAAAGAGAAAAAGTTATCATAAGAAAAGCAAAAGGAAGCAATGAATGAAAGAAAGAAAGAAAGAAAGAAAGAAAGAAAGAAAGAAAGAAAGGGATGGAGGGAGATGGTTGCAAATGGAGGGAGGGAGGAGGGATGGAAGGAAGGAAGGAAAGGAAGAAAGAAATAAAGACTGACAGACAGAAAGAAAGAAAGAAAGAAAGAAAATATTATGAGAGAGAGAGAGAAATGGAAGGTGAATAGAGAGAGAGAGAGAGAGAGAGAGAGAGAGAGAGAGAGAGAGGTGGTGCCTCTAAAAGGCACTCACAGTGAGAGAGAGAGAAAGGGACTGCCAGATAGACAGCCTCTTTACAAACAGTTGCCCACACAGTACAATTTGCTGTTAACACTTTTCTCTTCTTGGCAGGTGAGAGTTCAGCATCCGGGTGTCGTTTGTTTACGAATGAACAGTAATAAAACTTGGCTGAAGTGGTTCATAAGAAAGTTTTTAAAATAACTTTTGAAGTATTTCCTTCCTGTTAAGATGCTTGTGTGAATTAGGGTGATAGTGTCAGCAACGAAAATAAGATATTTATGAGTAAGTTTTATTAATTAAGTATTGCCAAGCATTGTTGTATGCCTTTGTAAACAAAAAATATTGCAGGACACTCTTCTTTTTTTCATCATTCGTGTTCATTTTTTCGGTTTATATCAAACAAGGCGCACTTCACGTTGTTTGTATGTTGATCGGATCTATTACTTGTCCGTGAATATTTGTAAAATCTTTAAATTAACATTGTTTTTCGTAGTTACCATCTCTAGCTCGGATCAGTAATTTGGTTACCGGAAGTTAATGAGGTATTGTCACGCCCCCTAAAAGTGAAGTGTCAAGTTATCAGTAGAGTGGACTGTGATCTAAACTGTAAGTTGATTAATACTCTTTGTCAGATTCATTATTAAAAGCACATGTACCTAACAGATTTTTTCAAAGTTGATTTTGAATCATGAAAATGGGTTGTCAAGTGGGACTGAGGCCCTCTTCTTATACTATTACGATGCTGTCCGGTAATCTTGCGCACCTAAGCAAACGACTATTTACTTACGACACTAAAAGGTATTGCTAGATCCTCACAGCTATTATCTGTTTATAGAAATATTTCATCTAAATTATGACTCAAGATAGTTATAGAAAAATTCCCGGAACAACACAAACTTTTAAAAAGTAAACTTTAACCGTGACGATTTATCCGACATATAACTGTCCGGTGATCTTGCGCACTTACATTAAATGACGTCAATGCATTAGATTTCTAAAGTACTTGTGGCCCATACAAAGAATAATTTTAGAAAAGAAATAATTATGCTCGATTTGAGCCTTTGATTCAGAACTTTGACAAAATGGCGGCATATAGGACATGAATTTGTCGTCTATTAAAGGTTGCTTGTAAATAAAGAAAATAATGTTAAAACTGTTCCTTAATATCTTCCAAAGTTGTAAAATATGTGTTTACTTGAAGTGTTTTTGTGATGAGACATAAATATGCTCGTTTAATTGACAGATAAAAGGTGTTACAGCCATCCTCATCGGGAATTGGGTTATATGGGGCGTGTTTATGAATAATTAGTCATGATGATGTCATAGACAAACTTTAGACATTCTCAGGTACAAAATTTAGCTATAGTTACTTTATGAAGGTGTCTATGTTATTCAAAATTCCTATGGTCTAAGAAACACGGCAGAAATGGGTAATTCATTAAACAAACTTGCAAAACAAAAATCTACCAAAGTGCGCAAGATTGCTGGACGCACAAGATTACCAGACACGACGTTAATTGAAATGTTGCAGATACTGCAGAAGATTTGTAAAACTCTAGACTTTAGTTTCATCCATTCAGTTGCATTTATTTAACAGCAGTGAGAGTACAAAAAAATAATTCATTTTCACAGATTTTACTCTGAACTGATAAAAATTGTAGTGTTACCAGTTCATGATGTTTATCAGTTTTTCAAAGTTTAGATACACCTAAAAGAATGAAACATGTGTAGACAGAGATAGTTTATAAAGGTTGCAGTTTAAAGATTGAGTGCTTTGAATTTTGGAATTCAATTAATGTGTATTCTGTTATTTACTTACTTCTGAAGGAAACAACATACTTTGGAAACATACAGTTTCAAGACAGGTTAATTAATGATTAATATAAGATCAGAGATTGATTAATTTGTAGTCTTGCAAGGCTGTGTTTGATTTTGAACATTATCTCATTATCTGATATTTAATTTTCTCTGTAATGTCAATTTTATAAATTTGAATATGGCACATGGGTTGAAATACAACCAAATGCATGTCTGTGTAAAACCCTCATTGTGTCCGATCACTTAAAAATGTGCATGAATCACATAAATTTTGAAATAATTGTGTACAAATTAATGCTCATATACATGCCAAAACATACACAACATGGTTCCCAAAAATCCTACATTTTATCTTAAACAATTGATTTAAAAAGATACTGAGTAAGTCAGTCAGGTTATTATTTCAAAAACATGGATTTTCCATAACCAAATATAGAAACACTATTTTTGGATACCTTTATTTTAACCGTAGTATGCATAGACATGAATCCTGATGAAGATATAGGTATGTTGATTTACCAGATTGAGACCGGTGCCCAGTGTAGATGTATTTTTCCCAGTATGATAATTATAGAAATGTTACGTTTTAGATCTACCAGTATGTAGCAAAATTTCCACTGCATAACATTTTGCGTTCAAGCGATAACTGACCTTGTTGACCTTCAAAATGCTCTTCCAGGAAAGTAATCAATCTGAAATTGAGCCGAGCATATCAGCTAAGGATAATCTGCCTTCGTTGCTTGGCACTATTGAGCCACCAGAAATTTGTCAAAGAAAGGGTAGAAAACATTGTGGGAAAAGGAGAAAGTGCTGGTTACCAGCATTTTCTCCTTTTTCTACAAAGTTTTCATGAGCCTTTTTTCTCAGGGTCATTGAAATATGAGATTATGTGGTAAAGAGTTAATTGCAAGTGTACCATTTTAGTTCCAGAAGCATTCAACCTTCAAACAGCGGAAGAGAAAATGTCTGATCAAACAGAGCCAGCCCCAGCACAAGCTGCAGATAACGCAGAAGCTTCTGTCACGGAGGAGAAATCTGCCGAGACAACGCCATCATCAACCACAGAAGTGGACGCTGCGCAAATTAAAACACCTGTGAAAAAAGTAAAGAGTAAAAAAGGTGAGGTGATTGATGGATTGATTGTATGGTGTTTAACTCTGGTTTCAACATTATTTCAGTTATTGCAGCGGCCAGTGCACCTAACCATACTGTACTTCAATTTCTATTACTATTATTTTCCACTATATTCTTCCCAAGCCACTGGTTGCTTTCCAACATAATGCTTGTCGAAACAATGATCAGGGGTGAGAGAGGAATTAATTTTGTCATGGTGACTATTATCTACCGTCGGAAAAGAAATTGGCTGAGCTTGGGATTCAAACCAGCAACCCCCTATTTTCACGTCCTAACGGTACTGACTGCTCTATATTGGGTGAAAAAAAAGGTGAGATAACATGCTTTGGCCCTGCTTGATTTTGTCTTTCTATTCTGTACCTATTAGTTACTGTGCATACTGGGCATTCTATGTCTCCGCGGTTGACAGCTGTAGAAAACATTTTGGTGAAAAGATCATTTACTTTTTATTTATAAAAAGCAATTTCCTTCTCTCCCAGTGTGTACCATACTATTTAAAAGACAAGCTCACCTTTCCTTCAAAATGTCCTTTGTTAAGATTTTAACAGTGTTAGGTAGGTCTGAATAAAGCCAGAACTGTAATAAGTGAATTATTTACTAAATATTATGTCGGTTACAATTACCACATGTTGCCAACATTAGTTTGTAACATTTCAAGGTTAAACCCAAGCGTTAAAGACCGCATAGATTTTGCAAATGCTTTCAGTTTGAACAAGGCTAAGATTTTGTTCTGTGAAAAATAGTTACCCTCTTGGTATATATATACATGTATTGTTTTAAATCCTCATAGAAAACAACTAAATGACACACATACTGTAGTGTAAAAATATGGGTTAACCCTTTACTAGACTACAATATTTTAGCGTTGTCCAAATTAAAGGCGTTTCAGCGAGTTATTTCTAGCGCAGAGAATTTCGTGAAATTTGACACATAAACACTTCAAAGTATGTTCTTTCAATATGCGAAGAGATAATCAGATGTTGCCTGATGAACCAAAACGTTCTGAGCCCACGAAGAACATAACCCTTTTTTCAAATTACACAAAAACCCAATTATTGCAGCATACGTCAGAATTTTGTGATTAAAATCTGTAATTTCAGTCAAATCATGTTCTCTGTGTTTTGAATTCATAGTGAAACAATGGATCCTATGACTTTGATGAGAAATTAACAGATATTTCAAATTAATGATACGCTATCTATGTTTCAATAAAACCCTTAGCCCACAAAATTGCTCATTTTATCACAGAAAATCAGGACATTATTTGACCCTCAAAAAAATCTAGCACAAAGATTTTTCTCATTTTTCTCAGAAATATACATGGTTATATCCTTTATCAAAAAATGCAAAAAAAAAAAGATAGGTTGCCAGGCTACTTTTCCCAATATTCAAACTCAATTACCTCCCTTGGAACAAAGAAAGTGACACAAAACACCCAAGATTTCAAATTACTTAGTAGGATATATTATTTCTAGCACTAAATCATGTTTTTTTCACAATAAAGATTGTACTCTGTCAACCCTTTCCTTGATATAGTCTCGATTTAACATTGGTATGGGACAGCTTTGGAAAACATTTTGGTAAAAGGGGTAATTGTTCATTACAAGCAATTGTTCCTTTCCCCACAACCTTTTCTGCACAAACGGTTCTTTTAATCTCATTTAAACCTTGTTTAATTTGTCGTCTGCAGCTTCTTTCAATTTTGAAGTTCCAATTTAATTCATTTAGGAAAGGGTTAATACCAAATACATGTGGTATATTTTAATACATGGGAGAATGGAAGAACAATACAAGTAGAACTGTCCAGAATTACTCAAAGGCATAGATTATTTACGAACCTTATAGCAAAATGAATCAAACGATCCTGATTTCTATCAATACCCAGGAAAGAGGGTTAGAAAACGTTGAAAAGGAGAAGATACTTGTAATTTTCTCTTTTTACCACACTAAACTTACTATCCGGATAAGTAATGTCCGACAAATGTACATGTTCCGTTTTCGCTGTTTAGGAATGATTTACACCTTCATAAACTGATCTTTAAAAAAAAATGTATCTACCACTACTTTCTCCACATCTTGCAGCAAAAATCAGTAGTCTAATAATGGTACTACAATCAGACAAAGTTACGCGCTAGAAAACAGAAAAGCGAAGAGACATGTGCAAAAATGTTGTGCACTGACAACCTTACGAAACGTCGTTAAAAGCATTTGCAAGCACCAAATTATATGTTTTTCAAAACAAAAGTTGTCTTTCATAGGGTATGAAACATGAAAGGTTAGAAAACATTGTTGGAGAAGGAGAAAATGCTGGGAGCCAGTATTTTCTCCTTCTCCAACAATGTTTTGTAATCTTTCAAAGCCAATTCCCATCATTGAAGCCACATTTTATTTGTCTTCTGCAAATGTGTTTTCAATTTGGACAAACTTATTCTAAAATTTTGTTGGCTAATAAAGTGTTAACTGAGTAATTTTATTCTCTTTCACTGGCATTTATCAATTGAATCAACAGATTTGAAGAATGACCCTAACAGATTTGAGATGCCCGGTGTTAACTTCAATGCAAAACTTATTGGAATCGATGATGTGGAGAGTGCTCGAGGTGACAAAATGTGCCAGGAGTCCATGTTTAAACTGAAAATGGCCGTGAAAACATCTGGACAGCACAAACAGAAAGTCATCATCAATGTTTCGCTGGACGGAATTAGGATCATAGATCTTCGCACACAAGTATGAAATAGAAAACTCTGTGCTTCTATCTCTTTACCTCACGACAAAGTTTTAGACTAGTCCAAATCATAAGTATTTGCAGATGGCAATTAAGATGTGGCTGGAATTATGCTTTTTGGCTGTGAATGGGTAGAAAACCTTTTGGGAAAATGAGAAAATGCTGGTTACCAGCATTTTTCTTTTTCCCACAATGTTTTCAAAAAGCTTCTTGCACAGGTTTGTTAAAACTCTTGATTGTGTGGTAAAGGGTTAATATGTGATAATTTGAATGTATTGCATAACACTTTCCCATGTTTTAATGGTCCTAGTGCAAAAGCTGTTTAAATTATTATGGGAAAAGCATAAGATACTGGTTTCTAGCATTTGCTTCTTTTCCTACAATGTTTTCTGCCCTTTCAAAGACAAATCCAATCATTTAAACTACACATCATTTGTCATTTGCTGATGCTTGGAGTATGGATGAGTCCAAAATTTTGTCATCTAGTAAAGGGTAACTTTGGAATATGGGCTCTTTCAAGCTATCCCATGTTTTAAGGACCCCAAAGAAGAAAGCTTTTGATAATACTGAACGTAAAGGAAAAAATACTAGTTATCAGTAGTTTTTCCTCTTTCCACATTCATTGTTTTCCCTACTTTTAGAGACAACTCCCATTATGTACACCATTTTAAATTTATAATCTGCAAAATTGTACTATTTCGGCAAATAAAAAATGTTGTCATCTGATAACAGAATAAACACCATTAAAATAAATGATCATATATAAATGCCTTATTGCAAATGTTTGTAGTCTTTCCATGGTATAACTCTTTATTAAACAATCCGGTGTTTTAACAATGAGAAAGAAGACTTTGGAAAATATAGTGATAAAGTGGAGAAAATGCTTGTATTTTCTCAGTATTTTCTCCTTTTCCCAAAATATTTTCTACCTTTCCAAAAGCAAATTTCAATATTTCAAAAGTTAATATTTCAAATGACAGAATTTTAGACTTCTCCAAATTGAAAGCAGACGACAATTTAAATAAGGCTCAAATGATTTGTCTTTAATATGGTGTAAAACATTGTGGAAAAGGAGAAAATGCTGGTAACCAGCATTTTCTCCTTTTCCTCAATGTTTCCGAAAGAAATCTTTATCAGGCTTGTTAAAACTTGTGATTGTGTGGTAAAGAGTTGGAACATAACTCTTCTTTTCTCAGACCACTCATCACTCTCACCCGGTGCATAGGATTTCCTTCATATCTCGAGATCTGACAGATGGCAGAGCCTTTGGATATGTGTTTGGTGCTGGAGAGGGAAAACACAAGTTCTTTGCTATCAAAACAGAAAAAGCGGTAAAGTATTAACTTTGTCATGTTAGCTCACCTGTTTTCAAAGAATTGTTGAGGTATTGTTGTCGCCCTGTTTTCAACCATTTTATTATGTGCCGGCCTGGTTAGCCCAACGATAAGAGTATTGGACCGGATGTGAGTTCGATACCGGTTGTGGCAAACTTTCTTTCTGGCAATTTTTCGCCTCTCACCTCTGATGCATGTGAGAAAGTAGCCAGTGACTTGGAAAAGAAGTTGTGTTAATACCAGTGTTAGAAAGCCAGGATATGCATGTGTAGGTGCACTGACCGCTGCAATATGACCTAAGCTGTTAAAAGGGCGTTAGACTCCAATCAGTGTCATTGTTATGCAAAAGCTTTGACATTGTATAATATCTCTGTCATTACTGAAAATGTTTACTTAAAAATCAGACTAGTTTTTGAGTGTCAAAAGGAGAACCCAAATCAGTGTGGCAGGTGGCTGTCAAAATATTTTTCGACACAGTTATTCCCTTTTTATACGCCCGTCGAAGACGGGACGTATTATGGGATCACCCATGGCGTATGGGCGGGCGGGCGGTGTCCAGTTTTTTGTCCGGAGCATAACTTTGTCATCTCCAGTCCGATCGACTTGAAACTTGGCATGTGTGTTTGTTGCAATAATACGGAGTGCAGTGCGAAAGAACCATAACTCTACCATGTGCTGTCTTTGAGTTATTTCCCTTTGATCGTCATTTTTACAGCATTTTCTGCTTGTCCGGAATATAACTTTGTCATCTCAAGTCAGAGTGACTTCAAACTTTGTATGCACGTTTGTTGCAATATTACGGAGTACAGTGGGCAAGAACAATAACTCTACATAGTGCGGATTTCGAGTAATTCCACTTTGATCTTCATTTTTACAGTATTTCTTGCTTGTCTGGAACGGAACTTTGTCACCTCAAGTCAAATTGACTTGAGACTTGGTAAACATGTTTGTTGCATTACCTGCCCTTTACGATTATTATATCCCCTCGACAACTGGCGGAGGGACGGGTGTATCTTGCGACAATTTGCCGCTCTTGTCTTTTTTCTTAAAATGCCCACTGAAAATCGAACTATTTCTAAAAGCAACTGCAGCCAAGCATTTGCACTCGCATGTGGTGCTCTTATTTGTGTAGTTATCATTGCTGCTTCAATCCTCTGACCATAGAATGTATGGTTGTCGGAATCAAATTTTGAGAAGTGCATAGTTCATTTTTTCAAACAATATGTTAACCCTTTGCCAGACAATCTTAAGTTTTAATAACTGCAGAGAAGAGAGCTTTTAAAAACATAATGTGAAATGAGAAAATGCTGTTAACCAGCATGATCTCTTTTTCCCACAATGTTCTCTACCTTTCTAAAGAAAAAAAAAAGAATCAGATTTTGAGTGACTTTATTTTGTCATCTGCAAGTGCTTTCAATTGAGATAAGTCTAGGATTCTGTCATCAGGTAAAGAGTAATAACTCTTGAATGCTTTTGATGAAATTGATGAAAGTCATTGCATTAATATTCATTCCTTTCTCACTAATAATTATTTTTGTCATCTTCGTTTATGTGTGAAAGCAGCCAGTGTTGTAAAAAGTGTTGTATGGAAAATTGTTAAGAGAAACTCCATGAATACCTTGACAGCTGTATTGGCTACTTTTATATAACCAATTACCAAACAACAAAATTTCAGCCTTGTCCAAATTGAGAAAGATTTGCAGACGACATAAAAGATGTGACTAAACAATTGAAATTTCTTGTGGAAAGGGTAGAAAACATTGCTGGAAAAGGAGAAAATGCTAGTTACCAGCATTTTCTCCTTTTCCTACAAAGTTTTCAAAAGCTCTCTTTCTCAAGGTCACTAAAAGTCAGGATTGTGTGGTAAAGGGTTAATGTTAAAGACAGAGTGAAACACCAAACAAGTTCACTTGAAACACATCATGTAGAAAAAGCATTATAAATAGCAAGATAGATACTTGACATAAGTGTTTTCATCTGACTCTCAACTCAAAGATGCACCAAAAAGCCTTAGCGATTACCTCTTTACCAAATGACAAAATTCTAGACTTGTCCACATTGAAGGCCTTTGCAGATGACAAATTAGAAGTAACTTGACCCTTTACTGCACAAACTCGAGTTTCTACGACCTTGAAGAAGTAAGTTTTTGAAAACAGTGTGGGAAATGGAGAAAATGCTGGTAACCAGCATTTTCTCCATTTCCCACGATGTTGTCCACCCTATCAAAGACAGAAATCATCACTTGAGCTACACTTGTCATCTGCAATTGCTTTTAATTACATCAAGTCCAAAATTTTGTTGTTTGGTAAAGAGTTATGTAATGATTTCTGTCTATGAAAGGGTAGAAAACATTGTGGGAAAGAAAGAAAATGTTGGTTGTCAGTATTTTCTCCTTTTCCCACATTGTTTCTTCTGCAGTATACTTTAAACATGGGATTGTTTGGTAAAGGGTTAACTCTTTACCAAACAACAAAATTTTAGTCATGTCCAAATTGAAAGCAATAGCAGACAACAAAATGAATGTGACTCAAAAATTGAAGTTTGTTTTGAGAAGGGAAGAAAAGATTGTGGGAAAAGGAGAAAATGCTGGTCACCAGCATTTTCTCCTTTTCCCACAATGTTTTCAAAAGGCTTCTACCTCAGGGTCGTGAAAACCAGGGATTGTTTGGTAAAGGGTTAAGTGTGAAGTTAATATGTAGTCAGTTACAACACAGTCTGGCTTTAGACACACAGAAAAGTAGGTCATGCAATGAAAATGAGAAATTATGAACTTTTGAACTGATTCATATAGAAAAGATCATTGGAAAAGAGCCGTTGTTTGTCACAAGTAATTCGTCCTTTCTGACATTTTCTGTAGGAAGTTGTCTATGAAAAACCTCAGATTGTTTGCTACAGGGCTGAAGAGTGGACAGTTTATAATATTTTACCTTTTCTCACACCATCCTGACTTTGAAAAACCCTGTGAAAGTCTCTGAAATTTCTGATTGCTATGGAAAACATTGTTGGAAAATAGCGGTTGCTTGTCTCAAGGAATTTGTACCTTTTCTGACTTTGTAGATGTTGTCTTCGAAAGAACTTAGATTGTTTGGTAAAGGGCTGCAGAGTTGACACTTTATAATGTTGGTTAATCCTATACCACACAATCCTGACTTTTAACACCCTCGAGAATCCAGAGAAAGAAATGTTCGAAAACATGGTGAAGCCTCTTGCCTCAGGTTCATTAAATTGCAGGATTGTGTAATAAAAAGTTTAACAGTTTCTTTTTTTACTACAAGGTTTTCAAGAGTGGTCTGTCTCAAGTTACAAAAATGATGTTTTCAGAAAATAATCAGAAATCAAATTTAACTACAGGCTATAGCTTTGGTTCTAATCTTGTGAGACTTATTTCTAATTGTTTATTATTTGAAGAAAATAGAAATGGAGGAAGCCAAACACCAAGTTGAAGAGAAAGTTAATGAGGCAAAGGAGGAGGAGGAGGATGGGATTTGATTCTGAAAGAGTACAAAAAACTGGGGAAAAAGGAGAAAATTCTAGTCACTAGTATTTTCTCTTTTTCATACAATGTTTTCAAAAGCCACCTTCCTCAGGGGCATTAAAACATGGGATTGTGTGGTAAAGGGTTAAACTTTTTTTTTTTTTCTTTTTTGCCACAAGATTTTCAAAAATGGTCTGCTTCAAAACACAAAATTTGCTGTATGCAGAAATGAAACAGAAACCATATTTACCTACAGGCTGAAGCTCTGGTTCTAACATTGCGAGACTTGTTTCAAGTTGTGTATGATTTGAAGAAAAAAGAAATGGAGGAAGCCAAGCACAAAGTTGAAGAGAAAGCTGAGGAGGCAAAGGAAGAAGAGGAACCAGTTTACCAGGTATGTCAAGTTTTTGTCCTCCGCATATTGTTTAGATTGGAATTCTTAGTGTGATAACTGATCAATGTGCAAGCTATTTTATCCTTGAAGTGCTGGCCTAGGTTTAATTGCTTATGTTGACAGTTTAGATCAAGATCAGACAGTACAGGAGATGCAGTCTGACTTTGCTCAGAAGTAGCAGTCTAATCTTTGATCCACTCAGGATGAATCTTTGCCATATATTTTGTTTTGAACCCCCCCCCCCCCCAAAAAAAAAAAAAAAAAAAAAAAAAAAATCTGCATCTGCAAAGGACTGGCTGAGAATACTTATTTCAGTAATTTGGCATTGCAAGGGTTAAAGGCACACTAGCTAGCAAAAGTGAAGATTGCAGAAAAAATCGCATCATACCATTGAAGATAGATATCATTTTGAGTCTGACAATGTGTTACGGTAAAGTTTGCCAAAGTTATAGTCGCTTGCAGAAAAATAAATTGTACAACTAGAATTAAAGTTGGCAACTGTAATACATGTACTAGTTTTAGAAATTTTTATTTTTCTTTCAGCGATTAGTACAAGTGACACAAATGAGAAATTAATGCAGAAAGTGAAAAGAAAAAATATTTTTGAACAATAGTGTTTCATCCCTGTCTATTTTGCCTGCTAAGACTCATTCAGTGAAGTTCTGATATATTTCTCTTCAGACAATTGAAAATGGAGAAATAGCTCACTGTGTAAGCCATTTAATTAACAATCAATTCAATCAGATAAATGGCCTTTAAAAGGATAGAAAACATGGTGTGAAAAAAAGAAAGTACTGGCATTTCTTGTTTTCTGACAATGTTTTTAAAAGGCCTTCATCATTTAGAGTCATTAAAACTCGGGATGGTTAGATAAAGGTGAAGGATGACTTAGTAATTTGAAATAGTCTAATTCTTGATAAGATAACTGACAAATCTAGTGACTGTATAAATATCAAGTTATTTTTATCAGTGTTATATTGAGTTGTAACTCTTAGCCTGCATAAGTATCCTAACTCTTTATCGAACGTAAAAATTATAGACTGGTCCAAATTGAAAGCATTGGCAAACAACAAAATAAATGTGACTGAAAAATTGAAATTTTGTTTGGGAAGAGTAGAAAACATTGTGGGAAAAGGAGAAAATGCTGGTTACCAGCATTTTCTCCTTTTCCCACAATATTTTCAAAAGGTCCCTTTCTCAGGTTCACTAAAAGTTGGAATTGTGTGGTAAAGAGTTAAACCCTTACCCTGCTAAATAACTTATAAGAAAACTTTCTAGCCAATAGGTAAAACCTGAATTCGGTCTTTCCAAAGTTATTTTTTGGGTGTGGAAAGTGTCTCCGAATCGGACAGTGTAGACCTAAGATCAGACTGCAAGTTCCATGCAGTCTGATCTTGATCTACACTGTCCGCAAAAAGTCATTGAGTCGCACTTAGCAGTCTAAGGGTTAAAGTTGCTTTTTTATGCATTTTAAATTATTATTATTAAGATAAGATTTCAGGTTCAGGGCAGTCTGATCTTTGGTCGACATGGTCTTAATATTTTCTCCATATCTACTGATAGTCTTGGTAAAATGGTATTGAAATTCTTACAGCTTTTTTTGCACACTGAAAAAGTCATTTTGGCTGACTTTTTAGGCTGTATGGGTTAACTCTTTACCAAACCACAAAATTTCAGACCAGACCAAATTGAAAGCATGTGCAGACGACAAAATAAAAGTCACTGAAAAATTGAAATTTGTTCTTGGAGAGGTTGAAAACATTGTGGGAAAAGGAGAAAATGCTGGTTACCAGCATTTTCTCCCTTTCCCACAATGTTTTCAAAAGGCTCTTTTCTCAAGGTTGTTAAAAGTCGGGATTGGGTGTTAAACGGTTAAAGATAGTGGCAGAATTATATATATTTGTATTAGATTAGCATTTTAAATTCAGCCCTTTGGCATGTTTTCAGTTATCAACATGACAAATGGAAAAATATTTCATGCCTTCCTTCATAGATTTTTTAAAAACATGGGATCTTTTCTTCTTATTGCTTTTATAAGAGTAAAGTTTAAGTTTTCATACTGGAGTGCAGATGAGTGTTAAGTTTTCAATTCTTACCATGCTTTGGGCATAGAAGGTGATTTGCAGACATTGTAGATCATGATCAGACAACTTTGATACAAACTCATGAGCTGTGTAGACAAAGCTGTTTACTGCAATGCGTTCTTTTGCCATTACAGTACAGGGGTTATAATGAAAACTGCTTTAACCCTGTACCATCAAATGAAATTTTAGATTTGTCCAACTTAAATAGATTTGCAGGCGACGAATCAAATGGTAGAAAAAGGAGAAAATGATGATTTTCTCTGTTTCCCACAATGTTTTCGAAAGCCTGACTCTTAAAGGTCTTTAACCCATTACCACACAATGACGAGTTTTGACGGCCCTGAGAAGGAAGCCTTTTGAAAACATTGTGGGAAAAGGAGAAAATGCTGGTAACCAGCATTTTCTCCTTTTCCCACAATGTTTTCTACGCTATCAAAGACAAATTCTATCATTTGAGCCCCGTTTAAATTGTCGTCTGCAAATGCTTTCAATTTGGATAAGTCTAAAATTTTGTCATTTGGTAAAGAGTTAAAACATTGGTTTGTCAGGTAAAGGGTAAAGGCACAAAACGGGAGACAAAATTCAAGACTGGTCCAAATTGGTAGCACTTGCAGACGACAAATTTTAGGATGCCCTAATGAAGAAATTTGTTCTGGATGTAGTAGAAAACATTGTAGGAAAAGGAGAAAATGCTGGTTAACCAGCATTTTCTCCTTTTCCCACAATGTTTTCAAATGCCTTCTTTCTCGGGGTCGTTAAATGTCGGGATTGTGTGGTAAATGGTTAAGGAAGGATGTATTTGTCTTAAGATATTAAAAACAATGTACGAAATTGACATGTTTGAAACTGACTAGGTGCTTGTTTAAAGCAATGGCTCCTTTTTCCCACTATGTTATAAAAAAGAAATCTGTCGCAGGGACCTCAAAATATATTTTTATAAAAGATTAATTTATGTGGAACCAGCTGGAACCATGTGTATATCGATTATCGTCTATTGGCATACATTGAAATTTTGCGACAATTTATTTAGTATCGTCATGTGAATCAATATTACAGGAAATCACAATGGTAATTACTAAGTTTTACAGGGAAACAGATTAGAGGGAGTATTTTTAGACTTAAAATCAGTTTCTTCACTGTGTTTCAGTGTTACACAAAACCTGTTCAAGGTACTCATTAGAATTGTCTTGTGGTTACAGCTGTATTGAGTAAACGCAAGATAGATTTGTGCAAAGAGATCTTTTTAGAATTTGTCTACCCCCTCTTTTTTGGGCTTGTTGTCTGATAGTTCATTATTATCACCACTTTGTTCACTTTGTTAAACTTTTGCACTTCTGCACCATTAATTAATTTTTTTTCGAATGTGAAAAGTTTTTACTAGTTAAATTTGAAAACATTTGCAGATTATTAATTAAATGTGATTGAAGTGGAATATTTGTTTTTGGAAGGGCAGAAAACATTGTTGGAAAAGGAGAAAATGCTGGTAACCAGCATTTTCTTCTTTTCCCACAATGTTTTCAAAAGCCTTTTTCCTCAGGGTCATTAAAACTTGGGATTGTGTGGTAAAGGACTAGCCTTGATCATCTGTAACTCTCTTCTCAAGTTTTATATCGTGAAAGTGCTTGCAATTTGTCTATTTTGAGCTTCGGAGCAGTTGAAAACATTTATTCAAATGGAGAAATAACTCAAGCAAATAATTTTTACGTGTGTTTGTTGTCTTGGATCCTTCTAAATCTATGTTCAATGTATATATGCAATTTATGTAAATATCGGATGTATGTGTCATTGTATCATAGACAGTCTCTACAGTAATAGGTTTAATTCTATACTGGACGACTTGTCCAAAGTGAAAGTATTTGCAGAAGACAAATCAAATGTGGCTCAAATTTGAAATTTGTTTTAGGAAGGGTAGAAAACATTGTGGGAAAAGGAGAAAATGCTGGTTACCAGCATTTTCTTCTTTTCCCACTATGTTTTCAAAAGCTTTTTTTGTCATGGCCATTGAAGGTTGGGATTGTGTGGTAAAGAGTTAAACCTTTATGTTGTGTTTCAGGTTCCAAATAAAGCAGTTCCTGTTGAGAATGGTACTGTACCTGCAGGAGACAGTAAGGAGCCTACATATGAGGTTTGTCTCTTGGTTTGGATATTTTTTCACTCTGTTTTGATGGTATTTCAGTCATAGTACAGCTAACTTGCTTACCATATTGTCTTTTATTATCGCAACCCCTCTAATTAATGCTCCCCTTGATTTTTCTAACCAAAAATGGGCTTTCCAGAAGTCCAGTCCATCTATAAAGGTGAAATAAATCAGCTGGAATAAACTCACAGCATTTACATAATCCTAATTACTTCACAAATCCATGTTATTAACACCTGACTACCTGAATATCCGATAACACAAAATTTGTCAACTAATTAGAAAAACGTAAGAAAGTGAAAGTATCAAAGACCGTCTATGTCGTTTTACCTCTATTAATCACCCCCCCTTTCAGAAAATGTAATGCCCCAGGCCGTTACAGAGAGACAGTATGGTATTGAGATCTTTCTTAAGTTTCATTAACCCTTTCTCAAACAATACCAGGTTTTAACAGTCCTGAGGAAGATGCCTTTTAAAAACATTGTGGGAAAAGGACAAACTGCTGGTAACCAGGGTTTGTATTCACCAACCATTCTTAAAAATGTTCTTAGACTTATTCTCAAAGATTTTCTAAATTTGAAAGAAACACAACTTCTGATTGGCTAAACCAAATGGTTAAGGACGCACCCTTACAGCCAGAGAGTAAACAAACGCTGTTACAACTTTACAATGTGTAGAATCTAGATAGCCTTGTAAATGTAGATAAAAAATAGATATAAGGTGCACCTGATGAGACGCCAGGGATTTGTCTTCGATTTAAAGTGGAAACTGTGGTTGTTATGTCTATGGCTAGCCGCAATAGAATGAAATGCATTTTCTATCTGTCGTAATCTGTGCAACCTTGCAACCATCAGGGGCAACATTTGGCAGGAAGGTACAAGAATGGTTATAATTTCATGAAATAAAGATAAAATTGGTTACAAAACTGGATGAAAACGAGTATAGATGCGTCTTAAAGCCAATCAGAGGTTGTGTTACTTTCAAATTCAGAAAATTCTGGAGAATAAGACTAAGAACAGTCTTAAGAATGGTTGCTGAATATGGCCCCAGCATTTCTCCTTTTCCCACAATGTTTTCTGTCTGCTCAGAAACAAATTTTGTTGTTTGAGCAACATTTAATGTGTCATCTGCAAATACTGTCAATTTAGACATATCTGAAATTTTATTATGTGGTGAAGGATAGTTGCCTGGTCTAAGGAAACTATCACATGATAAGCGCAGCCTGTAGGGATCAAACCAGGATTTCGTGATAAACTTACAAATTAATCACTGAGCAAAGGAAGACAACTCCAAATTTAGATCTAGGTGTTTATTTTGTAGAGAAAAACAACATGCAGTAAAAGGCAAGTTGATCTTAGATCTACACTTTTGGTTGTTGAGATTACCTGACTAAAATCAGCCTTACATCATAAAGGGTGTTTCAGGTTAAAGTTTGATGAACAAGGAAATAGTGTATTAAATCTTGTCCTTTTCCAGGTGCCACCAAATAATGCCCCTGTAAATGATACATCCAAAAACTTGTTGGTGCTTGAGACAGAAATGGAAGCAATTGAAAAGGTACCGTTTTCTTATCTTACAGATTTGTAACGCTTGTAATGCTGACCTGGGATTTAATTGCTTTTGCAGACAGTGTAGACCATGATTAGACTGCACAGAAAGTGCAGTCTGATCTTGGATTTTCACTGTCTGCTTTATTGCCAGTATTCTGACACAAAGAGAAAAGTTTTGAAATTGTTATATCTGCATCTCCAGTACTAAGAATGTCCATCTCAAGACATGCTGTGTGAAAAGTGGGTTTAACTCTGTACCAAACGACAAAATTTTAGACCTGTCCAAATTGAAAGCATTTGCAGACGACAAAGTAAATGTGACTTGAAAATTGAAATTTGTATTGGGAAGGGTAGAAAACATTGTGGGAAAAGGAGAAAATGCTGGTCATCAGCATTTTCTCCTTTTCCAACTATGTTTTCAAAAGGCCTCTTTCTACGGGTGGTTAAAGAGTTAATACAACAGCAAAAAGTATCAACCCAGGTCAGCCTGCGCAGTCTAGATCCTAATAAAGAAGTGTTATTTGAAAGCATTGTTGGAAAAGGAGAAAATTCTAGTAACCAGCATTTTCTCCATTCCACACAGTGCTCTCTACCCTTTCAAAGATGATTTCCATGATTTTATATTGTCATCTGGAAATGCTTTCAATTTGGACCAGTCTAAATTGTTGTTTGACTGGTAAAGCCTGTTTTAATTCAGCAGAGCCATTGTTTTGTTCATACGATTTTGCAAAACTTTGAATAAAATTATAAATCAATCATGCAGGTATCACAAGACAGTCTTGTGTTGTCCAAAAATTGCAGATATAGTGTGCATGTAGTGATATTGCAATGACCTTGTGGCCCTCAGAATTTGCATCCAGATCTTACAGCTTCTGCACAAAACCCAGCAAAATTTGTCAGAAGGGTGCTTGCAGAGAGCTTTACAGGATGATGATCTGTAAGGCTTATGTGAAACAAGCTTCAAGATTGAATACATGAAGGCTTATGAAAATATTTTGCCATATGTTTTGAAAGAGGTTTGATACAAAAAGAAGAAGATATGCTTCTGTGTTAAAAAGATATCTGCAAACATCGGTTAGGTTCTTGATAATCATACATATATGAACTGACTTTCTTGGAAGATACAGAGTAGTAGGGTAGCTGTTCTATGAGCGATTATAAGTGTTGTTCTAAATGGATGCCAGTTTTTGTTAGTACTATGAATTGACAAATAAATATTGTAACTGTGACAAATTTGATTAATCAAGGAATCATTTACTGCTTAAAAAGAACTTGGGATCACAGATATGATTTGCTAATTAAGACATTTGTTATTGCAGAGAATAGAAGAGATCAATACCATGGATGAACTATTTAAAGAACTGGAAGCTCCACCTGTAACTACAGCAACCTCTTCCTCCTCCGGAAGCTCCTGGTCAAGTGACCTTGCTGGACTGTCAAGTCCAGCACAGCCAGCTTTCACAATCGGTGGTGGACCACTACCTGGTGGTCAGCCTTTTATGCAACAGCCTGGGTTCCCAGCACAGAACATGCAACCAGGTGTCATGAATGCACCTTTTGGTGCTGCCCCTCAGCAAGGCAACCCCATGGGTAATCCAGCCTTTGGAGGACAACCTGCACAAGTTAATCCCTTTCAGGTTTGTCTATAATTTTATTTTTCAATTCAAATACAGGATTACCATAACAAATTACTAGAACCACTCTTTTTTGTTTGCATTTTTCATGGTAAACCTTAGAAAACAATTCTGAGTATTACGAACCTTGAGGGAGAGAACTTATGAAAACATTTTTGGTAAAAGAGAAAATGCTGGTAAACAGCATTTCCTCCTTTCCCACAGTGTTTTGTATCATTTCAAAGACAGATACCAAATTGGAACCACATTTGAATTGTGGTCTGCAAGTACTTTCAATATAGACCAGTCTAAGATTTTGTTGTTTGGTAAAGAGTTCAAGGCCTTTTGTACTTCGAGGCTGATTTTGTTTATACTTTTTATATTGGCTGCAACACGCGAAAAGGGGCATTCAGACATTTGCGTAAAGTGTTGTCTCGGATCAGCCTGCGCAGTCTGCGCAGGCTGATCCGAGACGACACTTTCCGATTGAGTGTGATTTTCTGTTTCACGCAAGTCTACTGTAGGACAAAAACTAATATTGATGTAAAGTGCCGTCTCGGATTAGCCTGCATGTACTGTGCAGGCTGATCCGAGACGACACTTTACGCAAATGTCCGAAAGACCCTTTTTGAGTGTTGCAGGCCATATGGAGGAATGACTTCTGCATACCAGGCCGTTTTGTGGCTCAGTGGTTAAGGTGTTTGATTTTTCATTGAGAGAAATCTTGGAAAGCTTTTTGTCTAGGGTGGCTTTCATGTGGGAGTAGCCTTGGGCAAGACTTTGTAAACCCCCTAGTTTAGTATTGTTCAAAACACACAAGGAGAAAAAAGTAAGCCGTTACCGTGAAATGACAAAAACAGTTGAAAGGAAAGTAAGACATGATATGAATGCATCCAAATAATAAGTAAGATATCACATAACTTGTCTTACTTAGTAGACCACACTTTGGTTTGCTTCAAATCGTAATTCAGAGCTCCAGATGGAGGGAGTGATTGTGATTTAAAATTGAAAATATCAATTATTCTCCTCTAAACCCTATGTTATGGGTACTCATTAGAATCGTCTCATCGAGACGATTCTAATGAGTACCCACAACATAGGGTTTGGAAGAGAAGTAATAGATTTAGAATACCATCACTCCCTCTTATCTGGAGCTCTGCATCTTACATTCATTTCATCCTTTTTGGTCAAGATCTGACCAACTGTTTTGTGCATGTGTGTGAATCATTTGGGTTATTGAAACTTGAAATAAATAATCTGTTTTTGGTTTAATAAAGTGAAGTTTTTGCTAGGACCATGAAATTTCCTAAAAACATCCATGGTCCTTGAATGTTTGAGACTAGGACTATTTAGGTTTACATTATTTGTAACCCTGTCCCTGCTGAAGCTGGTTTAACTCTTTACCACACAACAAAACTTTGGACTTGTCCAAATCCAAAGCAGTTGCAGAAGACAATGTAAACTTGGCTCAAAAAGTGGAAATTATCTTTCAAAGGGTAGAAAACATTGTGGGATAAGGAGAAAATGCTGGTTACTAGAAAACCTTCTTCTGCAATGTCCTTAAAATTCAGTATGGAGTATGCAGTAAAGGGTTAAATTGATTGCAAGGTGCTTTTTGCACTACCTGATCCTAAGAAAGCATTTGTCATTGCACAGTTTGCCTTCATAAAATTGGAATGATATAATTCAGATCAACTCCAAATACATAACTGAAAACGTAGTTCAACTTCAGATGAAGAAAACTTTAGTGATAGTTTAGGATCAAGATGCATACAGTGCAGATTCAGGAGCTGACTGCAAACTTGATTTTCTACCATCTTCCAATGCTAATTTGTCACCTATTGGGATAAAGGGAGTCACCAACTATCCTCAAGAACATTCTTAGACTTATTCTCAAGAATTCTCTAAATTTGAAAGTTACACATTTTTTGATTAGCTAGACCAAATGGTGTTGCCAATCAGAAGTTGTGTTATTTACTAGATCTATATTTAGACCAAGAATGTTCTTAAGAATGGTTGGTGAATATAAACCAATACTAGTGAAAGAAAAAGCTATAGATGTGGGACGAGAAGTAGTTGACTAATCGATACTTTGAATACTGCAGGCACCTCCAACTGTACCAGCAAGATCAGGAATGGGTTTCCCTGGGCAACAGCCGGTAGGATTTCCACAAGCACAACAGCCAGGGCCAGGTTTTCCAGGGACACCCTTCCCAGGATTTCAACAGCCTAGCTTTCCACCGGTACCCCAGAGAGGTGGCCCTAGTCCTCAGCCGGTCATAAATGTGCAAGTAAGGACTTTCTCTCACTTGGGTTGGAGAACACCATTACAGACTTTCCTTTCCTTCAAACTCAACCCTTTACCACACAATCCCCAAATTTTAATGAACCCAAGAAAGAAAGCCTTTTGAAAACATTGTGGGAAAAGGGGAAAATGCTGGTAACCAGCATTTTTACATTTTCCCATAATGTTTTCTACCATATTAAAAACTAATTCCATCATTTGAGCCACATTTGAATTGGCTGCTTATGCTTTCAATTTGGACGAGTCTACTATTTTATTGTGTGGTAAAGAGTTAATATTATTACATATTCTGGATCAATCAGTTTTTTCTACTTTATGTTCATGTAAATGATGACTTATTATTGATCTTTGAATTTTTTCTTCAGTATGTGTAAAGACAGTGAATTTTTGCATTTTACATTTAGAGTGAAGTTGCAAAAGCTTAAGTAACTTTTTATTTGTTTCACTTTTTTTCTGAATAGTGATGCCAAAATATCTATATTCCACAGCCTGATAACTGAATCAAATTGAATTAGAAAAGATGACTGTATACTACTGCTTACTCTTTTTTTCCTCGTTATTTTACGCAAACCATGGGTTTTACCATAAGGTCTTTCAGTTTAAGATGGCATTCATCCTGTGTACATGAATCTTAGAATTTTGCAAAAATAGAAATTCTCTTTATATCAACTAAGTTACCATGCTCTGTGAAAAGGGGGCTTAATGCGTCTGCAAAAAGTATTGACCCAAGTTAGCTTGTGTCGAAATTTTTTACTTCTGATCAATTTTCTGCATTTCCAAAGACCATTCTACCTCATAATTCATGTGGTTGTTAAACAAAATAGATGTTATGGATCCACAGTCATGTGATGACTTGCTTGGTATCATGCAGCATGGAGATGCAGTAACTATTTACCAAACGACAAAATTTCAGACGTCCAAATTGTAAGCATTTGCAGATGACAAAATGAATGTGACTGAAAAAAATGAAATTTGTTTTGGGAAGGGAAGAAAACATTGCGGGAAAAGGAGAAAATGCTGGTTACCAGCATTTTCTCCTTTTCCCACAATATTTTCAAAAGGCTTCTTTCACAAGGTCGTTAAAACTCAGAATCGTGTGGTAAAAGGTTGAACCCCTTTTTCTCAGAGCATGTTTCATTTATTTTTAGCCTCCAAATGATCCCTTTGGCAGTGACCCCTTCCAGACAGGGAACACAGAGTTTGAGGAAGGTATTTTGACTCCAGCAAAACTTGAAACTCAAGCCACTGAACAAGTTGAACAGCCAAAGAAGAAAGATGTATTTGAAGACTTAGTGAATATTGGTACCAAAACAGAGCCCACAAAGTCTCCAAAAGACCTGTTTGTGGACCTTTCAGCGCCCCCTAAAGTGTCCCTGAACCAGATGAAGTCAGGCAACAGAACACCTTCCCCAAAACCTCTATCTCCATTTGGGAATCAGGCAAGTCTGGATGACTTCTCCCCCTCTACTGTGTCCAATGTATCAAGGACTAGTGCACCAGTTATTTGTGATGATCCTTTTGCCAATGATCCATTTGCTTCATCCAAAAGTACTGTTGTAGCTTTGAGCTTTTCCAATATACAAACTGCACAGCATACTGATCATATTGCACAGCCTTTTATAAACGATGCAGAGGTCAAAGGTGATATATTTAGTGATGATGACTTCAATCTACCTTCCCCTGAGGGTCCCCCTCCCCCTTTGCCTGATGATATTTTAAGTCAAAGTATTAATGTAGAATCTCATATACGACCTGAACCTCCTCCTCGACCTGTCAATACTCACCAAACTCCTCCCCTTCCACCCAGACCACGTTCATCTCAAAGTGATAGTGTTAAAAATATGTCAGTGAATGAATCTCCATCTGTCAATCATCTGCAAACTCCGCCTCTTCCACCAAGGCCAAGGACAACACCAGATGCCATTGCAGTGCCAAGACCCAAACCAAGGTCCTACAACCATAAAGACTTACATGTAAATGAAGTGAAAAAGACTGCATTTGTTAACACCAATGCTGAAATCAAATCAGACAAAGAAGTATATTCTCAAAGTGATAGAATGACTCGGAATTCAAATATAAACAAACTGAAGGATTTTGCAGAACTGAAAAATGAGACTGCAAGTAAAAATAATATACCAAAAAATTCTTGGACACCGTCAGTCACTTCTCCAAAGATTGCTGATCCATTTGAGTCAACTGATCCGTTTGCAACAGATGATCCTTTCACACAAGCAGACCCTTTTTCTGGTGACCCTTTCACAGCAGACCCTTTTTCAGAGCCTGTTCTTACCAACAATACTCAGCCTTCCAGCTCAAACGATCCTTTTACCTCTGTAGTGGCCAGTCCCAAACCTACCACGGCGAACAGTGATCCTTTCTCTGTATTTGATAAGGCATTTACCACGGACAGTTTTAAATTTGATAGAACATCTGTGAAGAAGGTGAAATTAAAAGGGACAGGTGAGTAGTATGTAAGATCAAATTATTTATAATAATACAGGCTTATTAGAGATACAAAGAGAAACTATTGTGACGGGAGATCACTCCTTCCTTAAAGCATTGCTTCTTTCTGTATAAAATCAATACCTAGCAACTGCGTTTGGGAGAATTTTTGTTAGCTCAGTGGTTAGTGTATTGTTCTTTTATGCCTCAGTAAACAAAGATCTTTGCTGCAGGGGTTCGAGTCCCAGCTAGGATGGTTTTTCTTTCAGCAGTGTGTGTGTTGCAAACTTTCATGTTTGTAAGACTATTGCTCTTTTTCCAATAATGTTTTTCAAAAGCTGTATAATGAAGGGAGGTAGGAGGAGCATTTCTAATATAATTGATGAATGTGATTAGCTGTTTGCCACAAAAATTGAAAAATGCTCATAGATGATTCTGAAAATAATAGATTTTCACCCCTTTCCTAGATGACAAAATCATAGACTCATCCATATTCAAAGCATTTGCAGATGACAAATTGAATTTGACTGTTGAAGGATAGAAAAAATTGTGGGAGAAGGAGAAAATGTCGGTTACAAGCATATCCTCCTCGGGACTGTGTGATAAAGGGTGCACTAGTATTAATCTAACAAAACATTTGATATGATCATTTGAAAAAGGAATAATACTGTAGACAGTAGAGTGTCTATCACAAATTAAGTAGTTTTAGTGACCAGTGAAGATTACTACATGTATGAGATTGCATGAAATTTGCCACTGTCTGATCTTTGATGTACACTGTCCAATTTGCTTAGGAATTCTTGCAAAAATTCAGCCTTAAAACTGTAGAAATTTATTTATGTCTTTATTCCAGATTGAAATTGTCTATTTTGTTTATCATGTGTTTGGTACCAGCATTTTCACCATTTCCCATAATGTTTTCTATCCCTTAATACCAAATTTCATCATTTGAGCCACTTTTATTTTGTTCTTTGTAAATGTTTTTAATCTGGGCTGGTCTACAACTTTTTTATCTGGTAAAAAATTAAAAGACTGAAAAAGCAATCCAAATGAATGGAGTGTTACACATTAATTCAGAAACTGAAAGCAGCTGTAAGTTAAGTTGGGTAAACATAGAAGAAAAGAAATGTTGAATCAGTATGGCATGTTAAACCTGTTCCCTGAAGTATATATACAGCTTCCTTCCTTTATTCTATATTTGTGGTAGTTTGTGGAAAAATATTTCTTCATTAAAGCCCCAACAGTTGCCAAAAGTGAACAGTTTAGGTGTTAGTATACATCTAAGTTTAAATCCTACCATTTAAAAGAATAGAAATTATTGTCAAGACAATAATCCATTATTGTATGGTTGATTTAGGTGTTAAGCGCTTGCATAAAAATGAATTCTTAAACCTAATAAAAGTAGGTCAAAAGTTGCAAGGTTGCTCTAGTATTTGTTTACTTTTTGTCTGATTTTAAAATTCTTTTTTTTCTGCCAGTGACCTACACTTGGATTTGACTTTATGATAACAGGTTGTCATCTTCAGTTATTTCCATACTTTAAAAAGTATGATTCAAATTCATTTTTTTTCTCCCAAAATAACAAAATTTTGTACTACACCAAATTGAAAGCATTTGCAGACGACAAATTAAAGATCGCTCAAGAGATAATTTTATCTTTGATACGATAGGAAAAATTGTTGAAAAAGAAGAAAATGCTGGTTACCAGCATTTTCTCCTTTTCCCACAGTGTTTTCAAAAGTCTTCTCCTAGGTCAGTGAATCTTGGGATTGTGTGGTAATGGCTGAATACCAGCTTTGTTTTATTTTTCACTGCTATTGGGGTTTTATGCAATGAAAATTTAAGACTGGAATGGATGTATTATGCAATTTGATCTTGATCTACACTTCATGCAGAGGTCGTTCTCTCTTAGCTGATCCCAGTAGCACAGTTGATTACATACAGGGCTTGTAACCCAGTGGTTGTTAGATTGAATACCTGCTCAGCCAAATTCTTTACAAGGACTTACGATAGTTGTCATATTTATGCCATTTTTTGTACTCAGTGCTTTCAGTGCTTTGATAGTGTGGATAGCTCAATGGAGTGAAACATGCACGTGAGAGGGGTGATTATTACAATTATGGTTTTAATGTTTGAATGTAGATGGACATGTAAATGGTTTGTGTGGAGTGTTTGAGAAAGTGTTTGAGAGGGTAAAATATCTTGGAAAATTCTTTCTGTGGTCATCTTCCGATGATTATTCAGTGTACATGTACCAATGAATGTAAAGCAGGGACTTTGTGTCTATGTGACTTAGTGTTCGAGGATGTTTTGAAAACCTTTGTGGTGTCTTCCTTCGTGGAAGTTTTTCATGTGAACTGTGTGTTCTCACCTTTAGTAGTCTCGGCATCATCCATTTCCAGCTGTTTTGCAACATACATTAGTACATTGAGAGATGCATGTTGGTATTTGTACATTTTGTGCTGTGTGAAAACGTGAAATAAAAGATTATAGTAGAGCCAGTGGGTAACGTCTTCCTCTGAGAATGAAAGTTGTGGAAAAAACATGACAGTAGTCATTGCATCAGGATTCATTTGTCTCACACTGCTTTCCTCCAGGGTATGATTGACTCCTTCACAATTGAATAAATGAATTGCATTTTCTCAATGGCTACAAATACAGTACTGCTGCGAGATCAAGGGACTGTTCATTCATAATCTAGAATAAAGCATTGGACAGTATAGATCAGAGATCAGACTGCACACTCTCTGCAGTCTGATCTTGATCTGCACTGTCAACAAAAGCTTCTGGTGTTGTCTATGGTATGAAAAGAGTTGATTTTGTAAAGGAATTGTTTTTCAATCTTGTATAGACATATGTATAATCACATACAGCAGATGTTCAATGAAAAAGGTTTTGGTTGTGGCATACTGACAAGAATCGTCGATTCAACCTAGTCATCAATTATGACTTGGCTGATAAAAATGATATGATAAAGTTACAGGATGGCAAATATTTCATGCACTGCTAATCGAAGGGTGGCAGTTTGCTTTACTATACATGTATTTATGTGTGTACTGTGTGGTTCTAGGAGACCTTTTTTATTCGAATGGCAGTCATTGGTGTACTATTTATAATGTTTACTATGATTAATATGGAATCTTGATTATGTGAACCATTGATAATTTTATAAATGGGTTAATCTGAAGTTTGGTTAGATTGCAAAACATTTTTGAAAATTTTGTTGCAACAGTTGTGTATTTGTTAAGTCTTAGGATGGAAAACAAAGGATACAGTAGAAAGACTGAAAACTTTCTCATTTCAGCATAGCAGACAGTGTAGATTCAAGATCAGATTGCATGTTTTTTGCAGTCTGATCGTGTATCTATAGGGACTGCAAAGGCAGCTTTAGTTTAGGGTTGTGATTTTTTGGGTGATTTTTCGATAATCTGTATACATGTTTATAGATAATTATACCCCCGCAAAACAAATGTTTTCAGGGGTATACTGGAATCAGCCTGTCTGTCCGTCCGTCCGTGCGTCCGTCCGTGTGTCCGTCTGTGTACAAATAATTGCCTGTTTCTGTCAAAGCGCTTGCGGGGGTATTAAGTCACATTCAGTGACAGCTCTAGTTTAATCTGATTTCTTGGTCATGTTCAATTGATTGTGGTTCTAGGGTACTATGGCAGGTATTGGGAACTTTGATGGCTATACTTTTACTCTTTACCCAAAAATAAAATTTAAGATTTGTCCAAATTTATTAGGCAGACATTTTGTGGGGTGAAAAAAAGAATGCATGTACGTCAGAAATTTATTTAGTTTCTATATTCTTTGAAATGATGTCTGTGTTTCTTTGTATTTACAATAAGTATTTAGATAGAGAACTTTTAGGTTGTTGTTGAAAAAAGACAGTTTGACTAGCGAGGTGGTCTGTGAACTTAGCTTGTCTTAAGGTTGTATTTTACTTTCCTTTAATTTTCCAAGGTGGTTTTTTGCTCAGCCATTTTCAGAGAAAATGTAGCGGTATTGCTGTGGTCCTTTTGTCGTCTAAGTGGTTGTCACACAAAATTTTGACATTTGCTTTTATCTCTGTCACTATTGAAGATTCCTACTTAAAACTTTGGCTAGCTGTTAACTGTCAAACAGGCAACCAATGCAAATGACGAAATTACAAAGACCGCATATTTGGGTAGTTCATGCATTCCGTAAAAACTTCATTTTTATGTGAGAAAATCTCTGTGTACTGAATAAAATTCTTTTTTTTTGGTAAAAGTATAATTCTCCTTTATTGAACTCTTGGAGTGTCCAATGAAGGAAGTGGATCTGTGGAGGGGAAATAAAAATGCAATCATTTCCATTTTTTTTTTTTTTTTTTTGGGGGGGGGGGGGTAGAAAGGGTATCTTAATATAGGGGAAAATGTAGATCCATGATTAGACTAAACTTGTTGTCTGATTGTCATGTATGATATATGGATAAGAAAGTATAATTCTGGTTACCTCTCTAATGGTCTGTCCATAACTACATGTACATAGACTATATCTGACCTGCCACAAGTGGTACATCTTAAACAAAAAAGCAACAATTGAAGAAAAAGTTTTTTTTGGTTTTGTTTTTATTGAAATAGGAAACATTGTGGGAAGCAGAGCTATGTGTGTGACAGCATATTTGCTGTAAGTTTGAATTTGTGGGATCAAGGGTTTACTAGTTGTTTCATTAAACTATTGATTAATGTTTTGTTGTGGAAATTTATTCAAATATTTGTGACCCGTCACGCAAAAAGGGACCATCTAGGAACTGTGAAAAGTGTCAACCCTGGTCAGACTGCGCGAATTGCGCAGTCTGACCAGGGTCGACACTTTTCGCTTTTATGATATTTTCTGTATGAAAAGTGGTCATTCTACCTTGTTATACAATTATTTTTGAACTATCAACTTAAATTGACCTGCACTGTCGTTGATCTGTTTTCATCTAATTGATGTACGAAATTCCCAGATGGTCCCTTTTTGCGTGACGGGTCTTATTTGAAAATGCATGTAGCAAAAAAGGTAACATCTTGTGGTTTATATCCGCTGCCGTGTTAGAAGTCTTTCTGTTGTTGAATAGATTCAAAATTAAATTTTTATTGAGAAATTTTATCATAGTACAAATGATTGATATTACAAATGAATTATGAATAACCATGCAAACAATTTGATTATACTTCTTCCATATATTTCAGCCAACTGACTTGTTTGGAATGGCCCCAGCCCAGTTCAAATAAGGTTTGTTGTAATCCTATTTATCTAGATTTTACTTGATCCATTTACACCTTTCATAGAGGATATTTGTTTTTTTTCAGTGAAAAATGGAAATTTAATGAGTGAAAATCATTGGTATTTTTTTCACGAGTGGCTGTGCCACTCATGAAAATATTACCAATGATGTTCACTTGATAAAATAAATTTTGATTTTTCACCGAAAAAAAAATCCATTTTTTTCATGCCTCTAACCCTTTATTTGTTTGGATTTTCATTAAAATCCAGCTCAGTGCATTTCGGTTATTCCCCATGATGTACCCCTTCCACGTAGCAATGCATTTCAGTATTTATGTAAAGTGCGAGAAATAAGGATGAATTACATCATAATTCTGTCTTGTTGAATGGCATGCACTGTTTATCAAGCTAACTAGTGCATGGGAACTACTGTTTCTGCTTTCAATTGGAGAGTCAAAAAGTATGAAATCAGTACATGTATTTTTCACTGGTTGAGACTATGACATATCAAACTATATTCCACCATTTTTTCTCAATAAATTACCGAAAAGCATGAAAAAAACAACTATAGTTGCCTGTGTGATCTGCAGTGTCTGCTTTGCTGAAACACAATAGGCAAAACCCGCTGTGATACTGCAATTATTTGGGTGATATTTCTAAACTGAAAATGTATGTGGTGTTTATTATATCCTCCACCTATGAAGTAGAGGGGGGTATACTTGTTTCACCATGTCTTTATGTCTCTATTTGTCTGTCTGTCTGTCCGTCCATTTGTAGACCTTTTTGTTTCTGTGCTCTAACTCGAAAGCTGTTTGACCTAGGACCCTGAAACTTTATAAAAGTTTTGCTCATGACCCAAGAAGGTGCGCTATTGTTTTGGGGTCACATGGGATAAAGGTCAAGGTCACAGGTGAACTTTGTTGGAAAATTGTTTCCATGCTCTAAGTCAATAGCTGTTTGACCTAGGATCATGAAACTTTATACAAGTGTTGCCCATGATCCAAGAAAGTGTCAAGGTCAAGCTCAAAGGTGATCTTGGTTTTGAAAATCATTTTCGTTTTCTGATCATGCAGCTTCAGTAACAAGGTGCCGGTTGGGGGTATTTGTCCGCTTTGTGACAGTTCTAGTTTGGCACTTGAAGGATTAAGTTCAAACACAAGTAAATGTACTTGTCATAGATAGCTCTTGAAAACTTTGTTAAATATGTTACCACAATGATTTCAGTATCTATCATTTTTAAACAATTTTATCCTTTCCTGTTAATGTTTGTCCTGTAAGTTTCATGTATTTGCGATAGTTTTCTGAAGGTCCAAAATCAGCATGTAAAATAAAGGTTTAGTTCTTAGCTGAAAACATCTGTGTGAGAGTATAATTAGTTGTTTTGAATAAGGGTTTAAATCTTTCCCTACCAAGTAAAGGAAAATACACTTTTTCAATGGCATCAAATATAGTTTCACTGCAAGATGGAGAGACAGGTTGGCCTTAATCTGAATCAAAGTAGTGGACAGTGTAGATCAAAGATCAGACTGCACATTCTTTGCAGTCTGATCTTGATCTACACTGTCTACAAAAGCTTCTGGTGTGGTCTACAGTAAAGAAAGAGTTAATGCAGGAATGAATTTGAAGACAATTAACACTTTACTGAAAGACAAATTTAAGACTCATCCAAAATAAAAGCACTCACAGACGACATGTTACATGTGACTTAAAAACTGAAATTTGTCTTTAAAAGGGTAAAAAACATTTAGGGAAAAGGATAAAATGCTGGTTACCGGCATTTTATCCTTTTTTCACAATGCTTTCAGGGTTGTTAAGAATTTGGGATTGTTTTGTAAAGGATTAACTATTAAAAGAGAAAAGAGGCATTGCCTATTATTTCTTGCAATTGGTTACTTTGCCACAATGTTCTTTCCAAAAGAGGTCTGCTGCAAGCCAAAAAAAGCTGTGTAAGCCCTATACCAGATGATAAGATTATAGACCTAGCCAAATTCAAAGCATTTGCAGACGACAAATTAAATGTTGCTCAAATGATTGGATATGTCTTAAACAGGTTAGAAAACATGGTGGAGAAAGGAATAAACTGCTGGTGACCAGCATTTTCTCCTTTTCCCACAATGTTTCCTGTCATTTCAAACAAAAACTTCCTAATATGTGCAACATTCAATTTGTTCTCTGCAAATGCGTCCTATTTGGACCAGCCTAAAATTTTGTTGTTGGGTAAAGAGTTAAAACTTGGGATTGTGTGGTTAAAAATTAAAATGACTTTGTTACAGACTTACCTAGTAATATATTTTCATTTGTAGGACCTGTTGTAGTGTTGACCATTGCACGTTATTTTCCATTGATGTTCAAGTGTAAAAGACAGATTATCGACGGTACTTCCCATTTTATACAGCATATAGGACATTTCTATAGTGACATTTTGATATCATCTAAAACCCATCTGTGACCAAAAAGGTTTGATAACAAAGACATGTGTATTGGAATATAAAGTTTTGCAAGCTGTCATATTTACATTATCAACAGATAACTGAAGCTGGCTGAGGTTAGAAAAGATGAAATTTGTACATTATTACCTTGTCTGTATTTGATAAAATTGTTGAGTTATTGTTGTTACCCTGGCGTCATCTGCATTGTCATGCAAAAACTGACATTTTCAAAAATTGGCACCCGCATGTTTTTACATGAATTGTTGATTGATTACCAAAGCTATATTAAACTTAACATAGCTTTAAATGTTCATCAAGACTGGCTGTAAAAAATACAGGTAAATCTCTTATTGTTTCATTCCAAACAACAAAATTTTAGATTCACCCAAAAATGAAAGCATTGCAAATGACAAAGTAAATGTGACTCTAAAGTTGAAATTTGTTTTTTGAAGAGTAGAAAACATTGTGGGAAAAAGTGAAAATGCTGCTGGCATGCATTTTATCTTTTTTCATCAATTTTTTTTTGAAGACTTTTCTTTTTTGGGATGGTTTTTTATAAAGGTGAACCCTTTTCCTAAATAACACTGTGTTTTCACAACATAATGGATGTAGGCTTTTGAAAACCTTGTGGGAAAAGTAGAAAATGCTGTTAACTCTTTACCACACAATCCTGACTTTTAACGACCCTGAGAAAGAAGCCTTTTGAAAACATTGTAGGAAAAGGAGAAAATGCTGGTAACCAGCATTTTCTCCTTTTCCCACAATGTTTTCTACCCTTCCCAAAACAAATTTCAATTTTTGAGCTAAACTTATTTTGTCGTCTGCAAATGCTTTCAGTTCGGACTAAGTCTACCATTTTGTCGTTTGGTAAAGAGTTAAGTAGCATTTTCCACTTTTCTCACAATATTTTACCCTTTCAAAGACAAATGCCATTATTTGAGCCAACTTTAATTTGCTGTTTGTGTACGTTCTTAATTTTTAGGAGTCTAAAATTCCATCATATGGTCAAGGGTTTGTAATAGAAATCCTACTTTACATTATTTGAAAAAAGCAAATTTGAGAAAAACAAAATAAACAACACTCTTTTTTTTTTTGTCAAAACTCTGCGCAAATGATCAAATAGAATTTTAGTGTGATTTTGATGTTAAATGAGCATGAACTTCAAATTTCATTTTTTTTTTTCATCTCTGTATCCCATTTCTTGATTTTGTGTATTTTTTTACCATCTGAATGTTTTTGAAATAATTGTGTCCTTTTTTAGCTCCACTGGCCGAAGACCAGCGGGCTTATGTCATGGCCCGTTGTCCGTCGTGCGTGCGTCTGTCCGTTTGTGCATTAACTTTTATTTTAAACATCTTCTTCTCTGAAACTACCCATCCAATTTTGATGAAACTTCACAGAAATGATCCTGCCATGGTCCTCTTCAGAATTTCTTGAAAGAATTTGATTCCTTTAAAAACTCTGGTTGCCATGGCAACAAAACTTAAAAATATTGGAAATCTTTGAAAATGTTCTTGTCTGAAACCATAAGGCCTAGGGCTACCAAATTTGGCATGTAGCTTTGTCTAGTGGGCCTCTATCAAGTTTCTTCAAACTATAGCCCTGGGGTCAAATTTGACCCTGCCCCGGGGGTCACAAGTTTTACATGGGCTTATATAGGGAAAACTATAGAAATCTCCCTATACCGAGCCATAAGGCCTAGGGCTACCAAATTTTGCATGTGGCTTTATCTAGTGGGCCTCTACCAAGAGTGCCCAAATTATAGCCCTTGGGTCAAATTTGACCCCACCCCGGGGGTCACAAGTTTTACATGGGCTTATTTAGGGAAAACTTTAGAAATCTTCTTGTTACTGACCATAAGACCTAGGGCTACCAAATTTTGCATGTGGCTTTATCTAGTCGGCCTCTACCAAGAGTGCCCAAATTATAGCCCTGGGGTCAAAATTGGCCCTGCCCCAGGGGTCACAAGTTTTACATGGGCTTATATACATATATATAAACACAGAATGTGCAGTCTGATCATGGATCTACACTGTCCACTTCTTGGCCAGACAATCTGACAAATGCAGCCTTGAATTTGCAATATCCTGCATCTGTATTGCTGACTGAGAATGTCCATTTTACTTACGTCTACAAAGGTGAAGGTTATGACATAATTATGTTCTGTCAATGGCATTTGAAATCACTACAGCAAAAATATAGATTGCTTGTTTTGTAGTAAATTCCTTATTTGCTATGTTTTTTTGACATTCTGTACAAAAATCATATGAACAAAATTATGAAATACTGTATTATCATCAGTGTTACTGCTTTTCATCAGGTATTTGTAATATGGAATGCTAAAGGAAAACCTGTTATGAAACCAAAAATTAGTGCACTATGGATGCACTGAATCATAAGTAGGTAATTGTATTCAGTTACGGGCATCATGTGGTACTCATATCAAACTTATATCATCACTATCTTACGTTAGTATTTCAACTGTCCTGTATTTGTCTGTATACAGTTTATGAAGAAAAGAAATGAGCCATTCCTCTGACAAAAGGAGGCTTTATGCATCTCAGTGATGCATTATAATGATCAGGCCATCACTTTACCATGGATCCACAATAGTCACTTTTTTCAGGTCAGCCTGTGCGGACTGCGCAGGCTGACTTAGGTGGATAATTTTGGCATATGCAATAAGTATCCTTTTGCCGGAGCATAGCTCAAATGCATTATCTCTTTTAAAAGACTCTTTGTTTTGAAGTAGATCAGTTAGTGTTGATAAAAGTTAGTGTAGATGATGCAGAGTGATCGAAATCTACATTTTCTACAGAAGCAACTAAAATTGCCAGTAGGGCTATTATGGTTAGACAATGTTATCTAAAAATTCACTTTTTTAGTTGATTGATTAAGGCATGCTTTATTTTTTTCATGTTTTTGTTTGCTTATTATTTGTTATCAGAGTATTCTAGTTTAACATATACAAATCAGAAAGGAATTGTTTTTGTTCTAGTGCAATAATTTGTAGTAATAGGAAACTTTGTTGAATGCATATATCAGCTCGATGTATTTTTGATCAGCCTAAGTTTGACCACGTATATCTTACAGAATTGTTTTGTTTGCAAACTTTTTTCCTGCATTTTTTTTCATAGTTGATAGAGGTTATTTCCCTTTCTTCGAGCATTTGTCCTATATGATCTGCAAAAGTTACTGGTGTATCTAAATCACATCATTTGTGGTTCAGTTTGTTACATAATGATGGGTGAATTCGGGTCTATAAACGCAGTGTACGAAAGGGTGGTAAAAAAGATGTCATTCTATATGAAGTGACGTCATTCGATGTAAAGTAAGTCGCTTGTGACTGTTTCTGATCTCGCCTTTGTGGATTATTTATTGTGCCTCATAACTCACAACAGTGGTTTATTGAATGATAAACCGCGATAGAAAGAAGATTATTTCTTTATTGAACATAGATATGAATGATGGTAAACATTGCGCTGGGTATTTAACTCTTTATGGCATGACAATATTTTCGACTTGTCCAAATTGAAAGCACCTGCAGATGACAAAATGAATGTGACTCAAAAGTTAAAACTTGTTTTTGGATGGGTAGAAAACATTCTGGAAGAAGAAGAAAATGCTGGTTACCAGCATTTTCTCCTTTTCCCACTATGTTTTCAAAAGCTATCCTTCTCAGGGTTGTTAAAACTTGGCCATGTGTAGAATAGAGTTAACCTATAAGTGTACGGGGTATTTTTATACCTTCTAGAACTTACACAAATTATACTAAACATATATGTATATGTTTGAAGGAAAGATAAATATTATTCTTTATTTTCTTTTATTAAAGGTGCTGGAGACATTGTGAGAAAAGAAGTAATAGCTTGCTACAAGCAATTGCTCCTTTTCTGAAATGATTTCCAAAGTTATCAACTGAAGGGATATAAAGAGTCGGGCCATTCTCTGTGGAAAGGGGATTTTTAATGCATCTGTAAAAAGTATCAACCCAGGTCAGCCTGTGCAGTCAATGCAGGCTGACCTGGAACAAAACTTTTTGCTATTGGTCAGTTTCCTGTTTGTCAAAGGACCAGTCTACCTTATGATTCAGTTGGTTGTTTAACAAAATGGATTTTATGAATACATACCAGGTAATTATGTGATGACTTGCTTGGTACCAGGCATCACAGGTACATGAACCCCCCTTTTGTCAGAGTATGACCTAATTTTATATTTTACACAGATGAGTCAGAACTCTACCTCACCTAATGAGTCACATATGATTAATAAAGTGGAAAATACTGTAACAAATTGAGAAATTCTACATAATGTTCAATCATTTAGAATCGATATGTAGCAGATTTTTTTTCTTTTTTACAAAACTTATAAAATATGAAATTGTAATTAACATAAGGCTTTTTCAACACTTTTGTGAAGAACACTTTATGAGCAAGAAATTCAATTCAACTCAATTTTAATCTCAATGTACATAGAGGCCACCGGCCTAACATACAAAATACAACATTACAAATGCTAACAGTGTGAGTTGTCAAATGTTTCAGAAACCCTTTCAAACACCATTCCCATTAGTTGAGCCAGGTTGTATTCAATCTTGTTGTCTGCAGATGCTTTGAATTTGTCTAAAATTTTGTTGTCTGGTATGGAGTTAACTTGAACCTACTTCAGCGTTGCCTAGCTTAGCCATTATTTGCATATTACAAAGATTTTATCCTTTACCAAACCATCCTGGGTTTTATCAAGCCCTGGGAGGAAGCCTTTAAAAACGCTGTAGGAAACGGAGAAAATGTTAGTAACGAGGGTCTGTATTCAAGAAAGTTCCTTATCTTATCTTCAGAATTTTCTAAATTTGAAAGTAACACAACTTATGATTGGCTAAACCATTTGGTTTAGCCAATCAGAAGGTGTGTTACTTTCAAATTTAGAAAATCTTGGATTATAAGACTAAGAATCTTCTACAGAATGGTTGGTGAATATGGACCCAGAATTTTCTCTTTTTCCCACAATGCTTTCTATCCTGTCAAATTCCATCATTTGTGCTACATTTTATTTGTCATCTGCAAATGCTTTCCACTTGAAAAGTCTGAATTATGTTGTCGGGTTAAGGATTAAATCTACAAGAGTTGAGACTGTAAGCTGTTATACCGTTTGATATCATTTGTAGTTGATAATTATTCAGTTTTTACCTATTTTCTTTTTTTTTTTCCTTAATAAAATTACTTTGTTATAGATTAATTAAGTTTATTTGTTGATGATAAAGCTGTGATATTACATTAGAACACTAATGACCACCTTTATCATGTACTGTACATGCAGTTCACAGACATAGTCACGAGTGCAGCCAATACAAAGGAGAATTATTTGGAAGAGAGAAAAATGCCTTTAAGTACATCAAAACAGAGTGAAAAAACAGCAAGTGCTTGTTTGTAAGCAGTAACTTTGTCAGCAACAATATCTTAAGCAGCTACCTTCAGTATCACACAGTCCAAAGTTTTAATTGGTTGTATTTAACTAGTTACGAGTTGACCCAAATTCACACAAATTCACCTTCATGTGACTTTTTTCATCTTGAAACACACTGATAACTTTTTCATTGTGAAATGTTCACTAAAGTGGCATCTGTAACTCTTTTACCATTACATGTGTACTTTACTTGAATATCATTTGAATCATTGTTAGTTCATATCAGATTTTATTGGGTTGTATACAGTATGATACTGTCAAGTATTATCAAAATGGTTCTCTGAACAATTTAATGAAATAGAATAAACTGTAATAGACTTACTAGATTTGTTTTTTCTTGATTAATCCCTACACCAAAGGAAAATGTTGGCTAACTCTTTACCAAATGAAAAAATTTTAGACTTGTTCAAATTGGAAGCATTTGCAGACAACGAAATAAGTGTGACTCAAAAATTAACTTTTGTTTTGGTTTTACAGAAAACATTGTGGAAAAGGAGAAAACCCAGGTTGCCAGCATTCTGTCCTTACAGTGTTTTCAATAGATCTGGCCTTCTTTCCCAGGGCTGTTAAAACTTGGGTTTTTTTGGTTGAGGTTTTGCTGCCAATAACCCCATCTATGTGCAGCCTAATTTTAGGCTGTCCACTAAATTATGAGAGATAAATATTTTAGGATGCAGGACCCTGAGCTCTGATATATATCTCTTTCAAGAATCATTCATTGTTTACCTTTTTGTTTTTTCTGAATGGGGTTTAACTCTTTACAAAACAACAAAATTATAGATGTGTCCAAATGGACAGTACTTGCAGTCAACAAATTAAATGTAGATCAAAATTCAAAACAATAGCAATTGTTCTTAAAAGGGTAGAAAAAATATTTGGGAAAGGAGAAAATGCTGGTTACCAGCATTTTTCCTTTTCACACAAAGTTTTCAAAAGCCTTCTCTTTTAAGGTTGTTAAAATACCTGATTGTTTGGAAAAGGGTTAAAGTAGCTTTCAACAGTGTTTCAGCCTTTAACTCTTTACAAAACAACAAAATTTTAGACTTGTCCAATTTGAAAGCATTTGCAGACAGCCAAATTAACTAAAACATTTCCCACAATGTTTTCAAAAGCCTTGTTCCTAAGATTTATTAAAAGTTGGGAATGCATGGTAAAGGGCTAAATAGAATGATTAAAATTTACCTTGTTTTTTAATACTCTTGTACGCAGAAATGTTTATATTGGGCCTTTCAACTCGTAACATATTTTATTCTCATTCAAACAGAAAATGTTTGCAGACAACAAATCAAATGTTGCTCAAATGTTGAGATATATAGGATCTGACATGAGTTGGTTTTTGAGATAAGATTTTATTAAATGAGTCTACAAAAAATGTTATTAAGCGAGTCTTTGGCGAGCTTAATAACGCTTTTTGTGGACGAGTTAAATAAATTTTTACCTCAAAAGCCAACAAGTGTCAGATTCTTTTTATCACATAACTGTATAACAAGAATTATAGTCCATAGTGTGTTAAACCAGAGGCATACATGTATAATGTGTAGTGAAATTTACATGAAGCCTATACGCTTCTTTGAGAGGTACATTACGAACGAAAAATAGTTCCGAAGAAACTTGCATATATTGATTTTGTTTTGAATCTAATATGTGATTAAATTAACAACTTTATCATGATTAAGAATTTCGACCATTAGGTCATCAATGTTTTAGAAATGAAGCGTATAATTACACAGTGTTGACGAAATACGGCACTATTTTCTTATCTCACACGTGTGTTGGACGAGAAAATTTGTAATGGCTGTATTACATTGAAAACAAGGAGAGTTATGTGATAAAGGTCTATAAAATATTGGAAACATGCTGGGAAACGGAGAAAATAATGGTTACCAGCCTTTTCTTCTTTTCTGACAATGCTTCCAAAAGATTCTTTATGGTAAAAAGACAGGAAGGTGTGCGAAATGGTTATTATCACATAACCTTCCTTGTTTTCAGTGTAATATACCCAGAGCTCCAGATAAGAGGAGTGATTGTATTCTAAAGTCATTATTTCTCTTTGAAACCCTATGTTGTGAATACTCATCAGAATCGTCTTGATGAGACGATTCTAATGAGTACCCACAACATAGAGTTTAGTGGAGAATAATTATTTGTTTTCAATTTTGAAATCAAAATTACTCCCTCTATCTGGAGCTCTGATACCCAGTACTAATTTTCTTATCTTATACACATTATGTGGGTGCATGTATAAATGGTTTTGCACATCATCTGATCTGTATTTTGTGAAATATTGTTATGTGATAAAAAGACATTCGTTGGCGTTTGAAATAAAATTTTATTAAACTTGTCAAGGAAAAATGTTAAAAATTAAGCTCGCCAAAAGCTGGCTTAATAGCATTTCCCCCAACTCGTTTAATAAAATTTTATCTCAACGCCAACTCATGTCAGATCCTAAATATATTTACTTTTTGGTTGCCGAATAAACCTAGCTGTCACTTCCAGTCCAGAAATCCAACACAAATAAATGAGCAATGCTCTGTGAAAAGGGGCTTAATGAATCTGCGAAAAGTATCGACCCAGGTCAGCCTGCGCAGGCTGACCTGGGCCGAAACTTTTCCTTATTGGTCAATTTTCTGTATGCCCAAGGACCAGCCTATCTATTTATTAAGTTGGTTGTTAAAAAAAGTGGATATCACGGATCCATAGGTATGTGATGACTTGCTTGGTACCATGGATCACGGAGATGCATTAAGCCCCTTTTTGTCAGAGCATGGGTCAAACGCATTTGAGCCCTGCTAATGAAAAGGGAACCCTCATGCATAGATCTGCAAAAAGCATTATCTATGTCAGCCTGCACAGTCTGCAGGTCTAAGGACCATTCTACCTCATGATTTAGCCGGTGGTTAGACATAATGGATTCCATGGATCCACAATGCTATAAATTGCTTGGTATAGTAGATCATGGAGATGCATTAAGCCCCCTTTAGCCAGAGCCTGGCTCTTTTGTAAGTACTTTTGTCCAAAATATCAAAGCAAAGCAGAGTCAAGATCAATGCTCAGACTGCATGTTCTGTGCAGTCTGATCTTGATTTACATTGGCTGCAAAGGCACTTTATATTGGGAAAGGTGTGTTGAGGGTTTGTATAGGTTAGTTGTGCAAATATGATACAGGTCACCTTCTGCAGACATCCTTTCCATCCTCCAGGAAACCATTTTAAAACATTGTGGCTAATGGAGAAGTTTCTTTTAACCTGCAAATTCTACTTTTCATAACACAATAAACATGTTAATGTATTAATCTTTAATTCATTTTGATGGTTATTAGTTAGTTTACTGCTGTATAGTTCTTGCAAAAGGTAACAGGTTCAGGTTCCCAAACTGAATCAATATCCCATCAAAGAAGCCATACTTTACTTTTGTGTTTGTTTTTATGGTGTTAAATGCTATTTTCAACATTTTTTCAGTTTCATACCAGCAGCCAGTGCACCTGTCTATGCTTATTTGGAGTCTCTTTTGTGAGTACTTCGCACTAAGTTTTTCCAAAGTCACTCGCTGCTTTCCTGCATACCCATTATCAAAAAAATGATCAGCTGTGAGAGAGGACTGAATCCTGTTGCAATGACTATCATCAATCCTGGGAAAGAAATTCAATGAGCTTGGAATTCAAACCAGTTACCCCCTCATTTCAAGTCCTGTATGCTACTAACTGCGCCACCAGGCACAGCTCATACTTTACAGGACATAAAGTTCACCCATATATGTCATGCAAATCAAGATGATTGACCCTTTACTAAACAATCCTAAGTTTTACCAATCCTGGGAATTAAGCCTTTTGAAAATATTGTGTGTAAAGGAGAAGATGCTGGTAATCAGCATTTTCTCCTATTTCCACAATGTTTTCTACTCTATCAAGGACAAATTCCACCATTTGAGCCACCTCTAATGTTGTCAGCAAATGCTTTCAAATTGGACCAGTGAAAAATTTTTTTGTTAGGTAATGAATTAAATGGGTAAAAGAAATTGTGGGAAATGGAGGTTTTCAGCATTTTTTCCCACAATGTTTCAGAAAGCATTCCTTTCCTATGGTTGTTGAGTCTGCTTGGTAAAGGGTATATGGAGCTGTGTGAAAAAATTTTTTGTTGGTTACCGCCCGTTGTAAGGCTTCCCTTTTTGATAGTTAACAACTAGTCCAAGTTTGAAGTAAATAATGGCAGAGATATTTATGAGAAGTTGTCGAAGTATTTCACCACAATACAGACATTGCCAGGGCTAGGACAATACCACAACATATGGCCTGCAACACGCGAAAAGGGGCATTCCGGCATTTGCGTAAAGTGTCATCTCGGATCAGCCTGCGCAGGCTAATCTGAAAGGACACTTTCCGTTTTTATGTAATTTTCTGTTTTACGCAAGTCTACCGAAAAACAAAACCTAATGTAGACGTAAAGTGCTGTCTCGGATTAGCCTGCGCGGACTACGCAGGCTGATCCGAGACGACACTACACAAATGTCCGAATGACCCTTTTCGCATGTTGCAAGCCACATTCTTTGAAAACGGCCGAGCTGAAAATCCAGTGAGCTGGTCTCATGTCCTACTGGTACGCTACTGAGCCCATATTTCACATACATAAAGTACCCTCATACATGTTGTATAAATCAAAATAATCAAGAAGTGGGATTGATTGATTGTATGGTGTTTAACTTGTTTTCAACATTATTTCAGTTATATCCCGGCGGCCAGTGTACCTATCCATGCTTTTTTGGACTTTCTTTAACCAGTACCCCACACAGTATTCTTTCCGAGCCACTGGTTGCTTTCCCACATCATCGTCAAAAAAATTGTCAGCGGTGAAAAAGAATGAATCCTGTTGCAATGACTAATCATCAATCTTATGAAAGAAATTGGCTGAGCCGGGGATTGAACCAGCGACCCCCTGTTCTTGAGTCCTGTACGCTACTGGCTGCGCTACCAGGGCTCGGCAAGAAATGAGAAGTCAATGAAGACACAACACCACAAGTAAAAAATATGGAAGGTTTATTACCAGTCCTTGTAAGGTAACAAATCTTCAAAAGATCTGTATCATTCATATCAGCTTTGTTAAAAAAAAAACCATTCAAAAAAAAAATAAACACTAACAGGCCATTCTGAATTTCAAACCACTTGATTTGAAAACTAAGAATTAACAAACATCTTAAACAAAAATATGTGAACTGGTGAACAAATTCACACAAAACAGAAAGCTGAACATGAACGGTACCCAATTACCCATACATACTGACAGTTCCCCACCCATTTACATTTAACCCTTTACCAAACAATCCCCGGTTTTTACAACCCTGAGGAAGAGGCCTTTTGAAAACATTGTGGGAGAAGGAGAAAATGCTGGTTACCAGCATTTTCTCCTTTTCCCACAATGTTTCCCAAAGCCTTCTCTTGATAGGATCGTTAAAACTCAGGATTGTGTTGTAAAGGGTTAATATGAGATAATGTAGAACAAGTAGAACACAATAACATCTACCATTTTCAATCAACCCATGGCCCTTACAGCAGTAACTTTTGTGGACTACATAAATCAAGATCAGAATGCACACGATTTGCAGTCTTATTCATGGTCTATGATTATACTAAGTGTAATTGGAAAAACAGCACACAATGATAAAATTTTAAGTCTATTTATCCAATGGAAACTATTAATTCTGCTTAATTTTGAAGGGTGAAAATCATTGACGATTTCATTCAAATGTGTCCTTTGAGTTTTCACAAAAATGAGACAAAATAGTATAAATTCCAAAATCTGGTATGTCCACAAAAACACTTGGGTGTTTACAAACCATTATTAAGAATGTTTTTTGTCTTATTCTCCAGAAATTTTCTAAATTTGAAAGCAACACACATAACCAAATGGTTAAGCCAATCGGCAGTTATGTTACTTTCAAATTCAGAAAATCCTGAAGAATAAAACTAAGAATATTCTTAAGAATGGTTGTGAGTACGGACCCTGAAGTTATGCCAATGAGGATTAGGGTTAAACCACCACAATCTACTTCACAACCTGTTGGTTATATATAACACAGCTGATCATTCTTTTATTACATCTTTTTACAAAGCCTTTTCTGATCCCTTCTACTACATAGTCACTGTATTCAGTATGAAAACATTGCTGAAAAATTTTTATGTCCAACATTACCTCTTCAACTAAACACTTCACCATTTAAACACACACATATTCATAACTCAAACATTCTCATACATAAATATACATCATTATACACACAGTATAACCATTATCATACAACACTGAAAATCCTATCAGCATGATTGTTAACCCGAAGAGTGCCATATAAACCCAATGGACATATTCCGTCTAAAAAAAAGACCGAAATATTTGTAGTAAGATGGTTACTTTTGTCTATATAGTGTTTCAGCTAAGTGGACTGTGCAGGTCAAAGATCAGACTGCACATTTTGTGCAGCCTGATCTTGATCTACACTGGCCACAAAAGCAACCATAATTGTGAAAGGCGCTTTCTGGGTGAATTAAATACCTATTTGTCTAATTCTGCTGTTTTACAATATGACTGTTTCATATCACAAATGTCATGATTCTTCATCAAAAAAAGAAATGTTTCCCCCCATTTCTAATGCAAGCATGTTATAAAATGCAAGGAATACAACATTGTATTCTGGTGACATAATTAAGATGAAAAATGTAAGTTGGGTTGGTGACGCATCTGTTGCAAGCAGAAGTTTTTGTTCTTGTCCCACGTCATGATATCAAATTCAATGCTGCCCTTTTTCTACGGTATCACGATAAAAGAATACATTGTATTTATATTTAATTCTAAATCAATATGTTAAAGGGACCAGCCAAGAAATGTTTTCATCCAAACTATGCCTGAAAATTTGTATGGTACCTCCTGCAACTTTTTTCTTCATTATGCAGAGGACCTCTTTTGAAAACCTGGAAAAAGATGAAATTACTTATAAACAACATTTTCTCATACTGCAAGGTTTTCGGATGTATTCACATATCAAACCTGAATTCATGCATTATCCCCATTTCACAAGATGTTTAAAAAGTGGTCAGTCAGAAATTAGCAAGGAGATGACAAGTTAAAGCAAAAAAAGTTTGTTTCTGAAGATGGAATCCAAGGTATCCATGAAAATGAATGATTCAAGTCTATGGATGAAAGCGTGATAATTAAAATATGTCTATGCTAGATGTCTGTGTGGTCTATAATTCATCATGAACATCATTTTCCTCTTCTTCCTCTTCTTCTCCCTCCTCTTCATCATCATCATCACCACCTTCTGTAAGCAAATAAAAAGGAAGATATATAAAACTTGTCTTACTTAATTATTTGTACGATTAATGTAGACGCTTACAAGACACTATAGAAACTATTACAAAACCAAATCAAAAGCATTTTAACCAAATGACAAAATTTAAGACTGGTCCACATTGAAAGTATTTGCAGACAAGGTAAAAAATTTGGCTGAAATGATGGTTATTGTCTGTGAAAGAGTAGAAAACCTTGTGAGAAAAGGAGAAAATGCTGGTTACCAGCATTTTCTCCTTTTCCCATGAGGTTTTCATGAGCCGCTTCCTCAAGGTCGTTAAAACTCGAAATTGAGTGGTAAAGAGTTAAGAGAAAAATAACACTTTTCAGTACTGTGGAGAACATTGTGGGAAATCAAGCAATTATTTGTTTCAAGCAATTGTTCCCTCCATCACAATGTTTTCACAAGTAGTGGGCAGTGGCAAAAAGTGTATTTTAAAGGATAACACCTGAGTGATTCTGAGCAGCTTAGAACTTTCACTCTTTCAAAGCCAAAGATGTATGAATGAATTTGATTTTCAAAAGCTCCAAGTAAAATAACAGACTTTTCGGTCTTACTTTAGAAATACATGTAATGACCCACTAGCTGCCAAATGTAAACAAATCGGGAATCAAATTTCCTTCGACGTTTTCAACCCTTTCAACAACAAATCCTATCACTAGAACCATGTTTCATTTGTCTTCTGCGAATGCTTTCCAATGAGATGAGTACGAAAATTTGTTGTCTGGTAAAGTGTTATAAGCGGAAAAAGTGACATTATTTACCTTCTTCTTTTGGTTTTTCTGCTTCGGCTTTCTTTCTATCTTCTTCATCCTGTTCATCTTTCATCTTTTTTTCACCATCCTTCAATTCTTTCCACTCCTCCTCGAAAAATTTCGCCGCTTCTTTGGGGTCGTCAGTAATTAAGAAATTATCAAAAATTGTGCCAGATTTAACCTGCAATTCACATATAACACTTCCTTATTTGAACTGCTACAATACATGGAGAAAAGCAAGAATTTTCAATAATCCAAAAATTCTAAAAATTTAGCAAATTAGAGAAGAAAAATGAAAAAAATGTGGCTTTTGGATGGCCATAAAAACCTGGAATTAGGAATTAGTCTGACAACTTTTATCCATGACGACAGAAGGGAACATCCTAGGCTTTAACCCTTTTCCTAACAACAAAATTTAGACCTTTCCAAATTGAAAGCCTCTCCAGACCACATTTAAATGTAAATGAACTTCAGCTCTATGATAGGGTGGAAAACACTGTGGGAAAAGGAGAAAATGGTGGTGTAGTATACTGGTCTTTTCCACAGATATACATGTATAGCTTGTGTTAGTATAAGGGGAAATTAACAGTTCTGACAAATAACCTACCAAAGCAGGGTTTGAACCCTGGACCTCCAGGTCCCAAGGCGAATGCTCTACCACATCGCTACAAAAGCTAGCTCTATAGCATGGCAGTATAAGTGTCCCCTTATACAAACACAAGCTATACATTTATATCTATCTGTGGAATAGAAAAGTATACTACATACTCCCCCTCTATATGAAGATTCGTCCATGATTCTTTAAATTACTGTTACTCCAATTCTCAAATAAGTGGGTTTTTTACGGTGGGCGCCAATGTAACAGTTCTGACAAATGACCTCCTGAGGCAGGGTTTTAACCCTGGACCTCCAGGTCCTAAGGCGAATGCTCTACCATGTCGCTACAAAAGCTAGCTCTATAGCAAGGCAGCATTAGTGTCCCCTTATACAAACACAAGCTATACATTTATATCTATCTGTGGGATGGACCAGTATACGACAATGGTAAATAGCATTTTCTCCTTTTCCAAAATACTTTTCAAAAGCCTGTTCCTCAGGGCCACTAAAACACCAGCTTGTTTGGTACAGATTTGAGAAGTAAGATTTGGTTTCATAGAAACATTTCTTATAAGTCCTTTACATCCCTCCTTTTTTTCTTTATTAACCCTTTCCCAAACAATCCCTGGTTTTTACGATGCTGGGAAAGAATGCTTTTGAAAACACTGTAGGAAAAGGAGAAAATGCTGGTAACCAGCATTTTCTCCTTTTCCCACAATGTTTTCTACCCTTTCATAGTCAAAATCATCATTTGTATTACATTTAATTTGTCGTCTGCAAATGCTTTCAATTTGGTCTAGTCCAAAATTTTGTCGTTTGGGAAAGGGTTAAAATCCTCATGAAAATGCATGCATAATGCTTTGAATGTTAACCCTGTACCAAACCATCCAGAATTTTAACAAGCCTTGAGAAAGAAGGCTTTAGGAAACATTTTAGTAAAAGAAGAAATTGCCACTTACCAACATGCTCTCCTTTTCCTACAATGTTTTCTTCCCTTTCACATGCAAATTCCATTTTTTTGAGCCATAATTTATTTGTCATTTGCACATGCTTTTAAATATCTTGTGGACTGGTAAAGCGATAACCATCAGTATGACTTGTTGCAAAGCAGCCTTGTAGTTACATGATTTGCTTTTTTTTCAGCCAAGAAACAAAATCTTTCACATCTAAAATTACTGTAAAATTTCCTTTACCAATGTAAGTTGGTTCAATAGTGCAGTGGTAGACTAACCGACTTTGGTTCTGAAGGTTATGTGTTCAGATCCCACAAGAGGTACTTTCTTCCATGGCATTTTATTTTACTAATCTAAGGGAAAACAGGATCTATTCCTCACCTGCCATAAGTCCAATCCAATTGCTCCAAAATCACTGTATGCGTAAAGTTTATCATCTGCTTCATATTCTGGGTTATCTATTTCTGGGTGAATCCATTTTCCTTTGTAATCTGGGTTGTCAATCTGTTTTGGTTTCCATTCACCCTGTTTTTAAAACAATTACTCAAGTCAATATCTCCTTAAAAACATTTGACTGGCACTCTGGCAAAAGAGGGTTTAATGCATCTCCATGATGTATTATATCAAGCAATTCATAACATAATTATGGATCCATAAAATCCATTCTGTCTAACAATTGACTGAATCAAGGAGTAGACTGGTCCTTGGACATGCAGAAAATTAACTTGTAGCAAAAAGTTTTGGCTTTCCCGGGTCGAAACTTTTTGCAGATGTATGAAAGCCCCCTTTTCACAAAGCATGGTACATTTAGGTTCATCTATTTAGCACAACAAGAAAGCATAATATTCAATGTTACTTTTACAGAAAATTTCACTGGTAATCTTTTTTAACTGACATTGGTGAGGTAAGCTGCAGATTTTGCAGATGGCAAAGAGCAAGACGAGACTGCACACTTTCTGCTGCCTGATCTCAGATCTACATGCACTTCAGCCTTTAATTTCATTACTATGACCTGAATCTGATGAAAATGAGAAACAAATGATTAATTCAATGGTATTTGATAACACTATCAACATTATTTCAGTTATATCACAGGGACAGCTCACATATTCATGTATATCCTAGGTTTTACCGGTTCTAGGCTAGGGCTCTCAAATGTCTTGCTCAAGGACACATCCACAAAAAACTTGGTCCCTTCAGTGTGGCTTGAACCTGAGGCCTCCAGTCGTACACTTTACCACTGAGCCATGCAGGACCTCTAAAAGAGAAACCAAACATTTCATTAAAACAACATTCAAGATCAGACTTTACCTTGTAATCTGGGTTATCAATCATAGGTGGCTCCCATTCTCCATCCATCTCATCGTCCCAGTCGTCAGGTTTCTTAGCATCAGGATCTGGAATGTGTTCCGGTTTGTCCCAGTCTTCTGGTTTGGTATCATCAGGATCATCGATCTTCTCACGCTCATCCCAGTCTTCGGGCTTCTTTGCATCTGGGTCCTGAAAGTCATACGGTCATAGGATAGAAAACATTGCGGGAAAAGGAAAAAATGCTGGTTATCAGAATTTTCTCCTTTTCCCACAATATTTTCAAAAGCCTTTTCCCCCCAGAGTCGTTAATAGTCCTAAGCAGAGAAATCACAGACTGAACTCAGTTGTAAATCAGCTTCTTACAGATCTACCAAAAAACTCTTATAAATTAAACAAAGGACAAACATTTGGCAGAAAGGAAACCATTAGTTTTCTCTTTTTTCAAAGTTATAGAATTTTTAGGCCTATCCAAAACTATTACATGTATTGTTTTATGGTGCATTGATAACTTTAATCATTTGGTATTTCTGTATTAAAAGATGATACTATGGAATGGTTAAGCTTAAAAAAAATTTAAACAAGATGTTGAATTAAAACTGGAAAGTATTTAACTGAAGAACGATCCTGTGTAAGGTAATTTCAGAACATTACTGCACAATAGATTAATAAATAATCCAGGTAAAATACACACCTTGATCTTTTTAGGTTTAAGGAAATCCCAGTCATCTTCCAGTTTGCCGCTTTCAACCTTTTCATTATCAATTTTTACTTCATATGTGTTATCAGGATTTACAATAAGGGTGTAAACGTGGGTAAAAACATCATCCTGCAATGTAGGTAATTTGTTTGTACTGGAGTTTAGCGCCAGATGAACAGCTTAGGTCATATCATGGAAGACTGTACATATGTGTTTCCTGGCTTTCTAACACCAGTACCGACACAACTTTCTTTCTAAGCCACTGACTACTTTCTCACATGCATCAGTGGTGAAAATCTGCCATAAAGAATGTTTGCTGCAACTGGGTATCAAACAAGCAACCACTGGGTCACAAGTCAGATACACTAAACACTGAGCTACACTGGGCTGCAGTATAGGTACAAAAAACCGGAACTATAATATCTTGTCTGCAAAAAGAAGAGACTGTTTTGCTCATGACTACAGAAATAGTCTACGAGAGGCAATCTGTTAACCCTTTACCACATGACAAAATTCCAGGCTTGTCCAAACCTTGCAGATGGCAAGTTGAATGTGGCTCAAATGAGGAAAGTTGGCTTTGAAAGGGCAGAAAATAATGTGGAAAAAGGAGAAAATGCTGGTTACCAGCATTTTCTCCTTTTCCAACAATGTTTTCAAAAGTATTCTTTCAGAGGGTTGTATAACCAAGTTGGGATTGTGTAAGTTGGAAGAGATTAAAAAAACGTGAGCAGCCCCCTTTAAGAAATCTTCTTGCACACAACCCTGTTGTACTTACCTTGCATCTGATATCTTTCTTGGTTAGGAGATTCTTATCTTTATAGTTGAAGATGACATGAACTTTCTTGGTCCCTGGCCCACAGATGTCAGGTCCTATGAGAAAACAATTTATCACATAACCTCCCTTGTTTTCAGTGTAATATACCCAAATTTTTTTATCTTCTACACGTTTGATATCACAATTGTTTGACATCATTTTCGACGTCCTTTTATACGTATTTCATAGAAGTGAATGGGTTTTATCCATATTACCGTGGTTGCATCTATCAATGGTTTTGCAGCCTCTGATCTATAATTTGTGAAATACATATATCATTATGTGATAAAAAGAATCTGACATGAATTGTCATCTGATATAAAATTTTTTATTAAACTCGTCAAGGAAAAATGTTCACCAAAGGCTTGCTTAATAACATTTCCCTTGACTTGTTTGATAAAGTTTTATCTCAAATGCCAGCTCATGTCAGATCCTATATCTTTACTAGTTTGAATTAAAATTGCTCTTTCAAGTTTTCTACATTTCTTTTGCTCCAGTTCTGTCACAATTAGCAAACTTTGACAATTGGTGTAGTAGAATAATAAGACATAAGTCTGTAAGATATACAGGAGGGTATAACTGTTTGCTTCAGTGTGAAACTGTAATGAATTCATCATGAAAACCCCAAAATAACACAAAAACAAGCATTCTGATAGTATTGCATAGCAATACCCAGTCCCCTACCGGCCGTATATATCTCTGGCAAGTATAGTTTGTAAATTTCTGTAGAGGAGAAAGAACATATTTGACCCACTTTCAGAATTATAAGCATTGTGTCTGTCTTTGTATGCAATGTTTTAATGAAAGCCAGATATATAAACATATTTCCTTGTTAATGTAAGTTCATTGAAGAACTTTTTTCAGTGAAACTTTCTAAGTCTAAGGCCTGTAATTTCGTCAAAAATCGGTGGACCTGAATGAAACACACACTTGATCTGTAACTCATGGTGGTTGACTTGCACACCAAAAATCAGCTCAATGTCTGCCAGCGTTTAGAAAAAAAGTCCGGAAAACTGTTTTTTCAGAGGAAATTTCTAAGTCCAAGGCCTATAATTTCTTCAAAAACCAGTGGACCGGAACGAAACTCTAACTTGATCTGTAACTCATAGTGGTTGACTTACACACTGAAAATCAGCTCAATATCTGCCAGCGTTTAGAAAAAAAGTCTGGAAAACTGTTTTTTTTTTTTTTAGTGAAAATTTCTAAGTCCAAGACCCATAATTTTGTCAAAAATCAGTGGACCGGAACGAAACTCAAACTTGATCTGTAACTCATGGTGGTTGACTTGCACACCAAAAATCAGCTCAATATCTACCAGCAGTTAGGAAGAAAGTCCAGAAAAATGTTTTTTTCTGTGAAATTTTCCAAGTCTAAGGCCCGTAATTTCATCAAAGATCAGTGGACCGGAATGAAACTCGAACTTGATCTATAACTCATGGTGGTTGACTTACACACCAAAAATCAGCTCAATATCTGCAAGCGTTTAGAAAAAAAGTCTGGAAAACTGGCAGACTGATGGACAGACAGACGGACGGACAGACAGACAGAGTGCAAACCTAAAGTCCCCTTCGGCTTCGCCAGTAGGGGGACTAATAACTTTTCCAAGCCCTACAAGTGTCCACGTTTGTACAATTTGATGATGACATATAAGTTGAGAATATGTCCAAAGAAGTAGAATCTAAGTTGACCTACCAAACATGATGTTGTATGGTGATTCTCCATGCATATCTTTCTGATTCACAGAGGATGGGAAAATCTTCACATAACCACCACCACAGTCAATGTTCTGTTCGTGTTTAACCGTAAACTGGACGACCAGAGTTTTGCCTTCACTGCTGAACTTATCAAATTTTGCTGAATACGCATAAAACCTGGCATCCCGTGAAGTCTTGAGTCCTGAATGATAAAATGAAAAGTCACTGAAGTTAACTCATAACAAGCTGAAATAAAATGGTTGCAGTTGACTTCAAACCTCTTACTACACAACAAAATTTTAGACTCCTCCATATGAAAAGAATTTACATACATAAACCACAATTAAAATGTTTTTCAAAGGTTAGCACTGTATTTGTCTTTGTAAAGGTATAAAGCATTGTGAGAAAGAGGAGGAAATGCTGTTTTCCCACAATATTTTCTACTCTTTCTTAGACAAGTTTAAAAGATCAAAATTTTACCTTCTGGTAAAGCAGTGAATATGTTTATGTTTATATGGTGTTTAACGCCACTTTCAACATTATTTTGGTTATTTTGAGGAGGCCAAAGCACCTATTCCAACTTTCCTGGAGTTTCTATTCCCATCACTTTGCACAATATTCTTCCCAAGCTACTGCCTGCTTTCCCTCAACCATTGTCTAACCAAGAATCAGTGGTGAGGGAGGAATGAATCCTTACATCATCATTTTTTGGAAAGAAATTCAGTGAGCTGGGGATTCGAACCCATAACTTTGGCAAAGTCTTAAAGAGTCTGTGAATGAAATGATAAAACAAGACATACATGATGAATGTATGTCGGGAATAATCCCGGATTAACAATTGAACTAGTCTCAATAATGAGATGCTACGGTGATTTTTTTCATATTTGGACATTTACTGTTCACTGTACCGTCTCAAGTCCATCGTAAATTTTCCGGTAGCAAAGACAGAGTGCTATACTGACTTTCTGTTTCGTCGGTTTAATCTGTATTGCAGCGAAATGCAACTAACTTGTAGTAGCAAACATGACCAAAGACAAATTTTTAAACCTTTCATTACCTAAAGAGCTTGTAGAAGTCGTTTATAACATGTAAATCTCGGAAAAAACACTGAAGAAATTTATCGTGCGTGACAGCCATTTTGTGTCTTTTCGGGAACGTAAACAACTTGAGTAACAGATGAAATGCTGAAATGCACAGTTTTCTCTTATGTTCAGCGTTTTAATTGAAAAAATTTGTATTTCAAATGAAGGAGTATTGAATACTCGAGCAACAGGTATGTTTAAATCCTAGTTTTGTGCTCTATTTGCGAAATTATGAGAGTTCAAACTTGCGCACAAAATCTGTGTGGAGCTTTCAACTGATTTTGTCTTGATCGTCTCTGTACCCAGAGGTGACCAGTCAAAAAGTAACATCGCCTTTGGGGACAGTTATCTGTACTAACAATTGAACCAACTAGGACTTTACCTTTGCTTTTGTCAGCATCACCATAGAATTTTCCTGCTGTCAATTCGAAGTCTCCAAGATCACTTTTGTGTTCAGACTTTACCCATCTGGATTTCCAACCATCTCCGTCTGAAACAGATATGCATGTTTAACAATAGCATAGATCTTTAACTCTCTAGTATGTCACAAAATGTTGGACATGTTCAGATTGATAGCATTTCCAGACATTTTATTTATTTCTCAAATATTGAGATTTGTCTTTGAAAGAATTGAAAATGTAGAAAAAGGAGAAAGTGCTTCATATCCCCTTTACCAAATGATCCTGACTTTTAACCACCCTGAAAAAGAAAGCTTATGAAAACATTGTGGGAAAAGGAGAAAATGCTGGTAACCAGCATTTTCTCCTTTTCCCACAATGTTTTCTACCCTTCCCAGAAGAAATTCCAATCTTTAAGTCACGATTATTTTGTCGTCTGCAAATGCTTTGAATTTGGACTAGTTTAAAATTTTGTCCTTTGGTAAAGAGTCAACACCATTTTCTCCTTTACCAACAATATTCTTTCAAACCTTCTTTCCTTGGGTCATTAAAGCACATGCTTGTTTTTAAAAGCTTATTGATATTATAAAAAATTAATGTTATCTCATGCAAAATCTTTAGTCTGTACCATGCAAAGAAAGTTAAAATACGATCACCAAATGTCACTGTACAACAGGCAAATCAATGAGAACTGTCAAAAATTTCAGGTCCAGAACATAAAGACAGAAATACTTTGATATCATCAAATTGTTCGACATAAATTGATGTGTCCACTTACCTTCAAAATTTTCTTGGAAATAGACAGTTGCGTTTGCAAATAAAATGCCCGAAAGGGCAAGGAGGCAGAAGAATTTCATCTTGATGTTGTTCATTCACAGAGATGTTACCGACTATCTAAATGCCGGCTAAACCCACGTGATCAGACAGATGGTAACTTTTGATTGGATTGAGATCGTTGAAGTGGACCAATGAAATCTCACCACGCGCAGGGAATGGAAGTTCCCTAAGAGGAATATCCCTCATCCGGGCCATTTGGTGAAGTAGTTTGTCAACGAGAACGATATCGTGGCTGGTTGACTGCATTAGGTTAACCCTTTAACCAAACAATCCCGAGTCTTAATGATCCTAACAAAGAGGCCTTTTGTTAAATTGTTAGAAAAATGAGAAAATACTGATAAGAAATATTTCTTCTTTTCCCACCGTGTTTTCACCATGTCAAAGGTAAACCCCATACAAACATAAAATTTAGCATTGTTTAATCTGTCGTCTGCAAATTTATGGTTCCAACATGGCAAAGTCGAAAGTAGTCTTGTAAAGAAATTAACCGACGTGCGAGACATTTTATTAAAAAATCTTTAGCGAACACAGAGACAGCTCACATATTCATGTTCTTCCTGGGTTTCTCCAGTTCCAGACAAGGTCTCTGTTCAAAGTGTCATAATTATAGTCTAGATGCGTAGTCTATCCGTGAAAAACCCGATGCTTCCAGTGAGGCTCAAAGCCGCGGCCCCCAATTTATGAGTCCTACACTTTCACACTGAGCTACACAGGACCCCCTCTCTTTGATTATGGTTTCATCTTTGATTACATGGTCTAGAATTTTATTACAAAAACTTTTTCAGGCACGCAAAGAAAGCTCGTTAATGTCCAGCATGCCAAACTGATTTGTTCAGTCTTAGATCCAGACAGGGATCTTATATAGACTACTATACGTTCCCTGATCTAGGTCTAGATCTAAAAGTTTTTTTTTTCTAATCATTATTATAGTGACAACCTGGCGGGCATTGGATTTTTCCTTGTTATCTTAGAGTTTCCCTGGCCAGTATTCTGACCAAAAGTCCTTCCAGCCCACTGGCGGCAATCCCAGCATTTTCTCTGTTTCCCAAAAAGTTCATTCCTTTACAAGAAAATCCTGGGAGAGAAGTCTTTTAAAAACATTATGGGAAAAAAGAGAAGATACTGGTATCCTTTTCCCACAATGTTTTCTATCCTTTAAAAATACAATGTCTATTTTTGAGTCACAATTATATTGTCATCTGCAAAAGCTTTCAACTTGAAAAGGTCTAGAATTTTGTCGTTTGGTATAGCATTAATAAGAGATTCTCCCTTTGGTTGTTAGAACACTGGATTGTTTGGAAGAAAGGGTTAAAACCTTTCTGGGTAAAATATTATCTTCTTAACCCTTTAGCAGACGACAAAATTTTAGCCTTGTCCAAATCGAAAGCAAATGCAGACAACAATTTCAGTGTGGCTCAAACGGTGTAATTTTTCTTTGACAGGGTAGAAAACATTGTGGGAAAAGAAGAAAATGCTGGTTACCAGCATTTTTTCCTTTTCCCACAGTGTTTTCAAAAGGCTTCTTTTCCAGGGTCGTTAAAAGTCGGCATTGTGCGGTAAAGGTTTAAACGAACTTGTAGCACAACCTCAAGTCTTTATCAAACAAAAGGAGGCATTTGCAAACGACAATGATTTGAAACTAAAATAAATGAAATTTGTTTCTGGAAAGCTAGAAAACATTGTCGGAAAAGAAGAAAATGCTGAGATCTAGCACTTTTTTTTCTTTTCCCACATTGTACCTCTCACCGGAACCCCACGTTACTCTTCCATCTGCAGATGTTTTTACATGGTCCAAATAACCAAAGAAATAAAATAATGTGACATGAAGATTTTTCTTTCAGTCATTTCATGGTCAAAGGGAGAAAACTCGCATGCATAGCGTTTATAACTTATGAAGAGTGACTTTCCTTAATGTGACCGTCCCAAAGACAAAATACAAAAGAAGAACCAAATTTCTTTTGGAATCAACTAGATCTAGATCTTTCAATACCTTCGAAAAAAAGTTGTTATTTTAAAAAGTATTTGGTTTATGAACTGAAGTGAATACTGCTTCTGCTAACCTTGTAGTTCGAGGCGAATATCATATTCCGACTAGATCTAATATTATGAATTGGCAAGATCCAATAAATCGCACAATGGTCTAGATCTATTCGTTCTCTTACTTTGTCAGCCAGAGTTTTGGTAACCTGTTTTAGCCAAACATACATAGGATAACTTACTGAGCTACTCAGCACGTTTGACAATATTTTTCAACAGTGACATACATTGTTCATAACAACATAGGTATTGTGTCGACATCGAGTTTTGCAGGCATACGTCTAGTGTCGAATTAAGGGATTGCTTTTCAACCATTCTCGAATTTTGGTCGCTATTTACATTTAAAAACGTCGAAAAAATGATGTTATCAGAATGCAAAAATGTTGTTTTCAGTAAATACTTCAGGGGTCCTAAAATCATTTTCTTTCCTTCCAACTATTGTCCACCTATTATTGAGATAAGGTGGAGACGTGGTCTTGTGGTTAACACGCAGGACTACCAGCCGGAGCCCGAAGGTGTGGGTTCGATCCCCGGTCTGGTAGGATGTGTTACAGAGAGGCCTTGTATTTTCCACCCAACAAGAGGTGAACTGGTTAGAAGCCCAGAAGTAGCCTCGCATGTATCGTTGCTTTACATCGAGCATAAAAGAGAACCAAGGGAGTCTATTCGGAGAATACTTTCGACCCGACGGGAAGCTCCGATGTAATTTTTTGATTGTTTGTGCGGAGACCCAATCACAAAAATAACTTCGAAGCAACCCTTCAGACTGAAGCTACTCGGAGAAGAGCTAGTGTCTTATACCAGGATTTCCTTGTATCCGACTCTTTCTCTCTACTTCAAACTGCGCCTGTCAGATATGTGTACATATACATGTATATACCGAAAACAACCACATGTACATATATACATGTAACACCAAAGTTTGAAAGTTGAGGCAAGTTGTTAAATAATCAACTAACCCTGTACAGAAATATCTCTAAATGAGACTGCTCCACATATTTAAGCAATTTACTTGGATATTTGGATACTGAGGTACTTAATTTCAAAGTAACGGAATTTATGTTGTGATTAAAACTTTATACCCTAGGTTATATTTGTATTCATGTCAAGTTTTACCTTGATATGAATCAAACTGTTATTTCCCATTTTAAAATTTGACGGTTGAATATTATGTTCGTAACAAATGTGATGAAATACAAGGGAGACTACCACTGGTTACGAAACAGTATCTTTATCTTTAATTGCTCTTTCATCCGTCTGTTATCTACATCTATATCATAAAACTATGCATCTGCATGGTGGGGAAAATGTTCGTCCTTGCATATTCTCGGTTATGAACAACATACATATTTTCATTCCGTTTTTTCGTTTTATTTTCCACAACGCCAAGGGAGGTGACTCTTATATTAATAAAGATAAAATAAGAGTTTTTTCCCTTAGACCATAAATCGTTCGGCATTTTTTTTTTAATTCAAACATCTGTGTGATGTCCAATAAGTTTGGGGCTATGTACAAGTGTTCTCCCGAACACAAAAAATCGTTCGGCACAGATTAAAGTCAAGCAGAAAAGGATCGTTCTGTGACATTGTGTGAAGGTTCGAGGTCATTCGGCAAATATCGGGTGCTATGTTATGAGATGCAGTTGCGGAATAGGAGTATCATATCAAAGCAAATCGCCTCGTAGAGTTAAATGTCTAGGATCTTAGAGTGATACTGAGTGAGGATTGATGCGTAGACGCATACCACTTTAAAAGATAAAATTGCAAGTTTAAGTTTTTCAAATCTACATAACACATGTATAATACATTACTTGCAAAAATACATTTTGACGTCAAAAATGTTTTTTTTTTCAATCTAACTCCCTTTTCCTAAATTTAATCTTTCGAAAGAATTTCGACTGGAACTTAAGACAATTCGTTCATCTTATACATTCTGCTTGCTTAAATTGGCAGATTTATGAAGTTTTAACGTTTTTTTATTTATAAAAGACAAATCTTTGAAAATTGAGCAGAAGTTCAGAGTCTTTAGTTGTATATTATTACATAATACCAGTAAGGCTTATAGAATCATTATCTCTCGCAAAATACTTTTAGGGGGATGCATGAGATGATGACGATTGGTTCACGAATCAGCTGGGACAATACAAGCCGAAACAACCACTGGCACGAATAGATTGGTACCCGAACTTGGCGAAAAATCTTGACGACAGGGTTCATCGTGAATACAAAACCCTCGGTGTGTACAGTATTGGATTGATTTTTAGTTTGAGAGAACATAAGTGAAATTCTTTTTAGTGATATTTCTTTTAATTTCTATAACCACAAAGGTTTAAACTTGATAAATGAAGCCTTTCTTATTTCCATCAGTAAGTCGTGTAGTATTCGGACAGAACAGTAGGCGACCGCCGGTAAATAATCAAAGGCCTCAAAGTCCTGAAAAGCGGATTTTGGTGCAAATTTGAACTTCTCTAATGATACGGAGGAATGAAAAAAGGGAAAAATAATTTTATAGTTAGCAAGGATGCAAACTTATTTGACAAGAAGAATACTAGAGAAATCATTCCCAAGAAAAATCGTCTGTAAACTGGATGGGAATGACTTCTCAGATAATCTGATTTCTCTCTCTAGGGATGGCTTCGCCAGAATGCTGGAGAAATCGTCCCCTGGAGAAATCGTCCCCTGGAGAATTTGTCCCCAAATTGCTCGGGGACGATTTCTCTGGAGAAATCGTCCCCTGGGGACGAATTGTCTGGAGATATCGTCCCCAAATTAAATTTTGGAGATATCGTCCCCATCTTCAAAATTAAAATATATTGTTGTTTTAGTTGTCTTTGAAAGACATTTTTTTAGTTTTTTTTTTCTTCAGTATTTACTTTGTGAGACGATTTTCTTCAGTCAAAAGCTATTTGATTACACTGTCATTGTTTATACGGCAATTTTCACATTTACAAGTTGTTGTTCACACCTGTCACAGCTTTACACCTGTAGATTTTTAAAAAGTTCTACTAGCTAATTTTGATTTTAAAACAATTTAAAGGTATTTATGTTCTTAAAACAGTAGTTTTTCGGTCGTTAAATGTATTTTTATTCTAAAATTATGAGTCTGCATCTCCCTCTACCTCTCCCTCATTCGACAAGGATAAATTTATGTAATGTATATGGGTTCCTGTCCAAACACCTGTCTGTCTGACTGTTTCTCTGTCTCTCTCATCAGTTGGCAAGAGAAATTGATTATATGTATGCTTATTTGATTTTAGTGACTGTTACAAAGATTCATCCTCTCATCGAAGAACTAAGTACATAAGTTATTTCCTTATTGACGAAAGGCTTATCAGTGTTTCAACTTACGCAAATTATTGCGTAAATCACGTTATAGAATTGCAAAAAAACATGGAAACCCATGACACAACAAAATGTTCCTTTTGACATCGTCCGACCAGAGTCACTTCAGACCATCTTTTCAGCTTTCTAATGACTTAAAACAGTACATTTCCACAGATATCTTAATGTAACAGACTTTTTTGTTGCAAATCATCCATATTGATTGCTTTACCTCTAGTTGAGAACCATTATTGTCATACCCTCTAATATGAAATCTTACCCCCAGATTTACAGCTCAGGGGGTAAGTGTACCCTTGAAATAAAAAGCTAGTGGGAACACTGCTTATAAAGATATCAATGGTACTTAAAAAAAATCACCTCATACATAAACAGTACAAGGGGAAAAAATGCACAGCAAGAAGAAAGTCCTAGAGCTGGTTAAATGTATTTCCTCCTTTTCAGGGACGTTTTCGAATTTTCTGTAAAGCACTGTCCGGAAATTTACGTTTACAAGGACAGGAAAGTTATGTGTAGACTGCAAGTAATCAGCCTTTTCAGTTAATGTTTTCTGAACAAGGAATCGTCTAGAAAATGTTTACTTGTACAGACTATAGAGATCAGAGTCAATAAGCACTCTTACGGTGATCAAATCAATGAAAACTTTCACGATTGAAAGGCCGAAATGAACCAAAAACTGTAAATCATAAATCCCAGCTATTTAAAAAAAGAACTCGATAAAAAAAAAAATAATAAGTAGCCCATGCAGAGAGAGAGAGAGAGATCAACGGACGAAAAAAAAAAAATATTCAAAACAAATAAATTAACACCCTCATGTTGAATGATTGAGAGACAGGAGGGCGAGATCGACGAAGATAAAGACAGATCTACGGTCGTATAATTAAGAGAAATAAAACAAAAATTAATATTCCTTGCCAAGTGATGGAAGAAGAGATAGAGAGAGAGAAAAGATAAGAGATACGGAGACAGAGACATACGGAGAGAGAATTCTACGGACTGACACCCATTATAATACATGAAAGACCCATGCCGATTGAGAGAAAGACAAAGGGAGGAAGCGAGATATTGATTCCAATTAATGACCCATGACTGCTGTTTTATGAACACATATATTTCGTAATTGCTTTGGTTTAAAATTCAATTCAAACAAACAGGAAAAATTAAAAATATTTCAGGTGTAAAGCTATCTGTGGAAGGCGTGACAGGTGTTAACAACAATTTGTAAGTGTGAAAATTGCTGTATAAAGAATGACAGTGTAATCAAATAGATCTTGACTAAAGAAAATCGTTACACAAAGTAAATACTGAAGCCAAAAAACAAACTTCAAAAATGTTTTTCAAAGACAACTTTAACGACAATATGATTATATGAATTATGAATATGGGGATGGGGACGATATCTCCAAAATTTAATTTGGGGACGATATCTCCAGAGAAATCGTCCCCAAGCAGTTTGGGGACGATTTCTCCAGGGGACGATTTCTTCAGGGGACGATTTCTCCTGACACCCTTCGCCATCTATCAAATAGCAAAATTCCAGACTTGTCAAAGTTGATAGCAGTTGCTGACAAGAAAGTAAACATCACTCAAAAGTCAAAAACGGAAATTTCACTTTGGAAGTGTAAAAAGTTTATTTGTGAGAAAAAAATTGACTAAGTTTCTCAAACCTCAGTATTTTACAAACCGTTTATTTTGCAGCTCAAGAATATGTCAAAGGCCACAAAAAGAAAGCATGTTGTGAAGGAAGTTTTAGACGAGTATGTTTTACCTGGTGACTCACAGGAAATTGTCAGGGTAAGAAAATTGATCTGTTAACATATTATAGCTTATTCTGTCCTGTAACCAGCATTTTCTCCTTTTCTCACAATGTTTTTAACCCTTTTAAAGACAAAATGTATTTTGATGCATAAAAAATTCCACCTGCAGATGACTCACCTTGCTGCAGACCAGATGTAAAAACACTGTGGCAAAAGGTGGAATCACTTGCAGCAAGAAGCTTTTACTATTGTCATATCACTTTGAAGTGTAGCATGTATTACACATTATTTCATTATCCATATACATATATTTTACAAGATGTCTGTTTACGTAAGTTGCCTTTTGCTAATTTATTTCTGAAGGTAGTGAGTTAACTCTTTAAAATCACCTAAACTAAATAAATGCAACTCATATACTGAAATTTGTTTTGGGAAGCATAGAAAACATTGTGGGAAAAGGAGAAAATGCTGGTTACCAGCATTTTCTCCTTTTCCCACATTGTTTTCAAAAGGCTTCTTTCTAAGGGTCGTTAAAAGTCTGGATTGTATGGTAAAGAGTTAAGCAAAAACAAATGACAAGAACTTACAATGAAGTCAAACAATACATTAACCATTCACCAGGCAATCGCAAGTTTTCATCAACCTGATAAGGAAAGCTTTTGAAACCAGCATTTTCTCCTTTTCCCACTATGTCTTTACCCTTCCACATGCAAGTTGGATAATTCCAACCGCATTTAAATTGTCATCTGCAAATGCTTTCAATTTAAACAACTACAAATTTTGTCATTTGCTGAAGAGATTATACAGTTTTCTGGTGACAGCAGTTGTTATCAGTCATTTAGTCATGAATATGTAACAAGCTGGTTTAGTAGAGACTAGCCCAGTAACCTTTTCTGTTTGTTTCAGGTTTCTGCGGGCCGAGGTAATAATCTACATGAGGTGGAGAATGAAACTGGGGAAAAATATTTAGTGAGCATGCCCACAAAGTTCCGTAAAAATATCTGGATAAAGAGAGGTGACTAAATATATACATATGAGCCATGTTGTGTGAAAAGGAGGCTTAATGCATATGCAAGAAGTGTTGACCCAGGTCAGTCTGCGCAGGCTGGCCTGGGCCAAAATTTTTCACTATTGCTCAATTTTCTGTATGTCCAATGACAGTGTGCCTCTGATTAAATCGGTTTATGGCTTATGTCATGGCCTGTTGTCCGTCGTGCGTCCGTCCGTGCGTCCGTCCGTGCGTTAACTTTTTTTTAAAACGTCTTCTCTGAAACTACCCATCCAATTTTGATGAAACTTCACAGAAATGCCATGGTCCTCTTCAGAATTTCTTGAAAGAATTTAATTCCTTCAAAAACTCTGGTTGCCATGGCAACAAAACTGAAAAATTTTGAAAATCTTTGAAAATCTTCTTGTCTGAAACTGTAAGGCCAAGGGCTACCAAATTTTGCATGTAGCTTTATCTAGTGGACCTCTACCAAGTTTCTTCAATTTATAGCCCTGGGGTCAAAATTGGCCCCGCCCCGGGGGTTACAAGTTATACATGGGCTTATTTAGGGAGAACTTTAAAATTCCTCTTCTACCTAGCCATAGGGCCTAGAGCTACCAAATTTGGCATGTAGCTTTATCTAGTGGACCTCTGCCAAGATTGTTCAAATTATAGCCCTGGGGTCAAATTAGGCCCTGCCCGGGGGTAACAAGTTTTACATGGGCTTATATAACAAGTTTTACATGGGCTTATATAGGGAGAACTTTAAAATTCTTCTTTGACCTAGCCATGGGGCCTAGGGCGACCAAATTTGGCATGTAGCTTTATGAAATGGCAATATTTAGGTTTTTATTATTTACATGAAAGTTTCATTTAATTTATTTAGCAGAATAAGGATTCAGAGGTCTGCTACATAACAAACAAAGATACTGCCCTTAAAAATACAATGATATGCTCAGTCACAAAAAGAAATTCAAAATGAAAGCACAGCTCCAGATAAGAGAGAGTGATCATATTCTAAATCCATTATTTCTCGTTCAAACCCTATGTTGTGGGTTACATATTTCAGATTCTTTGCTAAAAATTTGATCTGGCAATGGACGTGGCTGCTGTGGGCTTGGCTTTATTAAAGATTATAACTGGTTATATGATTTAAGTTTACATACTGATAAAAGGAAATAACTCTTGTTCTGTCCATGCAAATATAAATGCACTCAAAACATTGCTGTTCCAGTACATTATAATTTATAGTCTACATCTTTTTTCCTTGCTTCAAAGTATGGTGGAGAATTTTAAAATCTTCTTGTCTGAAACCATAAGGCCCAGGGCTACCAAATTTGGCATGTAGCTTTATCTAATGGTCCTCTATCAAATTCCTTCATATTATAGCCCTGGGGTCAAAATTGGCTCTGCCTTGGAGATCACAAGTTTAACATGGGGTTATAGGGTGACTGTAATTTAGAATAGTAATCAAGGGAAATAACTCCTGTTATACAAGATAAAGTTTGTTACTATTTACCTCCCTTGATTATCAAACTGCAGTTATACATTATTGGAGTTTGGTATTCAAGTTTTTTGGAGAGGAAATGTTCTGTTTTAAGAGAGAGTTTTTTTTAACTGTATTTTTTTTTACTGTACCAAGTTTAAAGCCATTGCAAAAAGACAAATTGAATGTAGCTTAAATGACTATTTCTGTCCTTGATAGTTAGGAAACGTTGTGGGAAAAGGAGTAAATACTGGATGACAACATGTCCTATTCTTACGATGTTTTTGAAAGCCTTCTCTTTCAGGGTCATTAACACTTTGATTTGTGTTGTAAAGGGTTAAAAAGCCAGTGGAGCGATACAGGGCCATCATGGCCCTCTTGTTTTAACAGTATCAAACCCCATTCGAGTGACAGATTTTTAATATCACACACCACAAGTTGATTATTCTATTTATTATATTCCTAATTCTCCCTTTATTTGCTAATAATTATCAAGAACGGTAGACCTGTATATATGTATAGGACTTTTCTTTACAAACACGTGATCCATTTTTGGCAGAAGCAGCTGACGCAACAGATGACGTAGCGCTCGAGGATATGTTACGTCATCTGTCTCTCCATTTGAAGGCATGCATTGTTTTGCACCTTTACAATTTAAAACCAGCCGTATGAAATTAGAAGAAGAAACAGTTAACCCTTTCCCACATGACAAATTTAAGACTTTCCCAAATTAAAAACATCTCCAAATGACAAATACTAAATTGGTACAAAAGATCTTAGGTTTTCTGATAGGATAGAAAACATTATGGAAAAGGGAGAAAATGTTGGTTGGTAGTATTTTCTCGTGTTTCCACAATATTTTCCTAGAGCTCTCCCACAAGAGATATCTTCTTTTCTCGAAATGTTTTCAAAAGATTTCTCCCACAAGGTCGTTAACTCAGGGTTGTTTGGAAAGACTTTACCGAAAATCTTTTTACTGTGCTATTGTTTACTAAGATGTTTGAAGCAGAGACAGAAACATTAGACTGTGAGAAATATAGGAAAAAAAGTAGTTCTGGCAAATGTTCTAAAACTATATCATCACTAGTGATGATACCATATCACTAGTGATGTTATTCACTGTGAAAAACTGAAAAAATAATACACTGGGAAATTCCAGTAATTCACTGATAGGAATATAATAAAAGTAGCTATTATGGATCCATAACTATGTGATGGCTTGCTTGGTATAATGCATCGCGGAGATGCATTAAGCCCCCTTTTGCCAGAGTGTGACTCATATCTTTGTTTAGGTTTTGTTTTTGGGCAGCATTAACACATTAGCATATTACCTGCTGCAAAGATTTTTCTTGAAGCAGACACCTTTTGCAGTGCTATGGCAAAAGGAGAAAATGCTGTAATGAGCAAAGGAGAAATGGCTGTATTATGTAGTAGAACTTCATTCTTTTACATGCACCACATTATTACGAAGCATGTGGTCACTGAGATATTACGGAATAGTACTGAAAGTATCTCAAAACACTGACCCAACAAAGTAATTTCATTTATTTTTCAATCAGAATCATTTCCTTCTATTACACAGGAGACTTTTTGATAGTGCAGAAGATAGATGAGGGGGATAAAGTAAAAGCAGAAATAGCTTACATACTGTACAGAGAACAGATAAAATATATAAAGGATCATGGTAAATGGTAGGTCCATTTATATGATACATCCTCTGTGAAAGGGGGCTTAATGCATTTGCAAAAAGGTATTGACCCATGTCAGCCTGCACAGTCTGCACAGGCTGACATAGGCCAAACCTTTTTGCTATCTTTAAATTTTCTGCATGCCTAAGGATAGTTCTACCTCATGATTCTGTCAGTTGTTTGACAAAATGGATTTTATGGATTCATGATTAGATGATGACTTCCTTGGTATAATGCATCATGGAGATGCATTAAGCCCCCTTTTGCCAGAGCAAGGATCATATGTATATTCTCCTAATTCAGTGCAAAATGGGGGTCCTGTGTGGCTCAGTGGTAAAGTGTAGGACTCGTAACTTGGAGATCCCTAGTTCGAGCCTCACTGGAAGCACTGGGTTTTTTGTGAGAGGTGTCTTTGGGCAGGACACCCCTGAGCCCCATCCTACTACTGGTGAAACCCAGGATATGCATGAATAAGTGAGCCATCACAATGATATGGCTCAAATAATGTTGAAAACTGCATTAAACACCAATCAATCAATCAATTTGTATGAAATATTTCAACTCCGACAAGTAACAATTTAGTACTGGTCCATGATGAAAACATTTGAGCCATGCTCTGTGAAAAGGGGCCTTAATGCATCTGTGAAAAGTATCGACCCAGGTCAGCCTGCGCAGTCCGCGCAGGCTGACCTGGGCCGAAACTTTTTGCTATAGGTCAATTTTCTGTATGTCCAAGGACCAGTTTATCTCGTGATTCAGTCGGTTGTTAAAAAATGTGGACATTATGGATCCATAAGTGTGTGATGGCTTCCTTAATACCATGGATCACGGAGATGCGTTAAGCCCCCTTTTGCCAGAGCATGGCTCATTTGTAGATGACAGTTTGAATGTGGCTCAAATGAAAGAGTAGAAAAACATACTGGGAAAGGGAGAAAAAGCTGGTTACTAGCATTTTCTCCTTTTCCCACGATGTTTTCAGTAGCCTTATCTTTCAGGGTCTTTTAAAGTCAGGGTTGTATGGTAAAGGGTTAAATAAATGCCATACCTGACATGTTGATGTGTAAAAATCTTAACTCTAGAGGAAATCATAGCAGCACTACAATAAGTGGCCATAAATATTTCATCAAAATCCGAATTCTCAGTGACTTCGATGTATTTTTCAGTGTGCAAAAAAAATAATTATGCTGCTTCCGCTCATGCAATCACAGGGAAAACTAAACTGGTAGAAAGCCATATTACTGGAGCTATTTACATCAATATGCTAAAAGTAATTGTCACCAGATATCAAAGCTGTAGCTCTCTAAAACGGAGTGTAGTTTTTCAGCTGAATTTTGGTGAAGGCAGGCCATTGAAGTCAATGAAAAACATGTTTTTCAAAAATATTGATCACTTTTTAAACAGCTCTTTTTATATAATATTACATTGTATGGTGTTTGAAAATATATACATGTATTTCACTGTAAAATTCACATTGCTTTATTTTTATATGATTTTCATATCTAAAACTTCAGTCTTTCACCAACATAAATGTAGAAGTAAAGTTATATGTGTAATTATTTTTTTGTAAGTCGATGGGAATTCGGACTTGATGATATATTTATGGCCACTATCTGTAAATTGCGTTTTCCTACCTTTACACTGATTTGATTTTCCATGTTGGACAGACTAGGGTTACAAATCTATTAAACTGGTCATGTCTTGAGGTCCAAAAATTTTTCAGGGTCTGTTGATATTTGAATAATTAAAGTAAATCCTTTACCAAACAACAAAAATTTACATTCATCCAAATTGAAAGTTTGCAGACTACAAATCTCATGTTCTCAAATGACAGGATTGTCTTTAGTAAGGGAGAAAATATTGTAGAAAAGGGAGAAAAAATACATATTATATGTACTACCATTTTCTTCTATACCCACAATGTTTTTAAAAATCTTTTTCACCTGTTTCTATAAAACAAGCGATCGTTTGGTAGAGGGTAAACTCTTTACCACAAGACAAAATTTTAGACTTGTCCAAATTCAAAGCATTTGAAGACAACAATTCAAGGGTAACTCAAAGGATGAAACTTGCCTTTAAATGAGTAGAAAACATTGTGGGAAAAGGAGAACATGCAGGTTACCAGCATTTTCTCCGTTTTCCACAATGCTTTCAAAAGCCTTTTCTTTCAGAGTCATCAAAAGTTGGGGTTGTGTGGTAAAGGGTTGGACATAGCTGAGGTTTGAATGCACATAAGTATTGTTCTGTACTAACTTACTTTTCAGGCCTGCTCGATTTGCAGAAGACGTAAGCGATAAAAACTGTAATTCTGTGATACCAGACGATATGCTACCTCCAAGTGACAGTGACTCAGATAGTGAACATTTAGGTGAACAAGTAATCAACACAAATAGACCAACTGTTGCTTATGATGATGAGTCAAGTGAGGAAAATGAAGAAGATCTCCAGGAAGATGGCTGAATAAACACTTAGGCTGCTCAGCATGACTCAATGACATTTTGCGGACAGTGTAGATCAAGATCAGACTGCACAGAATGTGCAGTCTGATCTTTGATCTACACTGTTGGGTAATGACATTTTTCCTCCCAAAAATGCCTTTGAAATAGCGAAATTCGGGTTTTCACTACTGGCTTAACTCTTTACCACACAATCCCAACTTTTAACAACCCTGAAAGAAAAGCCTCTTTAAAACATTGAGGGAAAAGGAGAAAATGCTGGTAAACAGCATTTTCTCCTTTTCCCACAATGTTTTTTACCCTATCAAAGATAGAAATCACCAATTTAGCAACATTTAATTTGTCATCTGCAAATGCTTTCAATTTGGTCCACTCAAAAATTTTGTCGTTTGGTATGGAGTTAAAAGTGTCATTTCATTTTTTAGCTCACCTGAGCACAACGTGCTCAAGGGGAGCTTTTAGGATCACCCGGTGTCCATCGTCTGTCGTGCGTCGTCAACAATTCTTTAAACATCAACTCCTCCTAAACCGCTGGGCCAATTTGGACCAAACTTGGCTGGAATGTTCCTTGGGAGGTCCTCTTTAAAAACTGTTCACAGAATTTGATTCCATCCAAAAAAACTCTGGTTGCCATGGCAACCAAATGGAATTTTCTAAGAAATTCTTAAAAAATCTTCTTCTCTGAAACCACAGGTCAGATTTTGAAATAATTTCACAGAGATGTTCCTTTGGTGACCCTTTTCAAAAAATGTTCGCAAAATTTTGATCCGTCAAGAAACATGGCTCTGGTGAATGGGGGCTACTTGCACTATACAGAAATGAAGTGATTCTTAAAAATTCTTCTTCTCTGAAACCACTGGTCAGATTTGAATATAATTTCACAGAGATGTTCCTTGGGTGTCCCTTTTCAAAAATTGTTCACGAAATTTTGATCCATCAAGAAACATGGCTCTGGTGAAAGGGGGTTACTTGCACTATACAGAAATGAAGAAATTCTTAAAAATTCTTCTTCTCTGAAACGGCTGGTCAGATTTTGAAATAATTTCAAAGAAATGTTCCTTGGGTGACCCTTTTTAAAAAATGTTCGCGAAATTTTGATGCGTCAAGAAACATGGCTCTGGTGAATGGGGGCTACTTGCACTATACACAAATGAAGAAATTCTTAAAAATTCTTCTTCTCTGAAACGGCTTGTCAGATTTTGAAATAATTTCACAGAAATGTTTCTTGGGTGACCCTTTTAGCAAATTGTTCGAGAAATTTTGATCCATCAAGAAACATGGCTCTGATGGCTGTGGGCTATTTACACTATACAGACATGAAGAAATTCTTAAAAATTCTTCTTCTCTGAAACCGCTGGTCAGATTTTGAAATAATTTCACAGAGATGTTCCTTGGGTGACTCTTTTCAAAAATTGTTCACAAAATTGTGATCTGTCAAGAAACATGGCTCTGATGCTGGAGGCTATTTGCACTACAGGGACATGAAGAGGAATTTCTTAATTCTTCTTCTCTGGAACGGCTGGTCAGATTTTGAAATAATTTCACTGAAATGTTCCTAGGGTGACCCTTTTCAAAAATGGTTAGGGAAATTTTTATCCGTCGCAAAACAACAGCCAATTGTTGGCACCTGCATGTGGTGCTCTTGTTTGAATTATTTTTTCAGTCACTATTGAGCATGAGCTCTTCTTCAAGAAAATGTCCTTAGGTGATCTATCCAGAAATTTATTTGCAGAATTCTGATTCATCAAAATCATTGCTGTGGTGATGATTGTAGGGGTGCTGACAGATTTTGAAATGATTTTTACAGGTGACCTTTTCAAAATTGCTTGGCAAAATAATGATTTTGTTTCCAAAGTTTCAATACCTCAAAAAAATTGGCTATGGTCCTCTCAAAAATTCAGGTGAGCGATCCAGGGCCATCTTGGCCCTCATGTTTAACAGAATAAGGGTTAGTTCAAATGCAGCTTTGTTTTAGATATTTGTCCAAGTGGTTGCATTTCCATGGACTCTGATGCAAAAATGTTTGTACTACCATTCTGATGGTTTAGTTATGAGTCAGAGATTTATAATTCAGAAACGTGTAACTGACCCATGTTCTGGCCAAAAAGGGGTTAAACCCTTTACCACACAATTCCGACATTTAAGGAACCTGAGGAAGAAGGCTTTTAAAAACATTGTGGGTAAAGGAGAAAATGCTGGTAACCCGCATTTTCTCCTTTTCCCACGATGTTTTCTACTGTATAAAGGACACTGGGCCACCTTTGATTTGTCATCTGCAAATACTTTCAATTTGGACCAATCCAAAATTTTGTCATCTGGTAAAGGGTTAATACATCTCTATAACTTGTTTACCAAACAAGTTATCACATAACAATGGATCGACACAACAAAATTTTGGACTCCACCAAGTTGAAAGCATTTGAAGACGACAGTTCAAATGTGGTTCAAATGATGGAATTTACTTTGATAATTGGAAGAGCCTAAAATTTTGTCACCTGGTTTAAGACTTGAGATGTTTGATTTTCATACGGCAAACTTTGCTGAGGGCCAGCTTGTTGTAATTGTCACAAGATAGTGAACCTTAGGCTAGGCTCTGCCTTTTAACTACTGGATAATTCTTTACCAAACAACAAAACTTTAGACTAGTTCAAATTGTAAGCATTTGCAGATGACATATTACCGTAAACATGGTGCATAAATTGAATTTTTTTTTTGGGGGGGGGGGTTTAGAAAACATTGTGGAAAAGGGAGAAAATGCTGGTTACCAGCATTTTTTCCTTTTCCCACAATGTTTTCTAATACTTTCTATCCCAGGGTCATTAAAAGTCAGATTGTGTGGTAAAGGGCTAAACCAAGGAAAGACACATTGTTGTAAGCGGTAAAAGAAAACCTCATGAAACATAATCTAGTGGACAGTATAAGAACTGGAATTATTTCGATGGTTTAAGAAATAATCTTCTTTCTATCGTGGTTTATCGTTCAATAAACCACAGTTGTGAGTTATGAGGCACAATAAATAATCCACGAGGGCGATAGCCTCATAACTCACAACGTGGTTTATTGAATGATAAACCACGATAGAAAGAAGATTATTTCGATTCTAACATGACCAATTCTTTATGAAAGGAAAATAAGTTCATCCTTAGAGTAAAAACGAGGATGAAGACTATGTTCTATTGAATAACTCACTAACTTACTTTATACAGAATGATGTCACTCTGCATGGAATGTCGCAGATTTTACCACGCTTTCCTTGCACTGTGTTTATAGAGCCGAATTCGCATGTCATGTTAGAATATAATATTTGATCTGCTTATAGAACCATTTATGAATATATGATACTTTTTGTCATATTGACTCTCTGCAGACAACTTTAACTTGGCTGTTTTTGACAGTGTGCCTTCAAAATGTTTTTAGTATCATTTAGAAAAGATATCGTCCTTTCCTAAAGAGAACCGACATTTGTTTCATATGTCAAAATTTTTATTATGAAATAAATCAGTATTAGTTATTTTCATCAATATTAGCAAGTTCTGATAGGCTACAGAAATGTTTTTATAGCCCCATTGAAAAAAAGAAATCATGCAGTGCCGGAACTACTTTTGCTGTCAAAGTAATGTAAACAAACATTTGCAAGATATTTTATAATTTATAATGTGTTTCTTTCAATACAGGGTCCAAAGTTGAAATGCGAGCCAAAATTATTTTTTTTGAATATTATAGAATGAAAAGAAAAAAATCAGACAATAAATGAATAAAGTGTAACTCTTAACCAAACTACAAAATTACACTGGTCCTTTTCCCACAATGTTTTCTACCCTATCACAAACAAATTTCATCATTTGAGTCACATTTAATTTGTCGTCTGCAAAAGCTTTCAATTTGGACAAGTCTAAAATTTTGTCGTTTGGTAAAGAGTTAGACAGGGATTGTGTAGAAAAGAGTTAGCCCTCTACCACACTAACCCATGACCCTGAGGAACGGGCCTTTTGAAAACATTGTGGGAAAAGGAGAAACTGCTGGTAACCAGCTTTTTCTCCTTTTCCCACAATGCTTGCTACCCATCTATAAACAAATTTCAGTCTTTGATTCACATTTGTTTTGTCATCTGCAAATGCTCTCAAATTTGGACAAGTTTAAAACTTTGTCGTTTTGGTAAAGAGTTAAGAGAGAACTTGAAATGCATCAGTTTATTGTGTATGAATTATATAATTTTCAACTTTCTTCCAGAGTAATAACTCTTTACCACACAATTCTGACTTTAACGACCCTGAGAAAGAAAGCTTTTGAAAACATTGTGGGAAAAGGAGAAAATGCTGAATACCAGCATTTTCTCCTTTTCCCACAATGTTTTTTTATCTATCACAGACAAACCTCATTATTTTTGCCACGTTTGTTTTGTCATCCGCAGATGCCTTGAATTTGGACATTGCTAAAATTTTGGTGTGTGGTAAAGATTAAACTTCCAATAATAGATCTACAAGATCTGCAATGTTCAATGCTATGATGACATCAGGAATTACACTCTTTTTACTTCATGAACAAGCTGTTTTCCTGCACTATGAAATACCAGTATATGAAAGGGGCATTAGAAACTGCAATATTGGATTAAAAAAACAGAAGAAAAGATGCAGTTATACTTTATGTGTGTGTTTGTTGTCTGTGATGTAGAATTATATGGAATGAAGTGAATTTTTTTTGTGTGTTCATGGAGATATGAAAACAAAAAACCTCCAATCACACTTTTCTATGTGACCACTTCATACCTCCATGAAAACGAAAAAAGTTCTGTCCGTTCCTTAACCCTTTTTCCCAATGAGAAATTTTAGACTTTTTCAACTTCAAAACATGTGCAGGCAAACAATTCAAAATTGGTCATACCTATGAACTTAAGCTCTCTGATAGGGTAGAAAACATTATGGGAAAAGGAGAAAATGCTGGTTATCAGCATTTTCTCCATTTTCCGAAATGTTCTCAAAAGCCTTTTTTGCCAGGGTTGTAAAAACCTGGGATTGTTTGGTAAAGGGTTAACTCACATAGCCAGTACAGTAACTTTCATCCAGTCTCAGACAGAATGATGGCAGAACTTGGATATAAACTTATGACTTGGGATCATGCAGTCTTATCTGCAATCACTGAACCTCCAGGGCTCTTCTGCCTGTTTGAGTAGAGTTTTGCTTGGCTTTACAGAAACACTGATTAAACTCCTTGCATCACAACAAAATTATAGACTTGTCCAAATTGAAAACATTTGCAGATTACAAATTAGATATGGGTCAAATGACTTAACCCTTTACCACACAATCACAAATTTTAATGACACCGAAAAAAAAGCCTTTTGAAAAAATGTGGGAAAAGGAGAAAATGTGGGTAACCAGCATTTTCTCTTTTTCCTACAATATTTTCTACCCTTACAAACAAAATTCAATTCTAAAGTCACATTTATTTTTTTGTCTGCAATTGTTTTCAATTCACTCTGGCCCAAAATTTTGTCATCTGTTAAGGAGAAAGGGGAGAAAACCTCATGGAGAATGGATAAAATGTTGGCAATTAGCAATTTCTTCTTTTCCACCATGCTTTCAAAAACATTTTTCCTCTGGATTAATAAAAGATCGGGTTATTTAGTTAAACTTTTAACAGTCCTTTAGAAAAAGCCTTTGAAAACATTGTGGGAAAAAGAGACAATGCTGGAAGCCAGCATTTTCTCCTTTTCCCACAATGTTTTCTATCCTTGCCCAAAGAAATTTCAATTTTTGAGTCGCTTTCATTTTTCTTTGATTTCATTTCATATTGCAGTTGCCTTTAATTTTGACAAATGTAAAATTTTGTTATTTGATAAAGACTTAAGTGCCGAGCCCTGGTGGCTCAGTAGGTAGCGTACAGGACTTGAGAACAGGGGGTCGCTGGTTTAATCCAGGCTCGGTCAATTTCTTTCTTATTGATAATAGTCATTGCGAAAGGATTCATTCTTCTCACACAGCTGACTATTGTTCAGACGATGGTTATGTGGGAAAGCAGCCAGTGGCTTTGAAAGAATATTGTGCGGAGTACTGATAAAAGAAACTCCAGGAAAGCATGAATAGTTTCACTGGCCGCCGTGATATAACTGAAAAGATGTTGAAAATGGTGTTAGACATCATACAATAAATCAATCAAAGAGTTAACTCTTTACCAAACGACATAATGTTAGACTAGTCCAAATTCGAAGCATTTGCAGATGACAAAATTAATGTGACTCAAAAAATGAAATTTGATTTGGGAAGGGTGGAAAACATTGTGGGAAAAGGAGAAAATACTGGTTACCAGCATTTTCTCCATTTCCCACAATGTTTTCAGAAGGCTTCTTTCTCAGGGTCAAGAAAACCCGGGATTGTTTGTTAAAGTGTTAAGTAATATTGCAGTTGCATGCCGATGATGGTCATTTAGACTTGCCTATATTAACCCTCTACCTCTTATTTCGGGTTCTAACAACCGTAAGGAAAAGCTCTTTGAAAACATCGTGGGAAAAGGAGAAAAATGCTGGTAACCAGCATTTTCTCCTTTTCCCACAATGTTTTTTACCCATTCAAAGAAAAATTTCCAAATATGTACAGCATCTGGATTGTTGTCTGTAAATGCTTTCAAGTTGGAAAGAGTTAAGGGCTTTGCAGATGACAAATTAAGTGAGAAATAAATCATGGCATTTGTCTTTGAAACAGCGTGAGAAGAGGAGAAAATACAAGTTACCGGAGTTTTCTTTCGTTTTTCCCCCCAAATGTTTTTAAAGACTGTCTTCCATCGGATTTCATAATGACGTTTAAGTCTTTAATTCACGACAAATTAATGCGGTTCAAATAATGAAATTTATCATTGATAGAATAGAAAAAAATTTGGAAAGGGAGAAAATGCTGGTTACCAGCATTTATTCTATTTCTTACAATGTTTTCAAAAGCCTTCTCTTCAAATTCGTTAAAAGTTGGAATTGTTTGGTAAAGGTTTAACCACCTATTTGGCTCTGTAGCCAAAAGAATATCTTATACAGTTACACATACTACAGGGTAATAACATTTTTAGACAGGTTAGACCATAGGATCAGACTGAATTCTGGTCGTTGATCTGCAACTTGATTTTGCATGAGATTTAATGCCCAAAAAAGTCCTGACTGTAAAGCTGACAGAAAATATATCCTAGAAAAAGTAACAAACCTATATGACAGGAGATTGTTCACCAAGGTCGGGTTTGCACTTGTGTTGTAGAGTAAGAAAGATAACACTTAAGTACAGTTTCATGCAATAGGCGGTTGATCTCCCTTTGAATAGCCACCCTCCGGCCGCCGATCCTTATTTTCATGAAAAATGAAAGGTCAAACGATCACACATCACACACGCTTTTTAGCTCACCTGAGCACGAAGTGCTAAGGTGAGGTATTGTAATCGGTCGTTGTCCGGCGTCCGTCTGTCCACAATTCGTTTAAACATCTTCTCCTCCTAAACCGCTGGGCCAATCTTGATGAAACTTGGCAGGGATGTTCCTTGGGTGAAGCTCTACCAAAGTTGTTCAAGAGATTGAATTCCACTTATAACTCTGGTTGCCATGGCAACAGAAAGGAAAAAAATAGCAAAATCTTTAAAAATCTCTGAAACTAGAAGGCTTAGAGCTTTGATATTTGGTATGTAGCATCTCCTAGTGGACCTCTACCAAGTTTGTTCATACGATGCCCCTGGGGTCAAAACTGGCCCCGCCCCGGGGGTCACAAGTTCGAACATAGGAACAAAGAAGGAAAACTTTAAAATTCTTCTCTGAAACTGGAAGGCATAGAGCTTTGATATTTGGTATGTAGCATCTCCTAGTGGACCTCTACCAAGTTTGTTCATACGATGCCCCTGGGGTCAAAACTGGCCCCGCCCCCGGGGCTCACAAGTTCGAACATAGGAACAAAGAAGGAAAACTTTAAAATTCTTCTTCTCTAAAACTGGAAGGCATAGAGCTTTGATATTTGTTATGTAGCATCTCCTAGTAGACCTCTACCAAGTTTGTTCAAATGATGCCACTGGGGTCAAAGCTGGCTCCGCCTCAGGGGTCACAAGTTTGAACGTAGTATCAAAGAAGGAAAAATTTAAAATTCTTCTTTTCTAAAACTGGAAGGCATAGAGCTTTGTTATTTGGTATGTAGTGAACCTGTTCTATGTTTGTTAGCCCACCTGAGCACATGTTTAGTCAGTTCGAAATTGGGTCACCTGGGGTCATAAACTAGGTCACTAGGTCAAATTAAAGTAATACCTTGTGGGCACTCTAGAGGCCACATTTATTGCTCAAATGACCTGAAATTTGGTCAGAATGTTTGTCTTAATAAAATCTCGGAAAAGTTTGGATTTGGGTCACCTGGGATTATAAACTAGGTCACTAGGTCAAATTAAAGTAATACCTTGTTGGCACTCTAGAGGCCACATTTTTTGCTCAATTGACTTGAAAATTGGTTAGAATGTGTCTTGATAAAATCTCACATGAGTCTGAATTTGGGTCATGTGGGGTTTTAAACTAGGTCACTAGGTCAAATTAATGAAATACCTTGTGGGCACTCTAGAGGCCATATTTATTGTTCAATTGATTTGAAAATTGCTTAAAATGTTTGTCATGATGAAATCTAGGATGAGTTCAAAATGGGTCACCTGGGGTCATAATCTAGGTCACTAGGTCAAATTAAAGAAATACCGTTAGGGCACTCTACAGGTCACATTTCTTGCTCAATTGACTTGAAAATTGGTCAGAATGTTTGTCTTGATGAAATATCGAATGATTTTGAAATAGGGTCATCTGGGGTCATAAACTATGTCACTTGGTCAAATTGAAGAAATACCTTGTGGGCACTCTAGAGGCCACATTTATTGCTGAAATGACTTGAGAATTGGTCAGAATGTTTGTCTTGATGAAATCTCACATTAGTCTGAATTTGAGTCAACTGGGATCATAAACGTTCAGATAAGTTCTAAATTGGGTCAGCTGGGATCATAAACTAGGTCACTAGGTCAAATTAAAGAAATAACTTTAGGGCACTCTAGAGGCCACATTTTGTGCTCAATTGACTTGATAATTGGTCAGAATGTTTGTCTTGATGAAATCTCACATTAATCTGAATTTGAGTCAACTGGAATCATAAACCAGGTCACTAGGTCAAATTAAAGAAATACCTTTTGGGCACCCTAGAGGCCACATTTAGGGCTCAAATGACTTGAAAAATTTTCAGAATGTTTATTTTGATAAAATCTCACATGAGTTTTAATTTGGGTCATGTGGAGTCATAAACTAAGTCACTAGGTCAAATTAATGAAATACTTTGTGGGCACTCTAGAGGCCACATTTATTGTTCAATTGATTTGAAAATTGCTTAAAATGTTTGTCATGATGAAATCTAGGATGAGTTCAAAATTGGGTCACCTGGGGTCATAATCCAGGTCACTAGGTCAAATTAAAGAAATACCTTTAGGGCACTCTAGAGGTCACATTTCTTGCTCAATTGACTTGAAAATTGGTCAGAATGTTTGTCTTGATGAAATATTGGGTGAGTTTGAAATTGGGTCAGCTGGGGTCATAAACTAGGTCACTTGGTCAAATTTAAGAAATACCTTGTGGGCACTCTAGAAACCACATTTATTGCTCAATTAACTTTAAACTTTTCAGAATGTTTGTCTTGATAAATTTTTTGATGAGTTCTAAATTGGGTCACGTGGGGCAGGGATCTTATATACATGTGCATATACGATCCCTGCGTGGGGTGATAAATTAGGTCACTACGTCAACTTACGTAAATTCCTTGTGGACGCTCTAGAGGCCACATTTTAAGCTCAATTGACCTGACAATTGGTCAGAAATTGAATTATGCATGTGGAGTGAATTTCGCCTATTGACTCAGGTGAGCGATCCAGGGCCATCATGGCCCGCTTGTTTTAAACATGCACCCACCAGTTTTGATCAGAGTTTTGTTTGTAAAGCAATTTTACTGGTAAAAAGGGTTATAAACACTCCCAGGTCTAGATCTAGAACTTTCTTCATTTTACAAGGAGCCCAACTTTTATTACTAGATCAGGCGAACTGATAGTGCTGCCCTTTTTGTATGTAAAACAAAAAGGATTATGTGTAGATCTACTATCTTTTACACTTTTACAAGACATTGTAACAATTTGTAAATTGTCCTTGTTTTCGAGAAAATAACGAGATTTAGATCTACATGTACAGTCGAGCCGCGTTAATCCGGGCTCCAAACTTCCGGAAATTTCAAGATCCGGAAAAAAACATCAGGGAACGAATATTTTCTGTACAAATTTTACTTTTTATTCCGGAAATCCGCGTTCCGGAACCGGAACGGAAAAATCGGGAACGAAGGGTTAAAAAACAATGTAACTCTTTATCAGATAAACCGGACGTGGCCTGACTGTGTATCAAACAATTTCCCCGGTACGTGATTTTGAACTGGTCCATAGTATGCATTTGTAACACGAGTATCAGTCTAGTATCAATTTATTTCAGATGGTTTTCACACATTTGAAAACAAACGTCTTAATTAGATGTTGTTTGGGAAAAGTGTTAATAGACATACACGTGCCATCGTTAAGTGTCAGTTTGACAGATTATCAATACCTTTTCAGATCAAAGATCAGACCAAATATTCTGTCTACAGACTGATCTTGATCTACACAGGCCGCATATAAGCAACTTATGTTTTGAAAGGTTCTTGAAGGGCTTAATCTTTTCTGGCTCTTTGATGCTATACAAGCAATTTCTCCCTTTTTTCGTAATGTTTTCAAAGGTCACCTTCTGCAGAAGTGTGAAACTGTGAGGGAAATGGCTTAAGTCGTAACTGTGTTCTCCCTCTTAGAAAAATAGATCTAAAATAAAAATAAAAAAATACGCAACCTCGTATTCCTTTTCTTTATTTATCAGTAATTCATTTATATTTAACACCAAAGCATTAATTATCGTATGCATTTTTTTTTTTGTTTTGGCTACGAGCGATTTTTATATGAAAACAGCCGAACTTTTTTTTCTGCCGACTACACAAAACACGTGACATGATAGCTCAGGTGTTCAAGTAACAACCTTTACTAGATGCAAAAAAGCATTAGCAGCTAATGTAAAGCAGGCATGATATTAGCTTATTGTGTGGTCTTTTGTATTGACTGGCAGTCTGCTTGTAGCAGGGTGTAATTTTCTTGGAGCAAAACAGTTGTAAATATGTACAACAAACGCTTGCACTACAACCCTCTCGCTTCGAATAATTTGCACATTACATCAGACCCATGATGTTAATTTTAACTCTTTACCACAAGACAAAAAGAGAAATGACTGGTCTAAATGTAAAGTATTTTCAGAAGACAATTTAAATGTAGTTAAAATGACATAATTTGTCTTTAACTGCGTAGAAAACATTATTGGAAAAGGAGAAAATGCTGGTGACCATCACTTTCTCCTTTTCCAACAATGTTTTTGAAAGGCCTTTTCCTCAGGGTCTTTAAAACTCGACATTGTGTGGTAAAGGGTTAACACTTGTGTACCCGCAACAGGCTTGAAATCGTTGACAGATGGCTTGTTTTACATTTTTTGTTATTAAAAATTACTCTGCCGATTGCAAAATGGCGGAAGGTGTGGATAGACATCAGACTAAACAGAACGCGCTGTCTGATCTTGGATCTACACCATCCACAGCTCTAACTATGACTTAACTCGTATCGGAAAGCAACTTCTTGTGGGCCAAAAGTGGTAAGAAAATACTTAAAACGTGTAGATTATTTCAAAACTGAAAACACGCCGAATCTGTTGATCAGCTACAGTTAATGATCCCGTCACCGGTTGTAAAAATAGAACAAACTTTTGTCAGATGTTACCCTTATTATTTCGGACACACATTCCATACAAGTCTCTCGAAATTGAAAAATCAACAGTAATACTGTAATAAAAAAAAAACAATTGTACTTGTGTTTCGCCCCCCTTTTTCGTGGCGTTTTTAAAAGTCATAATGTGCCGAGCTTTACAAGCTCAGCCGTTTGTACAAAGTTGTACATGTGTATGCAATAAGGTATAAAGGGAAATTCGTGTACAAAAACACATTAAAAAAAATAGCAAAATGCTCATTTATGACATTTTATTCTATTATATATCTGAACAATCGTAGGAAAAATACAGAGAAGTGCTTGTGTAAATCATACGCTATTGTAATTCCTACGATGCACAGTGTCCCTTATCAACATGGAAGTTGTGGGATCCCAGTTCATTGGTCCGGAAATACGGCTTATCCGGAAACATCCGTAGGCAACAGGTGCGTCCGGATAAACGAGGTTCGACTGTATACACTTCACTGTCTAAGCTGGAGTCATTTAAAGCATTATACTCTTTTCAGTTTCACTACAAACTGAATCAACAATGCGTCTTTTCTTTTTGAAAACTTGGACAGTGACAGTCACGTTGATTTCTTAAAGCATCGACAGTTCTAAGCGGTCGTAAAATTACAGACGGAAAACAAACCGTTGCAAAAATGATCGATTGAGATCAGAACATATTCTACATTTGAAACAGATTATAGAAATCAGAACGAGGCTTATTTGCATCCAGACGGCAGCCATTTTGGATGGTAAAGACAACAAAATCCGAAGGGCGGTGACAAATAACAGTTTTCATATTCATCAACTTTACGGCTTCTAGATATCTTCATTAGTTGCTGACTGAAGGTGAGATTCACGTAATCGACTTGATCAACTATCTTTGCATGCCTTTTCTGTGGCAAGAGACTGAAATAAATTTTTCTATCGGTGACTGCTTCCAACATCTTTTTATTCCATTTTAGCACCACACTATCAGGTCACCGCTTTATCGACATTGTTCCATATTTTCTCAAATACATAATACGTATCTTTATATGGGCTTTCCAATTATGAGAAACGGGTTTTGTGGCATGTAGTTTCATTAGACTAGTGAATCAAAGTAGATGTTGAACAATTGAATATCTACCAGGATTCAGTAGAAATTCCAGATAGACACTGCGATAGTCAGAAACTTTTAACTAGCATGTCGTATTGTGAGACATTTTCATGAGGTGACATTTATTTTTTAACCACCGTATTTTACATTATTAATGAAGCCTATGTAGAATGTGAGTCTAGGCAAACCACCTCCTTAGTTAGTCCAAATATTTAGATGTATACATGCTTGTTTGCTGTTCAACATTTATCTATCGGACATTTCACATTTTACTTTTCTTTTGCATGTTACATCTAAACGGGCCCCACTTAGTTCTATGTAGCAAAATCGATTTCCTAAAATCCGAGATAATGTTGAAAAAGCACTGAACTAAACATGAAAGATAACTTAACTGGATACAAATTTACTTTTTTCTCTCTCAAAAAGGGCCACATTTATGATATATTCATCTAGAATTCAATCGTGTAACTTTTTCAACACAAATGCCGCCATATTTACAAGCATATTTCGGGTTAAATAAAGAACCGACATTCCGAACGATTTTTGAACGAAATTAGGTTTGGCCCCCCTCCCCCACCTCCACGGACCAGATTGTAACGTTGGTTTTGGCAATCAATTTTTTTTTAACCTTTTTAGGTATTTTGAACTGCATTCAGTAACGATTATGAATTCACTGGCTCTGTCAATTGCATAAAGATCGGTGTTTTTGCACAATTTCCTGTGGCCAACAAGCATTTTGACACAGAATAAGTGACAGTGTGGACCAACGATTCGAAGGGCTTAATTGACGGTTTTATTTCACGAATATTTAAATGAAGTTCTGTTTACCAAAATTATTTTTATAACCCCCACATAAATTAATGTGAAATGCCTGTATAACCATAGTCCCTACTTGAATCATGTATATTCAACGATAACAACATATTCAGCACTTCGGTCTTGTGCCAGAAGCTGAATTTAGACATGGGAAACCCTGACCTCATTGCGTGGCTTTAAATATCCATTGAACAGTTCATGAAAAAAGATAATGTATACCAAAACTCAACTAAAATGCTTCCTATCACTAGAACTAACTTTTTTGGTTAATATAAAAGAACAGTTCTAAGTCAATTAGCTTCGGTTTTTGAAGCGCGATGAACAGGACGGACGAGTGTAAAATTTAGCGTCCATTGGCCTTCTCTTGACAGCAGTACTAGAATACCAGAAAATAAAAAATAATGCTTTTTGCAGTATTTCTGCTCAAGCAAATTAATACGAAATCAAGTTGTGGAATTGAAATTCACGTGATAAATTTTGGCTACACGCGAAACCTCACGCAAGAAAAAAAAAAATAAATAAAATAAAAAAGAGCCATTTTTCCGTTATCTTGTGTAAAATGACAGTTTTGTAGTAAATTGACACCCTTATTTGACATTTTCTTTGTCAAATCATGCGGAAATACCTATCCATAAATTAACAGACATGAAAAATTGATCGGTGCAAAAAACGCAGAAACCCATGACACAACATAATGTTCCGTTAGACTTAGCCCGATCAGAGACTTCAGACCGTCTTTTCAGCTTTTTAATTACTTTAAACAGAAAATTTTCACAATTATCTTGATCTAACAGACTTTTTTTGCTGCAAATAATAAATATGGGTTGCTTAAGCTGTAGTTGAGAACCATTATTGTCCAATCCTCTAATATGAAATCTTAAACACAGATTTACAGCTCAGGGGTTAAGTGTACCCTAAGCGGAAATACCGGTTTTGGTTCCTTCTATCAATTTATTAGCAGCTGTAAAGAAGGACTAGGAATTTTCTTCAAAACTACTTGAAAATACTGAAAATATTCAGTGTCTTAATAAAAGGGTTGGAAATATTCACTCTCGATAATAACAGCGAGTGGTCTGGATTTTTTTTTTCCGTCGTAAGAGACAAAAAAAAACTCTGATCCAAAAAAGGTCATAAAAATGCCACTAAAACCGATCTTTCTTTTAGAAACATGCATACGGTCTTGTTTTGGTTGCAGTTCCTAAATTAACAGCAGTGAAACTATTGTTTGCATTCAAATAAGGGGTTCATAAAAAAAAAGGTGACGTCTTTCACTTCATAGTACGCAAGAAAACTGGGATGCATTTCGGATTAGAAAACATGCACCCCTCGAAAACACGTCGATCGACGATAGGTCTAATTCCTCTTTCATGAAATGAAGCTTTTCAATATTTACCAAAGTTATAGTTTACATAAATACTTGGAGCCTCACTGCCGTACGTTCATTTATGTCCATGTCTTTATCTACATAAAATAAAGCCATGCACATAAAACATCTTAAAATCTGATATGTAACACTTAACCAATCATTCAAGAAAGTTGTCACTCTATTTAACACACCAACTCCAGAAAGTATCAGAAACTCATGTTGGACGAGGAATCCAGGGAAATCGATTCAGAATACGTGGGAACGAACTAGATTTGGGACGAATTACTAGGACATTCTCTCGGTGTTTCTTTTATTTATAAACAGTCTTAAAACTCGATAACTGTCTGTATGGACCATTAGACGATTCAGTACTTCTTTCTAGGCAAAGTTATGTTTGTGAATGAGGGTTGCCCCTTTCTGTAACACTTTAATGAAGGTAAAGGAATTTCGTTTAAAAAAATTCTTTTAGTTTCGTTAACTACACACTCACACACCGGTTTCACTTCAAAAATAGGGTAGTGTGAAATAGAAGCGGATTTAACTCATAAAACGTAAGTCTTTTACAATCAAATCTTTAAAATCGGTTCAATATTGATTTATCTTGTTACCGATATAAGTTTTATTGGGCACTTTGTATTGTAAGTGTCCGAATTTGTTGCTCAAACAGCGACAAAATTCGATGTCGGAGTTTGCTAAAGAAACCTAAGAAGGAACCGATAAGACCCTACGTACACGATGAATGTCAAAATGTGAAATAACGTACGTAGGGTCTTATAAATAGGACTACTCCTTAGTATCCTAGGACAAAGATGAGCATGTCACAAGACCCAGCGTAACATCAGGGCTAAATCCGAAAAATTGTCGGACAAGATTGATTTGTGACTCAGAAAACTGAATTGTTTTCATGACCTTCTTTAAAAATAATTTTGTCTGAAAAATCTTTGATAGGGCCAGTCAGAAACAAACTAATAACCCTTTATTTGATAATTGCTGCAGGCATAGTTAGCCTTGCAATCTTCAGGAAGTTAATTAATCCTTTTCCTGCTAAGCTGGGACACAAGTCGCGCTGCACTATCTCAACTGTCAGTGTTAGACATGACTTCTGCACGTGCCTGGGAGGTTGCCTATGATTTTCGCCTCATTCCGCTTTTACTGTTGGTATATTCATGCATTAGTCTCAATAATGAGACGCTACGTTGATTTTTTTTTAGACATTTATTGTGCACTGTACCATCTCAAGTCCATTGTAAATTTTCAGGTAGCAAAGATTGAGCACTATACCGACGCTGTTTCGTCAGTTTAATCTGTATTGTAGCAAAATGCAATTAACTTTTAGTAACAAACATGACCAAAGACAAATTATTAAACCTTTCGTTACCTAAAGAGCTTGTAGAAGTTGTTTATAACATGTAAATCTCGGGGGAAAAAACTGACAAAATTGATCAGGTGTGGCGGCCATTTTGTGTGTTTTCGGGAACGTAAATTACTCAATTAGCAGGTGAAATGAACTGTTTTTTCTTATGTTCAGCATTTAAATTGAAAATATTCGTATTTCAAACGGAGGATTATTGAATACGCAAGCAACAGATATGTTTGAATTTTAGTTCTGTGCTCTATTTGTGAAATTCTGAGAGTTCAAACTTGTGCAAAAAATCTGTGCAGAGATTTCAACTGTTTTTGTCTTGATCGTCTCTGTACCCAGAGGTGACCAGTCAAAAAGTAACATTGCCTTTGGTGACAGTTGTCTGTACTAATTCATTCATATAGTGTGTAGACATGAAACCATGTGATTTTATGTCATTCTTTCCAAAGAAATGAAGCAAGTTCAGTGAAATTTTAGCAAAGACACATAATTACTTCAGCCAGACTATGGCAAACCACAGACTGACACCTTTGCAGCGATTTTTTGATGGCACAGAAAGTGACAGGCACATTGTCTGATCCAGGATTTGAAAAAAGTGGGAGGTTGTCCCCTATTACTCTGATAAACATGGGGGATTTCTAAAAAGTATGGGGAATCAAAATTAACTACAAAATGCAAGAAACAGAACTAATCTCTTTTGTATTTATTAAACCCTTTCTATTCTATAGTTCTGTGTCTTAGTTTTGTTCATACCCAACACAAAATCTTACTTCAAAACTTGAAAGTCATAACTGTAAAAAAGAAATTATAACGCCACTGTAGTCCCTACGCTTTCATCAGTTAGGCTCACCTCTGTATCACTCTGGCCTTGACTTGCATGTTGAATAACAGATTTTTCCAAAACTGAATGTTCATCTTCACTGCCACCTGCGTAAAGATATCATTAATTTGATGATTTTTTCCATCCTAGAAAACAGAACTGTCAACATCTGCTATTTGCTTGGGTTTACATGCAGAAAATCATCAACTTCAAAGAATCACTATTAATCGAAACTAATAAAGTAATATTCAGGGTTCTCCTTTGACCCCGGACTCCGGGTTTTGACGTATGGAAATCCGAAATGACCCGTTTTTGACGCTAAAAAATATCTGCCTAAGCGTCAATCTGACGCATGAGATTACCAGCCAAAGGGTCATATAAATTATGTCGCATGCATCCGGCAGGAATGTAGCCTATAATAAACACGATCAGTGTCAACTGTGTACAGACGCACACAGCTCTGTTTATCACATGTAATCAAGCTGGCGAGTGGCGAGTCATTTTTGAAAACATGATAAAGGTGTTAGTCCAATTATCTAGTGTAAAATGACAGGTTTTCAAGTTAACTGTTACCCTAATTAACAAATTTATATCAAATCATGCAGTAATATTTGTAAAAATATAAACTGATTTGAAAAAAAGATCGCTGGGAAAAAAACGTGAAAACCCATGACACAACAGAAATCATTTCGACATCGTCCGATCAGAGGCACTTCAAACTATCTTTTCATCTTTGGTGACAAATTTAAACAGTGAATTTATACTTATTTCTTTATGAAACAATAAGTGAAAGCTAAAATCTCTGTTTAAAAATTAGGAAAAACTTTTTAAGATGAAAATAAACAACAACCTATAGATTAGATGGGGGGGGGGGAACCGGAACAAGTGTGAAAGAAAAAGTAATTGGACAAGAAAAGAAGACTTAAATCTTAAGAAATAACACTTTAATGGATGTGACCTTTATTTTCTCCCATTTCCACAATGTTCTGGGGTAAGAAAGACAAATCAAGTCGTTCCAGCCACATTTGAATTGTCGTCTGCAAATGTCTAAAATAATTATGATCTAGTCAAAAGTTTTTGTTGTTTGGTAAACAGTTCAAAAGTTGTTTGTGTCCATTTATTCATCAAGATGAATTGCATGCTAGGGCTGCAATTTAAAATTCTTCTGTCCACTTCATTCCAACAAGTCTCTACATAAGATAGGGTATTTTCTTATCTAATTCCTATCCATAAACAAATAACATAAATGGAAAGTTTTCATTATTTCACCCTTATCTCTCCGTGATAATTTTGACCCTTGGACATTTCTATTAGACTCTTGGAAATTCCATTTTGACTCTTGAAAATTTGGGCCCAAGAGTCAATGACTCTTGGGATTCTGGACCTAGGGAGAACCCTGATATTGAAATAAATTCATCTTGACAGTTCTGGTATATACTTGGATGGAAAGCCAGTACTTCACTCATATCCATTTTGATAAATACGTGTTGGAGACATGTAACCGCTATATTTAAATTGAGAAGAAAAAAATGGCAGACTTTTTTTTTTTCCATACAATCAAAGTTGGTGAGGTAACAAAGGGAAGTCACTCTTGATTCATAGGAATGATCTAATGCAGTTGTCCTGGCTGTGAAAAGGATTTTCACATCAACGTTAGAGCCTTAAGATTGTCCAGTGATTAAACACAAACTGCTTAATTATTTATTTGCATGCGATTGTCATTCACTGGTTTTGAAAATGTGTGTGAATGATGAAAAACTTGGGCGATTCTCACAATCGTGCGGTCTGGATCAAACACTGCAGGCAGGAATCATGATTTGATGAAAATGAAGAAGAAAATATTCTTCAGGAAATTTTAATCGATGCCATTGTTGTCAATGAGTCTGATATAAGACCAAGACCGACCAGAAGTTGGATTATGACAAAAAAAGTGGGTGGGGTAATTTAGACTAACAGTCATCGATCTGTCTGACCGATTACAAAATTTCTACAGCCCGTCATAACATGTATGTGAATTACATACCGGTGTTCTCTCCAGATGTAAAATTTTGCAGGTCATTTTTTACCTCCATACAGAAATAAGGGTGTCAAAGGTGAAAACTCTGGGTCAAATTTTGTTTTGGAAATTGTGATTTCCAAATAATTGATGAATAATAAGGTTTCAGTATTCTTGTGTTTGTGTTTTATTGACATGGCAAAATAGCGATAAGTTCAGTCACACAAACAATGTACTTTGTTACTTTCCTAGGAAAATGACAGTCATTATGGAAAGCACTGTCAAAAAGACATTGTTTGTTTGGTGCAGATGACGTTTGTTTGGTGCAGAAGACATTTTATGCCATGTAAAAGTTCTTTACTCGAGAATGTTGACCTGACATGCTTTTTGTTAGATTTACTATCTAGATTAGCGTGTTTGCTGTCTGGTGGAGTGCTTAAAAAGCCATCACAAGTCACTGTTTCTTATGTGTGGACGACATTTAATGCCTTTATTTTGACTTGACATGTTTTTTTTATAGAAATACTATCAGTACATGTATCTAGATCAGCTTGTTTGCTTTGTGGTGCTAAAATGGCCGCCACAAGTTGTGGACGACATTTTACGCCAAGGATTAGTTAAGATTTCTTTGACGCTTAGAATAAGACTAAATCTGGTCCCAGTTTATAGTATTTTTGAAAGTGTTTGCATTCAGAATCGGATATCAATACAACTGATCCCCACATTTGCAGTAAAGCAAGGTGGGTCCTGTATATTCTTGAATAAAGTGTGTCTGCACAATCATCAGTCATTCAAGACAGATAAATAGGGTGATTTCCAACAAAATCTTATAGACGGTGTGTTACAAGTATATCGAGTAAAGACATATTAACAATGATGTCATAAAAAAGCACGGACAAGTGGATCGTCACCATTATCTAGCAAGACAGGTTCTTTCTTTACCACACAAACAAATTTTAGATTTGTCCAACTTGAAAGCCTGTGCAGATGACGAAATAAATTTGACTCAGAAATTGAAATTTGTTAAGGGAAGAGTAGAAAACATTGAGGGAAAAGGAGAAAATGCCGGTCACCAGCATTTTCTCCATTTCCCACAACGTTTTCAAAAGCTTTCTGTCTCAGGGTCGTTAAAAGTCGGGATTGTGTGTTTAACCCTTTACCACACAATCCCGAGTTTTAACGACCCCAAGGAAGTGACCTTTTGAAAACATTGTGGGAAAAGGAGAAAATGCTGGTAACCAGCATTTTCTCCTTTTCCCACAATGTTTTCTACCCTACCCAAAACAATTTTCAATTTTTGAGCCATATTTATTTTTTCGTCGGCAAACGCTTTCAATTTGGACTAGTCTACAATTTTGTCGTTTGGTAAAGAGTTAACTCTTTACCACATGACTAAATTTTAGACAGATCCAGATTGGAAGCATTTCCAAAGGACATTGTATATGTGGCACAAGTAATGGGATTTGTCTGTGAAAGATAAGAAAACATTGTTGGAAAAGAAGAAAATGCTGGTTACCAGCATTTTCTCCTTTTCCCACAATGTTTTCAAAAGCTTTCTTTCTCAGGGTCGTTAAAACGCGGGATTGTATGGTAAAGGGTTAAGAGTTAATGTCATCATAAGATACTTGAGAACACTGTTGCAATGGTGACTAGTTTGTATTGGTAATGCTTCCATTTCACAAAGATCACATATTAACGGAACACGATAACCGTGGCCCTTGTTTACAATAATTCAGAGCATTCTATTTTTGTATAAGGGAAGAACAGGTAAATTATCCGATAATATATGTTGAAATGTACATTAAAAAGGGTTAAACATGTTACAAGCTATCGATTCTACTAGGCGAGCATTGGTGTAATGGATAAAACCCCTGCTTCTCAAACCGGCTATCCTGGTTTGAGCCGTTAGACCTACCTTTTTAGGAAGAAAGTTATATGTTTTTTCGGTTTTCTCCTTTCTTTTCTTTTCCTTGTTTGATTGTCTTTTTGTGTTTCTCTTTTCCCCTTCTTTTTTTTAGACGTGTATACGTTTTTCTCATTGATATTTTTTTTGTTATTACATTTTATTCTAATTCATTTTATTCTTCTTGTTTTAAAGCACATTTCTATGATTGATACAATACAATGATAACTGCGCAACTCTCATCCCGTGCACTGGCGGTATCGGTACTCGCTTTATTTTCACTGGCCGTATCGGTACCCAGAGCCTCTTAACATTCAGTACCTCTCCCGTCAAAGCCATGAAATAGGAAGAAAACTAGTAGCCAGAAATTTGTTGCTTTAGTCATCTTAAAAGTCTAAAACACTAAGGAATTTATAGCATCAATTCCTTTACAAGAAATGTCTTGGTTCATTTTTAGCTCCACTGGCCGAAGGCCAGAGAGCTATTGTCATGGCGTTGTGTCCGTCGTCCGTCCGTCCGTCCGTTCGTGCGTGCGTCCGTAAACTTTTTCTTTAAAAAACTTCTCCTCAGAAACTATCGACTGGATTTTTACCAAATTTCACAGGAATGTTCCTTTGGTGGTCCTCTTTCAAATTCCTTCAAATAATTGTGTTCCATGAAGAATTCTGGTTGCTATGGCAACCAAAGTAAAAAACCTTTAAAAATCTTCTCCTCCCAAACCGCTATTTGGATAGCATTATTATTTTGCAGGAATGTTCCTTAGATACAGGTTTACAGAATTCCTTAAAAAAAAAGATCTGTCAAAAAACATGGCTTTTATGGGAGACTCATTTTCCTTTTATGGTATAAAGTAAAATCTTTGAAAAATTTCTTCTCTAAAACTATTCATTGGATTTCATTGTTGTTTTGCAGGTAAGTTCCTATGGTGGTTGTCTACCAAATTGTTTCTTCAGTGAGCTAAAATGCAGGATTGAATGATAATTGTTAAAAACTTCCTTTCGCCATTATAGAAATATCAGGCCTGTGGAGCGATACAGGCGCTCAAGCGCCTCTAGTTCCCAAATTTCACAAGGATCAATGTGCAATCTCGTGTGATGTCCATTAAATATGAATGAGGCAGGCCACTAATTCCAAGTACAAATATTCACATCATCAAAAAATAACGTAACCATTGACTTAGCTTAAAGAACAATTGCTTGATTAAAAAAAAATAAACATTTTCCTGTGACTCGAACTCGAGCCGCATGGGTGGCAGCAGAGTCGCTATGACCACTGCACCACAGCGCTATTTGCTCGTTCTAGCTGAAATTTACTGATAAGTAACTGCTTCTTCCCTGGTAATCCCTGTTTGAATGTTTTGAATTGATCCAGTGTTTGTAAACAGAGGCCACAATTATCGCGTTTTGTTAGTACCTGTAACAGGGTCACAAATTATATACAATATCGGGCAAAAAGTTGGTGCACAGGTATATAATGAAAATCAGTTTTTCACTGACATGTATACAATATCTGATGATGCATTAGTGCATACAGTATATTATACACAGAAGTCATTAGAAGGTAATTACGGCTAAACTCTTTACCAAACGCCAAAATTTTTTATTTTCTAAAACAAAAACATTTGCAGGCCATGCCTGTAAGTTGATCATGGCTAAAAGATTGCCATTTGTCTTCAAAAGGGTAGTTAACATTGTGGAAAAAGGAGAAAATGCTGGTTGCCAACATTTTCTCCTTTTCCCACGTTTTCAAAGGCTTTCTCCTTCAAGGTCATCGAAATTGGAGATGATGGGGTAAAATGTTAAAAGGAGAGAAGAGTAATACAGGTTTTATTTATTTGTTTGATTTAGTTTACCAGGACATCAGAGACTGAGTGCATTTTGAATCTGAAATATGAAATGACATTGATTTAACTTAAAAGGCACAAAAGCAGTCAAAAGTAAACAATGCATGTGTTAAAATGCATTTAAATTTGAACCCTATCATTTAAAAGAATAGCTATTATCGTGATAATGACAATCTGCTATTGAACGGTTGGTTCTGGAGTAAGTTGTTGACAGAAAAATCCAATTTAACACTGGGTCGAAAGTTGCCAAATTGCTCTATCTTTTGTTTACTTTTTACCTGATTCTAAAATTCATTTTTCTGCCAGGAATAACACTTGGACACACCATACGATATTCAGATGATGAGATTTGTAACTGAAAGGGAAGAAAATATTGTTGGAAAAAGAGAAAATGCAGGTTAGCAGCATTTTCTCCTTTTCCCTTAAAGATGCCCGTCTACAGCCGGTGAGCAAAAACGCTGTTAAATTTCAAACAATTTTGGATAAATTACTGACATATATGGTGTAATTGAAAAAAAGAAACACGGAGATTTGTATTAGAAACCGAACATTGGTCAGAAGAAAACTGGCTGACGATCGAAGCTGTAAACTATGGCGGTGCGTCACGGAAATTTATCGTTAGTTTCTACCTAGAATTGGATACGGTCTAATTTGCACTTAAGCCGCGACCTCCGTCTGAAAATCGAGGCTGCAACAGAGAAGCCTCCATTTTCCTTTGTTTACCTCATTAGACGCAGGGCGAAGGTCAAATATAGTCAAGTTACAGAATGCATGATCATCATACGAATCTACCCGAGTGTATAACGGATATATCGAAAATCTTCGATTCAAAAACCGGAAACGACGAGTGTGTTTACATGGAAGGCCGCAACTCGGCGAAATTCATTTTCTATCGTCCGTAATCTAAGCAACCTTGCAACTGTCAGGCGCAATATTTGGCATGAAGATATAAGAATGACTATATTTTGATAAAATAAAGACAAAATGAGTTAAAACTGGCTTAAAATGAGTATAAGGGCCTCTTTAATTTTTTCAAAAGCTTTCTTTCTCAGGGTTGGCACAAATTCCAGATTATTTGGTACAGGGTAAACTGGACTGTGAACACACGATGTAGATGACTTGTTTTAGCAGCTTGGCAATTCAGTGAGATCAGGGCTAGCATTCACGAACCACTCTTTATGTTCGTTCTTAATCTTATTCTCCAAGATTTTCTAAATTTGAAAGTAACACAACTTCTGATTAGCTAAACCAAATGGTTTAGCCAATCAGAAGTTGTGTTACTTTCAGACTTACATGTAGATAATTCTGAAGAATACAAGGTAATTCTGAAGAATACAAATAAGAACATGGTTAAGGACAGTTGGTGCCATAGATTTTTGTTATGTTGTTTTCAAAAGACTTTCTTTCTTGTGTGACTGAACGAGAAATACCAGTCTAATTTTTTTTTATTACAGAATTTATTGTGACGAGCAACAGGCAAGAAAGCTTAGACTGTAGTTAGGAGACCTAGAAGAACTTTTAAAAGTAAGTCATGGTTTTTGCTGTTATTGCATGCTGACCCTTTATAAAAGAATCCCGTTTTCAGGACCCTGAAGAAGATTTTCGAAAACCTTGTGGGGAAAAAAGGAAAATGCCAGTAACTAGCATTCTGTCTCTTTCTCTTTTCTACCTGTTCAGAGACAAATCTCTGTAGTAATGTGCAAATGATTTGAAGGCTTTCTTTTTAATTCACAGGAAAACTTGAATTCTTTAATTCTACGCAAGATGAAAAAAACTTTAAAATGCCCCAGATTCAAAGGATGTGCAATAACTAATAAAACACATCTCAAATGATGAGAATTTCTTGTGAAAAGATAGAAAATGTTATGTGAAAAGGAGAATATGGTTTTTGTTTAATTTATTTAGCAGCTGAACCCTATACTACACAATCCCAAGTTTTAATCATCCTGAGGAGTAAGTCTTTTGAAAACATGCGGGAAAAGGAGAAGATGTTGGTAACCAGCATTTTCTGCTTTTACCTACAATGTTTTTTTCCCCTTTAAATGGAGAATTCAACATTTGACTTTGATTGACATTTATCTTATTGTCTGTAAAGGTTTTCAATTTGGGTAAGTCTAAAATTTTGTCATTTGCTAAAGAGTTAAGGATTAAAAACAGGAGTGTGTAAAAGGAAGTTGAAGATAAGATTCCTGGTTGAATGTTTTAAGTTTTTATATTTCCCTTCCTTATAGGCTGATAAAGTTACTGGTGTTTGTCAGATCCTCTGTGTGATTGTAGGACATCCTTTTAGAAATATAAAGGTAACAATTCACTTCCTTCTTACTTCATATTACATAGATATTTTCTTTTCATCTGAAGATGTTGTGTTTTCTGTTTGGTATACATGTATTATTGTAAATGTTGTCTTATTGTCGATGATGTAAAGATGTACTTCATATCCCAGATCAGATAACAGAAACAGAAGTTGAATAATTACCATTCTCCAACTGTGTTTTAATTTTTTTTATACAAAGCTGTGTACACTTGTAATAGAGTTATAGTTTGATTTTTATTTACCAATTTTACTTCAGTTTTAGGGACCATCAACTGAGGGTAGCTCAGGTAGCTCATGACTGTCTTACTGTGTATCTCTTTACCTGCAAGCAGATATGAAATAAGTTTTAGAGCTATACATAAGCTTAGGAGTTTAAAACACTTAAGTCTTTGCCAAAAACTAAAATTATGAGTCGTCCAAAATGGAAGCATTTTCCAATGACAGTATAGTTCTGGTTGGAATCATGAGATTTGGCTATGGAAAGAGTTGAAAACATTGTGGGAAAAGGAGAAAATGCTGATTACCAGCATTTTCTCCTTTTTAGCTCCACTGGCCGAAGGCCAGAGAGCTATTGTCATGGCGTTGTGTCCGTCGTGCGTCCGTCCGTCCGTGCGTGCGTCCGTAAACTTTTTCTTTAAAAAACTTCTCCTCAGAAACTATTGACTGGATTTTTACCAATTTTCACAGGAATGTTCCTTTGGTGGTCCTCTTTCAAATTCCTTCAAATACAGTCAAATCTGAGTTAGCGGTCATACTGAACAGCGGCCGATCTATCGACAACGGCCACTCGAATTCCCCCCGTGCAATTTCCTTCTTTAATTGCACTGTGTATAGCGTGATATTGTGAAATGCAGCCAGCGGTCACATTAATTGGTCGGGATCAACAGTATATCACACCTAAACAAAGGTCAGCTGACACAACACACGACCTAATTTGTCGGGATACGGAAAATCGATAATTAACACTATACTGTAGTTATTGACGAAGTCAACTACACAATGTAAAATGTGCAAACAGACAATTACAGATTATACAACCCCAAATTATGGGTAAATGACCGACAGTTGTTGTTTATTTTCATGTTTGATCTTTAAAGGATGAATGGGAATGAAAGTTTATCGGTATTTTTGCAGATGGGTAATTTGTTGTAATAATATGAAATTGAACATCACGTCAATCGAAGTTGTTTACACATTTAACTAAACTGCGAACTCGGTGATTTTAAAAATGGGTGGAAATTTTCTATTGCATTCAATTCTTGCTATCATGTCGCTCTCGAAACATAAATTCCTCTCTCTAGAGGACCGTGTGAAAGTTGTTCAAATGCTTGAATCTGGATGTTCTTCACGGATTATTGCTACTGAGTTTAGTGTAGGCCGCACACTACTCCCGATTCGGGGTTTAGCTCCGATGTTATTTTTGTGATTGTTTCTCAAGAGAAACAATCACAAAAATAACATCGGAGCTAGACCCCGAATCGGGAGTAGCCGCACACAAATTCAGAGTATTGCAAAACGCAAACGAGAAATTCTCGAGGAGTACGAAAGTGGTGACCCTTGTTCTAAATGAATCAAAAGGAATGTCTCTTATGAAAACATTGACGCTCTGTGCTATAAATGGTTTCTGGATGCCACATCTCGGCAAATTAATGTGTCTGGTCCTCTAATCAAAGAGAAAGCTCTCAAATTCGCTGCAGACTTAAACGACTCAGATTTCAAGGCATCACATGGTTGGTACCCACTGTCTGTATGAATGATGCCATGGATTATTTAAGTAAACTGAGAGAATTTGCTCTGCAGATTGGAAATGAGTCAATGTTCAAATGTGTCAATGACTTTGATGAGCTTTTGATAGATATGAGGGTTGCAAACACTTCCAAGCAGACAACAATTGATAATTTTTTCCAAAAAAGACAGTAACAGAGTGCATGTTTCTTTGCAGAACAAATCATTGTGTTTCTGTATTTTTTTTTTTAACAAAAGCTGCAATGTTTTGATTAAGCAACATTTAATTTTTTAAAGTTTTTACATGCTTTCTTGCAAACTGCTTTCTTGCAAACACTTTAGATGAACATAGTATAACACATGAAACTTGTGAGCACTATTATTGTTAAATATGATGGAAAAGGAATGAAAAGGAAAATAAATCTTTTAAATAAAATCCTTTTATTCAAGTCTTTTTTTGTACATAATGTGAGGCAGAAGTTCATTGTGACATACAAAAGATGATTCAACAAGCTAGAACATCATACAATACTGCAAAGTACCAACTATAGTATGATAATAATGTGCGAGAAATAAGTACTGTGAACAGCAGCCAATCTGTGTACAGCAGCCAATTTGGGCACATCCCTTGACTGGCTGCTGTACACAGATTTGACTGTAATTGTGTTCCATGAAGAATTCTGGTTGCCATGGCAACCAAAGTAAAAAACCTTTAAAAATCTTCTCCTTCCAAACCGCTATTTGGATAGCATTATTATTTTGCAGGAATGTTCCTTAGATACAGGTTTACAGAATTCCTTAAAAAAAAAAAAGATCTGTCAAAAAACATGGCTTTTATGGGAGACTCATTTTCCTTTTATGGTATAAAGTAAAATCTTTGAAAAATTTCTTCTCTAAAACTATTCATTGGATTTCATTGTTGTTTTGCAGGTAAGTTCCTATGGTGGTTGTCTACCAAATTGTTTCTTCAGTGAGCTAAAATGCAGGATTGAATGATAATTGTTAATTGTTAACTTCCTTTCACCATAACAGAAATATCAGGCCTGTGGAGCGATACAGGCGCTCAAGCGCCTCTAGTTCCACTATGTTTTCAAAAGCTTTCTTTCTCAGGGTCATTAGCACTTGGGATTGTATTGTAAAGGGTTAAGCACTAAGTATAGCTTATGTTGCTGTTGTGGACAGTGTAGATAAGGATTAGACTGGACAGAACAGTTACACAGATCTTGGATCTAGACTGTCCTCTATTACAGATATTTTGACCAAATCAGCATTGAAAATACAGTATTTTGCTATTAATGTGACTGAAAATATTTGTTTCATTTACATATATATTTAGTTCTCCAAAGGTCATTTGACTGTGGGATGCTCTGCACTAAAACCTATGATGCGGATTCCATGAAAATTGTCTCACACAATTCTAATTAGTTCACATACCACGAGTTAAACCCTGTACCAAACCATCTCACTTAAACAGTTCAAATGAGTCCACAAACCACTGGTTAAACCTTGTTCCAAACAATCTTATGTTTTAACAAATGGTGAAGAAAGCTTATAAAAACTGTTGTCTTTTCCGGCAATGTTTTCTACTCTTTAAAAGGCAAATTCCATCATTTAATATATAATTGAATTGTTGGCTGTGAATGCTTTCAACAGGAACAAGCCATAACTCTTTACCAAACAACAACATACTAGACTATTCCAAACAGAGAGCTTTTGCAGATGACATATTGAATATTGCTTAAATGGCGAGATTTGTCCATGATAGGATAGAAAACATTGTTGGTAAAGGAGAAAATGCTGGTTACCAGCATTTTCTCCCTTTCTCTCAATGTTGTTAAAAGCCTGATTTCCCTGGGTTAAAAATCAGGATTGTTTGGAAAAGGCTTTGCAGCATAAGGGTTAAAGATCATCAATTGGAAAGTGAAAAACCACTCAGAGCCAGACACTGACTAATCCACATCATATATCAGTGTTTGTATCAATGTTTGTTCCAGCTGCAGACTACACATTCTGTGTAGTCTGATCTTGATCTACACTGCTGGCAAAAGAGCATCGAGTCACACTTGGCATTGTACAGGTTAAAGATCATGAATTGGAAAATGAAAAACCAAGCAGAGTCAGACACTGACCGATCCATGTCATATATCAGTGTTTGTTCTGGCTACAGACTGTATGTTCTGTTCAGTCTGATCTTGATCTTCACTGTGCGCAATAAAGCATTGAGTTGCACTTAGCAGCACAAGGGTGAAAGATCATCAGTTGGAAAATGAAAAACCAAGTAGAGCCAGACACTGACTGATCCATGTCATATATCAGTGTTTGTTCCGGCTGTAATGATTGATCCGTGTCTCACTGTAATTTTCATGTTGATCCCCTTTCAGAGATTAGTTCCATTGATAGTGTACAAGAGTATTGATTATTGGTCTTACTCCTACCTGTTGTTGTTACTAATGGTTACCCTTCACTCTTTTTCTCCCGTCTCCATTTGCTGTCAGCTCCTAGCTCACCATGTAATTCCACTGGGGCTAGGGGGAGTTCATCTGAAGTTCAATAAGAGAGCAGAGTTCAATATTTTATGTGCAAAGATTTTATTAGCTACTTTGAGATCAAGAAAAACAGTGAATAGTAAAGTATTCATTGGTGATGGTGTTCAAAAATCATTTAATTTCACTAGCCATTCTGTAGCTTAATTCCTAAGTCGTAGATGTAATAAGCTTTGAATGAATTGTTGAAAATCTCATGAATGTCACTTTACAGATGATCACCTGAATATCAATTTATAGATAAAACTACCTATAATTATTTGTTTTTTGTTATATAGAACCAGCTAGAGTGACATCTATCAATCAAAACTATTTGTCAGAACTATCTGTATCTATTAACCCTTTAGCCAACTGTCCCCGAGTTTTAACGACCCTGAGGAAGAAGCCTCTTTGAAACATTGTGAAAAAAGGAGAAAATGCTTGTAACCACAATGTTTTCTTAACTATCAAATAGAAATTTCTATTTTTGAGTCACATTTATTTTGTTGTCAACAGCTGCGTTTGGATTTGAACAAGTCTGAAATTTACTTTTTTGGTAAGCCGAGCGCAGGTAGCCCAGTCGGTAGCTTATAGGACTTGAGAACGGGGTTGCTGGTTTGATCCCCTGTTAAGCCAATATCTTTCCAAGGTCAGGATTGATGATAGTCATTGTGACAGGATTCATTCCTCTTTCACGGCTGACCATTGCAGAAAAGCACCCGTCGGCTTGGAAAGTCTATCAAAAGAATATTGTGTGAAGTACTTGTAAAAAAAAATTCCAGGAGATATAACTGAAATAATGTTGAACTTGGCATTAAACACCATACGATCATTCAATCATTAGGTTTGTTAAGTGTTAACTCTTTGGTCAGATTTGGTAGAGGTTTGCGACGGCTCCTGGTAATTGGATTGACACATCCGTAAGCCTATTATGAATGGTAGATTTTACTGATAATGATCATTATCTAACCTCTAGGGATCCGGATAAGGGGGATTTTCTTATTCCAGTTACTTAAGTTCTTGATCCAGATAAGGGGATTTTCTCATTTAAGCAACTTAACCCTCTACCAGAGGACGAAATTTTAGCCATGTCCAAATTGAAAGCACTTGCAGACGACATGTTCAGTGTGGCTCAACTTGTGCAATTCTTCTTTGATAGGGTAGAAAACATTGTGGGAAAAGGAGAAAATACTGGTTATCAGCATTTTCTCCTTTTCCCACAATGTTTTCAAAAGACGTCTTTTCCGGGGTTGTAAGAAGTTGGCATTGTGTGGTAAAGGGTTAAGTTCTAGATCCAGATAAGGGGATTTTCTTTTTCTAACAACTTAAATTCTTTGCTATTACTTTTATTGCAAAAGCTCATTACTTTGTCAAACAATCCTGTGTTTTAAAGATCCTAGCTAAAAAAGGCTTGTGAAAACATTGTTTGAAATGGAGAAAATACTTGTAGTTGTAGTTTGAAACAGCACTAGAAAAGCCTTAATGACGAATATACATAATGTTCGCATGCATCCTACTGTGCATGTGTTTTTGTCTTGGATAGTGAATCAAAAGTGAACATATGTATTTTTTGAACATATGGTAATACAGTCAAATCTGTGTACAGCAGCCAGTCAAGGGATGTGCCCAAATTGGCTGCTGTACACAGATTGGCTGCTGTTCACAGTACTTATTTCTCGCACATTATTATCATACTATAGTTGGTACTTTGCAGTATTGTATGATGTTCTAACTTGTTGAATCATCTTTTGTATGTCACAATGAACTTCTGCCTCACATTATGTACAAAAAAAAAAAAGACTTGAATAAAAGGATTTTATTTAAAAGATTTATTTTCCTTTTCATTCCTTTTCCATCATATTTAACAATAATAGTGCTCACAAGTTTCATGTGTTATACTATGTTCATCTAAAGTGTTTGCAAGAAAGCATGGTTTGCAAGAAAGCATGTAAAAACTTTAAAAAATTAAATGTTGCTTAATCAAAACATTGCAGCTTTTGTTAAAAAAATACAGAAACACAATGATTTGTTCTGCAAAGAAACATGCACTCTGTTACTGTCTTTTTTGGAAAAAATTATCAATTGTTGTCTGCTTGGAAGTTTTTCCAACCCTCATATCTATCAAAAGCTCATCAAAGTCATTGACACATTTGAACATTGACTCATTTCCAATCTGCAGAGCAAATTCTCTCAGTTTACTTAAATAATCCATGGCATCATTCATACAGACAATGGGTACCAACCATGTGATGCCTTGAAATCTGAGTCATCTAAGTCTGCAGCGAATTTGAGAGCTTTCTCTTTGATTAGAGGACCAGACACATTAATTTGCCGAGATGTGGCATCCAGAAACCATTTATAGCACAGAGCGTCAATGTTTTCATAAGAGACATTCCTTTTGATTCATTTAGAACAAGGGTCACCACTTTCGTACTCCTCGAGAATTTCTCGTTTGCGTTTTGCAACACTCTGAATTTGTGTGCGGCTACTCCCGATTCGGGGTCTAGCTCCGATGTTATTTTTGTGATTGTTTCTCTGGAGAAACAATCACAAAAATAACATCGGATCTAGACCCCGAATCGGGAGTAGCGTGCGGCCTACACCGAACTCAGTAGCGATAATCCGTGAAGGACGTCCAGATTCAAGCATTTGAACAACTTTCACACGGTCCTCTAGAGAGAGGAATTTACGTTTCGAGAGCGACATGATAGCAAGAATTGAATGCAATAGAAAATTTCCACCCATTTTTTAAATCACCGAGTTCGCAGTTTAGTTAAATGTGTAAACAACTTCGATTGACGTGATGTTCAATTTCATATTATTACAACAAATTACCCATCTGCAAAAATACCGATAAACTTTCATTCCCATTCATCCTTTAAAGATCAAACATGAAAATAAACAACAATTGTCGGTCATTTACCCATAATTAGGGGTTGTATAATCTGTAATTGTCTGTTTGCACGTTTTACATTGTGTAGTCGACTTCGTCAATAACTACAGTATAGTGTTAATTATCGATTTTCCGTATCCCGACAAATTAGGTCGTGTGTTGTGTCAGCTGACCTTTGTTTAGGTGTGATATACTGTTGATCTCGACCAATTAATGTGACCGCTGGCTGCATTTCACAATATCACGCTATACACAGTGCAATTAAAGAAGGAAATTGCACGGGGGGAATTCGAGTGGCCGTTGTCGATAGATCGGCCGCTGTTCAGGTATGACCACTAACTCAGATTTGACTGTACTACTGAAACAAGTAACACTTTCTTTGGGGAGTATTAGTATAGAGAAAAATATGGATCTGTGAACTGTCACTCTGAAATAATTAAAATACTGTTGACGCGGCGTTACACACCGAACAAGCAAACAAAGGCAGAAAATTTAAAGCTGTGGAAGTAAAGCTGTTTCCACTTTGAAAATTATTGTTGGAAAAGGAGAAATCGCTCCTAATGAGCAATTTCTCCTTTTCCCACTATGTCTGCTGAGCTGTAATTGTATTTTTTTCCTTGAAAAATTTAACTTCCACAGTGACCTTCATCCTTGTTTTCAGACAAAATAAGCATGGATAGGTGCCATTTTTACTTTTTCTTATTGTTAAGAATTAAAAATACTGTAAGTATGGAAATTTTAAGAAAAATCTGTCGTATGTATTTATTAACTCTTTACCACACAATCCCTAGTTTTAACGACAATGAGGAAGAAGCCTTTTGAAAACATAGTGGGAAAAGGAGAAAATGCTGGTAACCACCATTTTCTCCTTTTCCCACAATGTTTTCTACTCTGTCATTGACAAATTCCATTATTTGAGCCACATTTATATTGTCGTCTGCAAATACTTTCAATTTGGACAGGTCTAAATTTTTCTCGCGTGGTAAAGAGTTAAGAATTAACCCTTAATTCGATCAAATTATCTCCCTTTTTAACTCAGTGGTCTATATATAACATGCATATTTGTACATTACCATGCTCAAAACAAGGCTTTTATATATTTTTTGTGCAAAACTAAATGAATTTTCATTAAAATGATGTATGTTTGTATATTTTTATGGTAATTTTCCTGTTTAACGGACTATTAATCAAGGCGTGTTAAATCCAATATAAGCTGAATTTGGAACTGTATATACCTTTTTCAGAAGCAAATTTGTCAGAAACGAGCACAGTAACCCTTATCTTTTTTTACTGTAATCTCAGAGAGATATGATGAGCTTTCAATGTGCAAAGTTTTAAAAAAATCTGTCCTTTAGAAAAAATTATGATATACATCATTAATGCTAAACCAAAAAGTCCAATGTTTTAACAAACCTTGATAAAAACGCTTTTGAAAACACTGTGAGAAAATCGAGAAATTGCTGGTAATTAGTATTTTCTCTTTCAACTGCAATGTTTTACCTTTTCAAAGATAGATCCCCTCATTTAAGCCACACTTAATTTGTTGTTCGAATATGCTTTCAATTCGAGTAAGTCAGTAATTAGTTGTCATAAAAGCAAGTACATCAAGTATACTGAGTACATAGAAAAAAAAAAAGAAAAACAGAATAATGAAACTAAGTTGTGAGAAAATGAGAATTTAATCATGCTGTATTGGTACTTTATAATCTACAATCAGAATGTAGGTAAAACTTGGTAGGGTTGACAGTTTCTTAGTTCTTTAGGCTTAGGATTTGATTCGACATCTGGGTTTAATCCTGGCTTTGGGAGCTGTTCAGTGGGAGTGTCCTATAGCCAATAGTGGCAGAGTGCTCAGCAGCATAGTAGTCAAGGGGTTTGCTTTGTTATCAGGAAATCCTGGTTTTTTAGCAGGCAGCAGTGGATGTGTGAGAATGTTCTGGGCAAGGCTCTCAAGGGTCTGAGCCCAGTACTGTGAGAACCCAAGTAAAATTATGAATTGAAAACTGGAATACTGTTATAATCCAAGAGTTTTACAAGGGCCATTCAGACGAACCATTTTAACTCTTTCCATACCATAGACAAACACCAGAAGCTTTTGTGGACAGTGTAGATCAAGATCAGACTGAACTGAATATGCAGTCTGATCTCTGACCTTCACTGTCCACTGCTGTATTCTAGATTATGAGCAAACAGTCTCTTGATCTTGCAGTGTAACTGTATTTTAAGCCTTTGAGAAAATGCAATTTATTTATTCAGTAATTAAAGAGTTTCCAACTTAAGATACAGTATACTTGTATAGAGGAGGCCAGGATACTTACTGAACTTAAGAAGTACAGTTAAGATCTGTGTAATGAATGAAGATCTCTCTGTGTGCCTGTACTATCTCATGTCATTACTTAATGATGGACTCTCACTCTCTCTCTCTGACATGTCATTACTTTGTGATGGATTCTCCCTCTCTCTCTTTCTTGCTCCCACCCAATCACACCCCCCCTCCCTCTCTCTCTCTCTCTCTCTCTCTCTCTCTCTCTGACAACATGTCATTTCTTATGACTTTCTTATCTCTGTCAATACTTATGAATCTCTCTCTCTCTCTCTCTCTCTCTCTCTCTCTCCCCCCCCCCCCCCAAACATGTCATTACTTTATGACAGAATCTCTCTCTGTCTTTCTCTCTCTCCCCTCTCCAACATTTCATTACTTTTTGAGGGACTGAGGACCACTTTTGTTTTGTAGTTGGTGAGTATTAAGGATTAAAATCAGTGAGATACACCATATATTCTTTGCCAGACCTGTGACATAGGTTTCGACCAATGCAATTTAAAGGTACTTGCAGACAACAAATTAAATGCAACTCAAATGGCAGAATTTGTCATTGAAAGTTTAGAAATAATTTAGAGAAAAGGGGGAAATGCAGTGGTATCAGCATTTGCTATTTTTCCCACAAGGTTTTATTTGAAAGAAAAAAAATGTCTTCTTTAGGGTTGTTTAACTGTTTACCAAACAACAAATTTTGGACTTATAGAAAGTTAAAAACATATGTAGACGACAAATTAAAAGCAGTTTAAATGGCAGGATTTGTTGTCAATGGAGTTGAAAACGTTGTGGGAAAAGAAGAAAATTTATGCTGGTTACCAGCATTTTCTTCTTTTCCAGCAATGTTTTCATAAGCCTTCTGCCACAGGGTTGTTAAAACTGGGGATTGTGTGGTAAAGGGTTAAAATGAGATTGTCGGATTAATTGTTAATCTGTGATGCATGAAGCTGCAAGTGGGCTTTGGCTTGATATTTAGATTCTAACAGTAGTGGCATGTGACATCTGCATGGTTCATCAGTTACTTATTACTGGTTTAACCCTTTCACACACAACAAGGATTAAGACTGGTACAAATTAAAACAATTTGCAGATGGCAAATTGTTAATGGCTTTAAATTTTGTTATTTGTCAATGGAAGACTAGAGAACATTGTTGGAGATGGAGAAAATGCAGGGTACCAGCACTTTGCCCTTTCCCCACAATGTTTACAAAAGCCCTCTTCATCAAGGTTGTTTAAAGTAGGGATTGTTTGGTAAAGGGTTAAACAGGTTTGCAGCATGAATGAATGAGAAAAATTGTTGTAAAAGACGACCAATACTAGTTCACTCTTCACCAGAAGACAAAATTTTAGACTTGTCAACATAGAAAGCATTCATGTATGACAAATTAGATGGGTCTCAGATGATTGAATTTGTCTTTGAAATGATAGAAACTATTATGAGAAAAGGAGAGAATGTATAGTTACAAGGATTCTCTCCTTTTCAACAGTGATTTCAAAAGCCAGATTTCTCAAGGTTGTTAAAACTCGGGATAGTCTGTAAAGATTTAAGGTGTTTTTCCAATACAAAATCATGTGACTAAAGGAGAAATCGTCAGCAAAATGCAGTGCCTTCTTTTGCTACACAGGGGTTTCAGCCCTCAAAAGATAATAAGTCTGTGGAAAGGGCTCCGTTTGCCATAAAGCAAGGCTAGCCCAAAAAATCTTGTCTTCTGCCTCAGTGGACAGAGTAGATCTTGGACCAAACTATTTACCTGTGCAGTCTGATCTCAATTTATACCATCTGCGAAAATAATATAAAGTTTGTGATAGGTATTTGAATTGCTTGAAATTGTTTATTTTTTTTACAAAATTTAAAACTAGTCAAATATGAAAGCATTTGCAGACAAGTAAAAGGTTACTAAAATAACAGATTTTGAAAGGCTAGAAAACCTTGTTTGAAAATGAGAAAATGCTGGTTACTGGCATTTTCTCCTTTTCCCACAATGTTTTTAAAAGCCTAAGTTTTTCTGGGCATAAAAACATAGGACTGTTTAGTAAAGGATGAATTAATGCTATATTTGCCTACTGTATAACAATGAAAAAAAGTCAGCTGCAACCACCAGCCGTTTTAGATCTTTGTCATAGTTTTATCTATGGCCAAAACTATCTCAAAATATTTATGCCCCATAGGAAGATGGCTTTTGGACATATTTGGTTAAAGAAATCTCTGGTGAAAAGCATTTTCTTTTTTACCCACCATGTTTTTATCATTTGAAAGAGAAAAATGGACAGTCACTGGATCCAAATTGTTGTTGTCAGCAAAAGACTTTCAAAGGGAACAAGATGAGAATTTTGTTAACCTCAATAAACATGAGTTTTCATTCTAAAAATAAGACCCAATTTCATGCAACTTCATAGCTTCTATCATCTGTAGTGTTTCAGCAAAGCCTAAAGTGTAGATCAAAGAATATCAGACTGCACTATTTTGCCATCTAATCTTGATCTACCTGGTTGCATTTAAAGAGTAAAGGTTTGGTTGATACACAAGTAGATCTGCATGAATTATGTGGCAGCAGTTTTGACAATGCTGTTACATACTTTCTTTTATTCCTTGAAGTGGAACTCACAACAAAACCATCCATATTGATAGCATTTGCAAATGACAAATGAAATATGGCTCAAATGATGGAAGCTGACTATAAAAGAATAGAATACATGGAAAAAAGGAGTAAATGCTGGTCACCAGCATTTTCTCCTTTTCCCACAATGTTTTCAAAAGCCTTTTATTTAAGGGCTTTTGTAAGATAGGATTGTGTGGTTAAGGGTTAACTAAATCAGTAAGGCATGAGGATAACACTGGGTTGCAATGGAATGCCTGGTAGAATAACTTATGTGAATGTTGTAAAATGCATGAAATAGCTTAGATACCCTTTTGTTGTATGTCTTTTATTTTCAGTTCTTTTTTGTTTTTTGTTTGCATCACAGGTTCATATAGCCTGCCTTAACTCCCAGCATGCCTTACCAGAATAAAAGCGAGCAGATTCAAAAAAAGAAAACAGAGCGTGATAACCTTAAGATTCATTATGAAATGAAGAGAGCGAAGATATCCGCTACAGTTAAAGAGATGAAAGATTTCTGCCAGAGTCGGATGGCTGATGATCCCCTCATATACCCAGTGAAAGATAACCCCTTTAGAGAAAAGAAAACATGTGGAATCTTATAAACATTGTGTTTTGTGATGATATGTTATGAAGGACTTCATAGTGCTTATAATAAGTTTTTTGTACAGCTGAGAAATATTGAAAGGAATTACATGTATAGAAAATTGTACTGATAGAATTTATTTATTATCTTCCAGTTCAGGTGCTTTCACATCAGAAAAACTTACGGTAGATTAATTTGATAGAATTCATAACTTGATAGTAATATTTTCTGAAATTAGTAAAAAGAGCCTTTATTGATTACTGCCCCATTGACTCATTTTCCCAATTTTATTGCTTAGAAAAAGGGAAAGATTTTTTGTTTCAATCAGATGGAGAGCCAGAAATTAGTTAAGGTTGATTTAGCGCGGACTTACCACAAAAAATTGAAAGTATAGATCCGAACTCAAACTGCACATTCTGTGAAGTCTTGCATTGATCTTTAGTTTGTGCAAAGGATATCAACTTTGATTTCACTAGATATTTTTGGGGGAAAGTGGTCAAAGCACAATCATAGTTTGTCAAATAAGTTCACATGACACATATTTTAATTTCATAAATCTTAACTTAATAATACAGTATTTTCTTTTGTATTTATGGAGTAAGTCTACTGCTCTGAAGGAGTGCTTATAAAGCATCTTAATTGTGTGCAACATGTGTTTTCTGTAGATATTAAAATTTTTGTATCTGTATTGATATTGTGTTCAAGACAAATTGTGTAGTCATTAGTGGACAGTTTAAAGAAAGAAATATACCTTTTTTTCCATAATGTTTTTATAATATGGGTCTTGTTTCTTCTTACCCAAACATTAAAAGGCTAATTACTATTTGATTAGATGTAAGCAAGCTTTTAACAGATACCAGGGCCCCAATTTACTAAGGTAGTTAAGTACAAAACTTTCATAAGTTTTACGTAACTATAGTATGGTGGCATAATTCTGCCATGAGATACGAGATAACAATCATGATTATTTTAGAAAACTATTGCAATAAATCAAAGTTTCCTGGAAATTTAATCTAGATAAAATGAAAAGATAAAATTTCCAGGAAACTTTGATTTATTGCAATAGTTTTCTAGAATAATCACGATAGTTACCTCGTTTCTTGTGGCAGAAATATGCCACCATACTATAGTTGCATAAAACTTACGCAAATTTTGTTCGTAACTACCTTAGTAAAACGGGGCCCAGGTGATTGCTTTTTGTTCCCACAATATATTTTTCAAAATGTGCTGAGGCTGAAAAACGGCAGTCCTGTTTAAACATATTTGAAAAACAAAATTTGATATCTTCTTGATAGATCTTTGATTTTTTCTTTATACTTGCATGAATTTGTTTGAAATGCAAAGAACATTTATATATAAGTAATAGAAATGAGTCCCATATTCTTGTCATGTCAAAAACTTCATTTTGTGAAAGTCAAACGCATACAAATTATTGAGATTATCATTGTGAAGGAAAATAGCACCTCACAAAGTTTTGGCAACAGCTTAAATTACAAATAGAACTTTACAAAAGAAAAAGAAACGACTAAATTATTTTGTTAACATTGCCCTTGCCTCAGAAGGTAGAATGACTGTTGTTCTTGTATGTATTGTATATACCTCTGTTGCTACTGTCTTTACTTCTGTTGCATGTTTGGTATTTGTAGATTGTATTGCATGGTAGATATTGTTGTGTAGAACACTAAGGGCACGATGCTGGTATCCCCCAGGGCTTAGCACTTGCACTTGGGAATCTGAAAGCTTAAACTTTTGTGATGGAAAAGACATTTTATTAGAAGATTCAATGGTATGAGTTTTGCAAAGAATGGTTGAGAGAGCCTCGGATGTATCACTATGATAGAATTCAAACAAGTTTATTTGAACAAAACAAAACAATCACCTTGTGATGATTACATGATCCTATATAGCAAAAAATTAACTCTGAAGATTTTTAAGTGTTGCACTTCAAAAACCACTTTAAGTTAAGGAGTTTTCTTTGACCTTTAACTCTTTGCCAGACAACAAATTTTATTCCCACCCAAATTTGAAGCAGATGCAGGAAACATACTCAATGTAGCTGAAATGATTGGATTCGTCTCTCAAATGGTAGAAAACAGTGCTAGAAAAGGAGAAAATGCTGGTCACTACCATTTTCTCCTTTTCCTGTGATGTTTTCCAAAGTGCTTTTTTCTCAAGTTGCTATAACTGGGATTGTTTGTTAAAGGGTTAACTGAAATTAAGTCCACAAAAGTCTAGATCCAAGACACTGAAAATTCTACAAAAGGCAGTGAAGAATTCTTGAAAGCACAAAATACGTTTTACTGATATTGTAACATCACAGCATTTTATGGTTTCTCAGGAAAGGTCAGGGAGGGGAACAAAATGCTTTCTTTTCATTATAAAGTGCAGAAAATAGTGAAAAAGTTTAGCGGTGCCCTTTTGAAAGAAACTGGTGTGTGTGTATTTCTTTGGCCTGACCCTGTCTTATGGGCTATAAGATTTAGCAATGGAAAGCAGAGACTGCAATTTCAAGTTATCTGAGCATTGAGCACCGCTATAGTTGTCATTACAAAACGTTGTAGGACAAGGTGAAAATGCTGGTAAGTAGCATTTCCCCCTTTTGCCACAATGTTTTCTACCGTATCAAAGACAAATTTTACTGTGTGAGCAACATTCAAATCATTGTCTGCAAGTGCTTATAATTTAGACAAGTCTGTATTTTACTTGTGTGGGAAAGAGTTTATTGTTAAAATATAAACAGTAGGAAAGTGGAAAACAACACACCACAATACAGAGATATTTAGCTAGTCGATGAAATTACATTGCGCAAGTCTTTAACTCCATATTTCCTGCAGATGACTTAGACAAATTTGGAAAGAAAGTGGGAAAATGAAATCGCTCTTAACAAGCGATTTATTTCATTTGTTCACTATGTTTCCAAATAGATGTACTTAACCTGGATTTGTTTGAAATAAAATACTAGTATGATTGGTACTATCCAATTACTACATTTACTTCAGGAAAATTTTCAAAGATTTATGCTGCAATTTTCTTAGGAATGGGGAATGAATGTTCATACAGTTTCTTGTTTGTTTGATACTATAAATATCTGCTTGTTTCCTAATAAAATGGAAAATAAAATATATGGTGCCTCTTTGCTTGTCTTGAAGAGTGTTCTACTAGGTGAGCAAGAGACTGAAAATGTTTGTGAGTTGTAGCTTTTTTTGAAATTGCTGTATGAAATTTTTATGACTGAATTGAAAGACAACAAAGATGATAATGTAGATTATTATGATATATCGATATATATATATATATAGACATAAACAGGATTGAGAAAACAAAGAAGAACATGCAGTGCACAGGATAAGTAAACAAAGAAGACTTACATACAGGATGTACGTAATAGATGCTTAGTGTCTTGGACAGGTAAAGTTTATCTGGTTAGGAATAAGATTCAGTGAGCCAATGGCAAATCCCATAAAATTCTTTTAAACTTTGCATATCCAAGACACCAACCATCCATTCTATTTATCATATATCTTATTTGTAATCCATGTCCAACTTAATTGAATATTTTGCTCAAGGTTCGCACATGTGCATGAGGGAAAGTGAATAGAAATAAGCGTCTTTGAACTGTATGTGCAGCTGCAATAATGACATCAAGAATGATCATTACTCTGTAACATTTACCCATAGAAAAAAATGCATTGAAGAAGGACAAAGAAAACAAAGACGACAACATAGTAAAGAGGATAAGAAAACGAAGATGACTGTAGTATATAGGATATATAGAGTAAGAAATCAAAGATGAGTGTAGTATATAGGAAAAGAAAAAAAAAAAAAAAAAAACTGTGTAGTATATAGGATAAGAAATCAAGGATGACTAGTATATAAGAATAAAAAACCTAGATGGGAATGTAGTGTAGAGGATAAGAAAACAATGTAGAATATACAGATGAGAAAACATTAATGAAAATGTATTGTAGAGGATAAGAAAACAATATGTCTATGTAGTACATAGGATAAGAAAACAAAGGTGACAATGTAGGGAAGAGGATAAGAAAACAAAGATGGCCATGAAGTATAAATGATATGTTAACAAAGGTGACAGTGTAATGTGGAGGATAAGGCAGCAAAGATGACATTCTGGGGTGGTGGATATGGAAACAAGTATGACAATAGAGTTAAGAGAATAATACAACAAGGGTGAAAATGTAGTAGAGGTGCTTAGAAAACAAAAACAACAAGGTAGTAAAGGGAATAAGGAAACAATGATGACAATGTTGCATAGAGTATTAAAAATGACAATGTAGTATAAAGGATAAGAAAGCAAAGTTGACAATGTATTGTACAGGATAAGAAAACAAAGATGACAGTGTAGTACATGTATACAGCATAAGAAAACAAGGATGACAATGAAGAGTATAGGATAAGAAAAAAAGTTGACAATGTAGTGTAGAGGATAAGAAAAAATCTGATACTGTAGTGTAGAAGATAAGAAAAAAGATGCGGATGAAGTGTGCGGGATAAGAAAACATGGACAACAAAATAGTTTATAGGATAAGATAAAAATGACAATGTTGTGTAGAGGATAAGAAAAAAAAACAACATTATTATTGATTTAAAAAAAAAAAAGGACAAAGTAGTGTAGAGGATAAGAAAACAAAGATGGCAATGAAGTGTAGAGGATAACAAAACAAAGGTGACAATATAGTTCAGAGGATAAGAAAGCAATTATCACAGTGTAGTGTGGAGGAAAAGAGAACAAAGATAACAGTTTACTGTAGAGGGTGAGAAAACAAGGATGGCAAGGTACATGTAGTTTAGTAAGGTAGAGACAAAGATGGTATTATAGTGTAGAAGATAAGGATACATCGATCACAGTGTAGTGTAGACTGCAGAGGATAAGAAAACAAGGGCAGCAGTTGTGTGTTTAGGATACCATAAGAAGACAAAGATGACATGCAGTGTATACTGTATTAGAATAAGAAACAAAGATGACATTGTAGTGTAGGGGAGAAAACTCAGATGATAATGTAGTATTCTTGATAAGAAAACAATGGTGACAATGAGGTATATACAGGATAAAACAAAAAACTTTGATGACAAGTGTATGGGATAGGAAAAACAGTGTAAGGTAGAGGATAAGAAACAAACATAACAACGTTGCGTACAGGATAAGGAAAAAGGGATCACAACGTAGTGTATAGGAAAAGATAACATGTATGACAAGGTAGTGTAGAAGATAAGAAAACAAAGATGGCAATGTAGCGAAGAGGGATGAGGAAAGAAGTTAAGGAAACGAAGATGACAGTGTAGTGTAGAGGATAAGATAAAGATGACAATGTAGTGTAAAGGAAATTAATGACTATGTAGTGTAGACTGGAGAGGATAAGAAAAGGAATACAACGTAATGTAGCGGATAACGAAACAAAGAATGCAATGTAGTATAAAGTTTAATTAAGAAAACACAGATGATATTGTAGTGTACATGATAAGAAAACAAATATGACTGTAGTACTAGTATACGGAATATGATACCAAAGATAACGATCTTGTGTATAGGACCACAAAGATAATGATGTAGGGTAGTGGATATGGAAACAATGACGACAATGTAGTGTAGACTGTAGAGGATAAGTAAAGAAAGATTGCAACTTAGTGTACAGGATAAGAAATCGAAGATGACAATGTAGTGTATACTGTATCGGATTAGAAAACAAAGATGACATTGTAGTGTCGAGGATAAGAAAACTTTGATGATCATGTTTTATACAGGATAAGCAAACAAGGATGACATTGTAGTATATACAATGTACAGGACAAAAGACATCTTTAGTGATACTAGTAATACAGTTTACAGCATTGGGTGTTGTATAATTATGAGGAATGATGCTGTCAGAGCGGCATGAGATTCCTTATTTACTGGCTATATTTGGACATCAGTTTCCTTTAACTATTTACCAGATGATAATGTATTCGACTTACATATTTGTAAAGCATTCTGTAGACAACAACTTAAATGTTGTTACAGGCACTGTCTCATTTCCCGCTATTTTTCCAAAGCGTTCGTCATCTGGGTTGCTCAAACATCGGGTTATGTGTTACAGGGTAGCGATAATAATGAAACGTCTCGCCAAGTTCCCCTATCCATAAAAATTTGATTGCCAGCAGGTAGGAATTGGTACCATTGAAGTCATACATGTACATGGTCACAGTTTCGAAACAATTGACGCTTTGTGTCATTAAACTAGTAAAATTTATGTCTCTTGAAAGCATTGAGCTAACAAGCATTCAACACTTTATGCCATTGAAACGGAAACTATTTTAGCCCTCGCTTTTTAAACGGTCAACACTGCTTGCCAGTAGAAATGCACATGTTTCGGGTTTGCAGCTGAATACTTACTGCACGCCATACAACTGCAATGTGCCATTGAAACCATGCTTGTCTCCATTTTTGAATTTTAGAAAAAGGCTACATTGCATGCCATTTGTGGCTCGGTGGTTACGCTGTAGTGCCGGTATTAGTAATCTAGGGGTTATGGGGTTGATCCTCACCTGAGAATTTTTTATAAGGGTCCTAATTTGGGCAAGATACCACACTGCCCTGGTTCAGTACAGGGTAAAGCACGAAAAGACACGAATAAGAGAGCTGTCACTGTGATGTGACTTAAACGATATTTAAAAAAAAAATTAACTTTCAATATATGAATCGATACATGGGTTTAATATTCAGCTCTAAAGTGTTTTTACGGGGTATAGTCACAACGGGGTATAGTCACGACATGTAGGTTCACGGTACATATTGCTTTGAGGTAATTGGTATTTTTCTGTCTTAACAAAAGTCGGCATCCTCTAGCTGCTTGTCTGGTCTCTATTTTGAGTGTAAATACCTTGACTCGGACATTTCTTTACCGCAGCCGACTTCAGTTTCCAAAATAAAAGTTTAGAATGGAAGAAAAGTATACCGGAATTGAAATCGATGTCATCAGCACCAACATGCTTATCACCATTTACCCCACCCGCTAAAATCCTTCATTACATGAGTTTTTTTTTTAAAAAAAAAACATACATGATGATGAATTTAGATCATCTGCTAGGTCATGTGGCAATATTTTCAAATCACGTGACTGTATATTGGTGCCAAATATATCAAGTTGCAAGGATTTCTTTTACGAAAACCATCGAAGTCGCATGAATCAGTTTCAAAATAGCAGCCAGACAGTGGTGAAGGTCCAGATGGATTTTCTTTCAAATGTTTGGATGAAACTGAATGAAATTTTCCATGACGCTCAGAAAAAGATAAAATAAGAAAATTATTTGGTGATTTATTCTATAATTTGTTCAACTTTTGACTTTCTCTTGATCGGATAGTAACTACCGTGAACCAATGAACCGCAAGGCTTTATTATCTGGATTATTCTATTCAAGCGAGATCTATGTTGTCTTATTGGCAACAGAAAATTATCATCAGTGGTAAACTAGTATAAATGTGCATGTTCACTTCTTATTTCAATCATCATTCATTGTTGTGTTAGTTATTGTTATTTTTTTGCAGATTTATATACCTATTTTCCTGTACGTAAGATATTTTAAACAAAAACATCAGGGATGTCTATGGGTAAGTAAGTAGTGCTTGCAGACTTGCACGTTCCATAAATATAAAACATAGCATGTAATACAGGATGAAGGTGTGTAATCTGAATATCGCCCGAATAAAAAGCTACGATCAAATAGATTAACCTGAAAACAATCTACGGGCACTCCTGAATGAAAAGTAAGGATCATCTTACTATAAAACTAATGCAACCGGAGTCCATATTCACTAATCATTCTTAAGAATATTCTTTGTCTTATGCCGAAGAATTTATTAGAATTGAAAGAAACACAATTTCTGATTGGCTAAACCAAACGGTTTAGCCAATCAGAAGTTTTGTTTTTATCAAATCCGGGATTATAAAGTCGGGTAACATTATGTGGGCCTATGGCAGACAACCGTGCTGTATTTTTGTGATAGCGATAAAATTAGCGCCCTGCGGAATGTCAATTTCATGTACATTTTTTGACAAGGGTACGGACAAAGCCCCATAGGACAAAAGCCCATAGGATAAAAGCCCCAAGGACAAAAGCTCCATGCCATTAAGGGAAAAACAGACCAAGAAAAAAAAAAAGTAATTAAATTTTTTATGTGTATCTTCTGACTTCTAGGCTTTTCACGGTAGGGTAATAAAGTTTAACATTGAGGATTAAAATAAGAATTTTATCAAGGATCAAAAATACCACCGAAGATGAAGAGGTTTACCTATGTAGGGAAAAGCACTTGATTTGCTAGTATTCAAGTATGTTTATTTCTACTCACTTTGCTTTCTGATTGACTTAATCAAATGATTGAAAAACGTCCTAGTAAATTAGGACTAACCTATAGAAAACAAATATCCCGTCTGTTCTTTTGAAAACATTGTAGATCAGAAGCGGTTGTTTATCTAATGTTTTCAAATATAACGTGTTCATCTAATACTTCCAAACGGTTATCCTTGATGTCTCGGGTCGTTTCAAAGCACGGGGAAAGTACCAGGATTTTTATAGCCACTAACGTACCAAAAATCTTCCTAGGACATGAATTAAGGATCAGTAAAATTAAGTAGTCTATGCAGATTTGAGGAAATGAGGCCAGGCTCGTAATATACATGTACTACTTTATAAAGTTACATCAAGCTTTTGTCCCACTGGGCAATCGTCCTTTGGAACTTAAGTCCTATAGGGCTTTTGTCATAAGGGGCTTTTATCCTAACCCGTTTGACGATTCACTATTTAATCATTCATTCACACCACAGAAAGGAAAGGAGTAGATTCATATCAGTGCAGTCTAAACATGATATACACTTTCCGCAAGAGCACTTAAAGTTGTCATCAAAATTCGAAAGGTTAACCGCAGCTTAATGTTTTTTTCTCTATTTTTAGCTCCACTGGCCGAAGGCCAGCGGGCTAATATCATAGCCCGGTGTCCGTCGTGCGTGCGTGCGTCTGTCCGTACGTGCGTTAACTTTTATTTTAAACATCTCTAAAACTACCCATCCAATTTTGATGAAACTTCACAGAAATGATCCTGCCATGGTCCTCTTCAGAATTTCTTGAAAGAATCAGATTCCTTCAAAAACACTGGTTGCCATGGCAACAAAACTTAAAGATATTGGAAATCTTTGAAAATCTTCTTGTCAGAAACCATAAAGCCTAGGGCTACCAAATTTGGCATGTAGCTTTATCTAGTAGACCTCTATCGAGTTTTTTTTCAAATTATAGCCCTAGGGTCAAAATTGGTCCCGTCCCGGGGGTCACATTTTTTACATGAGCTTATATAAGAGAAAACTTTAGAAATCTTCCTGTACCTAGTCATAAGGCCTAGGGCTACCAAATTTTGCATGTGGCTTTATCTAGTGGGCCTCTACCAATAGTGCCGAAATTATAGCCCCTGTGTCAAATTTGACCCCGCACCGGGGTCACAAGTTTTACATGGGCTTATATAGAGAAAACTTTAGAAATCTCCCTGTACCCAGCCGTAAGGCCTAGGGCTATCAAATTTTGCATGTGGCTTTATTTAGTAGGCCTCTACCAAGAGTGCCCAAATTATAGCCCTGGGGTAAAAATTGGCCCCGCCCCGGGGGTCAGAAGTTTTACATGGGCTTATATAGAGAAAACTTAGGAAATCTCTATTTAGTCATAAAGCCTCGGGCTACCAAATTTTTCATGTAGCTTTATCTAGTGGGCCTCTACCAAGAGTGCCCAAATTATAGCCCTAGGGTCGAATTTGATCCCACCCCAGGGGTCAGAAGTTTTACATGGGCTTATAATTATAGTGAAAACTTTAGAAATCTTCTTTTTACTAACCATAAGAACTAGGGCTACCAATTTTAGTCCTGTCTCAGGGGTTTCATCTTCAAAACCATTTGGCCAAGTATTGTAATGTTTGGCATGTGGGGTTTTCACTTATTAGCCAGTGGAGCGATACAGGGCCATCATGGCCCTCTTGTTTAGGAGAAATTCAAATATAGACAATAACATTTGTAATCTAGTATCTAAAGAGAATGTTGCAGTCACTAAATGTGACAATTGGACGCGATTCTCATACTCTCCCATATCTCTGTTGATCACATTGATTAAAGATAAAAACGGTGATGATTTACATGGTCAATGCAATGACTTTTACGGACATGCAACAACCGTAAGTCGAGCTTCTAAAACAGGCTCACTTACTAGGTACTATACTCATCGCAATACGGTTGAAAAAAGGCAAAATAAATACATGCATAACTTAATTTTGTACGGTGATGCTTATAGCTGAAACACAGAAGAGAAAAATAAATTAGCCGTTTCCTTGACAAAATTGAACACTATCGGAAGCGCCATTCTAAAAAAAAAACAATGGTCAGGCATTCGGGTCGTGGATGACTCTGTAGTCGGGGCGTAGGATTTTCAATCAGGAAATTCTGTTCCGAGCGGCTCTAATATGAATTCAGTGCTTTTGAAACTGGTTTAAACCTCAAAGCCCCAGATTAAACCAACAGTCATTTTTAGTCCGGAAATACGACTATGAGAAGTGCGATATCAACGTTCCCATTGTGAAGAATATCTTGGCAAAACAGACAGTGTAGGTCAAGATCAGACTACTTTTTGTGCAGCCTGATCTTAATCTACCCTGCTCGCTCTTAAAACAACTACGACTAGAAGAGGCGATGTAAGGATAAAACACTTCAAACAAACTAACCCTAGAGCATGTTATTCCACCACTTTCACGACGCCAAAGACGAATTCATTAGCTTCTGCGGAAAGAATAGATCGAAATCAGACTACACAGAACGCACTTCCTGGTCACAGATGAATTAAACAACCCCCAAAAACCCTTAAACTGGTATTTAAATGAAAGGAAGCTTTCAAGCTGATAGTAGACACCCAAATTTTGCTGTTTCAAAGGCTATTTTTTTTTTTTTTGACTGCAGGTTCTGTGCAGTCTGATCTTGATCTACATTGTTCACAGAAGGTATTTGAGTCGCGCTTAGCAGTTTTAGGGTTAAGAAGTGTCCCCCACTACCCCCGAAGAGTAAAGGCCCTCCACCCACCCATTAGTGTTTGGGTCCTGCGTGGCTCGGTGGTAAAGTGTGGAGGCCCCGGGCTCGAGCCGCACTGGATCCACCGAGCTTTTCGTGGGAGTGCCCTTGGGCAAGACACTTTAGAGCCCTTACCTGGTACTGGTAAAACCCAGGAAAACATGCATATGTTAGCCTTCGCCGTGATATGACTGATATAATGTTGAAAGCGGCGCAAAACACCATACAACCCATTAGTGTTTACTAAGCTTTACTTTTTGGGACTGTTTACAAAATCAAACCTACCAAGTTGATTTGATTAAGAACGATCTCACGTAGATATATTGTACTTCAATCGAGCGAATGACAAACCCACCGCTGTTTCATTCTGTGGTTAACTCTTTACCCTACAATACCGAGTTTTAACGACTCTGAAGAAGAAGGCTTTTGAAAACATTGTGAGAAAAGGAGAAAATGCTGGTAACCAGCATTTTCTCCTTTTCCCGCCATGTTTTCAACCCTATTGCCGAGTTTCACTGTATTTTAGTTTCAGCCGTCGAAAGTTGTAAAGTTCATATTTTTGGCTCCGAAAGTGCTTAACTTGCCAACCAAACGACAATATTTTAGATTGGTCCAAATTAAAAGCACTTGCAGTTCACACATTAAAATTAGCTGAAATGATTGAAATAGTTTGTGAAAATGTAGAAAACCTTGTCGGAAAAAGAGAAAATGCTTCTTTTTCCAACCAGGTTTTAGAAGTTATTCCCTCAGGGCCTGTAAAACTCAGGATTGTATGCTAAAGAGTTAAACAAAAACTATCTTTAAAAAAAACTTTAAAAAAAGAAAACTATCTTTAAAAAAAGATAGACGGGGTAACTATGCCCGCAAGTTAGTCTGCAGGGGCCCTCAGAATAAACATGTCCCCATTTTTGACCAATCGCAAATTTTCATTTATTCATTCAAACACAATGAACATGTTTATCAATAACAAGAAGTAGGTCAAAAGCCAGCGCATTCAGCTTCGCCTAATAAAATAATGAAGTTGGCCGTTGATGAGACATAGAAACAAAATACAAAATCAGTCAAAGAAAAGTAGTCGTAAGTTCTGCAATATCAAGTAAATGTTCAACCAGAATTAGGCGGACGGTGTAGATTCTTGTGCAGTCTGATCTTGATCTACATTGGCCGTAAGAGCAGTTTCAGTTGTGATCGACATTCAGAATTGACTCTCTACTGCACGAAAAAATTTTGGACTTGACCAAATTGAAAGCATTTGCTAACGACAAATTAAAGGTAGCCCAATGATGATTTCTGTATTTGATAAGGTAGAAAACATCGTGGGAAAAGGAGAAAATGCTGGTTACCAGCATTTTCTTCTTTTCCTACAATGTTTTCAAAAGCGTGGTTAAACCCGGGATTGTATGGTAAAGTGTTAGTGTAGTTTCTCCTTTTTCATTTATTTCCTCGCATTTGTAAGGGGAACAAGGAATCTCTTTAAAAAAGATAGACGGCATTTTGACAGCAAACTGGCAGGGGTACTTAAAATAAACATGTCTACATATGTGACCAATCACAAAATACTTATTATTCGTATGTTATCATATCAAAACGTAGGTCAAACGCCAGCATATTCAGCTATGCCGAAAAAGGTTCGCGTATATTAAGAAACAGAGAAATGCATTTATCTACATAATAGTGCTTATAATAATCGCAGATTTTGCATGAGATATAGCATGTATTTATAACATTTGCCTTGATTATGTATACCCTTTACCAGATGAAAGAAAATTAGACTGGTCGAAATTGAAAGCATTTGCAGACGACAAATTAAATGTTGCACAAATTATGAAACGTGTCTGTGAATTGGTAGAAAACGTTGTTGGAAAAGGGGAAAAATGCTGGTTACCAGCATTTTCTCCTTTTCCTCAACGTTTTCAAAAGCCTTTTCACTCAGGGTCGTTATAACTCGGGACTGTGTGGTAAAGGGTTGGAAAAAAAACTCGGTGGTTATTTGCATTGTTCAACCGTTTCTTCCTTCATGAATTGTTTGTCATGCGACATGGCTGATTGAGAAATTGCCAGTGACCAGCATTTTCTTTGCTTGCCACACTGTTTCCACGAGTATTAACTTTTTACCAAACAAGAAAATTTTAGACTGGTCCAAAGTGACAGCATTGGCAGACGACAAATAAAATGATTCTCAGATGATGGGATTCGTGTCAGAAAGGATAGAAAACATTAAGGGAAAAGGAGAAAATGCTTGTTACCAGCATTTTCTCCTTTTCCCACAATGTTTTCAAACGCCTCTTACAACAGGGTCTTTTAAATACAGAATTGTGTGGTAAAGGGTTAATAAAGCTGTAATTCGTGATGAAATTATCGATGTTTCACAATGTTTCGAAGTCCTTTGCAGCAATTTGTTTCGGGGGGGGGGGGTGTTGTCAAGATAATGACATAGACTTGCGCAAAAAGGGTTATGTTGCTATAGTTACTATGACGAAAGTAACATGTTTGAAATTTGATTAGCGATCCATTCTTTATCAGTTTAGCACATTGCCCATATTTCCTTTTAAAGATACACCTATACTCGTTTCAGCAAGTTTTTAACCCATTTCATCTTTATTATATGAAAGTAAAATAAATCTCGTGTCTTCATGCCAAGTTTTGCCCCTAACGGTTGCAAGGTTGCATAGATTATGACCGATGGAAGATGCATTTTATGTTCTTTGGGCCATCAAAGAAAACAAACGTATTTCATTTTGTAGGTGCCATCAAAAAAACCACTGTTGTGACGTTTCCGGTTTTAAATCGAAGATTATCTCTTACGCAATAAATATCGGTAGTTTAAATATGTTTACTCAGATGACTAAATTTTTAACCATTCTACAGTCTACCAAATTTTTGTAGCGTTTTTTTTCTCTCTGGCTGAGTCAGTGTGGATGTATCTTTAAATGCAACGGGCGTTTGTGTATTAAGGGTATTGCATGTATACTGAATTAGTACTAAACTCTGTCTACAAAGCTTTTAGTTAAACCCATTGAAAATAACTACGAAGTATACAAGTGATGGCCATTATGTTTTTATTTTATTTAGTATGAAATACGTTGAGGGGAAAAGGAGCCATAATGGTTGTTACTACTATCAATGAGCACTTTTCTTACCACGAGTTTTAAAGCTGTCAACTACGGTTGTTTAACCCTTTACCAAACGACATAATTCTAGACTAGTCCAAAATGAAAAGCATTTGTAGACGACAAAATAAACTGGAATCAAAAATAGAAATTTGATTTGTTAAGGGCAGAAAACATTGTGGGAAAAGGAGAAAATGCTGGTTACCAGCATTTTCTCCTTATCCCACACTGTTTTCAAAAGCTTTCTTTCTCAGGGTCGTTAAAAGTCGGGATTGTGTGGTAAAGGGTTAAAGGGTAACATGGAGTAATGGGCTAATCCTTTCCCACGCATTACTGACTTTTAAACGACCATGAAGAAAGAAGGCTTCTGAAAACATTGAGGGAAAAGGAGAAAATGCTGGTAACCATCATTTCCTTCTTTTTCTCACAATGTATTTTACCCTTTGAAGGACAGAAATAGTTTTTGAACTATGTTTATATTGTCGTCGATACATGCTTCCTTGTTTGGTAAAGAGCTAAGACGCCAAAAACAAATATAGCTACATTTGCGGATACTATAGATACAGATCAAACTGTTTTTTTTTTTCCGAGATGATAAAATTTTAGGCTCATCCATATCAAAAGTTTTTGCATATAACAAATCAAATATGGCTCATATAATTGGACCCGTCTTTGAAAAGATAGAAAACTTTGTGAGAGAAAGTTTCCCTCATTTTCTAAGGACTTCTCTTTCATTGTTTTTACACACTCCTTGTTTTTCTGGGTCGTTTGATCAAGGGACTGTTTGGTGAAATTTTTAAAGGGGTTGTTAAAACATGTCAAGCTAACCGACATAGTGAAAGCTTATCTAATTCTTCAAAGGAAAAAAAAGGCTTTGCTTTGCATAAGAAAGGAAAATCAGAGAAAATTTAGAGGTGGGTTAATGTACCGAAACGAAAGTCTTGCAGAGGAAGGGAGACAACCGAGAGATGCACCATAGTTTATATCTCGGGTTAACCAGTTCTTAACCCTTTGGCAGCTAAGCGCGACTCATTGACCCTTTGCGGACGGTGTAGATCAAGATCAGACTGCACAAAACGTGCAGTCTGATCTTGCACAAAACGTGCAGTCTGATCTTGGATCTACACTGTCAGAGAAGGATTCATTTTTCCCCCAAAAATAATTTGGAAATAGCAACATTTGGGATCTACATTGTCCGATAAGGATTAATTTTCCCCCCCAAAATAATTTTGAAATAGATCTAGCAACATTTGGTTTTTACAATCTATTGAGTGTTTGATGATAGTTATTTAGCAGGATAAGTTTAACAGCAGTATGCAATGTTCACACTCGATTCCTTTCCAACACTTCGACAACTTCAGTAATTCTAAATACATGCGTCAAAAAAGCGAAAACAGTGAAATTCACATGTGCATTTTTGGCAAATAAATCGCTCGATTTCATTAAAAGAAATCAAAAGCTTGTGTCTGAATGGGGTCAAAGATCGTATCCTACGATACTAGAAAACAGTTTTGACTTGGGAGCAGGTAAGATAAGGGAAGAAGTTTTCGATTTCTAAAAATAGTTGTTTTTTTGTAGGATTTTTTAGTAAACCTTTGTTGGGGATACTCATCAAAATTGTCTAATTGTTCATTGAGACTGTCTATGAGTCCCCGAACATAGACAGAAGAAACAAGAAATATCTTTAAAAAAAGATAGACGGCGTAAGAGGCACTTGGATATGAATACAGTTAAATTCGTTTGTAGTTGATCTATAATATGAAGAGAAATGATGAAAACAGTTCTGAAAGTAGCCTCTTTTAAATTGTTTTGCATATGGTTGAAAGCGTAATTATCAATAACATTCAAGAATGGGGAAGCATGTTTTTGTACTTAAATGAAGCACCTTCAAACATCGACGATTTGTCGTTATCAGAAGGAGGGGTTTTATCACCCCTCTCAATGCTTGACCACACCCACTTACTCTTACTAGGAGTATTTTAGTATGAACCCAGTTTCTTCGTAAACAAAGAAATAAAACCGATTGTTCCCCTAATTTGGCATAGTTTCTTGCGAATTGAATCACCAAATTCAAGCTATAACGTCTTTTTTCATTGTAACAAGAAACGTAATAAGTTGTTTTACAACCCGTTTTCGTGTAAGACAATAGAGCGGTAGCCTGCCTTCGCAGTTCGTATTCCGTTTTACGCGAGGAAAAACGGGTACCAAGCCTCTTACACTAAACAAAAAAGAAAACTTTCCAATACTCATTGCTATTAGTTTATGCATATGATATAGATTATGGATGTTTTGCTAGAATTTAACATCTGTATGGCCATAAAGTACAACTTTACATAGGTAAATGTGAGCATTACGTGATTTTTTTAGTCATAAACACTTTTATCCAATGTCGGTAAGTTTCTACTGTGACCTTTATTTTTTTGCGTAGTTTACATATATTTGGCCAATCACAAAATGAGTAACAATTCATTTCCTTTTAGTACTCGAAGTAGGTCAAAAGTGAGATCATACAGCTACGCCGAATAATGGTTTTAAGATAAGATTACCCTACCTCGTAAAGCTCTGCAGAAGTATATGGTACCTTGTGTCATGTATTTATAAATACCTCTCCTTTCCAAACGTATACAACCCATGACAATATTCAGTTAAACAGATAACAAGTATCAGGTCTGACACTAACATTTGAGCTATGCTTTGTGAAATGGGGGTTTAATGCATCTGCAAAAAGTATCGACCCAGGTCAGCCTGCGCAATCTGCGCAGGCTGACTTGGGTCGAAACTTTTTGCTATCGGTTCATTTTCTGCATGTTAAAGGTCCAGTCTACGCCATGGTCTATTTGGTTGTTAGACAAAATGGATTTTATGGATCTTGTTAGACAAAATGGATCTATATTTATGTGATGACTTGCCTTGGTATAATACATAACGGAGATGCATTTAATCCCATTTTTTTTTCCGGAGTGCCGATCCATTGTTTATGAAAAAATTTGCCTAAATCATACAGGACTACTAATACTTGACTTCGAAACAGAAAAATTGTTTTTTTTTTTGCATGCTCGACTCAGTTGCATGGTGCTAAGCTATATATCTCTTGAGTAATTTCTTAGCCTTTCTTTCTTTACAAAAAAGAAAACCCTGTTTAATTTAATACTATTGTCCAATGTTCATGCTATTTTACGGAAGTATTTATAAATGTGAGATTAGAGAACCTACTGAGGTGAGCATGTTATAAAAGCATGACTCTTATATCCCAATTATCTGCAGAATCTTTGGAAGATTAATGTATATTTTAATGATGAAGATGATCCTGATATAAAATTCCGATAAAGATTAATGAGATAACAGTTATTATGTTTGAAAGCTGGATTTTGAACTTTACGTAATACACCTGTCAGATGTAAAATATTCGTGATCATTAGTATACAAAGTTTTAATCCATTACTATGCAGGATATTTTTGGACCTTCCAGAAGCCATAAGCTATTATCCATGAGGCTGCTTATTGCCACGTTTTTCGATTTTACGAACAGTGTAGATCAAGATCGAGAGTGCACAGAACGTGCAATCTGACCTTAGATCTACTCAGTCCGATTTCCTAAGTTTTTTGTTAAGGCAAAATAAGTTTGAAATGGCAAAATTTGGGTTTTGAAAATTTGCTGAAAATTTCCATTTAATTTGTACACCAGAACTGGGTTACAAAAGAAGAAACATTTTAATATATAAATAATGGACAGTAATTAGAAACATTTTTCAAAGCTATCAACTTCAAGAACATAAAGAGGCCTACTTTTATTCGTAGAGTTATTTAGTAAGAAAACAAGAACAAAAACTGTAGGTGGCTTGTATTGAATGCGTGTAAGCAAGTCATTAGATATGCTATTAGTTCCCTACTGCAGGCCCGTAGAAAGTATTTTCAGATAGTGAAAGGGACCGGAGGTGGGGTGGGGGAACGGTGCTAAAGAAAAATATGTGGCTGCAATATCAGTGTGGTACATGCTTTATAAAACCTCTCACATTTGTTTCCAGGGCTTGAAACTGTCTAAGAAAAATATTTCTAGGGTAGGTTGATTTTTTTCTTTCACTTTTTCAAACTTATTACTGAAAGGAGAAAAAGAAGGCTGGCCATTTTTGGCTACGCTTTTAAACATTTCTCAAATTATTTGGTGGACTAAGCCCCGCCTACCTATTCCTACGGCCCTGTCACACTGTATTCTAAAATAAAAAAAAAAGTTCTTTCATCTTTTATTTCAGAAGCAAGAATGAACAAATTTCAAGAAGGCCTTCAGCAGCAGAGGAAGCTGGTCGAACAGCTGCGCCTTGAGGCGGCGGTTCCTCGGGCTCGAGTCTCTGAATGTATAGAAGATATAATGAAGTACTGTGAACAATATGGTTGCGACGACGTGCTCATCAATGGTTTTGTGCGGCCCGGGGATAATCCTTATAAAGAAAAAGGGGGCTGTACCATCTTATAGACCACTTACTTCATTTTTGTTTGTAAATCTGCATTTTTTTTTCTGATTTAATGTGTATTGTTTTGTGTATTGTACTAACCCTTACACTGTCCAATCTTCGGAATTTCTGTCACAACAGATAGTGTAGATCCAAGATCAGGCTGCACATTCTGTGCAGCCTGATCTTGATCTACACTTTCCGCAAAAGTAACAGATTCACTCAATAGAGATATTGACACGCCAAAACTGTCTTGGTTTTAATTTTTTGTACGAAACCGACATTGCAAGGGTTAGAAATGTATTTCGTGTGCGAGTCATCACTTCATCAATCTGTTTACATTTACTTTGTACAGTGCATTTACAGCGATAATACGAACACTGATTGGACCAAGAAGCTTGTTCGAATTATCAGTGAATTTGGATTATCGAAAAAATCTCTGGTGTGCCTGCAATAAACAGATTTTTGCTTTTAAACAGTTGTTTCATAGGAGCATTTGCGTTTCACAAGCATAAAGGGTCACTGTTTTACCCCAGTGACTAATACAGTCTTGGACAGTGAAAAACAAGAAATATTTTTAAAAAAGATAGACGGCGTAAATTTCCCAGCAAACAGGCAGGGGCCCTTAAAATAAGTATGTTTACATTTTTAACCAATCACAAATTTCTATTTATTCGTCTGTTATAAGTACCGGAAAGTAGGACAAAAGCCAACACATTCAGCTACGCCGAAAAAAAGGGATACTCTCTCGCAGTTTTTAAGAATCTAAGGTATTGCAAGTACGAAGCTGTTTAACCGTTCACCACACTAAGAGTGAAGACTTGTGGAAAATGTTATCGCCACCGGTACTTTCTACTTTTTCAACTTTATTCTACTTCCTTTCGTAGACAAATTTCATGAATTCAACCAGATTTAATGTATTGTCTGCAAAAGCTTCCAGTTGGGACATTGCAATAATTTTGTCATTTGGTAAAGAGATATATTTAAATTCAATTCACCAGTAACTTCATAATACTGCACTTCACCAGTCTTACTATGGGAATCATCTAGTTATAGGTTAATAGAGAAAATCTGCTGATACATTGATTGAACTGCTTTGTTGTCGTAAAAAATGTATATTTCAATGTGTTTGATGACATCAGTATAATCTATAAATATTGGTTCTTACTAGTCAATCGATGAATTATAGACATTTCTCAGTGAATTACCTACAGTAAATGGCGTTATATTGGCAGTCTCAGCATTTTGAATTGTCTCCCTTCAATCTGCTCTTAAATGGCTGTGTTTCATGTTACCCGTATCGCCAAAATCAATATTCTTTATCCTGTTCTGGGTATACGTTTAAATTCTTCCATGTCGATTACGTTACTGTTACCAAGTGTGAAAATGACTTTCGATAAAACAGGGAAACAACTCTTGCATTACAAATGCTCTGTCACGTCTAGGACTCATTCGGTAAACCTCGGGTGATCAAGTCCCTCGGCTTGATATGCACCCACTCGGTACATTTCGTCGCCGGAAGTACGCCGTTTTACCATTATTCAAATTGTAGGACGCCTCTTAAAAAAGAAAACATGAGTCATAATTTTATATCGAAATCTTTCTAAACATATTTACGTTGAAAAAAAAGTTTGCATTCAGTTTTTAAAGTTGTTTATCAATTCCATTGGAAATTTTCACCGACAGATGGATTGATGTGAATAACTTCACCGTGGTTGTTTATGTCTTTACAAATGGATGTGCTTGGGCACCGCCATATTTAAGATCATATGATTGGCAGTTGAAAATGGAAACCTTCTTGGCACAGACGAAGTTAGATACAGTTATGGAATCGGCCGAGTTGTTACGAGTGGTCTAGGAGTGTATCCATATGTATTTAGGATACCTTACCTAAAGTACAGTGATCTTATCATTTCATGGCGATTGGTCTAGTTTCAAAGTAACACTATGAGGGTGCAGATTCTGTATTTTTTTTTTCGGTTTTGTATTTGTTTACAATGAGAAAATATTTTTATACCGGTACTCTTTTTTTCGTGGCTTTAAACTTTTGACGGCATGAACGTGACGTAATTCTGTGCAGTCACATCACCGAGGGAATAAACGTAAAGATATTTCAACATCCAAATGAAAAGTCTTTTTTTCGTATTATTAAAATAAATAAAAAAATTTCAGAACGGGGAAAATGGTTTGCTTCAACGGAAAATGGAGATTTTGTGAATACCAACATTTTAAATTATTGGTGGCGAAGTTACTCATGAAAGTATCGATTTTTCATGTTCACTTTGGAACATGAATATTTATTTTGAGTCAAAACCGCATTAAAAAAAGTATATCTGAAATGAAAAAATCGGCCAAAACAAACAATTTATCTTCACGTCTTGGTATTATGAGATTCATCTATCGAACTAACATTGTGAACAACTTGTTAACGAGTACCAGTCACAGTTACTTCCCTTAGTATACATGTATATCAATTCTGAATTCAAAACATCAAACTGGTTTGATGCTTTTGAAGAGTTCACAACCATCTACCAAAGAATTTGTATTCTAAGGATCCTAAGGAGGAGGCACATGAAAACATTGTGGGAAAAGGAGAAAATGCTGGTAACCAGCATTTTCTCCTTTTCCCACAATATTTTCACCTTTTCACAGACAACTTCAATATGAGACGCATTAACTTTGTCGTCTGCAAATGCTTTGAATTTGGACTAGTCTATAATTTTGTCGTTTGGTAATGAGTTAAGTGCACCCGGCACCTGGCAATACTAGTCACTTTTTGTAACATGACTGTTTGAAATACTGGTCCATTAATCATTGTGTGAGTGTAACGTGTATTTGTGTTTATGATTTTATGAAAAGTGCAATTTCAAACTTCTACATTCTGTCGTTCTTTATTTCTTATGTAAGAGATACCCATTTTCTTACTTCATTACGTGTCCTTTTGCACATTCTTTACCTTTCTACAGAAAAAAATAAATAGATAAATAATTTGAGCCATGCTCTTGTTAAAAAAAGGTGTTTAATGCATATCCGTGATGCATGTTGTCAAGCACGTCGTCATATAATTATGGATCCTAAAAAAAACATTTTCTCTAACAACTGACTTAATCATGAGGTAGTATGGTTCTTCGACATGCAGAAAATTGACCAATAACAAAAAGTTTCGACCCATGTCAGCCTGCGCGATCTGCGCAGGCTGAAATGGGTCGATACTTTTTGCAGATGCATTAAGCCACCTTTTCATCGAGCATGGCTCAATGAGGTTAGTAAAAACTACAATTCTTTATTCTTTTTTGCTAAAATTCACTCAGTAAAACTCATAGTCTTGAATTTTTTTTTAAAGACTTTAAAGGTTTCTGGTGACAAATACAACTAAATATGTGCGCTGTATATAATCTTTTGCTGAATGCAGTTTGAACAACAAACTTATACGTAGATTCTGACCATACACACACACTATGTGATAAAATGGATGACTTGAAACGTTCTTGTAAAGAAAATAAAAATCCTAGCATTCGTTTTATGTAAAGGTAATAGTAACATCCCCATACCTCAGAATTTCGTGTAGCATATTCTCCTTTTCATACAATGTTTTCTACCCTTTCCTAGACACTTCTCAACATTTGAGTCACATTTAATTTGTCGTCAAATGCTTTCAATTTGGAAAAGACTAAAATTTTGCTGTTTGGTAGAGGGGTTTCAAGATGGTCATGATTAGATTTTTCTTCTCGATAGGCAGATAGATAGGTATAAAAATGAGTCGCGCTCTTGCGACATGGGGTTTGAATTCATCTTCGTGATGCTTTATACCAACCAAGTCGTCACTTTCTTTTGGATCCATGAAATCCATTTTATCTAACAACCGACTGAATCATGAGGCAGACTGGTCCTTTGATATTCAGAAAAATGATCCAACAGCAAAACATTTCGATCCAGGTCTGCCTGCGCAGGCTGACCTGGGTCGATACTTTTTGCAGATGCATTAAACCCCCTTTTCACAAAGCATGACTTAAATAATATTTTGACGATGATGCGTTCATCTCTATACTGTGACGTTCTTCTGCTATCGTTGGAGTGATATTCATTCTTTTTTATGTTGTAAAGTGCGTGTATATGATATGTTCCTTGTATGCTTCGATACACTGTACCACACTTACGGAAATAAACTTAACAGTATACGTAACGTCTTCGCTTACCTCCCTTTGTCACAGTCAATTTGATGCGTTCCCAATAACCTTCGTACCACAGGACTTAGCTGCTGTAATATAGTGACTTGCGGCTGAAAGCGAACCGTCCAGAAGGTTTAAGATATGTATAAGTCTTTACCAGACGACAAAATGGATAGACTCTTCCAAATCGAAAGCTTAAGCAGACGACAAATTAAACGCAGTTACAACGATTAGATTTGCTCTTCAAAGGTGAGAAAACATTTTTCTCAGACAAATGAGTTTACATTATCTCCCGCTAGATGTCATTCTATAAATACACATCTATATAATTTGAGCATTCTGGGTACAGAACCGGAATACTTTTCATAAACAACAACCGTTACTTTGAATTTCAAAATGGAATAAACGTTTACTCAATAAAACGCTACCTGGTGCGATTCATTCAGCTATGATCGGCTAGCATGTAAACTATGCATCGGCCATTTATTAAAACAGCCCCTACATGCTTGGGTAATAGGTTAATAGCTTCGGTATAAGCTCTACTTTTCCCAGGTATACGTGGATGGGTGATGCGTCATAGCAGACAGGTCGAATCTTCGAAGAATATGACATGCGCAGACAACGATGAGTTTTTCGATAGGACTCAGATATGTAATTTGAAATGACGTGTTAAAAATAACTGTATTGGGCCATCGATCGTGGAAATACTTCTTTTTGATTGAATATAGCTTCACCCTCTCATAGCCTTCTATTGGCGCAAAATTTGTCTACTGACCGCTTGGCTGCAGAACACAGTTTCGGTGTAAAATGTTGTAGGTACTTGGGACGTCACACCAAACTTTTCAGATTATTGTCAAAATAATCAACCTGAAATTATAAAAAGCACTGAAATGCAACAGCACAATCCTATTTCTTTAGATTTTATCAATAAATCATGTTCAACTTGTGAAATAGTAAAATTACTGATCAATACAGGCAAGTGGGATGGTCGGAAAAAAACTGACAAAATATGCCATTTTAGCCTATATTCCAAAATTCACAAAATGCAAACCCAGGAAGCTAGCCTGAAAATGCCAAGCTAAATTGAAACTCAAACCAACACATAATCTGGGGATAAAATCCAAAATAGCACGTTTCCATGCCGTTTTTTCGCAATCTTTCATGCCCTTACCCCACCCTTATATTTGCCGCTAAAAATGGCTGCTAGCTCCGTGACCCCTCAGATTCGCATTTGGGGTCAAACCTATAGAACAAAGAAGGAAAGGTCATGACCTCCTGTTTCGTAGAAAAATTAAATGCTTCTTTTCCTTAATCTAACACAATTCATGGGTGTAATAACTCTTCTTCTTATCAAAATTGCACTGAAAACCTACCTTTCTCAATTATTTCTAATTTTGACCATGGCCAATTCGAAACAAACTGTTTACAGATGCCTTAAGGCAAAAATGAAATTTTTCAAATATGCCAAAAAACACTTTAAACACTTTAAACAAGTACCTTGTCCTGTTACTGACTGATCTTAACCAGCAGAATGAGGCTCAGTTGCACAGAACTCATTTCACATGGATTCTTAACCCTTATGCAAATAAGCATATTTTACCCCATTTTCCTGGCAATTTGAGCTCAAAGACAAGTCTAGGGAGAATCACTTGAACTTCACTTTTACAACCTCAGGCTAGTTTCTTTTCTCTTTCTGGACATAAATTTTACCTCAGGTACTTGTTCAGTTGCAAAAGCACTGGTTTTTCCCTGTCTTTGGTTCCGTTTCTGTTAAAATTGTCACCTTTTTTTAACATACAATGCCAAATTGCCTGTCGGTTCCATAGAAAATTCTAATAATTAGAATTTTTAGAAACTGCTTCAACAAGTTTAAGATATAAGCAACTTGCAAAACATATAAGAAACAAATAGAACACAAAAACTGAACCCTTTCCAAAAAATTTACCTTAGAAATTAAATTCTATCCAATTAAAGGGAGGTAATCCAAATGGTCAGAGTCAGAATTGAAGGCTCTTAATATAATGAGGCATCTGCTAATACTCCAATAGTGTGTAGAAGTAAATGTGTTTGTGAAATCTGATATTATTTCTGATAAATCCACATTTTTGAGAGCCTAATTGGTCAGTTTATCTCTTGTCCTATCAAGAAGACCAAGAAATATGCACAATCTCCCACTTTCTGAGTTGACTTTGTCAAGAAAGGAAGGTTTTTTTTCACAAGTTAGAGTGAAATCTCAGTGTTAAACAAGAAAATGCCTAGAAATTACAGGAAATGTTGGATTAGTTGCAACAAATCTACCAAAAAGAGAGCTACCCAGTTTAAAAAGGGTCATCGGGCAACTTGTAATGGAACGGTGAAAACTACATCAGATGTCATACCGACGACACATGGCAGACCAATGGTACGCGTTTCCAGTCAGGAGGCTCAAGATCTTGAGTTAATGTCTTCTTCTTCTTCTTTTCTTCCTTTCACACTTAGACCGCAGCATGACAAAGAACCAAATGAAAATGAAAATGTGGATTTAACAGAGAATGTGATTATGAATATGGGAAAACTAAGAGAGTTGATGAACCTTGTGCACGGGAATTCCTGCGAAAACCCTAGGGTTAATGTTAATATTGTTGACCGCACAGGCCTCTGTGTATCTGTGTCCATGAAGTGCAGTGTGTGCCATTTCAGTTTACAGCCACTGCAGCTATCAGACACTGTGAAAAAGGCCTACGGACCACCGGCTGGTGAACTCAATGAATTGGCAGTATTGCCTGCAGTCAAGACAAAAATGGGCCTGGCAGACATTACCACAGTTCTGACATGTCTAAATATCAAAGCTCCTAGCAGAACAGTGCTTCAGAGAAAATTCAGCACATTGTGTGATAAGATGGTTGACCTGAATGAGCAACAAATGGAAAAAAATCAAAAATATTTGCGACACGTGACTTCGCTGATACCGAATGAACCACGGGTCGATGCACAATACGACGTGTCATACTCAAGCAGGCCTCAAGGTGGCAGCGAAAAGGCCCAACAGAGTTTTGCCGCAATTATAGAACATACGACCACCAGAAAATTACCAATTGCAGCAGCTGTGGCCAATAAACATTGCGGAATTAGAGGCTGTGACCACAGAGAGGCAAAGTGTAAGAAGACATATAGTTCCAATAAGTCAATTGCAGCGAGTGAGCGCTCACTTCTGCATGGTATGTTAAACAATGTGGAAAGAGCAGGACTTGTAACACTTCGTTCAATCACGACTGATGCCAGCACACAGCTTGCTAAAGCGATGACAGATTATAATTCTAAAAGTGGTTCAAGACTTTCCCACTACAAATGTTTTGTGCACAGACTAAGGACACTCGAACGACATGTCAGAGCACTTCCTCTGTACAGCATTCCAAAAGCGTACAACAAAAAAGGGTATATTCAGAAGCTGGCCAGCTGTATAAGAACTCGCGTAAGAATGGAGCTGAAAAATGCACGGACACTGAAAAAATATGACCAATCATTTATCGAAAGTGGCACGGCAGCAGTTCTTAACATTACGAATTGTTTATCAGGTGACCATCGACAGTGCCGACAGAAGTCATCAGTATGTAAAAGCCACCTTTCCTCATACAGTACAAGCATGCTGCCTTATGGAGTTCACTTAGAACTTAGTCAAAGAGATCTGCATTTAATCCAAAATGAAATCAACAAAATGTTTGATGAAGATGGCCTGAAGAGTATGGGCAAACTTTATAATACAAACATGTGTGAGAGCCTGCACTCCACAGTATATCGACTTGCTCCGAAGTCCATTTGTTGGAGCCGGAATTTTCCAGCCCTTTGCCATTCAGCTGTGCATTCGACTTCGCTCGGACCAAGTCAGTCTACGATACAATTGGCGCAAGCTGCTGGCATCAGTGTGCGGAGGAATTCTCAATTCTACAGGCAACTTAAACTTAAAGACCGTTGCAGGAGGTATGACTCTAAACGAAGAGCTTCACCTGAGCACAAACAGAAGAGATACTTTTTGCGGAAAAAAAAATCAAATCAATCCCTATTTGGCGATTCCCTGTACAGTGTTGAAAATGCAGCCTCTACATCAGCTCAAGATCATAACTATGGCCTCTCTTCATGATAAAAAAATTAACTATCTACATGATAGCCTTTAACCCCCCCTCCCCCCCCCCCCAACTTTGAACCCCCCTCCCCCCCCCACACAAACTTTGAACCATGAACTTTCATCAAAATACAACAATAACTAAACCAACCAGCAACATGGTTTGAAGCCAAATAATATTTACCAAAGATGCAGTTCTGGAAACCTCTGTGGCCAGTACATTCTCCATTATTGTGACAAATTTTACGTGCATTGTTAATGGATATGTTTTCATATGACAAGTGATCAACATTGATACATAATTTGTTGTGACACAAATGTGACACATGCTTGTCACTACAAAGCTGAATTGGACTTTTCTCGATAAAGTATGCAAGTCGATGAACCAGCAGTTTCAACCTTTTACCATCAACCGAGACTCGGTATACACCATAGCCATATATATCGGTTGGGCCGGTCCAAACTACACATTCATCAAGGGCCAGAGACTTGTCGGATAAAGCATTTCGGAACATGACGACTCTTTCCGGACACAATGGAGTCTTGAAGAATGCACTGGCCATAATAGGTATGTGGGTTTGTTGCTGTAATATCAGAAATGGTCTATATTTACCAGAATTGCCTAAATCAAACTGCTTTCAAGGAAAACGTCGCCGGAAAAGTCCAAAAATAGCAAAATAAGGCGACATGACGTCGAGCGCCAAATTCGCCAAATTTGCCTTTTTCCGCATTTTGAGTTACCTCTCTTTTTTAAATCAATATCAGCCAAAATTTACAGTCTTAGAATCATCTTAAGTACTATTTCCAGATTAGAAATTGATAGAATTACTAGAATAAATGCAATCTGCGATCAAAATACAAACTTCATAAAATTCAAAATTACCTTAAGGCTGCAGAACACAGTTTCGGTGTAAAATGTTGTAGGTACTTGGGACGTCACACCAAACTTTTCAGATTATTGTCAAAATAATCAACCTGAAATTATAAAAAGCACTGAAATGCAACAGCACAATCCTATTTCTTTAGATTTTATCAATAAATCATGTTCAACTTGTGAAATAGTAAAATTACTGATCAATACAGGCAAGTGGGATGGTCGGAAAAAAACTGACAAAATATGCCATTTTAGCCTATATTCCAAAATTCACAAAATGCAAACCCAGGAAGCTAGCCTGAAAATGCCAAGCTAAATTGAAACTCAAACCAACACATAATCTGGGGATAAAATCCAAAATAGCACGTTTCCATGCCGTTTTTTCGCAATCTTTCATGCCCTTACCCCACCCTTATATTTGCCGCTAAAAATGGCTGCTAGCTCCGTGACCCCTCAGATTCGCATTTGGGGTCAAACCTATAGAACAAAGAAGGAAAGGTCATGACCTCCTGTTTCGTAGAAAAATTAAATGCTTCTTTTCCTTAATCTAACACAATTCATGGGTGTAATAACTCTTCTTCTTATCAAAATTGCACTGAAAACCTACCTTTCTCAATTATTTCTAATTTTGACCATGGCCAATTCGAAACAAACTGTTTACAGATGCCCTTGTTTCTGGGCTTGTTCGTTCCAAAACTAGTTCGTCCAAGGGCTTGTTCGTCCTATGATTGCACGCTACACCATTTGACTGTGCATGAATATTTAAAAATCGAAATACATGTAATTGATTGTAATGTTGGGAATTAGAATTTTGCGGCCAAAGATATCTAAAAATCATAGTTTTCGGGTACAAACTTAATCTTATTCGATATATTTACATGGTTTCTCTCTTTACCCATCATGCATCCTACCGTCAAGGGACATTACTCCTGATGCCTCCCAAATGATCAAAGGGAGGCCACCAATACACAAATAAAGTAGCCTTTGGCATGAATACGCTCCCTTTAACAAAAAAGGATCAATTTGCTTGGTATGTTGACTTTCAAGCTAATATCTGAATAATATTTCTCTTTTTTTTTCAAATTATTAATTCCACACAATGGCTTCCTTGACAAATGCCACACCAGTGTTTTGATTATTCTTTGCTGTCAGTGTTTTCAAAAGCCTTTTTCCTCTGGACTGTTTAAACATGGGGTTGTTTTGTAAATGACTAAATGTGTTTTGTTTATTTAACACTACCTAACGACACTATTTCACCGGCGTGTCCAAACCGAAAGTATTTAAAGACGAAATGTTAAGTGTGGCTCGTTTGATGCTATTTGTCGTCAAAAGAGTAGGAAACGTAGAAGATACAGGAATAAATGCTGAACAAATTTTTTAGGCTTTTGTCACGAAATTTTCTAAATCATTTTTCCTCATTGTCGTAAAAGCATGTAATCATTTGGTAAATGAGTTAACATTTTACCACACCATCCCTTAATTTTAACGACCCTGATCAAAAAGGCATTTGAAAACATTGTGTGAAAAGGAGAAAATGCTGGTAACCAGCATTTTTTCCTTTTCCCACTCTGTTTTGTACCGTTTTTAGGGCAAATGCCATCTTTTGATCCTTATTCCTTATCTACTCTGTCGTTTTCAGATGCTTTTGTTTAATGTAGACAAGTCTAAAATTATGTGGTTTAGGAAAGAGTTAGCAGAAAGAAGGTTTAAAACATGCTGCTTCCGGTTTCCACTACCGTTTGACATTTATCCGAAGAAGTGTTGTTTTATACAACCATTTACTTCACAATCCCGTGTTTTAATGATCATGAGAAAAAGCTTTTGAAAACATTGTTGAAAAATTAGAAATGCGTTTTCTCCTTTTCCTAGAGTGTTTCCCACCATTTCAAAGACATTCAATAATTAGAGTAACATTTAATTTGTCGTCTGCGATACTTTCTATTAGGACAATTCTAACATCTTTTCGTTTAGAAAAGAGTTTACAGGATGTAGTTTTGAAGCATGCTACTTCCGTTGACCTTGAAAAATATGTCTTACCTTCTGGGTAAATCCAGCTGTACTGGCTCGAACAGGAACCAATCTCCGGACCTCCAGGATACAGAGCCATTCACTATAAGGATAGGAAGAACAACTGAGGGTCAACAAAACATCGTTTTAAGTAGGAATAAATTGTATAGATAGTAAAAATATGATTGTAAAATTTGGATACCTAGCAACAGTTGAGAAAACAATACTAGTATATTCCTCGAGTTAAGATAATTATATTCCTCGAACATAATGAAAACATTTGGGCAAAAAGAGAATTTTCTCACGCATAATTTCTCCTTTTGCACAAAAGCTGTTCCACTTAAAAAAAAAAGTTGCTAGATCTTGAGATGATTTTTTAGAATCTGATGGGGTAGGCCTAATAACATTTCAAAGACTGAACAAAGAAAAGCAAGGAAGGAAAGAGAGAAAAAAAACAAGGAAGGAGAGAGAAAAAGAAAAGAAGGAAGGAGAGAGAGAAAGAAAAGCAAGGAAAGAAAGAAAGAAAGAAAGAAAGTGAAAGGAAGGAAGGGTACACAGGAACAAACATAGAAAAAAAAAAGACAGAAATAATGATAATAATAAACTTACATTGGGCTTCCTTGGCGTTGACGCTTCCAGCGACGTGCTATGCAGAGGATGAAGAGCAAGATCAGACTGCACTGCTATCACTTCTTAGATCCGGACTTTCTGTGTAGCTTTGAGATATTCCAATTTAAAGGCCATGGAATCGCGATTCCTTTTTCTTTTTAAATCACGAACTAGATTTAAGCATTTCACCTATTTGGCGCCCAAAGGGACATCCATCCTCTTCAGACGAAGCATTCATTACGAATCAGAATGAAAAGCACTTCTTAACCTTTTACCAAACGACAAAACGACAAAAAAGCATGTGCAGACGACAAAATATATGTTTTTCAAATAATGAAACTTGTTTTTGGAAGGGTAGAAAACATTGTGGAAAAAGGAGAAAATGCTGGTTACCAGCATTTTCTCCTTTTTCCACGATTTTTTTTTTTAAAGTCATTTCGTTTTGGGTCGTTCAAACTCGAGATCGTTTGGTAATAATGTGAAAAAAAACCATCAAATCTTCCCCGACAAAACTTGGATATAAACCAAGCTTGAAAACAAACAAAAAAAAAACCAAAACATTTTGGCAGGTGGAAAGACCGCTCATTGTTAATATTTTTTCTATCAACATATTTTCCAAAGATCTTGAAATACGAAGTTTGTGTTAATCCTTATTTCATCTGTTTAACTATTTCTTTTATCACGTGGATTGTTATAGTATAAACCCTTTACCAAATAATCACAAGTTTTAACAACACTGAGGGAATATAAAAAACCTTTGAAAACATTGTGGGAAAAGGAGAAATAATGGTTACCAGCATTTTCTCTCTTTTTCCCACAGTGTTTTCTGCCATGCTCTAGAAAAATCACATTATTCGGGCTAAATTAAGATCGTCTTCTGCAAATGCTTTCAATATGGACGATTCTGAAAATTTTCTCGGATGGTCAAGGGTTATGCCAAAGATGCCAACACGCACATTCTGGAAGTGAAATCTAATTAGTTAATACCACCTAATTAAATTAATTTATCCTTTTCTTCAACACACTAGACTTACTATATATTTTTGCAGAGATTGCAGATCAGGTTCAGCCTTCAAAACCCTTGCAGTCTGATCTTGGTCTTTATCAACGGCTCATCCACTGTTCATAAAAAAAGTGCTGAACAAATAAAATATAATGAAAATTTCAGCAATCGGCAAATGCTCAAATGAAAATTTCAGCAATCAGTAAATGCTCAAATGAACATGAGCAATCAGTAAATGCTCAAATGAAAATTTCAGCAATCAGTAAAATCTAGAAGAATTTACATTTCATACTTATATTTAGGGTGTGTGAAGTTGGCAGTAAGTTCGACATTCGGAGTTCGATATTAAATGTCGAAATGAATATGCTGATGAGCAGTAAATTGGTTATTTTTTCAAACTCAAGGGAAAGTTACGAAAATTAATGAATCCTGATTTTAATATCGAAATGAATTTCATGCTAAGGGCAGATTCCCGTGTTTTTATGTATGGGCATTTTGGATGGTGTATGAAATCGAATGTAGATTTGAATATAGAAATGAATTTCATGCTAGCAGCACATTCGAGAAATTTCTGTACGGGCATGAACATGGTGTGTGTAATTGAATGTAGATTTGAATATCGAAATGAATTTCATGCTTGCAGCATGATTCGAAAAATTGCTGTACGGGTATTAGATTGTTTATGAATCGAATGTACATTTGAATATCGAACTGAAATTCATGCTAGCAGCAAATTCGCAAAATTTCTATAGGAGCATGATGATGATGTATGAAATGGAATGTAGATATGAATATCGAACTGAATTTCATGCTAGCAGCAGATTAGCTAAAATTTTCTACGGGCGTGAAGATGATGCATGAAATCGAATGTAGATTTGAATGTCGGACTGAATTTCTTGCTAGCAGCAGATATGTAAAAACTTCTCTACGGGCATGTAGATGGCTTATTTAATCGAATTTAGATTTGGAAATCGAACTGAATTTCATGCTAGCAGCAGATTAGCGAAATTTCTGTAGGGGCATGAAGATGATGTATGAAATCGAATGTAGATATGAATATCGAACTGAATTTCAAGCTAGCAGCAGGTTTGCTAAAGGTTCTGTACGGGCATAAAGACTGTGTATAAAATCGAATGTAGATTCGAATTTCATGCTACCAGTAGAATCGCTAAGTTTTTTTTTTACTAGCAATAGATGATGCGTGAAATCGAATGTAGATATGAATATCGACTTGAATTTCATGCTAGCAGCAGATTTGCTAAAATTTCTGTACAGGCATAAAGACTGTGTATGAAATCGAATGAAGCTTTGAATGTCGAACTAAATTTCATGCTAGCAGCAAAAGCACTAAAAGTTCTGTCGGGGCATAAAGACGATATATGAAATCGAATGTAGATATGAATATCGAACTGAATTTCATGTTAGAAGCAGAGTCTCTAAAATTTCTTTACGGGCATAACGACTATGTATGCCATCGAATGTAGACCTGAATTTCATGCTAGCAGCAATTCGTAAAAACTTCTGTACGGGCATGTAGATGGTTTATAAAATCGAATGTAGATTTGAAAATCGAACAGAATTTCATGCTAGCAACAGATTCAGTAAAATTTCTATTTGGGCATGTTGATGGATTTTTGAATCGAATTTGGATTTTAATTTCAAACTGATTTTTATGCTAGCAGTAGATTCTCAAAAATTTCTGTATGGTTATATAGATAGAGTGTGAAATTCTAGGTAGATTTTAATATCGAACTAAATTTCATGCTAGCAGCAGATTCGCTAAAGGTTCTGTACGGGCATAAAGACTGCGTATAAAATCGAATGTAGATTTGAATATTGAACTTAATTTCATGTTAGCAGCAGATTCACTAAAATTTCTAGCATCAGATTCGCTAAAATCTATTTTTTTTTACTAGCAATAGATGATTCATGAAATCAAATGTAGATATGAATATCAAACTGAAATTCATGCTAGCAGCAGATTCGCTAAAATTTCTGTACGGGCATAAAGGCTGTGTATGAAATCGAATGTAGCTTTGAATGTCGAACTGAATTTCATGCTAGCAGCAGAATCGCTAAAAGTTCTGTAGGGGCATAAAGACGATGTATGAAATTGAATGTAGATATGAATATCGAAAAGAATTTCATGCTAGCTGCAAATTTGCCAAATTTCTATAGGGGCATAAAGATGATTATTAAATCGAGTGTAGATATGAATATTGAACTGAATTTCATGCTAGCAGCAGATTCGCTAAAATTTCTGTACGGGCATGAAGATGATGCATAAAATCGAATGTAGATTTGAACATCGGACTGAATTTCATGCAAGCAGCAGATATGTAAAAACTTCTCTACGGGCATGTAGATGAACTATTTAATCGAATGTAGATTTGAAAATCGAACTGAATTTCATGGTAGCAGCAGATTAGCAAAATTTCGGTAGGGGCATGAAGATGATGTATGAAATCGAATGTAGATATGAATATCGAACAGAATTTCATGTTAGCAGCAGATTCACTAAAATTTCTTGACTAGCAATAGATGATGCATAAAATCGAATGTAGATTTCAATGTCGAACTGAATTTCTTGCCAGCAGCAGAGTCACTAAAATTGTTTTACTAGCAATAGATGATGCATGAAATCGAAGGTAGATATGAATATCAAACTGAAATTGATGCTAGCAGCTGATACGCTAAAATTTCTGTGCTGGCATAAAGACTGTGTATGAAATCGAATGTAGCTTTGAATGTCGAACTGAATTTCATGCTAGCAGCAGAATCGCTAAAAGTTCTGTAGTGGCATAAAGACGATGTATGAAATCCAATGTAGATATAAATATCGAGCTGAATTTCATGCTAGCAGCAAACTTGCAAAATTTCTATAGGGGCATAAAGATGATTATTGAATCGAGTGTAGATATGAATATTGAACTGAATTTCATGCTAGCAGCAGATTCGCTAAAATTTCTGTACGGGCATGAAGATGATGCATAAAATCGAATGTAGATTTGAACTTCGGACTGAATTTCATGCAGGCAGCAGATATGTAAAAACTTCTCTACGGGCATGTAGATGAATTATTTAATCGAATGTAGATTTGAAAATCGAACTGAATTTCATGGTAGCAGCAGATTAGCAAAATTTCGGTAGGGGCATGAAGATGATGTATGAAATCGAATGTAGATATGAATATCGAACAGAATTCCATGTTAGCAGCAGATTCACTAAAATTTCTTGACAAGCAATAGATGATGCATGAAATCGAATGTAGATTTGAATGTCGAACTGAATTTCTTGCTAGCAGCAGATTCGTAAAAATTTCTGTACAGCCTAAAGTCTGTGTTTGCAATCGAATGTAGATTTGAATATCGACCTGAATTTTATGCTAGCAGCAATTCGTAAAAACTTCTGTACGGGCATGTAGATGGTTTATTAAATCGAATGTAGATTTGAAAATCGAACAGAATTTCATGCTAGCAGCAGATTCGGTAAAATTTCTATTTGGGCATGTTGATGGATTTTTTATTCGAATTTAGATTTTTTAATTTCAAACTGATTTTCATGCTAGCAGCAGATTCTCAAAAATTTCTGTATGGTTATATAGATAGAGTGTGAAATTCAAGGTAGATTTTAACATCGAACTAAATTTCATGCTAGCAGCAGATTTGCTAAAGGTTCTGTACTTGCATAAAGACTGTGTATAAAAGTGAATGTAGATTTGAATATCGAACTGAATTTCATGCTAGCAGCAGATTCGCTAAAATCTTTTTACTAGCAACAGATGATGCATGAAAACGAATGTAGATATGAATATCGATCTGAAATGCATGCAAGCAGCAGATTCGCTAAAATTTCTGTGCTGGCATAAAGACTGTGTATGAAATCGAATGTAGCTTTAAATGTCGAACTGATATTCATGCTAGCAGCAGAATCGCTAAAAGTTCTGTAGGGGCATATAGACGATGTATGAAATCGAATGTAGATATAAATATTGAGCTGAATTTCATGCTAGCAAGAGAATTTGCCAAATTTCTATAGGGGCATAAAGATGATGTATGAAATCGAGTGTAGATATGAATATTGAACTGAATTTCATGCTAGCAGCAGATTCGCTAAAATTTCTGTACGGGCATGAAGTTGATGCATAAAATCGAATGTAGATTTGAACTTCGGACTGAATTTCATGCAGGCAGCAGATATGTAAAAACTTCTCTATGGGCAAGTAGATGATTTATTTAATCGAATGTAGATTTGAAAATCGCACTGAATTTCATGGTAGCAGCAGATTAGCAAAATTTCGGTATGGGCATGAAGATGATGTATGAAATCGAATGTAGATAAGAATATCGAACAGAATTTCATGTTAGCAGCAGATTCACTAAAATTTCTTGACTAGCAATAGATGATGCATGAAATCGAATGTAGATTTGAATGTCGAACTGAATTTCTTGCTAGCAGCAGATTCGCAAAAATTTCAGTACGGCCTTAAAACTGTGTTTGCAATCGAATGTAGATTTGAATATCGACCTGAATTTTATGCTAGCAGGAATTCGTAAAAACTTCTGTACGGGCATGTAGATGGTTAATTAAATCGAATGTAGATTTGAAAATCGAACAGAATTTCATGCTAGCAGCAGATTCGCTAAAATTTCTGTACGGACATGAAGATGATGCATAAAATCGAATGTAGATTTGAACTTCGGACTGAATTTCATGCAGGCAGCAGATATGTAAAAACTTCTCTACGGGCATGTAGATGAATTATTTAATCGAATGTAGATTTGAAAATCGAACTGAATTTCATGGTAGCAGCAGATTAGCAAAATTTCGGTAGGGGCATGAAGATGATGTATGAAATCGAATGTAGATATGAATATCGAACAGAATTCCATGTTAGCAGCAGATTCACTAAAATTTCTTGACAAGCAATAGATGATGCATGAAATCGAATGTAGATTTGAATGTCGAACTGAATTTCTTGCTAGCAGCAGATTCGTAAAAATTTCTGTACAGCCTAAAGTCTGTGTTTGCAATCGAATGTAGATTTGAATATCGACCTGAATTTTATGCTAGCAGCAATTCGTAAAAACTTCTGTACGGGCATGTAGATGGTTTATTAAATCGAATGTAGATTTGAAAATCGAACAGAATTTCATGCTAGCAGCAGATTCGGTAAAATTTCTATTTGGGCATGTTGATGGATTTTTTATTCGAATTTAGATTTTTTAATTTCAAACTGATTTTCATGCTAGCAGCAGATTCTCAAAAATTTCTGTATGGTTATATAGAAAGAGTGTGAAATTCAATGTAGATTTTAACATCGAACTAAATTTCATGCTAGCAGCAGATTTGCTAAAGGTTCTGTACTTGCATAAAGACTGTGTATAAAAGTGAATGTAGATTTGAATATCAAACTGAATTTCATGCTAGCAGCAGATTCGCTAAAATCTTTTTACTAGCAATAGATAATGCATGAAAACGAATGTAGATATGAATATCGATCTGAAATGCATGCAAGCAGCAGATTCGCTAAAATTTCTGTGCTGGCATAAAGACTGTGTATGAAATCGAATGTAGCTTTAAATGTCGAACTGATATTCATGCTAGCAGCAGAATCGCTAAAAGTTCTGTAGGGGCATATAGACGATGTATGAAATCGAATGTAGATATAAATATTGAGCTGAATTTCATGCTAGCAAGAGAATTTGCCAAATTTCTATAGGGGCATAAAGATGATGTATGAAATCGAGTGTAGATATGAATATTGAACTGAATTTCATGCTAGCAGCAGATTCGCTAAAATTTCTGTACGGGCATGAAGTTGATGCATAAAATCGAATGTAGATTTGAACTTCGGACTGAATTTCATGCAGGCAGCAGATATGTAAAACTTCTCTATGGGCAAGTAGATGATTTATTTAATCGAATGTAGATTTGAAAATCGCACTGAATTTCATGGTAGCAGCAGATTAGCAAAATTTCGGTATGGGCATGAAGATGATGTATGAAATCGAATGTAGATAAGAATATCGAACAGAATTTCATGTTAGCAGCAGATTCACTAAAATTTCTTGACTAGCAATAGATGATGCATGAAATCGAATGTAGATTTGAATGTCGAACTGAATTTCTTGCTAGCAGCAGATTCGCAAAAATTTCTGTACGGCCTTAAAACTGTGTTTGCAATCGAATGTAGATTTGAATATCGACCTGAATTTTATGCTAGCAGGAATTCATAAAAACTTCTGTACGGGCATGTAGATGGTTAATTAAATCGAATGTAGTTTTGAAAATCGAACAGAATTTCATGCTAGCAGCAGATTCGGTAAAATTTCTATTTGGGCATGTTGATGGATTTTTTATTCGAATTTAGATCTTTTAATTTCAAACTGATTTTCATGCTAGCAGCAGAATCTCAAAAATTTCTGTATGGTTATATAGATAGAGTTTGAAATCCAAGGTAGACTTTAATATCGAACTAAATTTCATGGTAGCAGCAGGTTTGCTAAAGGTTCTGTTCTTGCACAAAGACTGTGTATAAAACTGAATGTAGATTTGAATATCGAACTAAATTTCATGCTAGCAGCAGGTTTGCTAAAATTGTTTTACTAGCAATAGATGACGCATGAAATCGAATGAAGATATGAATGTCGAACTGAATTTCATGCTAGCAGCAGATTCGCTAAAATTTCTGTACGGGCATAAAGGCTGTGTATGAAATCGAATGTAGCTTTGAATGTCGAACTGAATTTCATGCTAGCAGCAGAATCGCTAAAAGTTCTGTAGGGGCATATAGACGATGTATGAAATCGAATGTAGATATAAATATTGAGCTGAATTTCATGCTAGCAAGAAAATTTGCCAAATTTCTATAGGGGCATAAAGATGATGTATGAAATCGAGTGTAGATATGAATATTGAACTTAATTTCATGCTAGCAGCAGATTCGCTAAAATTTCTGTACGGGCATGAAGATGATGCATAAAATCGAATGTAGATTTGAACTTCGGACTGAATTTCATGCAGGCAGCAGATATGTAAAAACTTCTCTATGGGCAAGCAGACGATTTCTTTAATCGAATGTAGATTTGAAAATCGAACTGAATTTCATGCTAGCAGCAGATTCGGTAAAATTTCTATTTGGGGCATGTTGATGGATTTCTGATTCGAATTTAGATTTTTTAATTTCAAACTGATTTTCATGCTAGCAGCAGAATCTCAAAAATTTCTGTATGGTTATATAGATAGAGTGTGAAATTCAAGATAGACTTTAATATCGAACTAAATTTCATGCTAGCAGCAGATTTGCTAAAGGTTCTGTTCTTGCATAAAGACTGTGTATAAAACTGAATGTAGATTTGAATATCGAACTAAATTTCATGCTGCAGCAGGTTTGCTAAAATTGTTTTACTAGCAATAGATGATGCATGAAATCGAATGAAGATATGAATGTCGAACTGAATTTCATGCTAACAGCAGATTCACTAAAATTTCTGTATGGGCATAAAAGCTGTGTATGAAATCGAATGTAGCTTTGAATGTCGAACTGAATTTCATGCTAGCAGCAGAATCGCTAAAAGTTCTGCAGGGGCATAAAGACGATGTATGAAATTGAATGTAGATATGAATATCGAAAAGAATTTCATGCTAGCAGCAAATTTGCAAAATTTCTATAGGGGCATAAAGATGATTTATGAAATCGAGTGTAGATATGAATATTGCTAGGAGCAGATTCGCTAAAATTTCTGTACAGGCGTGAAGTTGATGCATAAAATCGAATGTAGATTTGAATTTCCAACTGAATTTCATGCTAGCAGCAGATATGTAAAAACTTCTGTACGGGCATGTAGATGATTTATTTAATCGAATATAGATTTGAAAATCGAACTGAATTTCATGCCGGCAGCAGTTTAGCAAAATTTCTGTAGGGGCATGAAGATGATGTATGAAATCGATCCAGATCCAGTCAGTTGTTAGACAAGATTGATTTTTATAGGTCCATAATTATATGATAACTTGCTTGGTATTATGCATCACAGAAATGCATCAAGCCTCCTTGTGCCAGAACTCAGCTGCATTATATTGATTCTATGTCGCGAGGAAGAAGCATGATATCATATCCTTCAGTGTTTTATCCATTTATACAGTACATACTTTTACTTTTGGTTGAATGGAGTTTGATAAAAAGATTTAATCAATTAAAATACTTCATATACATGTATGGTCCGAAAAAAGTAATTTTTCGGGCTAATTGTTTTGTACTTGCAGGAAGATCTTCAAATATTGGTCCGGAACCAATACCGTTACTATAATTGGCCTGCAACACGCGAAAAGAGGCACTCGGACATTTGCATAGTGTTGTTTCGGATCAGCCTGCGCACTCCGCTTTTATGTGATTTTCTGTTTTGCGTAAGTCTACTGTTGGACAAAATCTAGTTTAGTCGTAAAGTGCCGTCTCGGATTAGCCTGCGGGGACTGGTGATCCGAGACGACACTTTACGCAAATGTCCGAATGCCCCTTTTCGCGTGTTGCAGCCATATTGTTCTCTAAATAACAGAGATGTTGCTTAACCCTTATCCTGTTAAATAAGTGAAATGAAAACTACCAATTTACACGTGTGTTTGTGTGTTAGTGTGACAAACTTTGCATTTGTACTTAACTGACTAGCTGTCTGTAATGCCTTTCTTACATTTTTTTGCAATAATAAGTCTGCCACGACATTCCACACCCATTTATGTTTTCATTGCAAGTTTTAAATAAATCTTTGATTACCTTGTGGTTATTTATAAATGACCCTTGACTCTTTCAATCGTTCTGTACACGTTTCACTGGAGCACGTAATTATTATCCATTTCTGCCACATGCCTTCAATATATTTTATGAAAAAGTCAAATTCATCCCCAAATAGATCGATTCTGGTCGACATGCTTACATTCGTAGTCGACAACCATTTCATTTTAGCCTCCGAAAACTGTGTTGGAATACACGCAGAAGTGCATTACATACTGGTGTACTGGTGTATTCTCGTAGTAGTTTTCCGAATGTTTCGTTTTCAGGGTATTTCAAATGCAATACTGTGAGGCAGTTGTTGATAGTACAAGTATTGGACATATTACAGTCCTTCATTACACCTCCCCATTTCATAACGGCTGGAAAATTCAATTCTGTGTTCACTGATGGTATACCCTTTAGTCTGGCTGGTCCTTTGTGGTACTTTTTTGCCTTTTAGGTTTCCAACAAACCTCTTCTTTAGTTTCTATTTTCAAGGATTCATCTTTCTCGACTTTGCTCCTTCTTTTAGTACCTTTTCTTGCTAAGGGATAATCATGCTCTAGTAGCCTGCAAGTTGCTGCTTTTCTCAGAGCAATAACAAATTTTGATGGTCTTTCATGTAAACTTAGTCCTATGTCATTTTTTATTATTCTAAACCAGTCTTCAACCGGTGAGTTGGTGTCCTGGGTAAATATCTCATTTCTTTCATTGATTTAAACATCAATCCGGTCCACAAGGGCAATAGGTACATAAACTTGTTCAAACAAGTGATAACTTCAGGACAATGATAGTCATTCGCTTGCTGTTTATCCGAGCTATTGGTGTTTACATGGCTTGTGCATTCGGCCGAAATTCGTTAAAAAAATCTGTGTTAAAGGTGAGTAGACATTTATGGTTTTATTTTACTTTATCAGTTTTAAGATCTACAGAATATGTGTTGACTGGTGTATTGTTTTCGATTTCTGTTCTTCTTAAACGTTCCTGAAGTATTTCCAAAGCACAATTTACTTCATCGTTCGTTCTCCTACTCATAAATATGATGCAGAGATCTCTGAATACATCTTCTGCCTCACTCGACGTCATGGTGTTTTGAAGAGCAGCAAATGCACTGTAGGTCGAACTTCTTAGTGATTTTATACTTTTGGAAATTTTTGATAAACTTTGTGAGCATATGAGCTACACAGATTTGATGAACATTGAAATGATCAGTTTTACTGCACTCGGTTAGAATCTCATAACACTTTGTCAAATACGTCTTGACAGAAAGGCCGTTGAACTCTTTTAGGGAAGCCTGAATAATAGCATAGCTAAAATCAGTTTCTACCTTAGAAACCTGAACCGAGCTACCAATCTTACTCAAAGCCCAAATAATTTTAGAAAGAAACAGCTGAATCCGTGGTCTTGTGTGTTCTGTCGTGATCATGTCCTCTCCTGATACTGGTGGCAAATTCTGGTCTGGCTTTATCACCACAGAATATAGATAGGGTCTCTTCTGGCCTAGAATATTTGAAATGACGGAAGCTGTTGCGTTTGCATACAACTGTCGATTTCCTGATAACGATAGAAATTTGACTTTTTTGATCTGCTTATCAGAAAACATTATGATCGTGAATGGATTCAGTCCTAAATTGCGTATGTAACGATTATTATCTGACTCATAGCTTTCCTTCAGCAATAATTATTGCAGTTCTGCCATCACATTACTGTGTATTTGCTCTTTTTTCATTTGCTCGGAAATTATCTTTCTCAGTGTCGAGGGGGTTGGTACTTTGGTATAATTTCCTAAATTCAGCTTGCCTTGATTTGCTTCTGAGAGTTTATTGTAATACGTAAAGGGTCCTGATGTAGACGATATTTCAGATGCAATATCTTGCCTTCTTCTGTCGGTAATGTGCCTTCTGTTTAATTCGTCTGCAGAATGCTTTATTGTGCCAGTTACTGTTATGTTGACCGATATTTCCTGTTGATCGGCGTTTGGCTCTGTTGTGATTGTATGTATATATGTGCAACGGCACTCCTCTCCCTTACCGACTGCCTTAGCAAATAAGAAAGGTGCCTTAACTTTTCCACTTTCTGCTGCTTTATGTGATGATATTTGTAAACTAAGACACACCCTGGTGAGACAGCAAAATAATGTCCAGTTTTGACGTAACCTTCGAACTTTGGATTTTTTGGAACCGTATATCTCGTTTCTGGTTTGATTTCTTCCCATTCCTTTTTAGTGATGACAAATGAAAAATTGCTAGGAATTTCAATGATTTGCTTTGGATTCTGCCTCGTTTCTTTTCCAAGATCCATTTTCTTATTGTCATTTAGACTATTGCATGTCGCAATGAGCGTTTCGGTTCTCAATTCATCCTGATTTTTCCTTACTGTACTGGTCGATTAAACACTAGATTCCCTATCCTCGTTTGAACCATAACGCTCGAAAGAATGTCTTTCGCCATTTTGGACAATCTCTTGTTCCATATTTTGGTCTGTTTCACAAAAGTAAATTAAGTCCTGCCCTAGGTCAGGTTGATCTCTCATATTACGTACCCCTCTAAGTTCAAGCTCACAAGGTAAAGTAGACAGTTGTCCTTGATTAATCCTAGTGTTAGAATTCTGCGCGACTTCAGATGTACTTTCATAGTTGAAATTGACTGTTTGAACTATAGTCTTTTCCTCTTTTGACGCTTTTCGTTTCATTAGAACCATTTTTCGTAGCGTTTCAAGCTCTGTCTTGTGATGTTTCAGATTTTTCCCTTTGATCCTCAAAACCGTTTTCTACAACAAAATGGGAACAATACTGTGTCTTTCTATCACTGAAAATATTTTCTTGAAAAATCATGTACTGAAAATTAATGAAAACATGAAATAGAATATTAAATAGACAACGATGGTCCTAAAACATCAGCTTGGTTAGCCCTTTAATTGTCTGTTACATGCATTGAAAACTTCCAAATATGGAGTTCCAAAAAATTTTTAGTTGTTTTGCAATCGGTAATTCGTAAATTTTCCGACACGCGTATATATCTGCGTGTACAGTATATAAACGCTCACTGCTATCACAATTATTGTTAGTTTTAGAATTTGTGTGGATAATAATTGTCATACTTTTTAATAAAAAGAAAAAAATACTGTGTAACATAGTCAAGGCTGATTGAACTAAAGTAAGATCATTCAGCTACGTCGAAAAAAAAAAAAAAAAACTTATTACTTAAAACCCAGAGACTAAATAAGGGTAAGTAAATGTTCTTTTTCACAACCATTGGACGTCATGCAAAAAATTACAGCATATTTTTGTTATTCTTCATATGCTGAGTGTGTCATGTGAACATACATTACCTTTACTCTTGTAGACTAATTAAGTACAAGTAGTAGTAGTAGTAGTCGAATTCTGTAGTCATCCATCGGTAATACATTCACCCGTTTCCATTTCTAAAAAACTTTATACTATTTGCATAAGGTTGCCTGCTTAAAAATAGCTGCAAAGACAAAGGCTTAAAGCAGATAAGTATTTCTTAACTAACTTTCACTTTACATGAGAAGTATATACATGAAATTGGATTTGATTTGGCCGTGCGGTTTCTTATGAAAAATCCAAACTGGGTCTTAATTTCTACTCATGTGAGCTAAAAAACTCTATCTGTCATAAATCTATACTTATATTCGACTCAGGTTTGCTTTTAGAGGTTAGAATCTTTCTGACAGTAATAACAGATAAGAACTTACCATCACGATGACACTTTTCTATACAAATTGACTCGTCTTCTAGAATTTAGAAGCCATGAATTACAGGGCACTGTTTTCACAACTTGCTGCTTGTTTTTGCCGATCTGCTACTGACATGAGATTTAAATCGACGATGAAATCTTCATTCGACTTCATAAACAATTTACATGCTCAAATCGAAAGTTTCACGAATCAGTTGCCGACATGAAACGAGTAGAATATAGAATAATCTATATTCGATTGCATACACCATCTGTATGCCCGCGTTGAAATTTTTGTGTATCATATTGCAGCATGAAATTCATTTTGAAATTCAAATCGTTATTCGATTTTATACGTCATTTACATGTATATATGCAAAGACAATGTTGTTCTGCTCGCATGAAACTCGTGTCAATATTAGATTTTACACACTTTATACATGTACATTCATTTATTGATCTCCATTATTATCATTTTTATTGTTTTTCCGCCAAATTGGTGAACATTTATTTTAACAACAAAAATAGAATATATATAACAGAAGAGAAGGAAAAAGAAATCAAGAATAAGAAGTATACAGCAAAAATGGTAAGAAAGAGAGCCATTGTACAACTAAATTACAACCTGAAAAAGGCACTTGCAAAAAATATGAAAATCAAGTTTTGGAACTTTGCAACGAAAACGAAATGCAAGGTCAAAAATGGACCAAACAAAAATAAGGAACAAAAGAATAAGGAAATGAGTGGACAAAAGAAACAGACGTCTAGAATATATTCATTAAGTGAGCAAGTGAATATATATCTATAAAATAAATAATCACTCAATCACTCGATCAATCATTACCAAAAGAAGTGCTCTAGTTAGCGTCCCCTTAAAAGATAATATATATACTGCGAAATTCCATATAAGACAGGCTAATATGTTCATAAATTAATGTTGGTTTTTGCCGATGTGCTGCTGACATTAGATTCAAATCGATAGTGAAATCTTTATTCGATTTCATAAACTGTTTACATGCTCAAATTGAAAGTTTCACTGATCAGTTGCCGACATAAAACTCGTATCAGTTATTAATTCTATATTTGATTTCATAGACCATTTATATATATGTCCGCAGAGAAATTATTCCGAACCATATATAAGTATGACATTCAAATCATTATTCGGTGTCATACACCATCTATATACACCTTGCCTATACCCATATGGAAATTTCGCGAATCCGTTGTTGGCATGAAATTAATATCGATATTCAATATTCAAATAGATGTGGAATTTCTTATAAGAATTATATGTACAGATATTTTTTCTGTAATGAATGTACTGCCGTCATGAAATCATACCAATATTTAAATACCAATGTTGGTATTTTTGCGAATCGGCTGCAAGCATGAAATTCAGCTCGATATTCCAAATGATGTTTAATTCCAAGTACCATTGATATATCCATATGGAAATTTTTGCAAATCTGCTGCAAGCATGAAATTCAGTTCGATATCTAAACCTACTCTTCATTTAAAACGCCATTTTCATGCCCAAATCAACATTCGATTTAATTCATCATCTACATGCCCATATTGATTTTTATTTTTGCGATTCTGCTGCAAACAGGAAATTCAGTATTCAAACCTAAATTTGATTGTATAAACCATCAATATGTCCATATAGATTTTTTTTCCGAATCTGCTGCTAGCATAAACTTCACTTCGACATTCAAATCTACATTCGATTTCACACATCGTCTAAATGCCTGAAAAACGACCAAAGAGCGAATCTGCTGCTAAAACGAAATTTATGCTAGAGTGAAATGACATGCTCATGTAGATATTTTAGTGAATTTGCTGCTTGCATGAAAAACATTTCAAAATTCAAATCTGCATTCGATTTGATACACCATATTATATACCAATATAAAAGTTTTAATAAATGTGCTGCTTGCATGAAATTCATTTCGATATTCAAATTTGAATTCGATTTCATACACAATGTACATACCCATGGAGAAATTTCGATGAATCTGCTGCTAGCATGAAATTCAGTCTGAATTTTGTTTATACATTCCATTTCATATACCATCTTCTTGTCAATTGAAAAACCTTGGTAAACTGCTGAAAGCATGACATTCAGTTTGATTTGGTGTCAAACACAATCGATTTGTCTTTACAGATTTTTTTCTGATCTGCTGATAATTCAGCTTGATGTGAAATCCACATTCTTTATCAAATAACATATGTACATGCCCGTAGAGAACTTTTTGCAAATCTGCTGCTAGCATGAAATTCATTTTGATAGTAAAAATGATTTTGATCCCATGCATTATTGATATTTCTGTATAGATTTTTTTTGAGAAACTGCTACTAGCATGAAATTTGGTTCAATATGCAAATCTACATTCCATTTCAAACACAATCTTCATGCCCATATTTATCGAGGATTGACGTCTTTTCGATACCATAACCGCTAAACGCAGACAGGAAAGTACTGTTACTCTTGATAAACTTCAAATTATTCATTAATTTTCCTTTCATTCTGCTCTAAATCTATCGTCTAATCAACAAAAATTTCTTTCATACGGATGAAAACATTCATAAACAACATGGAAAAGAACTATATGTACAGCGACAAGAATTTCCCGACCTTGACCTGTTTTCGAGACTTTTTCGTATCTTCTTGTTGGAGAGTTCTTATACAGTCTTGACCAAAAGTATTGGCACCAAATGAGTTGTGAAGGTGTAAACAAAGGACAGGACATATGTTCACAGTAAGTGATTAAGTTTAACACTCAGAATTTTAGACTTGCCCATATTAACAGTATATTTTTAAAACCACATCATTTATGTAAACCAAATTGAAAACTATGTCCAATAAAAGATAGAAAACATTAATGGAAAAGGGTCATGTTTTTCAATGTTTACTCTTCTGTGCACATGCTTTTTTCACTGTCAACGTGACATGGGCACACAAACTCAGAATGGCGTCGTACAACGGTTTGATTGCAACAAAACTTCAAGTGAGTCCAATGATTGCAGCCGGGATAGTCACACTTAGCCCATTTGGTTATAACAAGTGACACACAGTTTTTTAATTCCTCTGGTTCCCAACGTTTACAAAAGCAGCATTTTTCCTCTTCGTTTATTTCCTCATCGGATGAATCTGATGATTGGACAGACGCTACAGTGACACCAGAGATCCCAGGCTGTTCACTATCCATGTGCTGTTTCTTTGAGCTTACTTTTGATGTATTTGTTGAACCATTTCTCTTTTTGGCAGATTTTCCCTTTGTTTCAGAAGCTTTCTTCATGGATTGACCAACGTGTTCTCGAATTTCTTTTTCTTTTTCAGACGAAGTAATTAAAGTTCCGGATACAATTTTGCTTATGTTGTTTTTCTGTGTTTTCTGTTCAAATGTCTGTTTATCTCTGATAACCTTTTCAACTGTTATGAAGTAATTTTCTTTATCAACACCTGATGCTCTGTGCTGACATTCGTCTAATGCTTCACAAGATGTTTCATTTTCTGTTTCAGAGGGGGATTCTGGTGGAATATATGCCTTTGATGGTGCCAACTGAGAATCTAGGATCTGTTCTGGCTTGTACGGGTATATTCCAGTCCTTTTGAAGGAATACCTCAGGTTAGATGAAGACAATGCAGCTGTGTAAGCTGTGCAGGCCAGAGAACATACATTATACCTGGTTATCTTTGATGAAGGGTTTGCCCTCAAAAATTTGTGACACTCAGAATTGTATATCCTCTGCAAAAGCCCAAAACAACCAACATCAAGGGGCTGTAACACATGACTCGTGTGAGCTGGTAACACAAAAAGGCGAATGTTATGTTCTCTGGCCCAATCATGTACTGGTAATGTTACGTGGGATTTATGGCCATCAAAAATCAGTATCACAGGCTGCCTTTCATTTTCTCTTTGTATGTACTTAATAAAGTGCGAGTCAAGATACTCTAGGAATACTGATGAAATGGACCACCCGGAGTCTGAAACTGTCCCCTGAACACCAGGGCTTGCTCCATCTAGTAGTTCAGAGCGCATACGTTGGCCTTTAAAGACAAAGAAAGGGGGTATTTGTGTCCCAATGGCATTTCCACATCCTATAATTGTTGTGGTGCAAGATCTATCAGATGTAATAGCGGGTACTGATTTATTGCCCATACAATGTAAGGTGGATTGTGCTCTGTCTGAATTCCCTTTTCATCGACATTGTAGATACATTCTGGCTTTTGCATCAAATCATCAGTTTGAAGAGCAGTTTTTAGATTGGCAAAGTACTGAGTAATGTTTTTACTTGATGTGGCTTGTGCCCTGTATTTACTTAAAGCTCTAGGTTTCAATACTTTCATTTCAGGCCATCTGCATAGAAAGCCGCGGAACCAGCAGTCACTTAATTGGTGATCCATGTCACGTTTACACCAAGGGATACAGCATAGTTGGAAGCTTGGTCCACCACTTCAACACGAGAGTAACCGTAACCCAGTTCTGCCATGGCTTTTAAATGGTTGACAAACAGGGCCTCTTCCTCCTGACTAAATAATGCCTGGGGCCCTGACGACATCGTCTCTGGATCGACCCTTCCAGCCACTCTGTCCCGAAGTGTTGTCTGTGGTACACCATACTGTCGAGCTGCTCGCTTCACTGGCATATTCCTTTCACGTACAGCTTGGAAGGCATTAAACATGGCTGTTGGTGAATAGATTCTGTACCTTGACACAGATGGCAATAGATTTATCTGAAATTAAAGATTAATCTAATAATTAAAAAAGAATCTTAGAAGCTGCTTTTGTTATTTTTTTCTGAGTATATTGGGAGGGGAATCGGGCGGGATACATACACTCTCTCTCAATAAACTATAATAACTAAATATTGTCTCCCCTTTGAAATAGTGGTCTGTTAAAACAGGTACATTAAAAATGATAGAGTGATAAAAAATTGTGTATGAACTTTTCACACACCCTGTACTACTAAAGTCAATATTACGTTTGGGACATTATTTTTTGTCACAAACATGATTTCAGAATAGTAAATCTTTTATCTATATTGCGGAAGAGTGATGAACTTTTGAAACACCCTGTACATCCCGGAAGTTTATAGTCATGTGACAGTCATGTGACTTCGTGATAGCAGACGAACGGGAACACCTCTGTACGTATTCTGATTGTCAAATTTTGTTTCAGCATGAATATTATCGAAGTTGCTATGCAACCCCCAAAAAATAATAGCAAAAATCGTCATTTTATGAAATAGTTACTAAAATTAACATTTACTCACTTGTTTTTGTCGCATTTTATTGGTTTTTCTGGATCAGCGATAAAAGTTGCTTTCCGTTGCTTCGAGTAAACAAACTGTGACGTCATTGTACATCCGGGTGTCGCAATAAAGGGAAAGAACTGTAGGTCTCGAAAATAGGTCAGTATCGAAAACGCGTCAATCTACAATATATAAATATTTTTCTTTTTATAAATCTGCTGCTAGCATGAGAATGTGTTCGATATTTAAATCTACATTCGATTTCATACACCATTTCCAAACCCATATGAAACTTTTGACAAATCTGCTGCTACAATGAATTTCATTCCAAAATTCAAATTTGCATTTGATTTCATACACCCTGTATATAACCATATGGAATTTTTGACGAATCTGCTGCTAGCATAGCACCCAGTTCGATATTCCAAACTGCATTCGGTTTCATACACCATTTGCATCCCTGCATAAATGTTTCGACGAATTTTACGGTGAAGAGTGTGGGACTCGTGAACTGGAAGCTCGAGCCTTGCTGGATCCACTTTGCTTTTCGTACAAGTATCCTTGGACAAGACATTTTAGAGGCTTAGCATAGTACTGGTGAAACCCAGGACATACATGCTTATGTTAGCTGTCGCCCTGAGATGACTGAAATATTGTTGAGAGCGGCGAAAAACAACATAAAAATCAATCAATCAAATCTACATTCGATTTCAAACACCATCTACATGCCAATTTAAATCTTTTATGCGAATTTGTTACACTAATGATATTCATTTCGATATTCAAATCTGCATTCATTATCATATCATAAACCATCTACATGTACATGGCAGTAAAGAATTTTTTTTGTAAATCTGCTGCTAGCATAAAAGTCGATTCGACATACAAATCTACATTCGATTTCATACACCATCTACATGTCCGTACAGAAATTTTGGCGAATCTTCTACAAGCATGAAAATCAGTTCGATGTTCCAATCTAGTTTCGATTTCATACTTCATCTACATTTCCATGTAGAAATTTTGGCGAATCTGTTGCCAGCATGAAATTCAGTTCGATACTCTAAATTTGATTCGATTTCATGACGCTTCTTCATTTTTGAATAGAAATTTCAACAAATCTCCTGCGAGCATGAAATTCGGTTTGATATAGAAATCTCCATCCGATTTTAAAGACCATCTACATGCCCATGTAATTTTTTTTTTGCGAATCTGTTGCCAGCATGAAATTCAGTACGACAATCAAATCTACATTCGATTTTATACACCATCTTCATCCCTGTAGATAAAATTTGACAAATCCGCTGCTTGCATGAAATTCTATTCGACAGTCATGCATCATGCATTTCATGCATCATCTACAGGCCCTTATAGAATTTTTTGCGAATCTGCTGCTCGCATAAAATTAAGTTTGATATTCAAATCTATATTCGATTTGATACACCATCTTCAAGCCTGTACAGAATCTTTACAAATCTGTTTCTAGCATGAAATTCAGTTCAAAATTCAGATCTACATTCGATTTCATACACCATCTACAGGCCCGTTCAGAAATTTTGCAAATCAACTGCGAGCATGGAATTTAGTTTGATATTCAAATCTACATTCGATTTGTTACACCATCTTCATGCCCGTTCAGAAATTTTGGCGAATTTGCTGCTAGCATGAAATTCAGTTCAATATTCAAATCTACATTCCATTTCATACACCATCTAGAGGCCCCTTAAGAAATTTTGCGAATCTGCTGCTAGCATGAAATTCAGTTCTATTTTCAAATCTACATTCGATTTCATACACCTTCTTCATGCCCGTACAGAATCCTTACGAATCTGCTAGCATGGAATTCAGTTCGATATTCATATCTACATTCGATTTCATACATCATCTTCATGCCCTTACAGAAATTTTGCGAATCTGCTGCTAGCATGAAATTCAGTTCGATATTTAAATTTACATTCGATTTCATACACAGTCTTTTTGTCTGTACATAAATTTTAGCGAATCTGCTGCTAGCGTGAAATTCAGTTCGAAATTCATATCTACCTTCGATTTCATGCATCATCTATGGCTAGTAAAGAAATTTTAGTGATTCTGCTGCTAGCATGAAATTCAGTTCGATTTTTAAATCTACATTCGATTAAATAAACCATCTACATGCAAGTACAGAAGTTTTGGCAAATCTGCTTCTAGCAAGAAATTCAGTTAAAAATTCAAATCTACATTCGATTTCATGCATCATCTTCACGCCCGTATAGAAATTTTAGCGAATCTGCTGCTAGCATGAAATTCAGTTCGATTTTCATATCTTCATTTGTTTTCATACATCATCTTCGTGTCCTTACAGAAATTTTTCGAATCTGCTGCTAGCATGAAATTCAGTTCGATATTCATATCTACATTCGATTACATACAAAGTCTTTATGCTCGTACAGAAATTTCAGCGAATCTGCTGCTAGCAGAAAATTAGTTTGACATTCAAAACTGTATAAGATTTCATGCATCATCTTCACGCTTCTATAGAAATTTTAGGGAATTGGCTGCTAGCTTGAAATTCAGATCGATTTTCTTATCTACATTTGATTTCATACATAATCGTTATGCCCCTACAGACATTTTGCGAATCTGCTGCTAGCATGAAATTTATTGCGATATTCAAATCTACATTCGATTACATACACAGTCTTTATGCCCGTACAGAAATTTTAGCGAATCTGCTGCTAGGATGGAATTCAGTTCATATCTACATTCCATTTCATGCATCTTGTATCGCTAGTAAAGACAGTTTAGCGATTCTGCTGCTAGCATGAAATTCAGTTTGATTTTCAAATCTACAATCGATTTCATACAAAGTCTTTTTGCCCGTCCAGAAATTTTAGCGAATTTGCTGCTAGCAAGATAATTAGTTTCACTTTCAAATCTATGTTCGATTTCATGCATCATCTTCACGCACGTACAGAAATTTTAGCAAATCTGCTGCTAGCATGATATTCAGCTCTGTGTTCATAACCACATTCGATTTGATACACACTCTTCATGACATTACAGAAATTGTGCAAATCTGCTGTTAGCATGAAATTCAGTTCGATATTCATATCTGTATTCTATTTCATACATACTCTTCATGCCTCGACAGACATTTTGCGAATCTGCTGCTAGCATGAAATTCAGTTCGATATTCAAATCTATATCGATTTCTTGCAACATCTATATGCCATTTAAGACATTAAGGCGAATATGCTGCTTTCAAAAAATTCAGTTTGATATACAAATCTACAATTAATTTAATACACAATCTACATGCTTTTGAAGATATTTTGTCGAATCTGCTGCATGCATGATATTCATTTCGATACTGGAATCTACTTTCGATTTGAAACACAATCTACATGCCCGTACAGAAATATTACGAATCGGCTGCTATCATGAAATTCAGTTCGAAATAAAAATCTATATTCGATCTAAACACCATCTACAAGCACGTACAGAAGATTGTACAAATCTGCTGCTAGTATGAACTCAGTTGCACATTCAAGTTTACATTCGATTTCAAACACAATCTTCATGCCCGTATAGAAATTTTGCGAACCTGTTGTTAGCTTGAATTGCAGTTTGATATTCATATATACAATCGATTGCATACACCATCTTCAAGCCCAAACATAATTTTAAGCGAATCTGCTGCTAAGATGAAATTCAGTTCGACATTCAACTTTACGTTCGATTTCAAACACCATCTTGATGCCCGTATAGAAATTTTGCGGATATGTTACTAGCATAAAATTCAGTTCGATTTTTAAATCTACATTCGATTTCATATATCATCTACAGGGCCGTACAGAAAGTTTTGCGAATCTCCTGCTGAAATGAAATTCAGATCGACATGCAAATCTACAATCGATTTTAAACACCATCATGATGCCCGTATAGAAATTTTGCAAATATGCTGCTAGCCATGATGAAATTCAGTTCGATATTCTAGTCTATATTCGATTTGATACATCATGTACATGCCCGTACAGAAAGTTTTGCTAATCTGTTGCTAGCATGAAATTCAGTTCGATATTTAAATCTACATTCGATTTCATACATAATCTACAGGCCTGTTGAGAAATTTTTGCGGTGTCCGTGGTTGTGAGGTAGAGCGTCTGCCTCGTAACCATAGGGTCCTGAGTTCGATACCCGGGAGCGGGTGTCAACTTTGGGATTTCCATTGGCCCACACATTCGGCGCAAGTACTGGTGTAGTTCCCAGGATGCAGAATCGAGAGAGAGATTAGTATAAGTTGTAAGAACTTGTTTCTCAATCAATGTAAAATAAATATGTTTAAACTAACTGAACTAAATTTTTGCGAATCTGCTGCTAACATAAAATTCAGTTCTGTGTCCAAATCTACATTCGATTTGATACACCATCTTCAAGCCTGTACAGAATCTTTACGAATCTGCTGCTAGCATGAAATTCATTTCGAAATTCAAATCGACATTCGTTTTTCATACACCATCTACAGGCCCGTTCAGAAATTTTGCAAATCTACTGGGAGCATGAAATTCATATTGACATTTAAATCTACATTCGATTTCTTTCACCATCTTCATGCCCGTTCAGAAATTTTTGCGAATCTGCTGCTAGCATGAAATTCAGTTCGGTATTAAAATCTACATTCGATTTCATACACCAATAACAGGCCCGTTAAGAATATGCTGCTAGCATGATATTCAGTTCGACATTCAAATCAACATTCGATTTCATACACCATCTTCATGCCCGTACAGAATTTTTACGAATCAGCTACTAGTATGAAATTCAGTCCGACATTCAAATCTATATTCGTTTCAATACACCATCTTTAGGCTCGTTCAGAAATTTTGACAAATCTGCTGCTAGCATGAAATTCAGTTCGATATTCAAATCTACATTCGATTGAATACACCATTTTCAGACCCGTACAGAAATTTTGCGAATCTGCAGCTAGCATGAATTTAAGATCGATATTCATATCTACATTCGATTTCATACATCATCTTCATGCCCCTATTGAAAATTTTCGAATCTGCTACTAGCATGAAATTCATTTTGATATTCAAATCTGCATTCGATTTCATACACAGTCTTTATGCCCGTACAGATATTTTAGCGAACCTACTGCTAGCATGAAATTCAGTTCGACATTCATATCTTCATTCGCTGTCATACATAGTCTTTATGCCTGTACAGATGTTTTGGCGAATCTGCTGCTAGCAAGAAATTCACTTTGATTTTCAAATATACATTTTATTAAATACAATGTCTTTATGCCCGTACAGGAATTTTAGCGAATTTGCTGCTACCAATAAGATTAGTTTGACACTCAAATCTTTATTTCATTTCACGCATCATCTTCACGTACATACAGAAATTTTAGCGAATCTGCTGCTAGCATGAAATTCAGTTCAATATACATATCTACATTCGATTTTATGCATCATCTTCATGACCCAACAGAAATTGTGCGAATCTGCTGCTAGCATGAAATTCAGTTCGATATCCATATTTAAATTCGATTACATACAAAGTCTTTATGCCCATACAGAAATTTTAGCCAATCTGCTGCTAGCAAGAATATTAGTTCGACATTCAAATCTACATTCGATTTCAGGCATCATCTTCACGCACGTACAGAAATTTTAGCGAATCTGCTGCTAGCATGATATTCAGCTCGATAACCATATCTACATTCGATTTCATACAGACTCTTCATGCCCCTACGGACATTTTGCGAATTTGCTGCTAACATGAAATTCAGTTCGATATTCAGATCTACATTCGATTTCATACACAGTCTTTATGCCTGTACAGAAATTTTGCGAATCTGCTGTTAGCATAATATTCAGTTCGATATTCATATCTACATTTGATTTCATACCCAGTCTTTATGCCTGTACAGAAGTTTTGAGAATCTGCTGCTTGCAAGAAAATTAGTTTAACATTCAAATCTATGTTCGATTTCATGCATCATCATCACGCACGTACAGAAATTTTAGCGAATGTGCAGCTAGCATGAAATTCAGTTCGATTTTCATATCTACGTTCGATTTTATACATCATCTTCATGCCCGTACAGAAATTTTGCGAATCTGCTGCTAGCATGAAATTCAGTTCGATATTCAAATCTACGTTCGATTTCATACACAGTCTTTATGCCCGTACAGAAATTTTAGCAAAACTGCTGCTAGCATGGAATTCAGTTCGATATTCATATCTACAATCGATTTCATGCATCATCAATTGCTAGTAAGGATATTTTAGCGATTCTGCTGCTAGCATGAAATTTAGTTCGATTTTCAAATCTACATTCGATTAAATACACCATCTACATGCCAGTACAGAAGTTTTGGCGAATTTACTGCTAGCATGAAATTCAGTTCTATATTCAGATCTACATTCGATTTCATAAACAATCTAATACCAGTACAGAAATTTTTCGAATCTGCTGCTAGCATGAAATTCAGTTCGATATTCAAATCTACATTTGATTGCATACACCATCTTCATGCCCGTCCAGAAATTTTGCGAATCTGCTGCTAGCATGAAATTCATTTCGATATTCAAATCTTCATTCGATTTCATACACCATCCATCTGGCCATACATAAAAACACGCGAATCTGCTGCTAGCATGAAATTTTTTTTATAATAAAATCAGGATTTATTAATTTTCGTAACTATCCCTTTAGTTTGAAAAAATAACGAATCTACTGCTGCATGAAATTCAAATCATCAGCATATTCATTTCGACATTGAATATCGAACTCCGATTGTCGAACTTACTTCCAACTTCACACATCCTTATTTTTATCGGAATAAAGTGTTACTTAATCCAAATTCAGACTGCATGTACTGTGCAGTCTGATCTTGATCTACATTGTCCGTAAAAGTGCCTTGTATCGCGCTTAGCAGCCTACAGGTTTCTGGGTCGGTTATGCAATAAATACCGACACTACCCGACTAAGTTTGTCTCTGAAATAGTCAACTACATGTACATAAATGCAACTGTACAAGTACATGTACATGGGTTAAATCTTGTTATCACCATAGAAACTATTCTTATTTTAGCGAATGGAAAATACAATTATTTCAGGAATGATATAATCTATAACAAGCAACCTGCAAATAATGGTCTTTCGACAAACTGGAAGTGATTATAAAAGTTTATTTTTGTAAAAACAAAAAATTAGTCTGAAACAGCAACGTTCTAAAATCCTGAGTTGACACAAACTGTCAGATTAAACTTAACAGAATAAACAGACTTAATTAAATTAACAGACATAAGTCCATCATTCTGCTGAGTGGAGTCTAAGATTTTTTTGTCAACTTAAGTCTGTTAATGTTATTGAAATGCATCTCAAATAATGAACTCAAGACAGAAAACGAATCTATTCGCGGATTTGACCAAAATGAAAGACTTAGTTTTTTCGTGAAACTGGGCCCAGAATATAACGTACCATTGGATTGATATGATTGGTTGTTATGTGGCTTTGGAGGTGTGGCAATGAGCCATCCAGGAAAATGGATGAAAGCAGCAAGAATTTGCTTGATGCTCATGTTGTCTTCCACTGGTACCAATTTAGGAGATTAAAAGTGACAGTGGCAGAATATTGGTTTCAAATTAATTAACATTGATCTACAAACAGCGGAGAAAACTCGACCAAAGAGAAACCACAATTCAAGGCGGTAACTGTTTGTTCACACACAAGAAAGAATGGACAGAGGTGAGACAATTGCTGTATATTTCTGTTATTTTATATATCTTATAGTACAGTTTGACCTTAGGACATACCATTCCAAGGGTAACTTCCAATGTGTTTTTTGCACTGAATCGAAGAAATGCATTTTTTTTCTTCGCATGCAATTGTTATATGTTATATGTTCAAACTATTTTACCATGTACAAAACAGCTTTTTCCTTGACTCGAAAGCGCTGCAACAAATAAGCCATGGAATACTTTGAAACTATTCTTTGTAAATGAGCCATGCTTTGTCAAAGAGGAGTTAAACTCTGTCGCTGCCAACCAAATGGACTCAACTTTTCTCGGGGTTTAAAGGTATGTACGTTGCGGATGACCGACTCTGGTCAAAGATCAACCTCAGGTAGCGAACGGTGTAGATAAAAGATCAGAATGCAGATCAGTTTTTCTTTAGTCTTATCTTAATATACGCAAAAGCTATCCAAAGTGAAAATAGCAGTGAAAGAGTTAGGCATCTCCATGACCCCATAATACCAAGCAATTCGTCGCATAATTATGGATCTATGAAATCCATTTTGTTTAACAACTGACTCAATCCTGGGGTAGAATGGTCCTTAGACATACAGAAAATTTACCAAAAACAAAAGGTTTTGACACAGGTCAGCCTGCGCGGATTGCGATACTTTTTGCAGATGTATTAAGCCCCCTTTTCACAAAACATGGCTCAAATATTTTTGTTGTCGTCAGGGACTGGATGAAACGCTTTGACAAACTGATTTTCATAGTATTTTCTTTTGTTTTCATTTCGGAATGATCGATTATATTTGTGTGTTCGAGTGTACTGAAAAGCATAACATACCGGTATATACTCATTCTTATTTTCAAATTGGGCCTTCTAAGTGGCTGAGAAAAATTATCTAGCCAATAAGAGGAGTAGTATATGACATATGAATGGGTTTTGGAATGGTACGTGATAAGACTAGAAAATAGCACTTGCTATGCATTGTTGTGAGTAGGAAAACTATTATAAATAATCTGTCACGAGGTGTCGCTGTAGAAAACCCATAATTTCGGATAAATCATTTTTCATTTTTATATTTGTACGTTATTTTTCGGCGTAGCTGAATGCGCTGGCTTTGACCTACTTCTTGGTACTAGTAGAGAATTAGTAGATGGTAACTTGCGACTGGTAAAAAATATGGGCATGTAAATTCGGTGCTCTCCTGCAGGCATATTTGCTCGCACATCTATGAAAGCACTGCTACCTCTAATCGATACCCCTGGGCCTTGATTCATATGATAGCAAAGTTATGTAATAAAGAATGGTCTTTTTTTGCTCTTTTTGGAAATTTAATATTTCATAAGCGTTTCCCAATAGCCCAATACTACTTTTCAATAAAATGAAAAACGATGAGGAAAAAGAAACAATTTCTCAAGAGATTAAATTTCATTATTTACTTCATATTGAACCACGAAAGAGTTTCAATATTCATACTACAGTATCTCTTACGACGTCTATCTGTTTTTAAAGATATTTCTTGTTTGTTCTTTAGGTCGCAGACTATCACGATACGAAATAGAGCTGGAAGAACTGAGAGCGCTCAACGACCAACTGAACGTAGAAATTCACATAAAACCCATGATGGTATCCGAGGCCGTGGCGGAGTTAAAGAAATACTTGGAACTAAATCAGGACGAAGACAGACTAGTATCTGGATTTCCTAACAAGAAAGAAAACCCCTTCGAAGAAAAAGCCGGTTGTGTTATTTTGTGAAGAAGTTGTGGTTGAAAATAAAAGACTTGGATCAAACTATTCTATACTGTCTACGAATACATATTGCTCTTTACCAAACGAGAAAAAAATGGAATTGTCTAAATCCAAAGCATATGCATATGACAAATTTTATGTGGCTTAAATGGAGCAAATCCTTTCGAAGAAAAAGCTGGCTGAGTAATATTGTGAAGAGGTTGCGGATGAAAATAAAAGAGTTGGATCAACCTATTTTATACTTTCTACGAATACATACAGGTTTTAAAATAATAGACTTGTCCAAATTTAAAGCATATGCATATAACAAATCTTATGTGGCTTAAATGGAGAAAATTCCTTCGAAGAAAAAGCTAGTTGTGTTATTTTGTTAGGAGTTGCGGTTGAAAATACAATGTAAAAGAGTTGGATCAAACTATTCTATACTTTCCTCAAATACAAGTAGCTCTTTACCACGCGAAAAAAAAAAAGACTTGTTCAAATCTAAAGCATATGCTGATGACAAAATTTACGTGGCTCACACGGAGAAATTGTCCAAGAAAAGGACTGAAAACATAGTGGGAAAAGGAGAAAATGCTGGTTACCAGCATTTTCTCCTTTGCTCACAATGTTTTCAAAATCTTTCTTCTTTACGGTCATTAAAACTCGGGATTGTTTGGTGTATATATAAATGGTTAAACAGAAGAACGTAATTTTAACATCTCAGCTGTACATATCAGTCACCTGTAACGGTAACATTGCGGCAAAAGAACCGTAAAGGTTCATTCGTTTTTCAGTCTGATCTTTGATCTATACCATCCCAATACAATAACAAATAATTCTTGTATTCAGTAGATTGTATTTTCAACCGGAATGTCTGATCTTTGATCTATACTGTCTTCATGTTTATTCAAATATACAACGCTGGTTACCAGCATTTTCTCCCTTTCCCAAAATGATTTCAAAAGCAATTTTTCTCAATGTCATAAAATCGAAAGATCGTTAAATAACTAGTAAACACAGACTTTTCGCGGCAGACGACTTTGAAAAAAAAAACATCGATGTGAACTACGGGTAATCAAACCGACATAGTTGAAAACATTTTTGAGAGAGAGAGAGAGAGAGAGAGAGAGAGAGAGTGAGAGAGAGAGAGAGAAGAAAAGATAGAGTGTTTGAGAGAGAGAGAGAGAGAGAGAGTGAGTGAGAGAGAGAGAGAGAGAAGAAAAGATAGAGTGTTTGAGAGAGAGAGAGAGAGAGAGAGAGAGAGAGAGCGCAAAGCCTGGAACTTTAAAGCGCACTGCCTAAGGATACATTAATATTACTAGCACTGCCAGAGGGATGCCAACCAGGGTTTCTTGATTATAGATAAGTACTGCACAGTAACAACGAATCCAAGTAACTAAAAAGTTGTCACTAATACATGAAGTGCTGGTAACTGTAAATTGCTTTTATAGAAAACTTCCTGACTGTATGAAAGTCTTTTCCACACAATCCCGAGTTTTCACGACCCTGAGGGAGAAGGCTTTTGAAAACATTTTGGAAAAAGGAGAAAATGCTTGTCAATAGCATTTTCTCCTTTTACCAAAATATTTCCTACCCTTTCAAATACAATTTTCACTCATATTTGATTTGTCGTCTTTAAATGTGGAAAAGTCGAAACTTTTGTGCTTTGGTAAAAAAATTAAATTCGGGTAATTATCCCATTTGTATCGTTGATTGATTGATTGAATGGTGTTTTACGTCGCTTTAAACTTTATTTCAGTCATATCACGGTGACAGCTCACTATTCATGTATTTTCTGGGTTTCACCATTATTAGGCTAGGGCTCCAAGTTGTCTTGCCAAGGACACTCCAACGAGGGGCCCAGTGTCTCCAGTAAGGCTCCAACCTGGAATCTCCGGATCACAGGTCCTATACTTTGCCACTGAGCGACGCAGGTTCCCCTTCCCCCTTTGTTTCTCACAACTACCATGACTAACATCATTAAGACATGGGAAAAACCGGCCTTATTTGTGCAATAGGCTGACAACAAAAATAACGTCCCCAACATGCTAGGTTTATACCGGGGTTATTTTCCCAAGCTTATCGGGGCTGTGTTTATAAATGACCGTCGCATAGATTATATGCTGGTTGGATGAATCGTACAAGGCAGCGTTTTCGTGAGTAAACGAATATTTTATTTTGAAATTGGCTGCATTGATTTGAAAAGTAGTCCGGTTCTGTACCCAGAATGCCAAAATCAAATAAGTATGTATTTGAAAAATGCCACTTAGCGTAAGATATTGGAGAAACCATCAAACACAATTTATATCTCTCAGTGGTTTGTAGGAACATATCACGTATTTGCTGTTTATACTTTGTGCCGTCGAGGAGAATCACAGTAAAAGGAGGTGTTTGATGGTTTCTGTAATCGCATATGGCCTTAGAGGGCTGCAGAATTAACATTAGCTGTATATCATCAAACAAAGCCGCAAAATTAAGTTTTCTTTATACTGGACCCCGTATCGCTTAAATACGAGCCGGAAACTTTTGGTACTCTCCATAAAGGAGAACGTCGTAAAACTGCGAAAGACAATTCAAACGTAAATAATGAATAATGAACGATTTCTCACAATCTTGTTGTTTCTCATTTATGAATATTATAGAAACGCAAAAAGATTTCATTCGCCCAACGTGTAGATGAAAAATGAATAAAAGGTAAATCTAATAACTGTGCATCTTTAGCCCAAACTCGAAATAGTCTCTTGTTAAGCAACCGGGGGCGAAAATGGCAACATTCTTAAAATAGTAACAATCCCATGAACAAAACAATCAAAGTACTGTGAGATCTGTGAAGAAGTTGAAGAAGTCTTGCGTTGATTTCATCGGTTGATTTTATTGGTGCAAAGCGCGAGTTTTAATGGTAGCAAGTTGCCATTGATGTAGATCAAAATCAGTCGGTATCATGCCCCAGATCTTGATTCAACATTTACATTATTTGTTAAGGGAATTTTACCTATTAGGGCGACGAAGATAACATTCTTTTATTTGGAAAACGAGCGAGAGAGAGAGAGAGAGAGAGAGAGAGAGAGAGAGAGAGAGAGAGGGGAAAGTTTTTTTTTTATACTGTGATATAATCGGACAAAATATTTGGACGTCGGCTGCTGCCCCTGTTGTCCCTTTTATGACGCCAAATTTTGCCATTTCAAAGGTAAATTTTCTGTTGGAAAAGATGTCCTTATCGGATATAGTAGATCAAAGATCAGACTGCATGTTCTGTGAAGCCTGGTCTTGATCTATACTGTCTGCAAGAGATCAGTGAGTCGCGCTTAGCAGCCTAAGAATTTTATTCAGTAAATTCCGTCAAATTCATGTTCATTTTTCAACGAATAGTCCAATTTTAAGCGTTAAATACTTTCTGATACTTTTTTTTGCTGCTGTCTGTTTTCCAACTTAGCCAGTATTACATTTACTTTGATTTCTTCTGTTTTCTGTCCTGAAAGCTCGTGCTACATGCTCATACAAACCAAAACGACCATCTTATCTTGCTTACTTTAATTAAGACACAACAACCAGAAAAGGGAACCTAATTAGCGGAATGGACGAGTTTCGACAAATACCCAGACTTTAGATCATTGAAACAATTTTAAATCTCGGGCTATTGTAAGCTTTTCTGCCAACAGAACAGGTCGAGTTCTCGCTTGGATTAGACAGAGAGAAAAGGTAACTTCAATTTCTATTTTAACGATTCTAAAACAATATGTCTGCTTCATTTTTGTGGAGTTTTTCGAAATCATCAAGCAAAAGGGAGCACCGTTTAAAAAAAAAAAAAAAAAAAACTCAATTAGATCTACTCTGGTATAAAGATTTGCTGATTTTAAATCAATTTTCCAGCCCAAATGTAAAAGATTATATGACCTCAAAATATTTTCTCATTCACATTTTATTAAGATTATGTGACATCAAAATAAATTCCATTAAACGTTTGTAAACGGACTGCATTAACTTTCGTATGAAGATACAATGATCTGAAGAAAAACTCATTTGATTGTTTTACAGACTAGACTAGGCTATTTAAGTAATATTTTCACGCACATTGTATAAACCCTTAACAACTTCAGTCTGAAAATTTTCAAAATTGTATAAATTTGTTTACAGAAGTATTGAATTTAACACTTAAACAAAAAAAAAAAAAAAAAAAAAAAAAAAATTAAACTCTTCCAAATCGAAGCATGTGCAGAGGACAGATTGAATGAGGCTCAACTGATGGGATTTTCCTTAGAAAGGATAGAAAACAATTTTGGAAAAGAAGAAATACTGTTCACCAGCATTTTTCCTCTTTTCCAACAATGTATTCAAATGCTTTTTGCCTTAAGATCGTAACAACACATGATTGTTTGGTAAGGGGTTAAAAGGAAAAATTTCTATGAGAGAGAGAGAGAGAGAGAGAGAGAGAGAGAGAGAGAGAGAGAGAGCAAATAGCAGGTCTAGCCAGAGCGGTAGTACCATCGACGACGGTCTTGTCCAATACTTGTCGGTAAAATACTAGGGTCTACAATATTGTAAACTGGTACCCGTTGTATCTCCTATTACCGTCCGATAGGCCAACAGACATCATCCGATTTATCGATGGAAGCGATTGGTTGATTGGTTTCATGTACGCCAAATCAACCAGTCAGACAGCGCGTAACAATATACCTTCATTCCTGTTTTTAATTAACAGAGTAATTTCAATATTCAGCTACAATTTTCATGGTAGACAAAGATTGTTAAGCACTGTCTGATCGGTGCATATAACAACCAACAGGATCGGTATATCGGATGTTGCCTGTGGTCAATTGGACGGTTACGGAGGATACAACGGGTACCAGTTTACTTCTGCATGGTGTTACCTGTTTCTGATACGTAAATCGATTGACTGTATGATGTTTTACGCCGTTTACAACATTATTCCAGTTATATCGCGGCGACCAATGCACATATCCGTGCTTTTCTGGAGTTTCTTTTACAAGTACTTGGCACAACATTCTTTCCAAGCCACTAGCTGCTTTCCCACAACCATCGTCAAAAAAAAAAAAAAAAAAAAAAAATGATCCCGTCACAAAGACTATGATCAATCCTCGAAAGGAAATTCGCCGAATTGGAGATTCAAACCAGCGACCCACTGTTCTCAAGTCGGGTCCTGCGTGGCTCAGTGGTAAAGTGTAAGCTCCGGGTTCGAGCCTCACTCCATTCTCTCGGTTTTCTGTGGGAGTGTCCTTGGGCAAGACAATTCAGAATCCTAGCCTAGTATTGGCGAAACCATGGAAATGCATGAATGTGTGAGCTGTCGCCGTGATACGACTGAAATGTTGTTAAAAGCGGCGTAAAACACCATTCAATCATGAAAACTATTCTCAAATCCTGTGAAGCTACCAACTGCGCTACCGGGGCTCGGCATGTTGATCGGTAACAAGCTACCAGTCTAATTTTATTGCAGATAGATTATGTCGGTCTTCGACCAAGAAATACAAGAGCTTCGAGCCCAAAAAGACCAGTTAAAACTGGAGGTCAACGTGAAGCCCATCCTTGTGTCAACTGCCATCCAGGACTTGATCGCTTTCATGGAGGAGAATAGGCCTGATGATAAAATTTTATCCGGTTTTACGAATAAAAAGGATAATCCCTACGAAGAAAAAGGCGGATGTATTATTATGTGAAGGTCTGTCCCCAGCATCTTGTCCATTTACTGTACAGCCTGTGAGTTTGTTTTGTGGACGTATCACCTATCATTATAAGGGACAAATAAAAAAAATATAACTATCTGAAGAAAACGGAAGTAGGCCTACTTTTTTCTAGGACAGGTAAAACAGAATAGGTATAAGCTATGCTCTGTGAAAATGGGGCTTAATGCATCTGCGAAAAGTATCGACCCATGTCAGCCTGCGCAGTACGCGCAGGCTGACATGGGCCGAAACTTTTTTGCTATCTGTAATTTTTCTGCATTTCCAAGGACAAGTCCACCTCATGACCCTGTCTGTTGCTAGATAAAGCGGATTTCATGGATATATAACTATGTGATGAGTTGCTTAGTAAAATGGATCACGGAGATGCATTAAGCCCCCTTTTTTCCAAGAGCATGGTTCAATAATAAAAGTGAAATACTTCGTGTGTCTCAAAATGAAATCTTTATTTCTGGTCTGCTTAAAAAAAAAAAAAACACTTTCATATCTCAGAAACCATATAGCCCATAAAGCTGGTCAACGTATCACCCCACAAATACGTATCCGGGTGATAAAGGGAGCTTACCCAAACTTCATCACCCATGGCAAGCGGTATAAGAACTGTGATCGAACCCTGGTCATACCCGTTGGCATAAGAACCGGCTACCTTCACGCCATTTTTCATGATTTCTGCATGAATATCTTTGCCTAGGTGTAGAATACATATCGACAGAGAGAACAGGTAAATTCCCGGGGCAGGTGCCGTAAATATTCCGCTAGAATTGTGATATCCTCCGCCAACGTTCAGAACTGTGATGTCAAAAACAAGCTTCTGTGTGATGCCGATGTGTTCAATGGCGCCCTGGTCGATTCTTGCATGGAACGCTACAAGTCCCTCTGTGGGAGCGAGTACCAGTCGTTTCTCCGATGAAACTTCTACAGGAAAATAAAGTAAACTTAAGAGTGCTAGATAACTAAAATGACCTTTTCAGTTGACCTAAGGAGACCAAGGCAGGGTCCGTATTCACCAACTATTCTTAATCAAAGCACTGAAAGCACTGCTAAGTTGGAATGCGGTAAATGCAATACAAACTTGTTTCTTTCTATGTTTTTTTAACGATGTCTTTGAAACCTTTCTTTCTTATGGTATTCCTACTTATCATGAGGTCTATAGATACCTCAGTTTATTTGAAATGAAAGATTGCTTTGTTGGTGATTAGAGTAGTTTGCTTCAAAGTGAAACATTTTCATATTACATGGCTGAAAGTGAGGAATTTTGAGAAACCTGATCGGACATCTGACGAATTTTCACACGGAAAACAAAAGAAAATGTGATATTTTGGAAGAGTTTACAACCTGAACTTCAAGCACATGTCTGCTAACTTTCGACCATGATATTTTTTGCAAAACAAGACCTTTTTTTTTTGTGTGAAAAACAAATGCCTCTGTAACAGCCAATTATCTAGTGAATGGCTTTGATGTTTGACTTCGACCTTGTCAGATTACTATGACCTTGTCATCAGCAGATCTCTATCCATGACTGTTACCTTCGTACCAAATATGAACATTTTTATTTAAATGTTAAGTTTCTGTGATAACTTTTGAAGAAAGGATCAAAATATTGACATTGACATTGGACTTGTGACCCTCATTATATGCATATTGACAGGAAGTACATTCTTACCGTGATCTGGGTTAAAAGTTGACTTTGGTCTAGGACACGTGACCCTCATAAGGTGCATATTGACGAAAGGTGTCTACATGAAAAATATGAGCATTGTTCAATGTAACTTGAATAATTTTGGAGTAATAGGGAAATGCTAAGTTTTTACCAGATGGACGCCAAAACGACATTGTAACGCTATGTCTCACTCACCACAAGCGGGCTCGACAACAATATGCTTCCGATCTTTCGATGTGGGGCATGAAAATCATATCCGATGTAGATAAACAGTTGTGCAACACTGTTAAGATATGGTCCGATCATTCCAGAGAAAATGGACTAGCGAATATCATTCAAGTTAAGATTTTTGACAAACCTTAAATTGTGATTATTGAAGTTTTAAGCCAAGGAGCTACTGCTGCAACAAGCACAACTATAGCTGACCGCTATAACATGTATTATGCTGCCTAAAAATTGGATGTATACTAATAGAGACTCAGTCTGCAAGTTAACTGTGGACAGACAGACAGAAAGTACAGGCTTAAACAGTAACAAGAGCGCCGCATACTGGTGCCACGCTCGGCTGTGGGTGCTGGATAGTGAAAAAGATCTTAATCAAAAAAGGGACAAAATTCTTACAAAATGCATTTGGAGTTATTTCCCTTGATGGCATAGGTTGCTGTTTTGATAGTGAACATATACTCCGAGTTTCAAGAAAATACAATTAGTAATAATAAATCGCGTGAAATCAAGTAAACGCTACTGCTCTTGAAATGTGCAGTTTAGTTTTTATACAGTGACCTCTCGAGACACAATTTTCACGCCAGTCGCAAACTAAAACTTCATTCCTGCAACCTTTATACACTCGACGATTGATACATCGACTCGATATTTATTGTTCGTGATCCAAATTAAAAAATTCATCGATATTAAAACTGTTTACTTAACCCCAAGATGATTCTGTGCATCCACCAACTATCAAATGAAGTCAATGCGCGCTGTAGATACTTCATTTCGCGATATTAAGGGAAGTAATGAAATGCAAATAGTTTTAATCGAAAGAGTTTTTTATGTTAATAAATATTCACAAGACTTTTTTCTCCCTTCAATGACGTTTTTAACAAAATTATTGACAAAATGTATATGAACTATTTTCTTAAAGTGTGCAATAAGGCCGTTTAGAAAGTGAAACTAGGCCGTTTGGAAACTGAAACTTGTTTTCTGAGAAATAAAGATCACGTGATTACCAAATAAGCAAACACCGAAGCACAGCGACATATTCATACGATGTCTTTAATTTCTTTTTGAATCTTTTAAAAACAAGTCTACGAAGGTTTTGATGGCTGTTTATGCATATTTGTCCCGAAAGTAATACATGTCCCATATTATTATCTTCGGTTATTACAAACGGGTCGTCCATGGAAAGTTGAGATGAAAACCAGTCCCTGGTGTATTCATATCCTTGTGTTGTGTTCTTCGGGTAACCGGAATGAATTATTCTGTTTTCATTTTCCGGTTTTGCTAAATCTAAGTTGGCATGCTTCGCATTCCAACTTAAAAACAACATGCTTAGTCTTATTCTCAAGAACTTTCTAGATTTGAAAGTAAAGCAACAACTGGGTCTGTATTCATCGGTTTTAATTTTAGTCTAATTTCCGAATATAGAAAGTAACACAACTTCTGATTGGCTACACCAAATGGTTTAGCCAATCAGAAATTGCATTTTTTTCTAAATCTAGAATGAAATTAAAGATGAAATAACAATTGTTGGTGAATACGGGCCAAGATCTACATATAAGTGTTGCTCTTTTCGAGCTTTTTGACGTTACGATGCCTCACAATGTACGTATTTATAAAGCTGAGGAGATTCAGCACCATGCTGTACTTCTTTGTGTTGTCCAGTCTTGGTAAACGATGTTTTCAAAAGAATTCGAGCCATGCTCTGAGAAAAGGGAGTTAAATGCATCAGCAAAAAGTATCGACTCAGGTCAGCCTGCGCAATTCGCGCAGGCTGACCTGTGTCGAAATTTTTTGCTCTTGGTAAATTTGTTGCATGTCAAAGGAACATTCTACCTGAGGATTCGGTCAGTTGATAAACGAAATGGATTATATGAAACAATAGTTATATTATGAGTGGCTTGGTATGATGCATCACGAATACGTATTAAACCCCCTTTTGTCAGAGCATGGCTCATTTGCATTGCGATTAGCACTCTATGAAACCAATATGCAGTTATTCACCAAACATTTATTGAATCTATGAAAGCATTCGTTTTTGTTTCTTCGCAAAGACCACTGTGTTTTTCAAAGAAAACAAGGAGGGGTGCAAGCTTTTTTGAACTGAAGTTACCTCTCATTAAAAAAAAGTCTCGGTCTATTGACAGAAGAAGCTGCATTTAATAAACGGTATGTGGCCAGGGTTCCAGTCCGATCATTTTTTCCTTTTTTATGTTCAGGTGTTACTTTGTAAAAAATGACGTAATTGAGGAACCGATTATTAGCTCATTGCCATAGATATGTATAGATCGTAAAAAAGGTGCTATTAGCAGTGAAGAAAAAATCTGTTACCGCTTGGACCCAGGCTAAATGGTATGAACAGTTAGGACATTTCTTCATCTAACTTTTCCCGTCTGACTTAGTGGTAAAATGAAACAACATTCTTTGCTTCAACTAGTCTAAAGAATAGTCGTGGAGTCATTGTATGAAGCTCCATGCAAAACATCCTGTCGAAAAATGAAGAATTAACCCTATACCAAACAGTAACATGTTTTAACGGCCCTTTAGAAAGGCGTTTTTGAAAGCATTGTGGGAAAAGGAGAAAATGCTGGTAATCAAGGACAAATTTCGCTATTTGAACCATCTTAAATCTATCGCCTGCAAATGCTTTTAATTTGGACAAGTCTAAACTTTTGTCGGTTAGACAAGAGTAAAGTTACCTTTGGCTTCTGTTGGCGTGATGACGCTAGGGTCTCTCTCTTCTTTATCTGCAATGTTTTTCAACGCATTTTTAAGCGTTTCGATCTCTCTTTGTTGTGATTGTATGATTTCCTCCTGGGAACGTAATTTTTCCTGAAGTTTTTGAATCACTAAATCTTGATCTTGTCCTGAAATTTATACGTAGATAAAACGCTTATCTTTATTCCACAAACTTCTGTGTTTTCACGACCCTTGAAAAAGATGGCTTTTGACAACCAGCGTTTTCTTCTTTTCCCACAATATTTTCTACCGTTCCATAGACAGATGCGGCCGTTTATTCCACATTTTATTTGTCGTTTGCAAAAGCTTTCGATTTGGACTGGTCTAAGATTATGTCGTTTGGTAAAGAGTTAACACAATATCCGTTGAAACAGTTTTTCTTTAACCTACGCTGCCCAATATCGTTTAAAGTTTTCTGACATGATAAATAGGGAATATTATGTTGTAGTAACTTTTCTGGTGCTTGTATCTAAGGATAGGGCATACTAATGGGATTCGTGTAACATCGCCTTTCATCGTCAAAATCGTACTGATTCAGCTAAGACTCGGGTAATCCGTAATCGATGCGGGGAAACAGCGTCTATCGGCCGATAGATTATGGATTACCCGAGTCTTAACCGAATCCATACGTTTTTTCGGCGATGAAAGGCGATGTTACACGAATCCCAGTAGGGTGCCCTATCCTTAATTCGAGTACCGTGAGTACCGAAAACAATAAACAAAATGAGACAATTCATAGTGTGGAAGGTAGTAACTGTTCTTAGTTTTAGTTTAGTTTAAACATATTTATTTTCTCTCAAATATACATGGAAATGGGGTTGGGTCACAAGTTATTACAACTTAGAGATCGACCCTCCCCCTACAATGTAAATATACAAATGTTCACACAACTAACGGTTTTTATGAATGGCGGATTATTTACTCGGGGGAAATATTACAGTGTAACATTTTGACCAGTCGAATTGCAAATCAATGCATGCTTAGTCCGTGAGCGAGATATGTCGTTATAACATATGTGGAACCGTATTTCAGTGTATAGATACGGATTTTCTTTTCTGTCGTGTGTGTTATGTTATCCGACATCTTCGCTAGCCAAGGTGAAGATCACTACGTAGTGATCGTCACCTTGACTAGCGGAGATGGTTATCCGATTGCAACGCATGTATTTGAACCGGAAAATTTACTGGTATAATATAGATAGATAGACAGATAGAAAGAAAGAAAGGTAGGTAGCTTGATAGATAGTTAGATAGATAGATAGATAGATAGGTAGTCGCCTGGAAATGCTTTAAATATGGACAAGTCTAAAATTCTGTCACCTAGTACAGAGATAATTCTTTACCACACAATCCCAGGTTTTAACGACCCTGCCGAAGAAGCCCTTTGAAAGCACTGTGGAAAAAAAATGGGTGAAAAGGTCGGTGACCAGCGTTTTCTTTTTTTCCCACAATGTTTTTACAATTTTGAAAACAAATCTAATCATTTGGGCAACACTTTACATGTCGTCTGCAAAACCTTTGAATTCTGGACAAATCTGAAATTTTGTAATGGTACACAGTTAACAAACCCCTTTTCTCCAAAGCGTCCAGGCGTCTTAGCACGTCTTCAGTGTTTTGTAAAGAACCTTTGACCACGTGATCCTCGGCAGCATGAATGTATAAGTTTGAAGAGGCCAGCGTATATATTGTAAGTATACAGAGCTTAACGTCCGCCATCTTGAAAGATTTCAAACAAACGGGAAGAGAACCTTTCCTTATTTTTATCAGTTTTATCTCGACGTTACGTCTGCCGAAGATTCCTCCTTTACGCTTTATCGACCATCTCCGTGCTTTAACGAACCCGACGAAAAAGAAATTTGCAAACAATAAAGTAAAAGAGGAAATGCTGGTTATCAGAATTTTGAGAGTTGAACTCTCAAAAGTAATTGTCTATGGGGGTCGTTAAAACTCGAAATTGTATGGTAAAGGGTTCAACTCGTTATCAGAAGACAAAATTTTAGACGCGTTAAAATGAAAAGCATTTCTAACCAAAATATCGAGTGGCTCAGAGGATAGGATTGCCTTTGTATTTGATATGGTAGAAAACATTGTGGGAAAAGGAGAAAATGCTGGTTTCCAGCATTTTCTCTTTTTCCCACAGTGTTTTCAAACCTTTTTCTTCCGTAAGCGTCGTTAAGTCTTTCCCAAACGACAAAATTATAGACCGGTCCAAATTGAAAGAATTTGCAGACAACAAAATAAATGTGACTGAAAAATTGAAATTTGTTTTGGGAAGAGTAGAAAACATTGTGGGAAAAGGAGAAAATGCTGGTTACCAGCATTTTCTCCTTTTCCCACAATGTTTTCAAAAGACTTCTTTCTCAGGGTCGTTAAAAGTAGGGATTATGTGGTAAAGGGTTAAAGCCTAAATTAATTGGTGAGGGGTTAAGACCACATTTTGAAACACGATATGTCACAAAATTCGTGCTTTAAAAGAGTTATAGATATTTTCAAAAGAAAGTTACATGTATTTATCTTTCTCTTTCGAATAGGCTGGGAGCACTAGGTTTTTCGTTGGAGTGTACTTGGGCAAGATACTTTTAAGTCCTAGCATAGTTCTGGTGAAGCCCAGGACATACACGAATATGTTGACTGTAACCGTGATATGACTGAAATAATGTTTTAAAAGCGGCTTAAGGTACCACTCACTTAATCCATCCATCCATCAATCCATCCATCCATCCATCCATCCATCAATCAATCAGATATTTTGGAAAGTCAAGCAGCTTAACACATTGCCACTAGCCTTAGGCAAGGCGGTAATAATTTTTTAACACTTAGACTGCTAAGCACAACTCAAAGACCTTTTTTGGACAGTGTAGATTGAGATCAGACTACACAGAACGTGAAAAAAAACAAAAAAAAAAAAAAACACTGAAATAGCGACATTCGTGTTTTTACTATCGACTTGAAAGTTTCATTTCAGTTATTTAGCAAGTTAAGGACTCCTTGTCTCAGTCTTCGTTCACGGCCTGAATAGGTCGGTGGCAAAATGGTTTTCGGTTCCGTTAAAGATACATCCGTTCAGCCAGAGGGAGAAAACGCTGTTAAAATTTGGTAGATTGTAGAATGGTTTAGAATTTAGTCAGCTGTATAACTATAGATAACTTACTGATAGTACATGGTGCGAGAGAGAAATAAATGAGCCATGCTCTGGCAAAAGGGGACTTAATGCAATCACCTTATTGCATTCATTGTACCAAGCAAGTCATCATATAATTATGGATCTATAAAATCCATCCTGTTCAACAACTATGGGAAATATGAGGTAGACCTGTCCTTTACCACGCATAAAATTGACCGATAGCAAAAAATTTCGGCCCAGGTCAGCCTGCGCAGTTCGCGCAGGCTGACCTGGGTCGATACGTTTTACAGATTAATGAAGCCTCCTTTTCACAGAGTATGGCTCAAATTTATAGGAAATCTTCGATTTAAAACAGAAACATCCCAACCGTGATTTCTTTAATTATAGGTTGATAAAATGAAAATGACATGGGTTAAAAACTGGCTAAAAACGAGTATTGATGTATCTGTAAGATTTGACATAGTAACGTAAGAATAGATAAACGATAAAAATGATCAGAATTAAACCAGGGCTACATCGCAACCAATAAACGACATTTTCACAGTGACAAAAATAAGCCTCAAACCGTTTACCAAACAATCTTTTTTTTTTTTCAACGCCACTAAGGAAGAAAGCTTCTGAAAACATTGTGGGAAAAGGACAAAATAGTGACACCTTTTCCTCTTTTTCTTACAGTGCTCTGTACAATTCTAAGACAAACGACATGTCATTTGGTTTAAAAAAGTCACTCGTGACCTGGTGGTTAAAGATTCGATACCCAGTTTAAGCAAACTTCTTTCCGGCGATTTTAGCCCCCTCACCTCTGATGCAATTGAGAAAGTAGTCAGTGACTTGGAAAGAAAGTTGTGTCAATGCTGGCATGAGAAAGCCAGGAAACAGATGCCTAGATACACTGACCGCTGTGATATGACCTAAACTATTGAAACGGTGTTAAACTCCAATACAAACAAGTAAAAAAAAGTAACTGATTTAGTTATGAAATATGTCATTTTGCCACGTTTTTCCAGGCCGGTCGACCAGAGCGAAATAACAACTGTTTATCATATAGCGCGTGAAGAATGTGTGCATAAATCGCATCAAATCCTGAAATCCGGCATTTCATACACTATTAAACCCTAAGGCTACCAAGCGCGACCTTTTGCGGACAGTGCAGATCAAGATCAGACTGCACAGAAAGTGCAGTCTGATCTTGGATCTACACTGTCCGATTAGGAAGCATTAAACCCCCCCCCCTCCAAAATAACTTTGAAATAGCAATACTTGGGTCTTTACTATCGATTTGATCATTTTATTTTAGTTATTTAGCAGAGTAACAGTTAAACATATAAATTTTTCTCATATCGAATCCAATTCAAATTCAGTCAACCCGAAGAAGTGTAAATAGTGTTAATTTTCAATATGGGTTGCAACACGCTAAAAGGGGCATTCGGACATTTGCGTAAAGTGTCGTCTCGGATTAGCCTGTGCAGTCCGCGCAGGCTAATCCGAGACGCCACTTTAAGACGACATTAGGTTTTTTCCTACAGTAGACCTGAGTGAAACAGAAAATTGCAAAAAACCGCAAAGTATCGTTTCGGATTAGCACGCGCGTAGTGCGCAGGCTGATCCGAGACGACACTTTACGCAAATGTCCGAAAACCCCTTTTCTCGTGTTGCAGGCCATATATTCAATAGTTATTTCATCAGGTAAAAGATTTTATCCATTACGATATTTTCGGCACATTTCAGAATCGTTAAAAGGAAAGGAACTTGTATAAAAAAAAAAAAAAAATGAAATGAGATATTGTACACCAGCTTTGTGGCTTTTGTCGACGGTATAGTTGAGATCAGACTACAAAAAAACTCCACTTACCGTTCGATCTTCGATTTACATCATCCGGTATAGAAATTACAACGCTTGGGCTTTAACTCTGTACCAAAGGACAATTTTTCTTGACTCTAACTCTTTCCCAAACAACAAAAGTGTAAACTGGCCCTAAGTGAAAAAACTCTTCAGACGCAAAACTAAATGTGACTCAAATGAAAAAAAAAAAAAGTGTTTCTGAAAGGGTAGAAAACATTGTGGAAAATGGAGAAAATGCTGGTTACTAGCATTTTCTTCTTTTCTCACAATGTTTTCAAATGCTTTCTTCCTCAGGGATTATTTGGTAAAGGGTTAAAGCATTAAAAGTATTTGCAGACCACGTCAAATAAAATGAGGTCCAGATGATGATTTATATCTTTGAAAGGGTAGAACACATTGTGGAAAAAGGAGAAAATGTTGGCACACAGCATTTTTTTCTTTTTCCCACAATGCTTTTAAAGCCTTCTTCCTCTGGGGAACATTAAGTAAAGGGTTACGTCCTAATGAGAAACAAGGAATATCTTTAAAGAAGAGAGACAGTGTCAATTTGCAAAAAACAGGGACCCTTTGAATAAACATGTCCACATTTTTGACCAATCACAAATTTTTATTTATTTATTTGTTATTAGTACCAAAAAGTAGATCGAAAGCCAGAACATTCAGCTACGCTGAAAAAGGTAAGATATAAAATAGTAAGTGCATGTAACCAAGGAAAGTAAATTTAGTAAATAAACGGCATACAGGTGTAGTCAGAACCATTCTTGGTTAACTTAGGTCTATATGTGGTCTAGTTTGCGATGGTTTTCATAACAAAATACTGGATTTATATCTCATCATTCGAAAGTAGATGTAAAAGGAGAGATCCAGTTCAAGTACCTTTGACCACAAAAACTTTAACCATCTAACCACAAACTTTTTTAACCATTTTTATGCTTAAATATTTATCATCAACCATATTTAAGCATCTTCCTTTAAATTACCCCGTGCGTCTGTGCGTCTGTGCGATTTTTTTAATCATCTCCCTTAAAATGTCCTAACGCTAATGTATACACACCATCTTCTAATATGTGTCTTTTATTATCATCAGAACCCAACACCACCTTCAAAAAAGGTTAAGTCATGTTTTTAAACAGAAAAAAAAAAAAAATATTATTCTTAGTAAAAATATGGAACCCGCAATTAATTTCGTAAAACCAGAAGGCTTTGATATAAAAAAGATAATTCTTTGTAAAGCAGAAACAAACCAACAGTATAAATTTCAAACAATGAAGGTCAAATACGATTATCCCAATGGAACAATAGATAACCTATGGATTCGTACTCCTTCCTTGTTTTCTTATGGTGTTAAAGGTTATAACGATAACAATATAACAGAGTACTTTATGAGTTTGTTATGCTTTTACGACCAAGAAAACCCAACCCAAAAAGAAACCAAGTTTAAAGAAACAATAGAAAATATTACAAAATTTTTACAAAAAGAAGCTCCAAAAAAACTAGAAAAAAAGAAGAAGCAAACTAACTTTAGCGATTTAGAAATTTTTATAGATGGTGATGAAAGTTCTATTTTTTTCCCAAAACTACAACATACTAAAAAATATAATGAAAATAATAAGCTTGAAAAGGTTATTATACGCACTAATTTTTACAGAAAACATAATCCTAGCGACAAACAAGAAAATAGAGATGAAATGGTCTAGTAAAAATAGATCCTCTTTCTTTCGTTAAAAAACCGTGTAAAGTGGTTGCTTGTTTAGACATAGGGGATATTTTTATTGGTTCATCCAAAGTTAAAGTACGAACGAGTCTTTTTGAGGTTATTATAAATAAAAAAGATGTACAACCTATTAAAAAAAAGGTTGTAGAAACCCAGTCTACTGTTTCTATGGGAGGGTTAGGTTCTGACGATGAAAGCGACACGGCAAATGAAGAGGAAAATTTCTCAGACATTTCAGAAGACAACTAAATTATAAGTCTAGGGAATATCGGGGGACGTATTTATCCGAGGACAAATTCTGTGAATCCCAAACACAGAGTCTTAAATTTTTGATATTTTTAACCTAGCTAAATAATGTTGAAAAACTTTAAACTAGCTTAAAAATCACCTTTAACTCCGTTTTCTATACCTTAACATAAGAGAAAGTATAGATGAAGTATGTTGAGTCATGACACTACCATGATATAAACCATTTTTTCATACCTCCTCATCGAAAACGAAAGAGGAAGTATTATTTAGTACACAACCCTATGGCTTTCACTTAGCACCACAAAAACCGAGAATGGTAGTATATTATAATATCAACAAACATTTTTACCCTGTTTTTTAAAAAAATGTTTAACGTGTACAATAATTGTATAAAATACTTATTTTGTTTTTAAACAGCAGCCTTACAACATCGTGTTTTTTAATGTGTAAGAAATGTATTGATACGGTATTAACTTACGGGCTGTTAGGCCTCGCCAGAGGTTACCATTTTATGTTAGTGTTTAGTATTAACTTACAGGCTGTTCGGCCTCGCAAGAGGTTGTCATTTTTTTTTCGGTATTAACTTACGGGCTGTTAGGCCTCGCCAGAGGTTACCATTTTTGTTAGTAATAACATTCTTACAAAATTAAAATACAACAAGGAAGTAAGACCGCTTTATTATCATAAATAAAAATCATATTTTATACAATTACCATATACATTTCAATTTTTAGAAAAAAACAAAGCAAAAAAATTAATAATATCATAATATACTACCATCATCCTCAAAAGTCTAGTCTAAAGTGATATTATATGAGTATACATTGCAAAATATTAGACAAAGTTGTGAAATACTATGTCACGTGGTGAAAACTGATCCTTTTTCAATATTTAACACTTTACGTGTTAAATGTTTTTACAAGTCTAACTCTATCAAAATAGATATGTAAGCGTGACGCACGGTAGGGTTGTCTGATTTTAAAATAAAGTTTATGATGTCGCATTGCTTTATTTCGAGTGGTTTAGGAAAAACTACACAGCTGCAAGTCCCATCTTTCTTTTTAATAATAGAGTAATCAACCTGCTCTATTCCGTTTACCACAATATTAACTTTTACCTCTTCTGGTACATTAGGGTCTTCTTTAACAACCGTTAAACTACCTCTTATAATTCCACCCGGCGCACTCATACAGTAACCGCCTAAACCATGGTCAGTGCCTGAATTACCATTACCAAATGAAAACTCGTAATTGTCGTTTCCTATTGGGCCATTTTTTTCAGCCTTCACGGTTATAATAGGTTTAGGACCAATAAGTCTCGGCGCTATTACTTTATTAGCGTCTACGTAAGCCTTAGTTGCCACGTCTTGTGGATCCCTCGGGTCTGCGATATTTTTTAAAAAGTTGCCATTCATGTCGATATCGCTAACGACAGAAAAGGTTCCTTCTGGGTTTTTTAATATTGCACCGCTCCCCGAATAACTTTTAACGTTTTCTATATTAACGTCTACGTAAAACTTATTTGCAGCTTGTTGGTTTTCTAAAGGTGTTCCGACGTTGTAAATTTTCCGCCCACCCATAGAAAGGTCAGCAACTGCTATGTACCCTCCAGATCCGTAAACAAAGGCTGGATTAGCACCATCTACGTATTTTTTAGTTGCAACGTCTTGCGGGTTTGCGGGATCTATAAGATTCGTTAAAGTATACCCCCGCATATTTATATCTGCAACAGCGGAAAAAGTGCCGTCTTGTTGCTGCACTATTGCTTTGCCACTCCTATCCACATAACTTTTAGTAGCAGCTTCACTCGGTTCTGTTGGTGAAGCAAGATTTGTTATTTTATTAAAACCCATATTTAGAAATCCAAGAGCATGATACCCTCCATTTTCTCTTAAAAATCCCCCGGAATTATCATCAACATAATTTTTAGTCCCAACGTCTTGAGGATTTACTGGATTACCAACCCTCGTTAATGTATTACAAGCCATATTTATAGAACCGGTAACGGTGGTTGTTCCATCTTTACGTAAAAAAATATTATTTATGTAAGCGAGTGACACACCATCACCGTTTGTTTTAACATCATCCATTCTTCCAAATTTATCAACGGGCATTTTTTATTGCTAAAAAAGTTTATTTAGAACTTTTTGAAATTTATTACCCAAACCCAGCTCTTTAAGAGTATACAAACATAAATGACCACAAAATACTTGCCCAGCTTGTTGTAATTGATCACTATTGTAATGTATAGGTACTCTTGAATTTCAATAGGTGGTTGTATACCATAACTGTCAAAGAAATTTTTAGTTTTACCGTTTTTATACCAAGCAACCCAATGTGTACCAGACCCGCTCGTGTCATCAAGGTTTAGTAAACCACATTCCTTTTTTCTACACTTTTTGGGTAGAGTGTTTCGTAAAAATACTCCCCTAAAAGAAGGAATCTTTAATCTTTTTGCTGCATCTTCCAGTTCTAAATTGTTTAACGGTCTATTTGGTAAAATTATGTTTTCAATTGTAATATCTAACATTTTTTTTATACTAAAATATTTACAATATCTTTATTATCAACCCATGAATTAAACTCATCAGAATAACCTTTCCACTTTACTAGAGATTTCTTTTTTCCTTTTTTAATAACCTTTTCTATCCTATACAACTCCTGACTAGTTTTTTGTAGCTCAGGTTCATAAAAGGTACCTTGTATTTCTTCTCCATTAAGATCTACAATTTTATATGTTATAGGCAATGTATGTTTTACCTCAGAAACTGTAAAAACCTCTTCAGTCCATCTTGTGGTATATCCTTTTTCAAAGGTCTTTTTCTTCTTCGCTATCCTTACTTTGTCTCCAACAGAAAACTTAGGTTTTATATCTTATATTTCAAGATGATCGGGGTAAACTTTGGTTTCATTTTCTTTTTTACTTGCATTTACTGGTGTCATCTTAATGGAAGACTGTTTTGTGTTATTATATTCTTTAACGAGATCTGGTAACACATTAATGTAAACGTTTGTGGAGTGGGCAGAAAAATACTTTCACATTTTTTCTTTCATTGTTCTAATCCATCTCTCAACCACGCTAGATTTTTCCTCATTTTCAGTGGAATACAATTCAATCAAGTCTTTAACATCTTTGTTATAAAACTCTTTACTCTTATCCACCCACATTTTATCTGTTTTTTTCTCCTTAAAAATACTTTTTAATGCTATAGCAACAGATCTCCCTGTTTTGTCTTTTAATGGTACCCACCAACCGTATTTGGAAAAGATGTCAATAATAGTGAGAAAATATTTTACACCACGATTAAATTTAGAAAATGCTTGCATGTCTACTAAATCTGCAGCCCATATCCTGTCTATACCGTTTACTCTAACTCTCCTTTTCTTAAATTTTCTTTTTTACAGGTTTGTGTAATTCTTCCGATAAATTTATCATGCTGAAATTTTTTTTTTTAACCCCCATTCCAAATCTCATCTTTGTTCCAATGAGCTTACTAACAATGGACTTATCCATTTTTTCCCTGACCGTTGGATTGTAAATACCTTCTAGCTCTGTTAACATATTTTTATCACACACTTCTTTTCTAACTTTAGTAGTAGGATTTTTAAATAGCAAACATCATGATGGCATGCAGCTTTATCAACACGGTTTATTGGTTTGCTCCATTTATTTGGTGTTAAATCTGGGTTGAGTCTTTTTTTTTTAATTTAGTGCCAGGTCCCGTAAAATTATGCCCGGGGAGATGCATTTCAAAAGGTAAATTATTTATAACTTTATTTAGCACTGATCCACCTTTTTTTTACATCTTGTGCCTTAACAAACTGTGTTTTAGTTGTTCCACACACCACACATTTTCCACGTTTCATATTTCTTCCATTTTTAGTAACAACATATCCTATGTTGGTTGTATCAGTAACTTTTTTACATTTAACGCAATACATTTTTTTTATAAAAATTAAAAAAAACTTATATAAAATGGATATTATGAATTTATCATGGAACGAAGTAGTATCAAAGAGATTTAATCACCCTCTTTTACCAAAAAGTATTAGAGGGTTAATCGTAGTTAAATCAGGATGTGGCAAGACCACTCTTTTACTTAACCTTCTGCTTAGACCGGGTTGGCTTGACTACAATGAGTTGTGTGTTTTCGGAAAAAGTCTTTTTCAATCGGAATATTGTATACTTGAAAAAGCTTTTGAAGAAAGACTACCGAAAGAGGGTATTTTAAGGTTGTTTAATATGCGAGATGAGATACAGGATTTAAATGTTTCTCCAACAGCTTTGGTTGAAGAATGAGTAAAAACGATTAAAAATAAATCGGATATAAAGTGTAGTTTTTTTTAAACTGCGGGGGATGTGCCTGATCCGCGAGAGTTGGGCTCAGAAAACAAAAAATTAATGATTTTTGATGATTTACTTTTACAAAAGCAAAATAAGTGTGAGTGTTACTACATTCGTGGAAGACATAGTAACGTTGACTGCTTTTACCTCTCACAAAACTATTTTAGGTTACCAAGGCAAACTATTAGAGAAAACGCAAATTTTATCTGTCTTTTCCCACAAGATCTAAAAAGCATTAATCATATTTTTAATGATCATGTAAGTGAAGATATGCCTAAGAATGAGTTTAAAAGATTTTGTTATAAGTCGTGGGAAAAACCACATGGTTTTGTTATCGTTGATTTAACTAGTAAAAAACATGATGGAAAGTACAGAAACGGCTTTGACAACTTTTATATACCTAAGTCAGTATAAAAAAAAAAAAAAAAAAAAAAAAAAGAAATTGAAAATAACTTAAGAAAAAAAATATTACTTATAAAATGAATAAAACAATAGGAATGAAATGTTATTTTAAAGATTACAGTATACATGATATTATAGATGTAGTTGAACATATTGTAGGAAATATTTTACCAAAAAATCTCGAATGTTGCACAGTAAAAAAAATAAAAAAAGTGATTCAAGCACTCAAACTAAAAGAAGAGTTTCGTTCTTTTGCTAAAGAACATAATATTAATGAAGAAAAAGAATTACGGATTTCTTTTATAAAAAACCAAGTTTCGAAATTATTTTTTTATGTAGATTACTGGGGGCAAATTTTGAAAAATGAAGAACAAGATAAAACTAATAGAAAACATAGAAAACATATAAAAGAAATAACGCCATATATAAATAAAATAATAGAAAAAACTTTTTGTTTTCCAAAGAAATGAAATATATTCATTTAATAGATAAAAAGTTGGCATGGCCGAAGGCAAAAAATCAGACTCATATTTATCTTTAAAAAGAAATATATTTCATATGTATAAATAATATTTTTTATTACTAAAAAAATTGGAAGATCTTTTAGAACAAATTGTAAAAAATACTGAACACAAAACATCATTCCAAATTATAGTAAGCGACACCAAACACGCTTTAAAACAAGGTTTAATCCACCAATTCAACTGGAAAAGAATAAAAAGTATTAAATAACTTTAGTAAATCTCAAACTTACTACTCTTTTCCAAACATTGATGCAACAAACAACATCTTTATTTATTCTCCAGACAATGGTGCTTCATGGCTTAAAATTGAAATACCAGGAGGAAGTTATGACCTTATAGACATTAATGATACCATTCATCAGGAAATGAGAAAAAACAGGCACTATGATGTATCCAATGATGAATATTACATTAACATATCTGCAAACACGAATACTCTAAAGTCTATTCTTACCCTTGAAAACGGTTATCAAGTAGATTTTAACCATCCAAACTCCATTTCCAAAGTATTAGGATTTACTCACGCAAAATATACACAAGGATTTCATGAGTCGGAGAATGTTGTAAACATCCTCAGTATAAACAGTCTGTTCGTTAACATTGATATTATCTCAGGAAGCTATGTTAATGATTCAACGCAAAACACGATTTACTCTTTTTTCCCAAATGTTTCTCCTGGATATAAAATCATTGAGTCGCCAGTTAGTTTAGTATATTTGCCAATAACAGTGGATGAAATACACAACCTAGAGGTAAAAATCACAGACCAAAATGGAACTTTACTAAATCTTAGAGGTGAAAATCTAACAATTAGATTTCATATTAGAGAAGTGTAATAAAAAATATTTAATATATATAAAGTGACAAGTTACACAAATGTTAAAGTTAATATATCAGAAGGACAAAAGCAAAAGCTTCAATCTGCTATTAAAGCTGGATGCCCAGTAAGTATTCGTTTAGGTCATGAGGATTTAAAAGGTAATGATATTATGGCAATTACCAATTCACAAGCAAAGAAAATGGCTAAAGCCTATGAGGATGGTAAAGGTATAACAATTAGAATGAGTGCTAAACAACTCAAACATAATATGAAAATAGAGGGTGGTTTTCTCGGAATGTTGGCTGGATTGGCTGCGAGAGCTTTGCCAATGATCGCAAAAACCGTTTTACCAGCGTTAGGTGTTGGTGCTCTTTCTGGATTAGCCTCATCAGGAGTACAAAAAGCAATGGGATCAGGTCTTTACCTTAAAAAAGGAGGATGTGTTTGCCAGATAGAAGCTGATGGAAAAGGACTTTATTTAGGACCAGCTAAAGGTAAAGGATTAGTCTGTTGGTGATGGTTTGTTTTTAAAACAAGGTGGAAAGTTTTACGAAGGAAAAGGATTTCTTTTAGGACCTAACAGTCCTTTTGCTAATATACCTATTTTAGGGGCTATATTGTAATGTTATAAAAAATATTTAAATATTATTTATAAAAAAATGAGTGTTTATAAATTTGGTGTAAAACCAAAAATTAGTCAACCAAAAACAATCTATTGGCTTCCAGCTTCTAATTTAAAACATCCACCCGGAAAAGTAAATCCAGTAACTTGGGAAATTTTTAGTCAAGAAGAAATTACATTAAACCCAAAGCAAGTAAAACAAATACTATTAGGTTTTGATTTTATGATGACTAAAGGAGTTGTTTTAAACTCATTGGCATACTCTTTAAAATTTAAGAGGTGTAGTTTACAAAATGAGGTTAACCTCGAAAACGCTGAGGATATTCTAATTACTATTACAAACAATTCAAAGGATACCGTAAAAATTGAGGAAAACGAGCTTTTATGCCTCGTTTACTATTTAATCTAATAGCTTTGTTTAAAAAACCGTGATAAAAAATATCATTCTAATAAAAAAATGGAGATGAAAGAGAATATTTATCCAAAATTACCTGCTCTAGCTGATCGAGGTAAAACGCCTTCTGCCCCTCCTATTGATGAAGGGCAAGGGTATCGGTTACAAAAAATTAATGAAATCCAAAAATTTTTAGAAACTGAAATACAAAAAAGAGAAACCTTGAGTAAAAAATATTTCAGAGCAGCAAAAATAGTAGATAATGTAGATACTGTTTTTTTGTAGTTACAATGGCTTCAGGAGCTGGTGGGATAGGATTGTTTTCAACATTAGTAGCTATACCTGTTGTAATAGCATTAGAAGGAATAGCGGCTTTTACTTGTCTTATGAGTTTAATTGGAAAACATAGTGTAAGGATCTCTACATCTAAAGCAGAAAAACATGAAAAGATTAAAACTATTGCTGATACTAAGTTGAATACTATATCTTCTCATGTCTCAAAAGCTTTGTCTGATAACAAAGTTACAGATGATGAATTTCAACTAATTATAGATGAATTGGAGAAATATAAAAGGATGAAAGAAGAAGTTAGAATGAAATCGAAGAAAAACATGTCGAGTGAAACGGAAGAGTCATTAATAGAAAAAGGGAGACAAGAAGCTGGTGAGTCCTTTCGGAAGTTGGTTGAAAAGAATCATGGGGGTTCCTAGGAGTATTAACAGACCAAAAATAAAGTTTTCATGTAGATGAAGTTTTAGCTGTGTTAGCGGTGAAATGTGTTTAAAACTGCGATAAAAACTGTGTAAAAAACTGCGATAAAAATCATGTTAATAATAAAAAAATCTCTTTTTTAAAAATCACTGATCCAGTAAAAAGGGACCTAATTGTAAAAGAGTATCTTGAGACAAAAAAAAAATATTCGGGATAATCTACTAGCGGAGAAAACAGGTGAGCAAGAATTGCAAACTGGTCTTTCAAAGTTTTTTAAACCTCTTACAGAAACACAAAAAACTACAGCAAAGGAGGTTATAGAAGAACTTAAACCTATTAAAGAAGGTATAGAAAACTTACCGCAAGCTATTATTTACCAACTTTCCCATCAATACAAGCTTATTCCTCTGAAGGACAAGCGCCAACTATGGGGGAAAAGGAATGGTGGAAAGATGAAGAAAAGCATTTTGTAGGACCAATCGCAAAGGAGTATTTGACAAAATTTGTTGGTAAAACTAATGTTGATAAAACATTTGGATTATATGATAAAAATGGTAAATTTTATATTGGTAACAAATTAACCATACTTGATGATGATGATATTGTAGTTGGTGGTGTTGAATATGAAGGAACACCTGGTCTATGTGAGTTAATTGTTGTTAAAGAAAAGGATGAAAGCATTTATACAGATGAGGATCTCGCAAATTATATTAGATTAATGTTAAAAACCAACGCTCTTTATCGTAATAACGATCCGGATGTTAAATATCCTAAAGGTTCTAGAGGGGAAAAGTGGTCTAAAATACTTAAACCTATTTGGATGAATAGAAAAAAAGTATTATGAAGGAAGTGGGGTTGTTATCCCGTGTGACCCTAACGCATTAATAGAAAGACTAGACCTGTTGTTGGCAAGTAAAGCAGCAGGCAACACAGGTGTAAGAAACGAGCTTGTAAGCATATGTGATGAATTAAAAAGACAAGGTGTCTTAGATTCAAACGGTTATAAAAATTTAATGTCTATACTATAAAAAATGATTACACCTAAATACCGTGGATTTAAATGAAAGTATTCATATGGTGGTTCTGGAATTTTTGACAGCATTGCTAACTTTTTACAAAATTTTTTACTAGAACCTCAGCTAAACAAATTGCATCTTCTGCCTTCGATGTGGGAAAGAGTGTTGCTAAGGAAGGAGCAAAAAAAGCTTTAGAGGCTGGAAAGAGTGCTGCTGTAGACGCAGGAAAGAGGTTAGTTGAAAAAGCTTTGACGCCAAAATCACTAAAAATTTTACAAAAACATACTGCTACACCTACGGCGCAAAGTACACCTACGGCACAAAATATTAATACCTTAATAGATGGAAGTGCAATTGCTATTCAAGACTTAGTTAAAAAAATAAACAGTGGGTCTGGTATTAAAATAGTATAATTTGAATTATAATAATAGTAATAAAAAATGGACATTTTAAATATTAAACAACCAATTTTAAAAGATGATAGTATTGATGAGTATGAGCACTTTGAGTATGAACCGATCACAAGTGCAAATCTCAACAACTCTGGAGGAGATATTAGGATAAGCATTGAAACCCAAGATATTTTTACGCATCCTAATGAAAGTTTTTTACTTATAGAAGGCCGCTTAACAAAGGCCGCTGACGGAACAGCTTACGCAAATGCTGACAACATTTCTCTAACAAACAACGCCCTCATGCATCTTTTTAAAAATATTAGGTATCAACTTTCCGGTCAGGAGATTGAATCCATAACACATCCTGGTCAGGCTACTACAATGCTTTGGTTGTTAAAATATCCAGATGATTTTTCCAAATCACAGGAGTTAAACCAATTGTGGTATAAGGACACAACGCTCCCGGCACAAGCCCAAAACAAGGGTTGGAATGTAAGAAAATTATACGTTGTTAATAATTCTGATCCAAAAGGAACATTTAGCTTTAGAGTTCCATTGAAGCATATATTTGGTTTTTGCGAGGACTATGATAAAGTCTTATATGGAATGAAGCAAACTCTCACATTAACAAGAAATGATGATGATGATGCAATCTTTAGAGCTGCTGGTGTTGACACTGGTAAAATTACGTTGGATAAAATATCATGGTTTATGCCCCACGTTCTACCCGCGGATAAGGAGAAAATGGAACTTTATAAATTCATCGAGAAAAAAGAAAAAATTCCAGTTGGATATAGAATGCTACAATGCGACTCTATCTCAGTTCCTCAGTCAACAACATTTACTTGGAGACTTTCCGTTAAATCATCTCCCGAGGTGCCACGTTTTATCATTGTTGGCTTTCAGACTGATAAAAATGGCAACCAAGAGCAAAATCCATCCATATTTGACAACGTAGACGTTAAAAATATTTATGTTATGTTAAATGCCACTAAATACCCTGCGGTTGACTACAATCTTTCATTCCCTAGGCAGCAATTTAGTAGAGCTTATGGTGATGCTGCACTATTTAGATCTAAGTTTTATAACATGGATGAGCTGGTATCAAACCCTAACATTTCCCCCTCGGATTATAAAACCCTTTATCCTTTGTTTCTGTTTGATGTTTTCAAGCAGAGTGGAAAGTTAAAATATTCTGTTACTGATATCCAAATCAAGGCAAATTTTAATGCAAATGTGCCCGTGGACACAGAGGCATATGCTGTTATTATTAGTGATAGATTAATAAACTTTCAGTCTGATGGAAATAAAATGAGTGTAGTGTATTAAGATTTTTCCTTTTATAAAAAAATGATAACGATTTCAGACTTAAAAAAAATTCTTAAAGAAAATAAAATTTTACTCTTACTGGGATAAAAAGCAGTTAGTTGAGTTGGTAAAAGAACATGGTTTGTTACCAGAGGAGTCATCTGAGTCACCTAAACCTGAAAAGAAAAAGGATCCTAGGTTTGATAGATTAAAAACTATTATGAAAAATCCTAGAAAAGTTAGTTTAGAGGATGTTGAAACTGGGGAAATAAAAAATTTTCCATCAATTTACAAGGCAGGTAAATTTATAAAACATTGCCCTCAAACGATTTCAAACTGGAATGGAAGAGTTTGAAAAAATAAATATAGGATTAGCATTCAGTAATTTTATTATGATATAATCATACTAAATTTTTTGAAATAAAATAAAATAGCTTAAGTTTTTTTTTTTTACTATTTAAAAAAAATGAATTTTATACGTAATATTGGTAATGTAGCTAGACAAGCTGCGTCTAATGTTTACTCTGGAGCAAGACGACTAGCGTCAGCCGTTGTTCCAGAACCCATACAAAGAAGAATAACTGATTTTGGTAATTGGCTAACCAGTAATGTAGAGACAACACAGATACCACAAGTGTTGGATGAAACTGTTGAACATGTTAGAGAAAATTACCCCCCAAGGCAACCGTTTGAGATTAGAGTTGCTCAATCCGCATTAAGAGGATTTACTACAGAATATTTTGTAGAAGGAAGAGAAGGATTTTTACCACAAATGTTTTTAGAATATGCACGAAGAATATGCACGAAAAAGTTAACCTTGTTTTAACATGTATGATGAGAATAGCTGATACAAATGAAACAGCACCAAAATATTTTAATTCTGGTGATCCAATAATTAATTTAGAGGGGGATGATGAAAATGAAATATATGATAATATGAAAGAAAGAGTATTAGAACATATGACAACATATGAAATGGAATATAACTATTGGACGTTTTCTCATATAATTGATTTAAGATTACATACTGTATATAATCCGTTAAGAGGTAATTCATATTTTCCTTCACCCCCTAGAATAAGAAATACAGGGGGTGTTATTAATATTCAAAATAGAGATGAAGAATGTTTTACATATTGTTTTTAGACATCTAAATCCTAGAAAAAATAATCCTGAAAGGATTAATGACATAGTACCTTTAAAAAATACATTAGATATGAGCGGAATAGAATATCCTGTTTCTTTAAAAGATATAAATGAATTTGAGAAGCAAAATCCAACAATATCCACAAATGTATTTGATTATAATAGTTATGTTTATCCGCTTAGAATTACCAAATTTACTGAAAGACCACGTCATATAAATCTTTTGCTTTTACAGAGAAGAGGAAATTTCCATTATTGTTTAATTAAGGATTTTAGTCGATTGATGTCATCTCAACATTCAAAACATAATGGGAAATTACATTTTTGCCCAAGATGTTTAAATGCATTTTCCAAAGAAAATTCTTTAGCAGAGCATATTGAATACTGTAATGAACACGAAGCAGTTAAAACAGTATTACCAAAAGAGGGTTTTTTTACAGCATTTAAAATTTTTTATAAACAAGAAAAGCTTCCTTTTGTAATTTACGCTGATTTCGAATCTATTTTATATAAGATAGATACCTGCGCTCCTAATCCGGAAAATAGTTACACAAAACAATATCATATACATGAACCCTCAGGTTTTTGTTATTACATCAAATCACGTTTTGAGGATGTATATCCTTCAAACATAGTACAATATACAGGAGAAAATGCTGCACAAAAATTTATAGAATACTTAGAACGAGATATTATAGAAATTGATAACATACCACCCAAGAAAATGATGTTTACGAAAAACAATAAAATATTTTTTAATGAATCAACTAAATGTTGGATATGTAAAAAACCATTTACTGAGGATGATACTAATGTAAGGGATCATTGTCATTATACAGGAAAATTTAGAGGAGCTGCTCATAATACATGTAATTTAAATTACAAAAGACCTAAATTTACACCTGTATTATTTCATAATCTTGGTGGATATGATAGTCATTTATTCATAAAAAATCTTAGTAGGACAGAGGGGGATATTGATTGTATTCCTAACAATGAAGAAAAATATATAAGTTTTACCAAAAAATTACCTATAGAGTATACAAATGAAGATGGAGAAATTAAAACTAAAACTCATAAAATCAGATTTATTGATAGTATGAAGTTTATGCTGATAGCTTAGAAAATTTAGCAGATAATTTGAAGAAAAAAGATTTTATAAATTTAGCGAGATATTACAAAAAAGAGCAATTTAATTTGCTTACTCAAAAGGGAGTTTTTCCGTATGAGTACCTTGACTCATTTAAAAGATTAGAAGAAACTAAACTACCCCCCCAAAGAAGAATTTTACTCTAGACTTAGAGATGAACATATTAGTGATGAGGATTATGCACATGCACAAAAAGTTTCGAAAACATTTGAGATGAAAGCTTTTAAAGACTATCATGATTTATATGATAAAAGTGATGTTTTACTCTTAGCAGATATTTCTGAGAACTTTAGGAATGTTTGTCATAAGAATTATGAATTGGATCCAGCATGGTATTATACATCACCAGGATTATCTTGGGATGCTATGTTAAAAATTACAAAAATAAATTTTAGAGTTGATATCAGACATAGATATGTTATTAATGTTCGAAAAAGAGGTTAGAGGGGGAGTATAAATGATTTCTAAGAGATATGCAAAAGCAAATAATAAGTATATGGGAGAAAAGTATCATCCTAGTAAAGCATCAAAGCATAATATATACTTAGACGCTAATAATCTTTACGGATGGGCAATGAGTCAAAAACTTCCTACAGGAGGATTTAAATGGATGATTGAGGATGAATTGCAAAATTGAAAAATCATTCATGCATTTTAGAAGTTGATTTGGAGTATCCTAAGGAATTGCATGATTTACATAATGATCTTCCTCTCACCCCAGAAAGAAAAGAAGTAAACAAAGTTGATAAAATAATTCCTAATTTATGGGATAAAGAAAAATATGTAATTCATCATGAAACATTAAAATTATATTTAAATTTAGGTTTAAAGATTAAAAAGATTCATAAGGGTATCAAGTTTGAAGAGAGTGAATGGCTTAAACCTTATATTGATTTGAATACAAAGCTCAGAGCCAAAGCAGAAAATGTGTTTGAGAAAAACGTTTTTAAACTTATGAACAACTCAGTCTATGGTAAAACCATGGAAAATATCAGAAACCGAGTTGATGTACGATTAGTTAATAATGATTTAAAGGCAGAAAAGTTAGCTGCTAAACCAAACTTTTATCATTGTAACATCTTTGATGAAGATTTAATTGCTATTCAAATGTAATTTAATAAACCGATTTATTTAGGAATGTGCATTTTGGATTTAAGTGAAACTTTGATGTATGATTTTCATTACAATTATATTAAAGCAAAATATGGTGATAAAGCTAATCTTCTTTTTACTGATACTGATAGTTTAATGTATGAAATTGAGACGGAAGATTTTTATAAGGATATATCTGATGATGTGCCGGATAAATTTGTTACAAATAATTATCCTATAGACCATTCGTCAGGTATTTTAACTGGGTGTAACAAAAAAGTAATTGGAATGTTTAAAGATGAAGTGGAGGAGAAATTATTGTAGAGTCTGTTGGGCTTAGAGCTAAACTATACTCTTACAAAATGTTTGATAGAAATGAAAGCAAAAAAAGTATGGGGGTGAAAAAGCAAGTAGTAAAAAATAGTATTACGCATGATGATTATAAAAAATGTTTATTTTTAGGAAAGGAACAACATAGAACAATGAATGTAATTAGAAGTAGAGGACATCAATTACATACGGAGGAAATAAACAAAATAGCATTATGCGCGAGCGATGATAAAAGACATATATTAGAAAATGGTGTGTATACATTAGCGTTAGGACATTTTAAGGGAGATGATTAAAAAAATCGCACAGACGCACAGACGCACGGGCTAATTTAAAGGAAGATGCTTAAATATGGTTGATGATAAATATTTAAGCATAAAAATGGTTAAAAAGGTTTGTGGTTAGATGGTTAAAGTTTTGTGGTCAAAGGTACTTGAACTGGATCTCTCCTTTTACATCTACTTTCGAAACTTGCTTTTTTAAAAATATATGTATATATATTTGGAAAAAAAAAAGACAGAAAAAATAAATTTTTACTTTCCTGGATTGTTTTTGGTAGGGAAAAACGATTTTTTACTGCTCTTAGACCATGAAAGAAAGTGTTACCCTTTCATTTTCTGATGTAAGAAAAATTTAGAATTTGAATAAAAATGGCGACTAAAATGGCAGATGTAAGGCCGAATACGGCCTGTACAAAAGTTGTGGTTGCTCTCGATTTTGGAACAACTTGTACCGGATATGCGTATTACTATAAAAACGGCAATCGTGACTTCCAGGACAAAATTAATGCCGAACAATCGTGGACCGGGGCGACTAATGTTAGCACACAGGCACCAACCACTGTGTTGATGACCCCAGACAAAATATTCCATTCATTTGGATGCGAGGCTGAAAAGAGATATAAACTTCTAGCGCTCGAAAATGAACACCGGGATTGGTACTTCTTTCGGCACTTCAAAATGGAACTTCATCACAAACGCGTATGGGTTTATTTACTTTTTTTAAACTAACCTGAGCACAAAGAGCTCAAGGTGAGCTTTTGTGATCGTGCTGTGTACGTCGTCCGTCTTCCGTCATCATGGCATCAACAATTAACGTGTGTGCACTCCAAAGGCAACATTTTCAGTCCAATACTTATGAAACTTGTCTAGAATGCTTGTCTTGATTATATCTGGGAAAAGTTCAAACTGGGTCATGTCGAGGTTAAAAGTAAGACCCTTGGACAAATCTTAGAAAGACATTGTGTGTCATCTAGAGGGCACGTTTTCGGTCCAATACTCATAAAAGTTGGACAGAATAGTTGTCTTGCTAATATCTCCGATTAATTTGAAAAAGAGTCATGTCAGGTCAAAAAGGAGATCACTGACAAAATTTTAGTAAAACCACGTTTGCATTCTAGAGGCTACATTTTCAGTCTGATACTCATGAAAATTGGCCAGAATGTTTGCCTTGATGATATCTGGGACTAGTGCGAAATATGGTAACGTCCGCTCAAAAAAAAAAAAGGTCACTGGCTCAAATCTTAGGAAGACCTTGTGTGCACTCAAGAGGTCACATTTTCAGTCTCATACTCACGAAACTAGGTCAGAATGTTTGTCTGGACGATATTTCGGACAAGTTTTAAATCGGGTAACATTAAGTCAGGAAGTAGGTCACTGGGACGAATCTCAGAACAAGTTTAGTGGTTTCAGTGGTTTCCACACGGATGGTTCAACCTTCGTTTCAGGATTTATTCCCATCTCCTACACCTCACATCCATGGTAAAAATGCAGAAGATAATAACCGTTGTAACCGTTATGAAATTTGCAGAACACTCTAATCCATTTTGCTTCTGTTCACTGGATAGGAGTCGAAGATTCGAACTTGCACTGACTTTACTCATACCTAGATTATCCATTAGGATACATTGTATATATGTTGAACCTGCAATTTCAGAAGAAAGGGTAGAAAAGGCAAAAGCACCGTTTCTTATGGTACAGTCACAAATAAGGAACTGCCAACAGACAGTGGGCGTTTTCGGGGGGGGAGGGGGGAGTAACTCGGATGGCGCCCTCCCAGCCGCTGTTCCAGTCGAGCAAGGGCAGTTGAAAATTTGGTCGTTGGATGGCACCCGTTAGAGGTACCAGCTAAAGGTTAATGGCGGCAACGTGGTTTTCTGTCAAGGTCATTTAGTACAAAAACATGCCAGCCAACTACGGTTCGATCAATGTCGGGTGTCTTGACGACGTTTGCTTGGATCGAACGGAAGCTTTGCAATATTATTCAATCGAAAATCGCCTGTTCTAAACAGTGACCGTGCGGATATCTTTTCGGAAAGACACTTCCTGATACATATCTATTGTCAGGGTATGGGGCGATGTCTGTGCAGGCACCGGGGGTGGCTCTTTTGTCTGGCCAGAATATTTGTCTTGATGATATCTAGAACAAGTTCAAATGTGTGTCATGTCGGATCGAAAACTTAGATCACAAGGACAAATCTTAGAAAAACCTTGTGTGCACTCTAGAGATCACATTTTCAGTCTGATACTCATGAACTTGGTCAGAATGCTTTTCTTGATGATACTAGTCCATTTTCAAATTTTGGTCTTGTCAGGTCAGAAAATAGGTTACTAGGACAAATCTTAGGAAAAAAAAAAAAAAAAAAAAAAAAAACGTGTGCACTCTAAGGGCCATATTTTCAGTACGATACTCTTGAAAATTGATCAGAATGTTAGTCTTGATAATATTTTGAACAAGTTTGAAACTGAGGCACGTTGGATAAAAAAGTAGATCTGGAATAAGTTTGAAATTGAGTCACGTCGGGTCAAAAGGTAGGTCACTGGGATGAATCTTAAAAAAAAAAAAAAAAAAAAAAAAAAATGTGTGCACTCTACGGGCCACATTTTCAGTCTGAGACTCATGAAATTTGATCAGAATGTTTGCCGTGATAATGTCTTGAACAAGTTTTGAAGTGGGTCACGTTGGATAAAAGAAGACCACTTTTTGCGTTCAAATCATTACAACCAGGATGATTTCAACTTTATAAATCCTCGATGACTTTACTTAGGTGAGTGCTTTAGGGCCAATGACCCTCTTGTTCTATATTTTTTAGAAAAGTTTTTGTATACTTATTACATCCAGCAGACAACTAAATGAGAGAGAGAGAGAGAGAGAGAGAGAGAGAGAGCTATCACAACTATTAAAATTGAGATTGACTTTCGAAAAAATAAACACCACACATTTCAAAGGGAGAAACGGTATTTAAAGTATTCCACTCACCTTATGCGTTCAAAGCTTGTCGAGGATACAATATGTGATACATAATAAGGGCCCATATTTTCAGTAATGTTTGTTAAGTGTTCTTTGTTCTATGCTGCTTTCAACAAAAGAATTTTGTAGAGCTTTGATGTATACTCTTAACTATTGCATTACTGCGCTGCATTACTGGACTCTTTTGAATGATGGGAAACAGAATACTGCAAAAGGGCTTAAGTTTCTAGCTCATTGTTAGAGAAAACAACAGTTATTTAATGCACAGGTTGTACATTTAAAACGGAATACAACGACACATTAATCATCAACTGATGAATATATGTAATTATTACCGCCTTATTGTTCTTCAATAGGAATTGAGTAGACATATGTTACTCGAAGACAACAAAGGGAGATCAATGCCTGCGATTGAGGTGTTTGAACATGCAATTCGGTATACCCGGGTAGGTATATATGTGTACATGGATTGACTAATGTATGAATGGACTTTTGATTGATGGATTGACTGAATGGCGATTTACGCGGCTCTCAACATTATTTCAGGCACGGCATCAGCTCACATATTCATATAATTTATGTCCTAGGTTTCATCAGTACTATGACAGAGATCTGAGGTGTCTTGTACATGGACAGTCCCGCGAAATCCAGTGCTTTGAGGGGGGATTGAACCCGGGCATTATGGAAAGATGGACGGGTCGATTTATGAATTGCAAGACGGATGAATGACTACCTTCATGTATAGACTGACTTATGCAAATCTAGCACAATTTTCTTATTGTAATTTACGATCCATGTTAAGCATAAGGCGCATCTAGTCATTCGCCTTTCCATCTAGTCATCATTTGTTGAACTGGAACTTAAATAAACAAACAGTTTTGAAAAGCGTCATCACCACCCTTAATTGCACACATTAATGTGTAAGTTCTGGGTATATATTCACAAATCATTCTGAAGAAGATTCTAAGTATTATTCTCACGAATTTTCTAAATTTGAAAGTTACACGACCTATGATTACCCAAAGCAAACGGTATAGCCTATCAGAAGTTGATCACTTTCTAAAATTACACCCTTAAGAGTATAATGCATCGGTCTGTCACTGTCTTCGGCACCTAGGCGGTCTTCCAGGATCCTTAGTGCCTATCGAGTGCAGCATAGTTTTGGGATCCTACAAAGTCTAATGCATTGGTCTGCGACTGTCTCTGACACCCTAAGGAACCCCGGTTTAAAATGAAGTCAACAATGTTTGTGACTATCTCTGGCACACTCGCAGACTTTCAGTAAGCCTGGTGCAAGTTCGAGTTGAGCAAAGTTTCAACTGCAAGCGTTCCATCAAAATCTTATGCACCAGTCTGTGACTGTCTCTGGCATACTTGCAGACTTTTAGGAAGACCGGTGCCAATCGAGTTAAGCAAAGTTTTAACCGCAAAGGGTCCTTCAAAGTTTAATGCACCAGTCTGCAACTGTCTCTGGCACACTCTCAGACTTTCAGGAAGCCTCGCGCCAATCAAGTTAAGCATAGTTTCGACCTCTAGGGAGCTCTCGAGTCAGTTAAACTGGTCACTGTCTAATCACAGCAAAACAAACTAACAAACAAAAGAAAAAAAAAAAAAAAAAATAAGGTAGTTAGATAGACATTTGTCGGTTGTCAGGTGTATTTAAATGAGTTAAGAAAAGGAAAAGATGATGTTTTTCTGGATTGGATGTCAACGATGTACGAGTGGCGAGGAGATACAAAGAAGTTTATGAGACGTCAAGTAGTAGGTGATGAACATCTTCCATGAGTTGGATATTGAACACATAAGAAAGGCGTGTAAAAGAAACAAATTGTGTTACAGATGTTTTACGGTTTACTAGTATATTACAAATTGAACAGCATGAGACTGAAAGATAGTATCATTAGTTAAACTCTTTAAAATCGCCGCATTATCGAATTATTTGATGTTATAATCACTTCACCACTTTCCTTGTTATTGTCAAATGTTTCCACTGTCGGACGATAAGTGTCCTCATGGCTAGAATCTAACAATTACTTGCATTTGCCGATGACATATTTCCAAGTTACAGCTTGTCTGGGCGTCCTGTGTGGCTCAGTGGTAAAGTGTAGGACTCGTGATCTGGAGGCCCAGGGTTCGAGCCTCACTGGCTCCACCTGGCTTTTCACAGGAGTGTCACTAGGCAAGACACCTCAGATCCCTGGCTTAGTACTGGTGAAACCCAGAAAAGATATGAATATGTGAGTTGTCGCTTTGATTTGACTGAAATAATGTTGAAAGCGGCGTAAAACACCATTCAAACATACAAAATACACCTAATCTATTCTGTTAAGTAAGCTTTACTACTGCCTCTTCGATTCCTCTTTACATTGTTCTTTTGTATGAGACTATTTCATTGGTCGTAGTTTGCCACTTGCTCTTCACTCACTGATCCTCCTTTCGTATGTTTATTACTCTATATCCTCGGGTCGTCAAATGTCAGAATCTTCGTCCTGGTGGTGAACACTTCTTTATAACGTAGCATATTATCCCTCCGTTTAAGCTCCTTATCGCATATACCGCATGCGGTCATCTGGACGGTTTATGTGACACTGATGAGGAGGTGAGGTCACCTCTAAAATCCAGATTTGTCTATGAACGATACGGTAACTTTTCTGTATCAAATTACCCGCGTTGTTGTGGTTTAACTTTAACCGGTAAGTCTTCTTCTTCTCGTTTCGTCTTCCGCGCCTGTGCTTTTACAGTATCCTCGAAAACAATACCTCTCCTATGCAGTTCACTCTCTGCTTGTTCAACAGACTTCTCAACGGGGGTCACAGCCTTTAGAGTAACCAACTCGCTTTTTTTCAAACCTCTGATGATTTTCTTCCATCTATATAATGCATGCTTTTAATGAAGACAGAGGTAACATTTGTCTATTAATAATCTTTTCAAAACACCTCTCCCATTTTACTAGGTCGGGTACATAGTTCTTCATTTCTGGTTTGCTCAGAAGCAGTAGCACGAGGATGTGCCAGAAACAGTCGCAGACCAGTGCTTTAGACTCTGAATAACCCCTTCTGGTCGAAAATATGCTCAACTTAATTGGCACCAAGCTTCCTGAAAGTCTGAGAGTGTGCCAGAAACAGTCGTAGACCTTCTTATTATACTCGGGAGGGTCCAAAAAGCTCATGTACATTCACAAAAGATTCCGGTCAACGTGCCTACATTCCTATGTACATTGATCAAAGTAGGCGGAGTTTTTATCATGCTTTCACGAACAGTATAGATCGAGATCATTTTTTCACAAAACAATTATTCAATACTGATTTTCTCTGTTATATTATTGGTCAATTTAATCAAAACAGTCCTGTAAAAAAAGGAGTGCACTTGGCCATTTGGTTTTTTATTTACCGATAAAGTATATGTGTACAGTACGACTTTTCCTAACTAGTAAAGAAATTGAACTATAGTTAAAAGTACGATGCATCACTAATTTATGACGACAATATCGCGTTCAACATGCTGGGTGGCCTTTCATCTAAATTTTTCTAACAAGATTGAGGACGTTTGTGGGCGTTTAGTGGGTCTCTTCACGTTCATCGGTATGCACCCCAGGGTCCGTATTCACCAATGATTCTCAGTCTAACACTCCAGAACATTATTTTCTTTTCTTTAAATGGAAGGTGCGTAAGTTGGATGCTTGCATTCGGTGCTCTTGCAGGGCTGTGCTGCCATACAATGCCGGTTTGTACATGCAGCTGTTCAGTTGCTGTGGTCTCAAGAGAGAAAAAATAATTCTTTTCAGGATCACCTAGAAAAACAGCAGTGGACCTAAACCTATCAGATATAGCATGGGTGATTACAGTTCCAGCAATTTGGCGGGAAAGCGCGAAAGCCTTTATGCACGAAGCTGCTGTCAAGGTAATGCTTTTTAGCTCTTTCGGCGCCATAGGTGAAAACAGATGCTTTTGCAAATGTGGACTTCACGAGTTGACCATAGAAATGTAAAAGTAATCAAGTATTAATTGACGTGATGTACCTTTTTAACATTCAAAAGCCTGTAAAAAGTGACAAAACACTTGATTAGGGCAGAAGACTTTACCGATCACAAATTCATGCTGATAAGATGACGAATAAATTTATAATTAATTAATCCCGACCTTTAATGTCCTCGCAATGATACACTCACTGTTAAATTTATACAGGACATGTTTCGCCGTACATATATCATAAGTGTGTTGTCAGCGGTCTGTACAGCACAGTATGAATCTACGCGGCTCACAAATATCTTGTTAGCTTTAATATGCAATTTATGAGTAAAAACAGTGCGGATCCTGGTCTTATTTTATGATTGCATGGGCTGATTCGGATATTTACTGTTGACAAGTTTCAGTTGCTTTTTTTTCTCACTATCTAGTTCATATATGTTAAAACTGTCAAACGTGTTGTACGTAGCGGAAAGGGAGTATTCCTTTACAACAAGGTTTTCAATTGTTTCATTGTAGGATTTGAAACACGACGATACAATTTTTTGGGCGTCCGTATAAGTCAGTTTATGCTTCGAAATTCGAAATGCATAAAAGACATTTTTCTATATATAGAAAACATACAAATGGAAGAAATCTATCTTCAAATGACCATTCGACTGACTTTTATAATGGAATGGCATTCCGTTATTCATTCAAATTCAGTTAATTAGGCATTTTCGTTTTTTCTCTGTCGCAGTTGTATTTCTCGGTCTTCTTTCTAAAACGCAATGTTTTAAATCATTACCAAACAGCCTTATGTCATGGAGAACCAGATTCGACCAACATCTGAATGGAAAAATGGACTTTGATGGTCACAAAATACCGATGATTCCTAGAAAATGGCGAAAACCTGCCTTTCGCAAAGTGGGTTGGGAAAAATTGACTATGTCGCGCAAGATTTCAAACCATTGTAGTTATTCAGTGTCGACCCATTACAGTGCTGACAGCACTTTGATTATCTCAGGAATCCACCGTTTAATTTGTGAAAATAGATTGTTGTTGGCCGGACTGGGAAGTTTCTATTGTTTCGCTTGATAGAAAATATCCATTTCGGCCGAAAGTAAACTATTTTCACCAATTAAACGGCCGGTTCATGTGTTTTGACACACAGGTCGCATTCATGCCGCTGTTTTCAATGCATAACGGAGTGTATCTCTTTAGCTAATTTACAGTAAACCCTCTAGACCTTGAAATGTATTTCTCTGTGCTCTTACCCGGAGTTTTATCGTCTGATCTTTGTAGAAGGGCTATTCTTCCTTGCAGACAGCTAGAATGACGTCGATATTGACGGAGACATATATATTGTTTTTCATTAGAGATCGACTGGTTTAGTTTCGACCCGTTTAAAGACCGAGAGTATTATAGTAAAATCGATACACAGTCCAGTGTTTCGTCCCATTTTCTTTTCGTACTCCAGATTTTTCATGTACTCGCGATGTAACAGTGTGGGTAGTATATACGATCGTTAGTAACTCTTATCGTGTTTGTGCGTCAACAATGACGCACTGTTAAAAAAATGCGGGTCATTTTCCTTAAAAATGCGTCAAAACGCACAAAATCGTGCGTCAAGGAAAACCCTGCAAAGCTGTAGATGTGTATAGCATAGCGGCGATAGTGTGTCACTTGGAAAGGATAAGAGCAAAGGGTTTTTTTGATAAAAAAGGTATAAAGTAAAACTTAAACAAATTTTATAAACGATGAACTGCATTTCAGAATATACATCTAAAATAATTCTGAATTTCACATTACCAGTTCTGTATTGCTAATTTTTCGTGTGTATAAAGGTCACACAATATCGATGTTTAAATATATCACTTGATTAAAAAAAATGTTAGGCAACGTTTTTTTTTTTTTATATTCCCAAAATTAAAGTTTCCTAACCACTTTGGGCGATACAACCATCATTTTGTTTCGACTAGATAAAGCAGTAATTCTAACCTGTCCAAATATCTCTAATTTTCATTAATAACAATACATATATATATAAATTCTGAAATACATGTTTGGCGGTAAAGGATTAAGTTATATCATGCACTTGACTGTATGAAGTGAAGTAATTGTATTCTTCTCCGACATTCTATATTGTACTTAAAACATATGGAAGTCACAGGCTCGATACCTGGTTGATTGAATGGTGTTTTACACCCCTTTCAGTCATATTACGGTAACAGCTCACATATTTATATAATTCCTGGCCATCTGGCAGTATTAGTCTAGGGCTCTAAGGGCGCTCCCGTGAAAAAGCCCATTGGATCCAGACGGGCTCGAACCCGGGACCTCCAGGTCACGAGTCCTACGCTTTGCCACTGAGCCAAGCAGTACCCCTCTCGATACCTTGTCGCAACGAAACTTCTGACAATTTTAATTTCTATGTTGACAGTATCTAAAAAAATGTTAGGACCTGATTGGTCAAATATCGATTTCCACGGATCCATGTATAAAAGGAAGTTTTCATTTCTGAACTTTTATTGTAATGTTGTAATTTGTGAATGAACTTGTATTGCAAGAAAAACATACTTGATTTGAGATCATGTAATTCTAATTGATTATTTAAGACAGTCATTCGGATTAAATTTGCAACACTTACACAACAGTATCAGAAAATTTCTTAAAATATTACCAATCAAACAGTTATTGATCATCTACATGGTAAATAATTCAGGTACAATCCTACCGGAAGCCGCTTGTACAAAGCTAGCCCTGATCACACTGCGTGAAAGTACCGGCTGAATCGTTTCGCACTGGTCGGAAATGCCATGTGCACTCTTTTCTCATCAACAAATTCATGTGGCAACATCTCGAGGACTATGAAATAACGACATGTCCTGAACATGCAAGATCAGAAATGCATTAGCCTAAGATCCTATCATATACCGCATACGAGCCATTAACTCTTTGGCTGCTAAGCGCTACTCATGGACCTTTTGCGGACAGTGTAGATCAAGATCAGACTGCACAGAATATATTATTCCCTAAAACATAACTTGAAATGGCAATAATTTGGTTTTAACTATCGAGTTGAAAATTTCATTTTATTTATTTAGCTGAATAAGAGTTAAAAAAGAATTCAGCCAATCGCTGTGATATTGGATTGGAAAGAGCTTAATCATTACACAATAGCTGTCTGTCACATACTACATGTATACTCATTTAAAACATTCATGGTCGCCCGTTACAACTCGGCAGATTTCGTTCTGCATCTAACGTCATCTGTTTCAAGGAGGTTTGCAAGTTGAATAAATTTTAGTCACACGACATAGCGCCGTTAATGAGTCATTGATCAACGATGTCCACGAAAATTGCAGTGAGCGAATATTCATATCTATCAATCAAATGAAATTGATATTTCACCTTTAAAAATGAATTTGAAACGATTTGGTAACATAAATGTATTAAGAAAGACTTTGAAAGATGATCATGACTTTGAGTCTTATGCAAAGCAGTAAAACGGTCTATTTTCGGCGGAGAAATGTTAGGTGAAGGTACATATCACCCATCTTTATACAGTCGAATGATTTGATCAACAGATCAACTGAGGTTTGTCGAATGGTTCATGGTATTATGACACTTGTAGGCCCCGGGTTCGAGATGCACTGGATCCACTGGGTTTGTCATGGGAGTGTCCTTGGGCAAGAAACTTCAGAGCCCCAGCCTAGTACTAGTGAAACCCAGAAAAAACATGAATATGTGAGATGTCGCCGTGATGTGACTGAAATAATGTTGAAAGCGGCGTAAAACACCATTCAATCAATCAATAAACCAGTGACACTTTTGTCATTTCCATGTTAGCTACGTCTCTTCTTCATTTTGAAGAATATAATGAATTAAAGTTACACAAAAGTCCTCGTGATTAAATGATGTGTTAAAAATCCTGGACAAAAACACCATTTAATTACAAGACTAGCTGTCCGCTATGTGCTACATGTTTAACTATTTTGGAACATTCATCGAATTTTATACAGTCCTCTAGACGTTGTTGTATGGACTAGCTAGTGAGAAAAGTCTGACACTTGCAACTGAAAATTTGAATCAGCCCATGCATTTACGTATGAGATCAGAATCTGTACTGTTCGCTTATTACATATTAAAGCTAATAATAATTTGCGAGTCGTGTAGATTCAGATAGGACTGAGAAAGACATCTACCGAACGTTTATGCTTTCCGTATGAAGAATCATGTCATGCATAAGTTAACAAGGAGTGCATCATTGCAAGGACTTTCAAGAAAGGTCAGGAGTAATTAGTCATAACTTAATTCATAGTCTAATTATCAAAAGATTATAATCGTCATAATTTCTTGCCTTTTTTCAAGAGGTTTTCTTTTTCAGTTTTAAAGGCTTGTAATGTTTGTAAGTAGATACAAACGGAGAGAGCTGGTGCAGGGGCCAAAATCCGGTACGCTCTCCCCCCAAAATCCGTTTTTCACGGTAAGCGAGTTTGATCCGGTTTGGGGGGGTCTGGCTGGATCCGGTTCCGATTCTGGGGTCGGGGGTCGGTCATTCTGTCGGGGTCAGGGTCTGGGACGAGGCCTCGGGGTCCCCTAAAAACTAGGACGCTCATCCCCTCGCAACCGAGGCAAACCGTGAACCATCCCTCTCAATGCCTTTGGCCATATTCGGAAACCGTCAACCATCGCGTCAAGGCGGCTTAACTCTCGAACCCAACCGTCCCCTCGCGTCAAGACCATCCCCCGTTCATATCGCGTCAAGGCGACCCCACCGCCTGCGAAATACTCCGAAACTCGGTCCGTTTCTATGGCTGGCGGCTTCGTCGTAAAATACGAAAGTGCGCCCCGTTGCGTTTTGTCGCGTATGATAAATATCATAAAGAAAATATATCTTCTGTATATAGTGAGAAGATATGTTTTCCTATACTTCCGAATAATCTTCGGGATAATAAACTTTGCCATCTCTAGAGTGAATCTTACTAGATTTATCATAATTATCTAAATTTATCTCCATTACAATCATGACTGATCCTTTAATTCTAACTTTATCAACATCAATAGGCTTATTATAAGGATCGGGTTTATCGGGGGAAATTAATCCTTCATAAACCCATAAAGCTGGACTATACTTAACACTTATAGTATCATAAGTTATTAGTTTTAAAGATGTTTTTTTCATATACAAATATTTTCTGTTTTTTGTATAAAATAGAGGCGAATCGCGATCTCCTTCTTCTTCGTAATGAATACCAAAAGGAAAAGGTCTACATTCAATCATATTTATACCATTTCTAGAAATAGTAACAAAACTCTGTCCCGCCCTATAATAACCGTTTGTAATAGGAGTTTTATCTCGAAAATAATAAATTGTTATTAATATTTTTATTATTTCGCAATTTATTGGCACTGTATAATCTTCTGAATCATAAAATTTTAAAGATATATCTTTTTTATCCTTAAAATCATGGTAGGGAACATCAAGCCCGCAAAAAGCGATAAATTGATGTTTGCGTTGAGTTAAATATCCTCTTTCGTCTATAAGTTTTACAGTTTCTTCTATAACTTTTTTTAAAATTTTTTTCGACTAGATCATCCACATACTTTCTATTCACCGCATCATTTTTACTAGCAAATTTTTCTTGATACAAACCAATTCTATTCGCTGTTGTCAATTCACCTTTCGCTACATAGTTGGGATTACCGCTTATTAATACAGCTACTTCGTTTCCCGCTAAATCAGTTACAATATTTGAACGGGTAAACGCTTTGTCTCTTTCTTCTTCTGTAACTCCTTCAATCAATTTATCCACATATTCTTTGTTCACCGTGTGATATCAAGTAGTAGGTTCGGGTATATTATCGACTCCATTAAAATCCATATCGATTTTAGCGGTACCTCTATAAAAACCATTTTGTTTTAAAAATACTCCTTCCTTAGAAACTGCAATATCTCCTCCAGTAATACCTCTGATAGCTTCATCTACGTAATTTTTAGTAGCTGCATCTTTAGGTCTAAATAGATCCTTTTCCTCTTCTAATTTTTTAGCTATAGTTTCGTCTACATATCTTTTATTAGCCGCTTCTCTCGCATTTTCGGGTTCGCGTAAACCGAGTAACCTGTTTCTACGTAAAAATATTTCGCCTTTCGCTTCGTAACCGGATGATTTTCTCGGAAAAAAAGCGACGTTCGCATCCATATAACCTTTATTAACCGCGTCTCCCGGTTGAACTGGATCTTTCAGATTAGTGAGAGTAAAAGTCACGTATTCTTTGCTCGCTGCATCACCCTCATCAACAGGTTTAGGTAATTCTTTCAAAGGAAAACTTTTCATTCGAATAGCGTTTTTAGCATGATATTCTTTTCTTCCAACTATAGTTTGAGGCGTAAAAGGGTTTTCATTTTCTATTTTTTGCTCTAACTTTTCATCAGCTTTGTCAACATATTCCCTGTTTGTAGCATCACCAGCTTCTACAGGAGGAGGAAGATTTTCTATCTTTTGGGTATTTTCAAAATCCAAAGATCCTTTGATCGGAAAGCTTCCATTTTGTTTTGGACCTATCACTCCTATACCCTCGGTAATGTCAACATATTCCTTAGTTGCCGCGTCATGAGGATTTACCGGATTACTAACCCTCGTTAATGTATTACCATTCATGTCTATAGAACCAGTAACAACGGTTGTTCCATCTTTACATAAAAAATTATTATTCACGTAAGCGAGTGACACACCATCACCATCGCTCCTTTCATCACCTTTCATTCTTCCGAATTTGTCAACGGGCATTTTTTATATACTAAAAAAGTTTATTTAAAACATCTCGAAATTTATTCCCCGAGCCTAACTCTTTTAGAACGTATAAACATAAATGTCCACAAAATACTTGCCCAGCTTGTTGTAATTGATCGGTATTGTACTGTATTGGGCTTTCTAGATACTCTCGAACCTCAATAGGTGGTTGTATTCCGTAACTGTCGAAATAAATTTTAATATCACCGTTTTTATACCAAGCGACCCAATGTGTACCGGGTCCACCACTTTTATCGAAGTTTACTATACCGCATTCTTTTTTACTCGGTTTTTTCGGTAATGTATCTCGTAAAAAGACTCCTCTAAAAGAAGGAATCTTTAATCTTCTCGCCGCATCTTCTAACTCGAAATTGTTCAACGGTTTATTCGGTAAAATTACTGTCATTTTATATTAGAATTGTATAATATTCTTATTATCGATCCACGAATTAAATTCGTCGGGATAACCTAACCACTTTACTAGAGATTTATCTTTTTCTTTTTTAATAACCTTTTCTATCCTAAACACCTTTTGGATAGTTTTTTGAAGTTCAGGTTCGTAAAATGCGCCTTGTATTTCTTCTCCATTAAGATCCATAATTATATACGTTATAGGCGATGTATGTTTTACCTTAGAAACCGTAAAACCCTCTTCTGACCATCTTGTCGTATAACCTTTCTCAAAAGTCTTTTTCTTTATAGCTACCCTTACTTTATCTCCGACGGAAAACTTAGGCTCTTTTATTTTGGAATGATGGGAGTAAAGATTTCTCCAAACTTCGATTTCATTTTCTTTTTTACTCGCATTTACCGGCGTCATCTTAATAGATGAATGCCTCGTGTTATTATATTCTTTAACGAGATCCGGTAACACGTCGATGTAGACGTTTGTGGAGTTAGCGGAAAAATACTTCCACATTTTTTCTTTCATCGTTCTAATCCATCTCTCAATAGCGGTAGATTTCCCCGTTTTGTCTTTTAATGGCACTAACCATCCGTATTTAGAAAAGATGTTAATGACTGCGAGAAGGTATTTTACGTCGCGATTAAATTTAGAAAAAGCTCGCATGTCTACTAAATCCGCGGCCCATATCTTATCTATACCGTTTACTATAACTCTCCTTATCTTAAATTTTCTTCTTACGGGTTTATGTAATTCTTCCGCTAATTTCAGCATGTCGGGATTTTTTTTTTTAATTCCCATTCCGAATTTCATCTTCGTTCCAATGAGTTTACTTACCAGTCCCCTTTCCATTTTTTCTCTAATAGTAGGATTGTAAATCCCTTCTAACTCCGCTAACATATTCTTATCGCATACCGCGTTTCTTGTGGCTGTGTCATTATGCTTAAGATAGCAAACATCGTGATGATAAGCGGCTTTATCAACGCGGTTTATCGGTTTACTCCATTTCCTCGGTGTTAAATCGGGATTGAGTCTTTTCTTTAATTTAGTGCCGGGTCCCGTAAAATTGTGACCGGGGAGATGCATTTCGAAAGGCAAATTATTTATAGCTTTATTTAGCAATGATCCACCCTTTGGCGTCTTAACAAATTGGGTTTTAGTTGTTCAGCAAACCACACATTTTCCGCGTTTCATATTTCTTCCATTTTTAGAAACAACATAGTTTATATTGCTCGTATCTGTACGTTTTTTACATTTAACGCAATACATTTTATATATAAAACTTAAAAAAGTTATATTTTCCTACCCTTTGTCGTCTTAACAAATTGGGTTTTAGTTGTTCCACAAACCGCGCATTTCCCGCGTTTCATATTTCTTTTATTTTTAGTAACAACGTAGTTTATATTCCTCGTATCTGTACGTTTTTTACATTTAACGCAATACATTTTATATATAGAAAATAAAAAAGTTATATAAAATGGATATTATAAACTTATCATGGAATGAAGTAGTATCGAGATTTAATCACTCCCTTTTACCGAGAAGTATTAGAGGTTTAATTATAGGCAAATCAGGATGCGGCAAAACTACTTTATTGTTAAACCTTTTACTTAGACCGGGTTGGTTCGACTACAACGATTTGAGTGTCTTTGGAAAAAGTCTTTTTCAACCCGAATACCGAATACTAAAAAAGGCTTTTGAAGAAAAACTACCGAAAGAATGTATCTTAAGGTTGTTTAACATGCGTGATGAGATACATGAACTAAACGTTGTACCAACGGATTTAGTCGAAGAATGGATTAAAACGATTAAAAATAAATTGGATATAGATTGCAACTTCTTCGAAAATGCGAGTGATGTGCCCGATCCGAGAGAGTTAAACTCGGAAAATAAAAATTTAATGATTTTTGACGATTTACTTTTAGAAAGGCAAAATAAATGTGAGTGTTATTACGTTCGAGGAAGGCATAGTAATGTTGACTGTTTTTACCTCTCACAAAATTATTTTAGACTACCGAGACAAACTATTAGAGAAAACGCTAATTTTATTTGCCTTTTCCCGCAAGACCTAAAAAACATTAATCATATTTATAACGATCATGTAGGTGATGATATGCCTAAGGATGAGTTTAGAAAATTTTGTCAAAAGGTGTGGGAAAGACCATACGGTTTTGTTATCATCGATTTAACCAGTAAAAAACATGATGGGAAGTATAGAAATGGTTTTGACAATTTTTACTTGCCTAAGTCGGTATAAAAAATTAAATTAAGTTAAAGAAAAAAATATTACTTATAAAAAGAGAATGTCAGAGTTAGAAAAATATAAGGATAAATGCGAATTAATTTTTCGAGGATTAAAATCGGATTTAGAAAAAAACGTGGAACGTTTTACGATACATAATTTAAAAATGATATTAGAACAAATGGGAATAAAAAATTATCCTGAAAGTAGTTGCATGTATACTCCAAAAAGGTATTTAGTAAATATATTAATAGAATACCTAGAAGAACGATTGGAGATCATGCGAGAAATGGGTAACGAAGTTAGAAGCGTAAAATTGTTGCACGATTTTTATTTCGATATATATTTTATTATTTATATTACGTCCGCATGTTATACTTATGGGGAGTTTGATGAAGATGAAATAATAGAATTTTTTACCGATTATTATAATTCTAGTTTCGAAAATAGCGTGAAAGATGGGTTAGAAGAATTCTTTAATATCGCTTGCGAGCATTTTAATTTATAAAAATATTTAAATATAAAAAATATTTAAATATTATAAAATGGAAGATCTTTTAGAACAAATTGTAAAAAATACGGAACACAAAACATAGTTTCAAATTATAGTAAGCGACAACAAAATGCGTTTTAGTACGAGGTTTAATCCCCCAATTCAGCTGGAAAAGGATAAAGTGTATGAAATAGCTTTAGTAAACCTTGAAACTTACTACTCTTTTCCAAATATCGATGAAACGAACAACGTCTTCGTTTATTCTCCGGACAACGGTACCTCGTGGATTAAATTAAAAATACCCGAGGGAAGTTATGATCTCGTTGACATTAATGATACCACTCACCAGGAAATGAGAAAAAAGGGTCATTACGACGAAGTTAATGAAGGGTATTATATTAACATTTCTGCGAACACCAATACCCTAAAGTCCGTTCTTACTCTGGAAAATGGTTATCAAGTAGATTTTAATCAACCGGGCTCCATTGCTAAAGTATTAGGATTTACTCGCGCTAAATATACGCAAGGATTTCACGAGTCGGAGAATGTAGTGAACATTCTTAGTATAAACAGTTTGCTCGTTAGCATAGATATTATTTCGGGAAGTTACGTTAATGGTTTGACAAAAAACGTTATTTACTCTTTTTTCCCAGATGTTGCGCCCGGATATAAGATAACTGAGTCACCAGTTAATTTAGTATACTTACCAATAACGTTAGACGAAATACATAACCTAGAGGTAAATATTACGGATCAAAATGGAATGTTACTAAATCTTAGAGGAGAAAATTTAACGATTAGGTTTCATATTAGAGAAGCGAGATAAATAAAAAAAAAAAAAAAAAAAATAGTTATATATATAATGACGAGTTACGTTACCGTTAAAGTAAATATATCCGAAGGACAAAAGCAAAAGCTTCAACATGCCGTTAAAGCCGGTTGTCCAGTAAGTATTCGTTTAGGTCACGAAGATTTACGTGGTAATGATGTTTTAGCATTAACCAATTCGCAAGCGAGAAAAATAGCTAAAGCCTATAAGGATGGTAATGGTATTACGATTAAAATGTCCGCGAAACAACTTAAATATAACACGAAAATAGAGGGAGGTTTTCTCGGAATGTTGGCTGGGTTGGCTGCTAGAGCTTTGCCAATGCTCGCGAGAACCGTTTTACCGGCTTTAGGTGTTGGTGCTCTCTCCGGATTAGCTCAAATGGGTGTACAAAAAGCGATGGGATCGGGTCTTTATCTTAAAAAAGGAGGATGCGTTTGTCAAGTTGAAACTGATGGATGCTGATTATACTTAAAGCCATATAAAGGTAAAGGATTAAAGTCTGTCGGTGATGGTTTGTATTTAATGCAAGGAGGGAAGATTTATGACGGAAGAGGACTTTTGCTCGGACCTAATAGTCCATTCACTAATATCCCTATCTTAGGAGCCATATTATAAAAAAAAATTTTAATTTAAAAAAAAAATATTTACTATATAAAAATGATATGCAAAAGTGGGATAAGGTGGTTTTCTTTTTTAAATTTAGATTTTCCACCCGCTCAGTTTAGAAAAAATGTATGGGAATTATATTCTCAACAAGAAATAAAACTAGAACCTAATAGTGGTGTTACTATTCAACTCGGTCCCGGATTTATTTCGCAATGTCTACTCGATAGAAATTTAATCTTAAAGGGTATGAGAAGCGGTGATGATTCTACATATAGAGGATTTTCTATGGAAGGGGATGATATATCAACATTTTTAAAAAATATTACTAACGAAAATATTACTATCTTGAGAGGTGAACCATTATTTCTCGTTGTATATGATGATATTTAAATATTATTTATAACGAATAAAAAATGGATATTCATAAATTCGGTATAAAACCTAATATTACTACTCAACACAAAACTATATTTTGGAAACCTCATTTACACGGAGTAAGATATCCTCCCTTAAAGCAAGATCCTCTAAAATGGAAAATATACTCGCAAGTAACTATCAAGATTCCTCCTCGTGATGGCATGAGAGTTTCGCTAGGATTTGGTTATATAACTACACGAGGAGTTGTAACGATATCCGTTAGTAATAAATGGAAAGATAGTTTAACCATTCTTAATGGAATACATCTCGATAATGGGGCTGAAGATATCTTAGTCTATATTTATAACTTCTCGCGACAACCGATTGAAATACCCGAGGGCGACTTATTCTGCTATCTAAAATATCTGAGATAAAAAATATTATTATTTTAATAAAAAATGTTAGATACGGATCAAGAACATCCCTCTAAAAAAATCTATCCTCCGTTACATGCGAGCGCTCCACCTATCGAGATGGATGACAAAGGTCATTCCTATCGTTTACAAAAAATATCCGAAGTACAAAAGTTTCTCGAGAACGAAATTCGAGAAAGAGATGCCTTAGCTAAAAAATATTTCAGAGCCGCGAGAATCGTTGACAACGTTGACACGGTTTTGATCATGATAACCATGGCTTCGGGAGTAGGTGGAATCGGTTTACTATCTACTGTCGTAGCTATTCCAGCTGTCATAGCATTAGAAGCATCAGCTGCGGCAACCGGGCTTCTTTCGCTATTAGGTAAATATGTAGTAAGAAATTCGAGAACCAAGGTGGAAAAACATCAAAAGATTCGGATGATAGCTGATGCTAAGCTCAATACAATCGCTTCGCATATATCCAAAACTTTAATCGACAATTAGATATCGGATGAAGAATTTAAACTTATCATGGAAGAACAAGAGAAGTATAAGGAAATGAAGGATGAGATAAGAACGAAAATTAAGAAAAAGATATCTTCCGAAAACGAAGAAAGTTTAATCGAGAGAGGGAGGCAAGAAGCGCGTGAGTCCTTTCGGAGGTTGGTTGAAAAGAATGGTGCCATTCCCTAGAAAAACAAATTTTTCATGCAGTTGTAGTTATGAAACGAGTTGAAAACTGCAATGAAAACTGCAATGAAAACTGCGATGAAAACTGCGAAATATATATTCCGTTTAAAGAGAATATATATTTTTGTCCATATAGGTATATGAACTACGTTAAAAAATTATTATAGTAAAAAAAAATGTCTTTTTTAAAAATCGCTGATCCCGCAAAAAGGGACTTAATCGTAAAAGAGTATCTCGAAACGAGAAAGAATATTCGGGATAATCTAATAGCGGAGAAAATGGGCGAACAGCAACTTCAAACGGATCTTTCGAAGTTTTTTAAACCTATAACGGAAACGCAAAAAGCTGCAACGAGGGAGATTACTGAGGGACTTAGACCTATTAAAGAGGGTATCGAACAGTTGCCACAAGCTATTAAGTTTCCGGCCTTTCCTTCTGTCACAGCGGAAGAAGATCCGATATTTATCGGCGAAATAGCGGAAAAGTATCTAAGAAAGTTTGCTACTAAGTCTGAAGCTGATACAACGTACGGAATATATGACAAAAAGGGTAGGTTTTATATCGGGGACAAACCAGTCGTTATTCGAGACAACGATATTATTGTTGACGATGAAGAATATGAAGGTACCCCCGGTTTATGGGAGTTAATCGTATCTAAAGAACCGGATGGTAATATTTATACGGATGATGATTACAAGAATTACGCGAAATTGTTGGTAAAAACCAACTCCATTTATCGCGGCAACGATCCGAGAAGTAAATATCCTTAATCTTCTAAAGGTAAAAAATGGAACGTTATACTTAGATCTATTTGGGATAATAAAAAATCTTATGAAGGAAAGGGCATCGTTGTTATCCCGTCTGACCCTAACGCATTAATAGAAAGACTAGACCTGTTGTTGGCGAGTAAAAAAGCGGGTAACACGGGTGTAAGAAACGAGTTAGTGAGCATTTGCGATGAATTAAAAAGACAAGACGTTTTAAATTCGAATGCTTATAAAAAATTAATGTCTATATTATAAAATATGATTATTACTAAAAATCACGGATTTAAAAGAAGGTATTCATACGGCGGTTCCGGAATCTTTGATAGTATCGCTAACCTTTTAGCGAGGCTTTTTACGAGTAGCGCGGCTAAACAGATTGCAAGTTCTGCCCTTGATGTGGGAAAGAGTGTAGCTAAGGAAGGCGCAAAGAAAGCTTTAGAGGTCGGAAAAAGTGCGGCTGAAAAATTAGTTACGAGAGTTTTGACACCAAAATCGAAGAAAATTTTACAAAAATATAGCACAGCCGCCCCTGACCAGCGAGTCGAAACGCGAGACATTAATACGTTAATAGATGGAAGCGTTATCGCTATTCAAGACTTAGTTAAAAGATTAAATAGTGGAGCGGGCATTAAAGTAGTATGAAAAATTTAATTTAAGTTAAAGAAATAATATTTCTTATAAAAAAGAATGTCAGAATTAACATTTAATCATGTAGATTATAAAAAATACGATACTAGTTCTATTAATATAAAAGGCGCATCTTTAAAACTACAAGATTGCGAAATCCTCGAAATTAATAAAACGAAATAGATCTACGGTTATAAAAAAGCTGTTATGAAGTTATCTCCCGAAAAAGTAACCAAGATGAAAGAGATTGAGGAAAAGGTGAATGAACGTTTAGGAGAGTGGCGTATACCCCGACAAACGCTCGTATACGGTAACAAAGTTTATCTTAAAACTAAAATAGATACCGCGAGTAACATTGAACTTAAAGATGTGTTTGTTAATGCCGAAAATAAGTCTTTTCCCCAGCTTTGGTTAACGCAGTTATAATTTTTATTTAAAAAAATTATAATTGTAATTATAAAAATGGACATTTTAAAAATCACCGAACCAATTTTAAAAGATGATAGTATTGATGAGTATGAACACTTTGAGTATCAACCGATCACGGGTGCAAATCTCAACAACTCGGGAGGAGATATTAGAATTAATATCGAAACCCAAGATATTTTTACTCATCCTAGAGAGAGTTATTTACTTATTGAAGGACAATTAGTAAAGGATGATGGAGCTCCTTATGTTGATGGCACAGACGACCTTAATGTTGCTTTAACAAACAACGCCTTGATGTACCTGTTTAAAAATATTAAGTATCAACTTTCTGGCCAGGATATTGAATCCGTGACAAATCCTGGTCGGGCTACTACGATGCTCGGGTTGTTAAAATATCCGGATGATTTTTCTAAATCGCAGGGGTTAAATCAATGTTGGTATAAGGATACAACAGCCAATGCAAACGATCAAAATACGGGTTGGGAAATAAGAAGAACTTACCTCATTAATAATGTTGTTCCATTAGGTTCTTTTAGTTTTAGAGTTCCTTCAAAGCATATATTCGGTTTTTGCGATGACTACGATAAAATATTGTATGGTATGAAGCAAACTCTCACGTTAACGAGAAATAACGATAATGACGCGATCTTTAGAGCCAACACTGCTCCCGAAGGTAGAATTAGATTAGATAAGATATCGTGGTTTATGCCTCACGTGTTACCCGCTGATAAAGAGAAGATGGAACTTTATAAAATTATCGAGAAAAAAGAAAAAATACCGGTTGGATACAGAATGCTACAGTGTGACTCTATCTCGGTTGCTCTGACAAAATCATTTACCTGGAGACTTTCCGCTAAATCATCTCCCGAGGTACCACGTTTTATCATTGTCGGCTTTCAAACTAATAAAAGTAATAACCAAAGACAAAATGCATCTATATTTAACAATTTAAGCGTTAATAATATTTACGTTATGTTAAACTTCACTAGATATCCCGCAGCTGACTACAATCTTTCTTTCGCTGCGAACCAATTTAGTAGAGCGTATGGTGACGCCGCATTATTTAGATCTAAGCTTTATAACATGGATGAATTGGTGTCAAATCCTAACATTTCCCCCTCGGATTATAGAACTCTATATCCTTTGTTTTTGTTTGACGTTTCTAAACAAAGCGAAAGATTAAAATATTCTGTTACCGATATTCAAATTAAGGCATATTTCGACGTAAATGCGAATGCGAACACAGAGGCATACGCGCTTATTATTAGCGATAGATTAATTAACTTCCAGTCTGATGGAAATAAAATGAGTGTAGTGATATGAAATTTGATAAAAATAAAGTTAAGTTAAGTTAAGATATTTTTTTCTCATATATAAATGATAAAGATTGAGGAATTAAAAAAAATTCTTAAAGAAAATAATATAGTTTTCCGCTCATACTGGGATAAAAAACGCATAGTTGAGTTGGTGAAAAAACACAAATTGTACCCGGAGGAGCCACCTAAAATAGAAAAAAGTATAGACCCTAGGTATGAAAGATTAAAAACTATTATGCGTAATCCTAAGAAAGTTAGTTTAGAAGATGTTGAAACTGGCGAAATAAAAACCTTTCCATCAGTTTATAAGGCGGGTAAATTTATAGATCGCTGTCCACAAACGATTGAGAACTGGAATGGGAGAATTTGGAAAAATAAATATAAGATTAACATTCATTAATTTTATTACGGCAATGACGAAGTCGTAATAAATTTAACTTAAGTAAATATTTTTTATATAAAAATTACATTAACTTAAGCAATTTAATCCTTTATATAAAATGGAGAATTATAATACATATAACGTAAGAGGTTTAAAAAATTTAGCTAGGTCTAAAGGAATTCGAGGATACTCCACGCTTAGAAGAGCCGAATTAATCGAACGTCTGCGTAATCCTCCACCTCCTAGTCTCGCTGATCAATTCATGGGGTTCACAGTAAAAGACTTAAAATGAGAATCTAAGTCTAAAGGAATCCGAGGATACTCTAGACTTAGAAGAGCCGAATTAATCGATCTTCTAAGTAATCGGAGAGCGCTATTATTAGATTATGATATTAGTAATTTTGGAGCCCCGGTATTACAATCAACACCTTACACACCACCACCCCCGGTACCAACCCCACCTACAGTCGCAGTTGAGGAGTTGATAAACTATTTAGATAGTATCAAAGAAATTCCGAGAAAAATATCGCCTAGGATAGAAGCTTTAAAAAGAAAAATAGATAAGTTATATAGGGATAAAGATGAAATAGAGATTGAAGAAGGACCATCGGCATTTAAAGGATTTACCAGACAATATCTTATAAAAGGTATAAAATCTTATACACCGGCTAATTTCCTCGATTTAGCTAAAGATAAATTAACCGATGTTATGAGAAATAATCGTCAAACAAAAGTTAAACTTATTATGAAGTGTATGATGAAACACTCTGCTGAAAATCGTTTAAAAGAGATGAATTTTGATTCCGGTTTTCCAATCGCTAATTTAGATGGGGATGATGTCGATGAATTATACGAAGAAATGGGAGAAGATATATTAGCCGCTATAGCAACTCAGGAAATGAAACAAGATTATTATAGAGTTATTTACGTAATCGATTTAAGATTACACACAGCATTATATAACCCAATTAGAGGTAATTCTTGGCTCCCAATTCCTTCTAAGATAGCGAGTACAAAAAGCGTTATTAATCCGAAAAATAGGAACGATGATATGTGTTTCGCATATTGTATTCTTATAGCTTTGAACCCAACGGATAATAATCCTGAAAGAATTGGTAGACTAGGACCATTTTTAAACGATATAAATATGGAAGGGATTAGTTACCCCGTCTCTATTCATGATAGAAATAAATTTGAGAAACAAAATCCTTCAATATCTGTATCGATACACGCGTATAGCAATTCTGATGGTGTCTACCCACTTAGTTTAAGTAAAGAAGTTTATAAAAGAGAACATCATATTAATCTTTTACTTCTTGAGAAGGATGGTAAAAAACATTATGGTTTAATTAAAGATATGAGTAAATTGTTATGTAAACAAATATCCGATCATAACGGTAAAACTTATATTTGCGAAAGATGTTTAAATCATTTCCAAAAAGAAGAAACTTTAAATAAACATTTAGAGTATTGCGGCGAAAAAGATGCCTGTAGAATAAACTTACCCGAAAAGGGTACCGTGATATCTTTTAAGTATTTTTATAAACAACAGAGACACCCTTTTACAATTTATGCGGATATGGAGTCTACATTAGAAAAGAAAAACGAAAATAAAGGTAACTGTACGAGAGTAATTAATGCGCATAACGTTTCGGGATATTGTTTTTACGTTAAATCGCTTTACGAAAATGTTTACCCTTCAAAAATTTTCCAATATTCCGGCGAAAATGCGTCTAAGAAATTCGTAGAGGATTTAGAAAATGTTATAAGAGAAATAGATAGTATACCCACGAGGGAAATGATTCTTAGACTTCGTGATAAAAGAGAGTTTGATAGAGCGAGAAATTGTTGGATATGCGGGGAGTCGTTTAATGGCGCGAAAAAAGTTAGAGACCATTGCCATTATACCGGAAAGTTTAGGGGAGCCGCGCACAATGAGTGTAATATAAAATATAGAAGACCTACTTTTACACCCGTATTCTTTCATAATTATAGTAAGTACGATGCTCATTTATTTATAAAAGATTTAATGAGTACACCTGGTGAGACGAGTTGTATACCGACGAACAAGGAAACGTATATAAGCGTGTCTAAAAAGGTGCCGATAGAATACGTCGTTAAAGGGACGAAGAAAATTAAAACGCATGAGATTAGATTCCTCGATAGTTTAAAATTTTTAGGTAAAAGTTTAGACGAATTAGCTAGCACTCTAGCTAAGGAGGACAAGACTAATCTCGCGAAATATTTTGAGGGGGAAAAGCTCGAATTGGTCTCTCAAAAGGGTATATTCCCGTACGAATGGTTCGATAACCTTAGTAAATTAGAGGAAACGAAGTTACCCGAGCGAAGAGAATTTTATTCGAAGCTTAAATGTAGTGGAATTGATAAGGAGGATTATCAACACGCATTGAATGTATGGAAAACCTTCGAGATGAAAACTTTTAAAGATTATCACGACTTATATAATAAGACCGACGTTTTACTGTTGGCGGATGTCTTCGAAAATTTTAGGAACGTTTGCTTCGATAATTACGGATTAGATCCATCTTGGTTTTATACGGCGCCCGGATTAGCTTGGGAGGCGATGTTAAAAACTACCGAGGTAAAATTAGAATTATTATCAGACCCCGACATGATTTTATTTATCGAAAAGTGAATAAGAGGAGGTGTCTCAACCATTTTTAAACGATATGCGAAAGCGAATAATATATATATGGACGAAAAATACGATCCAAGAGAACCCTCAAAATGTATTACTTATTTGGACATGAATAATCTCTACGGTTGGGGCGATGCGTCAAAAACTTCCTATCGGTAATTTTAAATGGATGGACGATTTAGAAAATTGGCGAAGTCAACCTTGTATATTGGAGGTTGATTTAGAATATCCTAAAGAATTACACGACTGGCATAACGATTTCCCATTAGCTCCCGAAAGATTAAAGGCCGGTAAAGTTGAGAAACTTATACCTAATTTATACGATAAAAATAAATATATATTACATCGCGAAAATTTAAAATTTTATTTAAGTTTAGGTCTAAAGCTTAAAAAGATTCATAGAGGGTTAACTTTCTATGAAAGCGAATGGTTAAAACCTTATATCGATAAAAATACTAACCTAAGAGCGAAAGCTAAAACCGCGTTTGAAAAGGATTTCTTCAAACTTATGAATAATTCCGTATTTGGTAAGACTATGGAAAATATTAGGAATAGAGTAGATATAAAATTAGTTAGTACCAGGGAAAAAGCGGAAAAATTAGCCGCTAAACCAAACTATTACGATATAAGCGTCCTCGACGAAAATTTATGTATAACTCAAATGAAAAAACCGCGTTTATATTTTAATAAACCTATTTACGTGGGGATGTGTATTTTAGATTTAAGTAAGACATTGATGTATAACTTTCATTATAATTATATTAAAGATAAATACGGTGAAAAAGTTAAACTTCTTTTCACCGATACAGATAGTTTAATGTATGGAATAGAAACGGAAGATTTTTATAAAGATATTAGCGACGATGTTAAAGATCGGTTTGATACGAGCGATTATCCGTCCGATCATCCTTCGGGTATTCCCACAGGATTAAATAAGAAAGTTGTGGGTATGTTTAAAGATGAGACAAGCGGTAAGATTATTGAGGAGTTTGTGGGCCTCCGGTCTAAACTATACTCTTATAAAATGTGTGATGATGAGGAGGAGGAGAGTAAAAAATGTAAGGGAATTAAAAGGCACGTAGTAAAAGCATTTATTAAACACGATCATTATAAAAAGTGTTTGTTCGAAAATAAGACGCAATTAAGGAGAATGGTAGTTATTAGGAGTCATAATCACGAGTTGTATACAGAGGAGATAAATAAAGTCGCCTTGAGCGGTAACGACGATAAACGCTATATCCTCGAGAATAATATCGATACGTTAGCTTGGGGACATCATAAAAATAAAACTTAGGTATCATACGCGACAAAACGCAACGGGGCGCACTTTCGTATTTTACGGCGAAGCCGCCGGCCATAGAAACGGACCGAGTTTCGGAGTATTTCGCAGGCGGTGGGGTCGCCTTGACGCGATATGAACGGGGGATGGTCTTGACGTGAGGGGACGTTTGGGTTCGAGAGTTAAGCCGCCCTGACGCGATGGTTGACGGTTTCCGAATATGGCCGAAGGCATTGAGAGGGATGGTTCACGGTTTGCCTCGGGTGCGAGGGGATGAGCGTCCTAGTTTTTAGGGGACCCCGAGGCCTCGTCCCAGACCCTGACCCCGACAGAATGACCGACCCCCGACCCCAGAATCGGAACCGGATCCAGCCAGACCCCCCCTCCCCCCCACCGGATCAAACTCGCTCACCGGGAAAAACGGATTTTGGGGGGAGAGCGTACCGGATTTTGGCCCCTGCACCAGAAAGATACAAACGCGTGTACATTGCTTTCTCTCTCTCTCTCAAACGGTTACATTAAGACTCAAATGTTGACTTATTTACATAATCCTCTCGATGATAATTGATTGATAATTGGACTATGAATGAGTAATGACCATTTATTCTCGACTTTTCACAAACATTTTCGCAATGATACACTTCCTCCTAACTTATGCAGGATATAATCCGCCATACAGAAATCACACATGGTTGGTACCGATCTTATTCGGTCTTGTCTGAATATACAAGACTCATCAGCATCTTGTGAGCTGTTAAAGTAACAATTGCTGCCAGAAGTACACAACGCGGGTGTTAAAATGCATTTCAATTTAAATCATATAACTAAAAAGTATAGAAGTTATTGTAAAGATTACAATCTGTTGTTGTACGGTCGGTCCCAGTGTTAGTAGCTGGCAGAGAAATTAATTTCAGAAGTAGGTTAAAACCTGCCAGACCACTCTTTCTTTTGTTTACTTTTTGCTCCTTCTTAAAATTCATTTTTCTGGCAGCGACTAATACTTTGACCTTCTACACAATAACAGATTGTCATCTTCACATTTCCCATCCTTTAAATGGTATAAATGTAATTCACCTGCTTTGATTTTTTGACCGCTGTTGGGCCTTTAAGGGCGAACACTAATGACCCCGATCTTTGTGCACAATTTTACTAGGTCTTATTTTGTTCTGCATTCTGTACAGAATTTTATTCAAACCGTTTCAATATCGAGGACTTTCTTATAAGTAAATATTTGCTTCAATATTCAAAAAACGACTTCTTATAGCCGACACAGAAATGGAAAACATTTATCTGCAAATGACGATCGGACTTTGAAAACAGAATGGCCTGTGAACACCTTACGTCTATGAAACATCGAGGGGACAATGCGAATGAGTCAAAGGAGTTTATGTTAGAGAGAGAGAGAGAGAGAGAGAGAGAGAGAGAGAGAGAGAGAGAGAGAGAGATCTAAATATATTTGGATGAGAGACAAATGATGCTATTAGCAACGACCTATTTTTGTTGACAAGAATAAGATTACATATGAAGTTCTCTTAACAAAAAACTGTGACACACTGACATTTAGTGATTGAATTGTTCGAGTTATTGCTAACAATTAAATAGACATTTCTCATTTGTAGAATGCACCGGTGTTCAATCAAATTAACAGGTTGGTGTGACGGGTTTTTTCTTTGATTTCCAGACCGGGTCAAACCAAGGAATTAGGATTTTTGGAGAGAGAGAGAGAAAGGGGGGGGGATTAAAATAAAAAGTTCACAGTGCTCATTAGACGCCAATAAATGTAGTATTAGTGAAATATAACAGAAAACTGTAATGATAACGTTAGAACTATATCTGTTGAAACTGACAGAATCAGGGTTGAATCGCAACCTAATGTATATCGGAAGAGACTCATACGGGACCAGAGATCTGCCGTACGGGATTGGTTATGCTGTATCTTTCAGAGTCAGCCAGCCTGCGAGACAGACAGACAGACAGACTGGAAGGAGAAGACTTCTGAAACCATTTTGAGCTAAAGAAATATTGCACATAAACCAAATTCCATTCAATGAGATTGCCCATTATTTGCTGAATATTCTGTCGGTTTGGAACAGTTTATTAGAAGTTAATGATGTATTCTTGTTGGGGGATTTCATACCTGTGAACTGTTATCCTTTTGAAACTAGTCGCAGTTCTGCCACCCAATTCGATTATTACCAGTACTATCAGTCATTTCTCCGCTCATAAGCCATCCAGTGTTTTTTGCTATCCCTGCAACCCTGAACACCAAGGAGAAAGGGGATCAAACCTGTACTCATCCCACCCCCCCTGAAAGGAATGCTCTTAATATCATATAGTCGGAAAAATTTGAAAATTTCGAAACTTAGCTACCGATTAAAAATAATTATTGAGGAAACTCTTATATATGTTGTGGTTTAAGAAGCATATTCACACAGGCATGTCTGAAAAGATGTGAAAATATATTGCCTAAGATATGTGACAATATGGATGGATGAACTGCCGGGAAATAAACAGAGCGAAAAAGTGAATATAGGAAATTAAGAGACAGCGTGAATCTGAGCGAGAAAGATAAAGAACAGGACGTGAACGGACGGAGAGGGAGAGAGCGAGCATATATGTCTAAACAAACTTTTGGACATAAGTCGGACATTATATAAATTAAGGATTTTGACCATTACGAGATTATTCCCTACCATATTGTTCAAATCGTGCAACCACGACGACTGCCACCAACCTTTTCCCCCTACACAATCAACTTTTGAGGTGTCTGCAGCAGACGACTCTTGAAAGCAGTGTGAAAAAAAAAAAATTTTTTTTTATTACAACGAGCAATTTTTCCTTTTGTCTCGATTTTGTGCACAAAGTGCAATCTGCGTGTACGCAATTAAAAATCAATACTTTTCGAGTCAAGCAAAGGAACGTATACAGTAAAGAAAGTTTTTACGTATGTAAACGAGGTATATGATATGAAATAAAAGCCTTTTAAAACTGACAAAACACTTAATATGGGACAGAAAATAATGATGAACTATAAATTCTAGCCCTCAAGATTGTGAATTAAAGTATGACTAATTAGTCTCAACCTATTACGTCCTCGCAACGATACACTCACTCTCAACTTTTGCAGGACATGTTTCGACCTTTTAGAAATTATACATGTTAGCCAACTTAACCACTCCTATCTGAATCTACACGGTTCACAAATAATAGACATAACTCTGAGTTATACCCGTTTATGTTGCGGAGTTGGGTCTGAACTGTCGTGTCGGCTAAGGATTTTGGAATGTTCCTAAATATCTTAATACTAGTGAAATGCGTCTCAACTAAGGAACTGGGCCCGGTTTCACAAAAAAACTTAAGTCCGTACTCAACTCAACTGAGTTTACAGGCTTAAGTCCGTTAAATTGCTGAGTTGAGTCTGAAACGTTGAGTGCGTTTCACGAACGCGTTCTCAGCTGAGTCGCTTATTTCGTTTATTTTTCAAACGTCTTAAGCGGTATTTTTGCTACTCTTCGAAAACGGAGGTAATAAAGTGTAAAAGTTCGGGAACAACTGTCAATATCGTTGTCGTCTGAAATAAACAAGGCCGATTTTCTTGCATTAAAAAAGTGTATACAGTCGTAAAAAGCCATTTTACGGAATTCTAGCCGTGTATTCATGCATCGGTATGCACGTCACCATCGTAAATAAACTGGTTCACTGTGGTACTTGTCAAAATTTATTGAAATTGATTCATATTCGAGGCCAAAAAACGAGGAAATTAAAAGGGATATGGACAACCATGATTCGCACTGATTCACTTTATGATAGTGAGGTCTATTTCACATGAATAAAATGTCTTGTTAATCTGTCCACAATGCACTAAATACATAGGCGGGGATGTCAAAGTGCCTGTGAGGTTCGCCTGCCCGGTAGCTCAGTAGTTAGAATGTCTGACTCGTGTTTGGTGGTTGTGAGTTTGATACCCGGTTGAGGCAAACTTTCTTTCCGGCGATTTTTCGCCTCTCACCTCTGATGCATGTGGGAAAAGTAGTCAGTGACTTGGAAAGAAAGCTATGTCAGAACTGGTGTGAGAAAGCCAGGAAACACATGCTCAGATGCACTGACCGCCGTGATATGACCTAAGCTGGTGAAACGGCCTTAAACTCCAATACAGTCAATTAATCAAAGCTAGTAAGGTTCAACAAATTAGCAGCAGTTCTAAGAGAAAGATCGCCAAGCATCTCATTCTGTAACAGGCTATCATGCAGCTGAAGGAGATGCACACCTAAATAGATTTGAGACCACAGTTTAAACATTATTAGTAGCCGGAAACTTCTACATTTGATCTTCTTGAACATACACCGCACAGCTCTGACTTTGCACCAGTGCTTAAATCCCCCCCCCTTTATAACAACACAGCCCCATGGACAGCGACCCTATACAGTTGTTGATCTTACGTGAAATTGATTGATTGAATGGTGTTTTACGCCGTTTTCTACATTATTTCAGTTATATTGTGACGACCAGTGCATCTATCCATGCTTTCCTGGAGTCTCTTTTATTAGTACTCCACACAATTTTCTTTCCAAGCCACTGCAGGCTTTCCCACATAATCATCGTCGAAGCAATGGTCAGAGGATTAATCCTTAGAGTGCAGTATAACCCTTTACCACACAATCCAGAGTTTTAAATACCCCCAAGGAAAAAAAAAAAGCTTTTGAAAACATGGTTGGAAAAATAGAAAATGTTGGTGAGCAGTATTTTCTCTTTTTGTCTAAATGTTTTCTATCTAATCAAAAAGAGAAATTACCATTTTATCAACAGATAATTTGTCATCTGAATCTATTTTTTTTAACCTCTCAATTTGGTCCAGTCTAGAATATTGTTGTTTGGTGAAGAGTTAAATGGATTTTTTCAGTCTGGGAAAAAGGGAAAATAGCAATATTTATACAAGTATCTAAAGTATAATATTGTACAGACAAAAAACAGTATAGATAAAAGATCAGCCTGTACACTCCTTGCAGTCTGATCTTGATCTACATTGTCTGTAAAAGGTAGTTTGATCTTGAGCTAATTGTCCATGAAAATGGAATATCCAGCTGATTGGACATTTGTAAATAAGCTTTTAAATAAACTGTGAGTTAAAAAGAAGTGTGAGCTTTACTGATTTTGAGTATATATTTCACAAAAATGTTTCAAAAGCTAAAATATTATTTGGATGATAGATTATGACTGACTAGCTTTGCAGAAGTGACTCGAGCCAATCTAGGTATGAGTTTTTGAGCTTTTATGAAGTAGCAGTTTGGAACAGTCAATCAGAAAAATGAGAGCCTCCATATGTTCACATACACACAAATGACACATTAGTTACGGCACATTGATAGTTGAACACTTCTCATGACTCTGGAACTTACATAGTGCATATACTTATAGCGGAGGAAAATATTATTTTTAGCAGCATCATTATTTCTGTAACGTGGCATTACTAATGATTGTATGTATACATGTAACTTTTGTACTAAACTGAGCAAATATCCAAATTTGTCAAAAATACATGCACTGAAACATACAAATTGGTTTAATGGTACCCCTAGAATGCAATTTAACCCTTTATCAAAAAATCCAGAAAACTGTTGGAAAAGGAGAAAATTCGTAATTAGCCTTTTCTCCTTTTACCATAATATTTTTTACCCATCAACAAAAGTAATCATCTTTTTATCACAGTTAATTTGTCATCTGCAAATATTTTCAGTTTTGGTTCCGTCTAGAATTTGTCTTTTGGTCAAGTTTTAAATCAAATGGACTTCTTCCAGTCTGGGATAAAAAGGCCAATAGTAATATTATTTCCAAGGTATGTGCCATAATACAAAAGACAAAAGAACAGTATAGATCAAAGATCAGTTAGCATATTCTTTGCTTTCTGATCATAGTCTACACTGTCCGAGGGAGTCTGGTCTTGAGCTAATTGTCCTTTAAAGGGCAAATCAACAAGTTTCAGATATGGTTAATTTTCAAATCTACACTTATCAAATGGTAACCTGGTAATGTTGTAATTAAAAAAAAAAATTAGTAAAAGTACTTTTTATCAATTTATATTTCTGCTTATCAATTTTTATTGCATCGCTTATCTCCCTTACTTATTGTTGCGTCCCTTGATTTGTGACGTCATAGGAGAGCTTGTTTCAATATGGACGTTGTTTACGATAGTGAACTGAGCGATATTGAAGACGAAGAAATAGACGATTCTGGGCCGGTAAGGCCGTACATGTACGAGCCAATTTTTAAAGAAACTTATTAAGTTTCTGAGGATGAGGATGAAAGTTACTTTTCGCCCACTGATGACGAAAATGACGATGTTGTGCCGGACGTTTCAACGTGTTGAGTATCGCGCGCTATTGAAATACGTCCATTACGGGGCGAACATCGCTTACAGAAATATTATTCTATACATGATAGAATTAAGTGTATGGCATAAACTTTGATTCACGTGAAGCATTTTCAGTAGATTAACGGGCGGAATTAAACCAAAAAAAAAAAAAAGGACGGTTTCAAGACAGTTCCACGACAAGACAGTTCCGTGACACTTTTGAAGACATTTCCCGACACTTTAGTTTCATGTCAAATAACTTTTTTCCTGACTTACACGATTGATAATCGTGAGATGTTAGTTCTAACTATTTGTTGATAGGTCCTTGTTGATATTTGTACCTTGTAAAGAATTCTGTAAACATTGACGGGTACAAGTTTATTCTGTCATGGGTGAAGGGTTACACAATAAATCACGATTTTCATAAGAATAAGAATATTTTGTTAAATGCTGTTAATTAGCATGAAATTTGATAAAAGAATATCTTCCGAGATTATTTAGAGTTAATTCTCAAAATTATTTTGAAAATTATTGTAGTTCTATTTCTTACCATACAGAAATACATGTACATCAGAGAGAGGGAGAGGGGATCTACCTGTGTGAAATACTTTTTCGCTGTTTACCTTGTACACATGATCCATTTAATGCAAAAATTTATCATACATGTATAGCTATTGTATGTTCCATATAGACCTCTGTGAAAGTCTGAAACTCTGAATTGTGTGCCGTGGGAAAGGATAGTGTAAATTTGTTCACTACTTGTTTGTCTTCTGCAAATTGTTTCAATTTAGGTAAGTCTCAAATTGGTCTACAGACGACTTCAGATTCATTGTAAAAACATAGAAAGAGCTTATAACTATCAATTGGTCCTTTATCCACAATATTTTCTATTTTTAACTCTTTACCAAACGACAAAATTTTAAACAGGTCCATATTGAAATCACTTGCAGACGACAAAATAAAGTTAAATATTTCAAAAATTGAAATTTGTTTCCAGCAGAGTAGAAAACATTGTGATAAAAGGAGAAACTGCTGGTTACCAGCATTTTCTCCTTTTCCTACAATGTTTTTAAAACGCTTCTATCTCAGGGTCGTAAAAACCAGGGATTGATTGGTAAAGCGTTAAATACAAATCCCACACATTGGGCACGAGTTCTGGTTTAGTTCCCAGGCAGCAGTATCCGAAGAGATTAGTACGAGTTACTGACTCAACCGAATTGAAAGCATATGGAGTCAACAAATTAAATTTTACTCACATGTTTGGACTTGTCTTTGATGGGGTAGAAAACATTGTAGAAAAAGGAGAAAATACTGGTTACCAGCATTTTCTCCTTTTCCTACAATGTTTTCAAAAGGTTTTTCTTTCTTCACCAGGGTCGTTAAAACAAAGGATTGTTTGGTAAAGGGTTAAACTAAGTTAAACTAAATTCCAATAAACAATCACATTTTATCGGTCATATTTAAATGCTGTGGATTTGAAATTTTCTAATGTTTTATCATTTGGGTTAGGGTTAGGCTAAACCCTTACACAGATGGCAAAATTTTAGACTTGTCCACTCCACACTGAAAGTATTTGCAGACCACAGATCAAATGTGGCCTTGACAATAGGTTTGAGGGTAGAAAATATTGTAGGAAAAGAAGATAATTCTGGGTATCAGGACTTATTCCTTTTTTCACCCTGTCCTCAAAAGCCTTCTCCATTAGGGTGGTTAAAGGTCAGAATTTTGAGGTAAAAGGTAAAAGAATTGGTGTGTGAGCCTGGTCAGAAACATTCTGTTTCCTAATTAAAAAAAATGTATTATTTTTAATTTCCTCACTTTTGTCTAATTATCAGAGAAAATGACTTGTGTCAAATGTGCAATTTCAAAATTTTCATACTGACATGTTCAAAACATTTTTCTCAGTAGCCTGTCTAGAAGACATAATATGGATAGGAACAAGAAAATATCCATAAATCAAAATTGTATAGATATAATTCAAAATTTGTTCAAAATTCATGTAAGTTGTCAAATCATTTTTAAGAGTTAAATGTCAAAGAGAAGTAGTGTATGGGATAAAAAGCTTTAACATGGGATTGGGTTTACTGTCACAAACAAACATTACAGTGTAAAGGGGTGAGATATGCAAATGTTATGTAACCATTTCCTGTATTGTTTCAACTGGTCGGTGATGGATTTACATTTATGACCATGACTAGGGGTAGCCAGATACTGACTTCACCCTTTACCATACAAACCCTAGATCTAGTTTCCAATACCCAAAGAACGAGTGTTTGAAAAACAGTGTGGGAAGAAAATGATGTTTGCTGTTCAAAGAATGATTATTATCCCTTGAAAGTTAGCAGCACTTGAACAATGTCGACTTTGTTATTTGCAAAATTCATAATATGAATTTGGATGAATCTATAATTTTGTTAAATGTTGAAATCATTTGGAAAAAGGGAGAAAACGGCAGCAATTTCTCCTTTGTCCAGAATGAAGCGATAATGTAGAAAAGGGTAAAATAGTACGAATAACAATTCATGTATTCTTATTTCAAGAAAAAAAGAAATTACCTACTTCATGTTGGATTTTCTTTTTGGAAACTGCCGTTGCAGAATGTCTGTTTTTCGGAGTTTCAGTTTAAGGCATATCTCCTTTCGACTCGGACTTTCGAATAATGTCGGCACAGCGTCAGGTTTTAACCGCATCCTAAAATTCTTTTGCGAGTTTTGGACGTATTAAGAACTGACTGTCATCGAAGTATTTCAGACACAATTTCGAATGAACCGATGGCACAAAATCCGTCGCTACTGTCCGGCCCCGGTTTAAACGTTGAATCAATAGTTTCCTCCTTTTTAATTCCTTCGGAAATTTGAACATACTAATTCTATGAGTTCCCGAATCGACGTTGCAGCCATAGACTGCACAATTTACCATTTTTTCGACTCAATTCTCAGTTAATACTCAGATATCTGCCGTACAATCATCCGCGTTCCTACTTTATGTCTACTAACGGTATACACAGGCTGCATCGACAATGACGTCACACAAGCACGGGAGATAAGCGAATCAGGGGAAGTAAGCCATGTACCATTTTTAGGGCTGTATGTCAGCGTGACAATTCGGCCGTGGTTTATGACATGTTGCAGGGTGGTATTTATGAAAAATGACGGACACATGTTTTACTGACATCATTTGCAGCTGATTAAAGGAAAAAAACAGTCTGGTCAAAATATTTTAGGATTTGCCCTTTAAAGAATGGATATCTAGCTGACTGTACCTTTGCAACTTTTGAATAAACTACTTTTTCACTTGCCGAGTATTTGATAGGATATGGTGGTATGTTTTCATATATATACTTAAGTGGTTTATTGCACAAATGACATGTTCAAGGATCTTTTACCAATTACGACACACAGTTGACCATTACACATTAATACACAAAAGTTCATTTGATTGAATGTAAATTTTGCAATAGCTCTCCATTTGAACCCCTCATGACACCAACGGACCAGTCTGGAGAAAAATTGGTCTGGTACTGTCTGGGCATCATCAGACTGTACTGAATGCTTTTGGTTTTACCTATTTAAAATAAAAATTAAATATTTAAAGGGTGAAAATTGTTACCAAACAATTTTGTTTAAGCAACCCTAAGAAGGACTTTATAAACATTGTGAGAAAAGGAGAAAATGCTAGTAATCAACATTTTCTCCATAAACCACAATGTTTTATACCTTTTAAGATTATTTTCATCGTTTGAGTTACACTTTAATGTGTTGTCTGAAAATCTTTTCAATCTGGACCAGTCCTACACTTTTTTGTTTGGTATAGAGTTCAGAGATGGATTTCATCTTAAAATGAAAATTGCAAAGACCTATCCAGCTCACTTTTGTAACTTTGATGCTATCTACCATGAGTGAAATTTTGCCTTTGTACACCAAAATCAGTCTGCTTGTGCATGCAATCTTTCTACAAGCTTTCAAGCTTTAGTCTCAACCTTTCATTCCTTTGAGAAATTTATCACAAAAAAGTCTACTGAAAATGATTAATTGAAAATCACATAGAAAACTCTATAGATGTGCCAGTCAAGGTTATGGATAAAGTACTGAGATATCCTTTTAAAGTGTATTATGACTGCCACAGATTTCTGTTTTTAACTTGACTATGCAGTAACTAGTAATGTTTACAAAGTCTGATACCCACAGGAAATGAAAGTAACAACAACCATGTTTTCTCACGCTGCTCACTTTCTCATTTCCACAAAGAATATATCTTTGACAAGAAAATACACAAACCTGTTAAACCTATCAACAATGAAGAAGATTTTAACACACTTTTTTTTCTGTTGATAGTAGATCTAATTACCACAGTGGATATGAAAAAGATTTCACTATTTTTTTTTTTTAATAACCACTGATGCAGCACTGTTTCACAGACTATGGATTTTGATGCTCAAGTTTTATTAATGTATGTCAGTTTCAGAAAAGATATAAGTAAGCTAGCAGTACAGCTGGAAAATTGCTTGAAGTCTGTAAAACAATTGTTTCTCTATCACTTGCAATCATAATCTGAATTTGGTGCAAAAATATCTGTGTGAAAGATAGAGCATAATCATAGAACACAAGTGTGCATGACAGGATAAAATCATCTATGAGAGAGAAAAAGTTCCCTTTACATGTACATATTTGAAGATGACCTGTGAGCAACTTCATTACTCTATGGACATGACAGATATTTTTCCAGTATACCTAATTTCTTTTACCTCTCTCTGCCAGTGGGGACTAACATAGCTTTTGGAGACTGTAGGTCATGATCACAGAGTGCAGTCCGCTACTGTATGCTAATATTTTACCAAAACCATCTTACAGTGCACTAGTTATCTACTTTCAGACTATGAAATAAGTTAAATTTATTTATTTTGGCAGCAACAGAGTTCAAAGAAACAATCAATTTGCAAGATTGTTGAACAAGACGTACCTGTCAATTTCTTAGAATGCTGACCTCCAGGTCCTGAAAAAGAAATGTTGTGCAGTGCTAAGTTCACCATCCCTTTATTAATCACTTCACCGTCGTCACTCAAATAAGTGTTTATTTACCTAAGATGAGAGTAACAGAAATGAAAGTTCTGCATTTAAAAAAAAACAAAAAAAAAAAAACTACAAAACAAATAAAAACAAGATGAAACCTATGTTGTGGGTACTCATAGGAATTACAGATGGATATCTACCATACAGGTTTTAGAATTCCAATCTCCATCTGATAATCAGAAAGCAACCTGATATTTGATCCTCTGTCAAGTTACTTGACAATGATTGTTACTACCTATATGCCTGATTGTTTGCCTAGTTAATTTGAAGCCTAACTGAAGCCAGGTGATAATTGATAAATAGGCAAATAATGATAACTTTCAACAGCTAACATGTTCATCCTATTACACTTTCATTTAGTTTTAAGCCAATTTAACAACAGATGCAAAACACAATTTCACTTCAATATCTGCCTTTGTAATGAATAACCAAAACCTTAATACAAAAATATAGGCCAACACACATACAGTAGATCTATACAGATTTTTAGTTTTCTGTTTCAAATTTAAGATTGTTGACATTACCGGAATAATTATCGGACTCATAGTAGATCTATATATCTACATTTAGATCTACAACACTAGATTCTGTACCAAGTTTATTTTCAAAAGTAGGGTAGTTTTTCACCCATGACAACCGATACGTTGTTCTGAATCATTCAATCAAAACATTGTCCTGATACACGATTATTTCCATAAATGTAGAATCGTATTCAGTGGAAAGAGTGAATTTATGCACTGATTTTTCGATTTTCTTTTCAAATTTTGGCAGACAACGTACAAAAAGACAGTCGTCATAAACAAACCGTTTACTGATTAGATACCGATGACACAACTTCCGGGTCATTGAAAGTGTCCAAAATTTGTATTTTTGCTACGAAATATTGCGATAGAAAGCCTCATTGCAATATATAAAATACTCAAATCTTACCTAAGACATATTCTTGTTTGTTGTCATCGTATTTGTCTTTGAAAGCCGTGTTTAGGGACGATTTCTGAGTTTAGGGTCGATTTCTCCAAGGGACGATTTCTCCAGCAGCTTGGAAATGATCTACACAACATCTGTCATGTATATTTCTAATAGAGACGATCCTTGAAAAATTTCCTCCATGCTTAAAATTTGAAATAGAGAAATTCTGTCTCTAAATAGACGTTCTGTCGGTTTACATCTCTCCAGCGGCTACATGTCCGCCATATTTGACTCGACAACAAGCAATTTAAGCCAGCATAGGGGTAGACTCAAATTAACAGACTCAACTCAAGGTTTTGAGATCGTTACTGAGTCTGTTAACTTTCGTGAAACGCAACTTAAATAATGAACTCAAATTAAGTCAGAAACTGAGTCCGTTAGCGGATTTGAGCAAAATAACGGACTTAAGTTGTTTCGTGAAACCGGGCCCTGATATTAAGTCAGAAAATGAAAATGAGACTATTAGCGGGTTTGAACAAAATAAGAGACTTAACACATCCCGGGGTACAGCACCTTGTTCTAATTGATAAGATGTCCTGCTTGGTTCAGTTGTAAAGTGTAGGACTCGTGACCTGGAGACCCCGGATTCGAGCCTCACTGGATCCACTGGGTTTTTCGTGGGAGTTTCCCTGGGTAAGACACTTCAGAGCCCTAGTGTTGGTGAAACCCTGGAAATACATGAATATGTGTGATGTCATTGTGATATGACTTAAACTGTGTTTAGAGCGACATAAAACACCATACAATCAATCTTATTGATAAGATAATAATACGTGTGACGTTCCCTACAGAAAACTGTTACACTCTCAGTCATTTAGTAATTGAGTTGTTTGTGTTATTGCTGAGAATGAAATAGGCCTTTCTCAAATATTAAAACCACCGGTGTTCAATCAAACAGACATATCGCTGTAACAGACGGTCTTTGTTTCGATCCCAGAGCGGGTCATAACTAGGAATTACGTGAATAGTACTATGACAAGGGATGACTGATAGGATAAGAGTTAGGGTTCAGAAACACGAATATTCATGTCGTCCATGGTAATACATATTTTCGAAAACCAGGTGACATGGCCTTAACCTTGTATAAGTAATAAGTCATCAACCATCACCATTTTTTATTTAATAACAGACAAAACATTTAAATGAGGCAGAAAATTATACCGATTATAAATTCATGCCGATAAGATTATAAATCAAGTTATGACTGATAACTCCTGACCTATCACGTCCTCACAACGACACACTCACACTTAACTTCTGTATGATATGTGAATATGCATGGCTGGCAGCGGTCTTATTAAGTCCAATCTGAATCTACCCGAATCACCAATATTTCCATAGCTTTAACATGTGGTAAGTGAACAGAACAGGCCACGATCTTATAGCAAAAATGAATAGGCAGATTCCGAATTTCACTGGTCGCAAATTTCTGGTGCAATATTTCTTTACTAACTGATTCACATAGCAAAATCTCGAATTCCTTGCTTAAATTCCACGAACATTCCAGTCATGTAAACCTGTTGTACTTAGCAGAAATCTAGTCTTGCAATAAATATTTCAAGTCTTTCAAGACTAAACAAACATTACATCGTTTTATAGCTATTTTCTTTTTTCAGACTGGTCTAATCTAATTGTCCGCTCCGGAGAAGCGGAGATTCACACTATTTCAATCTTCGAGGACTGTTATGTAAGTTTAAGTCAGTGTTTGCTTCAAAATGCATGAAAAACATAGCAAACATGTAAATGAAAGAAAGCTATCTTCAACTAAATATTAGACTTTATATAACAAAGACCTTTAAATCCACTACGTCTATCGGGAGAACTAGGCGAAAAAGTCAATGGAGTCTATGTTGAAGAGATAGAGCGAGACGAATAGAGAGACAGAAACAGAGAAAATAATGTTTATATCATTCAGACAATTTTTAAATTGTAAGAATGTGATTTTATATTAATTTCTCAACAGAAAACAGGTCGAAGCTGATATAAACTCCAATACCCGGTCGATTGCGTTGTCTAGCCCATCTAATGTATTTGCTAGAATGATATAAACTTATCAGACAGAAAAAATAGAAACTCTAATCAAGCAGACACGTATGTGTGAAAGATCGCTAGTTCGATCCGAGACTAAGTCATACTAAGGAACTGACATTTGGGTTTTTGGCGTTAAAGACATTTAAAGCACTGTTGCAAGGAAGGAATGGTAGGCTTAGCAAGAGGTTAGAAAACATGAATATTTGAAGAGTCGTCATTATGTATTTAAAAACTGTTCGCACGCCCTCAAACCCTAAACAAGCGATCAATCCTACGTCATGACTCGAGTTCTTAATCTTCATGAATGCACTGCTAGATACTTATTCAGGTCCTCTAAATTATGCACATGTTTACATCATCATTAGGAGGATTAACCTGTTTATTTTTTTCAGAATTATTACAAATACGAACGACCTTATTCATGGTAAAGTGCAATTCACAAACTGAAATACCAATAATGACTTCCAAACAAGAATTAGACAAACAGCAATATTTTATAGATATTGGTGAAAATATATATGAGGATAACGATAACAATGAATGAATGAGTCCTGATTTAAGGAGCATTATTCCTGGTAGCTCAGTCGGTAGCGTGCAGGACTTGAGAACAGGGGGTCGTTGGTTCGATCCCTGGTTCGGCCAATTCCCTTCCAAGGATTGATGATTGTCATTGCGACAGGATTCATTCCTCTCCCACTGCTGACCATTGTCTCGACGATGATTTTGTGGGAAAGCAGCCAGTGGCTTGGAAAGAAAATTTTGCGGAGTACTGGTAAAAGAGACTCCAGGAAAGCATGGATAGTTGCACTAGCCGCCGCTGAAATAATCTTGAAAACGGAGTTAAACACCATACAGTCAATCAATCAATCAGGAGAATATACACCAACCTACAGACGTGTACAAATGTGGACTTCACGAGTTGACCATAGAAATGTAAATAATCAAGTATTTAGTAACATGATGTACCTTTTAACATTCAAAAGCCTGTAAAAAGTGACAAAACACTTGATTAGGGCAGAAGACTTTACCAATCACAAATTCTTGCTGATAAGATGACAGATAAATTCATGATTAATTAATCCCAACCTTTAATGTCCTCGCAATGATATACTCACTGTTAAATTTATGCAGGACATGTTTCGCAGTACATATACATGTATCATAAGTGTGTTGTTAGCGGTCTCTCCAGCACAATATAAATCTACGCGGCTCACAAATATCTTGTTAGTTTTAATACGCAATTTATCAGTAAAAACAGTGCGGATCTTGGTCTTATTTCATGATTGCATGGGCTGATTCGAATATTTACTGTTGACAAATTTCAGTTGCGTTCTTTTCTCACTATCTAGTTCATATATGTTAAAGCTGTCAAACATGTTGTACGTAGCGGAAAGCGAGTATTCCTTTAGAATAAGGTTTTCAATTGTTTCATTGTCGGATTTGAAACACAACGTTACAATTTTTAAGGCGTCCGTATAAGTCAGTTTATGCTTCGAAATTCGAAATGCATAAGATATTTTCTTATAGATAGAAAACATACAAATGGAAGAAATCTATCTTCAAATGATGATTCGACTGACTTTTATAATGGAATGTTATTACGTTATTCATGCAAAGTCAGTTAATTTGACATTTTCGTTTTTTCTCTGTCGCAGTTGTATTTCTCGGTCTTCTTTCTAAAACGGAATGTTTTAAATCATTACCACACAGCCTTATATCATGGTGAACCAGATTCGACCAACATCTGGATGGGAAAATGGACTTTGATGGTCACAAAATACCGATGATTCCTAGAAAATGGAAAAAACTTGCCTTTCGCAAAGTGGGTTGGGAAAAATGGACTATGTCGCGTAAGATAAATTCGGCACGTTACCCAAAACTTTCTCAATTTTTCATTGCTAAGATGGTATTTGATTTTGGAAAATTAATAAGTAAATAAATAATAAATAAATTAATTGTATTCCAATTTGAAATATCTCTTTAACATAGATTCCATTAAATTTTTCGCCCAGTTCTCCCGATTAAAGCAGTGTGGTCAAAGGTCACACTATATATAGATGAAGATAAATTTCTTTCAGTTCTGTGAATGCTATAAGATGTTTTTCGTCTATTTTGAAAAAAAATACCGACTAGACGGAAACTCGAAAATTTAAATAGTATGTTTAAAATCCTTGACGGAGTGGAGAACAACATAATGGCAGTCCGAAAAAAAGAAATAATTGAAGCGATGTAATTTTCGTTAAATCTTTTTACTTCAAATACTGTATTTTTACAACATTGGCTGTCTGCTACGTACAGCATGTTTATATGATTGGAAGAGCCGTGGAATTTTAGGACAGTATTCGAGATACGCATAATGAACCAATTACTAAGAACAGATTGCACCAGACATTTGCGAATTGGTCTATTCATTCTCGCTATAAGATCGGGGCCTGTTCTGTTCACGTACCACATGTTAAAACTAAGAAAATATTGATGATTCAGGTAGATTTAGATTGGACTGAATAAGACCGCTGCCAACTATACATATGGAGAAACATGTCCTACAGAAGTTAAGTGTGAGTGTAAAGTTGTGAAGACGTGATAGGTCAGGAGTTACCAGTCATAACTTAATTCATAATCTTATCAACAAGATTTTGTGATCGGCATAATTCCCGTCCCATTTAAAACCTTTTTCATCTAATAAAATTATCATGGTTGATGACTGATTAGTTATACAAGGTTTAAGGCTGTGCTATTGGTTTTTCAGATACATGTACTCGTATTACAACGACAATAAGTACATGCGTGTATCTGAAACCTAACTCTTGTCCTATCAGTCATCCCTTGCCATAGTATTCGCCTAATTCCGGGTTATGACCCGATCTAAGATAGAACCAAAGACGTGTCACACGGACGTGTCTGTTTGCTTGAACACCGGTGCTATTGGTATATAAGAAAGGTCTATTTCAATCTTAGAAATAACACGAACTATTCAATCACTAAATGACAGAGTGTGTAACAGTTTTCTCTAGGGTACGTCATACCTGATCTTATTCTTATTAATAAGAACAAGCATTGTTTCCCGGACAGTCTTTGAAGTCTCTTGTCTTGTTCAAACCCGCTAACAGGTTCATTTTCTGGCTTCAGATCAGTTTTGTTAGTCGACACGCGTTTTACTAACGTTAGAAGGCTTCAGAAACGTTCACAAATCCTGAGCTGACACAACGTCTCAGACTCAACTCAGCAAAATAAATGACATAAAGTTATGTCAATACTTTTTGATCCGTGTAGTTTTATATCTATAGACTGTATAAGACCTCAAAGGCCTAACAAAAAATATCTGTGTTTAGGGTTTCGGTCTGAGATGCTGTAGGTAGGGTAGGTAGGGATTTATTATTTTTTTTCCAGAAACTTTTTACATGGACCATGTACCGAAATCACACCCGACAGATTTTTTTTCAATCGTAGCGTAAAAAGTTTAGAGTTGGCAACATTTTCTAGGTAGGGTAGGGAAACCGTAAACACAGATTTTTTTTTTAGGCCTAATACATGTATAATTTCTGAAAAGCGAACTTGTCTTGCAAAAGTTAAGAGTGAGTGTGTCGTTGCGAGGACGTTATAGGTCGGGACTAATTAGTCATAACTTAATTCATAATCTTGTCAGCAAGGCTTTGTGGTAGGTAACATTATCTGTTTTTGTCCCATTTAAGGGTATTGTCAGTTTTAAAAGGCTTTTATTTCTTATTATATACCTCGTGTCACACGCCAGATTGCTTTCTGTAGTGAATACGTTTCTTTGGTCGACTCGAATGCTATTGATTTTAAATTTTGCAGTTTTGGCTTACTTTTCTCAGCTGGTAAATAAACGAGACAAAAGGAGAATATGCCCGTTAAAATCCTTTTTTTTCACACTGCTTTCATAGTCGTCTGCTGCAGACACGTCAAAAGTCGACTGTGTTGGGGAAAAGATTAGTGGCAGTCGTCGTGGTTGCACGTAGGGTATGTTCTAGTAATGGTCAACATCTATATTTTAAATATATGCAATATATTTCCAAGGTTTGTATGGACATACAGGTGTATGCTTTCTCTCTCCTCTCTTTCTCTCCGTCCATCACTTCCTATTCTTTACCTTAGTCGCTCGAATTCTCGCTGTCTCTTTAGTTCTTTTTCCCTCTTTTTTTGCCCGGCAGTTCTTCCATCCATTTTTCCCACACATCTTGCGCAAGATAGTTTGGCGCCTTTTCAGACAGTTAAATGTATCATACCTGTGTGAATCTGCTTCTAAACCACAACATGTTAAATTGTTTCTCCAAAAATCATTTTAAACTGTAGCCATGTAGAAATTCTGAGATTTTCGATTTTGATAACAATTTCATATTATAAGCATTTGTTTCAGGTGGAAGTGCAGGTCTGATCCCTTTCCTGTTTTTTTTTGCGTTCAGGGTTGCGATGATAGCACAAAGAATGGAGTTGGGTGTGGCTTAACAATGATTTGTTGTCAAAACATAACTGTTTACAGGTATTAAACCCAAAAAAGAAATCTTCAATGATTTTTAATAGCCTGTTCCAAACCGAGGATATCCAGAGAATAATGGGCAATCTCTCGTTAAATGGAATTTCACGTAGTGATTTCTAAAGTTGTCTCCGAACAACACGTTTGTGTCTCAGTCTGTCTGTCTGTCTGTTTGTTTGTCTCTCTTTCTCTCTCTCTCTCCCCTTCTATGAAAGAAAAAGCGTATTAACATAAGCGTCTGAAAGATCTCTTATCCCATACGACCCTCTTTCAACATACATTAGGTTGCTATTTTAAGCCTGATACGATTCATTCCTCTCTCACCGCTGACCATTGTTTCGACGATGGCTATGTGGGAAAGCAATCAGTGGCTTGAACAGAATATTGTGCGGAGTACCGGTAAAAGAAAATCCAGGAAAGTATGGATAGGTGCACTGGCCGCCGCGATATAACTGGAATAATGTTGAAGACGGCGTTAAACACCATGCAATCAATCAATCAATCCTGATTTCTTTAGTTTCAAGAGATAATAGTTCTAATGTTCTCAAAGGTTTATTACATATTTTGATGACACAACATTTTATTGGTATAAAACTTCATTTTATTGGTATATACTGAAAACTAATGGTTATCAAATTTTTAGAAGGAACCCTCTCTCTGCCTGTCTCCCTGCCTCCCCCCCTCTCTCTCTAAACAGAAAGGGAATCAGGCGGGAAGCAATGCATAAAACAGAACTGACAATTGATATAAAGAATGGACAGATGCAACATTCTGACTCTAGTTTAACAATCCTTGGAAAAAACCTATGCATTATATCATTAATCTAAACCAGGATGGTAGTTATGTAACTACAGAAAATTATAGGGAAACTTGCCACGATACTGTCTATTTAGTGTTGTGCAAAATTTCGTATCTCCGCCCTCGGTCAGTATGATTTTCCGCCAATGATATCAAACAATTAATGGTTAAACGTCACCAAAAAAAGGGTACTGACAAGCGTAGATAGTTATCATGCGAAATGTGGCATCTGATCAGGATCTACATGTTTTAGGGAAGAAATGCTGTAATAATTCTCTATTATAAATTAGAAGGAAAATGGTAAACAGCCAACCAGAAAATCTCCATTTGACAAAAGGAACCACCCAATATATGATACACATTATTCGGCTGAATTTATGCAAAAGCCTTTACTATCTTTTAGCTGCGATCATCTTTTTTTTTTCCCGCATCTATTAGGATAATTAAATAGGTTAAAACAACCGAATTTTGAATATCAAGATTAAATTGCACGAATCTGTGGGCTGATTTTGATCTAGTTTTTAACAACTACATAATTATTAACATGCGATTGTTTGGAAAAAGGTTAAATCCGGAAATGGCATCTATAAATCGGCCAGTCAAATCTTTGAACTCCATATTGCAGAATTATTTTACGTCTTTACTACGATTCGTTCTGTGTATTTAATCTTTGATATCGACATGGTATTATGGCGGGAAATAGTCAGTACAGCATGCTAACCCAAAAACTGTTTAAAGAAATCCCCAGATGCAATTTAACTCTAATCCTGCTAAATAAGTGAAATGAAACTTTTAAGCCGATAGTAAAAACCCAAATTTTGCTATTTCAAAGATCTTTTTTTAGGGAAAACATGCCCTTAATAGACAGTGTAGATCAAAGATCAGACTACACGTTCTGTGCAGTCTGATCTTGATGTTTACTGTCTGCAAAAGGTCAGTGAGTCGCGCGTAGCAGCCTAAGGGGTAATGGTGAATTCACATTATCCCGGTCCAAACAGAGCAGACTTTTCATGATCTTATATACATGTACAAATTAATGCTTGATTAATCTGGAGTTGCTTGATTGTATCAGAAATGATTTGTTCTACAATAAATGCCATTGCTTAAAAAACATCATTCATTAATTGACTCATTGCCTCCTGCAGACGGATTTTTTTTTGCGCCTTTGCACCTTACATCGGACGATATTTTGACGGTGTTGTTGAAATTATTCGTCACTCTTTGCCGTAACATTTTTCTCTGCATTCATGTATCGGTTCGAAGATTATTGATGTTCTACATTGATGGTTTTTTAAGTCACTGGAGAACAATTGTTTCAGGAAGAAATGAGTTAAGATGGCACGCAATTTACAAGTATTGGATCCTCTGTAACCCTTACAGCGCTGAAACGGATTTAGTTGTTTTGTAGACAGAGTGTATCAGGATCAGACTACATGAAACGTGAAGTCTGATCTTGGTTCTACGCTGTTTGTTGCTTTGCTCTTTTTAGACTAGAACGATCGAGGCTTGAAATGACAATATTTCGGCTGCTGTTCTTTATTAAAATAAAATCCATTTGATTAATTCGGCGCTGTAACTCTTTAACGATTTAACAGATTTTGTACTTCACAAATCATGTTTTAAAAACCTTTATTCATTTTGGTCGTTAAATCCTAGAATCGTTTGGTAAAGGGTTAAAGGGAGATTTACTGGTGTAATTGGATTTCTTGTAAATGTAGCACGGTAAGGAAAAAAGAGTCAAAAATTTGACGTAGCCTTTCAAAATTATTGTCCAAAAAATCAGAATAAGACATTTGAAAAAAAAAAAATAAACTGTAGATAACGAAACACTAAAACAGTGCAGCAATGCCAATTCCTATTTTGTTCAGTCTGAACTTTACTGTTCTGCTTCAGTTGGCTAAATATACCATGTGAGTATTTCTCATTCAGTTCATTCTCATAAAGAAATTGTATCCTTAAATAATCTTTTTTGATAATATTTTGAATTTGGCGATAAAATATTATATTGTTAACATTTAAAATGGTTTTGAATTTACATCTTCCACGGCTACCACCATGGGTTTGCCGTGTTGAGTGAAAAGTACTACGTTCATGTGATTATATGAAAAAGAGCGTGTATTCTGTTCAGTATGTGATTAAGTGTATTTCGAATATCTTGTGATTCTCACATTAACCCTCAAAATGTTGTGAAATTGTGAGTGTGCAAGCAAAGTCCTCGTTTTGATTGAAGAATTGAATGTCCTCATAACGAGTCCTCACTTTGAATGGAAAACAGGCGGAGTCCTCTATGCGCTTTTGTGTCATATTAGTCGAGTGTAACGTTGATTTTTGAAAAAAAATCTTTTTCTAGATGTGAACATTATTGTTAATTACAAACTGCGGGTTCCGTACCTCTAAGGCTTTTATGAGTCCTCATAATGACGTAAAGTTTCAAGGTCCTCAGAATGAATACAATACACGTATGTGTGTGTGGGGGGGAGGGAGAAGTATCTGTGAGTTTAATTCGAGATCAGAATGGTTGAACTGAGGTAAGTACGTTGATTGTCTCGTTTCTCCTTAATCATTGCTAGTGTTTCTATAATGGTCATAAAACTCATTCAAAGTAGGATCGTTATTGTTTCGTGCTTTCTGCTGAAGGCCATTCGAAAATTTTCAACAATGTTTTGGACGTGTTGTTGTCATTGATCGAAGCTCTTTTTGTCTATTTATTATGAAACCATTTTAACTTGTCACTACCTTTTTTCCCGTGACCGTGTTCGGTTTTAGGATTTTCGTCTCCGACAAGGTTCTAAACAATAACCTCATCACCGCCTCCATGTTGTAGAGGTAAGAAACCTGGATTCGTGATCTCAACATTTCAAGTTCGAGTCCGCAGAAGATTTTTTTTTCAATAATTGTTCAATAGCTGAAAACCATCGATAATGTGGATGAAATTTATTCTTTTAAATTAAGGATCTTTCCATCGCCTATTCTTTATTTAGTAATTTACTTGCCAGTGCATTTTATTGTTTTTCTTTTATTGTATAGATCTATTAGACAATTTACATAGCAATTGTAATAAATATCATTGTCCCTCGGCCTCGCTCGCTGTGTTTGTAGAGCTGCCTATACTGGCTGTGTCTGTTGAGCTGTATGTGTGATCTGCGTTGCCGTCTCTAGACAGCGAGATTAAAAATCTCCAAAACCTACCAGGCTCATATTTGTCTTCTACCTTCTTTTGTTCGATTACTTTTTCGATGTGGTTACATGCGTTTCGCCACCTGCTTTCGTCTTTTTCTTCGAAGGCCTCTCTGTTTTTGTTGTAGCCAATAGTAAAATGTTCTGCATTCATCTCATTATAATAGTCTCCCGTAGATGTGCCGGATTTATGAATTAGTTTTGCTTCTGGTATGAAACCATGTCTACTGCCAGCTTTGACCACTATAATACGTTTTCCTCTTTGAAAGGGGCTTCAATACCCTGTATGTCCTTACTCTGCCAGCATCGCTTTACAGTTAACCCACTATCAACCAGAGTCACATGTACATAGACAAAGTTGTATCCGATTTCCTCCAGTTCTGCCTACCTGTCATAAAAAGCAAACCTCTGTGAAAAAAACAGACAGGTTTTCGATCAAAACTTTTCCGTTGTTCTCTGTTCTCTTCCAAAAAAAAATCTAGGTCTTTTCAGGGCTTTGCGAAGATGCTCTCTAAATTCAGGGTAAATAATATCAGTTGTCAAAGTTACAGATTCTTAGATAGTTGCTTTCTCATGTCGTAAAAATTACTGTACTTTGTTGCGTACTACAGTTTCACAAAGGTCATCAATTGGTTTGTATGGTAGGCGTTTACGTCGTCTAGGCGACATCACTGTTCCACTTTCTCGGAATTCTTTCAGAATCCTGTAAATTGTACGTCGGCTGAAGGCTGCTTTTTTAGACATTCGTTCCATGTAGGTCTTGTTTTCTTCTGGGTTCTCCTTAAAGATGTGTGGCATGTTTAAAACAAGTTTCTTTTCACTGTTTCAGCCATTCGCTCCATGTAGGTCTTGTTTTCTTCTGGGTTTACCTTAAAGTTCTGTAGCATGTTTAAAACACGTTTCTTTTCACTCGAACGCAAATATTTTAATGACTTTTCTATGGGCAGTTATTAAGGAAACTAGAATACATGTACGAAGAGTCCAAACAAAATCTAGCAAAATAATTGAGATGAATAACTATTGGTTACACTTACCGGTAAAAACCCGCTCTAATTGTAATTTTCTGTTGTACAATTATCAAGAAAAGTACACCATTTCTGAGCCAAATCAGAACCATTACAAGATAAGGCTATGCTGGCTCCTAAGCCGAAGTAAACGTCCCATACAATCGTAAAATTATCGGACATCTATAAACAGTTCACGTAAAAAGACGGAATATTCATTAAGTGACACAAGTGGTTGCACAATAAGTTTATAATTGTTTACATGAAAGTTAATGGTATTTTTATATTGTTTACTTTTATATCGTACTTACATAAAGTGGTCAAATGTCATATACGCACTGTAAAGAGGAATCAAGTTTTGTCTCGTAGATTTGTAAAAATTGGCGACAGGTAAAAATGACGAATTGATTTTGACAGACAAATTAGGAAGTTACAAATATTGCTTTAAAGTTGAATTTTTGATGCATACATCTACTATCATAAAAAGAGAAAAAAATCAATAAAAACATGTTTTTTTTTATGTTATTTCTTACTGTCAGAATATTGGCCTTTTTCGTTGGCGACCTCCGTTTTTGTGACCCTCTGGTAATTCTATAGTAAAAAGTATAATCCATCCTTTGTTTCTTCCCCTGACAAAATGAGTATTAGAGTTTCCAGGGTTTCGTAGAATTCCTTTTTTCACAAAACAATTCAAATAGAGCTTTAAAAATGTAATTTTCACACACATTAATGTTATCGACATTCATTGTCACAGTTTCGTGAGAATTAGTCAATTGCGTTTTTGCGTACAGGCATCTACGCCCTTGAACATAATGATATTTTGTGAGTTCTGGTGTATTCAGCCACAAAATAGCGTAAACTTTAAAGTAATAACAAATTACGGAAACACACCGTTTTCATAAATAGCTCACCCATGATTGAGGTGTAGAACTTACAAGTGCTACTGCTATGTACAGTGTGATTCTATACAGTTCAACAGATCTAGATCTTAATCTGTTTCGAGCTAGATTTTTAATTTAACCATATTGAGACTAGTCTTTTCTGTCTATAATGATTTTTTTCTTCTTTTTTTCCCCTAAAAAATTTGGCGGTGTCAGGATAAAACTAAATTGCTTAAGTTCCATTCACAAATTGTAATACTTTACTTTTGCAGACCACGTGGATCGAAATGCAGGATGCGGTGTGATCATGAATCTACACTGTTGGCTATAGTAAGTTATCTGTCAAAGGAAAATCTTGAAGTTACAATAGATCTACTCTCATCATTTATTATTATTATTATTATTATTTGTTGATCCATTGGCCTAAGTTTGCATCGCTCTGACTAGCTTGGGTCCACTGTATGTGTTTGGTTATATGGTATTTAATGCTATTTTAATATTTTGTCAGTCATATCGCGGCGACCAGTTTACCTATCAGGGGCCTACCTAATCCAAAATAAAGCATATGCAAAAGTAATACTAAAGTTATTATTCGAGGCGCGAAGTACCGAGAGTGGGGAGTGGGTTTTCCAGGAGGGTCTGGAGGTCTGCCCCCCCTCAGCAAAAAAAAAAAAAAAAAAAAAAAAATTGTAGAAGTTATTTGCTAGCATCATTATGGTGACTTTTTTTTGGCAAAGCTGTCTTTCTCTTCTTTCCTTTTTTTTTTGCAAAGTGCACGCAATTGCGTTTTTGCGAAAAGGCAGCTATACCTCTGCCTATCCGTGCTTTCCGGGAGTTTCTTTTACAGGTATTCGCACAAAAATCTTTCCTACCCAAAGACTGTTTTCCCACTTAACCATCGTCGAAACAACGATCATAAGTAGGGTGAGAGAAGAACACGATACCTACACTTTACCACTGAGCCACCAGGGAGCAGGACCCCGAGGGAGGAAGGGATCCTGTCACAATGACTATTATAAATCATAGGAAAGAAATTGGCCGAGCTGGGGATTGGAACCGGAGATCCATTGGTTTAAAATCTTGAACCCAACCGACTGCACAACCTCGCTCGGCTTGCCTTAGTCCAGGCGGTACTAAATCATTCTGCGGTCTCCTTTCCAAGTCTTTACAAATCTGTTGCAAAACTGTTATGAATCTGTTACGTAATTATTTTCATTTCTGGCCTAGTAATGTCAGAACATAGAAAAAAGAAAAAGCGATCAAACAGGATTCCAGACTACGTTTTATAACCTTTTACTAGACATTCGCACGTGTCAATGACACTCAGAAAAAGGCATTGTGAAAAACAGCATTTTCTTCTTTTTCTACATTATTTTCTTCCCTTCAAAGGGACACTGTGTTATATTTGCTTTGTCGTCTGCAAAACCTGTTAATTCGGACATGTCCAGATTTTGTTGTTCGGTAGAGATAACAAAGTACCAGAAAGGATTATCTTAGCATTCTATCATAATCGCATTACGTTTTGACCTTTGGCTGATAATGTAGGCACATAGGAGAACTCGTTAGCCCTGCACAAAACAGTTCCGTGGTTCACGACAATCAGGAAACAAAAGCTTTTGAAAACACTGCAGAAAAAGGAGAAAATGCTGGCTACGAAAGTTTACATTTTCCCGCAATGTTTCTACTCTTTCTGAGACAAATACTATCATTTTGAGCCATGTTTGATTTGTCGTCTGTAACGGCTTTCAATATGCAGGATCCGGTAGTGCAGTCAGTAGCGTACATGAGTTGGGAAAAGGAGGTTGCTATTTCGAATCCCCAGCTCGCCATTATATTTCTTTCCGTGAACTGATGATAGTCCTTTGGACAGGATTCATCCTCTCATCCTGTCTCACTGCTGATCATTGTTTCGACGATAGTTAGTATGGAAAACAGCCAGTAGCTTCAGAAGAAAATTGATTGAGAGAAGTACTGACAATAGAAACTCGAGGAAAGCATCGAGAGGTGCGCTTGCCACAGCGATATAACTGAAATTATGTTAGAAATGCCATTAAACACCACACAATCAATCTATAAATCAATATGCAGGAGGTTTTTCTTTTTTTTTTTTGCACAGAATTTTCTGTTTATATTTGAAGATAAGCATTGAGCCCTATTATCCTAAGAACTCATTACAGAATTGTTCGTGAGTGCCATGTTTTAGCCTCACTTTAATAAAATCAAGGATATAGATTCCCGGGTCACAGGAACATAGATGCAATAAAATCTGTGCTAGCAGCTACACGTGAACAGCAGCCTACATAAATCTACCCGTGCATATTTCTTCTTTAATTACCTTGTGTATAGCATTATACAGCCAATAGTCACCTTAATTAGTATCATTTAACTGTTTTTATTTCATGCTTTTCGGTAGTCTATCGGGAAATATTGGTGGACTGTGGTTTTATAATTTCACCGTTTCAACCAGTGAAATTTACCGATTTGATTAACACCATGGTACGGAACTACCTAGATTCTTGTACAATGTTTATGATCTCACCCTTTCAAATCCTGTTAAAATTCAAGTTTATGGGTTTTTGTTGATTTTCTTTTTACTCCGAATGTAAATAAATGGTGGAAACTAAAGATACTATCGCGGGAGGATATTTTTTAGCAAGCAGAGGATAAAAGATTGAAAAAAAGTTGATTTGAAAACGGGTTTTTGTCCTTTTTTCATATAGTTCTATGAACCCTATTTTCTCTCAAATTGATTAAAACGCAATACTGTCATAATTCTGGTCTATACAAACAGTTCTCTTTGAGAAATTGCATATACATTCTCATCGTAATGCCGTCTTATGTGGGGGTACGCCATGGGGAATCACCGAAAATCACTGAACTGGATTTTGATGTCGGTCCTAACAAATAAGAGGGGTTAAAAGCATGATTTATATAGATTTTTTTCGGTGAAAGATCGAAATTTATTTCATCCCGTGAAAATCATACAGTGACATTTTCACTCGTGGCTGCTCCAATCGTGAAGAATGATCACCCTGCATCATCGACTCCGGAACTTGGTACTTACTGAATCGATACAAAGGCAGTCATTGCACTTAGTAAGAAAGGCTTTACCAGTGACTCAAAAATCTTGCAATGGATAATACAACCTATATTCTTACAGGTTGAGACACATTTTATTGCACTGAATTCATGCTAGTGTCCGTGATACTTCTGCGTTTCTTTTTCATGCGATGTAAGTGAAACTCACACGATACTGCTTCAATCCAGTGTAGGACCGGAAATGTACAGTGTTTGGGATTGTTAGTGACTTGGAAGTCTTTACAGTGACGATCTTGTCACTTAGATGTGGAAATTGTGTTCACACGGCAAGTCGAGCCGGTGTAATGCAGAAAAATGACCCTCCCCTACAAAATGACCCATGGGTAATTTCTCTACGTAGAGGAATGACCCGGGTCATTATTCTACGTAGAGAAATAACCCCAGGGTCATTATTCTACGTAGAGAAATTACCCCAGAGGGTTATTTCTCTACGTAGAATAATGACCCGGGTCATTTTGTAGGGGAGGGTCATTTCTCTGCATTACACCGGCAATCTTTCATTTTATTTTGATAGTTATTATAAAATCTTCATATCCAGTTATTTATTTGTTATGTATAGACCATAACAGAAACACGTGTGTGAGCTGTGAATCTTCCTTAGAGCTATGGGTATGCCTTGATCATTTGATCGTCCTAAAATACAGATGATTCTGTCCCAAAACAATGTCGTTTTTTATTTTATCAAAATCTTCTTTTATGAACGGAAAATGTATAAAAGTTTCTTTTTTCATATCCAAAGTAGACTTCAGTCTTGCTTATCCTTCGTTTACAATGGCACGTTGAGAAGAGGGATGTGTACAGTCACTTGTTATGCTGCTGTACAGTCGCTTGAGATCTACAATATTTTATTTTGTACTGTGACTTAAAAAGCCTGTCTTTTATTACGAAGAATACAAATGGAAAATTGGACACAAAGATGTTTATTCAAGGGAATAAGAGAATTTGACATTTCTTTAATTAAATATTGATAAGATGGATTTGAGAGATGCTCTCTCAAATGTTGGTTTTAGATGTTATAATCTCAATACTTTATTAGATGCTGAAAATCCCATTCAGATTATATTTTAGGGCAACACTTTTTAAGTGACTAATGCTGTAGCGTGAACTCTTGTACCCTGCTTGATAAAAGCATGACGTTGTGCATTATACGCGGAAACGGCGCCACTGTGTCATAATGAAATCGACGTGAAGGCTTGCAGCTTAATACATTAATCATTACGTTAATGCCTCCATCCAAAACATGACCTTTAGCCCTGGCTATATACGTAACACGCCTATGCCATAAATGGTATAATTTTATGGCTTCAAATGCCACGATGCACGTATTTCAAAGTAAAAACCGTTACATTTCCCTTTCTTTAATTCAGCAATAGATTGTGGTTTCAAAACCTATTTTGGCATCTTTAGTGGAATATTTACAGGTAGAATCAATTTAGTAGCAACTGTATCATTCATTTTATCTCTATCAAACGACACAAATTTGGAGCTGTTTAAACTGAAAGCATTTGCAGACGACAATTTAGATGTGGCTTGAATTACCCTCTTTTGGCTTGGAAAAGGTAGAAAAGTCCTTTCTCCACAATGTTTTCAAAAGTTTCTTTGTAGGGATTGTAAAATCTCGGGATTGTGTTATAAGGGGTTAAAACAATGAATTGTAGATTATGAATACTCAAGATGTGTGCTACCCCCCCCATTTATGTGAAACCCTTGTGTATTTATTTTCCTCTAGAAAGTGTATTTTTTCAAAGAATGTTAATTTATTATATCTTACTCATTCGACAGGAGGGCAGATAGGCCGAGAAATCCTAAAATCAGATTTTGCAGCTGCCACTATGCTGATGGTCTAAGAAGAAATGGACAAAACTTATTCTTTTACAGCAAAGTAGAATTTCCAGATAAAGCTACATTAACAAAGTTAATAATCTTCAGTGTTTTCATTCTTTCACATTCTAAAATATTGAATAAAGTGTTCTATTAAAAGGATGACAGTTAGCATTGACTCAATATTCATAGTTTTAATGTTTTAACCTTGGTAAAAGTGGTTAATGAGAAACATAGAACAATACTGTCTTTCTTGCTATTACTGATGTAATTTATCATATAAACCTGATATTGACTGTCGAATATGTTTTGAAAACATTTCCCATTACATTGCCTTCATTTTGTGAAGGAGGAGAGGATACGCATTAGGGGGAAGGCCAAGATGATAATTCGGAACATATTGAACCTATCGAACCTACCGCATTAAATGTTAAAGATGTTAAAGATCGGATATTTAACATTTTAACTTGGAATATAGAGGGACTTTATAAATATATGGGTGCCCATGAGTTTAAAAAATTATCTCGGCAAATTTGGTATATGTTTTTGTGAAATATGGGGAAAAAGATCGGTGATTTTGATGATTTCTTCCCGAGGTATAAACACTATGGAAATGTAACAAAACAGAGCAATTTCATAAGAAACAGTGGTGATGTTAGTTGATCAATACAAGATGGGATAGTCAAAACTGGCCTCATAAAACAACTACACATTTATTTTACAGATTGTATTGTTATTATCTTAAAAGGTGATAACTTCCTGGATGGAAATGATATTATTATGTATTTTGCTTATGTTTTCACCAGAAGGATTGCCAATTTATGAAAAATTAGAAGAAAAAGATGGAATTAGATTGATACAGGACATTTTTAACATTATTAAAGATGACTACCAAAATGCAAATTATTTTTGGGAGGTGATCTTAATGAAGAACAAAAGGTTTTCTTGTTTACATACCTTCTGATGATTTAAATTTAACCAATGGTGAAACGTCCTATGACGCAGATACATTTGAATTGACTAGAAATAATAAAGACGTTCTGCGGTTCAATCCATTTGATAAAACCTTGGTGGAGTTTTGCTGCAGCAATAGTATGCATATCATTAATGGGCGACTTTCTATGGACACAGATGGTAACTTTATATGTCTAATAAACAATGGAGCAAGTACTGTTGATTATAATATTTGTAGTTCGCCACCTTTTGAGAAATGTACATATTTTAATGTAGAGAATAGACCAGAATCTATCCATTTCACACTTTTCTGTTAAGTTATATTAAATTAAATTACATTTAAAATGAAGGTAAAATCTTGCAATAAAAACAAAATATGTACTTCCAATTGCTTTTCAAGCATATATACCAGATATGTCTGGTTTTCTAAAATTGAGCTACTCTGATCATAATTCTTGGTTAAACATTGAAAATCGTCTTTCAAACCTTTTCTAATTTAACATAGGTACAAAACAAGGTGATATCAGCAGTCATATATTGTTTTCTTTCTTCATAAATGATCTTAGTACTGTATTAAGAAGTTATTGTGAACCTGGTATGTTCAACAACTGTGATATACCAGATATTCTTACCTTTGCTGATGATGTTGCACGTTGTGCAGATACCGCTACTAAGTTACAAAATCAAATCAATAATGTTGCTAAATTCTGCACTAACACTGGTATGGAGCTTAATCTCAACAAAACTGAAATTATCGTATTTAGAAATGGGGGGGTGGGGTATCTAAGAAATTATGAAAAATGGACTTACCATGGTAACAAAATACAAACAACTTCTGTTGTTATGTAGATAGGATATACAGTGACCTGTTTTCAGAATATTCTAGAAACATGAAGATCATTTATTGGTTTTTCCATTGTGGTTATTTTTCGAAACAGGTTGTTAGTAAACAAGCTGTTTAATAATCGATGATGTCATCTTTCTGGAAAAGACTAATCTAGAATTTTCCAAGCTGATATAAATAGGAGTGACTTACTTGGTGATTTTGGATTTTGAAGTTAGACTTGTGGCTTTGAGGATACAGAATTAGTGAAAAGTGTTGGATTTAACTTGGGATATACATCTGTAAGTTGGAATTTTCTTTTATTTAAACAGGTTGCTCATATCTACTTGCAAGTTAAACTATTGTCAATTTAGGTTTTAGGAACCAGAAACTTCATTCTTTTTGTAATCAAAAGATAATTCTTAATTTTGAGGGACTTATTCTATTTCTTGTTCTAAGATTAAAATTGACAAAATTTCATTCAGACTTCACTTATATTGTACTCTTTTGTCTTTGTTCATTAATAAATATTGTTAATTGTTAAAGGCTTGTTGCTGGTTTTCTTTCTCGTTACGCTTGGCTTGTAACACTATGTATAAATATATAGATTTGTTATTTACACTAAAGCTTTCGTGGACATGCGCAAAAGTGAAATTAGCATCTTCGGCACAAAAAGTAATACTTTTTATATACTAGTATATTAGTATACAAAACTATGAATGTGCATGTGTAACCTCCTACACAAGGAGTCCTTCAAACGTTTTAATGCAATGGTCAAAACCATTCTTTGCTACGTGTCGAAAATATGAGGTTATGAATACTGTGAAATTAGTGAATCTGTGCAAATTAACTTCTGTAGGAGAATACTAGGGATAAATAAAACTATAAATAACTATATGGTCCTTGGTGAATGTGGTGGATTACCTGTAGCTGTTACATACCAAACAAACTGTATAAAATACTAGTGTAAATTTATCCAAATGCAAGAAACAAGATACCCTAAACAGTGTGACGAAATGTTTAAATCTCTAGATGACATTGGCAGAGTCACATGGGCAACAAAAGTTAAATATCTTCTGTATTAATATGGGTTTGAAATAGTTTGGCTTACCCATAAAATTGGAAAGAATAATCTTTTTATATCACAATTTGAACAAAGACTAAAAGACGGCGTAATGCAGAACTGACATGCAAGTCATAGCCAACTTTCGCGGACATGGAAAAATCGATATCGGCCGATTTTACCTGTGTTTCTTTATAAAGAATTATGAAGGGCCTTGCCAAATAAACGCTTATAACTTCATCAATTTTCAGAATTGAAAATTATCTCAAGTGAAGTAAGAAAATTTAATTTATTCACTTTCAAATGAACTTAATTTTTATAAATTTCGTGAAAGAAATTTTTGGTCCTTTTTAAGTTTAAAATTGTTGGTATGGTTTATATAGAATAAAGAGGCAAAATACATTTTCCGAAGTTAAAAACTGAAATATTTGTTAAATTTTCTTGCTTTGTGCTGAAAAGTCAAAATTATCTCCGGTGAAGTCATCAAGCGTATTCATTGCTCTTTAAATTGGTATAAGTTTGAGTCCTTTTAAAAAAACAAACTTTTGGTCCTTTTTACAGTTTTTAATGCCCCTATCCTATTTTTTTCTTTCTCCGTGATCGTTGGGACTGTACCGCAATTTGCCGATGATGGCCGTGACTCACTGTTTGATAAGCCTCCCGGGTATCTTTACTGTGTTACGTAATGTTATATTGACAAACGGACCCCTGCTATGTTTATGATATACATGTATCCACATGATTATGGACTGGATTTCATACCCGGGTTCTTTGATCATGACAGTGTCCCTAAGATATTTTATCACGTATCCAATAGATCTAATATAAGACCAGAATTTGATATTTCTGAGATTATTTTCATGGATTTACAATCATTAAGATGAAGATTTGAAATGAGCAAATATACGTTTGATCACAAAAAATTATTATGATCATGTAAAATGATATTTATTTGATGATGTGTCTGTGCATAACATCCTGCAAGAATGCTAAATTTCGTTATGTAACAAAGCGGTGTTCGAAGTTTCCTCCCCTTTAGCACACTATCCAAACATGTGTGTGGAGTAACAAATTTTTGATGCCGTGGAAGCCAGTTGCACACGCTCGCTTATCAGTAGAAAGGATAGGGAGTCTGGGGACTGGACAGGACTGCCCAGTCCCCGGGCTCCCTACCCTGATGGGAATTTTGGTGAAAAATGTGGAGCTGGTCCCTGGATTGCTTACCCTGGGGTAAGCAATCCAGAGACTCAATGAGCAATTTTTTAACCATTTTACATTTTTTGGACTGCACTTTTTTCTTCTTCTCAGTCCGTGCTTTGATTTCTTTGGTCCTCAGGCTGAGTGGGATTTTGGTCCCCAGGCTCCCTACCCTGAGTGGGATTTTTGGTGAAAAATGTGGAGCTGGTCCTAGTTTGCCGACACTGTCTCAGAGCAGAAGTCAGGGATTGGGATTGGACTTAGACTTTTTTTTGGTACGGGATACAGTGTTAGGGTTTCCGTTTACGACGTAAAAGTATCTATATACGCATGAAAATCAGCTCGGACGCAAAATAAATAAGCTGATCGCGTTCCTGGGACACAGTCAAAATTGAGTCAAAACGATAATTTAATTAGACTACATCAACACCGAAAACAATTCGAAATACGAAGATTTTAACTCTACCTGTACAAACTGACCATCGGAATTCCAAAATGTCTATAAATAGAACTTGGTTCGCCAACATGTAAACTCTTACCAATCTCTTTCCTAAGACTGGTTGCCCGCGTTACATCTATACTGTCTTTTCCGGCGAACTGAGCGGGACAACAGCTGTTGCTTAGCACTTGTATGCTGAAACAGAAGATGGCTTCCCCGGCAGAAAAGAAAAAACATTCTCGATCTTTCCAAGACCAATGGCTGAAAGATCCTGCCTTTAAAGTTTGGTTAGTGAAAGACACTGATGATACAGATTCTTGCATTTGCATGAAGTGTTTAATTTGCTGTGAAACCAAGCAGAAAAATATTTTCACAACAGGTTGTACGGACTTTCAGAGAAGTTCAATCATATGACATACATTTCAAGCGACGGCCACCGACTTGCTCAGCAAATTAAGTCTGCGAAAGGATCCATAAAGAATTTTTAATTTCTAGTCAGGTTAAACTAGTCATTCATATTACAAGGCTTACTTAGTATCTAAGTTTAGTTCTCTTTTGTGATTTGATCTTCCTTTTTATAAGGTTAACAAACCAATCCATTTAACTCTTTACGAAACAGTAAAATTTTAGACTTGTCCAAACTGAAAGCATTTGAAGACGACAAAAGAAGAGTGACTCTAACACTGAAATTTGTTTAAAGAAGGGTAGAAAACATTGTAGGTCAAGGAGAAAATGCTTGTTACAAGTATTTTCTCCTTTTCCCACACTATTTTCAAAGGCTTTCTTACTCACGGTTATATTGTGGACTGGTAAAGGGTTACATTCCATTAGAGAGACACTCAGGGTAGTATTTCAAAACTGCTGTCCTCTGAAAGTGACTATGTGGAAAGGGAGGAAAAAATCTTGTGAAGTGCAAGGTTTGTTCCCTTCTTCATTCTATCCCCCAACCAAAGTGGTCTTCATTAAAAAGATGATTTACGGAAGAAAACATGGGACTCAGAAGAAACTCAATGGGACTCAACTTTTTCAGTGGCACTGGGTCCCAGTGACTCAGTAAAATTTTATTCAAACGGAAACACTGAGTGGGATCTTGACCCCTACACTGACTCAGAGCAGATGTTAGGGTTGGGTTGCACTCAGACTGATCCGAAGTATGATTTTGTGTAAAAGCAATTGCTTTTTGTTTTAGCTTGCAGGGTGGATTGACCTACTTTGACTTAGAATTAACGTTGTCCAATCAGAAGCTTTATTGACAATTTGAAGAAAGATCACTCTTTCTTGGTGGTGGGAAAGATCACTCTTTCTTGGTGGTGGGTTAGCCCTGAAAAGGGCTGTTTTTTCTGTTTGACTACTCGTCTTGGTATGTTTTTTTTCTCCTTTTAGTGGCTGCATCCGAAATTTGCCCGACAGATGGGGCATGCACCGACTCTTCTTGTAACTGTCAATGTATCGCCGTTGAAAATAACCTTCCTTCTGAATTCGACATCGACCAAAATATCATCAGGCATTGTCTGTAAATACAGTTCAAGTAATCGCTGACCGAGATCTTCATACGGTTGAGGTATTCGATCTAGCTGTCTTTTGATCTCCTGTATGTTATTTCCTTCTAAGACTCTGTTGTTTAGTACCAATAGCTGCTCGCCGGCATTCAGATAGGCTTGGAGAGCCTCAGCTAGTTGTGTTTCCCCCCGTCAGGGTCGGGAGACATATTGTTTTTCCCCGTGCGTCCGTCTGTCCGTCCGTCTGTCTGTCTGTCTGTCCGTCACAAATCGTGTCCGCTCTATAAATCAAAAACCTTTCAAGATATTTTGAAAAAGCTTCACACATTTGTAAAGCACCATGAGACAAAATGTCATGCACAAGAACCATAACTCTTGCTTGTATATTTTTCGAGTTAACTCCCTTTGATTATTTTCCTTACTCATTTTACGTACAATTTCGTGTCTGCTCTATAACTTGAAAACCGTTAGAGATATCTTGATAAAGCTTCATACATTTGTAAAGCACAATGAGATGATGTGTTATGCACAAGAACCATAACTCTGGCTTGTATACTGACAATGCATTTACTTTGCTCTTGCAGTTGGATCTCTGCTGAAGTTTTCTTATCTGTAAATATTGGCTGATTATGTTTTAGTTAAATTTCCAAACTTGTATTGCTTCCTGAAAAAGTGTGATTTCCATTTTTGTCTGTTTCTCTATAACGGGGGGGGGGGGGGGAAAGACATCTGTGTGTGTGTATTTTTTTTTTTTCGTAGAAAAACAAGTTCTAGTTGATTATTTATCTGCTCCATTTTTTACGCTGGTGGTTGCTTATCCGCACTACTCGAGAGCTGAGAGTCGAATGATTTCTCCGCCGTCACTGCAAGCTTTGCGGACTTTGCGGGCTTGGGCTGGTGTGTAACGTCAGTCCAATCAGATTGAACGTTGCGCTAAATAGAAGCTGTGATTGGTTGGAGCGTGTCGTCACTTTCTCCTATAATTTCCCGCGCCAGCGTTTCATTCTACATGTAAGTTCCATTCTCAGCAATCAATATCAATGAACTTTTAAATGTGACCCTTAACCCTTAAAGGAAAAGAAATCTTGATGAAATATACTTTTCCCCTGAATCTATCGAAACTTTTTCCCCCCTAACTTTGATCCTCGCCAATGTGATCTACGCTTTTTTAACTATTTTAGATCTACTTTTTTTAGAACTATTTTTTTAGAACTAGTTTTTAGACCTAGAGCTATGCTTTTCATTGAAGAATACTCTTTTCTTGGATATGTTCTGGATAGATTTTTTTCTCGGGCATAGAAAATGGTGTTGGACTTAGTCTTTTTTTTGAAGTGTAACCCATAGAGAAAATGACAAATTTATGTTCTGATTTTTTCTCAGACAAAAAATGGTGTAGGACTTAGTCTTTTTGGAGTGTGACTCTTTCTTGGTGGTAGGTTAGCCCTGAAAAGGGCTGAACTTGAAAAATGACAAATTTATGTTCTGGAAATATTTCTTTTCTCAGACAGAAATGGTGTAGGACTTAGACTTTTTGGATTGTGACTCTTTTATGGTGGTGGGTTAGCCCTGAAAAGGGCTGAACTTGAAAAATGACAAACTTGAAGAAAGATTAATCTTTTGGGCTGAACTTGAAAAAATGACAATTTGAAGAAAGATCACTCTTTCTTGGTAGTGGGTAGCCCTGAAAAGGGCTGTTTGTGCAGGCTATCTTTTAACCCCTCTCTTTATCTCCACACTTTCCATTACATTTAGTATCTGGATCAGATGGTTAACTTCATGTCTTATACGTCTAATACGTTCCCATTCTTCTAGCCAGTTAACCAATGAGAGGAAAATTGTTAAACCCAAACATTGTGATAGTTCAACTTAACTCTATAACAAGCAGTGCTTTTATAGCTTGCAGGATGGATTGACTTACTTTGACTTAGAATTAACGTTGTCCAATCAGAAGCTTTGTTACATTTTTTATCCAACTGAGTAAAGGATAGAAGGATTAAAAAAAGGGTAAAAAATTGTGAAGCCAATCAAAAGCTTCGTTACATTTTTCATCCGACTGAGTAAAGGATAGAAGGAGAAAGAAAAAGGGTAAAAGATCGTGTTATGAGGACTTAGTCTTTCTTCCAATTATTTTTTTTTTTTTGTGGTGATAGAAGCTAGGGTTTGGGATTGGACGAAGACTTTTTTTGGTACGGAATACAGGCTGATCTTGATCCACACTGCCTCAGAGCAGAGTTCTGGGATTGGACTTAGACTTTTTTCATTGATTTTGGTCGGAGGGCATGGGTTAGACTTAGTCTTATTTTGGAGTGTTTCTCTTTTAGAGAAATTGACAATTTTGTCGACAGATGGCTCTTTCTTGGTATTGGGTAGCCTTGAAAAGGGCTGTTTTGTTTTTGAGGCTTGTTGTCTGGCAAGGCTATTCACAGACTGGTGTGACCTTTTCCCAGCAATATTCACATCATATCGAATCTACACCTTCGTCTTCATCATAGAACCCCTCATCTGGGTTTGGGCAGTTGTGTATCTGTCCAAGGTACTCCAGGCGAAACGTACATTTTCCATAGTCTATGTAGCATGGTCGAGCACACCGACGACACAGAGGAACCTGAACCATGTTGATTCGATTATGATTTGTGTAAAAAACATAGGCTTTTTATAGCTTGCAGGGTGGATTGACCTACTTTGATTATGAATTAGTGAAGCGCGTTCCTGGGCTAAAGTACCCATGGAAAAAACATATAGACTTTTGTCAAGTCAATACATGTAGAAAAGATTGACTCTCTATGATGTTTTTTTTTCAGGCTAAAATGACGATGGACTTAGTCTTTTTTCAGTAATTTTACTTTTCTCGGCAAAAAAAAAAAAAAAAAAAAAATGGTCGAGGGAGTTAGACGATTTTTTGTCTGTGTTCCTCAAAGAAACTGAGGGTGGGTTGTCTATGATAGGATTCCTTAGACTTTTTTCGGGATGGAGGGCAGGGAATGGGTTTTCGACTCAGACCTTTTCATTGATTTTTGTGGGGGAGAGACCAGGACTTGGGTTTTGACTTAGACTTTTTTTCGGGCAGAGGTCAGAGTTGGGATTGGGCTTAAGACTTTCTTTCAGTGTGTTTCGGGCAGAGGCCATGGGTTGGGCTTAGTCTTTTCTTTTGTTTGGCAATTTGACGAAACATCACTCTTTCTTGGTTGTGGGTAGCCCTGAAAAGGGATGTTTTGGAGATTGTTTGTCTGGCGAGTCTACTCCTCATCTGAACGATTCGCTGGAGTGATCTCACAGCCGCAATCTTCACAACAAACAGTTGAGCCTTCATCATCATCAAAGAACCCCTAATCTGACCCGGGGCAGTCGTGTTTCTGTCAGAGGTAGTCTAGGATAGTAAGGCATTTGCCACACTCTATCACACATCTGTGTCTGCACATTGGACAAAGAAGTAATTGAACCATGGTGATTCGATGTATGATTTGTGTAAAAAAAGGCAATGCTTTTATAGCTTGCAGGGTGGATTGACCTACTTTGACTTAGAATTTACGTTGTCCAATCAGAAGCTTTGTTACATTTTTTATCCAACTGAGTAAAGGATAGAAGGAGAGAAAAAGGGTAAAAGATCGTGTTATGAGGATTAAGTCTTTCTTCCAATGATTTTTTTGTAGTGACAGAAACTAGGGGTTGGGATTGGACGAAGACTTTTTTTTTGGTACGGAATAGAGTCTGATCTTGATCCACACTGCCTCAAAGCAGAGGTCTAAGATTGGACTTAGACTTTTTTCATTGATTTTGGTCGGAGGGCATGGATTAGACTTAGTCTTTTTTTGGGGGAGTGTTTCTCTTTTAGAGAAATTGACAATTTTGACGAAAGATGGCTCTTTCTTGGTATTGGGTAGCCCTGATTAGGGCTGTTTTGTTTTGGAGCCTTGTTGTCTGACGAAACTACTGTTCTTCTGGGCGATTCACTGGAGTGATCTCCCAATAGCAATTTTCGCACCAATTCGCATCAGGCTGGTCTTCATCACAGAATCCCTCATCTGGGTTGGGACAGTTGTGTTTCTGTCCGAAATAGTCTAGAAAAGCATGGCATTTCCCACACTCCATATAGTATCTGTGACAACACATCGGACAGAGAAGAATCTGAACCATGATGATTCCATTATGATTTGTGTAAAAACTATTGCCTTTTTATAGCTTGCAGGGTGGATTGACCTACTTTGACTCTGAATTAAGGAAGCGCGTTCCTGGGCGAAAGCACCCCATGAATTAAAAAGAATTAAGGAAGCGCGCTTCTGGGCGAAAGCACCCATGGAAAAACGTATAAAACGAACTTTATTGTATCATTGTGTTATTTCATTTTAACAAAAAAAAAAAAAAAAATGAATGAAAACATTTCAACAATATTTGTTAAAACATTTTTTTGTTGAAACATTTTTTCTTAGAACATATTTCAAACAGTTTTTACATAAACTTCTTGTTCTTTTAAAAAACACAAAGATTTGATTAATTCGGCGCTGTAACTCTTTAACGATTTAACAGATTTTGTACTTCACAAATCATGTTTTAAAAACCTTTATTCATTTTGGTCGTTAAATCCTAGAATCGTTTGGTAAAGGGTTAAAGGGAGATTTACTGGTGTAATTGGATTTCTTGTAAATGTAGCACGGTAAGGAAAAAAGAGTCAAAAATTTGACGTAGCCTTTCAAAATTATTGTCCAAAAAATCAGAATAAGACATTTGAAAAAAAAATCAACTGTAGATAACGAAACACTAAAACAATGCAGCAATGCCAATTCCTATTTTGTTCAGTCTGAACTTTACTGTTCTGCTTCAGTTGGCTAAGTATACCATGTGAGTATTTCTCATTCAGTTCATTCTCATAAAGAAATTGTATCCTTAAATAATCTTTTTTGATAATATTTTGAATTTGGCGATAAAATATTATATTGTTAACATTTAAAATGGTTTTGAATTTACATCTTCCACGGCTACCACCATGGGTTTGCCGTGTTGAGTGAAAAGTACTACGTTCATGTGATTATATGAAAAAGAGCGTGTATTCTGTTCAGTATGTGATTAAGTGTATTTCGAATATCTTGTGATTCTCACATTAACCCTCAAAATGTTGTGAAATTGTGAGTGTGCAAGCAAAGTCCTCGTTTTGATTGAAGAATTGAACGTCCTCATAACGAGTCCTCACTTTGAATGGAAAACAGGCGGAGTCCTCTATGCGCTTTTGTGTCATATTAGTCGAGTGTAACGTTGATTTTTGAAAAAAATCTTTTTCTAGATGTGAACATTATTGTTAATTACAAACTGCGGGTTCCGTACCTCTAAGGCTTTTATGAGTCCTCATAATGACGTAAAGTTTCAAGGTCCTCAGAATGAATACAATACACGTATGTGTGTGTGGGGGGGAGGGAGAAGTATCTGTGAGTTTAATTCGAGATCAGAATGGTTGAACTGAGGTAAGTACGTTGATTGTCTCGTTTCTCCTTAATCATTGCTAGTGTTTCTATAATGGTCATAAAACTCATTCAAAGTAGGATCGTTATTGTTTCGTGCTTTCTGCTGAAGGCCATTCGAAAATTTTCAACAATGTTTTGGACGTGTTGTTGTCATTGATCGAAGCTTTTTTTGTCTATATACTATGAAATCATTTTAACTTGTCACTACCTTTTTTCCCGTGACCGTGTTCGGTTTTAGGATTTTCGTCTCCGACAAGGTTCTAAACAATAACCTCATCACCACCTCCATGTTGTAGAGGTAAGAAACCTGGACTCGTGATCTCAACATTTCAAGTTCGAGTCCGCAGAAGATTTTTTTTTTCAATAATTGTTCAATAGCTGAAAACCATCGATAATGTGGATGAAATTTATTCTTTTAAATTAAGGATCTTTCCATCGCCTATTCTTTATTTAGTAATTTACTTGCCAGTGCATTTTATTGTTTTTCTTTTATTGTATAGATCTATTAGACAATTTACATAGCAATTGTAATAAATATCATTGTCCCTCGGCCTCGCTCGCTGTGTTTGTAGAGCTGCCTATACTGGCTGTGTCTGTTGAGCTGTATGTGTGATCTGCTTTGCCGTCTCTAGACAGCGAGATTAAAAATCTCCAAAACCTACCAGGCTCATATTTGTCTTCTACCTTCTTTTGTTCGATTACTTTTTCGATGTGGTTACACGCGTTTCGCCACCTGCTTTCGTCTTTTTCTTCGAAGGCCTCTCTGTTTTTGTTGTAGCCAATAGTAAAATGTTCTGCATTCATCTCATTATAATAGTCTCCCGTAGATGTGCCGGATTGATGAATTAGTTTTGCTTCTGGTATGAAACCATGTCTACTGCCAGCTTTAACCACTATAATACGTTTTCCTCTTTGAAAGGGGCTTCAATACCCTGTATGTCCTTACTCTGCCAGCATCGCTTTACAGTTAACCCACTATCAACCAGAGTCACATGTACATAGACAAAGTTGTATCCGATTTCCTCCAGTTCTGCCTACCTGTCATAAAAAGCAAACCTCTGTGAAAAAAACAGACAGGTTTTCGATCAAATCTTTTCCGTTGTTCTCTGTTCTGTTCCAAAAAAATCTAGGTCTTTTCAGGGCTTTGCGAAGATGCTCTCTAAATTCAGGGTAAATAATATCAGTTGTCAAGGTTACAGATTCTTAGATAGTTGCTTTCTCATGTCGTAAAAATTCCTGTACTTTGTTGCGTACTACAGTTTCACAAAGGTCATCAATTGGTTTGTATGGTAGGCGTTTACGTCGTCTAGGCGACATCACTGTTCCACTTTCTTGGAATTCTTTCAGAATCCTGTAAATTGTACGTCGGCTGAAGGCTGCTTTTTTAGACATTCGTTCCATGTAGGTCTTGTTTTCTTCTGGGTTCTCCTTAAAGATGTGTGGCATGTTTAAAACAAGTTTCTTTTCGATGTTTCAGCCATTCGCTCCATGTAGGTCTTGTTTTCTTCTGGGTTTACCTTAAAGTTCTGTAGCATGTTTAAAACACGTTTCTTTTCACTCGAACGCAAATATTTTAATGACTTTTCTATGGGCAGTTATTAAGGAAACTAGAATACATGTACGAAGAGTCCAAACAAAATCTAGCAAAATAATTGAGATGAATAACTATTGGTTACACTTACCGGTAAAAACCCGCTCTAATTGTAATTTTCTGTTGTACAATTATCAAGAAAAGTACACCATTTCTGAGCCAAATCAGAACCATTACAAGATAAGGCTACGCAGGCTCCTAAGCCGAAGTAAACGTCCCATACAATCGTAAAATTATCGGACATCTATAAACAGTTCACGTAAAAAGACGGAATATTCATTAAGTGACACAAGTGGTTGCACAATAAGTTTATAATTGTTTACATGAAAGTTAATGGTATTTTTATATTGTTTACTTTTATATCGTACTTACATAAAGTGGTCAAATGTCATATACGCACTGTAAAGAGGAATCAAGTTTTGTCTCGTAGATTTGTAAAAATTGGCGACAGGTAAAAATGACGAATTGATTTTGACAGACAAATTAGGAAGTTACAAATATTGCTTTAAAGTTGAATTTTTGATGCATACATCTACTATCATAAAAAGAGAAAAAAATCAATAAAAACATTTTTTTTTTTATGTTATTTCTTACTGTCAGAATATTGGTCTTTTTCTTTGGAGACCTCCGTTTTTGTGACCCTCTGGTAATTCTATAGTAAAAAGTATAATCCATCCTTTGTTTCTTCCCCTGACAAAATGAGTATTAGAGTTTCCAGGGTTTCGTAGAATTCCTTTTTTCACAAAACAATTCAAATAGAGCTTTAAAAATATAATTTTCACACACATTAATGTTATCGACATTCATTGTCACAGTTTCGTGAGAATTAGTCAATTGCGTTTTTGCGTACAGGCATCTACGCCCTTGAACATAATGATATTTTGTGAGTTCTGGTGTATTCAGCCACAAAATAGCGTAAACTTTAAAGTAATAACAAATTACGGAAACACACCGTTTTCATAAATAGCTCACCCATGATTGAGGTGTAGAACTTACAAGTGCTACTGCTATGTACAGTGTGATTCTATACAGTTCAACAGATCTAGATCTTAATCTGTTTCGAGCTAGATTTTTAATTTAACCATATTGAGACTAGTCTTTTCTGTCTATAATGATTTTTTTCTTCTTTTTTTCCCCTCAAAAATTTGGCGGTGTCAGGATAAAACTAAATTGCTTAAGTTCCATTCACAAATTGTAATACTTTACTTTTGCAGACCACGTGGATCGAAATGCAGGATGCGGTGTGATCATGAATCTACACTGTTGGCTATAGTAAGTTATTCTGTCAAAGGAAAATCTTGAAGTTACAATAGATCTACTCTCATCATTTATTATTATTATTATTATTATTATTTGTTGATCCATTGGCCTAAGTTTGCATCGCTCTGACTAGCTTGGGTCCACTGTATGTGTTTGGTTATATGGTATTTAATGCTATTTTAATATTTTGTCAGTCATATCGCGGCGACCAGTTTACCTATCAGGGGCCTACCTAATCCAAAATAAAGCATATGCAAAAGTAATACTAAAGTTATTATTCGAGGCGCGAAGTACCGAGAGCGGGGAGTGGGTTTTCCAGGAAGGTCTGGAGGTCTGCCCCCCCCAGCAAAAAAGTTCTCTTCTTTCCTTTTTTTTTTTGCAAAGTGCACGCAATTGCGTTTTTGCGAAAAGGCAGCTATACCTCTGCCTATCCGTGCTTTCCGGGAGTTTCTTTTACAGGTATTCGCACAAAAATCTTTCCTACCCAAAGACTGTTTTCCCACTTAACCATCGTCGAAACAACGATCATAAGTAGGGTGAGAGAAGAACACGATACCTACACTTTACCACTGAGCCACCAGGGAGCAGGACCCCGAGGGAGGAAGGGATCCTGTCACAATGACCATTATAAATCATAGGAAAGAAATTGGCCGAGCTGGGGATTGGAACCGGAGATCCATTGGTTTAAAATCTTGAACCAAACCGACTGCACAACCTCGCTCGGCTTGCCTTAGTCCAGGCGGTACTAAATCATTCTGCGGTCTCCTTTCCAAGTCTTTACAAATCTGTTGCAAAACTGTTATGAATCTGTTACGTAATTATTTTCATTTCTGGCCTAGTAATGTCAGAACATAGAAAAAAGAAAAAGCGATCAAACAGGATTCCAGACTACGTTTTATAACCTTTTACTAGACATTCGCGCGTTTCAATGACACTCAGAAAAAGGCATTGTGAAAAACAGCATTTTCTTCTTTTTCTACATTATTTTCTTCCCTTCAAAGGGACACTGTGTTATATTTGCTTTGTCGTCTGCAAAACCTGTTAATTCGGACATGTCCAGATTTTGTTGTTCGGTAGAGATAACAAAGTACCAGAAAGGATTATCTTAGCATTCTATCATAATCGCATTACGTTTTGACCTTTGGCTGATAATGTAGGCACATAGGAGAACTCGTTAGCCCTGCACAAAACAGTTCCGTGATTCACGACAATCAGGAAACAAAAGCTTTTGAAAACACTGCAGAAAAAGGAGAAAATGCTGGCTACGAAAGTTTACATTTTCCCGCAATGTTTCTACTCTTTCTGAGACAAATACTATCATTTTGAGCCATGTTTGATTTGTCGTCTGTAACGGCTTTCAATATGCAGGATCCGGTAGTGCAGTCAGTAGCGTACATGAGTTGGGAAAAGGAGGTTGCTATTTCGAATCCCCAGCTCGCCATTATATTTCTTTCCGTGAACTGATGATAGTCCTTTGGACAGGATTCATCCTCTCATCCTGTCTCACTGCTGATCATTGTTTCGACGATGGTTAGTATGGAAAACAGCCAGTAGCTTCAGAAGAAAATTGATTGAGAGAAGTACTGACAATAGAAACTCGAGGAAAGCATCGAGAGGTGCGCTTGCCACAGCGATATAACTGAAATTATGTTAGAAATGCCATTAAACACCACACAATCAATCTATAAATCAATATGCAGGAGGTTTTTCTTTTTTTTTTTGCACAGAATTTTCTGTTTATATTTGAAGATAAGCATTGAGCCCTATTATCCTAAGAACTCATTACAGAATTGTTCGTGAGTGCCATGTTTTAGCCTCACTTTAATAACATCAAGGATATAGATTCCCGGGTCACAGGAACATAGATGCAATAAAATCTGTGCTAGCAGCTACACGTGAACAGCAGCCTACATAAATCTACCCGTGCATATTTCTTCTTTAATTACCTTGTGTATAGCATTATACAGCCAATAGTCACCTTAATTAGTATCATTTAACTGTTTTTATTTCATGCTTTTCGATAGTCTATCGGGAAATATTGGTGGACTGTGGTTTTATAATTTCACCGTTTCAACCAGTGAAATTTACCGATTTGATTAACACCATGGTACGGAACTACCTAGATTCTTGTACAATGTTTATGATCTCACCCTTTCAAATCCTGTTAAAATTCAAGTTTATGGGTTTTTGTTGATTTTCTTTTTACTCCGAATGTAAATAAATGGTGGAAACTAAAGATACTATCGCGGGAGGATATTTTTTAGCAAGCAGAGGATAAAAGATTGAAAAAAAGTTGATTTGAAAACGGGTTTTTGTCCTTTTTTCATATAGTTCTATGAACCCTATTTTCTCTCAAATTGATTAAAACGCAATACTGTCATAATTCTGGTCTATACAAAGAGTTCTCTTTGAGAAATTGCATATACATTCTCATCGTAATGCGGTCTTATGTGGGGGTACGCCATGGGGAATCACCGAAAATCACTGAACTGGATTTTGATGTCGGTCCTAACAAATAAGAGGGGTTAAAAGCATGATTTATATAGATTTTTTTCGGTGAAAGATCGAAATTTATTTCATCCCGTGAAAATCATACAGTGACATTTTCACTCGTGGCTGCTCCAATCGTGAAGAATGATCACCCTGCATCATCGACTCCGGAACTTGGTACTTACTGAATCGATACAAAGGCAGTCATTGCACTTAGTAAGAAAGGCTTTACCAGTGACTCAAAAATCTTGCAATGGATAATACAACCTATATTCTTACAGGTTGAGACACATTTTATTGCACTGAATTCATGCTAGTGTCCGTGATACTACTGCGTTTCTTTTTCATGCGATGTAAGTGAAACTCACACGATACTGCTTCAATCCAGTGTAGGACCGGAAATGTACAGTGTTTGGGATTGTTAGTGACTTGGAAGTCTTTACAGTGACGATCTTGTCACTTAGATGTGGAAATTGTGTTCACATGGCAAGTCGAGCCGGTGTAATGCAGAAAAATGACCCTCCCCTACAAAATGACCCATGGGTAATTTCTCTACGTAGAGGAATGACCCGGGTCATTATTCTACGTAGAGAAATAACCCCAGGGTCATTATTCTACGTAGAGAAATTACCCCAGAGGGTTATTTCTCTACGTAGAATAATGACCCGGGTCATTTTGTAGGGGAGGGTCATTTCTCTGCATTACACCGGCAATCTTTCATTTTATTTTGATAGTTATTATAAAATCTTCATATCCAGTTATTTATTTGTTATGTATAGACCATAACAGAAACACGTCTGTGAGCTGTGAATTTTCCTTAGAGCTATGGGTATGCCTTGATCATTTGATCGTCCTAAAATACAGATGATTCTGTCCCAAAACAATGTCGTTTTTTATTTTATCAAAATCTTCTTTTATGAACGGAAAATGTATAAAAGTTTCTTTTTTCATATCCAAAGTAGACTTCAATCTTGCTTATCCTTCGTTTACAATGGCACGTTGAGAAGAGGGATGTGTACAGTCACTTGTTATGCTGCTGTACAGTCGCTTGAGATCTACAATATTTTATTTTGTACTGTGACTTAAAAAGCCTGTCTTTTATTACGAAGAATACAAATGGAAAATTTGACACAAAGATGTTTATTCAAGGGAATAAGAGAATTTGACATTTCTTCAATTAAATATTGATAAGATGGATTTGAGAGATGCTCTCTCAAATGTTGGTTTTAGATGTTATAATCTCAATACTTTATTAGATGCTGAAAATCCCATTCAGATTATATTTTAGGGCAACACTTTTTAAGTGACTAATGCTGTAGCGTGAACTCTTGTACCCTGCTTGATAAAAGCATGACGTTGTGCATTATACGCGGAAACGGCGCCACTGTGTCATAATGAAATCGACGTGAAGGCTTGCAGCTTAATACATTAATCATTACGTTAATGCCTCCATCCAAAACATGACCTTTAGCCCTGGCTATATACGTAACACGCCTATGCCATAAATGGTATAATTTTATGGCTTCAAATGCCACGATGCACGTATTTCAAAGTAAAAACCGTTACATTTCCCTTTCTTTAATTCAGCAATAGATTGTGGTTTCAAAACCTATTTTGGCATCTTTAGTGGAATATTTACAGGTAGAATCAATTTAGCAGCAACTGTATCATTCATTTTATCTCTATCAAACGACACAAATTTGGAGCTGTTTAAACTGAAAGCATTTGCAGACGACAATTTAGATGTGGCTTGAATTACCCTCTTTTGGCTTGGAAAAGGTAGAAAAGTCCTTTCTCCACAATGTTTTCAAAAGTTTCTTTGTAGGGATTGTAAAATCTCGGGATTGTGTTATAAGGGGTTAAAACAATGAATTGTAGATTATGAATACTCAAGATGTGTGCTACCCCCCCATTTATGTGAAACCCTTGTGTATTTATTTTCCTCTAGAAAGTGTATTTTTTCAAAGAATGTTAATTTATTATATCTTACTCATTCGACAGGAGGGCAGATAGGCCGAGAAATCCTAAAATCAGATTTTGCAGCTGCCACTATGCTGATGGTCTAAGAAGAAATGGACCAAACTTATTCTTTTACAGCAAAGTAGAATTTCCAGATAAAGCTACATTAACAAAGTTAATAATCTTCAGTGTTTTCATTCTTTCACATTCTAAAATATTGAATAAAGTGTTCTATTAAAAGGATGACAGTTAGCATTGACTCAATATTCATAGTTTTAATGTTTTAACCTTGGTAAAAGTGGTTAATGAGAAACATAGAACAATACTGTCTTTCTTGCTATTACTGATGTAATTTATCATATAAACCTGATATTGACTGTCGAATATGTTTTGAAAACATTTCCCATTACATTGCCTTCATTTTGTGAAGGAGGAGAGGATACGCATTAGGGGGAAGGCCAAGATGATAATTCGGAACATATTGAACCTATCGAACCTACCGCATTAAATGTTAAAGATGTTAAAGATCGGATATTTAACATTTTAACTTGGAATATAGAGGGACTTTATAAATATAAGGGTGCCCATGAGTTTAAAAAATTATCTCGGCAAATTTGGTATATGTTTTTGTGAAATATGGGGAAAAAGATCGGTGATTTTGATGATTTCTTCCCGAGGTATAAACACTATGGAAATGTAACAAAACAGAGCAATTTCATAAGAAACAGTGGTGATGTTAGTTGATCAATACAAGATGGGATAGTCAAAACTGGCCTCATAAAACAACTACACATTTATTTTACAGATTGTATTGTTATTATCTTAAAAGGTGATTACTTCCTGGATGGAAATGATATTATTATGTACTTTGCTTATGTTTTCACCAGAAGGATCGCCAATTTATGAAAAATTAGAAGAAAACGATGGAATTAGATTGATACAGGACATTTTTAACATTATTAAAGATGACTACCAAAATGCAAATTATTTTTGGGAGGTGATCTTAATGAAGAACAAAAGGTTTTCTTGTTTACATACCTTCTGATGATTTAAATTTAACCAATGGTGAAACGTCCTATGACGCAGATACATTTGAATTGACTAGAAATAATAAAGACGTTCTGCGGTTCAATCCATTTGATAAAACCTTGGTTGAGTTTTGCTGCAGCAATAGTATGCATATCATTAATGGGCGACTTTCTATGGACACAGAGGGTAACTTTATATGTGTAATAAACAATGGAGCAAGTACTGTTGATTATAATATTTGTAGTTTGCCACCTTTTGAGAAATGTACATATTTTAATGTAGAGAATAGACCAGAATCTATCCATTTCACACTTTTCTGTTAAGTTATATTAAATTAAATTACATTTAAAATGAAGGTAAAATCTTGCAATAAAAACAAAATATGTACTTCCAATTGCTTTTCAAGCATATATACCAGATATGTCTGGTTTTCTAAAATTGAGCTACTCTGATCATAATTCTTGGTTAAACATTGAAAATCGTCTTTCAAACCTTTTCTAATTTAACATAGGTACAAAACAAGGTGATATCAGCAGTCATATATTGTTTTCTTTCTTCATAAATGATCTTAGTACTGTATTAAGAAGTTACTGTGAACCTGGTATGTTCAACAACTGTGATATACCAGATATTCTTACCATTGCTGATGATGTTGCACGTTGTGCAGATACCGCTACTAAGTTACAAAATCAAATCAATAATGTTGCTAAATTCTGCACTAACACTGGTATGGAGCTTAATCTCAACAAAACTGAAATTATCGTATTTAGAAATGGGGTGGGGTGGGGTATCTAAGAAATTATGAAAAATGGACTTACCATGGTAACAAAATACAAACAACTTCTGTTGTTATGTAGATAGGATATACAGTGACCTGTTTTCAGAATATTCTAGAAACATGAAGATCATTTATTGGTTTTTCCATTGTGGTTATTTTTCGAAACAGGTTGTTAGTAAACAAGCTGTTTACTAATCGATGATGTCATCTTTCTGGAAAAGACTAATCTAGAATTTTCCAAGCTGATATAAATAGGAGTGACTTACTTGGTGATTTTGGATTTTGAAGTTAGACTTGTGGCTTTGAGGATACAGAATTAGTGAAAAGTGTTGGATTTAACTTGGGATATACATCTGTAAGTTGGAATTTTCTTTTATTTAAACAGGTTGCTCATATCTACTTGCAAGTTAAACTATTGTCAATTTAGGTTTTAGGAACCAGAAACTTCATTCTTTTTGTAATCAAAAGATAATTCTTAATTTTGAGGGACTTATTCTATTTCTTGTTCTAAGATTAAAATTGACAAAATTTCATTCAGACTTCACTTATATTGTACTCTTTTGTCTTTGTTCATTAATAAATATTGTTAATTGTTAAAGGCTTGTTGCTGGTTTTCTTTCTCGTTACGCTTGGCTTGTAACACTATGTATAAATATATAGATTTGTTATTTACACTAAAGCTTTCGTGGACATGCGCAAAAGTGAAATTAGCATCTTCGGCACAAAAAGTAATACTTTTTATATACTAGTATATTAGTATACAAAACTATGAATGTGCATGTGTAACCTCCTACACAAGGAGTCCTTCAAACGTTTCAATGCAATGGTCAAACCCATTCTTTGTTACGTGTCGAAAATATGGGGTTATGAATACTGTGAAATTAGTGAATCTGTGCAAATTAACTTCTGTAGGAGAATACTAGGGATAAATAAAACTATAAATAACTATATGGTCCTTGGTGAATGTGGTGGATTACCTGTAGCTGTTACATACCAAACAAACTGTATAAAATACTAGTGTAAATTTATCCAAATGCAAGAAACAAGATAACCTAAACAGTGTGACGAAATGTTTAAATCTCTAGATGACATTGGCAGAGTCACATGGGCAACAAAAGTTAAATATCTTCTGTATTAATATGGGTTTGAAATAGTTTGGCTTACCCATAAAATTGGAAAGAATAATCTTTTTATATCACAATTTGAACAAAGACTAAAAGACGGCGTAATGCAGAACTGACATGCAAGTCATAGCCAACTTTCGCGGACATGGAAAAATCGATATCGGCCGATTTTACCTGTGTTTCTTTATAAAGAATTATGAAGGGCCTTGCCAAATAAACGCTTATAACTTCATCAATTTTCAGAATTGAAAATTATCTCAAGTGAAGTAAGAAAATTTAATTTATTCACTTTCAAATGAACTTAATTTTTATAAATTTCGTGAAAGAAATTTTTGGTCCTTTTTAAGTTTAAAATTGTTGGTATGGTTTATATAGAATAAAGAGGCAAAATACATTTTCCGAAGTTAAAAACTGAAATATTTGTTAAATTTTCTTGCTTTGTGCTGAAAAGTCAAAATTATCTCCGGTGAAGTCATCAAGCGTATTCATTGCTCTTTAAATTGGTATAAGTTTGAGTCCTTTTAAAAAAACAAACTTTTGGTCCTTTTTACAGTTTTTAATGCCCCTATCCTATTTTTTTCTTTCTCCGTGATCGTTGGGACTGTGCCACAATTTGCCGATGATGGCCGTGACTCACTGTTTGATAAGCCTCCCGGGTATCTTTACTGTGTTACGTAATGTTATATTGACAAACGGACCCCTGCTATGTTTATGATATACATGTATCCACATGATTATGGACTGGATTTCATACCCGGGTTGTTTGATCATGACAGTGTCCCTAAGATATTTTATCACGTATCCAATAGATCTAATATAAGACCAGAATTTGATATTTCTGAGATTATTTTCATGGATTTACTATCATTAAGATGAAGATTTGAAATGAGCAAATATACGTTTGATCACAAAAAATTATTATGATCATGTAAAATGATATTTATTTGATGATGTGTCTGTGCATAACATCCTGCAAGAATGCTAAATTTCGTTATGTAACAAAGCGGTGTTCGAAGTTTCCTCCCCTTTAGCACACTATCCAAACATGTGTGTGGAGTAACAAATTTTTGATGCCGTGGAAGCCAGTTGCACACGCTCGCTTATCAGTAGAAAGGATAGGGAGTCTGGGGACTGGACAGGACTGCCCAGTCCCCGGGCTCCCTACCCTGATGGGAATTTTGGTGAAAAATGTGGAGCTGGTCCCTGGATTGCTTACCCTGGGGTAAGCAATCCAGGGACTCAATGAGCAATTTTTTAACCATTTTACATTTTTTGGACTGCACTTTTTTCTTCTTCTCAGTCCGTGCTTTGATTTCTTTGGTCCTCAGGCTGAGTGGGATTTTGGTCCCCAGGCTCCCTACCCTGAGTGGGATTTTTGGTGAAAAATGTGGAGCTGGTCCTAGTTTGCCGACACTGTCTCAGAGCAGAAGTCAGGGATTGGGATTGGACTTAGACTTTTTTTTGGTACGGGATACAGTGTCAGGGTTTCCGTTTACGACGTAAAAGTATCTATATACGCATGAAAATCAGCTCGGACGCAAAATAAATAAGCTGATCGCGTTCCTGGGACACAGTCAAAATTGAGTCAAAACGATAATTTAATTAGACTACATCAACACCGAAAATAATTCGAAATACGAAGATTTTAACTCTACCTGTACAAACTGACCATCGGAATTCCAAAATGTCTATAAATAGAACTTGGTTCGCCAACATGTAAACTCTTACCAATCTCTTTCCTAAGACTGGTTGCCCGCGTTACATCTATACTGTCTTTTCCGGCGAACTGAGCGGGACAACAGCTGTTGCTTAGCACTTGTATGCTGAAACAGAAGATGGCTTCCTCGGCAGAAAAGAAAAAACATTCTCGATCTTTCCAAGACCAATGGCTGAAAGATCCTGCCTTTAAAGTTTGGTTAGTGAAAGACACTGATGATACAGATTCTTGCATTTGCATGAAGTGTTTAATTTGCTGTGAAACCAAGCAGAAAAATATTTTCACAACAGGTTGTACGGACTTTCAGAGAAGTTCAATCATATGACATACATTTCAAGCGACGGCCACCGACTTGCTCAGCAAATTAAGTCTGCGAAAGGATCCATAAAGAATTTTTAATTTCTAGTCAGGTTAAACTAGTCATTCATATTACAAGGCTTACTTAGTATCTAAGTTTAGTTCTCTTTTGTGATTTGATCTTCCTTTTTATAAGGTTAACAAACCAATCCATTTAACTCTTTACGAAACAGTAAAATTTTAGACTTGTCCAAACTGAAAGCATTTGAAGACGACAAAAGAAGAGTGACTCTAACACTGAAATTTGTTTAAAGAAGGGTAGAAAACATTGTAGGTCAAGGAGAAAATGCTTGTTACAAGTATTTTCTCCTTTTCCCACACTATTTTCAAAGGCTTTCTTACTCACGGTTATATTGTGGACTGGTAAAGGGTTACATTCCATTAGAGAGACACTCAGGGTAGTATTTCAAAACTGCTGTCCTCTGAAAGTGACTATGTGGAAAGGGAGGAAAAAATCTTGTGAAGTGCAAGGTTTGTTTCCTTCTTCATTCTATCCCCCAACCAAAGTGGTCTTCATTAAAAAGGTGATTTACGGAAGAAAACATGGGACTCAGAAGAAACTCAATGGGACTCAACTTTTTCAGTGGCACTGGGTCCCAGTGACTCAGTAAAATTTTATTCAAACGGAAACACTGAGTGTGATCTTGACCCCTACACTGACTCAGAGCAGATGTTAGGGTTGGGTTGCACACAGACTGATCCGAAGTATGATTTTGTGTAAAAGCAATTGCTTTTTTTTTTTAGCTTGCAGGGTGGATTGACCTACTTTGACTTAGAATTAACGTTGTCCAATCAGAAGCTTTATTGACAATTTGAAGAAAGATCACTCTTTCTTGGTGGTGGGAAAGATCACTCTTTCTTGGTGGTGGGTTAGCCCTGAAAAGGGCTGTTTTTTCTGTTTGACTACTCGTCTTGGTATGTTTTTTTTTTCCTTTTAGTGGCAGCATCCGAAATTTGCCCGACAGATGGGGCATGCACCGACTCTTCTTGTAACTGTCAATGTATCGCCGTTGAAAATAACCTTCTTTCTGAATTCGACATCGACCAAAATATCATCAGGCATTGTCTGTAAATACAGTTCAAGTAATCGCTGACCGAGATCTTCATACGGTTGAGGTATTCGATCTAGCTGTCTCTTGATCTCCTGTATGTTATTTCCTTCTAAGACTCTGTTGTTTAGTACCAATAGCTGCTCGCCGGCATTCAGATAGGCTTGGAGAGCCTCAGCTAGTTATGTCTCCCCCCGTCAGCGTCGGGAGACATATTGTTTTTCCCCGTGCGTCCGTCTGTCCGTCCGTCTGTCTGTCTGTCTGTCTGTCTGTCCGTCACAAATCGTGTCCGCTCTATAAATCAAAAACCTTTCAAGATATTTTGAAAAAGCTTCACACATTTGTAAACCACCATGAGACAAAATGTCATGCACAAGAACCATAACTCTTGCTTGTATATTTTTCGAGTTAACTCCCTTTGATTATTTTCCTTACTCATTTTACGTACAATTTCGTGTCTGCTCTATAACTTGAAAACCGTTAGAGATATCTTGATAAAGCTTCATACATTTGTAAAGCACAATGAGATGATGTGTTATGCACAAGAACCATAACTCTGGCTTGTATACTGACAATGCATTTACTTTGCTCTTGCAGTTGGATCTCTGCTGAAGTTTTCTTATATGTAAATATTGGCTGATTATGTTTTAGTTAAATTTCCAAACTTGTATTGCTTCCTGAAAAAGTGTGATTTCCATTTTTGTCTGTTTCTCTATAACGGGGGGGGGGGGGGGGAAAGACATCTGTGTGTGTGTATTTATTTTTTTTGTAGAAAAACAAGTTCTAGTTGATTATTTATCTGCTCCATTTTTTACGCTGGTGGTTGCTTATCCGCACTACTCGAGAGCTGAGAGTCGAATGATTTCTCCGCCGTCACTGCAAGCTTTGCGGACTTTGCGGGCTTGGGCTGGTGTGTAACGTCAGTCCAATCAGATTGAACGTTGCGCTAAATAGAAGCTGTGATTGGTTGGAGCGTGTCGTCACTTTCTCCTATAATTTCCCGCGCCAGCGTTTCATTCTACATGTAAGTTCCATTCTCAGCAATCAATATCAATGAACTTTTAAATGTGACCCTTAACCCTTAAAGGAAAAGAAATCTTGATGAAATATACTTTTCCCCTGAATCTATCGAAACTTTTTCCCCCCCTAACTTTGATCCTCGCAAATGTGATCTACGCTTTTTTAACTATTTTAGATCTAGTTTTTTTAGAACTATTTTTTTAGAACTAGTTTTTAGACCTAGAGCTATGCTTTTCATTGAAGAATACTCTTTTCTTGGATATGTTCTGGATAGATTTTTTTCTCGGGCATAGAAAATGGTGTTGGACTTAGTCTTTTTTTTGAAGTGTAACCCATAGAGAAAATGACAAATTTATGTTCTGATTTTTTCTCAGACAAAAAATGGTGTAGGACTTAGTCTTTTTGGAGTGTGACTCTTTCTTGGTGGTAGGTTAGCCCTGAAAAGGGCTGAACTTGAAAAATGACAAATTTATGTTCTGGAAATATTTCTTTTCTCAGACAGAAATGGTGTAGGACTTAGTCTTTTTGGATTGTGACTCTTTTATGGTGGTGGGTTAGCCCTGAAAAGGGCTGAACTTGAAAAATGACAAACTTGAAGAAAGATTAATCTTTTGGGCTGAACTTGAAAAAATGACAATTTGAAGAAAGATCACTCTTTCTTGGTAGTGGGTAGCCCTGAAAAGGGCTGTTTGTTCAGGCTATCTTTTAACCCCTCTCTTTATCTCCACACTTTCCATTACATTTAGTATCTGGATCAGATGGTTAACTTCATGTCTTATACGTCTAATACGTTCCCATTCTTCTAGCCAGTTAACCAATGTGAGGAAAATTGTTAAACCCAAACATTGTGATAGTTCAACTTAACTCTATAACAAGCAGTGCTTTTATAGCTTGCAGGATGGATTGACCTACTTTGACTTAGAATTAACGTTGTCCAATCAGAAGCTTTGTTACATTTTTTATCCAACTGAGTAAAGGATAGAAGGAAGGATTAAAAAAAGGGTAAAAAATTGTGAAGCCAATCAAAAGCTTCGTTACATTTTTCATCCGACTGAGTAAAGGATAGAAGGAGAAAGAAAAAGGGTAAAAGATCGTGTTATGAGGACTTAGTCTTTCTTCCAATTATTTTTTTTTTTTTTTTGTGGTGATAGAAGATAGGGTTTGGGATTGGACGAAGACTTTTTTTGGTACGGAATACAGGCTGATCTTGATCCACACTGCCTCAGAGCAGAGTTCTGGGATTGGACTTAGACTTTTTTCATTGATTTTGGTCGGAGGGCATGGGTTAGACTTAGTCTTATTTTGGAGTGTTTCTCTTTTAGAGAAATTGACAATTTTGACGACAGATGGCTCTTTCTTGGTATTGGGTAGCCTTGAAAAGGGCTGTTTTGTTTTTGAGGCTTGTTGTCTGGCAAGGCTATTCACAGACTGGTGTGACCTTTTCCCAGCAATATTCACATCATATCGAATCTACACCTTCGTCTTCATCATAGAACCCCTCATCTGGGTTTGGGCAGTTGTGTATCTGTCCAAGGTACTCCAGGCGAAACGTACATTTTCCATAGTCTATGTAGCATGGTCGAGCACAACGACGACACAGAGGAACCTGAACCATGTTGATTCGATTATGATTTGTGTAAAAAACATTGGCTTTTTATAGCTTGCAGGGTGGATTGACCTACTTTGATTATGAATTAGTGAAGCGCGTTCCTGGGCTAAAGTACCCATGGAAAAAACATATAGACTTTTGTCAAGTCAATACATGTAGAAAAGATTGACTCTCTATGATGTTTTTTTTTCAGGCAAAAATGACGATGGACTTAGTCTTTTTTCAGTAATTTTACTTTCCTCGGCAAAAAAAAAATGGTCGAGGGAGTTAGGCGATTTTTTGTCTGTGTTCCTCAAAGAAACTGAGGGTGGGTTGTCTATGATAGGATTCCTTAGACTTTTTTCGGGATGGAGGGCAGGGAATGGGTTTTCGACTCAGACTTTTTCATTGATTTTTGTGGGGGAGAGACCAAGACTTGGGTTTTGACTTAGACCTTTTTTCGGGCAGAGGTCAGAGTTGGGATTGGGCTTAAGACTTTCTTTCAGTGTGTTTCGGGCAGAGGCCATGGGTTGGGCTTAGTCTTTTCTTTTGTTTGACAATTTGACGAAACATCACTCTTTCTTGGTTGTGGGTAGCCCTGAAAAGGGATGTTTTGGAGATTGTTTGTCTGGCGAGTCTACTCCTCATCTGAACGATTCGCTGGAGTGATCTCACAGCCGCAATCTTCACAACAAACAGTTGAGCCTTCATCATCATCAAAGAACCCCTAATCTGACCCGGGGCAGTCGTGTTTCTGTCAGAGGTAGTCTAGGATAGTAAGGCATTTGCCACACTCTATCACACATCTGTGTCTGCACATTGGACAAAGAAGTAATTGAACCATGGTGATTCGATGTATGATTTGTGTAAAAAAAGGCAATGCTTTTATAGCTTGCAGGGTGGATTGACCTACTTTGACTTAGAATTTACGTTGTCCAATCAGAAGCTTTGTTACATTTTTTATCCAACTGAGTAAAGGATAGAAGGAGAGAAAAAGGGTAAAAGATCGTGTTATGAGGATTAAGTCTTTCTTCCAATGATTTTTTTGTAGTGACAGAAACTAGGGGTTGGGATTGGACGAAGACTTTTTTTTTGGTACGGAATAGAGTCTGATCTTGATCCACACTGCCTCAAAGCAGAGGTCTGCGATTGGACTTAGACATTTTTCATTGATTTTGGTCGGAGGGCATGGATTAGACTTAGTCTTTTTTTGGGGGAGTGTTTCTCTTTTAGAGAAATTGACAATTTTGACGAAAGATGGCTCTTTCTTGGTATTGGGTAGCCCTGAAAAGGGCTGTTTTGTTTTGGAGCCTTGTTGTCTGACGAAACTACTGTTCTTCTGGGCGATTCACTGGAGTGATCTCCCAATAGCAATTTTCGCACCAATTCGCATCAGGCTGGTCTTCATCACAGAATCCCTCATCTGGGTTGGGACAGTTGTGTTTCTGTCCGAAATAGTCTAGAAAAGCATGGCATTTCCCACACTCCATATAGTATCTGTGACAACACATCGGACAGAGAAGAATCTGAACCATGATGATTCCATTATGATTTGTGTAAAAACTATTGCCTTTTTATAGCTTGCAGGGTGGATTGACCTACTTTGACTATGAATTAAGGAAGCGCGTTCCTGGGCGAAAGCACCCCATGAATTAAAAAGAATTAAGGAAGCGCGCTTCTGGGCGAAAGCACCCATGGAAAAACGTATAAAACGAACTTTATTGTATCATTGTGTTATTTCATTTTAACAAAAAAAAAAAAAAAAAAAAATGAATGAAAACATTTCAACAATATTTGTTAAAACATTTTTTTGTTGAAACATTTTTTCTTAGAACATATTTCAAACAGTTTTTACATAAACTTCTTGTTCTTTTAAAAAACACAAAGATTTGATTAATTCGGCGCTGTAACTCTTTAACGATTTAACAGATTTTGTACTTCACAAATCATGTTTTAAAAACCCTTATTCATTTTGGTCGTTAAATCCTAGAATCGTTTGGTAAAGGGTTAAAGGGAGATTTACTGGTGTAATTGGATTTCTTGTAAATGTAGCACGGTAAGGAAAAAAGAGTCAAAAATTTGACGTAGCCTTTCAAAATTATTGTCCAAAAAATCAGAATAAGACATTTGAAAAAAAAAAATAAACTGTAGATAACGAAACACTAAAACAGTGCAGCAATGCCAATTCCTATTTTGTTCAGTCTGAACTTTACTGTTCTGCTTCAGTTGGCTAAATATACCATGTGAGTATTTCTCATTCAGTTCATTCTCATAAAGAAATTGTATCCTTAAATAATCTTTTTTGATAATATTTTGAATTTGGCGATAAAATATTATATTGTTAACATTTAAAATGGTTTTGAATTTACATCTTCCACGGCTACCACCATGGGTTTGCCGTGTTGAGTGAAAAGTACTACGTTCATGTGATTATATGAAAAAGAGCGTGTATTCTGTTCAGTATGTGATTAAGTGTATTTCGAATATCTTGTGATTCTCACATTAACCCTCAAAATGTTGTGAAATTGTGAGTGTGCAAGCAAAGTCCTCGTTTTGATTGAAGAATTGAATGTCCTCATAACGAGTCCTCACTTTGAATGGAAAACAGGCGGAGTCCTCTATGCGCTTTTGTGTCATATTAGTCGAGTGTAACGTTGATTTTTGAAAAAAAATCTTTTTCTAGATGTGAACATTATTGTTAATTACAAACTGCGGGTTCCGTACCTCTAAGGCTTTTATGAGTCCTCATAATGACGTAAAGTTTCAAGGTCCTCAGAATGAATACAATACACGTATGTGTGTGTGGGGGGGAGGGAGAAGTATCTGTGAGTTTAATTCGAGATCAGAATGGTTGAACTGAGGTAAGTACGTTGATTGTCTCGTTTCTCCTTAATCATTGCTAGTGTTTCTATAATGGTCATAAAACTCATTCAAAGTAGGATCGTTATTGTTTCGTGCTTTCTGCTGAAGGCCATTCGAAAATTTTCAACAATGTTTTGGACGTGTTGTTGTCATTGATCGAAGCTCTTTTTGTCTATTTATTATGAAACCATTTTAACTTGTCACTACCTTTTTTCCCGTGACCGTGTTCGGTTTTAGGATTTTCGTCTCCGACAAGGTTCTAAACAATAACCTCATCACCGCCTCCATGTTGTAGAGGTAAGAAACCTGGACTCGTGATCTCAACATTTCAAGTTCGAGTCCGCAGAAGATTTTTTTTTCAATAATTGTTCAATAGCTGAAAACCATCGATAATGTGGATGAAATTTATTCTTTTAAATTAAGGATCTTTCCATCGCCTATTCTTTATTTAGTAATTTATTTGCCAGTGCATTTTATTGTTTTTCTTTTATTGTATAGATCTATTAGACAATTTACATAGCAATTGTAATAAATATCATTGTCCCTCGGCCTCGCTCGCTGTGTTTGTAGAGCTGCCTATACTGGCTGTGTCTGTTGAGCTGTATGTGTGATCTGCGTTGCCGTCTCTAGACAGCGAGATTAAAAATCTCCAAAACCTACCAGGCTCATATTTGTCTTCTACCTTCTTTTGTTCGATTACTTTTTCGATGTGGTTACATGCGTTTCGCCACCTGCTTTCGTCTTTTTCTTCGAAGGCCTCTCTGTTTTTGTTGTAGCCAATAGTAAAATGTTCTGCATTCATCTCATTATAATAGTCTCCCGTAGATGTGCCGGATTTATGAATTAGTTTTGCTTCTGGTATGAAACCATGTCTACTGCCAGCTTTGACCACTATAATACGTTTTCCTCTTTGAAAGGGGCTTCAATACCCTGTATGTCCTTACTCTGCCAGCATCGCTTTACAGTTAACCCACTATCAACCAGAGTCACATGTATATAGACAAAGTTGTATCCGATTTCCTCCAGTCTGCCTACCTGTCATAAAAAGCAAACCTCTGTGAAAAAAACAGACAGGTTTTCGATCAAAACTTTTCCGTTGTTCTCTGTTCTCTTCCAAAAAAAAATCTAGGTCTTTTCAGGGCTTTGCGAAGATGCTCTCTAAATTCAGGGTAAATAATATCAGTTGTCAAAGTTACAGATTCTTAGATAGTTGCTTTCTCATGTCGTAAAAATTCCTGTACTTTGTTGCGTACTACAGTTTCACAAAGGTCATCAATTGGTTTGTATGGTAGGCGTTTACGTCGTCTAGGCGACATCACTGTTCCACTTTCTCGGAATTCTTTCAGAATCTTGTAAAGTGTACGTCGGCTGAAGGCTGCTTTTTTAGACATTCGTTCCATGTAGGTCTTGTTTTCTTCTGGGTTCTCCTTAAAGATGTGTGGCATGTTTAAAACAAGTTTCTTTTCACTGTTTCAGCCATTCGCTCCATGTAGGTCTTGTTTTCTTCTGGGTTTACCTTAAAGTTCTGTAGCATGTTTAAAACACGTTTCTTTTCACTCGAACGCAAATATTTTAATGACTTTTCTATGGGCAGTTATTAAGGAAACTAGAATACATGTACGAAGAGTCCAAACAAAATCTAGCAAAATAATTGAGATGAATAACTATTGGTTACACTTACCGGTAAAATCCCGCTCTAATTGTAATTTTCTGTTGTACAATTATCAAGAAAAGTACACCATTTCTGAGCCAAATCAGAACCATTACAAGATAAGGCTATGCTGGCTCCTAAGCCGAAGTAAACGTCCCATACAATCGTAAAATTATCGGACATCTATAAACAGTTCACGTAAAAAGACGGAATATTCATTAAGTGACACAAGTGGTTGCACAATAAGTTTATAATTGTTTACATGAAAGTTAATGGTATTTTTATATTGTTTACTTTTATATCGTACTTACATAAAGTGGTCAAATGTCATATACGCACTGTAAAGAGGAATCAAGTTTTGTCTCGTAGATTTGTAAAAATTGGCGACAGGTAAAATTGACGAATTGATTTCGACAGACAAATTAGGAAGTTATAAATATTGCTTTAAAGTTGAATTTTTGATGCATACATCTACTATCATAAAAAGAGAAAAAATTCAATAAAAAGATGGTTTTTTTTATGTTATTTCTTACTGTCAGAATATTGGCCTTTTTCGTTGGCGACCTCCGTTTTCGTGACCCTCTGGTAATTCTATAGTAAAAAGTATAATCCATCCTTTATTTCTTCCCCTGACAAAATGAGTATTAGAGTTTCCAGGGTTTCGTAGAATTCCTTTTTTCACAAAACAATTCAAATAGAGCTTTAAAAATATAATTTTCACACACATTAATGTTATCGACATTCATTGTCACAGTTTCGTGAGAATTAGTCAATTGCGTTTTTGCGTACAGGCATCTACGCCCTTGAACATAATGATATTTTATGAGTTCTGGTGTATTCAGCCACAAAATAGCGTAAACTTTAAAGTAATAACAAATTACGGAAACACACCGTTTTCATAAATAGCTCAGCCATGATTGAGGTGTAGAACTTACAAGTGCTACTGCTATGTACAGTGTGATTCTATACAGTTCAACAGATCTAGATGTTAATCTGTTTCGAGCTAGATTTTTAATTTAACCATATTGAGACTAGTCTTTTCTGTCTATAATGATTTTTTTCTTCTTTTTTTCCCCTCAAAAATTTGGCGGTGTCAGGATAAAACTAAATTGCTTAAGTTCCATTCACAAATTGTAATACTTTACTTTTGCAGACCACGTGGATCGAAATGCAGGATGCGGTGTGATCATGAATCTACACTGTTGGCTATAGTAAGTTATTCTGTCAAAGGAAAATCTTGAAGTTACAATAGATCTACTCTCATCATTTATAATTATTATTATTATTATTATTTGTTGATCCATTGGCCTAAGTTTGCATCGCTCTGACTAGCTTGGGTCCACTGTATGTGTTTGGTTATATGGTATTTAATGCTATTTTAATATTTTGTCAGTCATATCGCGGCGACCAGTTTACCTATCAGGGGCCTACCTAATCCAAAATAAAGCATATGCAAAAGTAATACTAAAGTTATTATTCGAGGCGCGAAGTACCGAGAGCGGGGAGTGGGTTTTCCAGGAGGGTCTGGAGGTCTGCCCCCCCTCAGCAAAAAAAAAAAAAAAAAAAAAATTGTAGAAGTTATTTGCTAGCATCATTATGGTGACTTTTTTTTGGCAAAGCTGTCTTTCTCTTCTTTCCTTTTTTTCTTTTTGCAAAGTGCACGCAATTGCGTTTTTGCGAAAAGGCAGCTATACCTCTGCCTATCCGTGCTTTCCGGGAGTTTCTTTTACAGGTATTCGCACAAAAATCTTTCCTACCCAAAGACTGTTTTCCCACTTAACCATCGTCGAAACAATGATCATAAGTAGGGTGAGAGAAGAACACGATACCTACACTTTACCACTGAGCCACCAGGGAGCAGGACCCCGAGAGAGGAAGGGATCCTGTCACAATGACTATTATAAATCATAGGAAAGAAATTGGCCGAGCTGGGGATTGGAACCGGAGATCCATTGGTTTAAAATCTTGAACCCAACCGACTGCACAACCTCGCTCGGCTTGCCTTAGTCCAGGCGGTACTAAATCATTCTGCGGTCTCCTTTCCAAGTCTTTACAAATCTGTTGCAAAACTGTTATGAATCTGTTACGTAATTATTTTCATTTCTGGCCTAGTAATGTCAGAACATAGAAAAAAGAAAAAGCGATCAAACAGGATTCCAGACTACGTTTTATAACCTTTTACTAGACATTCGCACGTGTCAATGACACTCAGAAAAAGGCATTGTGAAAAACAGCATTTTCTTCTTTTTCTACATTATTTTCTTCCCTTCAAAGGGACACTGTGTTATATTTGCTTTGTCGTCTGCAAAACCTGTTAATTCGGACATGTCCAGATTTTGTTGTTCGGTAGAGATAACAAAGTACCAGAAAGGATTATCTTAGCATTCTATCATAATCGCATTACGTTTTGACCTTTGGCTGATAATGTAGGCACATAGGAGAACTCGTTAGCCCTGCACAAAACAGTTCCGTGGTTCACGACAATCAGGAAACAAAAGCTTTTGAAAACACTGCAGAAAAAGGAGAAAATGCTGGCTACGAAAGTTTACATTTTCCCGCAATGTTTCTACTCTTTCTGAGACAAATACTATCATTTTGAGCCATGTTTGATTTGTCGTCTGTAACGGCTTTCAATATGCAGGATCCGGTAGTGCAGTCAGTAGCATACATGAGTTGGGAAAAGGAGGTTGCTATTTCGAATCCCCAGCTCGCCATTATATTTCTTTCCGTGAACTGATGATAGTCCTTTGGACAGGATTCATCCTCTCATCCTGTCTCACTGCTGATCATTGTTTCGACGATGGTTAGTATGGAAAACAGCCAGTAGCTTCAGAAGAAAATTGATTGAGAGAAGTACTGACAATAGAAACTCGAGGAAAGCATCGAGAGGTGCGCTTGCCACAGCGATATAACTGAAATTATGTTAGAAATGCCATTAAACACCACACAATCAATCTATAAATCAATATGCAGGAGGTTTTTCTTTTTTTTTTTGCACAGAATTTTCTGTTTATATTTGAAGATAAGCATTGAGCCCTATTATCCTAAGAACTCATTACAGAATTGTTCGTGAGTGCCATGTTTTAGCCTCACTTTAATAACATCAAGGATATAGATTCCCGGGTCACAGGAACATAGATGCAATAAAATCTGTGCTAGCAGCTACACGTGAACAGCAGCCTACATAAATCTGCCCGTGCATATTTCTTCTTTAATTACCTTGTGTATAGCATTATACAGCCAATAGTCACCTTAATTAGTATCATTTAACTGTTTTTATTTCATGCTTTTCGATAGTCTATCGGGAAATATTGGTGGACTGTGGTTTTATAATTTCACCGTTTCAACCAGTGAAATTTACCGATTTGATTAACACCATGGTACGGAACTACCTAGATTCTTGTACAATGTTTATGATCTCACCCTTTCAAATCCTGTTAAAATTCAAGTTTATGGGTTTTTGTTGATTTTCTTTTTACTCCGAATGTAAATAAATGGTGGAAACTAAAGATACTATCGCGGGAGGATATTTTTTAGCAAGCAGAGGATAAAAGATTGAAAAAAATTTGATTTGAAAACGGGTTTTTGTCCTTTTTTCATATAGTTCTATGAACCCTATTTTCTCTCAAATTGATTAAAACGCAATACTGTCATAATTCTGGTCTATACAAAGAGTTCTCTTTGAGAAATTGCATATACATTCTCATCGTAATGCGGTCTTATGTGGGGGTACGCCATGGGGAATCACCGAAAATCACTGAACTGGATTTTGATGTTGGTCCTAACAAATAAGAGGGGTTAAAAGCATGATTTATATAGATTTTTTTCGGTGAAAGATCGAAATTTATTTCATCCCGTGAAAATCATACAGTGACATTTTCACTCGTGGCTGCTCCAATCGTGAAGAATGATCACCCTGCATCATCGACTCCGGAACTTGGTACTTACTGAATCGATACAAAGGCAGTCATTGCACTTAGTAAGAAAGGCTTTACCAGTGACTCAAAAATCTTGCAATGGATAATACAACCTATATTCTTACAGGTTGAGACACATTTTATTGCACTGAATTCATGCTAGTGTCCGTGATACTACTGCGTTTCTTTTTCATGCGATGTAAGTGAAACTCACACGATACTGCTTCAATCCAGTGTAGGACCGGAAATGTACAGTGTTTGGGATTGTTAGTGACTTGGAAGTCTTTACAGTGACGATCTTGTCACTTAGATGTGGAAATTGTGTTCACATGGCAAGTCGAGCCGGTGTAATGCAGAAAAATGACCCTCCCCTACAAAATGACCCATGGGTAATTTCTCTACGTAGAGGAATGACCCGGGTCATTATTCTACGTAGAGAAATAACCCCAGGGTCATTATTCTACGTAGAGAAATTACCCCAGAGGGTTATTTCTCTACGTAGAATAATGACCCGGGTCATTTTGTAGGGGAGGGTCATTTCTCTGCATTACACCGGCAATCTTTCATTTTATTTTGATAGTTATTATAAAATCTTCATATCCAGTTATTTATTTGTTATGTATAGACCATAACAGAAACACGTCTGTGAGCTGTGAATTTTCCTTAGAGCTATGGGTATGCCTTGATCATTTGATCGTCCTAAAATACAGATGATTCTGTCCCAAAACAATGTCGTTTTTTATTTTATCAAAATCTTCTTTTATGAACGGAAAATGTATAAAAGTTTCTTTTTTCATATCCAAAGTAGACTTCAATCTTGCTTATCCTTCGTTTACAATGGCACGTTGAGAAGAGGGATGTGTACAGTCACTTGTTATGCTGCTGTACAGTCGCTTGAGATCTACAATATTTTATTTTGTACTGTGACTTAAAAAGCCTGTCTTTTATTACGAAGAATACAAATGGAAAATTTGACACAAAGATGTTTATTCAAGGGAATAAGAGAATTTGACATTTCTTCAATTAAATATTGATAAGATGGATTTGAGAGATGCTCTCTCAAATGTTGGTTTTAGATGTTATAATCTCAATACTTTATTAGATGCTGAAAATCCCATTCAGATTATATTTTAGGGCAACACTTTTTAAGTGACTAATGCTGTAGCGTGAACTCTTGTACCCTGCTTGATAAAAGCATGACGTTGTGCATTATACGCGGAAACGGCGCCACTGTGTCATAATGAAATCGACGTGAAGGCTTGCAGCTTAATACATTAATCATTACGTTAATGCCTCCATCCAAAACATGACCTTTAGCCCTGGCTATATACGTAACACGCCTATGCCATAAATGGTATAATTTTATGGCTTCAAATGCCACGATGCACGTATTTCAAAGTAAAAACCGTTACATTTCCCTTTCTTTAATTCAGCAATAGATTGTGGTTTCAAAACCTATTTTGGCATCTTTAGTGGAATATTTACAGGTAGAATCAATTTAGCAGCAACTGTATCATTCATTTTATCTCTATCAAACGACACAAATTTGGAGCTGTTTAAACTGAAAGCATTTGCAGACGACAATTTAGATGTGGCTTGAATTACCCTCTTTTGGCTTGGAAAAGGTAGAAAAGTCCTTTCTCCACAATGTTTTCAAAAGTTTCTTTGTAGGGATTGTAAAATCTCGGGATTGTGTTATAAGGGGTTAAAACAATGAATTGTAGATTATGAATACTCAAGATGTGTGCTACCCCCCCATTTATGTGAAACCCTTGTGTATTTATTTTCCTCTAGAAAGTGTATTTTTTCAAAGAATGTTAATTTATTATATCTTACTCATTCGACAGGAGGGCAGATAGGCCGAGAAATCCTAAAATCAGATTTTGCAGCTGCCACTATGCTGATGGTCTAAGAAGAAATGGACCAAACTTATTCTTTTACAGCAAAGTAGAATTTCCAGATAAAGCTACATTAACAAAGTTAATAATCTTCAGTGTTTTCATTCTTTCATATTCTAAAATATTGAATAAAGTGTTCTATTAAAAGGATGACAGTTAGCATTGACTCAATATTCATAGTTTTAATGTTTTAACCTTGGTAAAAGTGGTTAATGAGAAACATAGAACAATACTGTCTTTCTTGCTATTACTGATGTAATTTATCATATAAACCTGATATTGACTGTCGAATATGTTTTGAAAACATTTCCCATTACATTGCCTTCATTTTGTGAAGGAGGAGAGGATACGCATTAGGGGGAAGGCCAAGATGATAATTCGGAACATATTGAACCTATCGAACCTACCGCATTAAATGTTAAAGATGTTAAAGATCGGATATTTAACATTTTAACTTGGAATATAGAGGGACTTTATAAATATAAGGGTGCCCATGAGTTTAAAAAATTATCTCGGCAAATTTGGTATATGTTTTTGTGAAATATGGGGAAAAAGATCGGTGATTTTGATGATTTCTTCCTGAGGTATAAACACTATGGAAATGTAACAAAACAGAGCAATTTCATAAGAAACAGTGGTGATGTTAGTTGATCAATACAAGATGGGATAGTCAAAACTGGCCTCATAAAACAACTACACATTTATTTTACAGATTGTATTGTTATTATCTTAAAAGGTGATTACTTCCTGGATGGAAATGATATTATTATGTATTTTGCTTATGTTTTCACCAGAAGGATTGCCAATTTATGAAAAATTAGAAGAAAAAGATGGAATTAGATTGATACAGGACATTTTTAACATTATTAAAGATGACTACCAAAATGCAAATTATTTTTGGGAGGTGATCTTAATGAAGAACAAAAGGTTTTCTTGTTTACATACCTTCTGATGATTTAAATTTAACCAATGGTGAAAGGTCCTATGACGCAGATACATTTGAATTGACTAGAAATAATAAAGACGTTCTGCGGTTCAATCCATTTGATAAAACCTTGGTGGAGTTTTGCTGCAGCAATAGTATGCATATCATTAATGGGCGACTTTCTATGGACACAGATGGTAACTTTATATGTCTAATAAACAATGGAGCAAGTACTGTTGATTATAATATTTGTAGTTCGCCACCTTTTGAGAAATGTACATATTTTAATGTAGAGAATAGACCAGAATCTATCCATTTCACACTTTTCTGTTAAGTTATATTAAATTAAATTACATTTAAAATGAAGGTAAAATCTTGCAATAAAACAAAATATGTACTTCCAATTGCTTTTCAAGCATATATACCAGATATGTCTGGTTTTCTAAAATTGAGCTACTCTGATCATAATTCTTGGTTAAACATTGAAAATCGTCTTTCAAACCTTTTCTAATTTAACATAGGTACAAAACAAGGTGATATCAGCAGTCATATATTGTTTTCTTTCTTCATAAATGATCTTAGTACTGTATTAAGAAGTTACTGTGAACCTGGTATGTTCAACAACTGTGATATACCAGATATTCTTACCTTTGCTGATGATGTTGCACGTTGTGCAGATACCGCTACTAAGTTACAAAATCAAATCAATAATGTTGCTAAATTCTGCACTAACACTGATATGGAGCTTAATCTCAACAAAACTGAAATTATCGTATTTAGAAATGGGGGGGGGGGTGGGGTATCTAAGAAATTATGAAAAATGGACTTACCATGGTAACAAAATACAAACAACTTCTGTTGTTATGTAGATAGGATATACAGTGACCTGTTTTCAGAATATTCTAGAAACATGAAGATCATTTATTGGTTTTTCCATTGTGGTTATTTTTCGAAACAGGTTGTTAGTAAACAAGCTGTTTAATAATCGATGATGTCATCTTTCTGGAAAAGACTAATCTAGAATTTTCCAAGCTGATATAAATAGGAGTGACTTACTTGGTGATTTTGGATTTTGAAGTTAGACTTGTGGCTTTGAGGATACAGAATTAGTGAAAAGTGTTGGATTTAACTTGGGATATACATCTGTAAGTTGGAATTTTCTTTTATTTAAACAGGTTGCTCATATCTACTTGCAAGTTAAACTATTGTCAATTTAGGTTTTAGGAACCAGAAACTTCATTCTTTTTGTAATCAAAAGATAATTCTTAATTTTGAGGGACTTATTCTATTTCTTGTTCTAAGATTAAAATTGACAAAATTTCATTCAGACTTCACTTATATTGTACTCTTTTGTCTTTGTTCATTAATAAATATTGTTAATTGTTAAAGGCTTGTTGCTGGTTTTCTTTCTCGTTACGCTTGGCTTGTAACACTATGTATAAATATATAGATTTGTTATTTACACTAAAGCTTTCGTGGACATGCGCAAAAGTGAAATTAGCATCTTCGGCACAAAAAGTAATACTTTTTATATACTAGTATATTAGTATACAAAACTATGAATGTGCATGTGTAACCTCCTACACAAGGAGTCCTTCAAACGTTTCAATGCAATGGTCAAACCCATTCTTTGCTACGTGTCGAAAATATGGGGTTATGAATACTGTGAAATTAGTGAATCTGTGCAAATTAACTTCTGTAGGAGAATACTAGGGATAAATAAAACTATAAATAACTATATGGTCCTTGGTGAATGTGGTGGATTACCTGTAGCTGTTACATACCAAACAAACTGTATAAAATACTAGTGTAAATTTATCCAAATGCAAGAAACAAGATACCCTAAACAGTGTGACGAAATGTTTAAATCTCTAGATGACATTGGCAGAGTCACATGGGGCAACAAAAGTTCAATATCTTCTGTATTAATATGGGTTTGAAATAGTTTGGCTTACCCATAAAATTGGAAAGAATAATCTTTTTATATCACAATTTGAACAAAGACTAAAAGACGGCGTAATGCAGAACTGACATGCAAGTCATAGCCAACTTTCGCGGACATGGAAAAATCGATATCGGCCGATTTTACCTGTGTTTCTTTATAAAGAATTATGAAGGGCCTTGCCAAATAAACGCTTATAACTTCATCAATTTTCAGAATTGAAAATTATCTCAAGTGAAGTAAGAAAATTTCATTTATTCACTTTCAAATGAACTTAATTTTTATAAATTTCGTGAAAGAAAGTTTTGGTCCTTTTTAAGTTTAAAATTGTTGGTATGGTTTATATAGAATAAAGAGGCAAAATACATTTTCCGAAGTTAAAAACTGAAATATTTGTTAAATTTTCTTGCTTTGTGCTGAAAAGTCAAAATTATCTCCGGTGAAGTCATCAAGCGTATTCATTGCTCTTTAAATTGGTATAAGTTTGAGTCCTTTTAAAAAAACAAACTTTTGGTCCTTTTTACAGTTTTTAATGCCCCTATCCTATTTTTTTCTTTCTCCGTGATCGTTGGGACTGTGCCACAATTTGCCGATGATGGCCGTGACTCACTGTTTGATAAGCCTCCCGGGTATCTTTACTGTGTTACGTAATGTTATATTGACAAACGGACCCCTGCTATGTTTATGATATACATGTATCCACATGATTATGGACTGGATTTCATACCCGGGTTGCTTGATCATGACAGTGTCCCTAAGATATTTTATCACGTATCCAATAGATCTAATATAAGACCAGAATTTGATATTTCTGAGATTATTTTCATGGATTTACAATCATTAAGATGAAGATTTGAAATGAGCAAATATACGTTTGATCACAAAAAATTATTATGATCATGTAAAATGATATTTATTTGATGATGTGTCTGTGCATAACATCCTGCAAGAATGCTAAATTTCGTTATGTAACAAAGCGGTGTTCGAAGTTTCCTCCCCTTTAGCACACTATCCAAACATGTGTGTGGAGTAACAAATTTTTGATGCCGTGGAAGCCAGTTGCACACGCTCGCTTATCAGTAGAAAGGATAGGGAGTCTGGGGACTGGACAGGACTGCCCAGTCCCCGGGCTCCCTACCCTGATGGGAATTTTGGTGAAAAATGTGGAGCTGGTCCCTGGATTGCTTACCCTGGGGTAAGCAATCCAGGGACTCAATGAGCAATTTTTTAACCATTTTACATTTTTTGGACTGCACTTTTTTCTTCTTCTCAGTCCGTGCTTTGATTTCTTTGGTCCTCAGGCTGAGTGGGATTTTGGTCCCCAGGCTCCCTACCCTGAGTGGGATTTTTGGTGAAAAATGTGGAGCTGGTCCTAGTTTGCCGACACTGTCTCAGAGCAGAAGTCAGGGATTGGGATTGGACTTAGACTTTTTTTTGGTACGGGATACAGTGTCAGGGTTTCCGTTTACGACGTAAAAGTATCTATATACGCATGAAAATCAGCTCGGACGCAAAATAAATAAGCTGATCGCGTTCCTGGGACACAGTCAAAATTGAGTCAAAACGATAATTTAATTAGACTACATCAACACCGAAAATAATTCGAAATACGAAGATTTTAACTCTACCTGTACAAACTGACCATCGGAATTCCAAAATGTCTATAAATAGAACTTGGTTGGCTAACATGTAAACTCTTACCAATCTCTTTCCTAAGACTGGTTGCCCGCGTTACATCTATACTGTCTTTCCCGGCGAACTGAGCGGGACAACAGCTGTTGCTTAGCACTTGTATACTGAAACAGAAGATGGCTTCCCCGGCAGAAAAGAAAAAACATTCTCGATCTTTCCAAGACCAATGGCTGAAAGATCCTGCCTTTAAAGTTTGGTTAGTGAAAGACACTGATGATACAGATTCTTGCATTTGCATGAAGTGTTTAATTTGCTGTGAAACCAAGCAGAAAAATATTTTCACAACAGGTTGTACGGACTTTCAGAGAAGTTCAATCATATGACATACATTTCAAGCGACGGCCACCGACTTGCTCAGCAAATTAAGTCTGCGAAAGGATCCATAAAGAATTTTTAATTTCTAGTCAGGTTAAACTAGTCATTCATATTACAAGGCTTACTTAGTATCTAAGTTTAGTTCTCTTTTGTGATTTGATCTTCCTTTTTATAAGGTTAACAAACCAATCCATTTAACTCTTTACGAAACAGTAAAATTTTAGACTTGTCCAAACTGAAAGCATTTGAAGACGACAAAAGAAGAGTGACTCTAACACTGAAATTTGTTTAAAGAAGGGTAGAAAACATTGTAGGTCAAGGAGAAAATGCTTGTTACAAGTATTTTCTCCTTTTCCCACACTATTTTCAAAGGCTTTCTTACTCACGGTTATATTGTGGACTGGTAAAGGGTTACATTCCATTAGAGAGACACTCAGGGTAGTATTTCAAAACTGCTGTCCTCTGAAAGTGACTATGTGGAAAGGGAGGAAAAAATCTTGTGAAGTGCAAGGTTTGTTCCCTTCTTCATTCTATCCCCCAACCAAAGTGGTCTTCATTAAAAAGATGATTTACGGAAGAAAACATGGGACTCAGAAGAAACTCAATGGGACTCAACTTTTTCAGTGGCACTGGGTCCCAGTGACTCAGTAAAATTTTATTCAAACGGAAACACTGAGTGTGATCTTGACCCCTACACTGACTCAGAGCAGATGTTAGGGTTGGGTTGCACTCAGACTGATCCGAAGTATGATTTTGTGTAAAAGCAATTGCTTTTTTTTTTAGCTTGCAGGGTGGATTGACCTACTTTGACTTAGAATTAACGTTGTCCAATCAGAAGCTTTATTGACAATTTGAAGAAAGATCACTCTTTCTTGGTGGTGGGAAAGATCACTCTTTCTTGGTGGTGGGTTAGCCCTGAAAAGGGCTGTTTTTTCTGTTTGACTACTCGTCTTGGTATGTTTTTTTTCTCCTTTTAGTGGCTGCATCCGAAATTTGCCCGACAGATGGGGCATGCACCGACTCTTCTTGTAACTGTCAATGTATCGCCGTTGAAAATAACCTTCCTTCTGAATTCGACATCGACCAAAATATCATCAGGCATTGTCTGTAAATACAGTTCAAGTAATCGCTGACCGAGATCTTCATACGGTTGAGGTATTCGATCTAGCTGTCTTTTGATCTCCTGTATGTTATTTCCTTCTAAGACTCTGTTGTTTAGTACCAATAGCTGCTCGCCGGCATTCAGATAGGCTTGGAGAGCCTCAGCTAGTTATGTTTCCCCCCGTCAGGGTCGGGAGACATATTGTTTTTCCCCGTGCGTCCGTCTGTCCGTCCGTCTGTCTGTCTGTCTGTCCGTCACAAATCGTGTCCGCTCTATAAATCAAAAACCTTTCAAGATATTTTGAAAAAGCTTCACACATTTGTAAAGCACCATGAGACAAAATGTCATGCACAAGAACCATAACTCTTGCTTGTATATTTTTCGAGTTAACTCCCTTTGATTATTTTCCTTACTCATTTTACGTACAATTTCGTGTCTGCTCTATAACTTGAAAACCGTTAGAGATATCTTGATAAAGCTTCATTCATTTGTAAAGCACAATGAGATGATGTGTTATGCACAAGAACCATAACTCTGGCTTGTATACTGACAATGCATTTACTTTGCTCTTGCAGTTGGATCTCTGCTGAAGTTTTCTTATATGTAAATATTGGCTGATTATGTTTTAGTTAAATTTCCAAACTTGTATTGCTTCCTGAAAAAGTGTGATTTCCATTTTTGTCTGTTTCTCTATAACGGGGGAGGGGGGGGAAAGACATCTGTGTGTGTGTATTTTTTTCGTAGAAAAACAAGTTCTAGTTGATTATTTATCTGCTCCATTTTTTACGCTGGTAGTTGCTTATCCGCACTACTCGAGAGCTGAGAGTCGAATGATTTCTCCGCCGTCACTGCAAGCTTTGCGGACTTTGCGGGCTTGGGCTGGTGTGTAACGTCAGTCCAATCAGATTGAACGTTGCGCTAAATAGAAGCTGTGATTGGTTGGAGCGTGTCGTCACTTTCTCCTATAATTTCCCGCGCCAGCGTTTCATTCTACATGTAAGTTCCATTCTCAGCAATCAATATCAATGAACTTTTAAATGTGACCCTTAACCCTTAAAGGAAAAGAAATCTTGATGAAATATACTTTTCCCCTGAATCTATCGAAACTTTTTCCCCCCCTAACTTTGATCCTCGCAAATGTGATCTACGCTTTTTTAACTATTTTAGATCTAGTTTTTTTAGAACTATTTTTTTAGAACTAGTTTTTAGACCTAGAGCTATGCTTTTCATTGAAGAATACTCTTTTCTTGGATATGTTCTGGATAGATTTTTTTCTCGGGCATAGAAAATGGTGTTGGACTTAGTCTTTTTTTTGAAGTGTAACCCATAGAGAAAATGACAAATTTATGTTCTGATTTTTTCTCAGACAAAAAATGGTGTAGGACTTAGTCTTTTTGGAGTGTGACTCTTTCTTGGTGGTAGGTTAGCCCTGAAAAGGGCTGAACTTGAAAAATGACAAATTTATGTTCTGGAAATATTTCTTTTCTCAGACAGAAATGGTGTAGGACTTAGTCTTTTTGGATTGTGACTCTTTTATGGTGGTGGGTTAGCCCTGAAAAGGGCTGAACTTGAAAAATGACAAACTTGGAGAAAGATTAATCTTTTGGGCTGAACTTGAAAAAATGACAATTTGAAGAAAGATCACTCTTTCTTGGTAGTGGGTAGCCCTGAAAAGGGCTGTTTGTGCAGGCTATCTTTTAACCCCTCTCTTTATCTCCACACTTTCCATTACATTTAGTATCTGGATCAGATGGTTAACTTCATGTCTTATACGTCTAATACGTTCCCATTCTTCTAGCCAGTTAACCAATGTGAGGAAAATTGTTAAACCCAAACATTGTGATAGTTCAACTTAACTCTATAACAAGCAGTGCTTTTATAGCTTGCAGGATGGATTGACCTACTTTGACTTAGAATTAACGTTGTCCAATCAGAAGCTTTGTTACATTTTTTATCCAACTGAGTAAAGGATAGAAGGATTAAAAAAAGGGTAAAAAATTGTGAAGCCAATCAAAAGCTTCGTTACATTTTTCATCCGACTGAGTAAAGGATAGAAGGAGAAAGAAAAAGGGTAAAAGATCGTGTTATGAGGACTTAGTCTTTCTTCCAATTATTATTATTTTTTTTTTGTGGTGATAGAAGATAGGGTTTGGGATTGGACGAAGACTTTTTTTGGTACGGAATACAGGCTGATCTTGATCCACACTGCCTCAGAGCAGAGTTCTGGGATTGGACTTAGACTTTTTTCATTGATTTTGGTCGGAGGGCATGGGTTAGACTTAGTCTTATTTTGGAGTGTTTCTCTTTTAGAGAAATTGACAATTTTGACGACAGATGGCTCTTTCTTGGTATTGGGTAGCCTTGAAAAGGGCTGTTTTGTTTTTGAGGCTTGTTGTCTGGCAAGGCTATTCACAGACTGGTGTGACCTTTTCCCAGCAATTTTCACATCATATCGAATCTACACCTTCGTCTTCATCATAGAACCCCTCATCTGGGTTTGGGCAGTTGTGTATCTGTCCAAGGTACTCCAGGCGAAACGTACATTTTCCATAGTCTATGTAGCATGGTCGAGCACACCGACGACACAGAGGAACCTGAACCATGTTGATTCGATTATGATTTGTGTAAAAAACATTGGCTTTTTATAGCTTGCAGGGTGGATTGACCTAATTGGATTATGAATTAGTGAAGCGCGTTCCTGGGCTAAAGTACCCATGGAAAAAACATATAGACTTTTGTCAAGTCAATACATGTAGAAAAGATTGACTTTCTATGATGTTTTTTTTTTCAGGCAAAAATGACGATGGACTTAGTCTTTTTTCAGTAATTTTACTTTTCTCGGCCAAAAAAAAAAAAAAAAAAAAAATGGTCGAGGGAGTTAGGCGATTTTTTGTCTGTGTTCCTCAAAGAAACTGAGGGTGGGTTGTCTATGATAGGATTCCTTAGACTTTTTTCGGGATGGAGGGCAGGGAATGGGTTTTCGACTCAGACTTTTTCATTGATTTTTGTGGGGGAGAGACCAGGACTTGGGTTTTGACTTAGACTTTTTTTCGGGCAGAGGTCAGAGTTGGGATTGGGCTTAAGACTTTCTTTCAGTGTGTTTCGGGCAGAGGCCATGGGTTGGGCTTAGTCTTTTCTTTTGTTTGACAATTTGACGAAACATCACTCTTTCTTGGTTGTGGGTAGCCCTGAAAAGGGATGTTTTGGAGGTTGTTTGTCTGGCGAGTCTAATCCTCATCTGAACGATTCGCTGGAGTGATCTCACAGCCGCAATCTTCACAACAAACAGTTGAGCCTTCATCATCATCAAAGAACCCCTAATCTGACCCGGGGCAGTCGTGTTTCTGTCCGAGGTAGTCTAGGATAGTAAGGCATTTGCCACACTCTATCACACATCTGTGTCTGCACATTGGACAAAGAAGTAATTGAACCATGGTGATTCGATGTATGATTTGTGTAAAAAAAGGCAATGCTTTTATAGCTTGCTGGGTGGATTGACCTACTTTGACTTAGAATTTACGTTGTCCAATCAGAAGCTTTGTTACATTTTTTATCCAACTGAGTAAAGGATAGAAGGAGAGAAAAAGGGTAAAAGATCGTGTTATGAGGATTAAGTCTTTCTTCCAATGATTTTTTTGTAGTGACAGAAATTAGGGGTTGGGATTGGACGAAGACTTTTTTTTTGGTACGGAATAGAGTCTGATCTTGATCCACACTGCCTCAAAGCAGAGGTCTGGGACTGGACTTAGACTTTTTTCATTGATTTTGGTCGGAGGGCATGGATTAGACTTAGTCTTTTTTTGGGGGAGTGTTTCTCTTTTAGAGAAATTGACAATTTTGACGAAAGATGGCTCTTTCTTGGTATTGGGTAGCCCTGAAAAGGGCTGTTTTGTTTTGGAGCCTTGTTGTCTGACGAAACTACTGTTCTTCTGGGCGATTCACTGGAGTGATCTCCCAATAGCAATTTTCGCACCAATTCGCATCAGGCTGGTCTTCATCACAGAATCCCTCATCTGGGTTGGGACAGTTGTGTTTCTGTCCGAAATAGTCTAGAAAAGCATGGCATTTCCCACACTCCATATAGTATCTGTGACAACACATCGGACAGAGAAGAATCTGAACCATGATGATTCCATTATGATTTGTGTAAAAACTATTGCCTTTTTATAGCTTGCAGGGTGGATTGACCTACTTTGACTATGAATTAAGGAAGCGCGTTCCTGGGCGAAAGCACCCCATGAATTAAAAAGAATTAAGGAAGCGCGCTTCTGGGCGAAAGCACACATGGAAAAACGTATAAAACGAACTTTATTGTATCATTGTGTTATTTCATTAAAAAAAAAAAAAAAAAAAAAAAATGAATGAAAACATTTCAACAATATTTGTTAAAACATTTTTTTGTTGAAACATTTTTTCTTAGAACATATTTCAAACAGTTTTTACATAAACTTCTTGTTCTTTTAAAAAACACAGATTTGATTAATTCGGCACTGTAACTCTTTAACGATTTAACAGATTTTGTACTTCACAAATCATGTTTTAAAAACCCTTATTCATTTTGGTCGTTAAATCCTAGAATCGTTTGGTAAAGGGTTAAAGGGAGATTTACTGGTGTAATTGGATTTCTTGTAAATGTAGCACGGTAAGGAAAAAAGAGTCAAAAATTTGACGTAGCCTTTCAAAATTATTGTCCAAAAAAACAGAATAAGACATTTGAAAAAAAAATCAACTGTAGATAACGAAACACTAAAACAGTGCAGCAATGCCAATTCCTATTTTGTTCAGTCTGAACTTTACTGTTCTGTTTCAGTTGGCTAAATATACCATGTGAGTATTTCTCATTCAGTTCATTCTCATAAAGAAATTGTATCCTTAAATAATCTTTTTTGATAATATTTTGAATTTGGCGATAAAATATTATATTGTTAACATTTAAAATGGTTTTGAATTTACATCTTCCACGGCTACCACCATGGGTTTGCCGTGTTGAGTGAAAAGTACTACGTTCATGTGATTATATGAAAAAGAGCGTGTATTCTGTTCAGTATGTGATTAAGTGTATTTCGAATATCTTGTGATTCTCACATTAACCCTCAAAATGTTGTGAAATTGTGAGTGTGCAAGCAAAGTCCTCGTTTTGATTGAAGAATTGAACGTCCTCATAACGAGTCCTCACTTTGAATGGAAAACAGGCGGAGTCCTCTATGCGCTTTTGTGTCATATTAGTCGAGTGTAACGTTGATTTTTGAAAAAAATCTTTTTCTAGATGTGAACATTATTGTTAATTACAAACTGCGGGTTCCGTACCTCTAAGGCTTTTATGAGTCCTCATAATGACGTAAAGTTTCAAGGTCCTCAGAATGAATACAATACACGTATGTGTGTATGGGGGGAGGGAGAAGTATCTGTGAGTTTAATTCGAGATCAGAATGGTTGAACTGAGGTAAGTACGTTGATTGTCTCGTTTCTCCTTAATCATTGCTAGTGTTTCTATAATGGTCATAAAACTCATTCAAAGTAGGATCGTTATTGTTTCGTGCTTTCTGCTGAAGGCCATTCGAAAATTTTCAACAATGTTTTGGACGTGTTGTTGTCATTGATCGAAGCTTTTTTTGTCTATTTATTATGAAACCATTTTAACTTGTCACTACCTTTTTTCCCGTGACCGTGTTCGGTTTTAGGATTTTCGTCTCCGACAAGGTTCTAAACAATAACCTCATCACCGCCTCCATGTTGTAGAGGTAAGAAACCTGGACTCGTGATCTCAACATTTCAAGTTCGAGTCCGCAGAAGATTTTTTTTTCAATAATTGTTCAATAGCTGAAAACCATCGATAATGTGGATGAAATTTATTCTTTTAAATTAAGGATCTTTCCATCGCCTATTCTTTATTTAGTAATTTACTTGCCAGTGCATTTTATTGTTTTTCTTTTATTGTATAGATCTATTAGACAATTTACATAGCAATTGTAATAAATATCATTGTCCCTCGGCCTCGCTCGCTGTGTTTGTAGAGCTGCCTATACTGGCTGTGTCTGTTGAGCTGTATGTGTGATCTGCGTTGCCGTCTCTAGACAGCGAGATTAAAAATCTCCAAAACCTACCAGGCTCATATTTGTCTTCTACCTTCTTTTGTTCGATTACTTATTGGATGTGGTTACATGCGTTTCGCCACCTGCTTTCGTCTTTTTCTTCGAAGGCCTCTCTGTTTTTGTTGTAGCCAATAGTAAAATGTTCTGCATTCATCTCATTATAATAGTCTCCCGTAGATGTGCCGGATTTATGAATTAGTTTTGCTTCTGGTATGAAACCATGTCTACTGCCAGCTTTGACCACTATAATACGTTTTCCTCTTTGAAAGGGGCTTCAATACCCTGTATGTCCTTACTCTGCCAGCATCGCTTTACAGTTAACCCACTATCAACCAGAGTCACATGTACATAGACAAAGTTGTATCCGATTTCCTCCAGTTCTGCCTACCTGTCATAAAAAGCAAACCTCTGTGAAAAAAAACAGACAGGTTTTCGATCAAAACTTTTCCGTTGTTCTCTGTTCTCTTCCAAAAAAATCTAGGTCTTTTCAGGGCTTTGCGAAGATGCTCTCTAAATTCAGGGTAAATAATATCAGTTGTCAAAGTTACAGATTCTTAGATAGTTGCTTTCTCATGTCGTAAAAATTCCTGTACTAAGGCTATGCTGGCTCCTAAGCCGAAGTAAACGTCCCATACAATCGTAAAATTATCGGACATCTATAAACAGTTCACGTAAAAAGACGGAATATTCATTAAGTGACACAAGTGGTTGCACAATAAGTTTATAATTGTTTACATGAAAGTTAATGGTATTTTTATATTGTTTACTTTTATATCGTACTTACATAAAGTGGTCAAATGTCATATACGCACTGTAAAGAGGAATCAAGTTTTGTCTCGTAGATTTGTAAAAATTGGCGACAGGTAAAAATGACGAATTGATTTTGACAGACAAATTAGGAAGTTACAAATATTGCTTTAAAGTTGAATTTTTGATGCATACATCTACTATCATAAAAAGAGAAAAAATTCAATAAAAACATGTTTTTTTTTATGTTATTTCTTACTGTCAGAATATTGGCCTTTTTCGTTGGCGACCTCCGTTTTTGTGACCCTCTGGTAATTCTATAGTAAAAAGTATAATCCATCCTTTGTTTCTTCCCCTGACAAAATGAGTAGTAGAGTTTCCAAGGTTTCGTAGAATTCCTTTTTTCACAAAACAATTCAAATAGAGCTTTAAAAATATAATTTTCACACACATTAATGTTATCGACATTCATTGTCACAGTTTCGTGAGAATTAGTCAATTGCGTTTTTGCGTACAGGCATCTACGCCCTTGAACATAATATATTTTGTGAGTTCTGGTGCATTCAGCCACAAAATAGCGTAAACTTTAAAGTAATAACAAATTACGGAAACACACCTTTTTCATAAATAGCTCACCCATGATTGAGGTGTAGAACTTACAAGTGCTACTGCTATGTACAGTGTGATTCTATACAGTTCAACAGATCTAGATGTTAATCTGTTTCGAGCTAGATTTTTAATTTAACCATATTGAGACTAGTCTTTTCTGTCTATAATGATTTTTTTCTTCTTTTTTTCCCCTCAAAAATTTGGCGGTGTCAGGATAAAACTAAATTGCTTAAGTTCCATTCACAAATTGTAATACTTTGCTTTTGCAGACCACGTGGATCGAAATGCAGGATGCGGTGTGATCATGAATCTACACTGTTGGCTATAGTAAGTTATTCTGTCAAAGGAAAATCTTGAAGTTACAATAGATCTACTCTCATCATTTATTATTATTATTATTATTTGTTGATCCATTGGCCTAAGTTTGCATCGCTCTGACTAGCTTGGGTCCACTGTATGTGTTTGGTTATATGGTATTTAATGCTATTTTAATATTTCGTCAGTCATATCGCGGCGACCAGTTTACCTATCAGGGGCCTACCTAATCCAAAATAAAGCATATGCAAAAGTAATACTAAAGTTATTATTCGAGGCGCGAAGTACCGAGAGCGGGGAGTGGGTTTTCCAGGAGGGTCTGGAGGTCTGCCCCCCCCTCAGCAAAAGAAAAAAAAAAAAAAAAAAAAAAAAAAAAAATTGTAGAAGTTATTTGCTAGCATCATTATGGTGACTTTTTTTTGGCAAAGCTGTCTTTCTCTTCTTTCCTTTTTTTTTTTTGCAAAGTGCACGCAATTGCGTTTTTGCGAAAAGGCAGCTATACCTCTGCCTATCCGTGCTTTCCGGGAGTTTCTTTTACAGGTATTCGCACAAAAATCTTTCCTACCCAAAGACTGTTTTCCCACTTAACCATCGTCGAAACAACGATCATAAGTAGGGTGAGAGAAGAACACGATACCTACACTTTACCACTGAGCCACCAGGGAGCAGGACCCCGAGGGAGGAAGGGATCCTGTCACAATGACTATTATAAATCATAGGAAAGAAATTGGCCGAGCTGGGGATTGGAACCGGAGATCCATTGGTTTAAAATCTTGAACCCAACCGACTGCACAACCTCGCTCGGCTTGCCTTAGTCCAGGCGGTACTAAATCATTCTGCGGTCTCCTTTCCAAGTCTTTACAAATCTGTTGCAAAACTGTTATGAATCTGTTACGTAATTATTTTCATTTCTGGCCTAGTAATGTCAGAACATAGAAAAAAGAAAAAGCGATCAAACAGGATTCCAGACTACGTTTTATAACCTTTTACCAGACATTCGCACGTGTCATTGACACTCAGAAAAAGGCATTGTGAAAAACAGCATTTTCTTCTTTTTCTACATTATTTTCTTCCCTTCAAAGGGACACTGTGTTATATTTGCTTTGTCGTCTGCAAAACCTGTTAATTCGGACATGTCCAGATTTTGTTGTTCGGTAGAGATAACAAAGTACCAGAAAGGATTATCTTAGCATTCTATCATAATCGCATTACGTTTTGACCTTTGGCTGATAATGTAGGCACATAGGAGAACTCGTTAGCCCTGCACAAAACAGTTCCGTGGTTCACGACAATCAGGAAACAAAAGCTTTTGAAAACACTGCAGAAAAAGGAGAAAATGCTGGCTACGAAAGTTTACATTTTCCCGCAATGTTTCTACTCTTTCTGAGACAAATACTATCATTTTGAGCCATGTTTGATTTGTCGTCTGTAACGGCTTTCAATATGCAGGATCCGGTAGTGCAGTCAGTAGCGTACATGAGTTGGGAAAAGGAGGTTGCTATTTCGAATCCCCAGCTCGCCATTATATTTCTTTCCGTGAACTGATGATAGTCCTTTGGACAGGATTCATCCTCTCATCCTGTCTCACTGCTGATCATTGTTTCGACGATGGTTAGTATGGAAAACAGCCAGTAGCTTCAGAAGAAAATTGATTGAGAAAAGTACTGACAATAGAAACTCGAGGAAAGCATCGAGAGGTGCGCTTGCCACAGCGATATAACTGAAATTATGTTAGAAATGCCATTAAACACCACACAATCAATCTATAAATCAATATGCAGGAGGTTTTTCTTTTTTTTTTTGCACAGAATTTTCTGTTTATATTTGAAGATAAGCATTGAGCCCTATTATCCTAAGAACTCATTACAGAATTGTTCGTGAGTGCCATGTTTTAGCCTCACTTTAATAACATCAAGGATATAGATTCCCGGGTCACAGGAACATAGATGCAACCAAATCTGTGCTAGCAGCTACACGTGAACAGCAGCCTACATAAATCTGCCCGTGCATATTTCTTCTTTAATTACCTTGTGTATAGCATTATACAGCCAATAGTCACCTTAATTAGTATCATTTAACTGTTTTTATTTCATGCTTTTCGGTAGTCTATCGGGAAATATTGGTGGACTGTGGTTTTATAATTTCACCGTTTCAACCAGTGAAATTTACGGATTTGATTAACACCATGGTACGGAACTACCTAGATTCTTGTACAATGTTTATGATCTCACCCTTTCAAATCCTGTTAAAATTCAAGTTTATGGGTTTTTGTTGATTTTCTTTTTACTCCGAATGTAAATAAATGGTGGAAACTAAAGATACTTTCGCGGGAGGATATTTTTTAGCAAGCAGAGGATAAAAGATTGAAAAAAAGTTGATTTGAAAACGGGTTTTTGTCCTTTTTTCATATAGTTCTATGAACCCTATTTTCTCTCAAATTGATTAAAACGCAATACTGTCATAATTCTGGTCTATACAAACAGTTCTCTTTGAGAAATTGCATATACATTCTCATCGTAATGCGGTCTTATGTGGGGGTACGCCATAGGGAATCACCGAAAATCACTGAACTGGATTTTGATGTCGGTCCTAACAAATAAGAGGGGTTAAAAGCATGATTTATATAGATTTTTTTCGGTGAAAGATCGAAATTTATTTCATCCCGTGAAAATCATACAGTGACATTTTCACTCGTGGCTGCTCCAATCGTGAAGAATGATCACCCTGCATCATCGACTCCGGAACTTGGTACTTACTGAATCGATACAAAGGCAGTCATTGCACTTAGTAAGAAAGGCTTTACCAGTGACTCAAAAATCTTGCAATGGATAATACAACCTATATTCTTACAGGTTGAGACACATTTTATTGCACTGAATTCATGCTAGTGTCCGTGATACTACTGCGTTTCTTTTTCATGCGATGTAAGTGAAACTCACACGATACTGCTTCAATCCAGTGTAGGACCGGAAATGTACAGTGTTTGGGATTGTTAGTGACTTGGAAGTCTTTACAGTGACGATCTTGTCACTTAGATGTGGAAATTGTGTTCACACGGCAAGTCGAGCCGGTGTAATGCAGAAAAATGACCCTCCCCTATGACCCATGGGTAATTTCTCTACGTAGAGGAATGACCCGGGTCATTATTCTACGTAGAGAAATAACCCCAGGATCATTATTCTACGTAGAGAAATTACCCCAGAGGGTTATTTCTCTACGTAGAATAATGACCCGGGTCATTTTGTAGGGGAGTGTCATTTCTCTGCATTATACCGGCAATCTTTCATTTTATTTTGATAGTTATTATAAAATCTTCATATCCAGTTATTTATTTGTTATGTATAGACCATAACAGAAACACGTGTGTGAGCTGTGAATCTTCCTTAGAGCTATGGGTATGCCTTGATCATTTGATCGTCCTAAAATACAGATGATTCTGTCCCAAGACAATGTCGTTTTTTATTTTATTAAAATCTTCTTTTATGAACGGAAAATGTATAAAAGTTTCTTTTTTCATATCCAAAGTAGACTTCAATCTTGCTTATCCTTCGTTTACAATGGCACGTTGAGAAGAGGGATGTGTACAGTCACTTGTTATGCTGCTGTACAGTCGCTTGAGATCTACAATATTTTATTTTGTACTGTGACTTAAAAAGCCTGTCTTTTATTACGAAGAATACAAATGGAAAATTTGACAGAAAGAGGTTTATTCAAGGGAATAAGAGAATTTGACATTTCTTTAATTAAATATTGATAAGATGGATTTGAGAGATGCTCTCTCAAATGTTGGTTTTAGATGTTATAATCTCAATACTTTATTAGATGCTGAAAATCCCATTCAGATTATATTTTAGGGCAACACTTTTTAAGTGACTAATGCTGTAGCGTGAACTCTTGCACCCTGCTTGATAAAAGCATGACGTTGTGCATTATACGCGGAAACGGCGCCACTGTGTCATAATGAAATCGACGTGAAGGCTTGCAGCTTAATACATTAATCATTACGTTAATGCCTCCATCCAAAACATGACCTTTAGCCCTGGCTATATACGTAACACGCCTATGCCATAAATGGTATAATTTTATGGCTTCAAATGCCACGATGCACGTATTTCAAAGTAAAAACCGTTACATTTCCCTTTCTTTATTCAGCAATAGATTGTGGTTTCAAAACCTATTTTGGCATCTTTAGTGGAATATTTACAGGTAGAATCAATTTAGCAGCAACTGTATCATTCAGTTTATCTCTATCAAACGACACAAATTTGGAGCTGTTTAAACTGAAAGCATTTGCAGACGACAATTTAGATGTGGCTTGAATTACCCTCTTTTGGCTTGGAAAAGATAGAAAAGTCCTTTCTCCACAATGTTTTCAAAAGTTTCTTTGTAGGGATTGTAAAATCTCAGGATTGTGTTATAAGGGGTTAAAACAATGAATTGTAGATTATGAATACTCAAGATGTGTGCTACCCCCCCATTTATGTGAAACCCTTGTGTATTTATTTTCCTCTAGAAAGTGTATTTTTTCAAAGAATGTTAATTTATTATATCTTACTCATTCGACAGGAGGGCAGATAGGCCGAGAAATCCTAAAATCAGATTTTGCAGCTGCCACTATGCTGATGGTCTAAGAAGAAATGGACCAAACTTATTCTTTTACAGCAAAGTAGAATTTCCAGATAAAGCTACATTAACAAAGTTAATAATCTTCAGTGTTTTCATTCTTTCACATTCTAAAATATTGAATAAAGTGTTCTATTAAAAGGATGACAGTTAGCATTGACTCAATATTCATAGTTTTAATGTTTTAACCTTGGTAAAAGTGGTTAATGAGAAACATAGAACAATACTGTCTTTCTTGCTATTACTGATGTAATTTATCATATAAACCTGATATTGACTGTCGAATATGTTTTGAAAACATTTCCCATTACATTGCCTTCATTTTGTGAAGGAGGAGAGGATACGCATTAGGGGGAAGGCCAAAATGATAATTCGGAACATATTGAACCTATCGAACCTACCGCATTAAATGTTAAAGATGTTAAAGATCGGATATTTAACATTTTAACTTGGAATATAGAGGGACTTTATAAATATAAGGGTGCCCATGAGTTTAAAAAATTATCTCGGCAAATTTGGTATATGTTTTTGTGAAATATGGGGAAAAAGATCGGTGATTTTGATGATTTCTTCCCGAGGTATAAACACTATGGAAATGTAACAAAACAGAGCAATTTCATAAGAAACAGTGGTGATGTTAGTTGATCAATACAAGATGGAATAGTCAAAACTGGCCTTATAAAACAACTACACATTTATTTTACAGATTGTATTGTTATTATCTTAAAAGGTGATTACTTCCTGGATGGAAATGATATTATTATGTATTTTGCTTATGTTTTCACCAGAAGGATCGCCAATTTATGAAAAATTAGAAGAAAAAGATGGAATTAGATTGATACAGGACATTTTTAACATTATTAAAGATGACTACCAAAATGCAAATTATTTTTGGGAGGTGATCTTAATGAAGAACAAAAGGTTTTCTTGTTTACATACCTTCTGATGATTTAAATTTAACCAATGGTGAAAGGTCCTATGACGCAGATACATATGAATTGACTAGAAATAATAAAGACGTTCTGCGGTTCAATCCATTTGATAAAACCTTGGTTGAGTTTTGCTGCAGCAATAGTATGCATATCATTAATGGGCGACTTTCTATGGACACAGATGGTAACTTTATATGTCTAATAAACAATGGAGCAAGTACTGTTGATTATAATATTTGTAGTTTGCCACCTTTTGAGAAATGTACATATTTTAATGTAGAGAATAGACCAGAATCTATCCATTTCACACTTTTCTGTTAAGTTATATTAAATTAAATTACATTTAAAATGAAGGTAAAATCTTGCAATAAAAACAAAATATGTACTTCCAATTGCTTTTCAAGCATATATACCAGATATGTCTGGTTTTCTAAAATTGAGCTACTCTGATCATAATTCTTGGTTAAACATTGAAAATCGTCTTTCAAACCTTTTCTAATTTAACATAGGTACAAAACAAGGTGATATCAGCAGTCATATATTGTTTTCTTTCTTCATAAATGATCTTAGTACTGTATTAAGAAGTTACTGTGAACCTGGTATGTTCAACAACTGTGATATACCAGATATTCTTACCATTGCTGATGATGTTGCACGTTGTGCAGATACCGCTACTAAGTTACAAAATCAAATCAATAATGTTGCTAAATTCTGCACTAACACTGGTATGGAGCTTAATCTCAACAAAACTGAAATTATCGTATTTAGAAATGGGGGGGGTGGGGTATCTAAGAAATTATGAAAAATGGACTTACCATGGTAACAAAATACAAACAACTTCTGTTGTTATGTAGATAGGATATACAGTGACCTGTTTTCAGAATATTCTAGAAACATGAAGATCATTTATTGGTTTTTCCATTGTGGTTATTTTTCGAAACAGGTTGTTAGTAAACAAGCTGTTTAATAATCGATGATGTCATCTTTCTGGAAAAGACTAATCTAGAATTTTCCAAGCTGATATAAATAGGAGTGACTTACTTGGTGATTTTGGATTTTGAAGTTAGACTTGTGGCTTTGAGGATACAGAATTAGTGAAAAATGTTGGATTTAACTTGGGATATACATCTGTAAGTTGGAATTTTCTTTTATTTAAACAGGTTGCTCATATCTACTTGCAAGTTAAACTATTGTCAATTTAGGTTTTAGGAACCAGAAACTTCATTCTTTTTGTAATCAAAAGATAATTCTTAATTTTGAGGGACTTATTCTATTTCTTGTTCTAAGATTAAAATTGACAAAATTTCATTCAGACTTCACTTATATTGTACTCTTTTGTCTTTGTTCATTAATAAATATTGTTAATTGTTAAAGGCTTGTTGCTGGTTTTCTTTCTCGTTACGCTTGGCTTGTAACACTATGTATAAATATATAGATTTGTTATTTACACTAAAGCTTTCGTGGACACGCGCAAAAGTGAAATTAGCATCTTCGGCACAAAAAGTAATACTTTTTATATACTAGTATATTAGTATACAAAACTATGAATGTGCATGTGTAACCTCCTACACAAGGAGTCCTTCAAACGTTTCAATGCAATGGTCAAACCCATTCTTTGCTACGTGTCGAAAATATGGGGTTATGAATACTGTGAAATTAGTGAATCTGTGCAAATTAACTTCTGTAGGAGAATACTAGGGATAAATAAAACTATAAATAACTATATGGTCCTTGGTGAATGTGGTGGATTACCTGTAGCTGTTACATACCAAACAAACTGTATAAAATACTAGTGTAAATTTATCCAAATGCAAGAAACAAGATACCCTAAACAGTGTGACGAAATGTTTAAATCTCTAGATGACATTGGCAGAGTCACATGGGCAACAAAAGTTAAATATCTTCTGTATTAATATGGGTTTGAAATAGTTTGGCTTACCCATAAAATTGGAAAGAATAATCTTTTTATATCACAATTTGAACAAAGACTAAAAGACGGCGTAATGCAGAACTGACATGCAAGTCATAGCCAACTTTTGCGGACATGGAAAAATCGATATCGGCCGATTTTACCTGTGTTTCTTTATAAAGAATTATGAAGGGCCTTGCCAAATAAACGCTTATAACTTCATCAATTTTCAGAATTGAAAATTATCTTAAGTGAAGTAAGAAAATTTAATTTATTCTCTTTCAAATGAACTTAATTTTTATAAATTTCGTGAAAGAAAGTTTTGGTCCTTTTTAAGTTTAAAATTGTTGGTATGGTTTATATAGAATAAAGAGGCAAAATACATTTTCCGAAGTTAAAAACTGAAATATTTGTTAAATTTTCTTGCTTTGTGCTGAAAAGTCAAAATTATCTCCGGTGAAGTCATCAAGCGTATTCATTGCTCTTTAAATTGGTATAAGTTTGAGTCCTTTTAAAAAAACAAACTTTTGGTCCTTTTTACAGTTTTTAATGCCCCTATCCTATTTTTTTCTTTCTCCGTGATCGTTGGGACTGTGCCGCAATTTGCCGATGATGGCCGTGACTCACTGTTTGATAAGCCTCCCGGGTATCTTTACTGTGTTACGTAATGTTATATTGACAAACGGACCCCTGCTATGTTTATGATATACATGTATCCACATGATTATGGACTGGATTTCATACCCGGGTTGTTTGATCATGACAGTGTCCCTAAGATATTTTATCACGTATCCAATAGATCCAGAATTTGATATTTCTGAGATTATTTTCATGGATTTACGATCATTAAGATGAAGATTTGAAATGAGCAAATATACGTTTGATCACAAAAAATTATTGTGATCATGTAAAATGATATTTATTTGATGATGTGTCTGTGCATAACATCCTGCAAGAATGCTAAATTTCGTTATGTAACAAAACGGGGTTCGAAGTTTCCTCCCCTTTAGCACACTATCCAAACATGTGTGTGGAGTAACAAATTTTTGATGCCGTGGAAGCCAGTTGCAGACGCTCGCTTATCAGTAGAAAGGATAGGGAGTCTGGGGACTGGACAGGACTGCCCAGTCCCCGGGCTCCCTACCCTGATGGGAATTTTAGTGAAAAATGTGGAGCTGGTCCCTGGATTGCTTACCCTGGGGTAAGCAATCCAGGGACTCAATGAGCAATTTTTTAACCATTTTACATTTTTTGGACTGCACTTTTTTCTTCTTCTCAGTCCGTGCTTTGATTTCTTTGGTCCTCAGGCTGAGTGGGATTTTGGTCCCCAGGCTCCCTACCCTGAGTGGGATTTTTGGTGAAAAATGTGAAGCTGGTCCTAGTTTGCCGACACTGTCTCAGAGCAGAAGTCAGGGATTGGGATTGGACTTAGACTTTTTTTTGGTACGGGATACAGTGTCAGGGTTTCCGTTTACGACGTAAAAGTATCTATATACGCATGAAAATCAGCTCGGACGCAAAATAAATAAGCTGATCGCGTTCCTGGGACACAGTCAAAATTGAGTCAAAACGATAATTTAATTAGACTACATCAACACCGAAAACAATTCGAAATACGAAGATTTTAACTCTACCTGTACAAACTGACCATCGGAATTCCAAAATGTCTATAAATAGAACTTGGTTCGCCAACATGTAAACTCTTACCAATCTCTTTCCTAAGACTGGTTGCCCGCGTTACATCTATACTGTCTTTTCCGGCGAACTGAGCGGGACAACAGCTGTTGCTTAGCACTTGTATGCTGAAACAGAAGATGGCTTCCCCGGCAGAAAAGAAAAAACATTCTCGATCTTTCCAAGACCAATGGCTGAAAGATCCTGCCTTTAAAGTTTGGTTAGTGAAAGACACTGATGATACAGATTCTTGCATTTGCATGAAGTGTTTAATTTGCTGTGAAACCAAGCAGAAAAATATTTTCACAACAGGTTGTACGGACTTTCAGAGAAGTTCAATCATATGACATACATTTCAAGCGACGGCCACCGACTTGCTCAGCAAATTAAGTCTGCGAAAGGATCCATAAAGAATTTTTAATTTCTAGTCAGGTTAAACTAGTCATTCATATTACAAGGCTTACTTAGTATCTAAGTTTAGTTCTCTTTTGTGATTTGATCTTCCTTTTTATAAGGTTAACAAACCAATCCATTTAACTCTTTACGAAACAGTAAAATTTTAGACTTGTCCAAACTGAAAGCATTTGAAGACGACAAAAGAAGAGTGACTCTAACACTGAAATTTGTTTAAAGAAGGGTAGAAAACATTGTAGGTCAAGGAGAAAATGCTTGTTACAAGTATTTTCTCCTTTTCCCACACTATTTTCAAAGGCTTTCTTACTCACGGTTATATTGTGGACTGGTAAAGGGTTACATTCCATTAGAGAGACACTCAGGGTAGTATTTCAAAACTGCTGTCCTCTGAAAGTGACTATGTGGAAAGGGAGGAAAAAATCTTGTGAAGTGCAAGGTTTGTTCCCTTCTTCATTCTATCCCCCAACCAAAGTGGTCTTCATTAAAAAGATGATTTACGGAAGAAAACATGGGACTCAGAAGAAACTCAATGGGACTCAACTTTTTCAGTGGCACTGGGTCCCAGTGACTCAGTAAAATTTTATTCAAACGGAAACACTGAGTGTGATCTTGACCCCTACACTGACTCAGAGCAGATGTTAGGGTTGGGTTGCACTTAGACTGATCCGAAGTATGATTTTGTGTAAAAGCAATTGCTTTTTTTTTTAGCTTGCAGGGTGGATTGACCTACTTTGACTTAGAATTAACGTTGTCCAATCAGAAGCTTTATTGACAATTTGAAGAAAGATCACTCTTTCTTGGTGGTGGGAAAGATCACTCTTTCTTGGTGGTGGGTTAGCCCTGAAAAGGGCTGTTTTTTTCTGTTTGACTACTCGTCTTGGTATGTTTTTTTTTCTCCTTTTAGTGGCTGCATCCGAAATTTGCCCGACAGATGGGGCATGCACCGACTCTTCTTGTAACTGTCAATGTATCGCCGTTGAAAATAACCTTCCTTCTGAATTCGACATCGACCAAAATATCATCAGGCATTGTCTGTAAATACAGTTCAAGTAATCGCTGACCGAGATCTTTATACGGTTGAGGTATTCGATCTAGCTGTCTTTTGATCTCCTGTATGTTATTTCCTTCTAAGACTCTGTTGTTTAGTACCAATAGCTGCTCGTCGGCATTCGGATAGGCTTGGAGAGCCTCAGCTAGTTATGTTTCCCCCCGTCAGGGTCGGGAGACATATTGTTTTTCCCCGTGCGTCCGTCTGTCCGTCCGTCTGTCTGTCTGTCTGTCCGTCACAAATCGTGTCCGCTCTATAAATCAAAAACCTTTCAAGATATTTTGAAAAAGCTTCACACATTTGTAAAGCACCATGAGACAAAATGTCATGCACAAGAACCATAACTCTTGCTTGTATATTTTTCGAGTTAACTCCCTTTGATTATATTCCTTACTCATTTTACGTACAATTTCGTGTCTGCTCTATAACTTGAAAACCGTTAGAGATATCTTGATAAAGCTTCATACATTTGTAAAGCACAATGAGATGATGTGTTATGCACAAGAACCATAACTCTGGCTTGTATACTGACAATGCATTTACTTTGCTTTTGCAGTTGGATCTCTGCTGAAGTTTTCTTATCTGTAAATATTGGCTGATTATGTTTTAGTTAAATTTCCAAACTTATATTGCTTCCTGAAAAAGTGTGATTTCCATTTTTGTCTGTTTCTCAATAAGGGGGGGGGGAAAGACATCTGTGTGTGTGTATTTTTTTTTTTTTGTGTAGAAAAACAAGTTCTAGTTGATTATTTATCTGCTCCATTTTTTACGCTGGTGGTTGCTTATCCGCACTACTCGAGAGCTGAGAGTCGAATGATTTCTCCGCCGTCACTGCAAGCTTTGTGGACTTTGCGGGCTTGGGGTGGTGTGTAACGTCAGTCCAATCAGATTGAACGTTGCGCTAAATAGAAGCTGTGATTGGTTGGAGCGTGTCGTCACTTTCTCCTATAATTTCCCGCGCCAGCGTTTCATTCTACATGTAAGTTCCATTCTCAGCAATCAATATCAATGAACTTTTAAATGTGACCCTTAACCCTAAAAGGAAAAGAAATCTTGATGAAATATACTTTTCCCCTGAATCTATCGAAACTTTTTCCCCCCTAACTTTGATCCTCGCCAATGTGATCTACGCTTTTTTAACTATTTTAGATCTAGTTTTTTTAGAACTATTTTTTTAGAACTAGTTTTTAGACCTAGAGCTATGCTTTTCATTGAAGAATACTCTTTTCTTGGATATGTTCTGGATAGATTTTTTTCTCGGGCATAGAAAATGGTGTTGGACTTAGTCTTTTTTTTGAAGTGTAACCCATAGAGAAAATGACAAATTTATGTTCTGATTTTTTCTCAGACAAAAAATGGTGTAGGACTTAGTCTTTTTGGAGTGTGACTCTTTCTTGGTGGTAGGTTAGCCCTGAAAAGGGCTGAACTTGAAAAATGACAAATTTATGTTCTGGAAATATTTCTTTTCTCAGACAGAAATGGTGTAGGACTTAGTCTTTTTGGATTGTGACTCTTTTATGGTGGTGGGTTAGCCCTGAAAAGGGCTGAACTTGAAAAATGACAAACTTGAAGAAAGATTAATCTTTTGGGCTGAACTTGAAAAAATGACAATTTGAAGAAAGATCACTCTTTCTTGGTAGTGGGTAGCCCTGAAAAGGGCTGTTTGTGCAGGCTATCTTTTAACCCCTCTCTTTATCTCCACACTTTCCATTACATTTAGTATCTGGATCAGATGGTTAACTTCATGTCTTATACGACTAATACGTTCCCATTCTTCTAGCCAGTTAACCAATGAGAGGAAAATTGTTAAACCCAAACATTGTGATAGTTCAACTTAACTCTATAACAAGCAGTGCTTTTATAGCTTGCAGGATGGATTGACCTACTTTGACTTAGAATTAACGTTGTCCAATCAGAAGCTTTGTTACTTTTTTTATCCAACTGAGTAAAGGATAGAAGGAGAGAAAAAGGGTAAAAGATCGTGTTATGAGGATTAAGTCTTTCTTCCAATGATTTTTTTGTAGTGACAGAAATTAGGGGTTGGGATTGGACGAAGACTTTTTTTTTGGTACGGAATAGAGTCTGATCTTGATCCACACTGCCTCAAAGCAGAGGTCTGGGATTGGACTTAGACTTTTTTCATTGATTTTGGTCGGAGGGCATGGATTAGACTTAGTCTTTTTTTGGGGGAGTGTTTCTCTTTTAGAGAAATTGACAATTTTGACGAAAGATGGCTCTTTCTTGGTATTGGGTAGCCCTGAAAAGGGCTGTTTTGTTTTGGAGCCTTGTTGTCTGACGAAACTACTGTTCTTCTGGGCGATTCACTGGAGTGATCTCCCAATAGCAATTTTCGCACCAATTCGCATCAGGCTGGTCTTCATCACAGAATCCCTCATCTGGGTTGGGACAGTTGTGTTTCTGTCCGAAATAGTCTAGAAAAGCATGGCATTTCCCACACTCCATATAGTATCTGTGACAACACATCGGACAGAGAAGAATCTGAACCATGATGATTCCATTATGATTTGTGTAAAAACTATTGCCTTTTTATAGCTTGCAGGGTGGATTGACCTACTTTGACTCTGAATTAAGGAAGCGCGTTCCTGGGCGAAAGCACCCCATGAATTAAAAAGAATTAAGGAAGCGCGCTTCTGGGCGAAAGCCCCCATGGAAAAACGTATAAAACGAACTTTATTGTATCATTGTGTTATTTCATTTTGACAAAAAAAAAAAAAAAAAAAAAAAATGAATGAAAACATTTCAACAATATTTGTTAAAACATTTTTTTGTTGAAACATTTTTTCTTAGAACATATTTCAAACAGTTTTTACATAAACTTCTTGTTCTTTTAAAAAACACAAAGATTTGATTAATTCGGCGCTGTAACTCTTTAACGATTTAACAGATTTTGTACTTCACAAATCATGTTTTAAAAACCCTTATTCATTTTGGTCGTTAAATCCTAGAATCGTTTGGTAAAGAGTTAAAGGGAGATTTACTGGTGTAATTGGATTTCTTGTAAATGTAGCACGGTAAGGAAAAAAGAGTCAAAAATTTGACGTAGCCTTTCAAAATTATTGTCCAAAAAATCAGAATAAGACATTTGAAAAAAAAATCAACTGTAGATAACGAAACACTAAAACAGTGCAGCAATGCCAATTCCTATTTTGTTCAGTCTGAACTTTACTGTTCTGCTTCAGTTGGCTAAATATACCATGTGAGTATTTCTCATTCAGTTCATTCTCATAAAGAAATTGTATCCTTAAATAATCGTTTTTGATAATATTTTGAATTTGGCGATAAAATATTATATTGTTAACATTTAAAATTGGTTTTGAATTTACATCTTCCACGGCTACCACCATGGGTTTGCCGTGTTGAGTGAAAAGTACTACGTTCATGTGATTATATGAAAAAGAGCGTGTATTCTGTTCAGTATGTGATTAAGTGTATTTCGAATATCTTGTGATTCTCACATTAACCCTCAAAATGGTGTGAAATTGTGAGTGTGCAAGCAGAGTCCTCGTTTTGATTGAAGAATTGAACGTCCTCATAACGAGTCCTCACTTTGAATGGAAAACAGGCGGAGTCCTCTATGCGCTTTTGTGTCATATTAATCGAGTGTAACGTTGATTTTTGAAAAAAATCTTTTTCTAGATGTGAACATTATTGTTAATTACAAACTGCCGGTTCCGTACCTCTAAGGCTTTTATGAGTCCTCATAATGACGTAAAGTTTCAAGGTCCTCAGAATGAATACAATACACGTATGTGTGTGTGGGGGGGAGGGAGAAGTATCTGTGAGTTTAATTCGAGATCAGAATGGTTGAACTGAGGTAAGTACGTTGATTGTCTCGTTTCTCCTTAATCATTGCTAGTGTTTCTATAATGGTCATAAAACTCATTCAAAGTAGGATCGTTATTGTTTCGTGCTTTCTGCTGAAGGCCATTCGAAAATTTTCAACAATGTTTTGGACGTGTTGTTGTCATTGATCGAAGCTTTTTTTGTCTATTTATTATGAAACCATTTTAACTTGTCACTACCTTTTTTCCCGTGACCGTGTTCGGTTTTAGGACTTTCGTCTCCGACAGGGTTCTAAACAATAACCTCATCACCGCCTCCATGTTGTAGAGGTAAGAAACCTGGACTCGTGATCTCAACATTTCAAGTTCGAGTCCGCAGAAGATTTTTTTTTCAATAATTGTTCAATAGCTGAAAACCATCGATAATGTGGATGAAATTTATTCTTTTAAATTAAGGATCTTTCCATCGCCTATTCTTTATTTAGTAATTTACTTGCCAGTGCATTTTATTGTTTTTCTTTTATTGTATAGATCTATTAGACAATTTACATAGCAATTGTAATAAATATCATTGTCCCTCGGCCTCGCTCGCTGTGTTTGTAGAGCTGCCTATACTGGCTGTGTCTGTTGAGCTGTATGTGTGATCTGCGTTGCCGTCTCTAGACAGCGAGATTAAAAATCTCCAAAACCTACCAGGCTCATATTTATCTTCTACCTTCTTTTGTTCGATTACTTTTTCGATGTGGTTACATGCGTTTCGCCACCTGCTTTCGTCTTTTTCTTCGAAGGCCTCTCTGTTTTTGTTGTAGCCAATAGTAAAATGTTCTGCATTCATCTCATTATAATAGTCTCCCGTAGATGTGCCGGATTTATGAATTAGTTTTGCTTCTGGTATGAAACCATGTCTACTGCCAGCTTTGACCACTATAATACGTTTTCCTCTTTGAGAGGGGCTTCAATACCCTGTATGTCCTTACTCTGCCAGCATCGCTTTACAGTTAACCCACTATCAACCAGAGTCACATGTACATAGACAAAGTTGTATCCGATTTCCTCCAGTTCTGCCTACCTGTCATAAAAAGCAAATCTCTGTGAAAAAAACAGACAGGTTTTCGATCAAAACTTTTCCGTTGTTCTCTGTTCTCTTCCAAAAAAAAAATCTAGGTCTTTTCAGGGCTTTGCGAAGATGCTCTCTAAATTCAGGGTAAATAATATCAGTTGTCAAAGTTACAGATTCTTAGATAGTTGCTTTCTCATGTCGTAAAAATTCCTGTACTTTGTTGCGTACTACAGTTTCACAAAGGTCATCAATTGGTTTGTAAGGTAGGCGTTTACGTCGTCTAGGCGACATCACTGTTCCACTTTCTCGGAATTCTTTCAGAATCCTGTAAATTGTACGTCGGCTGAAGGCTGCTTTTTTAGACATTCGTTCCATGTAGGTCTTGTTTTCTTCTGGGTTCTCCTTAAAGATGTGTGGCATGTTTAAAACAAGTTTCTTTTCACTGTTTCAGCCATTCGCTTCATGTAGGTCTTGTTTTCTTCTGGGTTTACCTTAAAGTTCTGTAGCATGTTTAAAACACGTTTCTTTTCACTCGAACGCAAATATTTTAATGACTTTTCTATGGGCAGTTATTAAGGAAACTAGAATACATGTACGAAGAGTCCAAACAAAATCTAGCAAAATAATTGAGATGAATAACTATTGGTTACACTTACCGGTAAAATCCCGCTCTAATTGTAATTTTCTGTTGTACAATTATCAAGAAAAGTACACCATTTCTGAGCCAAATCAGAACCATTACAAGATAAGGCTATGCTGGCTCCTAAGCCGAAGTAAACGTCCCATACAATCGTAAAATTATCGGACATCTATAAACAGTTCACGTAAAAAGACGGAATATTCATTAAGTGACACAAGTGGTTGCACAATAAGTTTATAATTGTTTACATGAAAGTTAATGGTATTTTTATATTGTTTACTTTTATATCGTACTTACATAAAGTGGTCAAATGTCATATACGCACTGTAAAGAGGAATCAAGTTTTGTCTCGTAGATTTGTAAAAATTGGCGACAGGTAAAAATGACGAATTGATTTTGACAGACAAATTAGGAAGTTACAAATATTGCTTTAAAGTTGAATTTTTGATGCATACATCTACTATCATAAAAAGAGAAAAAAATCAATAAAAACATGTTTTTTTTTATGTTATTTCTTACTGTCAGAATATTGGCCTTTTTCGTTGGCGACCTCCGTTTTTGTGACCCTCTGGTAATTCTATAGTAAAAAGTATAATCCATCCTTTGTTTCTTCCCCTGACAAAATGAGTATTAGAGTTTCCAGGGTTTCGTAGAATTCCTTTTTTCACAAAACAATTCAAATAGAGCTTTAAAAATATAATTTTCACACACATTAATGTTATCGACATTCATTGTCACAGTTTCGTGAGAATTAGTCAATTGCGTTTTTGCGTACAGGCATCTACGCCCTTGAACATAATGATATTTTGTGAGTTCTGGTGTATTCAGCCACAAAATAGCGTAAACTTTAAAGTAATAACAAATTACGGAAACACACCGTTTTCATAAATAGCTCACCCATGATTGAGGTGTAGAACTTACAAGTGCTACTGCTATGTACAGTGTGATTCTATACAGTTCAACAGATCTAGATCTTAATCTGTTTCGAGCTAGATTTTTAATTTAACCATATTGAGACTAGTCTTTTCTGTCTATAATGATTTTTTTCTTCTTTTTTTCCCCTCAAAAATTTGGCGGTGTCAGGATAAAACTAAATTGCTTAAGTTCCATTCACAAATTGTAATACTTTACTTTTGCAGACCACGTGGATCGAAATGCAGGATGCGGTGTGATCATGAATCTACACTGTTGGCTATAGTAAGTTATTCTGTCAAAGGAAAATCTTGAAGTTACAATAGATCTACTCTCATCATTTATTATTATTATTATTATTATTTGTTGATCCATTGGCCTAAGTTTGCATCGCTCTGACTAGCTTGGGTCCACTGTATGTGTTTGGTTATATGGTATTTAATGCTATTTTAATATTTTGTCAGTCATATCGCGGCGACCAGTTTACCTATCAGGGGCCTACCTAATCCAAAATAAAGCATATGCAAAAGTAATACTAAAGTTATTATTCGAGGCGCGAAGTACCGAGAGTGGGGAGTGGGTTTTCCAGGAGGGTCTGGAGGTCTGCCCCCCCTCAGCAAAAAAAAAAAAAAAAAAAAAAAAATTGTAGAAGTTATTTGCTAGCATCATTATGGTGACTTTTTTTTGGCAAAGCTGTCTTTCTCTTCTTTCCTTTTTTTTTTGCAAAGTGCACGCAATTGCGTTTTTGCGAAAAGGCAGCTATACCTCTGCCTATCCGTGCTTTCCGGGAGTTTCTTTTACAGGTATTCGCACAAAAATCTTTCCTACCCAAAGACTGTTTTCCCACTTAACCATCGTCGAAACAACGATCATAAGTAGGGTGAGAGAAGAACACGATACCTACACTTTACCACTGAGCCACGAGGGAGCAGGACCCCGAGGGAGGAAGGGATCCTGTCACAATGACTATTATAAATCATAGGAAAGAAATTGGCCGAGCTGGGGATTGGAACCGGAGATCCATTGGTTTAAAATCTTGAACCCAACCGACTGCACAACCTCGCTCGGCTTGCCTTAGTCCAGGCGGTACTAAATCATTCTGCGGTCTCCTTTCCAAGTCTTTACAAATCTGTTGCAAAACTGTTATGAATCTGTTACGTAATTATTTTCATTTCTGGCCTAGTAATGTCAGAACATAGAAAAAAGAAAAAGCGATCAAACAGGATTCCAGACTACGTTTTATAACCTTTTACTAGACATTCGCACGTGTCAATGACACTCAGAAAAAGGCATTGTGAAAAACAGCATTTTCTTCTTTTTCTACATTATTTTCTTCCCTTCAAAGGGACACTGTGTTATATTTGCTTTGTCGTCTGCAAAACCTGTTAATTCGGACATGTCCAGATTTTGTTGTTCGGTAGAGATAACAAAGTACCAGAAAGGATTTTCTTAGCATTCTATCATAATCGCATTACGTTTTGACCTTTGGCTGATAATGTAGGCACATAGGAGAACTCGTTAGCCCTGCACAAAACAGTTCCGTGGTTCCCGACAATCAGGAAACAAAAGCTTTTGAAAACACTGCAGAAAAAGGAGAAAATGCTGGCTACGAAAGTTTACATTTTCCCGCAATGTTTCTACTCTTTCTGAGACAAATACTATCATTTTGAGCCATGTTTGATTTGTCGTCTGTAACGGCTTTCAATATGCAGGATCCGGTAGTGCAGTCAGTAGCGTACATGAGTTGGGAAAAGGAGGTTGCTATTTCGAATCCCCAGCTCGCCATTATATTTCTTTCCGTGAACTGATGATAGTCCTTTGGACAGGATTCATCCTCTCATCCTGTCTCACTGCTGATCATTGTTTCGACGATAGTTAGTATGGAAAACAGCCAGTAGCTTCAGAAGAAAATTGATTGAGAGAAGTACTGACAATAGAAACTCGAGGAAAGCATCGAGAGGTGCGCTTGCCACAGCGATATAACTGAAATTATGTTAGAAATGCCATTAAACACCACACAATCAATCTATAAATCAATATGCAGGAGGTTTTTCTTTTTTTTTTTTGCACAGAATTTTCTGTTTATATTTGAAGATAAGCATTGAGCCCTATTATCCTAAGAACTCATTACAGAATTGTTCGTGAGTGCCATGTTTTAGCCTCACTTTAATAACATCAAGGATATAGATTCCCGGGTCACAGGAACATAGATGCAATAAAATCTGTGCTAGCAGCTACACGTGAACAGCAGCCTACATAAATCTGCCCGTGCATATTTCTTCTTTAATTACCTTGTGTATAGCATTATACAGCCAATAGTCACCTTAATTAGTATCATTTAACTGTTTTTATTTCATGCTTTTCGGTAGTCTATCGGGAAATATTGGTGGGCTGTGGTTTTATAATTTCACCGTTTCAACCAGTGAAATTTACCGATTTGATTAACACCATGGTACGGAACTACCTAGATTCTTGTACAATGTTTATGATCTCACCCTTTCAAATCCTGTTAAAATTCAAGTTTATGGGTTTTTGTTGATTTTCTTTTTACTCCGAATGTAAATAAATGGTGGAAACTAAAGATACTATCGCGGGAGGATATTTTTTAGCAAGCAGAGGATAAAAGATTGAAAAAAAGTTGATTTGAAAACGGGTTTTTGTCCTTTTTTCATATAGTTCTATGAACCCTATTTTCTCTCAAATTGATTAAAACGCAATACTGTCATAATTCTGGTCTATACAAAGAGTTCTCTTTGAGAAATTGCATATACATTCTCATCGTAATGCGGTCTTATGTGGGGGTACGCCATAGGGAATCACCGAAAATCACTGAACTGGATTTTGATGTCGGTCCTAACAAATAAGAGGGGTTAAAAGCATGATTTATATAGATTTTTTTCGGTGAAAGATCGAAATTTATTTCATCCCGTGAAAATCATACAGTGACAGTTTCACTCGTGGCTGCTCCAATCGTGAAGAATGATCACCCTGCATCATCGACTCCGGAACTTGGTACTTACTGAATCGATACAAAGGCAGTCATTGCACTTAGTAAGAAAGGCTTTACCAGTGACTCAAAAATCTTGCAATGGATAATACAACCTATATTCTTACAGGTTGAGACACATTTTATTGCACTGAATTCATGCTAGTGTCCGTGATACTTCTGCGTTTCTTTTTCATGCGATGTAAGTGAAACTCACACGATACTGCTTCAATCCAGTGTAGGACCGGAAATGTACAGTGTTTGGGATTGTTAGTGACTTGGAAGTCTTTACAGTGACGATCTTGTCACTTAGATGTGGAAATTGTGTTCACACGGCAAGTCGAGCCGGTGTAATGCAGAAAAATGACCCTCCCCTATGACCCATGGGTAATTTCTCTACGTAGAGGAATGACCCGGGTCATTATTCTACGTAGAGAAATAACCCCAGGATCATTATTCTACGTAGAGAAATTACCCCAGAGGGTTATTTCTCTACGTAGAATAATGACCCGGGTCATTTTGTAGGGGAGTGTCATTTCTCTGCATTATACCGGCAATCTTTCATTTTATTTTGATAGTTATTATAAAATCTTCATATCCAGTTATTTATTTGTTATGTATAGACCATAACAGAAACACGTGTGTGAGCTGTGAATCTTCCTTAGAGCTATGGGTATGCCTTGATCATTTGATCGTCCTAAAATACAGATGATTCTGTCCCAAAACAATGTCGTTTTTTATTTTATCAAAATCTTCTTTTATGAACGGAAAATGTATAAAAGTTTCTTTTTTCATATCCAAAGTAGACTTCAGTCTTGCTTATCCTTCGTTTACAATGGCACGTTGAGAAGAGGGATGTGTACAGTCACTTGTTATGCTGCTGTACAGTCGCTTGAGATCTACAATATTTTATTTTGTACTGTGACTTAAAAAGCCTGTCTTTTATTACGAAGAATACAAATGGAAAATTGGACACAAAGATGTTTATTCAAGGGAATAAGAGAATTTGACATTTCTTTAATTAAATATTGATAAGATGGATTTGAGAGATGCTCTCTCAAATGTTGGTTTTAGATGTTATAATCTCAATACTTTATTAGATGCTGAAAATCCCATTCAGATTATATTTTAGGGCAACACTTTTTAAGTGACTAATGCTGTAGCGTGAACTCTTGTACCCTGCTTGATAAAAGCATGACGTTGTGCATTATACGCGGAAACGGCGCCACTGTGTCATAATGAAATCGACGTGAAGGCTTGCAGCTGAATACATTAATCATTACGTTAATGCCTCCATCCAAAACATGACCTTTAGCCCTGGCTATATACGTAACACGCCTATGCCATAAATGGTATAATTTTATGGCTTCAAATGCCACGATGCACGTATTTCAAAGTAAAAACCGTTACATTTCCCTTTCTTTAATTCAGCAATAGATTGTTGTTTCAAAACCTATTTTGGCATCTTTAGTGGAATATTTACAGGTAGAATCAATTTAGCAGCAACTGTATCATTCATTTTATCTCTATCAAACGACACAAATTTGGAGCTGTTTAAACTGAAAGCATTTGCAGACGACAATTTAGATGTGGCTTGAATTACCCTCTTTTGGCTTGGAAAAGGTAGAAAAGTCCTTTCTCCACAATGTTTTCAAAAGTTTCTTTGTAGGGATTGTAAAATCTCGGGATTGTGTTATAAGGGGTTAAAACAATGAATTGTAGATTATGAATACTCAAGATGTGTGCTACCCCCCCATTTATGTGAAACCCTTGTGTATTTATTTTCCTCTAGAAAGTGTATTTTTTCAAAGAATGTTAATTTATTATATCTTACTCATTCGACAGGAGGGCAGATAGGCCGAGAAATCCTAAAATCAGATTTTGCAGCTGCCACTATGCTGATGGTCTAAGAAGAAATGGACCAAACTTATTCTTTTACAGCAAAGTAGAATTTCCAGATAAAGCTACATTAACAAAGTTAATAATCTTCAGTGTTTTCATTCTTTCACATTCTAAAATATTGAATAAAGTGTTCTATTAAAAGGATGACAGTTAGCATTGACTCAATATTCATAGTTTTAATGTTTTAACCTTGGTAAAAGTGGTTAATGAGAAACATAGAACAATACTGTCTTTCTTGCTATTACTGATGTAATTTATCATATAAACCTGATATTGACTGTCGAATATGTTTTGAAAACATTTCCCATTACATTGCCTTCATTTTGTGAAGGAGGAGAGGATACGCATTAGGGGGAAGGCCAAGATGATAATTCGGAACATATTGAACCTATCGAACCTACCGCATTAAATGTTAAAGATGTTAAAGATCGGATATTTAACATTTTAACTTGGAATATAGAGGGACTTTATAAATATAGGGGTGCCCATGAGTTTAAAAAATTATCTCGGCAAATTTGGTATATGTTTTTGTGAAATATGGGGAAAAAGATCGGTGATTTTGATGATTTCTTCCCGAGGTATAAACACTATGGAAATGTAACAAAACAGAGCAATTTCATAAGAAACAGTGGTGATGTTAGTTGATCAGTACAAGATGGGATAGTCAAAACTGGCCTTATAAAACAACTACACATTTATTTTACAGATTGTATTGTTATTATCTTAAAAGGTGATTACTTCCTGGATGGAAATGATATTATTATGTATTTTGCTTATGTTTTCATCAGAAGGATTGCCAATTTATGAAAAATTAGAAGAAAAAGATGGAATTAGATTGATACAGGACATTTTTAACATTATTAAAGATGACTACCAAAATGCAAATTATTTTTGGGAGGTGATCTTAATGAAGAACAAAAGGTTTTCTTGTTTACATACCTTCTGATGATTTAAATTTAACCAATGGTGAAACGTCCTATGACGCAGATACATTTGAATTGACTAGAAATAATAAAGACGTTCTGCGGTTCAATCCATTTGATAAAACCTTGGTGGAGTTTTGCTGCAGCAATAGTATGCATATCATTAATGGGCAACTTTCTATGGACACAGATGGTAACTTTATATGTGTAATAAACAATGGAGCAAGTACTGTTGATTATAATATTTGTAGTTCGCCACCTTTTGAGAAATGTACATATTTTAATGTAGAGAATAGACCAGAATCTATCCATTTCACACTTTTCTGTTAAGTTATATTAAATTAAATTACATTTAAAATGAAGGTAAAATCTTGCAATAAAAACAAAATATGTACTTCCAATTGCTTTTCAAGCATATATACCAGATATGTCTGGTTTTCTAAATTTGAGCTACTCTGATCATAATTCTTGGTTAAACATTGAAAATCGTCTTTCAAACCTTTTCTAATTTAACATAGGTACAAAACAAGGTGATATCAGCAGTCATATATTGTTTTCTTTCTTCATAAATGATCTTAGTACTGTATTAAGAAGTTACTGTGAACCTGGTATGTTCAACAACTGTGATATACCAGATATTCTTACCTTTGCTGATGATGTTGCACGTTGTGCAGATACCGCTACTAAGTTACAAAATCAAATCAATAATGTTGCTAAATTCTGCACTAACACTGGTATGGAGCTTAATCTCAACAAAACTGAAATTATCGTATTTAGAAATGGGGGGGTGGGGTATCTAAGAAATTATGAAAAATGGACTTACCATGGTAACAAAATACAAACAACTTCTGTTGTTATGTAGATAGGATATACAGTGACCTGTTTTCAGAATATTCTAGAAACATGAAGATCATTTATTGGTTTTTCCATTGTGGTTATTTTTCGAAACAGGTTGTTAGTAAACAAGCTGTTTAATAATCGATGATGTCATCTTTCTGGAAAAGACTAATCTAGAATTTTCCAAGCTGATATAAATAGGAGTGACTTACTTGGTGATTTTGGATTTTGAAGTTAGACTTGTGGCTTTGAGGATACAGAATTAGTGAAAAGTGTTGGATTTAACTTGGGATATACATCTGTAAGTTGGAATTTTCTTTTATTTAAACAGGTTGCTCATATCTACTTGCAAGTTAAACTATTGTCAATTTAGGTTTTAGGAACCAGAAACTTCATTCTTTTTGTAATCAAAAGATAATTCTTAATTTTGAGGGACTTATTCTATTTCTTGTTCTAAGATTAAAATTGACAAAATTTCATTCAGACTTCACTTATATTGTACTCTTTTGTCTTTGTTCATTAATAAATATTGTTAATTGTTAAAGGCTTGTTGCTGGTTTTCTTTCTCGTTACGCTTGGCTTGTAACACTATGTATAAATATATAGATTTGTTATTTACACTAAAGCTTTCGTGGACATGCGCAAAAGTGAAATTAGCATCTTCGGCACAAAAAGTAATACTTTTTATATACTAGTATATTAGTATACAAAACTATGAATATGCATGTGTAACCTCCTACACAAGGAGTCCTTCAAACGTTTTAATGCAATGGTGAAACCCATTCTTTGCTACGTGTCGAAAATATGAGGTTATGAATACTGTGAAATTAGTGAATCTGTGCAAATTAACTTCTGTAGGAGAATACTAGGGATAAATAAAACTATAAATAACTATATGGTCCTTGGTGAATGTGGTGGATTACCTGTAGCTGTTACATACCAAACAAACTGTATAAAATACTAGTGTAAATTTATCCAAATGCAAGAAACAAGATACCCTAAACAGTGTGACGAAATGTTTAAATCTCTAGATGACATTGGCAGAGTCACATGGGCAACAAAAGTTAAATATCTTCTGTATTAATATGGGTTTGAAATAGTTTGGCTTACCCATAAAATTGGAAAGAATAATCTTTTTATATCACAATTTGAACAAAGACTAAAAGACGGCGTAATGCAGAACTGACATGCAAGTCATAGCCAACTTTCGCGGACATGGAAAAATCGATATCGGCCGATTTTACCTGTGTTTCTTTATAAAGAATTATGAAGGGCCTTGCCAAATAAACGCTTATAACTTCATCAATTTTCAGAATTGAAAATTATCTCAAGTGAAGTAAGAAAATTTAATTTATTCACTTTCAAATGAACTTAATTTTTATAAATTTTGTGAAAGAAATTTTTGGTCCTTTTTAAGTTTAAAATTGTTGGTATGGTTTATATAGAATAAAGAGGCAAAATACATTTTCCGAAGTTAAAAACTGAAATATTTGTTAAATTTTCTTGCTTTGTGCTGAAAAGTCAAAATTATCTCCGGTGAAGTCATCAAGCGTATTCATTGCTCTTTAAATTGGTATAAGTTTGAGTCCTTTTAAAAAAACAAACTTTTGGTCCTTTTTACAGTTTTTAATGCCCCTATCCCTATTTTTTTCTTTCTCCGTGATCGTTGGGACTGTGCCGCAATTTGCCGATGATGGCCGTGACTCACTGTTTGATAAGCCTCCCGGGTATCTTTACTGTGTTACGTAATGCTATATTGACAAACGGACCCCTGCTATGTTTATGATATACATGTATCCACATGATTATGGACTGGATTTCATACCTGGGTTGTTTGATCATGACAGTGTCCCTAAGATATTTTATCACGTATCCAATAGATCTAATATAAGACCAGAATTTGATATTTCTGAGATTATTTTCATGGATTTACGATCATTAAGATGAAGATTTGAAATGAGCAAATATACGTTTGATCACAAAAAATTATTGTGATCATGTAAAATGATATTTATTTGATGATGTGTCTGTGCATAACATCCTGCAAGAATGCTAAATTTCGTTATGTAACAAAGCGGTGTTCGAAGTTTCCTCCCCTTTAGCACACTATCCAAACATGTGTGTGGAGTAACAAATTTTTGATGCCGTGGAAGCCAGTTGCAGACGCTCGCTTATCAGTAGAAAGGATAGGGAGTCTGGGGACTGGACAGAACTGCCCAGTCCCCGGGCTCCCTACCCTGATGGGAATTTTGGTGAAAAATGTGGAGCTGGTCCCTGGATTGCTTACCCTGGGGTAAGCAATCCAGGGACTCAATGAGCAATTTTTTAACCATTTTACATTTTTTGGACTGCACTTTTTTCTTCTTCTCAGTCCGTGCTTTGATTTCTTTGGTCCTCAGGCTGAGTGGGATTTTGGTCCCCAGGTTCCCTACCCTGAGTGGGATTTTTGGTGAAAAATGTGAAACTGGTCCTAGTTTGCCGACACTGTCTCAGAGCAGAAGTCAGGGATTGGGATTGGACTTAGACTTTTTTTTGGTACGGGATACAGTGTCAGGGTTTCCGTTTACGACGTAAAAGTATCTATATACGCATGAAAATCAGCTCGGACGCAAAATAAATAAGCTGATCGCGTTCCTGGGACACAGTCAAAATTGAGTCAAAACGATAATTTAATTAGACTACATCAACACCGAAAACAATTCGAAATACGAAGATTTTAACTCTACCTGTACAAACTGACCATCGGAATTCCAAAATGTCTATAAATAGAACTTGGTTCGCCAACATGTAAACTCTTACCAATCTCTTTCCAAAGACTGGTTGCCCGCGTTACATCTATACTGTCTTTCCCGGCGAACTGAGCGGGACAACAGCTGTTGCTTAGCACTTGTATGCTGAAACAGAAGATGACTTCCCCGGCAGAAAAGAAAAAACATTCTCGATCTTTCCAAGACCAATGGCTGAAAGATCCTGCCTTTAAAGTTTGGTTAGTGAAAGACACTGATGATACAGATTCTTGCATTTGCATGAAGTGTTTAATTTACTGTGAAACCAAGCAGAAAAATATTTTCACAACAGGTTGTACGGACTTTCAGAGAAGTTCAATCATATGACATACATTTCAAGCGACGGCCACCGACTTGCTCAGCAAATTAAGTCTGCGAAAGGATCCATAAAGAATTTTTAATTTCTAGTCAGGTTAAACTAGTCATTCATATTACAAGGCTTACTTAGTATCTAAGTTTAGTTCTCTTTTGTGATTTGATCTTCCTTTTTATAAGGTTAACAAACCAATCCATTTAACTCTTTACGAAACAGTAAAATTTTAGACTTGTCCAAACTGAAAGCATTTGAAGACGACAAAAGAAGAGTGACTCTAACACTGAAATTTGTTTAAAGAAGGGTAGAAAACATTGTAGGTCAAGGAGAAAATGCTTGTTACAAGTATTTTCTCCTTTTCCCACACTATTTTCAAAGGCTTTCTTACTCACGGTTATATTGTGGACTGGTAAAGGGTTACATTCCATTAGAGAGACACTCAGGGTAGTATTTCAAAACTGCTGTCCTCTGAAAGTGACTATGTGGAAAGGGAGGAAAAAATCTTGTGAAGTGCAAGGTTTGTTCCCTTCTTCATTCTATCCCCCAACCAAAGTGGTCTTCATTAAAAAGATGATTTACGGAAGAAAACATGGGACTCAGAAGAAACTCAATGGGACTCAACTTTTTCAGTGGCACTGGGTCCCAGTGACTCAGTAAAATTTTATTCAAACGGAAACACTGAGTGTGATCTTGACCCCTACACTGACTCAGAGCAGATGTTAGGGTTGGGTTGCACTCAGACTGATCCGAAGTATGATTTTGTGTAAAAGCAATTGCTTTTTTTTTTAGCTTGCAGGGTGGATTGACCTACTTTGACTTAGAATTAACGTTGTCCAATCAGAAGCTTTATTGACAATTTGAAGAAAGATCACTCTTTCTTGGTGGTGGGAAAGATCACTTTTTCTTGGTGGTGGGTTAGCCCTGAAAAGGGCTGTTTTTTCTGTTTGACTACTCGTCTTGGTATGTTTTTTTTTCTCCTTTTAGTGGCTGCATCCGAAATTCGCCCGACAGATGGGGTATGCACCGACTCTTCTTGTAACTGTCAATGTATCGCCGTTGAAAATAACCTTCCTTCTGAATTCGACATCGACCAAAATATCATCAGGCATTGTCTGTAAATACAGTTCAAGTAATCGCTGACCGAGATCTTCATACGGTTGAGGTATTCGATCTAGCTGTCTTTTGATCTCCTGTATGTTATTTCCTTCTAAGACTCTGTTGTTTAGTACCAATAGCTGCTCGCCGGCATTCAGATAGGCTTGGAGAGCCTCAGCTAGTTATGTCTCCCCCCGTCAGGGTCGGGAGACATATTGTTTTTCCCCGTGCGTCCGTCTGTCCGTCCGTCTGTCTGTCTGTCTGTCCGTCACAAATCGTGTCCGCTCTATAAATCAAAAACCTTTCAAGATATTTTGAAAAAGCTTCACACATTTGTAAAGCACCATGAGACAAAATGTCATGCACAAGAACCATAACTCTTGTTTGTATATTTTTCTAGTTAACTCCCTTTGATTATTTTCCTTACTCATTTTACGTACAATTTCGTGTCTGCTCTATAACTTGAAAACCGTTAGAGATATCTTGATAAAGCTTCATACATTTGTAAAGCACAATGAGATGATGTGTTATGCACAAGAACCATAACTCTGGCTTGTATACTGACAATGCATTTACTTTGCTCTTGCAGTTGGATCTCTGCTGAAGTTTTCTTATCTGTAAATATTGGCTGATTATGTTTTAGTTAAATTTCCAAACTTGTATTGCTTCCTGAAAAAGTGTGATTTCCATTTTTGTCTGTTTCTCTATAACAGGGGGGGGGGGGGAAGACATCTGTGTGTGTGTATTTTTTTTTTTTTTTTTTTGTAGAAAAACAAGTTCTAGTTGATTATTTATCTGCTCCATTTTTTACGCTGGTGGTTGCTTATCCGCATTACTCGAGAGCTGAGAGTCGAATGATTTCTCCGCCGTCACTGCAAGCTTTGCGGACTTTGCGGGCTTGGGCTGGTGTGTAACGTCAGTCCAATCAGATTGAACGTTGCGCTAAATAGAAGCTGTGATTGGTTGGAGCGTGTCGTCACTTTCTCCTATAATTTCCCGCGCCAGCGTTTCATTCTACATGTAAGTTCCATTCTCAGCAATCAATATCAATGAACTTTTAAATGTGACCCTTAACCCTTAAAGGAAAAGAAATCTTGATGAAATATACTTTTCCCCTGAATCTATCGAAACTTTTTCCCCCCTAACTTTGATCCTCGCCAATGTGATCTACGCTTTTTTAACTACTTTAGATCTAGTTTTTTTAGAACCATTTTTTTAGAACTAGTTTTTAGACCTAGAGCTATGCTTTTCATTGAAGAATACTCTTTTCTTGGATATGTTCTGGATAGATTTTTTTCTCGGGCATAGAAAATGGTGTTGGACTTAGTCTTTTTTTTGAAGTGTAACCCATAGAGAAAATGACAAATTTATGTTCTGATTTTTTCTCAGACAAAAAATGGTGTAGGACTTAGTCTTTTTGGAGTGTGACTCTTTCTTGGTGGTAGGTTAGCCCTGAAAAGGGCTGAACTTGAAAAATGACAAATTTAAGTTCTGGAAATATTTCTTTTCTCAGACAGAAATGGTGTAGGACTTAGTCTTTTTGGATTGTGACTCTTTTATGGTGGTGGGTTAGCCCTGAAAAGGGCTGAACTTGAAAAATGACAAACTTGAAGAAAGATTAATCTTTTGGGCTGAACTTGAAAAAATGACAATTTGAAGAAAGATCACTCTTTCTTGGTAGTGGGTAGCCCTGAAAAGGGCTGTTTGTGCAGGCTATCTTTTAACCCCTCTCTTTATCTCCACACTTTCCATTACATTTAGTATCTGGATCAGATGGTTAACTTCATGTCTTATACGTCTAATACGTTCCCATTCTTCTAGCCACTTAACCAATGTGAGGAAAATTGTTAAACCCAAACATTGTGATAGTTCAACTTAACTCTATAACAAGCAGTGCTTTTATAGCTTGCAGGATGGATTGACCTACTTTGACTTAGAATTAACGTTGTCCAATCAGAAGCTTTGTTACATTTTTTATCCAACTGAGTAAAGGATAGAAGGATTAAAAAAAGGGTAAAAAATTGTGAAGCCAATCAAAAGCTTCGTTACATTTTTCATCCGACTGAGTAAAGGATAGAAGGAGAAAGAAAAAGGGTAAAAGATCGTGTTATGAGGACTTAGTCTTTCTTCCAATTATTATTTTTTGTTTTTGTGGTGATAGAAGCTAGGGTTTGGGATTGGACGAAGACTTTTTTTGGTACGGAATACAGGCTGATCTTGATCCACACTGCCTCAGAGCAGAGTTCTGGGATTGGACTTAGACTTTTTTCATTGATTTTGGTCGGAGGGCATGGGTTAGACTTAGTCTTATTTTGGAGTGTTTCTCTTTTAGAGAAATTGACAATTTTGACGACAGATGGCTCTTTCTTGGTATTGGGTAGCCTTGAAAAGGGCTGTTTTGTTTTTGAGGCTTGTTGTCTGGCAAGGCTATTCACAGACTGGTGTGACCTTTTCCCAGCAATATTCACATCATATCGAATCTACACCTTCGTCTTCATCATGGAACCCCTCATTTGGGTTTGGGCAGCTGTGTATCTGTCCAAGGTACTCCAGGCGAAACGTACATTTTCTATAGTCTATGTAGCATGGTCGAGCACACCGACGACACAGAGGAACCTGAACCATGTTGATTCGATTATGATTTGTGTAAAAAACATTTACTTTTTATAGCTTGCAGGGTGGATTGACCTACTTTGATTATGAATTAGTGAAGCGCGTTCCTGGGCTAAAGTACCCATGGAAAAAACATATAGACTTTTGTCAAGTCAATACATGTAGAAAAGATTGACTCTCTATGATGTTTTTTTTTTCAGGCAAAAATGACGATGGACTTAGTCTTTTTTCAGTAATTTTACTTTTCTCGGCAAAAAAAAAAAAAAAAAAGAAAAATGGTCGAGGGAGTTAGACGATTTTTTGTCTGTGTTCCTCAAAGAAACTGAGGGTGGGTTGTCTATGATAGGATTCCTTAGACTTTTTTCGGGATGGAGGGCAGGGAATGGGTTTTCGACTCAGACTTTTTCATTGATTTTTGTGGGGGAGAGACCAGGACTTGGGTTTTGACTTAGACCTTTTTTCGGGCAGAGGTCAGAGTTGGGATTGGGCTTAAGACTTTCTTTCAGTGTGTTTCGGGCAGAGGCCATGGGTTGGGCTTAGTCTTTTCTTTTGTTTGACAATTTGACGAAACATCACTCTTTCTTGGTTGTGGGTAGCCCTGAAAAGGGATGTTTTGGAGGTTGTTTGTCTGGCGAGTCTACTCCTCATCTGAACGATTTGCTGGAGTGATCTCACAGCCGCAATCTTCACAACAAACAGTTGAGCCTTCATCATCATCAAAGAACCCCTAATCTGACCCGGGGCAGTCGTGTTTCTGTCCGAGGTAGTCTAGGATAGTAAGGCATTTGCCACACTCTATCACACATCTGTGTCTGCACATTGGACAAAGAAGTAATTGAACCATGGTGATTCGATGTATGATTTGTGTAAAAAAAAGGCAATGCTTTTATAGCTTGCAGGGTGGATTGACCTACTTTGACTTAGAATTTACGTTGTCCAATCAGAAGCTTTGTTACATTTTTTATCCAACTGAGTAAAGGATAGAAGGAGAGAAAAAGGGTAAAAGATCGTGTTATGAGGATTAAGTCTTTCTTCCAATGATTTTTTTGTAGTGACAGAAACTAGGGGTTGGGATTGGACGAAGACTTTTTTTTTTGGTACGGAATAGAGTCTGATCTTGATCCACACTGCCTCAAAGCAGAGGTCTGGGATTGGACTTAGACTTTTTTCATTGATTTTGGTCGGAGGGCATGGATTAGACTTAGTCTTTTTTGGGGGGAGTGTTTCTCTTTTAGAGAAATTGACAATTTTGACGAAAGATGGCTCTTTCTTGGTATTGGGTAGCCCTGAAAAGGGCTGTTTTGTTTTGGAGCCTTGTTGTCTGACGAAACTACTGTTCTTCTGGGCGATTCACTGGAGTGATCTCCCAATAGCAATTTTCGCACCAATTCGCATCAGGCTGGTCTTTATCACAGAATCCCTCATCTGGGTTGGGACAGTTGTGTTTCTGTCCGAAATAGTCTAGAAAAGCATGGCATTTCCCACACTCCATATAGTATCTGTGACAACACATCGGACAGAGAAGAATCTGAACCATGATGATTCCATTATGATTTGTGTAAAAACTATTGCCTTTTTATAGCTTGCAGGGTGGATTGACCTACTTTGACTCTGAATTAAGGAAGCGCGTTCCTGGGCGAAAGCACCCCATGAATTAAAAAGAATTAAGGAAGCGCGCTTCTGGGCGAAAGCACCCATGGAAAAACGTATAAAACGAACTTTATTGTATCATTGTGTTATTTCATTTTAACAAAAAAAAAAAAAAAAAAAAAAAAAAATGAATGAAAACATTTCAACAATATTTGTTAAAACATTTTTTTGTTGAAACATTTTTTCTTAGAACATATTTCAAACAGTTTTTACATAAACTTCTTGTTCTTTTAAAAAACACAAAGATTTGATTAATTCGGCGCTGTAACTCTTTAACGATTTAACAGATTTTGTACTTCACAAATCATGTTTTAAAAACCCTTATTCATTTTGGTCGTTAAATCCTAGAATCGTTTGGTAAAGGGTTAAAGGGAGATTTACTGGTGTAAAATCGATTTCTTGTAAATGTAGCACGGTAAGGAAAAAAGAGTCAAAAATTTGACGTAGCCTTTCAAAATTATTGTCCAAAAAAACAGAATAAGACATTTGAAAAAAAAATCAACTGTAGATAACGAAACACTAAAACAGTGCAGCAATGCCAATTCCTATTTTGTTCAGTCTGAACTTTACTGTTCTGTTTCAGTTGGCTAAATATACCATGTGAGTATTTCTCATTCAGTTCATTCTCATAAAGAAATTGTATCCTTAAATAATCTTTTTTGATAATATTTTGAATTTGGCGATAAAATATTATATTGTTAACATTTAAAATGGTTTTGAATTTACATCTTCCACGGCTACCACCATGGGTTTGCCGTGTTGAGTGAAAAGTACTACGTTCATGTGATTATATGAAAAAGAGCGTGTATTCTGTTCAGTATGTGATTAAGTGTATTTCGAATATCTTGTGATTCTCACATTAACCCTCAAAATGTTGTGAAATTGTGAGTGTGCAAGCAAAGTCCTCGTTTTGATTGAAGAATTGAACGTCCTCATAACGAGTCCTCACTTTGAATGGAAAACAGGCGGAGTCCTCTATGCGCTTTTGTGTCATATTAGTCGAGTGTAACGTTGATTTTTGAAAAAAATCTTTTTCTAGATGTGAACATTATTGTTAATTACAAACTGCGGGTTCCGTACCTCTAAGGCTTTTATGAGTCCTCATAATGACGTAAAGTTTCAAGGTCCTCAGAATGAATACAATACACGTATGTGTGTGTGGGGGGGAGGGAGAAGTATCTGTGAGTTTAATTCGAGATCAGAATGGTTGAACTGAGGTAAGTACGTTGATTGTCTCGTTTCTCCTTAATCATTGCTAGTGTTTCTATAATGGTCATAAAACTCATTCAAAGTAGGATCGTTATTGTTTCGTGCTTTCTGCTGAAGGCCATTCGAAAATTTTCAACAATGTTTTGGACATGTTGTTGTCATTGATCGAAGCTTTTTTTGTCTATTTATTATGAAACCATTTTAACTTGTCACTACCTTTTTTCCCGTGACCGTGTTCGGTTTTAGGATTTTCGTCTCCGACAAGGTTCTAAACAATAACCTCATCACCGCCTCCATGTTGTAGAGGTAAGAAACCTGGACTCGTGATCTCAACATTTCAAGTTCGAGTCCGCAGAAGATTTTTTTTTCAATAATTGTTCAATAGCTGAAAACCATCGATAATGTGGATGAAATTTATTCTTTTAAATTAAGGATCTTTCCATCGCCTATTCTTTATTTAGTAATTTACTTGCCAGTGCATTTTATTGTTTTTCTTTTATTGTATAGATCTATTAGACAATTTACATAGCAATTGTAATAAATATCATTGTCCCTCGGCCTCGCTCGCTGTGTTTGTAGAGCTGCCTATACTGGCTGTGTCTGTTGAGCTGTATGTGTGATCTGCGTTGCCGTCTCTAGACAGCGAGATTAAAAATCTCCAAAACCTACCAGGCTCATATTTATCTTCTACCTTCTTTTGTTCGATTACTTTTTCGATGTGGTTACATGCGTTTCGCCACCTGCTTTCGTCTTTTTCTTCGAAGGCCTCTCTGTTTTTGTTGTAGCCAATAGTAAAATGTTCTGCATTCATCTCATTATAATAGTCTCCCGTAGATGTGCCGGATTTATGAATTAGTTTTGCTTCTGGTATGAAACCATGTCTACTGCCAGCTTTGACCACTATAATACGTTTTCCTCTTTGAAAGGGGCTTCAATACCCTGTATGTCCTTACTCTGCCAGCATCGCTTTACAGTTAACCCACTATCAACCAGAGTCACATGTACATAGACAAAGTTGTATCCGATTTCCTCCAGTTCTGCCTACCTGTCATAAAAAGCAAACCTCTGTGAAAAAAACAGACAGGTTTTCGATCAAAACTTTTCCGTTGTTCTCTGTTCTCTTCCAAAAAAATCTCGGTCTTTTCAGGGCTTTGCGAAGATGCTCTCTAAATTCAGGGTAAATAATATCAGTTGTCAAAGTTACAGATTCTTAGATAGTTGCTTTCTCATGTCCTAAAAATTCCTGTACTTTGTTGCGTACTACAGTTTCACAAAGGTCATCAATTGGTTTGTATGGTAGACGTTGACGTCGTCTAGGCGACATCACTGTTCCACTTTCTCGGAATTCTTTCAGAATCCTGTAAATTGTACGTCGGCTGAAGGCTGCTTTTTTAGACATTCGTTCCATGTAGGTCTTGTTTTCTTCTGGGTTCTCCTTAAAGATGTGTGGCATGTTTAAAACAAGTTTCTTTTCACTGTTTCAGCAATTCGCTCCATGTAGGTCTTGTTTTCTTCTGGGTTTACCTTAAAGTTCTGTAGCATGTTTAAAACACGTTTCTTTTCACTCGAACGCAAATATTTTAATGACTTTTCTATGGGCAGTTATTAAGGAAACTAGAATACATGTACGAAGAGTCCAAACAAAATCTAGCAAAATAATTGAGATGAATAACTATTGGTTACACTTACCGGTAAAAACCCGCTCTAATTGTAATTTTCTGTTGTACAATTATCAAGAAAAGTACACCATTTCTGAGCCAAATCAGAACCATTACAAGATAAGGCTACGCAGGCTCCTAAGCCGAAGTAAACGTCCCATACAATCGTAAAATTATCGGACATCTATAAACAGTTCACGTAAAAAGACGGAATATTCATTAAGTGACACAAGTGGTTGCACAATAAGTTTATAATTGTTTACATGAAAGTTAATGGTATTTTTATATTGTTTACTTTTATATCGTACTTACATAAAGTGGTCAAATGTCATATACGCACTGTAAAGAGGAATCAAGTTTTGTCTCGTAGATTTGTAAAAATTGGCGACAGGTAAAAATGACGAATTGATTTTGACAGACAAATTAGGAAGTTACAAATATTGCTTTAAAGTTGAATTTTTGATGCATACATCTACTATCATAAAAAGAGAAAAAATTCAAGAAAAACATGTTTTTTTTATGTTATTTCTTACTGTCAGAATATTGGCCTTTTTCGTTGGCGACCTCCGTTTTCGTGACCCTCTGGTAATTCTATAGTAAAAAATATAATCCATCCTTTGTTTCTTCCCCTGACAAAATGAGTATTAGAGTTTCCAAGGTTTCGTAGAATTCCTTTTTTCACAAAACAATTCAAATAGAGCTTTAAAAATATAATTTTCACACACATTAATGTTATCGACATTCATTGTCATAGTTTCGTGATAATTAGTCAATTGCGTTTTTGCGTACAGGCATCTACGCCCTTGAACATAATGATATTTTGTGAGTTCTGGTGTATTCAGCCACAAAATAGCGTAAACTTTAAAGTAATAACAAATTACGGAAACACACCTTTTTCATAAATAGCTCACCCATGATTGAGGTGTAGAACTTACAAGTGCTACTGCTATGTACAGTGTGATTCTATACAGTTCAACAGATCTAGATGTTAATCTGTTTCGAGCTAGATTTTTAATTTAACCATATTGAGACTAGTCTTTTCTGTCTATAATGATTTTTTTCTTCTTTTTTTCCCCTCAAAAATTTGGCGGTGTCAGGATAAAACTAAATTGCTTAAGTTCCATTAACAAATTGTAATACTTTGCTTTTGCAGACCACGTGGATCGAAATGCAGGATGCGGTGTGATCATGAATCTACACTGTTGGCTATAGTAAGTTATTCTGTCAAAGGAAAATCTTGAAGTTACAATAGATCTACTCTCATCATTTATTATTATTATTATTATTATTATTTGTTGATCCATTGGCCTAAGTTTGCATCGCTCTGACTAGCTTGGGTCCACTGTATGTGTTTGGTTATATGGTATTTAATGCTATTTTAATATTTTGTCAGTCATATCGCGGCGACCAGTTTACCTATCAGGGGCCTACCTAATCCAAAATAAAGCATATGCAAAAGTAATACTAAAGTTATTATTCGAGGCGCGAAGTACCGAGAGCGGTGAGTGGGTTTTCCAGGAGGGTCTGGAGGTCTGCCCCCCCCAGCAAAAAAAAAAAAAAAAAAAAAAAATTGTAGAAGTTATTTGCTAGCATCATTATGGTGACTTTTTTTTGGCAAAGCTGTCTTTCTCTTCTTTCCTTTTTTTTTTTTTGCAAAGTGCACGCAATTGCGTTTTTGCGAAAAGGCAGCTATACCTCTGCCTATCCGTGCTTTCCGGGAGTTTCTTTTACAGGTATTCGCACAAAAATCTTTCCTACCCAAAGACTGTTTTCCCACTTAACCATCGTCGAAACAACGATCATAAGTAGGGTGAGAGAAGAACACGATACCTACACTTTACCACTGAGCCACGAGGGAGCAGGACCCCGAGGGAGGAAGGGATCCTGTCACAATGACTATTATAAATCATAGGAAAGAAATTGGCCGAGCTGGGGATTGGAACCGGAGATCCATTGGTTTAAAATCTTGAACCCAACCGACTGCACAACCTCGCTCGGCTTGCCTTAGTCCAGGCGGTACTAAATCATTCTGCGGTCTCCTTTCCAAGTCTTTACAAATCTGTTGCAAAACTGTTATGAATCTGTTACGTAATTATTTTCATTTCTGGCCTAGTAATGTCAGAACATAGAAAAAAGAAAAAGCGATCAAACAGGATTCCAGACTACGTTTTATAACCTTTTACTAGACATTCACGCGTGTCAATGACACTCAGAAAAAGGCATTGTGAAAAACAGCATTTTCTTCTTTTTCTACATTATTTTCTTCCCTTCAAAGGGACACTGTGTTATATTTGCTTTGTCGTCTGCAAAACCTGTTAATTCGGACATGTCCAGATTTTGTTGTTCGGTAGAGATAACAAAGTACCAGAAAGGATTATCTTAGCATTCTATCATAATCGCATTACGGTTTGACCTTTGGCTGATAATGTAGGCACATAGGAGAACTCGTTAGCCCTGCACAAAACAGTTCCGTGGTTCAAGACAATCAGGAAACAAAAGCTTTTGAAAACACTGCAGAAAAAGGAGAAAATGCTGGCTACGAAAGTTTACATTTTCCCGCAATGTTTCTACTCTTTCTGAGACAAATACTATCATTTTGAGCCATGTTTGATTTGTCGTCTGTAACGGCTTTCAATATGCAGGATCCGGTAGTGCAGTCAGTAGCGTACATGAGTTGGGAAAAGGAGGTTGCTATTTCGAATCCCCAGCTCGCCATTATATTTCTTTCCGTGAACTGATGATAGTCCTTTGGACAGGATTCATCCTCTCATCCTGTCTCACTGCTGATCATTGTTTCGACGATGGTTAATATGGAAAACAGCCAGTAGCTTCAGAAGAAAATTGATTGAGAGAAGTACTGACAATAGAAACTCGAGGAAAGCATCGAGAGGTGCGCTTGCCACAGCGATATAACTGAAATTATGTTAGAAATGCCATTAAACACCACACAATCAATCTATAAATCAATATGCAGGAGGTTTTTCTTTTTTTTTTTTGCACAGAATTTTCTGTTTATATTTGAAGATAAGCATTGAGCCCTATCATCGTAAGAACTCATTACAGAATTGTTCGTGAGTGCCATGTTTTAGCCTCACTTTAATAACATCAAGGATATAGATTCCCGGGTCACAGGAACATAGATGCAATCAAATCTGTGCTAGCAGCTACACGTGAACAGCAGCCTACATAAATCTGCCCGTGCATATTTCTTCTTTAATTACCTTGTGTATAGCATTATACAGCCAATAGTCACCTTAATTAGTATCATTTAACTGTTTTTATTTCATGCTTTTCGATAGTCTATCGGGAAATATTGGTGGACTGTGGTTTTATAATTTCACCGTTTCAACCAGTGAAATTTACCGATTTGATTAACACCATGGTACGAAACTACCTAGATTCTTGTACAATGTTTATGATCTCACCCTTTCAAATCCTGTTAAAATTCAAGTTTATGGGTTTTTGTTGATTTTCTTTTTACTCCGAATGTAAATAAATGGTGGAAACTAAAGATACTATCGCGGGAGGATATTTTTTAGCAAGCAGAGGATAAAAGATTGAAAAAAAGTTGATTTGAAAACGGGTTTTTGTCCTTTTTTCATATAGTTCTATGAACCCTATTTTCTCTCAAATTGATTAAAACGCAATACTGTCATAATTCTGGTCTATACAAAGAGTTCTCTTTGAGAAATTGCATATACATTCTCATCGTAATGCGGTCTTATGTGGGGATACGCCGTGGGGAATCACCGAAAATCACTGAACTGGATTTTGATGTCGGTCCTAACAAATAAGAGGGGTTAAAAGCATGATTTATATAGATTTTTTTCGGTGAAAGATCGAAATTTATTTCATCCCGTGAAAATCATACAGTGACATTTTCACTCGTGGCTGCTCCAATCGTGAAGAATGATCACCCTGCATCATCGACTCCGGAACTTGGTACTTACTGAATCGATACAAAGGCAGTCATTGCACTTAGTAAGAAAGGCTTTACCAGTGACTCAAAAATCTTGCAATGGATAATACAACCTATATTCTTACAGGTTGAGACACATTTTATTGCACTGAATTCATGCTAGTGTCCGTGATACTACTGCGTTTCTTTTTCATGCGATGTAAGTGAAACTCACACGATACTGCTTCAATCCAGTGTAGGACCGGAAATGTACAGTGTTTGGGATTGTTAGTGACTTGGAAGTCTTTACAGTGACAATCTTGTCACTTAGATGTGGAAATTGTGTTCACACGGCAAGTCGAGCCGGTGTAATGCAGAAAAATGACCCTCCCCTATGACCCATGGGTAATTTCTCTACGTAGAGGAATGACCCGGGTCATTATTCTACGTAGAGAAATAACCCCAGGGTCATTATTCTACGTAGAGAAATTACCCCAGAGGGTTATTTCTCTACGTAGAATAATGACCCGGGTCATTTTGTAGGGGAGGGTCATTTCTCTGCATTACACCGGCAATCTTTCATTTTATTTTGATAGTTATTATAAAATCTTCATATCCAGTTATTTATTTGTTATGTATAGACCATAACAGAAACACGTGTGTGAGCTGTGAATCTTCCTTAGAGCTATGGGTATGCCTTGATCATTTGATCGTCCTAAAATACAGATGATTCTGTCCCAAAACAATGTCGTTTTTTATTTTATTAAAATCTTCTTTTATGAACGGAAAATGTATAAAAGTTTCTTTTTTCATATCCAAAGTAGACTTCAATCTTGCTTATCCTTCGTTTACAATGGCACGTTGAGAAGAGGGATGTGTACAGTCACTTGTTATGCTGCTGTACAGTCGCTTGAGATCTACAATATTTTATTTTGTACTGTGACTTAAAAAGCCTGTCTTTTATTACGAAGAATACAAATGGAAAATTTGACACAAAGAGGTTTATTCAAGGGAATAAGAGAATTTGACATTTCTTTAATTAAATATTGATAAGATGGATTTGAGAGATGCTCTCTCAAATGTTGGTTTTAGATGTTATAATCTCAATACTTTATTAGATGCTGAAAATCCCATTCAGATTATATTTTAGGGCAACACTTTTTAAGTGACTAATGCTGTAGCGTGAACTCTTGTACCCTGCTTGATAAAAGCATAACGTTGTGCATTATACGCGGAAACGGCGCCACTGTGTCATAATGAAATCGACGTGAAGGCTTGCAGCTTAATACATTAATCATTACGTTAATGCCTCCATCCAAAACATGACCTTTAGCCCTGGCTATATACGTAACACGCCTATGCCATAAATGGTATAATTTTATGGCTTCAAATGCCACGATGCACGTATTTCAAAGTAAAAACCGTTACATTTCCCTTTCTTTAATTCAGCAATAGATTGTGGTTTCAAAACCTATTTTGGCATCTTTAGTGGAATATTTACAGGTAGAATCAATTTAGCAGCAACTGTATCATTCATTTTATCTCTATCAAACGACACAAATTTGGAGCTGTTTAAACTGAAAGCATTTGCAGACGACAATTTAGATGTGGCTTGAATTACCCTCTTTTGGCTTGGAAAAGGTAGAAAAGTCCTTTCTCCACAATGTTTTCAAAAGTTTCTTTGTAGGGATTGTAAAATCTCGGGATTGTGTTATAAGGGGTTAAAACAATGAATTGTAGATTATAAATACTCAAGATGTGTGCTACCCCCCCATTTATGTGAAACCCTTGTGTATTTATTTTCCTCTAGAAAGTGTATTTTTTCAAAGAATGTTAATTTATTATATCTTACTCATTCGACAGGAGGGCAGATAGGCCGAGAAATCCTAAAATCAGATTTTGCAGCTGCCACTATGCTGATGGTCTAAGAAGAAATGGACCAAACTTATTCTTTTACAGCAAAGTAGAATTTCCAGATAAAGCTACATTAACAAAGTTAATAATCTTCAGTGTTTTCATTCTTTCACATTCTAAAATATTGAATAAAGTGTTTTATTAAAAGGATGACAGTTAGCATTGACTCAATATTCATAGTTTTAATGTTTTAACCTTGGTAAAAGTGGTTAATGAGAAACATAGAACAATACTGTCTTTCTTGCTATTACTGATGTAATTTATCATATAAACCTGATATTGACTGTCGAATATGTTTTGAAAACATTTCCCATTACATTGCCTTCATTTTGTGAAGGAGGAGAGGATACGCATTAGGGGGAAGGCCAAGATGATAATTCGGAACATATTGAACCTATCGAACCTACCGCATTAAATGTTAAAGATGTTAAAGATCGGATATTTAACATTTTAACTTGGAATATAGAGGGACTTTATAAATATAGGGGTGCCCATGAGTTTAAAAAATTATCTCGGCAAATTTGGTATATGTTTTTGTGAAATATGGGGAAAAAGATCGGTGATTTTGATGATTTCTTCCCGAGGTATAAACACTATGGAAATGTAACAAAACAGAGCAATTTCATAAGAAACAGTGGTGATGTTAGTTGATCAATACAAGATGGGATAGTCAAAACTGGCCTCATAAAACAACTACACATTTATTTTACAGATTGTATTGTTATTATCTTAAAAGGTGATTACTTCCTGGATGGAAATGATATTATTATGTATTTTGCTTATGTTTTCACCAGAAGGATTGCCAATTTATGAAAAATTAGAAGAAAAAGATGGAATTAGATTGATACAGGACATTTTTAACATTATTAAAGATGACTACCAAAATGCAAATTATTTTTGGGAGGTGATCTTAATGAAGAACAAAAGGTTTTCTTGTTTACATACCTTCTGATGATTTAAATTTAACCAATGGTGAAACGTCCTATGACGCAGATACATTTGAATTGACTAGAAATAATAAAGACGTTCTGCGGTTCAATCCATTTGATAAAACCTTGGTTGAGTTTTGCTGCAGCAATAGTATGCATATCATTAATGGGCGACTTTCTATGGACACAGATGGTAACTTTATATGTGTAATAAACAATGGAGCAAGTACTGTTGATTATAATATTTGTAGTTCGCCACCTTTTGAGAAATGTACATATTTTAATGTAGAGAATAGACCAGAATCTATCCATTTCACACTTTTCTGTTAAGTTATATTAAATTAAATTACATTTAAAATGAAGGTAAAATCTTGCAATAAAAACAAAATATGTACTTCCAATTGCTTTTCAAGCATATATACCAGATATGTCTGGTTTTCTAAAATTGAGCTACTCTGATCATAATTCTTGGTTAAACATTGAAAATCGTCTTTCAAACCTTTTCTAATTTAACATAGGTACAAAACAAGGTGATATCAGCAGTCATATATTGTTTTCTTTCTTCATAAATGATCTTAGTACTGTATTAAGAAGTTACTGTGAACCTGGTATGTTCAACAACTGTGATATACCAGATATTCTTACCTTTGCTGATGATGTTGCACGTTGTGCAGATACCGCTACTAAGTTACAAAATCAAATCAATAATGTTGCTAAATTCTGCACTAACACTGGTATGGAGCTTAATCTCAACAAAACTGAAATTATCGTATTTAGAAATGGGGGGGGGTGGGGTATCTAAGAAATTATGAAAAATGGACTTACCATGGTAACAAAATACAAACAACTTCTGTTGTTATGTAGATAGGATATACAGTGGCCTGTTTTCAGAATATTCTAGAAACATGAAGATCATTTATTGGTTTTTCCATTGTGGTTATTTTTCGAAACAGGTTGTTAGTAAACAAGCTGTTTAATAATCGATGATGTCATCTTTCTGGAAAAGACTAATCTAGAATTTTCCAAGCTGATATAAATAGGAGTGACTTACTTGGTGATTTTGGATTTTGAAGTTAGACTTGTGGCTTTGAGGATACAGAATTAGTGAAAAGTGTTGGATTTAACTTGGGATATACATCTGTAAGTTGGAATTTTCTTTTATTTAAACAGGTTGCTCATATCTACTTGCAAGTTAAACTATTGTCAATTTAGGTTTTAGGAACCAGAAACTTCATTCTTTTTGTAATCAAAAGATAATTCTTAATTTTGAGGGACTTATTCTATTTCTTGTTCTAAGATTAAAATTGACAAAATTTCATTCAGACTTCACTTATATTGTACTCTTTTGTCTTTGTTCATTAATAAATATTGTTAATTGTTAAAGGCTTGTTGCTGGTTTTCTTTCTCGTTACGCTTGGCTTGTAACACTATGTATAAATATATAGATTTGTTATTTACACTAAAGCTTTCGTGGACATGCGCAAAAGTGAAATTAGCATCTTCGGCACAAAAAGTAATACTTTTTATATACTAGTATATTAGTATACAAAACTATGAATGTGCATGTGTAACCTCCTACACAAGGAGTCCTTCAAACGTTTCAATGCAATGGTCAAACCCATTCTTTGCTACGTGTCGAAAATATGGGGTTATGAATACTGTGAAATTAGTGAATCTGTGCAAATTAACTTGTGTAGGAGAATACTAGGGATAAATAAAACTATAAATAACTATATGGTCCTTGGTGAATGTGGTGGATTACCTGTAGCTGTTACATACCAAACAAACTGTATAAAATACTAGTGTAAATTTATCCAAATGCAAGAAACAAGATACCCTAAACAGTGTGACGAAATGTTTAAATCTCTAGATGACATTGGCAGAGTCACATGGGCAACAAAAGTTAAATATCTTCTGTATTAATATGGGTTTGAAATAGTTTGGCTTACCCATACAATTGGAAAGAATAATCTTTTTATATCACAATTTGAACAAAGACTAAAAGACGGCGTAATGCAGAACTGACATGCAAGTCATAGCCAACTTTCGCGGACATGGAAAAATCGATATCGGCCGATTTTACCTGTGTTTCTTTATAAAGAATTATGAAGGGCCTTGCCAAATAAACGCTTATAACTTCATCAATTTTCAGAATTGAAAATTATCTCAAGTGAAGTAAGAAAATTTAATTTATTCACTTTCAAATGAACTTAATTTTTATAAATTTCGTGAAAGAAATTTTTGGTCCTTTTTAAGTTTAAAATTGTTGGTATGGTTTATATAGAATAAAGAGGCAAAATACATTTTCCGAAGTTAAAAACTGAAATATTTGTTAAATTTTCTTGCTTTGTGCTGAAAAGTCAAAATTATCTCCGGTGAAGTCATCAAGCGTATTCATTGCTCTTTAAATTGGTATAAGTTTGAGTCCTTTTAAAAAAACAAACTTTTGGTCCTTTTTACAGTTTTTAATGCCCCCATCCCTATTTTTTTCTTTCTCCGTGATCGTTGGGACTGTGCCGCAATTTGCCGATGATGGCCGTGACTCACTGTTTGATAAGCCTCCCGGGTATCTTTACTGTGTTACGTAATGTTATATTGACAAACGGACCCCTGCTATGTTTATGATATACATGTATCCACATGATTATGGACTGGATTTCATACCTGGGTTGTTTGATCATGACAGTGTCCCTAAGATATTTTATCACGTATCCAATAGATCTAATATAAGACCAGAATTTGATATTTCTGAGATTATTTTCATGGATTTACGATCATTAAGATGAAGATTTGAAATGAGCAAATATACGTTTGATCACAAAAAATTATTGTGATCATGTAAAATGATATTTATTTGATGATGTGTCTGTGCATAACATCCTGCAAGAATGCTAAATTTCGTTATGTAACAAAGCGGTGTTCGAAGTTTCCTCCCCTTTAGCACACTATCCAAACATGTGTGTGGAGTAACAAATTTTTGATGCCGTGGAAGCCAGTTGCAGACGCTCGCTTATCAGTAGAAAGGATAGGGAGTCTGGGGACTGGACAGGACTGCCCAGTCCCCGGGCTCCCTACCCTGATGGGAATTTTAGTGAAAAATGTGGAGCTGGTCCCTGGATTGCTTACCCTGGGGTAAGCAATCCAGGGACTCAATGAGCAATTTTTTAACCATTTTACATTTTTTGGACTGCACTTTTTTCTTCTTCTCAGTCCGTGCTTTGATTTCTTTGGTCCTCAGGCTGAGTGGGATTTTGGTCCCCAGGCTCCCTACCCTGAGTGGGATTTTTGGTGAAAAATGTGAAGCTGGTCCTAGTTTGCCGACACTGTCTCAGAGCAGAAGTCAGGGATTGGGATTGGACTTAGACTTTTTTTTGGTACGGGATACAGTGTCAGGGTTTCCGTTTACGACGTAAAAGTATCTATATACGCATGAAAATCAGCTCGGACGCAAAATAAATAAGCTGATCGCGTTCCTGGGACACAGTCAAAATTGAGTCAAAACGATAATTTAATTAGACTACATCAACACCGAAAACAATTCGAAATACGAAGATTTTAACTCTACCTGTACAAACTGACCATCGGAATTCCAAAATGTCTATAAATAGAACTTGGTTCGCCAACATGTAAACTCTTACCAATCTCTTTCCTAAGACTGGTTGCCCGCGTTACATCTATACTGTCTTTTCCGGCGAACTGAGCGGGACAACAGCTGTTGCTTAGCACTTGTATGCTGAAACAGAAGATGGCTTCCCCGGCAGAAAAGAAAAAACATTCTCGATCTTTCCAAGACCAATGGCTGAAAGATCCTGCCTTTAAAGTTTGGTTAGTGAAAGACACTGATGATACAGATTCTTGCATTTGCATGAAGTGTTTAATTTGCTGTGAAACCAAGCAGAAAAATATTTTCACAACAGGTTGTACGGACTTTCAGAGAAGTTCAATCATATGACATACATTTCAAGCGACGGCCACCGACTTGCTCAGCAAATTAAGTCTGCTAAAGGATCCATAAAGAATTTTTAATTTCTAGTCAGGTTAAACTAGTCATTCATATTACAAGGCTTACTTAGTATCTAAGTTTAGTTCTCTTTTGTGATTTGATCTTCCTTTTTATAAGGTTAACAAACCAATCCATTTAACTCTTTACGAAACAGTAAAATTTTAGACTTGTCCAAACTGAAAGCATTTGAAGACGACAAAAGAAGAGTGACTCTAACACTGAAATTTGTTTAAAGAAGGGTAGAAAACATTGTAGGTCAAGGAGAAAATGCTTGTTACAAGTATTTTCTCCTTTTCCCACACTATTTTCAAAGGCTTTCTTACTCACGGTTATATTGTGGACTGGTAAAGGGTTACATTCCATTAGAGAGACACTCAGGGTAGTATTTCAAAACTGCTGTCCTCTGAAAGTGACTATGTGGAAAGGGAGGAAAAAATCTTGTGAAGTGCAAGGTTTGTTCCCTTCTTCATTCTATCCCCCAACCAAAGTGGTCTTCATTAAAAAGATGATTTACGGAAGAAAACATGGGACTCAGAAGAAACTCAATGGGACTCAACTTTTTCAGTGGCACTGGGTCCCAGTGACTCAGTAAAATTTTATTCAAACGGAAACACTGAGTGGGATCTTGACCCCTACACTGACTCAGAGCAGATGTTAGGGTTGGGTTGCACTCAGACTGATCCGAAGTATGATTTTGTGTAAAAGCAATTGCTTTTTTTTTTAGCTTGCAGGGTGGATTGACCTACTTTGACTTAGAATTAACGTTGTCCAATCAGAAGCTTTATTGACAATTTGAAGAAAGATCACTCTTTCTTGGTGGTGGGAAAGATCACTCTTTCTTGGTGGTGGGTTAGCCCTGAAAAGGGCTGTTTTTTCTGTTTGACTACTCGTCTTGGTATGTTTTTTTTCTCCTTTTAGTGGCTGCATCCGAAATTTGCCCGACAGATGGGGCATGCACCGACTCTTCTTGTAACTGTCAATGTATCGCCGTTGAAAATAACCTTCCTTCTGAATTCGACATCGACCAAAATATCATCAGGCATTGTCTGTAAATACAGTTCAAGTAATCGCTGACCGAGATCTTCATACGGTTGAGGTATTCGATCTAGCTGTCTTTTGATCTCCTGTATGTTATTTCCTTCTAAGACTCTGTTGTTTAGTACCAATAGCTGCTCGCCGGCATTCAGATAGGCTTGGAGAGCCTCAGCTAGTTGTGTTTCCCCCCGTCAGGGTCGGGAGACATATTGTTTTTCCCCGTGCGTCCGTCTGTCCGTCCGTCTGTCTGTCTGTCTGTCCGTCACAAATCGTGTCCGCTCTATAAATCAAAAACCTTTCAAGATATTTTGAAAAAGCTTCACACATTTGTAAAGCACCATGAGACAAAATGTCATGCACAAGAACCATAACTCTTGCTTGTATATTTTTCGAGTTAACTCCCTTTGATTATTTTCCTTACTCATTTTACGTACAATTTCGTGTCTGCTCTATAACTTGAAAACCGTTAGAGATATCTTGATAAAGCTTCATACATTTGTAAAGCACAATGAGATGATGTGTTATGCACAAGAACCATAACTCTGGCTTGTATACTGACAATGCATTTACTTTGCTCTTGCAGTTGGATCTCTGCTGAAGTTTTCTTATCTGTAAATATTGGCTGATTATGTTTTAGTTAAATTTCCAAACTTGTATTGCTTCCTGAAAAAGTGTGATTTCCATTTTTGTCTGTTTCTCTATAACGGGGGGGGGGGAAAGACATCTGTGTGTGTGTATTTTTTTTTTTTCGTAGAAAAACAAGTTCTAGTTGATTATTTATCTGCTCCATTTTTTACGCTGGTGGTTGCTTATCCGCACTACTCGAGAGCTGAGAGTCGAATGATTTCTCCGCCGTCACTGCAAGCTTTGCGGACTTTGCGGGCTTGGGCTGGTGTGTAACGTCAGTCCAATCAGATTGAACGTTGCGCTAAATAGAAGCTGTGATTGGTTGGAGCGTGTCGTCACTTTCTCCTATAATTTCCCGCGCCAGCGTTTCATTCTACATGTAAGTTCCATTCTCAGCAATCAATATCAATGAACTTTTAAATGTGACCCTTAACCCTAAAAGGAAAAGAAATCTTGATGAAATATACTTTTCCCCTGAATCTATCGAAACTTTTTCCCCCCTAACTTTGATCCTCGCCAATGTGATCTACGCTTTTTTAACTATTTTAGATCTAGTTTTTTTAGAACTATTTTTTTAGAACTAGTTTTTAGACCTAGAGCTATGCTTTTCATTGAAGAATACTCTTTTCTTGGATATGTTCTGGATAGATTTTTTTCTCGGGCATAGAAAATGGTGTTGGACTTAGTCTTTTTTTTGAAGTGTAACCCATAGAGAAAATGACAAATTTATGTTCTGATTTTTTCTCAGACAAAAAATGGTGTAGGACTTAGTCTTTTTGGAGTGTGACTCTTTCTTGGTGGTAGGTTAGCCCTGAAAAGGGCTGAACTTGAAAAATGACAAATTTATGTTCTGGAAATATTTCTTTTCTCAGACAGAAATGGTGTAGGACTTAGTCTTTTTGGATTGTGACTCTTTTATGGTGGTGGGTTAGCCCTGAAAAGGGCTGAACTTGAAAAATGACAAACTTGAAGAAAGATTAATCTTTTGGGCTGAACTTGAAAAAATGACAATTTGAAGAAAGATCACTCTTTCTTGGTAGTGGGTAGCCCTGAAAAGGGCTGTTTGTGCAGGCTATCTTTTAACCCCTCTCTTTATCTCCACACTTTCCATTACATTTAGTATCTGGATCAGATGGTTAACTTCATGTCTTATACGACTAATACGTTCCCATTCTTCTAGCCAGTTAACCAATGAGAGGAAAATTGTTAAACCCAAACATTGTGATAGTTCAACTTAACTCTATAACAAGCAGTGCTTTTATAGCTTGCAGGATGGATTGACCTACTTTGACTTAGAATTAACGTTGTCCAATCAGAAGCTTTGTTACATTTTTTATCCAACTGAGTAAAGGATAGAAGGATTAAAAAAAGGGTAAAAAATTTTGAAGCCAATCAAAAGCTTCGTTACATTTTTCATCCGACTGAGTAAAGGATAGAAGGAGAAAGAAAAAGGGTAAAAGATCGTGTTATGAGGACTTAGTCTTTCTTCCAATTATTTTTTTTTTTTGTGGTGATAGAAGCTAGGGTTTGGGATTGGACGAAGACTTTTTTTGGTACGGAATACAGGCTGATCTTGATCCACACTGCCTCAGAGCAGAGTTCTGGGATTGGACTTAGACTTTTTTCATTGATTTTGGTCGGAGGGCATGGGTTAGACTTAGTCTTATTTTGGAGTGTTTCTCTTTTAGAGAAATTGACAATTTTGACGACAGATGGCTCTTTCTTGGTATTGGGTAGCCTTGAAAAGGGCTGTTTTGTTTTTGAGGCTTGTTGTCTGGCAAGGCTATTCACAGACTGGTGTGACCTTTTCCCAGCAATATTCACATCATATCGAATCTACACCTTCGTCTTCATCATAGAACCCCTCATCTGGGTTTGGGCAGTTGTGTATCTGTCCAAGGTACTCCAGGCGAAACGTACATTTTCCATAGTCTATGTAGCATGGTCGAGCACACCGACGACACAGAGGAACCTGAACCATGTTGATTCGATTATGATTTGTGTAAAAAACATTGGCTTTTTATAGCTTGCAGGGTGGATTGACCTACTTTGATTATGAATTAGTGAAGCGCGTTCCTGGGCTAAAGTACCCATGGAAAAAACATATAGACTTTTGTCAAGTCAATATATGTAGAAAAGATTGACTCTCTATGATGTTTTTTTTTTTCAGGCAAAAATGACGATGGACTTAGTCTTTTTTCAGTAATTTTACTTTTCTCGGCAAAAAAAAAAAAAAAAAAAAAAAAATGGTCGAGGGAGTTAGACGATTTCTTGTCTGTGTTCCTCAAAGAAACTGAGGGTGGGTTGTCTATGATAGGATTCCTTAGACTTTTTTCGGGATGGAGGGCAGGGAATGGGTTTTCGACTCAGACTTTTTCATTGATTTTTGTGGGGGAGAGACCAGGACTTGGGTTTTGACTTAGACTTTTTTTCGGGCAGAGGTCAGAGTTGGGATTGGGCTTAAGACTTTCTTTCAGTGTGTTTCGGGCAGAGGCCATGGGTTGGGCTTAGTCTTTTCTTTTGTTTGACAATTTGACGAAACATCACTCTTTCTTGGTTGTGGGTAGCCCTGAAAAGGGATGTTTTGGAGGTTGTTTGTCTGGCGAGTCTACTCCTCATCTGAACGATTCGCTGGAGTGATCTCACAGCCGCAATCTTCACAACAAACAGTTGAGCCTTCATCATCATCAAAGAACCCCTAATCTGACCCGGGGCAGTCGTGTTTCTGTCCGAGGTAGTCTAGGATAGTAAGGCATTTGCCACACTCTATCACACATCTGTGTCTGCACATTGGACAAAGAAGTAATTGAACCATGGTGATTCGATGTATGATTTGTGTAAAAAAAGGCAATGCTTTTATAGCTTGCAGGGTGGATTGACCTACTTTGACTTAGAATTTACGTTGTCCAATCAGAAGCTTTGTTACATTTTTTATCCAACTGAGTAAAGGATAGAAGGAGAGAAAAAGGGTAAAAGATCGTGTTATGAGGATTAAGTCTTTCTTCCAATGATTTTTTTGTAGTGACAGAAATTAGGGGTTGGGATTGGACGAAGACTTTTTTTTTGGTACGGAATAGAGTCTGATCTTGATCCACACTGCCTCAAAGCAGAGGTCTGGGATTGGACTTAGACTTTTTTCATTGATTTTGGTCGGAGGGCATGGATTAGACTTAGTTTTTTTTTGGGGGAGTGTTTCTCTTTTAGAGAAATTGACAATTTTGACGAAAGATGGCTCTTTCTTGGTATTGGGTAGCCCTGAAAAGGGCTGTTTTGTTTTGGAGCCTTGTTGTCTGACGAAACTACTGTTCTTCTGGGCGATTCACTGGAGTGATCTCCCAATAGCAATTTTCGGACCAATTCGCATCAGGCTGGTCTTCATCACAGAATCCCTCATCTGGGTTGGGACAGTTGTGTTTCTGTCCGAAATAGTCTAGAAAAGCAGAGGTCTGGGATTGGACTTAGACTTTTTTCATTGATTTTGGTCGGAGGGCATGGATTAGACTTAGTCTTTTTTTGGGGGAGTGTTTCTCTTTTAGAGAAATTGACAATTTTGACGAAAGATGGCTCTTTCTTGGTATTGGGTAGCCCTGAAAAGGGCTGTTTTGTTTTGGAGCCTTGTTGTCTGACGAAACTACTGTTCTTCTGGGCGATTCACTGGAGTGATCTCCCAATAGCAATTTTCGCACCAATTCGCATCAGGCTGGTCTTCATCACAGAATCCCTCATCTGGGTTGGGACAGTTGTGTTTCTGTCCGAAATAGTCTAGAAAAGCATGGCATTTCCCACACTCCATATAGTATCTGTGACAACACATCGGACAGAGAAGAATCTGAACCATTATGATTCCATTATGATTTGTGTAAAAACTATTGCCTTTTTATAGCTTGCAGGGTGGATTGACCTACTTTGACTCTGAATTAAGGAAGCACTTTCCTGGGCGAAAGCACCCCATGAATTAAAAAGAATTAAGGAAGCGCGCTTCTGGGCGAAAGCACCCATGGAAAAACGTATAAAACGAACTTTATTGTATCATTGTGTTATTTCATTTTAACAAAAAAAAAAAAAAAAAAAAAAAAATGAATGAAAACATTTCAACAATATTTGTTAAAACATTTTTTTGTTGAAACATTTTTTCTTAGAACATATTTCAAACAGTTTTTACATAAACTTCTTGTTCTTTTAAAAAACACAAAGTTATATTTCTTACATAATAATTTTTTCGTTAATCCATTTTTGTAAAAATGTTTCAAATAGCTTTTACATAAACATTTTTGTTCTTATAAAAAGATTGATAAAGTGACATAAACATTTTTCTTACAATGCAAATTCACAAATACCCCGAGTTCTCCATTTTACTTCATGTTCCGTAATGTCTTTGTGCAATTTGTCATCACCCAAATACATTGGATATACACAGTCCATTTCACCGATTTCACGGAATCCTCTGTATGGATAAACATGTTTTGTAATGTGATTTGTTGAAAGAGATGAAAGAACAATTTCTTCTGTAACATCTCTATCAAATAAGATATATCCTTCCATAGCATCCAATGTTTCCTCGTCGCCTTTTTTATAGCGTAAAAGTTAAATAAAACTGATTCCATTTTCAGAACGTTAATAAAACTTTCTTCTATTGTCCCTAAGATAATGAAACACCATCGACTTGTGGATCGGATTTATTTAGCAATACCACCATCATCCCACCAACATCCTTCTAAATACGCTTTTAAAATGTGTTTCAAATCTGAATCGTCTACCATCATCCCAATAAAGTAGTGTATACCATACAATTTGCAGGACGATTCTCCTTTTGCAAATCCTCTATTCAATTTATCTATCCAAAGTTCAACACAGTGGAATTTAATACTCTTTTGCTTTTGTTTATCAAGCATGTGCTGTTGAACGAATTCTCCATAAATCTTTTCACGTAGTTCTATTAGTAAAGGCAACATAATTGTTAATCAGCAATGGCTGATATTTGCGTCTTACTTTGACCAGTCACTTCAAAAAACTGTAACATGGAATTATCTTTTCAAGGTTTTATAACCATGGGGTACAGTGTCAGTATCATTCACAATAAATCTTTTGGTGTATACAGAACGAAACGTTTTTGTTCGTGGCTCACTGGTAACCGTTCTATCTCTATGTCTCTTGATTCTACAATCATATTGAATTTTAATTTCTATTGTGCGATCCAGAGCACATTTTGAATATGTATCAAAATTCACCACTTGATTTGTATTGTAATCCAAAGTAATTCCCATAACTTTACATTTGCTTTTCACTTTCCCGTCTTTTGTTTTCATTTTGTAAGCGTAATTCTTTGGTCCTAGTCCTCTGAAATGAGTGATTTTATAATCAGGCTCTTCATCAGTCCTTTTTCCTAGTTTACTGTTAATAATGGGAGGGTTCCATAATTTAGGATTATGAATGTACATACAACTATCTGTATCGAAATACAGAACTCTGTCATTTAACTTTTCAAGAATACTGTATAATTCCAACCTTGCATAAGCTGTTACGTAGGCTCCTACTATAATATTGGCTGTAGCGTGAGTATCAATATGTTCCAACTTTGTTTCGTAGTTGACCAAGATCAGTCAAAGATTTCTATATGCTTCACAATGAAATTTGGATTGGTGACCAATTCAAAATATTTACACGGATCACTGATGTATTCCGTCTGTGTCAATTTTTCACGCTGGGCTAATTTTCCTCAGAGACAGTTCAGCATAATCTTAGCAAAGGACCTCCTCCCAGGATTTTTTTAATACAACCTGGATCTAGACGAACGCCTTCTGCATCCTCATATTCACGAATAAACTGTTCTTTTTCTAAGTCTGACTGACACCAACTAGAGTATCCACTAGCTTCTCGCTTAATTTTCAAGAAATTGTCCACATAACCTCTAAAGTGCTGATTCGACACAGAATCGAAATGCCGAATTTCATACACTCGCAATAGCTGATAACCACAATCAAGGGCCTTGAACAATTCAAAAGTAACCCAAGTTCCTACCAAAACCCTCTCTTTTTTGCCATGCCTACAAATGTTTGAACTTTCTTCTGCACATTTCATGCAGAGTGGAAACATCATTTTGTTGTTACAGTGAACTGGGAGAACGGGGTGAAACAAATCAACTGGGGGCAAAACTTTGCATTTGATTAATCCCTCATACTGACGAATATTGTTCATGTCAATATTTTCAGCAGTCAAATTTTTTGGTTGACTTACAGGATAGGATTTGTGTTTGCAAACATAAGGGTACAGAGAACAAATATCAATATACTTGATTTCTTTCTCTCCTTTTTATCGCAACATCATAGGCAATTTTTATAACCCCTCCCTTGGCTCGATGGGATCAGAATATGGATATAGGTTTTCAATGACGTTTTTGTACTCTTTATCCTTCTTCATCTTAGCATCAAATTCATGCTCCCATATGTACACTATATACAACCCATTTTTTGATAGCCGCTAAACGTTCAAAAGTACGTTTGTACAATTCACCCATTGGTTTTCCGTTCCCTAAGTTGGACGGGGCGTAGAATTCGCCGGCTGGACCCGCCTGTTTGCCGTGGGTGTAGACTCGTAAGCAGGAAAAGAGGGTCCTGGCAGTTGAGGAGAGCCCAGGGATCTCCAGCTCTCTAACACTGCTTTGGCCTCGGCTTCTGTGTAAAAGAGAGCGTAGATGGGCCATGTCTAGCGCAATCGGCAGGTCGCTTTTAGATTTTGGGCATTTTTAATGTATTTCGTCAAGTCCTAACACTGTTATTGGTGTAAAAGAGAAACATCTATTTTGTATGTATCACAATTGTTTTCTTGAATCCGCACGTATCACTAACCTGTTCGATTATGAACCCGTATGTATTTGCACAGCATCAATTTGTCCATTTTAACTGAGTTATTATTTGCAAATTTTAGTCCTTAGTCTAATATAGGCTCATGGGCTAATTGGGTTATGTAGGTCTTTTGATTTGGCTTTGACTAGCGTGGGTGCATCCTGATCTGGGGATGTTGCCACGAATCTTCTTTGCCGGATTTTCTGATTTGTATGGCCTAAGTATATCATTTGGGTAACCCCGACATGCAGAGCTGGATTTTCCGCTCTTATAGCCATGTCCCCTTTGTTGGACTCCATGGGGGGTGGGGGCCGCAGATGATGATATTCAAATAATCAACCATGGATAACCAAACCAAAAAACGAACACGTAAGGAATTCGATAACGAACAGGCTGACGTTGAATCGACTGGATCTTTTCCCCGCTTTCTGATTATTGAATCGTTACAACCTGATAATCCCTTGTCAAGATTGCCGCCATTTGTCATTGAAAAAGTTCTTGTTTCTCTTGCAGGCTCTCCGAAGTCTGTTAAGAAACTCAGAAATGGCACTTTGCTTGTGGAAGTCAAGAAACAATAGCACTCGAAAAACCTCTTGGACATAAAACGTTTCTTTGAGATCCCCGCAAAATGTACAGCACATGGAAGTCTCAATTCGTCCAGGAGTATAATCAGGTGTCCCGATTTGGCAGGTATAAAGGAAGATGAAATTGTATCAGAATTATCGAATCAGAGTGTGATTGAGGCGAGACGTATTCGTGTTTTTCGGGATGGTATTCAGAGACACACAAATACCATTGTTCTCAAGTTTAACACGGCAATACTACCAAAAGTATTTAAAGTTGGATATCTGAAGGTTCTTGTGGATCTGTATATTCCAAACCCACTTCAGTGCTACAGATGCTTTAAGTTTGGGCACCATGAAAGACAATGTAATGCCGATGACCACTGTAAAAGATGTTGAACAAATGAGGTGGAAACTTTCCATTTGGACCCATGCAATAAACCCTTGAAATGTTTAAATTGCGGTGGGGAGCATTATTCCACATCTCGGTCATGCAAAGTCTGGAAGAGGGAGAAGAAAATTATCACAATTAAGTATCGTGAAAACGTTCGTTTGCCGAAGCGAGAAAAATTGTCGATGCAAGACAAGCACTTGGTGCATCATACTCCAGTGTCACCAAGTCAAACGCTGCAGAAACTGTCAATCTGAAAGGCGCCCAAACACAGACAAATGATGCTTCCGTGCAAACAGATCCGAAAGAAAAACATACTTCCACAACTGCCAAACCTCAAAAATCTCCAGTCAACAAAAAACCAGAAAAACCTGTTAGAAAGTCCGAATAAATCGTCTGAAAAGGTCCTCTCAGATCGCCTTCCTAAGGGATCTGATGACCCAATCCAGCAACACAATCGCTTCCCATGTCTTGATGAAGACTTGGAGGCGGAAAACTGCCCTGCAGATACGAATACAAATAAGCAAGGTCGAATAATCAAATTAACTAACAAGAAATGAATCAATACATACTTTCAGTTATCTTAGGTATCTTCTTAACCCTTAATCCATTCATGAATAATAACATTCTGCAATGGAATTGTCGTAGCATTAAAGCCAACAATGAGGAACAGAAACCATCTGCGATATCGTTACAGGAGACATTTCTAAAAGATTCTGATAAATTCTCCTTAAAGTAACACTCTTGTTATTTAAAAATCTTTAGTGGTCATGATAAAGTGTCAGGGGGTGTTCAATGTTCCACACCACTGTGTCAATCTTAACACTACTTTACAATCTGTTGCTGTAGGCCTTTCCCTCAATAAGACCATGACACTGTGCTCTATTTATCTTCCACCTAATTCGCCAATTGATGTCAAGAAACTTGATGAACTTGTAGATCAATTGCTGAAACCTTTTATTTTAATGGGGAATTTCGATTACCATCATACATTCTGGGGATGTACAGATACAAATGATAAAGGTCGAACCATGGAAAGTTTTATCACAGAGCATAATTTTGTTCTGCTCAATGATAAGTCATCGACATTTCTTCATCCTGGAACTGGTTCCTATTCTTCTTTGGACTTGACTTTATGTAGTCCAGAGATTTTCACTGACTTGAAGTGGAAGGTCAATGATGACCTCCATGGAAATGATCAATTTCCGATCAAGGTAACGGAGATTGGACCGTCTGTACAACAAAGTCCAGAGCGTTGGAGGCTGCATAAAACAAATTGGGAATCATTCAAAATTCAATGTGAACAGTCAGTTTATCCCAATGCCTTTGACAAATGTTAAAATCCTGCAGAACTGCTTACTACATTACTTTACTCAGCTGCAGAGAAATCAGTTCCTCGAACGTCGACATAACCTAAGCATCCAAGCAAACCATGCTTTAACGATGATTGTGAAAAGGCTATAGCTAAGCGGAAATCTGTTCTCAGACAATTCAATCTGAGACCTACACAGGAGAATCTTACAAGTTTTAAAATTGCACGTGCTAGAGCACGACGAACTATCAAACAAAGTAAACGTGCGTCTTGGCGACAGTACGTATCTAAATTGAATTGTAGATCGTCTGTCAAGAAGACATGGGAAATGATACGAAAAATTAATGGCAAAAGTACTTCAAATAGTATTGGTCATCTTGTCACTGATGAAGGGGGTTTACTTTTAAACACGACATTGCCAATGTGCTGGCCGATACATTTGCCAAGAAATCCTCTTCCACAAATTATTCACCCATGTTCCGAAAATTTCAGGCCGTAAAAGAAAAATCAAAATTGAATTTTAAATCCGATAACATGGAACATTATGACAAAGATTTTACTATTAAAGAACTAAGAAAAGCTCTAAAGAAAAAACTGCATTTGGGTCTGACGATATCCATTATCAGTTCCTTAAACATTTACCGTATCGTTCCCTCCATTGTTTACTCCAATTTTTTAATCAGATTTGGAAGACAGGTGTTCTTCCAGACCATTGGAAAGAAGCTATAGTTATACCTATACCAAAGCCGGGCAAAGATTCTACAAATCCTAGTAACTACCGCCCTATAGCCTTAACAAGTTATATTTGTAAAACCATAGAAAGAATGGTAAATGACCGCCTAGTTTGGTTTTTGGAGAAAAATAAACTAATTTCAACAAACCAGTGCGGGTTTCGTAAACAGAGAAGCACTCTTGATCACTTATTTCGCTTTGAGACTTTCATACGCGAAGCTTTTATAAAGAAAGGACATGTTGTTTCTGTCTTTTTTGATTTAGAAAGTGCTTACGATACTACCTGGAAGTATGGCATTATGAACGACCTCTATGATTTCGGTATTCGAGGTCGCCTTGCTTATTTCATTTCTGCTTTTTTAGATGAACGTCAATTTAGAGTCCGGGTTGAAAATACATTTTCCAGTCTATACCAACAGGAAATGGGCGTTCCTCAGGGAAGCATCCTCTCAGTTACACTTTTTAGTGTTAAAATCAATAATATTGTTAAATGCGTTTACCCTGGAGTAGAATGTTTTCTGTATGTTGACGACTTCTGCATTTGCTATCGGTCAAGACATATGCATACGATCGAAAGACAACTTTGACAGGTCTTAAATAATTTGAATACATGGTCAAACGAAAACGGTTTCAAATTTTCGAAAACCAAGACTAAATGTATGCATTTGTCAGTCGAGGAAAGTTCACCTCGACCCGGAGCTGACACTAGATGGTGTCAGCATTGAGGTCGTTCCAGAATTCAAATTTTTAGGTCTTTTATTTGATTCTAAACTCACATTCGTCCCACATATAAACTGTCTCAGCAACAAATGTCAAAAAGCTCTGAATTCTTACGTGTCGTTTCCAGTATGGACTGGGGAGCAGATAAATAAGTATTATTGAGACTTTATAGGTCACTAGTAAGATCTAAACTTGACTACGGTTGCGCTGTATACGGTTCAGCACGTCAGTCATATTTACGCAAACTTGATACTGTGCATAATCATGGCTTGCGTCTTGCATTAGGTGCATTTAAGACTTCTCCAATTAATAGTCTGTATGCTGAATCAAATGAACCTTCGTTAAACTTAAGGCGAAAGAAACTTTCCATGCAGTACTATCTAAAATTGAAGTCAATCCCTAAGAACCTAACTCATAAAGTTGTTTTTGAACCACTGTATAAAGATGAATTTTTAAAGAAAGAAAAAATCATCCCTCCTTTCAGTCTTCGTTGCGATGCAGACATACGAAGTCTTGATTTAGATGATATTGAGGAACATAAAATAACAGACGTTCCGTTGTTGACCTCAAATATCCCACATTCGTATATGATCTGGCATCATACTAAAAGGCCACTACATATCCTATGATTTTTAAAAGCAAATTTCTTGAAATAAAAAGGCAATACTATAATTATGAACCCATTTATACAGATGGTTCAAAAGATGGTGACATGGTTGCTGCAGCTGCCGTAGTAGACGGTAAATTCTATCAGTTCCGTCTTCAAGATAAATCTTCCATTTTTTCTGCAGAGCTTAAGGCAATAGACCTTGCTATTGACCAAATAAAGACGACGGCTACTGACGTTATATTATTTTTACTGATTCGCTCTCTGCAATGCAAGCACTTGAACACGAGAAAACAGACAACTCGCTACTTACTAAACTTTTAGATAAGTTATCAAACACCTGTGAAACGGATGATGTTGTGTTCTGCTGGATTCCCAGTCATATTGGCATTCGTGGTAATAAGGAGGCAGACAAAGCTGCCAAGGATGCATTATCATTCGATGTTTTACCTTTCAAGGTACCTTTTAACGATTTCAAACTTCTTCTTCATAATTTTATTCAAAACGTCTGGCAAAGATCTTGGAGTGATCCAATAAATCAGCACAATAAATTATTTTCTATAAAGCCGAATACAGGTGAATGGCTCCAAGGCACGCGGTCCAACCGCCGAGAACAAGTTGTTTTGGCCGGTCTACGAATAGGTCATACACACTTGACGCATTCATACCTTCTCAAAGGAGAGGAAGCTCCTCAATGTATCTCGTGCAACGCCATTATCACTGTCAAGCATTTACTGATGGAGTGCACAGACTTTGCACCTATCAGGGACAGGTACTTTCAGGTTGACAGTTTAAAAACGCTGTTTGATACTGTGAAGTTGGAATCACTATTTGAATTTTTGAAGGAAGTTAACCTTTTTAAGAAGATTTAGTTTTACGTTTCTTGACTTTTCTTTTAAAAACACTCTTTATACACATTGTATTGCCTCTTTAGTGGGGAGATTTTTTACTTCATAAGAGGTTGTTTTGTTTTAAAATTGAAAAGATTTTAGGGCCTATTGACCTTTACAAAGTTTTCCCTTTTAATTATTCAAACAAGGTCGCTACCTCATTGTAACTGTTTAAAACATCAAGTTCCAACGTTTCACAGTATTATCTGAAGTAAAGGCATGGTTAAATTTGTAAATGCGCCCAATATGACCTAAGCTGTCGACGGGCCTTAAAACACTACTTATTCATTCATTTATTGGTTTTCCGTTGATTGGTTTGATTTAATTTCGATCTTTATAACAGTCAGGGCACCCATGATACAAATCCCCAAGGAATTCATAGACAGTGTTTGATTGACGGTGAAAACCGATTTGAAATTCAACATAATTTTTTTTGCATGTTGGATATCAGTGCATTTTTACTTAGCTACGCTTTGGACCCACCGTATCGCTTTCATGGAAAAGCGACGTCTGGATGAGTCTTTACTTGAAATGATAGCTATTTGATTTTCAGGCAAATATTTGCTCCGCCAAACCTTGTTACATGCATCGGCAATGGTAATTGCCTCTAGAAATGGACAAATACCACCCTGTTCAATGAACACTCTTCTGAATTCACCACAACCTCGTCTTAGGATATCAACATCTGATCTACAGTAGATTTCCATCTCTTTTTGAAAATTGAGTTCTTCACCCCTTTAAACTTTATTATTATACCAGACTATGAAATTGGACCCGACCTCTTCAGACATTGAATCGGGTTTTTAATAAGACATATCCAAGTATGGACCAATGTATCCCCAGAATTCATCCGTATTTGCCCAGTGAGGGAAGTAACCTTTTTCATTTCTTGAAGTCCAAATGTAGCTGGAAATTTTGCCATAGCGAAGTTCATGAAATTGAAAGAATCGATCAAACGCACCCCATTCAATTCTAACATCATGATATTATTTCCATTCATGATCAATTTTGGAATTTTTACACCCAACTTTGACAATATAGTCAAGAATAAATTAACCGTCATAGCCTTTGAAATTATGGGCAATAGCCGTGACTCCTTTATGTTGCTCTGAAAAGAGCCAGTCGCAAAATTTACTCAGTTTCCTCACCTTGAAAAATAACTTCTCTTCCTTCTTTAAATTCACTACATGTGGAACAATGAAAATCAAGTGGTTTATCGATACATTCATCACATGCTCTGTGTGCAATACAGTAATTTGGAATGTGTACACCCGTGTGTTGTTTACATTCAAAATCACAGAAAATAAACTATGTTTTTTTGACTACAGAAGAACTTGTCTTGTCATCGGTGTCATGGTTCGTCTTACTTTGGTAAAGCTGAATATAACATCGATGGGAAAAGTCAACAATTTTCTTGCAGATATGACACTTTTTCTTTCCATTGCAGATATGATCTTTCTTTCTGGGTTGATATTGTTGACCACATTTTGAACAGAGTTTCACTAATTCACAAATAGATTTCTTTCCTTACCTTGAACAATTTTGTGATTTGTCAAACATGCAGTACTAAAGAACCGTTTATGACAATAACAGCAAACATATTCTTTTGATTCTGATGGACATTTTCCAATACGATAACAGCCTTTACAGATATTTGAGCATGCATGACTTTCCCGCATCGAGTATCCCACGTCACAGAACTCACTATAATATGCACAACAAAGAAACCCTGTAATGGATTTGATGTAATCGTAGTGGTTTTGATGAAAGTACAAATGTATGATTTTACTCTCACCTTTCACTTCTGGATGTTCAAATACTTTTTCCACTTTTGAATGCTGTTGATGATTTTCATGACATAGTCCTTTTCATACAAGAAAGATTGTATTTTTTGTATTCGTCAATTCCTACAGGCTGTGTTGGTGAAACTCCGACTTCATTCAATAATTTCTCAGCTTCAGTCTTTTGAAGTAATTTGTTTGATTTTCTGATGTAACCCCATCTCTATTCCATGTTTCGGTGTTTTCACGTTCATTGTAGCAAATGCTCACAACAACCGGTCTTGCAAAACATAGGTGATCATCATTGTTAATTTGAATAATTGATTGTTTCTTCTGGGCAAAATTTTTGAATCCAATTCTGATGATCTATATTTATGTTTTCTGCTACCACTTGGAGGTATTGTATGCGTAATGTTAAATGTCATGAATTCATCGTTCAATACGAAATCTGTATTCGATTGTAAAACTCGTTCAATTTCATTTAACATAGTATCACCTTTCAACTGTTCTGTAGGTAAGAAGGGCATATGAATCCCCATATCCAACGAAAGATGATTGATACTAATTCTAATCGTATCCGTCGGCTCAGCATTTAACTTCTGAATTATTCGATGGGTAACATCGTCAAATAACCCGATCAGTTGATGTGGTAATGAGTCTTCAAATTTCTTAAAAGACGCCGACAGCACATGTGATTCTGCTCTAAATTTCCTCAACGTCTTTTCCCCACCTCTGTTAAGTCATACAGACTTCTCATGTCTAAAGTAGTGTTGTTACTGTCACTTTCTTCTTTCAATGGTACAGTTTTTTTCTTCGTTGTGTCATCTTCACTGTCACTTTCCACCATCATTCGTACAGGTTTTTTTTTTAGTTGAGGAGAAATCGTCTTCACTGTCACTTTCTTCTTTCAAAGGTACAGATTTTTTTCTTTTTTGGTGGAAATGACTCATTGTCACTTTCACTGTCTGAATAGGGTACTATTCTTTTTCTTTTAGCCATCGTTTATGTCTGACTGGAAGACAATGATACAGTAAGTCAGAAAACTTGACATTTTTCAACCCAATAGTGTATAAATAGAGACGTTAGCTACGAAAACTACATCATTCCTCTGATCGACTTCAGACAGTACAGTTGATAAAAATCATGAGTGAGTTCAAGCTACAAAGTACGACGCCACTTATAAAGAGAGTGTATCTGTATGTTAACCCATACACACACGAATATGAGATCAGCAATATTCCGTCGAAGTATCAAGTTAATCAAATCGGATACTACGTGGGATCATTTCTATCCCACCAACATTTAGCAGAAAAAGATGTTTACCGTATTACCAGATACAGAGTTCTGGATCAAGCTACGATCAATAAACGATATGGGGTGAATGGCAAGAGAACAAATATTTGTTTTACGTGCAACAAAGCAGGACACTGGGCCAGAAATTGTCCAGAAAAAGAAAACCAAACAGAAAAAATCGTTTTTATCTAGGTGGATCCACGCAGTCATGACATCAAAATTCACCAACAATGGAACTGGGTGTTGAATTTCAACACATGAAATTCGTCGGTGGTCTGAAATCATTCTGCAACGAAAATGAATGTAAAACAAACTCAGCACAGGCTACGTCATTATCGGTTGAAAATCAGATCGAAAATATGCAGATTGACAACACGTCTATCAGCGATACAGAGATCAGTAAAACAGCAGAACAGACGGAGAGAAAAATATCTACAAACAGTAACACGAATCTAAAAAACAGAGAACTTTCTTCAGAGCAGAATCTTTCAACCGGAGAGGAAAAACAACAAAGCAGCGAAAAAAAGCCAAAACGAGAAAGCAAGAACCGTTTCTTCTGTAAATAAAAAAAAAAAAAAAAAAATAAATGAGGATAAAATCTGCCCAGATATTATATTAAAAAACAATGATAGGGGAAAAAAAACCTAAGAATGAATGCGAATCTGACATTCCGAAGAAAAAAAGAAAAACACTCTGAGTGAAAAAAGTGTTGCAAAAAAAAAAAAGTGTTGCAAAAATATTGTTGAAATGTTTTTATTCAATTGTTTTTCATTCAATTGTTTTTTTTTTTTTCATTCAATTGTTTTTGTTTTAAATGTTTTTACAGTTCATGTCTTGTTTTGTTGGACAAAAGTTTAAATAGAAACATGTAAACTGATGTTTTGGGGTTTGACTTTTCTTTTTGTTTGACAATTTGACGAAAGATCACTCTTTCTTGGTAGTGGGTAGCCCTGAAAAGGGCTGTTTTTTTCCATTCACTGGATGGCAATGTACTTCCATGCCAGTGAAGGATAGAGTCTCATCATCTTCGCTTGCCATCCCCTGTGCTCTGTTGGTGGCATGAACTCCCTCAGATCCGGGTAGATATTCGCCATCTTAATCTTCGGGGTACGAGTCCAGAAGTCGTACCCCCGTCTCCCAAAGAACTCGCAAAGAGCCTTGAATTTCTGTTTCTTCTCCTCTTCTCTTCTATCTTCTTCTCTTTTCATCTCCTCCTCTCTTCTTTCCATCTCCTCCTCCTCATCATTCTTCCTCCCAAACAGCCCACAGGAAACGTTGATCGCTTTCATCGTGAAATGAAATAGCACAATGATACAATATAGTTCGTTTTATATGATTTTCCATGGGTGCTTTCGCCCAGGAAGGCGCTTCCTTAATTCAGAGTCAAAGTAGGTCAATCTTCCTGTAAACGTATAAAAGCCAGTGATATTTTCCTATGCAATTGAACAATGGAGGATCTTCGGAAGTCAGTTCGTAATTTAATGAGAATGGCAGCGTCCCTCTCAGTAAAATTAGAGAGGGTGAACGACCAACTCAATCAGCTAATGGAGAAAGAAGAAAGACTGCCTACACCACCACCACCGGCAGTCAGCAAGGAGAAGTTCGTCATCCCAGAAACGGAGTGCTGGGATGAGGACGACGAGCCGCCATTCAAGCTCCAGTTCAACCTTGATGAGCAGCAATTGAAGAGGTTGAGGAGGCGGGTAGCAAGCAGCTGTCCGGCCTGCAGGAAAGTTGGAGGTCATGCGTAAAAACACAACCTCCAAAAAACAAAAACAGCCCTTTTCAGGGCTACCCATTACCAAGAAAGAGCCATCTTTCGTCAATTTGTCAATTTCTCTAAAAGAACAAAAGCACTCCAAAAAAAAAAAAAAAATAATAAATAAATAAAAAAATAAAAAAATAAAAAAAAATAAAAATAAAAAAAAAAAGAATAAAAAAGGACTATGCCTAGCCCATGCCCTCCGACCAAAAATTAATGAAAAAAAAGTCGAAGTCCAATCCCAGACCTCCGCTCTGAGGCAGTGTGGATCAAGATCAGAGTATTCCGTACCAAAAAATGTCCAAGTCCAAACCCAATCACTAGCTTCTGTCACTACAAGAAATCACTGGAAGAAAGACTTAGTCCTCATAACCCGATCATTTACTCTTTTTTCTCCTTCTATCCTTTTTCTCAGTCGGATAAAAAATGTAACGAGTCTTTTGACTGTCTTAACAATTTTTTAACCCTTTTTTATCCTTCTATCCTTTACTCAGTCGGATAAAAAATATAACGAAGCTTTTGATTGGCTTAACAATTTATTTCACCTTTTTTTTTAATCCTTCTATCCTTTACTCAGTTGGATAAAAATGTAACAAAGCTTCAGATTGGACAACTTTAAATCTGAGTCAAAGTAGGTCAGTCCACCCTGCAAGCTATAAAAGCATTGCTTGTTGTAGAGTTAAGTTGAAATATCACAATGTTTGGGTTTAACAATTTTCCTCACATTGGTTAACTGGCTAGAAGAATGGGAACGTACTAGACGTATAAGATATGAAGTTAACCGTCTGATCCAGATACTAAATGTAATGGAAAGTATGGAGATAAAGAGAGGAGGTTAAAAGATAGCCTGCACAAACAGCCCTTTTCAGGGCTACCCACTACCAAGAAAGAGTGATCTTTCTTCAAATTGTCATTTTTCAAGTTCAGCCCAAAAGATTAATCTTTCTTCAAATTTTTCATTTTTCATGTTCAGCCCTTTTCAGGGCTAACCCACCTCCAAGAAAGAGTCACACTCCAAAAAGACTAAGTCCTACACCATTTTTGTCTGAGAAAAGAAATATTTCCAGAACATAAATTTGTCATTTTTCAAGTTCAGCCCTTTTAAGGGCTTACCCACCACCAAGAAAGAGTCACACTCCAAAAAAGACTAAGTCCTACACCATTTTTTTGTCTGAGAAAAGAAATCTTTCCAGAACATAAATTTGTCATTTTCTCACTCCAAAAAAAAGACTAAGTCCAACACCATTTTCTATGCCCGAGAAAAAAATCTTTCCAGAACATATCCAAGAAAGGAGTATTCTTCAATAAAAAGCATAGCTCTAGGTCTAAAAACTAGTTCTAAATGACTAATTCTAAAAAAACTAGTTCTAAAAAAACTAGATCTAAAATAGTTAAAAAAGCGTAGATCACATTGGCGAGGATCAAAGTTAGGGGGGGGAAAGTTTCGATAGATTCAGGGTTAAAGGGTATTTCATCAAGATTTCTTTTCCTCTAAGGGTTAAGGGTCACATTTTAAAGTTCATTGATATTGATCGCTGAGAATGGAACTTAGCATGAAACGCTGGCGCGGGAAATTATAGGAGAAAATGACGTCACACTCCAAGCAATAACAGCTTCTATTTAGCGCAAAGTTCAATCTGATTGAACTGACGTTGCACACCACCCAAGCCCGCAAAGTCCGCAAAGCTTGCAGCGACGGCGGAGAAATCATTCGACTCTCAGCTCTCGAGTAGTGCGGATTAGCAACCACTAGCGGATAAAATGGATATCAACTTAGGCGATTTCAACTTAGACGATTTCTTGCTACAAGAAAACAATGGAGATATTCTATCAACAGCTATAAATTCAACACTCATCAACCCAACAACAGTATTGGACAGCATTTTTGAAGAAGTGAGACATTTGAATTCGAAACAAGATTCTGTCATGACTCGCATTTTAGAAGAACTACAGACTTTCAACAAACATTTGGTGGCGCTAAAAACTTTGAACGCAAACACCGAACAACTGAAAAGAAACATCGAGGCATTATGTCAACAGAGACAGCGTATTTCACTTTCATCAGCTCCTGTGAAGATCCCGGTTAAATTTGACTTTGATCAAAACAGTCTTCATGGTCTAGTAGACTCCATCGTATCTGTTGTAAAGAAAGAAAAACAGCCAAAGGAAAAACAACCAAGAGCAACAAAACGGAAATCAGAGGATGACAATAGTCAGCAGCTACACAAAGCCGTCATTGTCAGGACAGGGCAAATACGGAAAAACATTGATAACTTTGACGACTTAAAGATCTCAAAAAAAGCCATAGAAAAAGGATAAAAGCTGCCACCAAAGGGGAAAAACATACCAAGACGAGAAATCAAACAGCAAAAACAGCCCTTTTCAGGGCTGACCCACCACCAAGAAAGAGTGATCTTTCTTCAAATTGTCAAGTATCAGCCCTTTTTAGGACTAACCCACCACCAAGAAAGAGTAATTTTTCTTCAAAATTGTCAGAACAAAAGAAAAGTCTAAGCCCGACCCATTCCCTCTGCCCAAAACAAAATGAAAAAAGTCTTAAGTCCAATCCCAACCTCTGCCCGAAAATACGTCTAAGTCAAAACTAAAGGCCTGGTCTCTCTCCCACAAAAATCAATAAAAAAAAGTCTAAGTCCAATCCTAAACCTCTGCCCAAAAACAGACTAAGTCCAAACCCAAAACCCTGGCCTCTGTCCAAAAAAAACAATGAAAATTGGGTAAAACCTATGTCAATTTTGCCTAAGGAATCCTATCATAGACAATCTACCCTCAGTTTCTCTGAAGAGCACGGACAAAAATTGGTTATGTCCCACGTCAATTTTGTCAGGAGAAAACCCATCATAGATATCCACCCTTTTCCTCAGTAGTCACCAAAGATCCCTCACTATCTCTAGTTTTTCCATCCCACAGGACTCCAGTCTAAGTGCAAAACCCAGTCTCGGAATGGGGGAAACCTGACACAAGGGAGAGAACTCTTCACTGACTAAAAGCTTTTCTCCGACCAAGAGTTTCCATGGTTACAAGGAGGTCACGTGACTTTCCTAAGTCCAGCAAACTGGGCTTGGTTCCCTACTTACTGTTTCCCAACCCACTGCATACTTGCCGGGAACCGGCATAGGGGAATCATTTTTCTATTTTTAGAAACATGTTACTAAAAATAAAACACCAATCTGTCCTAGTCCCGGGTTTGCTTACCCCAGGGTAAGCAAACCCGGGACAAATCATCCAAATTCACACTCAGGGTAGGGAGCCTGGGGACTGGGCGTCCAGCCCAGTCCCCAGACTCCCTCCCTTTACTACTCTTATCAGTTCCCTCTGAATTTGGATACACTGTTGTGTGCCTTTTTTAACGTAAGATCAACAGCTGTATAGAGTTCACGGAGCTGTGTTATTATTGGGGGGAAACATTAAAATGAATTGTTGCAAATTCAGAGCTGTGTGGTAAATGTTTCAGAAGCTCAATTATAGAAATTTCCTGCTAGTAATAATGAAGTCATGTTTAAAAAACTGTGGTCTGAAATCTATCCAAAAGTGCATGCATCTCCTTAAGCAGCATGATAGTGCAGGAAGACAGATGAGTACGTTGCTCGACAATCTTTCTATGAAAACTGCCGTTTATTTGTTGAACCTCACGCCAGCACTTTTACATGACATTCTCACCCTTTTGTGCATTGTGGGTAGTTAAACGACGTATATCACAAATGTTTGTGCGCATCCTTCTGCGAATGTGTTTTTGTTATGGATAGTAATCAAAAGTGCACCTATGTATTTTTCGCGTATATATACTATTGGTGCACTGCAACAAGTAGCACTTTCGTCGGGTACTATTAATAAAGAGAGAGAGAGAGAGAGAGAGAGAGAGAGAGAGAGAAATGCATCTGTGAACTGTCACCGTTACATGATTAAATTATTGTTAACACGGCGTTACGCACTAAACAAGCGAACGAAAGTAGTAAATTCAAAGCTGTACAAGTATAGCTGTTTCAACTATGAAAATTATTGTGGGAAAGGAGAAATCTCTCCTAATGAGCAATTTGTCCTTTTCCCACCATATCTGTTGAGCTTCGTCCTATTTTTTTTCCTTGAAGAAGGAAAAAAAAAAAAAAAAAAAAAAAAAAAAAAATAAAAACTTCCACAGTGACCTTCAACCCTGTTCCTGACGAAATAAGTATGGATAGGTGTCATTTTTATCTCCCTTTTTAACTCAATGGTCTATATATAACATGCATATTTGTACAATTACCATGCTCAAAACCAGTGTGTGTGTGTGTTTGTGTGTGTGTGTGTGTGTGTGTGCGGAAAACTAAATGAATTTTCATTAAAATGATGTATATTTGTACATTCTTCCGGTAATGTTCCTGTTTAACTGACTATTAAAGAAAAGCGCGTTAAATCTATTATAAGCTGAATTTGGGAACTATATATACCTTTTTCAAAGGCAATTTCTCAGAAACGAGCACGCTTACCCATTTTTTTTTTGTTTTTCTTTTTTTTACTGTAATCTCCTAGAGACAGAATGAGCTTTGTATATGTAAAGTTTTGCAAAAATCTGTCCGTTAAGAAACCTTATGATATACGTCGTTAACACGGCAAATCCAAATCATGTGGAAAATACCACAAGTTATCATAATGTGAATCAGTGCACCATGAGCATATGTCCTTTATTTTTGAAAGGCGGCTTTCTCGAGAGTTTTCATCACGGATTCGTTTTTGGCATCTTTTAAAACACGAAGAGCGAAATTTTATATTACTTGTTGTGATTTTCTCCTTAATGGTCGTGATATTCTCCTACCCACGAAAAACGTGATAGTGCAAAACTTGACGCAACCATTAATTTCGGACGTATTCAGCAAATTCAACAAAATTATATTTTGTAGCTACAGTGCTAATGCTTTACGGGAACGAAGTTTCTCAATAATCACATACATACAGAGTTTTCGCCTTACACTGTTCCAAGTAAAGCTAGGAAATACGAATGTTGCGAAATTATAATAATAAAATCGTCGTTTTTGGCGTGCAATAGCTTCAACGACGTATGTTTCCAAGATACTTTTCTTTTATGGAAAGAAAATGAAGAGATTTACATGATATCTGACAATTAACCAAACGACAGATGATAGATCGCTCCTCCCACTGATGTCACGTGGTCCGCGAATCAAGGTACCTAAAAAAACAATCCAGACACCAGGAGATGAGTGCAAGTTACCGGGAAATGTTTCTCCCATAAAATAATTATTCTAGATAAAATAAGCATGGGAACAATTTTAGAAAAGGCACTTACATCTTTTGGATAAGGTTTTTCGAAGTTATAGAGTGTTTAAATTGAAACAGAGGCTGGTTTATCTAGAAGTCAGTTGAAAAACGCAGTCCTACAACTCTTACATTTGATAATGTAATTCATTGAACTCGTACTCCCTAAACATGTCCAAAAGTCTGCAAATACAATTAATCTTTTATCTGGACAAAAATAATTATTTTTTTTTTCAAAATACCAACTTCCCTTACACAAATTTTTTCATTATATAGTCCGCAATACGTCCCTCAAACCTTAACCAGAATCACGAGCTTTAAAATTACCAAGCGATATATGCATGTATTTAGCAGGGTAAGATGAATTCCCGATGTCTGACTTTATATTGGAGGATCTATACAAAAGCAAATAGTATGTTACCAAATTGATTCTTTTCCAGTTTGAGGGAAAAAAAACCGAGGAGAGGAATAAAAAAAAAAAAAAAGGATAGAACCATGAGCATATTTTTAAGCATTCACCACTGTATACTATTCTGTCAGGGTAATAGAAAAAGAAATTAACTTGACTTACAAATTGAACATGTATAATCCAAATTTCAATCACTAATAATAAAAGACAGTCACGAAGAGTCAGACTAATTATATGACACGTTCGTTTAATTTTACAAGTAGGACAGTACCGGACGCTTGTGGTGTGGCATACCGATATCAAAGGAATACCGCATAAACCGCATAACCCCTTTCTGGCAACATGTGCAACAGATCTTGTCCTAAAAGACAGACAGCTTAATTGGTTTCCCTTTTATTTTCGATAAATATAATAAATAAGGGAGATTAATTAAAAGATTGAAAACAAACGGGGGGGGGGGGTATTATACAAGGTGGCATATTGTCTTTAACGGGCTTTAAGTTTACATTGATAAAAAGGTTGAAATATATAGGCCTAAAATTTGCCTTTTAATTTCAAAAGCAGGGGGCTGCTTAGATTTTACTTTCCAAGAAGACTATAGGAATAAAATTTTCGAGAAAATTAATTACAGGGTGACCCCCCCCAAAAAAAAAAAAAAAATAAATAAATAAATAAATAAAATAAAAAATACCACCCATAAAATTGTTCATAAAATTCACAATCCTTTCTGCTATCCAACCATATTTGGTACAAATAAATTTCAGTGTATACCTGACGTGTCCACTAAGTTTCAGCTATAAATGTCTAACAGTCTTTGTTTTATCCCCATTCCATGATATGCTCCAAATGTGCACCTTTGTATTGCAAGCGACATGCAAAATTGACAATAACTCTGACACACTCGTCCTTCAGGATTGATTGCTTTGAGTGAACTCAAAGAATAACATCTTCTGGGGGACAACCACACAGGATGATTGTTTGCAGAGGCCTGGCTGCCCTCCATCAAGTACACTGCATGGGTTGCAATATCAAAAGATGGGATCATCGGTCCCTACTGGTTTGAAGACCAGAATGAACGGTCAATCACGATCAATACTGAGCGCTACATAGTGGTCGTTTAGAAGTTTTGGGCAGACGAAGAGGTGTTGTTTGGGACGAACAGTGGTTTCAACAGGATGGAGCAACTCCCTAAATTCAAATGACTCGTTGGAATGATTGCTGGGATACTTTGGTAATCGTTTCATCAGTAGGAGGTGTGATCCTGAATGGACTTCACACTCATCGGACCTTAAACCCCCAGATTTATTCCTGTGGGGTTATCTCAAGGATAATGTCTATCAGAACAATCCGTAGACTATTCCTGAACTAAAGAGGGCCATCACGGCCAAAGTCAGGGCAATACTGAGGGAGGAGTGTGTCAGAGTTATTGACAATTTTGCATGTCGTATCCAGGTGTGCTTGCATCGCAGATGTGCACATTTGGAGCATATCATAGAACGAAGATAAAACAAAGGCTGTTGGACATTCATTGGTGAAATTTGGTGCACACGTCAAGCATAGACTGAAGTTTATTTGTACCAAATATGATTAGACTGCAGAAAGGATTGTGAATTTTATTAACGATTTCATGGGTGGCATTTTTTTTGGGGTCACCCTGTATTTTGACTTGAATTGTTTCGTTGGTTGTTGGTTGGTTGGTTGTAATGGGGTTTAACGCCACTTTAACAGCTAAGGTCATATCATGGCGGTCGGTGACGCACATGTGTTTCCTGGCTTTCTCATACCAATACTAACACAACTTTCTTTCCAAAGCCACCGACTACTTTTCTCACATGCTTCAGCAGAGGTGGGAGGCGAGAATACGCCGGAAAGAAAGTTCGCCTCAACCGGGTATCGAACTCACAACCACCAGATCATGAGTCCGACACGCTCACCACTGAGCCACCCGGGCGGGCTGAATTGTTTCGATCGAAATTTTCTTTAAGGATTATTTGGGTAAGAAATACACGAAACTGATACAACAAGCATTCAATATACCAAATTAAGTTAATTTAGGAAGAAATTGTATTAAAAAATATATAATCAGATACAAAATAAGATAATGGAAAAATAAATAAATGAATTTGATAAAATCCAATCAATAGTCTAAAATATGATCTACGAGTATTTATTTCTTTTAGTAAAGAAATGGGTATTTATAGCTAAGATTGAAATTCTGGAAAATTTATGACCGTATGAAAAAAAGCGTGTTTACAAACATTACTCTTTTTTTTCAACTGAAGTTGTCATCTGCATAAATAGTTTTACCTGGTAAAACTCTGTATCTTGAAATCGTGGATCTAAGGATTAATGATGGATATCAATTTTAATGTAATTCATTAGGTTTTTTAAATTATATCTACTAATATATACTTGTAACTCCTAATGATTCAGAATGTCTAGGCTTGATAACGGCGAGACGGCTTCCGCTCTGAACGGGAAAATGCTGATCGCTGATTGGCTTATTGGTTTTTGATTGGCAGCTCTGTCGTTTGGTCAATTCCTGTGATATTATACGAATTTTCCGAACAACCTTCATTTTGGAAAGAAATGTTTTGACCCTTTTCAAAATGATTAACGCAAATTTAGGCCAATTGTAAAAAAAGCTAAACAGAGCGATTTCAAATTAGATCTAGATTTAATGAAAAAAAAAAAAAAAAAAAAAAAGGCATATCGGACAGTGCAGATCAAAGGTAAGGCTGCCTGTCATGTGCAGTCTGATCTTGTTCTACGCTGAAAAAAGAATGTCTCTAGGTGAGGATAGACATATTCAAGAGTACGTATATGTCTAGCATATTTTGTGTGACAACTAGATCTAGATCTAATAATCAACATAGAGAATCAACGCTCTTTGCCATGTTTTCTTTTGCCACACGTTTTGCATTGATATCAGTATTGTCATAATTGGAAAAATGATGTCTTTTTACTTTGTAATTGCATAGTGATCTAGATCTGTACATGAAAATCGGGGATATTCTACAGTTATTTTTGTTATAATGTCGATCTATTTATCGTTTACTTCGCATCAAATATGGAAAAATTTCAAAAAAAAAAAATGGTCGTCTTGATCTAGATCTACAAGATCACAACGAAACAGTTTATTTGAAGTAGTGACGTGCGTACTGACGCATACACGGCTAGAATTCCGTAAAACAGCTTTTTACAGCTTCATGTACTTTTTTTTAATGCAAGAAAATCGGTTTATTTTATTGCGGACGACAACCGATATTGACAAATATTCCCGAACTTTTACAATTTATTTCCTCCGTTTTCGAAGAGTAACAAAATGGCCCTTAAGACGTTTGAAAAATCGCCGAAATAAGCGACTAAGCTGAGAACGCGTTCGTGAAACGTACTGAACGTTTCAGACTCGACTCAGCAATTTAACGGACTAAAGCCTGTAAAGTCAATTTAGTTGAGTACGGACTTAAGAATTTTCGTAAAACCGGGCCCAGGTCCCTAGGTTAAACCTAAAAAAAAAAAAAAATGTGAACTCTAATGGCCACATTTTTGGCATTAAACTGTTCTAACTCGGTCAGAATGTTTGTCATTATGATATCTCGGACAAGTTTGAAATTGGATCCTTTCCGGTCAAAAAGTAGGTCACTAGACTAAATCTGAGAAAAACCTGACAATGTGCACTCTAGAGGAAACAATTTTTGGCCTTAAACTAATGTAACTCGGTCGGAATGTTTGTCTTTATGATATCTCAGACAAGATATTGGGTTAATTTAGTTCAAAAAGTAGGTCACTTGGCTAAATCTTAGAAAAACATGGTGTGCACTTTAGAGGCCTTGTTTTTGGCCTTAAATTGTTGAAATTCGCTCAAAATGTTTATCTGAATGATATCTGGCACAAGTCTGAAATTGGGTCACTTCCGGTCAAAAGTAGGTCAATTGGCTAGAATGTAGAAAAAAATTTGTGTGCACTTTAGGGCCCAACATTTTGAGCACAATACTAATGAAACTTGATCTGAATACTTGTCTTGATCATATCTCGGACAGGTTATAAATCGGGTCACGTCGGGTCAAGAAGTAGGCCAAGAGACCAAATCCTAGAAAAATCTATTGTGCACTCTAGACGCCACATTTTCATCCCTTAACACATAAAACGTTATCTGACTCTCTGCCTTGAAAATATCTCGGACATATTTAGAAATGGGTCACTTCTGGTTAAAAAGTAGGTCACTTGGCCAAATCTTAGAAAAAAACCTTGTGTGCACTCTAGAGGTCACATTTTGAGTCCAATACTCATGAAACTTGGTCTGAATATTTGTCTTGATCATATCTCAGATGGGTTACAGAGCGGGTCACGTTGGGTCAAAAAGTAGGTCTGAATACCAAATCAAGTCCGACACCTTATTTATACCTGAATCAAAAAGCAATTTGCAAAAAGAGTTTCTCTGAAACAAAGTTAAATCTAATAGTTTACACGTCAAAATATACGGAGTATATTTCAAATCGCACACCTTGGTTTTAAATTAATATCTCGGACAAAAATGAATACACGACAACGAAAATTCACCAAGTCAAGTGGTCATATTCAGTGGCTCAATGCCCGAAATTTCATAAAAATCAAATGAATGATTGATCTCAAATCAAAAGCCTGAATTTGTGTGGTCAAAAATTGAATTCACAAAGTTGATAGTATTACCACCGCAAACATCAGCCGCGGACGCATGGACAACACTTAGGCTGCTATACACTTCTGTGGAATATTGTTCCACTCTTCAATCAGTGCCTGACGGGAGTTGGATGTTATTTTGAGGTTGATGAAGTCATATAAGATGAGTACAACACACACTTAAAGCATCTTGTGATGATCAAGGTGGTCACACAATATTAACTTCGTAAATTTCAATTTTTAAGCACACAAATTCAGGCTTTTGATTTGAGATAAACTATTAATTTGATTTTTATGAAATTTTGGGCACTCGGCCGTTAAATATTACCGTTTGACACGGTGAATGTTTGTTGTCATGGTTTAATTTTTGTTTGAGATATTGATTTAAAACCTAGGTGTGCGTTTTTAGCTTACCTGAGCACGAAGTGCTCAAGGTGAGCTTTTGTGATCGTGGTGTGTCCGTCGTCCGTCGTGCGTCGTCAACTTTTACCTAGTGTACGCTCTAGAGGCCACATTTTCAGTCCGATACTCATGAAACTTTGTCAGGATGTTTATCATGATAATATCTCGGATGAGTTCGAAAATGGGTCATGTCGGGTCAAAAACTAGGTCACTAGGTCAAATCTTTGAAAAACCTTGTGTACGCTCTAGAGGCCACATTTTCAGTCCGATACTCATGAAACTTAGAATGTTTGTCTTGATGATATCTCGGACGAGTTCGAAAATCGGCCATGTCGGGTCAAAAACTAGGTAACTAGCTCAAATCTTAGAAAAACTTTGTGTACTCTCTAGAGGCCACATTTTCAGTCCGATACTCATGAATCTTGGTCAGAATGTTTGTCTTGATAATATCTCGGACGATTTCGAAAATGATTCATGTTGGGTCAAAAACTAGGTCATTGGGTCAAATCTTAAAAAAACCTTTTGTATGCTCTAGAGGCCACATTTTCAGTCCACAACTCTTTAAAGTTGGTCAGAATGTTTGTCTTGATGTTATCTCGCCTGACTTTGAAAATGGGTCATGTCGGGTCAAAAACTAGGTCCCTAGGTCAAATCGTAGAAAAACCTTGTGTGCGCTCTAGAGGCTACATTTTCAGTCCACAACTCTTGAAACTTGGTCAGAATGTTTGTCTTGATGATATCTCGGACAAGTTCCAAAATGGGTCATGTTTGGTCAAAAACTGGGTCACTAGATTAAATCTTAGAAAAACCTTGTGTATATTCTAGAGGCCACATTTTCGGTCCAAAACTCTTAAAAGTATGTCAGAATGTTTGTCCCGATAATATCTCGGAAAATGGGTCATGTGGGGTCCAAACTAGGTCACTAGGTCAAATGTTAAAAAAGCCTTATATATGCTCTAGAGGTCACACTTTCAGTCCGATACTCATGAAACTTGGTCAGAATGTTTGTCTTGATAATATCTTGGACGAATTTGAAAATGGGTCATGTGGAATCAAAAACTAGGTCACTAGTACAAATCATAGAAAAACCTTGTGTACGCTCTAGATACTCATGAAACTTGGTCAGAATGTTTGTCTTGATGATATCTCGGACGAGTTCGAAAATGGGTCATGTCGGGTCAAAAGCTAGGTCACTAGGTCAAATCTTTGAAAAATCTTGTGTACGCTCTGGAGGCCACATTTTCAGTCCGATACTCATGAAATTTAGAATGTTTGTCTTGATGATATCTCGGACGAGTTCGAAAATCGGCCATGTCGGGTCAAAAACTAGGTAACTAGCTCAAATCTTAGAAAAACCTTGTGTACTCTCTAGAGGCCACATTTTCAGTCCGATACTCATGAATCTTGGTCAGAATGTTTGTCTTGATAATATCTCGGACGATTTCGAAAATGATTCATGTTGGGTCAAAAACTAGGTCACTAGGTCAAATCTTAAAAAAACCTTTTGTATGCTCTAGAGGCCACATTTTCAGTCCACAACTCTTTAAAGTTGGTCAGAATGTTTGTCTTGATGTTATCTCGCCTGACTTTGAAAATGGGTCATGTCGGGTCAAAAACTAGGTCCCTAGGTCAAATCGTAGAAAAACCTTGTGTGCGCTCTAGAGGCTACATTTTCAGTCCACAACTCTTGAAACTTGGTCAGAATGTTTGTCTTGATGATATCTCGGACAAGTTCCAAAATGGGTCATGTTTGGTCAAAAACTGGGTCACTAGATTAAATCTTAGAAAAACCTTGTGTATATTCTAGAGGCCACATTTTCGGTCCAAAACTCTTAAAAGTAGGTCAGAATGTTTGTCTCGATAATATCTCGGAAAATGGGTCATGTGGGGTCCAAACTAGGTCACTAGGTCAAATCTTTAAAAAACCTTATGTATGCTCTAGAGGTCACACTTTCAGTCCGATACTCATGAAACTTGGTCAGAATGTTTGTCTTGATGATATCTTGGACGAGTTTGAAAATGGGTCATTACGGATCAAAAACTAGGTCACTAGTACAATTCGTAGAAAAACCTTGTGTACGCTCTAGAGGCCACATTTTCAGTCCGATACTCATGAAACTTGGTCAGAATGTTTGTCTTGATGATATCTCGATCGACTTCGAAAATCAGTCATGTCGGGTGAAAAGCTAGGTCACTAGGTCAGATCTTACAAAAACCTTGTGTATGCTCTAGAGGCCACAATTTCAGTCCAAAACTCTTGAAAGTTGGTCAGAATGTTTGTCTTGATGACATCTCGGACGAGTTCCAAAATGGGTCATATCAGGTTAAAAACTAAGTAATTAGTTCAAATCGTAGAAAAAGCTTGTGTACGCTCTAGAGGCTACATTTTCAGTCCACAACTTTTGAAAGTTAATCAGAATGTTTGTCTTGATGATATCTCGGACAAGTTCGAAAATGGGTTATGTCGGGTCAAAAACTAGGTCACTAGGTCAAATCTTTGAAAAACCTTGTGTATGCTCTAGAGGCCATATTTTTTGTCCAATACTTATGAAAGGTGGTCAGAATCTTTTTTTCTTCATAATATCTACCATGGGAAAATGGGCTATGTTTGGCCAAAAAGTAGGTTATTGAGAGAAATTCTAGAAAAAGCTTGTGTTCAGGCTAGAGGCCAAATTTTCAGTCCATTAATTATGAAAGCTTGATAGAATGTTTGTCATAATATCTCGAAAGAGATTATAAATGGGTCATATTTGGTCAAAAGACTCAAGTGAGCGACTTCAGGGCCATCATGGCCCTCTTGTTAAATGTACTCCGTGTATAAATAAGGCCATTTAGTAGAAGTTTTTGTAAATATTGTTGAAATGAAGTAAATACTATTCCCTCATTAATTCCAATATCCTCATAACTCTTTATCAAACGACAAATTTTTTAGACTGATCCTAGCTCAAAGCATCTGCATGCGATAAATAAAACTATACTCAAGTGATGTATTTTGTATCAGAAAGGGTAGAAAATACTGTGTGTTTTTTCTTAATGAGTTAAATAAAAACTTTGAGCCAATAATAACGCATGCACTGCGATCATGTGACAGCCAATTAAGACCCATACACTGCGAGCGGTTGGGAGCCTATAATATCCCATACTTTTCTATAACCCAATACTTTTCCATACACTCTCAAATGAGAGCCAATAATAACCCATACACTGCGATCATGTGAGAGCCAATAATAACCATACTCTGCGATTGTAGTAGAGTCAATATTTTTCTTCACTGTATTCATGTGAGAGCAAACTGAAAAAGAAAAACCTTTAGATTTCCTAAAGTACATTTGTTTACAATGAGCCTCGATTTGATTTCATAACCTCTAATTTCCGTAAGGTGTCATGTGTGGCTAAGCGATTAAAACTTGGATGATTTATAGTCATTCGGTACCGATTAACTCTTTACCAAACGCCACAGTTTTAGACAGATTCAAATTGAAAGCATTTGCAGGAGCAAACTTAAATGTTGCACAAATGATGAAAATTTTCTTTGAAAGGGTAGAAAACATGGTTACCAGCATTATCACCTTTTTCTCATTTTTTTTTTTCAAAAACCTTGTCCGGTAGTGTCATTCGAATTATGGATTGTGTAGTAAAGTTTTAATTAATTCATTGATGGAAAGCGAAATACTTGAATGACAAAATTAATAGAGTTAGTCGTAACACACAATATTTCATCTTGTTTTGGCGGGAAGTTTATTTGGGAATAAAACTGGAAGCCTTTGAGGGCCTCAATCGCTCTACTGGCGATGATTTTGCTTATTTTCAAATTTGTATGTAGGCATGATGAGTTGAACAAACAGTGAAAGAATTGCGGTAATATTTTTCAAAACCAATTGTTTGGAATCCAGGCAAAGTTGTAAGTTTCAAAGAAATGTGACCAGTTATGTGAAATGTGTTAAGTAAACATAACTAAGTCATCAAATGGCTGCTTCTCTTAACTTGATCGCTGGATTTTCTTCATTTTTGATAGGGTTCAATCCCTTGATGATAAAAAATGATCTATACAAGTTTCAAAAGAAATGGATTAAAATGGGGATTATAGCACTTGTAACAAAAAATGAAAATTTTCAACTTTAGGTGGCTGCCTTTCCCGATTTTTTTTTTTTTTTTTTTTTGCTTTTGAAATCAATAAGGTTCTATCGATGATGATATAAAGCAACTGTGCAAATTTCACGAAAATCGAACTACAAATGCGGACATAAACATATTAACTGGAAATGCAAGTTTTCAACCTAAAATAGCTACTATTACCAGCCTAATTATCTTTTTTCCCCAGATCATTGAGGTCAAGCTACTGATCATAAAAAGCATTGTGAGTCTCACGAAAATCCGACTACAAATGCAGACTTTATCGCGTAAACAAGAAATTTATATTTTCGTCTTTAAATGGCCACTTTTTGCTTACTGTTTGTCAGATTTTTTTTTCAAAATCTATAGGGCTTGGGCTATTGGTTATATAAACAAATTTTGCAAGTTATACGAAAATCTGACCACAAATGCAGACTTAATTGCGTAAAACAAGAAACAGGCTAACAGACGGACGGGCGGACAGACGGACGGACAACGGAAACCACGCCATGATAAAAGTTTTGCTGAATTTCAGCCAGTAGAGCTAAAACAACCAAACAAACAAACAAAACAAGTAATCCGAGAGAGGTGAAAGAATGGGGAAAGCAACGAAAATAAGTAACCGTTAGGCCTGGAAAATATGGAATAGGAAAAGAATTACTCATCCAGAGGTTTGCAGATTTGGAAAACATCTCGGGAATAAGGGCATAAAGATGAAGAGTCAAGTGGTATCTGCAGCACATCACTTTATCGAACATCAAAATATTTAGACTCAAAATTGGAACGATTTGCAGGCGACAAATTTAAGGTGGCTCAAATTACAAAAATTGCCCTTGATAGGGTATATAACATTGTTCAAAAGGAGAAAATGCTGGTAACCAGAATTTTCTCCTCTTCCCACAATGTTTTTAAAAGTCTTCCTCCTCAGTAGGTGATTAAAAGTCCAGATTGTTTGGTAGATGGTTAACCAGTAATATTGTTCTAAAGAAAACTTTCACCATTCATCAATTGTAGGATTTCTGTAAGCAATATGACAAATGAAGAAACATCAATTAAAGTACTGAAAGCACTAACAGAGCAGCGAATGTGGAATAATCGGTCATGGAAAAACTAAATTTTATTCCATAAGAACAATGGTTTAACCCGCTTATTTTGTCAGATCCGGTTCTGCTCGGTTTAAACTGGGTTTTATGTCCGACCCAGTACGAGTCAGCCCCCTCCTGTCAGCCTTATTTCATCATTCCTTTTCTATTTACACTTCTCATTTCCCTTTTTTTTCTGAAACATTTCAGAACAAATGATTAAGAAAGAGTGTTAAAATGGGGGGCACAAAATGGAAACACAATTATCAAAAACGTTGAAATTCAAGGTAAAAATGAGTACACAGCCGTATTCTATATTCAAAAATAGTTCTCCCTGAAGACAAACGCAAATGAAAGGTTCGCAGAGCAAAACGTTGGTACACATAACCTGCTTACTAGATAAGTTAAAAGGTTTTCACATGCCAACTGAAGGGTTAAGAATCACAACAGATTTAAAAGTCTGATTTTATCGGTTCTTTCATCGAACAACTAAGTTTTATGATGACTTGCGGTTAGTTAAAAGTTTAAATTTGTATATGAGTGAAGAGTGCTCTCTCTTTCTCTCTCAAGGTAAAAATGAGTAAAAATCCGTATACTGTATTCAAGAATAGTTCTGCCTGAAGACAAACGCAATTGAAAGGTTTGCAGAGCAAAACGTTTGTACACATAACCTGCTTACTAGATAAGTTAAAAGGTTTTCGCATGCTAACTGAAGGGTTAAGAATCACAATAGATTTTAAAAGTCTATCTGATTTTACCGATTCTTTCATCGAACAAGTAAATTTTTTGATGACTTACGGTTAGTTAAAGGTTTAAATTTGTATGAAAGTGAAGAGTACTCTCTCTGTTATTTGTGTGCAGGGTCGTGCTTGTCTCAGTTTGCACATGGATCCTGTGGATCATGGGATGACAAGCCCGAGTTTCGTATAAACTGAAGGGAGAGAAAGCATCTCTTGACAGACATTTTTGGATGGGAAAAAGGTTACTTAAATAGTGTGATTGTTTGTGCTGGGAGAAGTATTTTTCTGTGGTGAGTTATGATTTATTTCATTTGTAAAGGTTTTCAGGTTTAGAGTATTTATTTGAGAGTGGATGTAAATACATAGAATTTTGAAAGATTTTAGTGGTATCTAAGTGCTGAAAAGGAGCATTGATGTTTTTCTTGCAGTGTAATCATAGGTTGTAGAAGCATGTTTATTTGTAAGCCTATTGTTACGGAATGTTCATGACTTCTAGTACCTTATTTTTTTCATTTACAAACAAGATGTACGCAAAAATAGTCAAGAAAGAATATTAATTTTTCATAATTACTTTGTAATTAGCGAATGATTTAAAATCGATAGAAATGTAGTTACTTAACTATTTGTATGAAAGGTCCATATCCTGGTCTCAAAGAAAAATTAATGTTATTATTGCCATAATCAAGCGTATACGTTTATTGGGAAATCCCCAGTGTTTTTCTCGAAAATACTTTCGCTAGCTTCTGGGTGTACTCGATTCTTCTGTTATGATATATAAGGGTCCAAACACCGGAGGGTTGAAAAAAAAGGAGAAAAAATGTGAGATTGGTGTTTGCGACTGACGTTTGAAAGATTTAAAAGATTAAATATTCTAATTGACATCACTGTTAACTCATATGCTGTAATCATGATTCTCAGCTTTTTGGAGTTCTATTGAGACCAGGAATTTTATGTGTTCTTCGTGACTTTCTCAAATTCTGGACTAACGGAATTGAAAACTGTTGAATTGTTTAGACTCTGTAAAGTGTAAGAAGAAATGTATGTTATAAATGGTTTAGTAAATTACTGTGTTTTGAATTATTAAATTTTAAAACATGGTGGAACTCTTCTGTTCTTTTCTTAATCTATTACACCGTCATTTAAGACGAAGCCTTTCGGTATATAAGACACCGTAATACTATATTGTAAATAGTTGTTGGTATTTGTACATGTTGTATTGCGTTATTGTGTTTAGTATTACGACTTGGTATATAGTGTTTACTAGGAACGTTGTGACAAAGTGTAAATGTTATTTGTAAATACATAGTGATTCGAGAGAGGGTGTGTTACATTAACAGTAAGGAGAGTTTTATTGTTTGCTTAATGATTGTATCTTATTGTCTTCTGTGAGTTTGAAAAACATTGTGGAAGATGGCACTAAAGTCAGTGACTCGTTTGATGTTACATTTGTATATATATTTAAGTTAAAAATATTCTTTTTGTGATAGAAATATTCTTTTTGAGATAGGATTTTGGGTATGTTCGTGTAATTTCTCTATTTGAAAAGCATTGTGGAAGATTGCACTTGAGACAGTAACTGGTTATTCGTTTGTTGCATTTCATGTACATGTATATGTTTAAGTTAGACATATTCATTTGTAATAGGATTTAGGTATGTTTACGTTATGTCTATAACAATAGAACAACAGAACATTATGGGAAAAGGGATTAGGTGAAATGTATTTGGAACTCAGTTTGATTTAATTGTTATCAGGTTTCCACATTGAATGGTTGATGGGTTGCCACATGGGTTGATACATTGTTGAAACATTGCTGTAGCCTGTATACTGTATGGTGGAGGGGTTCGAGGTAGAAGTCAAGAACCAGGTAGATATTGGGGTAGGCTTGGTTTGCTTGGTAGATACTCCATGGGGGAAGTAAAATATCACTTTCCGGAAAAACCAGGGGTCGCAGAGGCTAGAATAATTTAAAGATGCCCGTCTACAGCCGGTGAGCAAAAACGCTGTTAAATTGCAAACAATTTAGAATGGTACAGAAATCAGTCCTTTGTGTAAACATAGATAAATTACTGACATATATGGTGTACTTGAAAAAAAGAAACACAGAGATTTGTATTAGAAACCGAACATTGGTCAGAAGAAAAGTGGCTGACGATCAGAGCTGTAAACAATGGCGGTGCGTCACGGAAATTTATCGTTGGTTTCCGCCTAGAGTCGGATACGGTGTAATTTGCATATATAGGCCGTGACCTCCGTCTGAAAATCGAGGCTGCAACAAAGAATCCTCTATTTTCCTTCGTTTACCTCATTAGACACGGGGCGAAGGTCAAATATAGTCACGTGACAGAATGCATGATCATCATACGAATCTACCCGAGTGTATAACGGACATATCGAAATCTTCGATTCAAACACCGGAAACGACGAGTCTGTTTACATGGAAGGCCGCAACTCAGCGAAATGCATTTTCTATCGACCGTAATCTAAGCAACCTTGCAACCGTGAGGTGCAATATTTGGCATGAAGATATGAGAATGACTATAGTTTGAAAAAATAAAGACAAAAGTTAAAATTGGCTGAAAATGAGTATCAGGGCCTCTTTAAGACTTGTGGGAGAGAGGTTGGGACTACAGGGATACAGCGCGACCAGGTGTTATTGTAGAGTTGTGTGACGGTGTTACCCCACCTGGGTAGAAAATGCATTTCTGTAGAGAACGGGGAAGGGGAAATAAACATTTGAGTACGGTGGATAAGTGTAATCATAGAGTGACTCTTTGGGATATAATTATACTTAAAAGAGAACTTTCGTGTGTGTTAATTGTGATAGGCAGGTATTTATGTCTCCCCCCGTCAGGATCGGGAGACATATTGTTTTTCCCCGTTCGCCCGTCTGTCTGTCCGTCTGTCTATCTGTCCGTCCGTCACAAATCGTATCCGCTCTATAACTAGAAAACCTTTAAAGATATTTTGATAAAACTTCGCACATTTGTAAAGCACCATGAGACAAAGTGTCATGCACAAGAACCATAACTCTGGCTTGTATATTTTTCGAGTTATTTCCCTTTGATTATTTTCCTTACTCATTTTACGTACAGTTTCATGTCCGCTGTATATCTCGAAAACCGTTAGAGAAAAATTACCATTATTTCGGTTAGAAATTGCCTTGGTGACATATCAATTCTTCTGACACCAAAAAGGGAGGAAACACTTTTTTTTTGTAGAAAAACAAGTTCTAGTTGTATTTTGCATTTGTGTATATTTAATGTGGGGAAAAAAAAAAAAAAAAAATGAAATCCTGACACTAGGTAAATTCATTTCGTTCATTGTCGAAAACAACCCCCGGCCGTTTTGTGACATCGATATTTACCGAGTTTTTCCCGTATTGGCCAAATTCGCGGATATTTGCCTAGTTTGACAATTAGTATTGAACAGAACGATTTCGTCGTATAAATTCAATGACCCAGTTGTTTAATCAATGATACATAAAAAGCCATCTTTGGATATTTTCTTAAAATGAATGGCTCCTTCTTGTGAAAAACCGTATCACTAATTAACCCTTAGGTTAAACCCTTAGGTTAAAAAAAAAAAAAAAAAGGGCCCTGGCGAAAAATGCCTTTGAAAACATTGTAGGAAAATGAAAAATTGCTGCTTACTAGCATCTTCTCATTTTCCCATAATATTTTCTTATCTATCCAAACAAAGTCCCGTCAAAGCCGTATTTTATTCGTCGTCTACAAATGCTTTGAACTTAGACAAGTCGAAAATCATGTCGTTTCTTAAAGAGTAAAATACAAGCTCTTGCTTACATTTTTTCTTGCATGATGAATTCGGAATTCTTTGGTCTTTATCAGAGAATCGGTTTACACCAACAATTTCCAAGTACTTTAAAATTAGGATTGAAAGATTGCAGTTTTCATAAATGTCACTCATAGTGAAATGTTACAGTCTATCAGATGCATCCTTATGTGAATTTTTGAAGACTTTAACGATGAAAAGTATCTAACCTTCAACAAACCACATTATTGATAAGGTCCTATATCACCATCTTCGGAACCCAGGTTTGAAGCATTACGTTTCTCTCCATACATATGGTCGGGAAGTACCCTAATAGCCAATCGAAAGATCGATAACTTAATGATACTCTCTTGTAGAGAGGATAATTTCATTTCTTCCGTTACTAGAAATAACCCTGGAAAAACCCGAGATTGTCAACAAATATGGCGGCCGTCGGCATGCCTGTCTCCTGTGAGATATACCATTCTGCAATATAGGGACGACACTGTCGATCTTTGTGTACGATTTTAACTGACAATCTTTCGGCGTTACGCCGAAAATCTCTCTTAAAAGCTTCCCGATTATGGTGTTGATGGGCGCCGCCATATTTAAAGTACCGCTAAGCTTGATTTGCAACGAATGATGTGATTGGATATCGACAAGTTTAATTTTTCTCAAAGAAAAACTGAGATCACCAATCAAAATGCTTCATGAATAATAAATAAGAACGAGGAAACGCCAGCGAAATAACCCAGGGGCGATTACAGAATGGATGGAAACTGGGTAACCGAGAATGCATATCACGTGCTGGCTGTAAACGTACAACTGAATACGGTCTTTCTCTTTGTGTGAATTGCAAAACCTTTAATGATGCTATTAGAAGGTGCATACCATGCTTTTCTTGACTGTGAAAAAAAATAAAGTATATGAGTAGTAATGGTAGAGAGGATAGCGACTGAGTAGCGACTCAGTCGCTATCCTCTCTACCCTGAGTGGCATTTTTGGTATTTAGTCGCTTTATTGACTACCCCCGGGTAGTCAATATAGCGACTAAATCGTGAAATTTCTCAATTTTGGGCACCACTCGGCCTTTAATTAGTCATGCATTGGTTATCTCCCTTTGATAAGACAGAACCTTTGATAGCATTCAGGTGAGCTAGGGACCAACACGCTTCATTGTTTACTTTTAACCACTACTCGGGCTTTAAGTGGGGTAAGGGCTAAAGACCAGGGTTGAGTTGGACTTAGACTTTCTGAGTGTAACTCTTAGTGAAATTGACAATTTGAAGAAAGATTGCTCTTTCTTGGTGGTGGGGTAGCCATGAAAAGGGCTGTTTTGTTTTTTTGGAGGTTGTGTTTTTTTATGCACAACCTCCAACTTTCCTACAGGCTGGACAGCTACTCGCTGTCCGCCTCCTCAACATCTTTAACTGTTGCTCGTCTAAGTCGAAGTGCAGCTCGTCGTCCTCATTCCAGCACTCCGTCTCTGGGATGACGACCTTCTTGTTGACTGACGGCAGTGCTGGTGATGGTAGTCTTTCTTTTTCCTTCTCAGCCATTAGCTTCTCGAGTTGACCGTTTACCCTCTCTAATTTCAATGAGAGGGACGCTGCCACTCTCATTAAATTGTGAATCGACTTCCGAAGATCTTCTATCGTTCAAAATGTATAATAAAATAAAGTTCGTTTTATACGTTTACGGTAGAATTGACCTACTTAGTCTCTGAATTAACGTTGACCAATCGGTTAGCTCGTTATATCTTTATACATTTTGATTGGATAACGTTAATTCTATGTCAAAGTAGGTCAATCCCCCATGTAAGCGTATAAAAGCCAGTGATATTTTATTATCGGGTTATTTATTTTTTTCACAATGAAAGGCAACACATTCTTTAGTAGACTGTTTGGGAGGAGAAAGGACGAGGAGAAGAAAAAGAGAGAGATGAAGGAGAAGATAGAGGAAAAGAAAAGAGAAGAAGAAGAAAGAAAGAGAGAAAAGTTCAAAGCACTGTGTGCTTTTTTCGAGAGGCGTGGGTACAAGTTTTACATTCATACCCCAAAGGTCAAGATGGGGAACATTTACCCAGACCTGAAGGAGTTCATGCCGCCTACTGAAAACCGTGGGTGGCAAAAGAAGCTTCACCAACTGTATCCTTCACTGGTATGAAATTAATTTATTCAGCCAGTGAATGGAAAAACAGCCCTTTTCAGGGCTACCATTCACCAAGAAAGAGTGATCTTTCTCCAAATTGTCAAACAAAAAGAAAAAAGTCAAACCACAAGCAATTATTCTATATGTTTTTTATTTATTTTTTTTTTACAATGGAACAAGACATGAACTGTGAAAAACAATGAAAAACAATTAGATGAAAACAATATTTTTAACTTAAAGCAATTTTTCAACCAGTTTTTTCAAAAACACTTTTTTCGTTGACACATTTTCCGACTCAGTGTGTTTTTCTTTTTTTCTTCGGAATGTCAGATTCACATTCACTCTTACGTTTTTTCCCTCTATCATTTTTTTTTAATACCATATCTGGACAGATTTTATCCCCGTGTTTCTTTTTTATTTGCAAAAGAAACAGTTCTTTTTTTCTCGTTTTCTCTTTTTTTCGTTGTTTTGCTGTTTCTCCTCTCCGGGTGAAAGAGGCTCCTCGGATGAAAGTTCGTTGTTTTTTAGATCCGAAGTTTGTTGTTTTCTTAGATTATCGCTTGGACATATTTTTTTCTCTATCTGTTCTGTTATTTTACAGATCTCTGCATCACTGATAGTCGTATTGTTGATCTGCATATTTTCGATCTGATTTTCAACCGATGATGTTGTAGCCTGTGGTGAGCTTATTTTCCATTTATTTTCGTTGCAGAATGATTTCAGAATACCGACGAATTTCATGTAGTGAAATTAGCACCCAGTTTCATTGTTGGTGAAATTTTGATATCTTGACTGTGTGGATCCACGTGGAGAAAAACGACTGTTTCTGCCTGCTTTTCTTTTTCTGGACAATTTCTGGCCCAGTGTCCTGGTTTGTTGCATGTAAAACAAATATTTGTTCTCTTGCCATCCGTCCCATATCGTTTGTCGATCGTTGCTTGATCCAAAACTCTGTATCTGTCTTACGAACAAAGTCCGTAACAAAGAAACAAACGAACAAATGCATGGCAGAAATATAGATACCGGGCAGGATTCGAACCTAGAATGCCCGGACGAAAGGCCAATACCATAACCACTGAACTAAAGAGATATCTCCCTAACGCAGTTGTTAGGTATTGTATTTAAATCGGGACGAAGCCATGCATGAAGGAGTGGTCTCCCGTAACACACCCCCTCTTAAAGTCATCATTTATTGATGACTCAAAGGCTAATTAGGCAGTAAGTCTATTATTTAGACAACAAATGTCCGATTTTGGACAACAAATGGGATTAATGGCTCAATGGCCAATCCCGGACGAGCCCCCATCTTACGAACAAAGTCCGTAACAAAGAAACAAATGAACAAATGCATGGCAGAAATAAAGATACCGGGCAGGATTCGAACCTAGAACGCCCGGACGAAAGGCCAATACCATAACCACTAAGCTAAAGAGGTATCTCCCTAACGCAGTTGTTAGGTATTGTATTTAAATCGGGACGAAGCCATGCATGAAGGAGTGGTCTCCCGTAACATCTGGTAATACGGTAAACATCTTTTTCTGTTAAATTCAGGTGGGATAAAAATGATCCCACGTAGTTCCCGATATGTTGAACTTGATACTTTGACGGAATATTGCTGATCTCATATTCGTGGGTGTATGGGTTAACATACAGATACACCCTCTTTCTAAGTGCTGATGTACTTTGTAGCTTAAACTCGCTCATTATTTTTGTCAACTACTGAGGTCGATCAGATGAATGATGTAGATTTCGTCGCTAACGTCTCTATTTATACACTATTGGACTGAAAGACTCTATAAAATGTTAGGTTTTGACTTACCGTGTTATTGTCTGTCTTACAGTCAGACAAAAACGATGTCAAAAAGAAAAAGAATAGTACCCTATTCAGACAGTGAAAGCGACGATGAGCCATTTCCACCACCAAAAAAGAAAAAATTCTATACCATTGAAAGAAGAAGAAAGTGAAAGTGAAGTCGATTTCTCTTCACCCAAGAAAAAGACTGTAAAAATGATGGTGGAGAGTAATAGTGAAGATGATACACCAAAGAAAAAACCTGTAAAAATGATCGTGGAAAGTGACACTGAAGACGATCTCTCCACGAAAAATATGAATGAGGACAGGAAAGAAGAAAGTAACAACACTACTTTAGACATGAGAAGTCAGTATGACTTAACGGAGACGGGAAAAAAGAAGTCGAGAAAATTTAGAACAGAATCACATGTGCTGTCGGCATCTTTTAAGAAATTTGAAGAATTAACACCACATCAACTGATCGGACTATTTGACGATGTTACTCATCAAATCATTCAAAAGTTAAATGCTGAGCCGACGGATATGATTAGAATTAGTATCAACCATCCTTCAATGGAAATGGGGATTCATATTCCCTTCTTACCTTCAGAACAGTCGAAAGGCGAAACTATGTTGAATGAAATTGAACGAGTTTTACAATCGAATACAGATTTCGTCTTGAACGATGGGTTCATGACATTTGACATTACACATACAATACCTCCAAGTGGTAGCAGAAAATATAAATCAAGAGAATTGGATTCAAAGGTTTTTGCCCAGAAGAAAAAATCATTTATTCAAATTAACAATCATGATCACCTATGTTTTACAAGACCAGTTGTTGTGGGAATTTGCTACAATGAACGTGAAAACACCAAAGCATGGAATAAAAGATGGAATTACATCAGAAATTCAAACAAATTACTTCAAAAGACTGAAGTTGAGAAATTGTTGAATGAAACTGGAGTTTCGTCAACACATCCTGTGGGAATTGAAGAATACAAAAAAATTCAATCTTTTTTGTATGGAAAAGGCTATGTCATTAAAGTTCATCAACAACATTCAAAAGTGGAAAAAATATTTGAACATCCAGAAGTGAAAGACGATAGTAAAATCATACATTTGTACTTTCATCAAAACCACTATGATTACATCAAATCCATCGCAGGATTTCTTAGTTGTGGATATTATTGTGAGTTCTGTGACATGGGATACTCAATACGGGAAAGTCATGCTTGCTCAGATATCTGTAAAGGTTGTTATCGTATTGGAAAATGTCCATCAGAATCAAAAGAATATGATTGCTGCTATTGTCACAGGCGATTAATTAGTGTTGCATGTTTGGGTAATCACACAATCGCTCAAGGTAAAGAAAAGAAATCCATTTGTGAATTAGTGAAACTCTGTTCAAAATGTGGTCAACAATATCTTGTCAGAAAGAAAAATCATATCTTCAATGGAAAGAAAAAGTGCCATATCTGCAAGAAAATTGTTGACTTTTCTCATCGATGTTATATTCAGTCTTACCAAAGTAAGACGAACCATGATATCGATGACAAGACGAGTTCTTCTGTACGAGTCAAAAAACCATTGTTCATTTTCTTTGATTTTGAATGCAAACAAGACACAGGGGTATACATCCCGAATTACTGTATTGCACACAGAGCATGTGATGAATGTATCGATAAACCACTTGATTTTCATTGTTCCACTTGCAGTGAATTTGAAGAGGGAAGAGAAGTTATTTTTCAAGGTGAGGAGACTTTGAGTCAATTTTGCAACTGGCTCTTTTCAGAGCGTCATAAAGGAGTCACGGCTATTGCCCATAATTCAAAGGTTATGATGGTCAGTTTATTCTTGACTATGTTATCAAAGTTGGGTTTAAACTTCCAAAATTGATCATGAATGGAAACAATATTATGAAGTTAGAATTGAATGTGGTGCGTTTGATCGATTCTTTCAATTTCATGAACTTTGCTTCAGCAAATTTTCCAGCTACATTTGGCCTTCAGGAAATGAAAAAAGGTTACTTCCCTCACTGGGCAAATACGGATGAATTTTGGGGATACATTGGTCCCTACTTGGACATGTCTTATTACAAACCCGATTCAATGTCTGAAGAGGGCAGGTCAACTTTCATAGTCTGGTATAATGATAAAGTTCAAAGGAGTGAGGAATTCAATTTTCAAAAATAAAAGGAAATGTACTGTAGACCAGATATTGATATCCTAAGACGAGGTTGTGGTGAATTCAGAAAAGTGTTTATTGAACAGGGTGGTATTTGTCCATTTCTAGAGGCGATTACCATTGCCGATACATGTAACAAGGTTTAGCGAAGCAAGTATTTACCTAAAAATCAAATAGCTATCATTTTAAGTAAAGATTCATCCAGACGTCGCTTTTCCATGAAAGCGATACGCTGGATCCAAAGCGTGGCTATGGAAAAAGGGATTAATATTCGCCATGCAAAACGAAGTGGTGGAACTCAAATCGGGAAATACAGTGTCGACGGTTTTCACCGTCAGTCAAACACTGTCTATGACTTCCTTGGGGATTTGTATCATGGCTGTCCCGTATGTTATAAAGATCGAAATCAGATCAACCCCATCAACGGAAAAACAATGTCTGAATTGTATGAACGTACTTTTAAACGTTTAGGAGATATAAAAAAAAAAAAAAAAAAAAAAAAGGGTTATAACGTAGTGTATTTATGAATGAAATTGATACTAAGATGAAGAAGGATAAAGAGTACAAAAAAGTCATTGAAAGCCTATATCCAAATTGGGATCCCATCGATCCAAGGGAGTGGTTGTCTGGAGGAAGATGTAATGCAATAAAAGTTGCCTATGATGTTGAGGGAAAAGGAGAGAAGGAAATCAAGTATATTAATATTTGTTCTCTGTACCCTTATGTTTGCAAACACAAATCATATCCTGTAGGTCAACCACAAATCTTGACTGCTGAGAATATTGACATGAACAATATTCGTCAGTATGAAGATTAATCAAATGCAAAGTTTTGGTCCCAGAAAATTTGTTTCACCCCCTTCTCCCAGTTCACTGTAACAACAAAATGATGTTGCCACTCTGCATGAAATGTGCAGAAGAAAGTTCGAACATTTGTAGGCATAGCAAAGAAAAGAGGGCTTTGGTAGGAACTTGGGTTACTTCTGAACTGTTCAAGGCTCTTGACTGTGGTTATCGCTTATTGCATGTGTACGAAATTTGGCATTTCGATTCTGTGTCGGATCAGTTCTTTAAAGGCTATGTGAATAATTTCTTGAAAATTAAGCAAGAAGATAGTGGTTACCCCAATTGGTGCCAATCAGACACAGAAAAAGAACAGTTTATTCGTGAATATGAGGAGGCAGAAGGTGTTCGTCTTGATCCAAGTTGTATTAAAAAAAATCCTGGGATAAGATCATTTGCTAAGATTATGTTGAACTGTCTTTGGGGAAAATTAGCCCAGCGTGAAAAAATGACCCAGACGGAATACATCAAAGATCCGTCTAAATATTTTGAATTGGTCACCAATCCAAATTTCATTGTGAAACATGTAGAAATCTTTGTCGATGACTGTCCATTCATCTTGGTTAACTACGAAACAAAGTTGGAACATATTGATACTCACGCTACAGCTAATGTTATTTTAGGGTCTTACGTAACAGCTTATGCAAGGTTGGAATTGTATAGTGTTCTTGAAAAGTTAAAGGATAGAGTTCTGTATTTCGATACAGATAGTTGTATGTACATTCATGGTCCTGAATTATGGAACCCTCCCATTATTAACAGTAGACTGGGAAAATGGACTGATGAAGAGACTGATTGTAAAATCACTCATTTCAGAGGACTAGGACCAAAGAATTATGCTTACAAAATGAAAACAAAAGATGGGAAAGTGAAAAGCAAATGTAAAGTTAAGGGAATTACTTTGGATTACAATACAAATCAAGTAGTGAATTTCGATACATATTCAAAATGTGCTTTGGATCGCACGACAGAAATCAAAATTCAGTATGATTGTAGAATCAAAAGACATAGAGATAGAACGGTCACCAGTGAACCGCAAACAAAAACATTTCGCTCCGTATACACCAAGAGAGTTATTGTAAATGATACTGACACAGTACCCTATGGTTATAAAAGTTTGAGGAAATAATTCCATGTTACATTGTTTTGAAGTGAACGGTCCAAGTAAGATGCAAATATTAGCCATTGGTGAAAAAAATTAACAATTATGCTACCTTTACCATTAGAACTACGTGAAAAGATTTATGGAGAATTCGTTCAACAGCATACGCTCGACGAACGAATACAGCTTAACATTAAATTCAAATGCGTGAAACTTTGGATAGATAAATTGTATAAGGGGATTGCAAAAGGAGAATCGTCCTGCAAATTGTATGGTATACACAGCTTTATCGGGATGATGGTGGACTACTCGGATTTTGATCTCATTCTCAAAGCTTATGTAGCAGCTTACTGGTGGAAAGACAGTGGTATTGATAATCAAATCCGATCCACAACTCGATTGTGTTTCATTATCATAGGAAGAACCGAAGAAAGTTTTCTGAACTTTCTGAAAATGAAATCAGTTTTATTTAACTTTTACTTACGCTATAAAAGAGGCTCTATTCAAGACGACGAGGAAACAATCGACACCATGGAAGTCTATATCTTATTTGATAGAGATGTTACAGAGGAAATTGTATATTCATCTCTTTCAACAAAAGCCGTTACAAAACATGTTTTTCCATTTAGTGGATTACGTGAATACAGTGAAATGGACAGTGCATATCCATTGTATTTGGGTGATGACCAGTTGCACAAAGTTATTACGGAACAAGAAGAAAAATGGAAAACACAGGGTATTTGTGAATTTGCATTGTAAAATGTTATATTATAAGAACTATTTCAATAATGTATTGTCAATATTTTTATTGTGAATATTTCATTGTCAATATTTCAATGTCAATTCTGTGAATAAAATATTTTTTTGTGAATAAAAACGCTTTCATTGTTATTCATGTTGTCATTTTATCGTTAGCCCTTAAAGAGAAAAGTAAAAAAATGATGGAGGTGAATGTACAATCTATTTCATTTCAACGCCCTTGTAATATTTTCATCACAGGACCGAGCGGGTGTGGAAAAACAGAGTTCGTTCATAAATTAATTGACTATCGAGAAGACTTGTTCAACGTCGTTCCTGAAAGAGTTGTCTGGTGTTTCAAAGAATGGCAGCATGCTTACAATCTTATGCAGGAAAAATTTAATTCAGTTTGAATTGATAAATTTCGTGGAGGGAATTCCTGACGATGAAAACGAAATTGTCAGTGATGTATCCATTCCACATTTAATCGTCTTTGATGACATGTTGGGTGAAAAAGATGAGGAAAAAATTAAACTTTGGTTTACAAGAAAAGGACATCATCGTAATGCAAGTGTGATTTACATCACACGAAATATGTTTCAGCAATCGAAGTCGAGTCGAACCATCAGTTTCAATTCCAGATACATGATTTTATTTCGAAATGAACGAGATTAGAATCAGATTAAAACACTAGCTCACCAAATGCAATCCCCACATTTGTTACCTGCTTATGAAGACGCTACATCGATGGACCATGGCTATCTAGTCATAGATTTTCATTCACGAACAAACAAAGAATTAAGACTGCGAACAGATATATTTTATCGTTGGTATACACAAGGAGATGAAAGAAGACCCATTGTTTATTCTCCTGCTTAAAAATAGGTTTTTTGAAAAAAAAGTTCTTATTTAAGAGTTCTTATTTGAAGTTCTTGTTTAAAAGAGAATTAAATTTTGAACATAAATCATTTTCATGTTTCACGTCAGTGAGTAAACATGGTTACACCACACACACCAACTTCGGTTTTAGCTGCTTTGCCAAATTTAAGTCAACAAACCAATAGATATGAAAGAGAAGCTGTGTTAAAAGCAGAATTAAAAGAAATTTTAAAATGGTTTACGCTGGAAGCGAAAAACATCATTGAAAATAAAATCAAATTACCAAAACAAACCACTACGTACATGACAAAACATAGAGCAGATATTGAACGGTTAGCAGATCTGTCCACAGATGAGGAAAGTAAACGTAAACTTATTTTAAAACCTGGAGGAGGCGGATTTCTGGGTGGTGTTATTATCAGAAGTTTACTGAGATGGAATGGAACAAAAACCGCTAGAAAATTTAGGACTGAAAGACAATCTCGAAAATGTGCGCCACGAAAGAAGAAATCTCCAAAAAAGAAAAAGATCTCCAAGAAAGCGTCTTCCACGAAAGAAAAAATCTCCGAATAAGAAATCATCTCCAAAAAAGAAAACAACTCCAAAAAAGTGTGCTCCACAAAAAAGCAAATCTCTAAAGATCAATCCTCGCAGGGAATCAATACCAGGCCCAACCACGATAGACTGGGGCGGAGAAAATGCTTCAACTCAATTTGGAATTGTTGATTCTCAAAGACCACATACGATTGATGAATGATTTGTCACTACCCGAAAACGAAAATCTGGAGGAAGTAGCATTTCAGAACATCAACAGTATCCGAAGTCCAGAAAGGAATTGTTAAGTGAAAGACTGCGGAATCTCAAAACAAAGTATTCACAATTTCTAGTACCAGGCAGATCACTGCAGTTTGAACCACTCCCATCCGCCTCATGGTCTCCAAAAACATTAGCTGAATACAAAAAAGGTAAAAGACAAAAAAATCAGTTAGTGGAGGATATGGCCCAATATAACCTTGACACAGGAAAATATTATATTGACTATCGCAATGGGATGATCCACCTTGGCGGAGGAAAAACCATCCCCATAACTCCAAGCCTAGGAACCAGGTTTAGATTACTCAGCGATCTTGATTCACAATTTTCTTAAAAAGAATTCTGGCTGTAAAAGATAGGATGTTACAACATGTATAAATGATAGTGACATGGATCTTGTATTATCATTTAATCCGAGATAGAGATAAAGTCAACATGAAGAAAACACCTCTGATAAAAAAAACATGGTTCGATGGTAATGGCCATGATGCAGGCTACACCAAAAATACGTAAAAAGCTTGTAAAAGATTCACCATCAGAAGTGATAAGATGTATATCGGAATGCTGTCATAATGTTTTAAAAGGTAATGTACATTTATCATCAGCTCAGAAGAAGTTGTAATCAAACCGACAACATCTCAGACGTTTAGCTTCAAAATCGGTCCGTGTAAAAGATAAAAAACAAATTTTAAATCAAAAAGGTGGATTTCTTCCATTGCTTGCACCTGCATTATTGTCTTTGTTAGGAAAACCCGTTATCGGAGGAATAGGAGGGGCTCTAAAAGCCTTGTAATTATTTTTTTTCAAAAAATCACATCATGTCTGTTAGAAAAATGGTTATTGTGCCTTACCAAGTCTTAGAAAATATGAAACGATGGAAAGCCGAACAATCTCAAAAACCTCGTTTACAACCTAACCCGCAAGTTGTAGATGTATCACATCTTCAACAAGACATGGGTCAAATTTTACAAAGTACCGATCTGTCAGGAACAGAAAAAGCTCAAAGGTATGGTGAAACTTTGTTTCTCTTCAAAAAGCAAAACCAACTTTGATAAATTCTCTTCCAATGACAAAAAGTGATGACAGTGTACAGAAATCAGCATCTGCTGCCTTGCATGATCAAATTTTGCAAAGTGTACCAAAAACCATGAAAAGAAAAGCTGAGTTACTTTTGAGTATGAGTAAAGATAACAATAATTTAACTTGGGACGAACAAGGAGTCGTGTCATACAAAGGTACACGCATTCATGGTTCCAATATCATTGATCTTATCAATGATGCGATACGTCAAAGAAAAGGTATTGAACCCAGAGGATGGAAAACTTTTTCGAAGGCATTACATGAAAGCAATATACCCCTTGAAGTTATTGGCAACGCGAGCAGATGGAGATGGATGCAAAAAGCTCATGATAAATCACTGAGCGGAAGATGAAGAATCCTATGGAGAATCCGATCACTTATTTCACACGCCAAAAAGCGTACGAAAAAGTGAAAGGATATCTTCTACAAAAAGTGTTTAAAAAAGTATGGAAAGAATAAAAGAAAAATCTCTATACATGAAGTCTGAAGAAAGAGAACGATTGAAGCAATTCTATTTTAAAGAACTGATAACTCTATCAAAGTCTATAAAAAAGGCCTGGACCATAAAACGCTTCAGTCATGGGAGCCATGGTAAAGCCTAAACTTTATTACGTGTTGAGAAAGTTGTTTTATGATCCTAAAAATACTGTCGCATTTACTGGAATAAATCAATTGTATCACACTGCAAAATCTGTTTCGAAAGGAATAAGATACAAAGATGTTCAAGAGTGGTTGCAGGGCGAATCCACCTATACCTTACACAAACCGATCCGTCGTCGTTCCAAAAGACGAAAAACTATTGTAAGTGGTATAGATTATCAATGGCAAGATGATTTGGCTGACATGCAACATTTAGCAAAACAAAATGATAACATGAAATATTTACTTTGTGTGATTGATGTGTTTTCAAGATTTTCATGGGTTGTCCGTATTCCAAAAATAAAACCGGAAAAACTTTGATTAAAGCATTTCAATCTATTGTTCAGAAATCAAAACGAAAACCTTTGTCACTTCAAACAGATAAAGGTTCGGAATTCAAAAACAAACTGTTTCAGCAATACTTGAAAAAGAATCAGATTCATTTTTTCACCACTGAAAATCCAGAGACAAAAGCCGGTATCGTTGAAAGATTTCAACGAACTTTAAAAACAAGAATGTGGAAATACTTTACGTACAAGAAAACAAGACGTTACATTAACGTATTGAATTCTTGAGTTAAAAATTACAATCATACTTTTCACAGAAGTATAAAAACATCTCCTGCGATGGTAAGAAAATCAAATGAGGCAGAGATTTCAAAAAATCTGTATCCCCAATTATCGACAATTGCAATGACAAAAAAGCCAAAATTCAAAATTGGAGATCGTGTTCGAATCAATAAAACAAAACGTACATTTGATAAGGGTTATTTACCAAATTGGACACAAAAAATATTTGAAATCACTCATGTCAACAAAACATTTTCGCCTATCACCTATAAAATAAAAGATTTACAGGACGAACAAATTTTGGGAACTTATTATGAACATGAATTTCAATTTATAAAAGATGATGAAATTTATGAAGTTGATTCAGTTCTTGATAGACGTACAAGACGTGAGGGTAAAAAATTAATCAAAGAAATAAAAGTCAATTGGAAAGGTTATCCAAAAAAATTTCAAAGTTGGATACTAGAATCCTATTTGGTGTCTTGACCAGAAAAAAACTTTTAAGATAAAAAACAAATCTTGTAGATAAAAAAATCTTGTAGATAAAAAATCTGGTAGATAAAAATCTTTCAGATAAAAAACTTATAAAAAGTCAGCACATTCGTTATAAATTCATAGTCAAACATTGAGTCTGGAACAGAAAGTGTCGATAGTAGTAGTAAAAATTACAATTGCTGTGGAAATCGTGTTCCTAAGAATCAGTTTACATATATTTCACAGATTATAGTCATTTACGTAATTATTGCAACCTCAATAGTACATTTAAGTATTCAAAGTCAAGATCGTGAATTGTGGTTGATACTGTTATGTAGTTCACTTGGGTATATTCTTCCATCTCCGGGGTTAAAATTCACCAAATCAGGACAAAAACAACCGGGGATTGATTTCGTTGACAGTAAAAAATGAATTCGTTTTATCTTACTCTACCTAGCGATAGTTCCATGAACCTTTATCCGAACAACACACAGTGTTGTTTTAAGGTTCATTTACCGAAGACAGTTCATACTGACAAGGAAAATTGGGAAGTTGCGTTAGTTCAACTTATTACTCCCTCTCAGTTCTTAAACATAAGTGAAGAAGAAGCGCAGTTCGAAATTATAACAATAGATGTCGAATTAACCAAATTAATAACAGACATAGACAAAAAAGGAGATAGTATGCAGGTATCTCCATTAAGACAAAATAGTGGAGGTAAAGCGGTAAAATGGGCAATTCGATTTACCTTTCCACCTAGGAATTACACTTCACCACAGCATCTTATAGAGGTAATCAATGAAGCGATTCAAAATACCATAGGCGCTGCTCTTCGTAAGAATTCGTCGAATCTGTACATTAGTTATTCAACTTTAGCCAAACGTCCGAAAATTAAATTCGAAAATATTATAAAAACGGGAATCAAATTACATTCATTACTGTTTTTAAAACTGGGTGGATCACCAGAATACAAAAATGATACATTTTTTTCAGGGTAAAAATATTTTCGATTACTTTAAATACAGCCCTAACATTGATGCTGGCTACAATCATCTGTACGTTTATTCAGATGTTGCTGAACACACAATAGTGGGTGATACACTTGCTCCCATACTTCGTGTTCTACCTTTCAAAACAAGGGATTCGATTGAAAATAGTTATGGTTGTCAGCATATCAATCATGAAATTACAATACCGCATTACATCCCCGTTTCGAAATCCGATTTCGATATTATTCACATTCAAATAACTGCGGATTCTGGTAACCAGTTCATTTCATTACTGGTAAGACAATCGTTAAGTTGCATTTCAGACAACGTTCAACTGAAAAATAATTGAAAAATGTTATCAGTTTATCGTGGAGTAAAAAAACAGTATGGCTACGGATTAGGTTCCCTGTTTAAATTAGTATTTAAAACAGTGACTCCATTGATTAAACCCCTGGTCAAATCTGGCTTTAATGCCGTGAAAAAAGAAGGAATCAAACAAGGAATACGTGCAGCAGAAGATATCTTTTTACGTGGTAAAAAACCCAAAAAAGTTGCAATTTCGCGGGGAAAACAATCTATTCATGATTTAGCACAAAAGTTAAAGATAATGACAGGGATAAATAAAGGAAAATCACGTCATTTATCCTGTCAATCTCGCAACGGTAAGATCAATAATAAGAGACAGAGAAATCTTTTCAGGACACCAAGAGTTCTTGATATATTTGATTTATATATTTGATTGAAAAAATTGAAAATGATGCAAAACGGGTCTTGTGAATGTAGTAAATCAAAACTCAATGTTCTTTCTGTACCACCTACAATGACAACTATGCAAGAAAGTCAACGGGTTGAACATTTTCCAGTAGCATCTTTGTCAAACAATGCACCGATAGAATTTATCATACCACCTCAAACCGAATATTGGACAGATTTGTCACAATCGTATTTGTATATCAAATTCAAAATCATTAAGGCAGACGATAGTAATTTAGAGGCCGCTTCAAATGTGGCACCTGTAAACAATTTCCTGCATAGTATGTTTAGCAGCGTCGATTTGTATCTAAATAATAAACTAATCAGCAGTAATTCAGACACCTATCCATACAGAGCGTATATCGAAAATCTTCTGTCATAATGCCGACAGCAAGTCTACGCATTTGAAAGCTAGCGTGCTTTGGACTGATGACACCACTACTCATTTCAATTCACTCGACCATGATGGGAATAATGATGGTTTAAAAACAAGAATGGGTGTAATCGGACGAAGCAAAAACGCAGAATTTTTCGGGCGATTGCATCTTGATCTATTTCAACAAATTTACCTAACGGAATTGAAATCAGGCTTAGATTAAACAGGACTTCGCCAAACTTTTGTCTCACAGGAGGTACTGGTGCACCAGCTGCAAAAATTGTACTGGAAACAGTCAATCTTCATGTGCGAAATGTTGAATTGTTGCCTGTTGTTGCAAATGATCTAAATCATGTTATTGCTCAACAAAACATGAAAATTCCTATCCGCAGGGTAGAAGTAAAAAATTTTACCATCGGCAACGGACTTCAGTCTAAAGTTGAAGATCATTTGTTGCAAGGACAGCTTCCAAAACGTATTTTCATTGCAATGGTAACAAATGCTGCTTATAATGGGGGTTATGCCACCAACCCATTTTTCTTTCAAAATTTTAATGTCAAAAATAGATGTATCATGTAATGGTCACAATATTCATAACAGACACTTTGAACCTAACTTTGAAGGAGGGTTGTATTTAAAATCATATTTGTCATTGTATCAGGCTGTCTCAGCCTTTGGACTCAATAAATCATTTGATATTGCCAAAGAAGACTATATTGGTGGATACTGTTTGTGGGGATACGATTTGACAGCTGATCAAGGCAGTGAAGAAGGACAACTTCATCCTATAAAAACTGAAAGTCTTCGAATTGAGTTTCAGTTTGCCCAAGCTCTGCCAGTAGTTATCAACTTTATTGTCTTTGCTGAATTTGACAATCAGATTGAAATCAACAGTTTGAGAGAAATCATCACAGATTACTAATCTCGGAAACAACAGAAAAACAAACCTTTTCAGGACTCTGAACAGATCTCTTATTCATTACCAGAACAACAGACAGCTTTCACAAAAAACAGTCCTTTTCAGGGCTAAGGAGTATAATATCAAAACAGTCCTTTTCAGGACTAAAGAGCATATATCGAAAGAACAATGCTGGGACTCAGATTTGCTATATCACTGAGAGAAGAAGCAGAAAAAGTGAAATATTCCACTTCAATGTGCATCTCTACTCGGAAAATGACATTCACAATAGCTTCGAAAAATATATGATTGAAGAATTATAAAATCTTATTGTCAGTGAAGTTCGCAACCAGTGTTACGGATGTCAAGTGGATCATCCCAGTCAAATACAGCATGAACTGTGTTTATTCAAGGACAGACAAGAACATACAGAAATGTTCATAGAAAAAGCTATGATGGAATTAAATCCATACAAAATCATGGAAAAATGGTATCCTGAAGTAATGGAAATGAAACTCGATGAAAGTGGATATGTGGAAGCCTACAGATTGTGGAAGGATATAAAACAAAACATTTTATCTGAATTCGTGGATTCGTCGTGGTTACAATACTGGTGTGACAAAGTAAAGCAATCCTGGGAAGAAAGTGACTAAAAACCGTGATGTATACTTCTGAAATTCAATACATATTGGATCACGGAACATGGATAAAAAATCTACAGGCAAAAGTCTGCAAAAGACCAGCTACCTCGACAAAAAACCAAACATGTGAAAGCTTATATTGTGAATACAGAGAGATAAAAAATGCCAGGAGAACACTGGGTGGCCGTGATATTCAACAATAATGACAATGTACTATACTTTGATTCCTACGGACTACCACCACTTGAGCCAGAAATCATTAACGTTTTAGACAGTCATTCTTTATCGTGGAGATACAATCGCCAAACCCTTCAGAGTCTACAGGGGAAAGTTTGCGGATTTTATTGTATCTTCGCATTGGATGTTGCTGCTAGAGGATACAATATACAGAAATATCTTCAGCAGAAATTCCTCTCAACGGAACGTCATCGAAACGATCGAGCTGTATCAGCATGGTTTAATCAACACCACGGTAATCTATATAACAAACTCTCGGAGACTTCCCACGAACAGTGAAAAAAAGACATAAAAACATTTTCAAAATGATCTAATTGTTAACAGTTCTTTACATATGTGTTTGTTGTAAATATGTTCATTGTTCAGTTCAGTTCAAATAAAAGTTATAATGTTTAAAACAATGGTGTTTTTCATTCTTTTTTCCGAAGTTACATGTTTTGACTACATTTTCCCATGCAGCGGTTCACAACTATTGATATATTAGCATGAAGCGCAGGGCGGGAAATTGTAGGTAGAAAATGACGTCACGCTTCAGCCAATCGCAACTGTTATTTAGCACAACGTTCAATCTGATTGGATTGACGATATGCGCAAGTCCATCCACAAACCACCAGGCAAGGCTAGAGAAACCATTCAACTCTCAGCTCTCGAACAGATCGGAAGCAGATTCAATATGGAGCAGATAAATTATCAACTAACTGAGGCTCTTCAAGTCTATCTGAATGCCGGTGAACAGCTATTGTTGCTAAAAACCCAGCTCATAGAAGAGGAGAATAAAAGACAACTAGAACGAATATCACAGCACTATAAAGATCTCGGTGAGAAATAAGTTGAACTGTTTATACAGACATTACCTGATATCATTTTGGTTGATGTCAAATTCGGGAGGAAGATTACTTTTAATGACGGAGTAATGACAATCACAAGAAGAGTCGGGGTATGCCCCATCTGTCAGGCAAATATCGGATGTTGTCATTAGAGGGAAAAGTATAGCGAGACGAGAAGACAGAACAAACAGCCCTTTTAAGGGCTAACCCACAACCAAGAAAGAGCAATCTTTCTTCAAATTGTCAATTTCTCTATACTCAAAAAAGTCTAAGTCCAACCAAGACCTGCTCTCTGGCGGATTAAAATGAAAAAGCCAATACCAGGTCTCTGATCTAAGACAGTGTGGGCATTAAAATCACACTGTATTCCGTACAAAAAAAAAAAAAAAGAAAAACAGATCAAGTCCTCATAACACTATCCTTTACTTGTCCGAATAAAACATGTAACGAGACTATTGATTGGACAATGTCAATTCTGAGTCAAAGTAGGTCAATCCACCCTGTGAACTATAAAAAGTCAATGTTTTTTACACAAAAACATAATCGATCCACCATGGTTCAGATTCTTCTTTGTCCTCTGTGTGCTCAAGCATGCGATATAGAGTGTGGGAAATGTCTTACTATCCTGCACTACCTTGGACAGAAGCACAACTGTCCCAATCCAGATGAGGGATTTTATGATGAAGATGAAGACGTACGGGTTTGGAGCGAATTTTGCTGGCGAGAGATCAGACCAGTGGTTTATACAGTGCAGGAATAGTCTCAACAGACAAGAAAAAAGACTGTACAAATAGCCCTTTTCAGGGCTACCCAACACTACGAAAAGATCTTTCTTTGAAAATTGTCAATTTTCTCTAATCAGACAAAAAAGACTAAGTCCTATGTAAACATTAACGTCCGATTTTTTCTCAGTGAACCTAGTTCAGATATTTCGTAGTCACTATTCATAGCCTTGTAGACTAAAACACATTCAGTCACTCCGTTAATTTCATTCATCACTCAACTGTTGTAGAGTTAAGTCGAGCCAGCACAATGTTTGGATCAACAATTTTCCTCACATAGCTTAACTGGGTAGCAGAATGGGAACGTATTAGACGTATAAGGCATGAAGTTGAGCATCTGATCCAGACACTAAATGCAATGGAAACTATAGAGATAAAGAGAGGAGGTTAAAAAGTGAACCTGTACAAACAGCCCTTTTCAGGGCTACCCATCACTATGAAACTCAACTTTCTTTAAAATTGTCATTTTCTCCAAAAGATTAAGCTTTTCTTTTTAAAAAATTGTCATTTTAAAAACAAATACACTTCAAAAAGATTATTCTTTCAAATTTTGTCATCTCTTTCTCTAAGAGTTACACTTAATAACACATAGTTTTAGCCCCTTCATTGGGGGTGCTTTCGCCCAGGATTGCGCTCTTAATTCTGTGTCAAAGTAGGTCAATCCCCCCTGTAAACGTATAAAAGCCAGCGATATTTTCCTATACATTAATTATTCGGCTCTCAGCTCTCGAGTAGTATGGATAAGCGCTAGCTAAAAAATGGATTTCAACTTAGGCGATTTCAGCTTAGACGGTTTCGACATAGACAAATTCCTGCCGAAAGAAAACAATGGGGATATTCTATCGACAGCTATAAATTCAACACTCATCAACCCAACGACAGTATTGGACAGCATTTTTGAAGAAGTAAGACAATTGAATTTAAAAAAAGATTCTGTATTGGCTAGGATTTTAGAAGAACTGAAGACTTTCAACAAACATTTGGAGGAGATAAAGACTTTGAACGAAAACACCGAACAACTTAGCAGAAACATAGAGACATTATGTCAACAGAGAAAGCGTATTTCACCTGTTCCTGCGAAGATTCCGGTGGAGTTTGACCTTGATAAAAGCAGTCTTCATAAACTAGTAGACTCCATCGTGACTGTTGTAAGGAAAGAAAAACAGCCAAAGGAAAAAGAAACAAGAGCAACAAAACGAAAATCAGAGGAAGACAAAAGTCAACTTCACAAAAAACAAGGAGTTATCAACTACTGGACAATCTCGACAATAACGGGTCAGGGCAAATATGGAAAAAAAGATTGATGGCTTCGATGATTTCAAGATCCCGAAAAAACCAAAGAAAAGCTGTCACTAGAAGGAAAAAGTATACCGAGACGAGAAGTCAGAAAAAACAGCCCTTTCAGGGCTATCCCAACACCAAGAAAGAGCAATCTTTCTTCAAATTGTCAATTTCACTAAGAGTTACACTCAGAAAGTCTAAGTCCAACTCAACCCTGGTCTTTAGCCCTAACCCCACTTAAAGCCCGAGTAGTGGTTAAAAGTAAACAATGAAGCGTGTTGGTCCCTAGTTCACCTGAATGCTATTAAAGGTTCTGTCTTATCAAAGGGAGATAACCAATGCATGACTAATTAAAGGCCGCGTGGTGCCCAAAATTGAGAAATTTCACGATTCGGTCGCTATATTGACTACCCGGGGGTAGTCAATATAGCGACTAAATACCAAATATCCCGCTCAGGGTAGAGTGGATAGCGACTGAGTCGCTACTCAGTCGCTATCCTCTGTACCATTACTACTTATATGACGTGAAATTTACTTGTTGTCCTAAAATCCGTGTCAGAAACAAACTCCATCTTACTTCAATCAGAATATTCGGAAGGTCTTGAAGACAGAAGATGAAATTGTGGAAAAACTATCTGTGCCCAGGAAAGCTCAAATGGAGCAATTCCTTTTTAGGTAGATGAACAGAATTATTCAGGTAAAAGATGCATCACAATAGCTTGTGAAAACATATATAAAAATATAAATCTATAAATATATGTGGTTTGCTACCATGTCTGCCACATTGATACCTAGGATAACGCAAAAATAGAAACATTATCTCTTATTTCCATTTGGTTCTATGCATGTGTGTGGCTGATATAGAAAGACATGATGCGGTAAATTTTCTATTTGATATATCACAAACAGGAAATGCATTATATACTCGTACAGATATTGATTATAAACTTTTCACCGATCGGGTTAATTCATCAGTATCAGAGATTACAGAAGTCGCCATTGGTATATCACAGTTTCAAGTACATGCCTTTTGACACTTGCTTTAAAAAGAGGACGTGAATTAATAACGAGCGACAGCGAGTTACGGGCGAAGCCCGTAACGAGCAAAGCTCGTTTTGCGGTAACACCGTTCTAGATTTTTAAAAATGAAATTCCGACTTCGTTCTGGTTTTAGTCTAAATCTAAATAGGGATGACTAAAAAACTGAGTGTCTTCCGGTTAGTCGCACAGCGTCACACGTATGACAATCTTTCGCACTAGTACTTGATTGGTCAAAAATGACAATTAGTATCTACCGATCAAATGATTACTTAAAAATCAGTATCAGTTTCATGAGTAAAGATTATCTAATTTCTTACTACTTTCTGCGTATTAAACGTCTATTTGTGTATGAACATACGCAATGATCTATGCTAGCAAATAATGACGTCATAAATCATACTATTCTTACGTCATGCACGAGCCGTTTTTTCGCGGAAAATATTGTGTCGTAGAAATCATGACTAAACTAGTTTATTGACTGTTTCAAAATACATTTAGAGAGAAAGCCGGATTTATGATCTGTGAAAAGGGGTCTTACTGCATTTGCAAAACTTTCGACCCAGGTCTGCCTGTGTAGTCAGCGCAAGCTAACCTGGGTCAAAACTCTTTGCTAGATCTATTTTTCAACGTTTTGAATGTCAAAGGACCAGTATGTATGCCTTTCGATTCAGTCAGTTATCATACAATGTGGATGTATAATTATGAGATGACTTTCTTGGTATCATGCATCACGGACATGCATTAAACCATCTTTTACCGCAACATGGCTCAAGATTTTTGTTTGTTTGTTTTTTCCTTTTGTGTGTATATTCATTGCGGCGGCAAATGCACCTACCATGCGTTCAGGACTGAAGTTCCTTTTACCAGTACTCTGCTTAATATTCTTCTCAACCTACTGACCGATTCCTCGTAAAAGTCAAAGTCTCTCTTATATAGGTGTAGATCTACATGCAGTGAGGAAATATTCCCGTAAAATGGTCTTTACAAGTGTGTGAACCAATAATTATTCCAAGTTATTTTTCTGGACATAAATTAACGAAAGTGTCAAGAAACTGTCTTTCTTTTGTTAAGGAAATCAGAGACTTTCACCCTATTTCACATGTACAAATCTACGAAAGAAAAATGCTTTCCACTTTTGACACGCTCAAAATTAGTTTTGGCAAAGCCGGAATTCGAACTCACACCCTTTGATTTCAAGATCTAGAATCTAGCACGTCATTCGAATTAATACATTTATATATGTTCCACAAATCATTCACGTCGCTCGTATTGAGGCTTTGCCTTTTTCATATTACTTTTGATACGGGTTGGTAAAATAGTAAATGATTTAAAAAGCACCAAACCGTTAAAGAAACCGATTTTCTTCCATGGGATTAAACCCTTGGAATAGCAAAACGACCATTCCTACTGAATCTGGTATCATAAGCATAAGGAGACTCAAAACATTTCTAATTCATGTCTAAGCATGGCGTTTCAAACAAAGAAATTACTTGCTGCCTATCACCATTCAAATCATTCTTGCAACTCATTAAGGTGAGAAATGATAAAACATTTTTCCAGATGAAAATTTGCTTGTACTTGGTCAAGTATTTTTTCAGGCATATTGTGTTGAACCTATATTCGCGTCGACCATCCAGACTTAAAGTGAATGTTTTCGAGTCATGTGCTGAAAACTTCTTTCAGAAGGAATCGAGTGAAGTGCAAATCGACCATCAGGTAAAAGACAAAATTTTATTCCATAGTATATTTCGTTTTTTACACAGAATGCCGGATTCAGAATCAGCATTCTTTCAATATCTATGTTCTATTAGCTCCAGTAAATTAATGAGGTATTTTGAATGGCTGGTATACCAATATAAATTGCCAATAAGTTGATAAAACAGAAATATTTACTATATTTCTATCCATCCACATGTTAACTATTAGCATCGTAACGTGCACACATTAACAGATTCGGTTTTTTCTTTACTCTCGCCACATGCAGTCAAAATTCCAAAAATCGTCTTAATTCAAAGTACTAACTTATTATATGACAGTGTTAGTCCATATGATGGCTGATGAAAGCTGCCATCTGAATGCTATACATGTTACGTCTCAAGGGAAAATAATTGCATCGCTACAGAACTAATAGAACACTCGAACGTAAGGATACTCATGTTGTGAATATTCGCACTTTAATCGTCATGTTCCCGGGTTTGCTGATTGGTTTAGAAAAGGACAGAGAATACAATAGGTTTGCAGGACGTAACTACCATGACTGGTGACCGTATAACTTAAAGAGATTGGGCGTTTACAATTCTAATATCGCTGCGTTCGTTCAATTATTTGTAATCACAGGCAGTGCAGGAGACGGCATTCGAAGAATTAGAAAGATTTGAACGACAGGTAAGTTTAATCATTCGTATTGAGATCGTTTCTTTTTACTCTTTCCCATACGACACATTTTAAAATCATCCAAATTTAAATTGTGATTACAAACGAAAATTAGAAACTGGTATCAAATGAGCTTAAGGTCCCAATAGCGGCCAAAAAGTAACAATGTTGGAGTAAAATCATACCTTCTTAAAGTATGGAAATTGTTGTGAAAGTGACAATCTGTTATTTTACAGCCGGTCCAAGTGTTAGTCGCTCGCAGAAAATGTGAATTTCTAAACAAGGTAAAAAAAAGAAAAAAAAAAAAAAAAAAAAACCGACGCCATCAGGCAATTTTCGACCTACTTTGAAAACTTTTTTTTTTTCTGCCAGCGATTGTGAGACTTTAAGCTCTCTGAAAGGATAAGATACATTATGGGATAAGGAGAAAATGCTGGTAAGTAGCATTTTGTTTTTCCCTAAATGTTTTAAAAAGTTTTTTCTCTCGCAGAGTTGTTAATACTTGGGATTGTATGGAAACGAGTTATTGTATGCATTTCTATTTCGCTTTCTTTTTTTACTGTATTGTATCTCTGTGTTTCCTAGCCTATTATTCTACCATTTGATGCCTTTGGGTAGATATGCTCATTTGTTGTTTGTTTGTTCGAATTTTGATTTTGTCTCTTTTTTTTCCCCCCATGTTTTATTATTAGGTAGAAAATGTGAATAGATATCATTAAGTAATCTCAAAATGAGAGAAAAATAGTCGGAAAGAAGACAGATGGATAGATAGACTGAAAAATATTTAGACAGACAGAGAGAAAGATAGATAGATAGACAGAGACAAAGATAGATAGATAGATAGACAGACAGAGAGTAAGATACGAGGGAGGGTCAGAAAGTTCATAGAACAGCGTATTGGGTCAAGCGTAACACAACATTTCTTTCCGTATTTTGACAACACAACATATCACCACTTTGAACATATCAAGTTCATTTGTCACAACATATTTGTGTCATTCTCGGAGGTATTGCAAGTTACTGACCATCAAGCAATGATCGAAAATCAAAATGTTGAGTTTAGGGTACAAGTCAAGGATTGCACGAGCTGCTATTCGCGAATGTAAGTTTGAACAACTAAATCACCCACCCTACAGTCCAGATCTGGCCCCCAGTGATTATTACCTATTTAGAAATTTGAAATCCCATTTGCGGGGAACCAGATTTCGTGATGATGATGAACTAAAGGCTGCCACAGAGGCATGGTTTGAGGACCACTCCATCAATAAATCAACCAATGCTAGACAACTGCAATTGTGCTACATGGGATACATTGAGGAGCTTCTTCTTCTTTTAGAAGAAATGAATGCGTCATATGTCATGTGTGTATGACCTATTCTATAACGGGCCAAAATAATTTCCTCTTTTCTGCGATTTGACCGCAAGCCCACAAGCCATTCATCTGTATATAACTTGATGGAAAATTATTTATGTATTGATTTGACGGGCCACTCCAAAATCATTGCCTGACATCTTGAATAAGATTATAAATAAGCGGATTAAAGTCTCTAAAAGGTATCTTAAAGGTAAAACGTCAAGTGATAAAGCTTTCTTTGCAGCCCTGCCTGCCTCCTCATAACCACCAATAACAACATGACTGGGCGACAAACAGAACACACCATCATTTTCACAGATGTCGGATAATTTATCTAAAAGATTAACAATAAACGGACTGTCATTTTTCTCATGTTCAAGTGCTTCCATTGCCGTGAGTAATATAACGCCAGTAACCGTCTTCTTTGATACAATCAAAAGCTAGCTCTATTGCCTTTAACTCGTCCGAAAAACTCGAAGATATATCTGGAAGACGGAGATGATATAATTCGTCGTCTGGTGCGGCAGCTGCAACAACCCTGTCACCATAATTTGAACCATCAGTATAAATGGGCTCGTAATTATAGTATTGCCTTCTTATTCAAAGATGTTTGCTTTTAAAAATCATAGGATCTGTAGTAGTATTTTGATGTGATACTATTATCTAGATCAAAATCAAGATATTTTAAGTCTGTAATACAACATAGACGAAAAGGAGATATGGCCTTTCCTTTCTTAAAAAATCGTTTTTATACATTCGTTCATTCGTTCGAAAACAATCTTATGAGTTCGGATTTTAGGGTTCGACTTTAATTCAATTTTAGATAGTACTGTATGAAAAGTTTCCTTTGCCTAAGATATAACGAAGGATCATTTGCGTCAGCGTACAGACTGTTAGTTGGAGAAGTCTTAAATGACAGACAGACAGAAATGTTTATCCAACAGACTTACTTGTACAATGTACACCGTCATCATAAAAAAAATTGTTTTCAACAACTTTATAAATGGGCCGTGCTTTTTGAAAAGGGGGCTTAATTTAAAAAAAAAAAAAAAAAAAAAAAAATCTCTTTTTTAGGTTTTTTTATAGTCCATTCATTTCTCTTTCAGTATTGCCTTTTTATTATGACAGAGAGAGAAATTGCTTGTAATGAGTTTCCCCTTCCGCCACGATGTTCTCAAATGAGCTAAATTGTGTGTTAAGGTCTACGGCCCCTAATTCTCATTTTAAAAGACGGAAACTCCCGACATTGGCCGATTAGCCTTTACGAAAACGCCGATGTTACACGATATTTACCGATGAGTTAGTGCGTCTACGACCCCTAAGTTTCATATTAAAAGACGGAAGCTGCCGAGATTGGCCGAGTAGCCTTCACGAAAACGTCGATTTTACACGATATTTACCGATGAGTTAGGGGTCGTAATCTTTAAAGCATAATTATATTTATCCAAATTCCATTTGGCATTGTATCTCATGTATTTTTGAGGACATTTTGATAGAGAAGGTCAAGCTTGTTCATTGTAGGTTTTCTCCTTTTGCCAAGATTGTTTTTTTCCCCAAATTTTTGTGTACCATAGGTTAACTGAAGTTGTCATCCAATGTTTGCTTATCATGTTCTATTTCTGACGTTAAATGGGACTTTGTGGGAAAGAGAGAACATGTTCTTTGCAACTGGTTTCTCCACTCGCCGTGATAGTCTTTTTTTTTCCCCACGTATTCACGTATAAAACTTTAAGTTTTGTTCTTATCTAATGTTCACGTCCTGTATTTTGTCAGTATATTGCGGCAGAGAGGGAAATTACTTATTATAACGGGTCTCTCCATACGTCACAGTTGTTTAATCCTTTACTGCAATCTCGAGTTTTAACGACCTTGAAGTAGAAGGCTTTTGTAAGTTTTAAAAAGAGAGAAAAGGTTGATATCCAACGTTTTCTCCTGTCCTCGCAAAAGACGGGTGTCATCTTTTTAGGTTCATTTAAATTGTCGCTTGTAAGTGCTTTCAATATAATGAACGGGTCTAAAATGTTGACGTTTCGGTGAGAGTTAGGTGAATTCGTCCATTAACCTACCGTTTATTTTGTCTATCCAGTCTTTATATCTCGACTTGTTACATATTTTTTTATTGTTTGTTTCCTGTCTTAAATCAGACCAGATTTAAGGACATTTTGACGAGATAGGAGGTTGTCCGACGAGACCAATTTCTCCTTTCTTCATTATGTAAGTTTGATTTGTACGTGCACGCAAGCTTTGGCTATGTTATTACCCCTTTCCAATTACAACAAGTGTCAAACGAGTTTGAATAACATATCTCCAGGTAGAAACACTTCTGTTTTTCGCTTTCATTGAAAAAGATATTTCTGTGGCACTTTATACCGTAACCTTTTGGAGAGAGAGGGAGAGGCTTTCAACCTTCCATTTAATTTTGCTTTCGATTAAATGGAATGTATTTATGTCAATCAACTTGTGTAACAAGTTAGAGAGAGAGAGAGAGAAAGAGAGAGAGAGAAAGAGAGAGAGAAATTTCAATTCAATCTTTTATTTTCGTTTTCGATATAGAAAGATGATTTGCTTTTTCAATTTATCAGTACATGTTTGGTTTATACCAGAGACAGAGTGTTACAAGTTGAGAGAGAGAGAGAGAGAGAGAGAGAGAGAGAGAGAGAGAGAGAGAGAGAGAGCGAGCGAGCGGGGCAGAGACACAGACAGGGTAAAAGTTGTATTAGTTAGAAGCTTCTTTGTTTCGATGGAACCCACTAACCAAGATCTACTGATGTATTTGTTCCAATTATTTTGTTTATCCATTGTACTTTGCTGCGTAGTTTTTGCGCAATTTTTTTTTTTTTTTTTTAAGTTTTTTTTAAACGTGTCGAATTTTTCCCGCGTTTTTCCTCAACATTCCTTATTCCTTTTGTAGCTACAAAAATCATCTGCTTGTGAGAATCATTCGATATGGCTAATAGCTTGAAAATCCTGTCAGTGAACTGTAGAGGTCTCAATTAGAAGAATAAAAGGCTATCAGTGTTTCAGTACCTCCACAAATTTAAACATGACATTTACGGCATACAAGATCTCAATGATCCATTTAGACAATTTAATACATACAAACCATGTTACACTTGGAGAAAACTCAATCCAATACAACAAGCTCGCCTAGACTTCTTTCTAATTTCACCATCCCTAAATACTTTTACGATTTCCTCCTCAATAGAAAATAGTTTCATGTGTGATCATTCTATTATTTCAACACATCTACAAATAAACTTTAATATTCCTGAGGTTTGTGGAAGCATAATAATGTGCTACTCACCGAACTTGATTATATTAATACAATAAACACAAAAATTGAAGAAATAAAAGAACAATATGCACTGCCAGTATCTAACAGAAATCATTTAAAGGAAATTCCTAATTCCGAAATTCAATTTACAATCAACGATCAATTATTTCTTGAAACATTAGTGTTTGAAATGAGAGGCAAGTCAATTTCTTACGGTTCACATAGAAAAAAAGGTGAAAACCAATAGAGAACTAAAATTCAATCAAAGATAAAACTCTTGGAACAGAACCTCAAAGAAATTCAGACGAGTACTATTAATTAACAAACGAATTTGAACAATTACAACATGAAAAACTGAAAGGTTCGATTATACGATCAAGAGTTAAATGGAATATTGAAGGTGAAAAGCCAACAAGATTTTTTTGTGGCCTTGAAAAATCAAACACAATTTCAAAAACTGTACAAGAAATAATCAAAGATGATGGATCTGAAATAACAAATGAAAAACACATTCTTGAAGAAATCAAAGCGTTTTACGAGACTTTTTTTACCTCAAATCAGTCTGACTTTTCTAATACAAATTTTGATGGCTTTATTTCTAATCTAGAGATTCCGAAACTTTCAGTTAAGGAATCTGAAAGCATTGAAGGTAGAATTACTATAACAGAAGCATCTTACACCTTAAAAAGTATGTAAAACAATGAAAGTCCAGGAACATCCGGTTTCAGTGCTGATTTTTACAAAGTTATTTGGGGTAAATTGGGAGAGTTTGTTGTAAGAGCGCTGAACGAGGCATACACCGTAAATTCACTATCTGAAACCCAAACACAAGGTTTGATAACGTGTATTCCAAAGGGAAACAAACCAAAAGGATACTTAAAAAATTGGCGGCCAATTAGTCTGTTGAATACAGTTTATAAAATAGGAACAGGATGCAATGCAAACAGAATCAATTCATTCCTTCCTAGACTTATCCACACTGACCAGTCCGGATTTATAAAAGACAGATACATCGGAGAAAATCTGCGACAGGTTTTTATTGCATTACACTGAAGAAAATGATATTCCTGGAATTTTACTTTAAATTGTCTTTGAAAAAGCCTTTGACTCCCTTTCTTGGTCTTTTGTCCACAAGACTCTTGAAACGTTCCGATTTGGACCATCAATTAAAAGATGGTTTAACATCTTTTATCAAGATGCAAAATCAACAGTTTCTCAATATTTCTATCGAACTTTTTCAAAATCGAAAGAAGATGTCATCAAGGAGACCCTTTGTCCAGCAACATCTTCATTTTATGTGCCGAAATATTAATTATTAACATCAGAAATAACAAACATATAAAAGGAATAAGAAATAGCCAAACCGAATTTAAACTTTCACAACTTGCTGATGATACAAGTATTATTCTTGAAGGATCTGAAAGATCATTTAACGAAACACTAAATGTGGTAGCAAGATTTTCGAAACTATCCGGTTTAAACATTTATCTTCATAAGACTAAAGTTATTTGGATTGGAAAGAAAGAAATACAGTCCTGACACCATCAAAACAAAGTGGAAACTAATATTTGAATTACTAGGTTTAATTTTTCATGTAGACTATAATGGAATGATTAATTCAATTTTTTTGGCAAAACTTAATGAAATAGAAAACATAGTAAAAAATTACACCAATAGGTAAAATTACAGTATTAAAGAGTCTACTATTTCGAAGATGAACTATTAGTCTTTTGCTTTACCCAATCCTTCTGAAAAACTGCTCTTAAAACTAAACGAAGTTTTCTACACATTTATTCGGGAGGGTTATCATAAAATATAGAAATCTGTCATCACAAAAGACTGTATAGAAGGTGGACTAAAAGTGTTAAATATTGAAGTTTACATTAAAGCACTTAAACTCACTTGGAAAAGGCGGTTATTTAAAGATAATGGTGGATAGGCAAATATCATTAAGGAATTGATCGATATTGAAAAGTTGTGTTTATGTGGAAAAGATTACTTAAAAAGCATAATTGAAAAATCAATAACCCTTTTTTGGATAGACACGCTAAAAGCAGTGATCCAACAATTTGATAATATCAGAATTGATAGTACTAATATTGTAGGCTGTCCTATTTTTTACGATGATAATATTCACATTTTTGCAAAAAGTTTTTATTTCAAAAAACTGTTCAATGCCGGTATTCACTGCATTGGAAATATACTTGACTTTAATAGTTTTTTCCTAACTCTTGACCAGTTGAACACAAAATACAACATATCAGCAAATCACTTAAATTATATACAGATAAAATGTGCTATTAACGAATACTTAAAAAAATTGTTGATAAAACCTCAAGATATAATTTTACATCCAAAACCACTTCTGCCACTATACCTTCAGATCATTCTTAAAGATTCGCGAGGTTCAAAACGTATCTACCAATGTATAAAAAAAGAATAAAGATGAGCCTGTTTGCTTGGACAAGAAAAAAATAAACATCAATATGGACAAAAAAGAATGGAAACAAATATTTTCTGTACCATTTTAAGCGACAAGGGACACATACATACTGTGGTTTCAATTCCGTATAAATCATCGTATTCTTGAAACAAACTATTTTTTCTATAAAATAAAATATTCCAATGATCAAGAAACAATTGAACATTTATTCTGGAATTGTCCCAAAGTTCAGCGGTTAATTACAGATTACTTGAAACATGATAATGCCATTTACATGGACCTTGACATCAGCAAAATGTTACTTGGTTACACAAAAAATTCGAAAAGCGCTAAAAACATTCTCCTAATTCGTAGTTACTTGTTACCCAAATCAATGCTGATATTTATGCTGTACAGCAAGGGATTTTAGTTGTACCTCTTGCATAAAAAACTTCATGCAAAATTGGTAAAAAAGATGCATTTATAGTACTCCTACTTTGCCTTAATATTAACACTTAAACTACCAAATGAATAGATCTACTAAGCGGAATTTTCCCGCCACTGTTACAACCAAAATATCAAACAGTTCTTTTTGCCGATAAGATTCCACCATTTAGGATAGCGCAGATCTAAAAATCAGACTGCCCTTCCTATGCTGTTTAATTCTGACCTATGCTGACGGCAAAGGTGTATTGAGTAACATTAAGCAGCGGAATGTTTAAAAATAACGTGCGGCCCCGACACAGGCTTCAGTGTAACGTGAACAGTTACCATCGCTGATGAAAACAAACCTAATGCATTTCCACAGTGTCTTTGAAAATTATATTTCTCGTTAGAGGAACTGTAATTTATGAACGTTTTCTACATGGGACGATATTTCATGTTTTTGGATGATTTTGTTGCCATTCAAAGTTTGAAAACGTAGTTGATGGTGATATACTGGCTAGAATTTTAAACAAGTTATCTGTCTTGCCTTTGATAGCCCCCCTGGATAAAAATCTGAAGTACTTACATTGCCTGTAAATGAAACTGTTTGTTTGTATTGGAGTTCAAAGCCATTTTAACAACCAAGGTCATATCACAGCGGTCAGTGCACCTGCGCATGTGTTTCCTGGCTTTCTCACATCAGTGCTGACACAATCTTTTATCCAAGCCATTGACTACATACTCACATGCATCAGAGGTGAGAGGCGAAAAATCGCCAAAAAGAAAGTTTGCAGTAATTGGGTATCGAACTCGCAACTACGAGGACACAAGTCAGATACGCTAAGCACAGCTACCGGGACGGGCAAACTGACGCTGAACAGCTCACTGACGGTTGAGCCCAAAGATCCTTAGCGCGACTCTCTGTTCTATTGACAATGCAAAGAAATGCCAGACTGCACTCAGCGCACTGTATGTTATGTTGAGATATTCTGCCGAAATGATTGTTTGGGGTTTTAATCAATGCTTGGAAATTTTCATTTAATTCAAATATTATTGATAGGGTCTAATGAAAATATACTTAATCAATTAAGTATATACTTTTCTCAACTTTTAACAAGTCGCAGCTTTTACATAGGGCAAACAGGCATTCCAAATGTCTAATACTTGACAGCGTGAACGTTTGTCGACATACAGCAGGTTATGTAATTCTCCTGGACATACTTTTTTGTATTATCACTGGGTAAATATATGGGTTATATATTGTTACAACCTCTTGGGGCAGCTGGCTGTTGCAATCCGAATTCGTCTGCAAAGTTTGATAAATGCTGGTTCACAAAATCACTTCGTCAAATCTGAACCTGTAACTCGGATGTTTCCCATGTTTCCATGTGTTCTTGTTACTAGGTAGTTGATGTGGTCCAACAATTTTGCCAAAGCTTTTAGAAATACGCAATGTCAAACGCAACCATAAATGTAATTTTATATGCACACTTACCTCAAAGCTATACTCATACAACACAGATTGTCATTTCTTTCCTCTCTTAATTGTGCCTCGATCTTGACTAGTTTTGATATATTTCATAATACGTATATCGCGATGTAACCGTTCCATTTGTCTAATTTCTAAAAGGGTCTCTTTCTGCCAGCGCATTTTGAATGGCAACTGTAACCATTACATTTTAAGTTTCGGATTTTCACCAAATTATAGTCATTTTTTGTATCGTCTTCTATTTCCTCATCATTATTGTCTAAGAATGTCTTCTTTTTTTGTACAGGAGTTTAAAGCCGTTGTAACGGCATAATGTCATCTCACGGTGGTCAGTGCACCTACGCATGTGTTTCCTGGCTTTCTCATATCAGTACTGACATAGCTTTTTTTCAAGCCACTAACTCCTTTTCTCACAGGCATCAGAGGAGAGAGGCCAAAAATCGCAGGAATGAAAGTTAGCCACAACAGGCTATAGAACCTGCAACCACCAGATCACGCGTCAGATACGCTAACCTTTGAGCAACTCGGCCGGGCTCTAAGAATTGCTGCACTCTTTCCTAAGTTTTTAACTCCTCTCTGTCATAAACATCATCATCATCAACATCATCATTTTATCAGTTCAATTTGATCATCTTGAGGTTTTCGTAATCAACACCCGGTAGGTAGATTGTGTACAAAATATTGACATATTCATGAATAAGACGTATTGTATGGAATAATGTGGACTTGGTGTCCGCGCAACTCACCAGTACACCACATGCCAAGTTTTTTTGTTTTTCCCTTCTTCTTCTTTGAGGGTTTTATTATAATAATTATATTTTTGTACGTGGTTCTCAGAAGGGGGGCGGGGGTGTCAGATAAACGATTTGAAAACTTTTTTATGCTATAACCCCATAAAAAATTTCAATGTAACACATGTCAACAAATACCGGATTCTGTTTTTACATCCACAATCAGAGGAAGGTAATAGATCTAACTACAAAAAATGGCGTTCGGGATTTCGATATTTCTAAACACCGGGTAACTGATTAAGAATAGATCTAAACCAACAAATATACCGATTTAGATTTTACCGTCTATCCCCGATTGAAAATCGATGATTAAAAATTACACGTAGTATGACAGTTCCCCTGTACAAGTACTGTAAAATAGATCTATGGTCTCGTGAAAATAAGTGCTAATATATAGAAATTAACCGCTCTCTTGAAAACCACATGTAAACAACAAAACTTATGACGTCACTTTAAATATATTACACCTTCTTGGAGGGAGGACAGAAATAGCTTAGCTGTCGAACTACAGGACTCGAGGACTGCCTGGCATCCTTGGCGCATAGAACCCACACGTGGGTTGATTTCTGCCTGAGGAATGTTATTTCACTCATGGATTAAGGCTTGTGTTAGTTCATTGATGTTCGGCGGTCGAATAGGGCGACATCTAACACGCTGGTCCAAATTATCCCACATGTGTCCGATGGGATTCAGATCTGGACTTTTGGAGCACCAATCATTAATGAATGCAATATTATTCGTCCTGAGGAAATCCACAGTATCTCTAGCTGTATGGTTTGTGGCATTATCATGGTGAAACAGAGTGATATTGGCATTATTTTTGAAACAGTGGGACGATGTGCCTCGCAAGAATCTCATTTTTGTAGCGTTGGGCATTCAAATTCCCATCCATCACGACGAGAGGTGTGCGATAACCATGCGCAATGCCCACCCAGACCAAGACGGAACCTGCGCCCCCAAAATCATCTTGTTCAAGTACACAACTGTCGGCATAACGTTCATTTCTTCTACGGTATACACGAGCCCTGTTATCACTTCGATGAATGGAAAATCTCGACTCTTCGGAGAAAAGAACGCTATTCCATTGTTGCCTTATCCAGCGATGGTGTGTACGTGCCCAATTAACACGATTTACACAGTGACGTCGCGTCAATACACAGCCAACGTAAGGACGACCATATGGGTACGTAGTTTGATTCCTGGCACCCATAGACTATATACTATAAACAAGGGATTTAACTGTATGCAGTCCGTTACTCGCCTCCGGTTACAAAAACCAACGTATCTTTTCTACCCCATCAGTTATTCTCCTATTTTTTTCTACAGCTGAGAGCTAAAACATTTTTCTACCAGAAAAACACAACTGTTTGTCAGTGGCTAATGCAGTCTGGCTGATACATTCGCTCGAACATGTAAACTCGCTCAAAAATCTGCGCCATTGACACGGGTTCGTACATCCTTTTTCAAGATATAAAATGCACTTTAGATCCAATGAAACGCAGCATTAGCGGCACCCACCCTTTAAACATGTTTAAAAATACTACTGACCTATTGTCTTTATCTTCAATAACGACGAAACGCCTCAGAATTCTTTGAATTTGTGATCCACGTTCTTATTTCGAACAGCTGCAGCCATCTTCTGTCATGTGACATTGTTTGGAACGAGAAATTTCATCGGTTGATATGTACTAACAGTCGTGAATTCAACCAATGAAATTACGTACAGCTGCTCACACCTTTTTGTCACGTGACAGTACGGTGACACCGTTTGGAACGAGAAATTTCATTGGTTTATATGCGCGAACGTCAGTGTCGAATGTACGAACCCGTGTCAATGGCGAAGATTTTTGAGCGAGTTTACAAGTTCGAGCGAATGTATCAGCCAGACTGCATTAGCCACTGACAAACAGTTGTGTTTTTCTGGTTGAAAAATGTTTTAGCTCTCAGCTGTAGAAAAAATTAGGAGAATAACTGATGGGGTAGAAAAGATACGTTGTTTTTTTGTAACCGGGGGCGAGTAATGGGCTGCATACAGTTAAATCCCTTGTTTTAGTCTATGGGTGACAGGAGTCAAACTACGGACCCCTATGAGGACGACGTCCACGTAGACCACCTTCGCGCAAACGATTGCGTACAGTTTGGGCAGATATTCCGTTTTTATGTGTACCAGGGGTGTTAACAGCAGTGGCAGTTTGAAAACGATTGCTTAGGTGTGTGTTCATGATATAGCTGTCTTGACCAGGCGTCGTGACGCGCTGACGTCCACTACGTTATAAATCTTCCGTACGCCCTGTTGCTTGGAAACGTTGCCTAAGGTATCGAATAGAACGGCTAGAACTGCCAACAACCCTAACAACCTCATTCGTCACCATACCAGCATTAAGCAATCCAGTGGCACGTTCACGTAAATTTGGTTGAATTCCAGGCATATCAAAAAGAAAGAAAACTTAATAATCATGAATTCTTTTTTTTTTCCAACGTCTTTTTCTTATTGACAACAAAGTCTGTAAAATCAGTTACCATCGCTGATGAAAACAAACCTAATGCATTTCCACAGTGTCTTTGAAAATTATATTTCTCGTTAGAGGAACTGTAATTTATGAACGTTTTCTACATGGGACGATATTTCATGTTTTTGGATGATTTTGTTGCCATTCAAAGTTTGAAAACGTAGTTGATGGTGATATACTGGCTAGAATTTTAAACAAGTTATCTGTCTTGCCTTTGATAGCCCCCCTGGATAAAAATCTGAAGTACTTACATTGCCTGTAAATGAAACTGTTTGTTTGTATTGGAGTTCAAAGCCATTTTAACAACCAAGGTCATATCACAGCGGTCAGTGCACCTGCGCATGTGTTTCCTGGCTTTCTCACATCAGTGCTGACACAATCTTTTATCCAAGCCATTGACTACATACTCACATGCATCAGAGGTGAGAGGCGAAAAATCGCCAAAAAGAAAGTTTGCAGTAATTGGGTATCGAACTCGCAACTACGAGGACACAAGTCAGATACGCTAAGCACAGCTACCGGGACGGGCAAACTGACGCTGAACAGCTCACTGACGGTTGAGCCCAAAGATCCTTAGCGCGACTCTCTGTTCTATTGACAATGCAAAGAAATGCCAGACTGCACTCAGCGCACTGTATGTTATGTTGAGATATTCTGCCGAAATGATTGTTTGGGGTTTTAATCAATGCTTGGAAATTTTCATTTAATTCAAATATTATTGATAGGGTCTAATGAAAATATACTTAATCAATTAAGTATATACTTTTCTCAACTTTTAACAAGTCGCAGCTTTTACATAGGGCAAACAGGCATTCCAAATGTCTAATACTTGACAGCGTGAACGTTTGTCGACATACAGCAGGTTATGTAATTCTCCTGGACATACTTTTTTGTATTATCACTGGGTAAATATATGGGTTATATATTGTTACAACCTCTTGGGGCAGCTGGCTGTTGCAATCCGAATTCGTCTGCAAAGTTTGATAAATGCTGGTTCACAAAATCACTTCGTCAAATCTGAACCTGTAACTCGGATGTTTCCCATGTTTCCATGTGTTCTTGTTACTAGGTAGTTGATGTGGTCCAACAATTTTGCCAAAGCTTTTAGAAATACGCAATGTCAAACGCAACCATAAATGTAATTTTATATGCACACTTACCTCAAAGCTATACTCATACAACACAGATTGTCATTTCTTTCCTCTCTTAATTGTGCCTCGATCTTGACTAGTTTTGATATATTTCATAATACGTATATCGCGATGTAACCGTTCCATTTGTCTAATTTCTAAAAGGGTCTCTTTCTGCCAGCGCATTTTGAATGGCAACTGTAACCATTACATTTTAAGTTTCGGATTTTCACCAAATTATAGTCATTTTTTGTATCGTCTTCTATTTCCTCATCATTATTGTCTAAGAATGTCTTCTTTTTTTGTACAGGAGTTTAAAGCCGTTGTAACGGCATAATGTCATCTCACGGTGGTCAGTGCACCTACGCATGTGTTTCCTGGCTTTCTCATATCAGTACTGACATAGCTTTTTTTCAAGCCACTAACTCCTTTTCTCACAGGCATCAGAGGAGAGAGGCCAAAAATCGCAGGAATGAAAGTTAGCCACAACAGGCTATAGAACCTGCAACCACCAGATCACGCGTCAGATACGCTAACCTTTGAGCAACTCGGCCGGGCTCTAAGAATTGCTGCACTCTTTCCTAAGTTTTTAACTCCTCTCTGTCATAAACATCATCATCATCAACATCATCATTTTATCAGTTCAATTTGATCATCTTGAGGTTTTCGTAATCAACACCCGGTAGGTAGATTGTGTACAAAATATTGACATATTCATGAATAAGACGTATTGTATGGAATAATGTGGACTTGGTGTCCGCGCAACTCACCAGTACACCACATGCCAAGTTTTTTTGTTTTTCCCTTCTTCTTCTTTGAGGGTTTTATTATAATAATTATATTTTTGTACGTGGTTCTCAGAAGGGGGGCGGGGGTGTCAGATAAACGATTTGAAAACTTTTTTATGCTATAACCCCATAAAAAATTTAAATGTAACACATGTCAACAAATACCGGATTCTGTTTTTACATCCACAATCAGAGGAAGGTAATAGATCTAACTACAAAAAATGGCGTTCGGGATTTCGATATTTCTAAACACCGGGTAACTGATTAAGAATAGATCTAAACCAACAAATATACCGATTTAGATTTTACCGTCTATCCCCGATTGAAAATCGATGATTAAAAATTACACGTAGTATGACAGTTCCCCTGTACAAGTACTGTAAAATAGATCTATGGTCTCGTGAAAATAAGTGCTAATATATAGAAATTAACCGCTCTCTTGAAAACCACATGTAAACAACAAAACTTATGACGTCACTTTAAATATATTACACCTTCTTGGAGGGAGGACAGAAATAGCTTAGCTGTCGAACTACAGGACTCGAGGACTGCCTGGCATCCTTGGCGCATAGAACCCACACGTGGGTTGATTTCTGCCTGAGGAATGTTATTTCACTCATGGATTAAGGCTTGTGTTAGTTCATTGATGTTCGGCGGTCGAATAGGGCGACATCTAACACGCTGGTCCAAATTATCCCACATGTGTCCGATGGGATTCAGATCTGGACTTTTGGAGCACCAATCATTAATGAATGCAATATTATTCGTCCTGAGGAAATCCACAGTATCTCTAGCTGTATGGTTTGTGGCATTATCATGGTGAAACAGAGTGATATTGGCATTATTTTTGAAACAGTGGGACGATGTGCCTCGCAAGAATCTCATTTTTGTAGCGTTGGGCATTCAAATTCCCATCCATCACGACGAGAGGTGTGCGATAACCATGCGCAATGCCCACCCAGACCAAGACGGAACCTGCGCCCCCAAAATCATCTTGTTCAAGTACACAACTGTCGGCATAACGTTCATTTCTTCTACGGTATACACGAGCCCTGTTATCACTTCGATGAATGGAAAATCTCGACTCTTCGGAGAAAAGAACGCTATTCCATTGTTGCCTTATCCAGCGATGGTGTGTACGTGCCCAATTAACACGATTTACACAGTGACGTCGCGTCAATACACAGCCAACGTAAGGACGACCATATGGGTACGTAGTTTGATTCCTGGCACCCATAGACTATATACTATAAACAAGGGATTTAACTGTATGCAGTCCGTTACTCGCCTCCGGTTACAAAAACCAACGTATCTTTTCTACCCCATCAGTTATTCTCCTATTTTTTTCTACAGCTGAGAGCTAAAACATTTTTCTACCAGAAAAACACAACTGTTTGTCAGTGGCTAATGCAGTCTGGCTGATACATTCGCTCGAACATGTAAACTCGCTCAAAAATCTGCGCCATTGACACGGGTTCGTACATCCTTTTTCAAGATATAAAATGCACTTTAGATCCAATGAAACGCAGCATTAGCGGCACCCACCCTTTAAACATGTTTAAAAATACTACTGACCTATTGTCTTTATCTTCAATAACGACGAAACGCCTCAGAATTCTTTGAATTTGTGATCCACGTTCTTATTTCGAACAGCTGCAGCCATCTTCTGTCATGTGACATTGTTTGGAACGAGAAATTTCATCGGTTGATATGTACTAACAGTCGTGAATTCAACCAATGAAATTACGTACAGCTGCTCACACCTTTTTGTCACGTGACAGTACGGTGACACCGTTTGGAACGAGAAATTTCATTGGTTTATATGCGCGAACGTCAGTGTCGAATGTACGAACCCGTGTCAATGGCGAAGATTTTTGAGCGAGTTTACAAGTTCGAGCGAATGTATCAGCCAGACTGCATTAGCCACTGACAAACAGTTGTGTTTTTCTGGTTGAAAAATGTTTTAGCTCTCAGCTGTAGAAAAAATTAGGAGAATAACTGATGGGGTAGAAAAGATACGTTGTTTTTTTGTAACCGGGGGCGAGTAATGGGCTGCATACAGTTAAATCCCTTGTTTTAGTCTATGGGTGACAGGAGTCAAACTACGGACCCCTATGAGGACGACGTCCACGTAGACCACCTTCGCGCAAACGATTGCGTACAGTTTGGGCAGATATTCCGTTTTTATGTGTACCAGGGGTGTTAACAGCAGTGGCAGTTTGAAAACGATTGCTTAGGTGTGTGTTCATGATATAGCTGTCTTGACCAGGCGTCGTGACGCGCTGACGTCCACTACGTTATAAATCTTCCGTACGCCCTGTTGCTTGGAAACGTTGCCTAAGGTATCGAATAGAACGGCTAGAACTGCCAACAACCCTAACAACCTCATTCGTCACCATACCAGCATTAAGCAATCCAGTGGCACGTTCACGTAAATTTGGTTGAATTCCAGGCATATCAAAAAGAAAGAAAACTTAATAATCATGAATTCTTTTTTTTTTCCAACGTCTTTTTCTTATTGACAACAAAGTCTGTAAAATCAGACTGAAAGGTTTGATTTTATAAACACGGATTGTACTGGTCCGTGCATACACGAGAAAATCGAATTTACCTTTTTCTTTTTTATGTAATGTGTACAATTCAGTTATAACTGGCTTTATTTGACACATAATCCTTCGCCCGAACATATGTAAGGCATTGGACATGCTATTTCTTTTCATTACATAAAAAAAAAAAAAAAAAAAAATCATGTATAGAAATCGGAAATTCTTTTTTGGTTCAGTATGTATCACAAATGTTCGCGCGCATCCTACTGCGCATGTGTTTTTGTCATAAATAGTGAATCAAAAGTGCACCTATGTATTTTTCGCACATATGGTTATACTATTGGTGCACTGAAACAAGTAGCACTTTCTTCGGGTAGTATTAGTAAAGACAAAAAAGTGGTTCTGTGAACTGTCATCGTAAAATAATTAAAATACTGTTGACCCGGCGTTACGTACCAAACAAGCAAACAACAGCAGGAAATTTAAAGCTGTGGAAGTCTAGATGTTTCCACTATGAAAATTATTCTGGGAAAAAGAAGACATCGCTCCTACTGAGTACTTTCTCCTTTTCCCACTGTGTCTGCTTAGCTTTTATCCCTTTTTTTCCTTGAAAAAATTAACTTCCACAATGACCTTTATCCCTGTTTTCTGACGAAATAAGCACGGATAGGTGCCATTTTTATTTTTTCTTATTGTTTAGAATTGTAAATATTTTAAGTGTGGAAATTTTAAGAAAAATCTGTCCGTTAGAAAGTATGTATTTAATTAAGATTAAGCCTTAATTCTGTCAAAATACTGTGAAACCATTAATATTAGTTGAGTACTAATTTTCGTTGATTTCATGGGCAAGTAAGTCCACGAATTCAAGTTCCCGACCAAAGATAGGTCCATGGCCCTCTCCAACTAAGTTGGGTTCTTGTTTTATTAATTACGAATATGTCGACGTTAACGTGTACACACTGTCTATCGAACAGTAGATTATTTACACCTTAGAATTATTGTTCCCATAAAGATTTCGTTAAGACTTACTCATTACTGAGTATAATATGTTGATTTCTGAATGGTTTACCTTCATTTCTTTTACCGATATTCCGTTCGACGACAGCAGAAAATAACCTGAACGCATACTAGTAATATCCCTCGCGAGACGAGTAACTCATCGATAGTTTTAAGTAATAAGATTAGACCAAAATAATTGCAACACCCAGATTGATTTTGTTAAAGACTATTCACCAAAGCGAACAGTGTAGATTTAGATCAAAGATCAGACCAAACTTTGTGTCTAAAGTCAGATCTTGATCTACACAGGCCGCCATTGCAACTGAAGTTTTGAAAGGTGCTTGATGGGTGTAATCTTTCCCGGCTTTTCGATTTATACAAGCATTTTCTCCTTTTTTCGTAATGTTTTCAAAGGCACCTTCGGAAGAAACGTGAAAAGTCGTTCATGTGACTGTGAGGTAAAAGATTTAAACCATAACCGTGTTGTTCCTCTATAAACAGTTTCAAAGAATTAATAAATACTAAACCTCGTTGTATCTTTTCTTTATTAAACGGTAATCCATTTATAACTATTGCATTTCGGCTGCGAGGATTTTTTCTTTTTCAAACAAACGTCCAAACTTATTTTTCTGTTGACTAGACAAAACATGTGACACGACTGCCCAGTGTTCCTGCAACAGCCATTACTAAACGCAAGAACGGACTATCACCTAATGTAAAGCAGGCATGATACTAGCTTATTGCGTGATCATTTTGTGTTGACTGGAAGTCGGTATGTGACTATAAATTTCTTGGGGTAAAACAGTCGTACATTTGTACAACAAAAGCTTGCATTACAACCCTCTTGCTTTGAATGACTTACACATTACGTCATAGATCTACCCCTATTCCAAATTTTATTGCAAACACATGCGTACCTGCGACAGGCATGAAATCATGTTGACAGACGGCTTGTTTTATATTTTGGTCGTTCCAATTAAATTTGCCGATGGCAATGATGGCGGTTTTCAACGCGTTGGTGGACGGTGTAGATACATATCAGACTAAACAGAAGGTGCAGTCTGATCTTTGATCTATTTCATCCGGTTGAACAATGATTTAACTCGTATTAGAAAGCTACTTTTCCAAGGTCGTACAAGATTGGAAAGACGCCGAAACTTAGTTCTACTACAGTTTTGACCCTTCACAGTTGCTATAAATAGATGTAAATTTGTAGGATTTTACCCTTGTTGTTTCGGACACATTTTAGGACAACAAGGTAAAGCCCATTACTTCAGCCACCTTTTTTTAAAAATAATAATTCCCAAAAGATTCGGGCTCTAAACAAAATAATAGTTTCCTTCTGTCACAATATATTGGTGAATTTCGGTAAGCAGTCTTGTTTTCCTAAGTGACATGGACACATGGGAAAGGAAAATCACTGTAAACGACTTGAGCACACTTTGAAAGTCAGTGACGATTTAAAGCAGACGATTCTGAAAGCGTCGTCGTATCTTTTACGGCTGAGAATTTGACTGCAAACTGTGACTGCAGGATTAATAGAATAACGATGTAAATTCTAAATAATTACGCATGTCTTAATTGATGGACCCGAGACTGGCGATCAGATTATCAGATAAGTGTCATAAACTCTACACCCTTTACACTCGATATGATACCTGTATACTTGTCAACGATCGAGTCCAATCTTATGACCTTTTTTCTTTTTCTTTCATGCACTTTGGTAATAGGCAATTCTGATTTATTTTTTACCCCAAAAAAAGTCTTTCGGAACTGGAATTTCGACGAATTTACGGTCCAACGAAAATGCCGAATTTGAAAAATCGACGAAATTTCATACCGACAGTATTATATGAAACCACAGTATCTCCCCTTTTATGGTTTATAATGGTTTATATATAACATGAATATTTGTACATTTACCATGCTTAAAAGCAGGCTTTTATAAATTTTTTGTGCATTTTCATTAAAATGATGTATATTTGCATATTCTTCCAATAATTTTCCTGTTTAACTGACTGTTAAAGAAAAGCGTGTTAAATCCAATATAAGAGGAATTTTGGAATTTTATATAATCTTTTCAAAGACAAATTTCTCAGAAACGAGCACGGTGACCCATACCTTTTTTACTGTAATCTCCTAAAGACATGATGAACTTTGTATGTGCAAAGTTTAACAGAATATGTCCGTTAGTAAAAATTATGATACACGTCGTTAAATACAAGAACCAGGAAAGTTACTACAGCATAATATTCCGTATTTATCACTTTTTTTACTGTTAAGATACTTACATTATACAACGCAGATAAAGAAATTAAGTGGGAAATGATGCCAACCACATGAACAATAAAAGCACTATGTTTCGTCTGAACAACACTTTTGCAATGTTGTGTGGAAAACGAGGAGGCCAAAAATAATGAGGGAGCTAGGCATAACTAGCAGTGCTGAAAGTGGTGATGCTTAGTTAAATTTTGTTCATTGAGAAGCACTGAATACAAGTGTGATAAACCACGGTGTCTTTTTCTTTGACCTATATGCATGGTGACATAGTTACTTTGAGAAAACCCCTTATTGAAACCTGTTATCCGTTGTCCATCTCCATATCCATGTCCAATCATAAATGTCTATTTAGAACAATTAACAGAGATACCGGTTCACGTGAATTTGGATACATTACTTAAAGTTCTTGAAAAGGGAGTACGTGATTTGTCTACAATAGCTGTGCTTGATCCACGTGAAAAAACATTGAAGAGGGTACTTTTAAAATTTTTGTTACGTTGTGAAAGTTTAAAACACTTGAAGGATTTTAACAACAGATTTGTGTGCTTCCCATCAGTGATTTTTCTTTTAACTATTTAAAATCACTAGAATTGATTTTGCTGAATGAATAACAGTGTTTTGTTTGTATGGGTAAATGCGCTTTTCTACTTTACTCCTTCAAATGTGGAGTACCGCTGTAATTAATTAGATTTATATTTCTTTTGATCGCAGTGCAGGTTAGGATCCGACAGCATAATAAGTATTTTCTGATCCCAAAATGCACTGGCTTATTTTTTTCTTTTTTTATTTTTTTCTTTAATTTTTCTTTTCATTTCTTTTTATTTTTTTTTTTTTTTTATTTTTTTAAATAACCAGTAATTCTATTTATAAACTTACACAAGTTTTTTCAATTGCTTAACTGATTTGAAAGTCATTAATTGCTGGAAACTTATAATGTTTGATCTTATGTTGTAATACTTTTTTATGAGTGAAGCTCGACTTATTTTAAAGAAGGGACATATTAAAGGATAATGCAGTTCATCACCAGGGTCATTTCTGGTACGAAGTGAGCATTTTCTTTCACTTTTACAAACATTGCTCCATCTACCTGTTTCAATAGGTAAGTAATAGATGTCCTAAATTTTACCAGGTTCAGGTAATCTACTTGTGGTAAAGAAGTGAGATAGTTTTCAAACTCTATTGTAGCCTTAAATATCTCATAATTATTACCTTTATTAGACTTTTGTATATTATTTTGCCGTTGTTGTTGAAACTGATTAGGTAAAGTTTTTTTTTTACCTTTTTGTGTGTATCCTTATTTATATATGTAAATTTATGCATCCAAATATCTGGTCGTCCTATTCCATTTAGCATACTTTTTATATGTTCAATCCATTTGGACTAAAAATCAGTAGTATAAATCATGATCTGATATATAATTTACATGCAATTTTGTTCTGATTTCCTGAAACTAATCTACTCTAATAAGATATCATTCTTTTTTTAATCATAATATCCAAAGGGAACCTTCCTGTTTCTAAATATAACATAAAATGTGGGTACTCTTTTTTAAAATTAAGATTTTACTAAGGAATAAACAATGTATTTTTTCATGATTATGATCTTCATATCTCCATACATCCGACGAAAATGTTATAGTTGGTAGCACAGTATGATCAAATAGCTTCAAAACAAGATGAACAGGTGGATTCAAGATATTAACTCTTCTGCAAAAGTAGTAGAGTACTTTTGTTGCTAGTTTTACAAGATATTTTCTTTTTATTAAGACACTCCCAGTTGAACAAAAATAGATACCCAGATATTTGTATACACTCATCATCTCTAAATTGCTGTTACCAAGTTTAAATGAATATCTTTTTCTTTTTTTTCCTTTCTACTGCCAAATATCATGATCTATTATCTTAGATCTTAGTTTTGTTAGTATTTATATGTAATTTCCTAGTTTTGATACTGTCCCCTCCTCTAGTTGGAAATACTTTTGACTTAGCAGCTATTTCAGACCGAATTTAATAATATGTACTGCGCATTTCCCTTCACCAGAGAAAATATTGTAGAAGAAGCTGTATTATTGTTTCGAGCAACGTCTTCTTTTTCTAAAATTTTACACTAACATAGAGTAGTAAGCAGTGCCTGAGACTTTATTTGGAGAAGTTAACTAATACACTTTTCTTTTTGAAGTAAATAACCCCTAAAGCTGAACCACACTATTACAGAATCCTTTTCCTTGATAAACTCGCCATCAACTTAATTACCAAGCCATCGTAAAAATAATCTCTTTACTCTAATTAGGTGATCGAGTGTGGTAAATTAGGCTACTAAGCGCGACTCAAAAATCTTTTGCAGACAGTGTAAATCAAGATCAGACTGCACAGAACGTACAGGCTGATCGTGGATCTACATTGTCCGAAAAGGTGATATTTTTTCTCCCAACCAATAACTTTGAAAGAGCAACTTTTGGACTTGTACTATGGGCGGGAGAGTTTCATTTAATGTATTTAAGGGTTAATTAGATATCAACTAAGTGTGAAAATGGACACACAAATCGACAAAGGACAAGAGAAAGAAATCGCACTCGCCGACCCTTTACAACACATAGCTCCAAAATCTATTCAACTGGACAAAAACCAAACCAAGCCGTTTCTTGCCTACCTATTAGGACGTCTACCGCCGCCCCTGTCATGATGCTACTACAGTAGCAATAATGTCTTTTAAAACATGGTTATATCAAATACCCGACTTTTATGTAAAGTTTTGAAAACATGAGTATTGGTTATACAACTGGGAATAAAATGATGTGGGGTGTATATGTTACAGTAAATCTGTGAAACTAGGAATTTCATGAAATTCCTAAAAAAAATCAGGAAATTCGTGAAATGACTGGTTCACTTAGGGATTTCGCAAAATGCCTGATTTTTTCAGGAATTTCGTGAAATGACTAGAAAATACCTTCAGTCATTTTTACACAGATTTACTACAAGCCTGTCATGATTCAGGAAATATGTGAAATGATGTGTCTTTTAAACAGCTCGTGTACTACTTAATAACTAACTCTTTATAACTTGCTTTTTTTTTATAAATTTCATTAATCAATCACATGCTTATTGACTTGCTTAAAAAAGTTGAGTTCATATTGCATTTTATTGAACCAGAAAATGTGTGAAATGATATGTCCTTTAAACTGTTGAGTGATACTTAATAACTAACTCTTTATAACTTGCTATTTTTTCACATGCTTATGGAATTGCTTAAAAATTTGACATGCATTAAATTGTAATTATAAAGATACCAAAAATACATAAGTTGATACAAATAGATTGATTTGTTTGCAGGTGCAGCAGCTTTGCAATAGTATACGTCATAATAGTTTGACTTGTAAAACGATAAACTAAGAATTTGACATTTGGTAACTCACAAGTGATATTTACTCGTACATACCAGTTTAACTGATATGCTTTCTGAGTTTGTTTAACTCACATGTACTTGGGAAATGGAAAATCAAAACTGTGCTTAAAGCACTAAATAAAATAGGTTTTAGAATCATTAACTTATGTTAATGCTTAACCCTTTCCTACATTGAGAGAAAAAGTGAGTTTGGACCGAATGAGTAATTTCATATTTTGTTTCAATACTTGAAAGCATGAAAATGAGAGATATGTATGATAGCATTTAAAACAATTAAAACATCGTAACAGAATGAAATATTTTCTCAATATTCATTCTTAGCTCTACTGGCTGAAAGCCGGCATAGCTTTGGTCACCACGTGGTTTTCATGGTCCGTCTGTCTGTCCGTCCCTTCGTTAGTGTTTTTCTTGTTTACGTAATAATGTCTGCATTTGTGGTTGAATTTTTTTGAAACTTGCACAGTTTGTTTATATTATTAATAGCTTGAAGCCTATTGATTTTGAAAAAAAAAATCTGGCAATTAGTCAGCGAAAAGTAGCCGTTTAAAGTTGGAGATATACATTTCTTTTTACACGATTACATGCAAGTCGGCCTTTTTGATTCATTTCTTTTGAAACTTGCATAGATCATGTGAATCATCAAGGAATTGAACCCTGTCAAAAATGAAGAAAACCCAGATTTCAGTTTAGGAAAAGCAGCCATTTGATGAATTAGTCTTGTTTACTCAACACAGTCCATATTATTGGTCACATTTCTTTGAAACTTGCAGGGATTGTTTTAAACATGTGAGTTCTTAAACCCTATCAAATTTTGCTAGATTCCAAAGTATTGGTTTTGACAAACTTTATTTCAATTCTTACACTATTTGTTCAGCTCACCATGCCCACTTGCTATGTTATTTTAGTGGGTTCAGGCTCAGTTGCAACAACCCCTCTCCCCTTTTTGTGTGTTTATCTTTTTCCTTTTTGCATCATGAATCAATGATTTATGACAGAAAATAAGCAAATTTCCTGTCAGTAGAGCGATTCAGACCCTCAAGAGCCTCTAGTTTATGTAATATCTTGTTAAGTTCCTTTTTCGTGTAGTTTGTAAAATTTCATGAATAAACATAAGAATAAACAAGTCACATTTTAGAAAGAAACTGTTGAAAAAAATGTGGGAATGGAAAAATAGGTTGTAACCAGTATTTTCTCCTTTTCCAGCAATGGACTATCCTTTCTTTAACAAATTTCAGCAGAACAGAACATTGTTTATTTGACAAAAAAATTGCAAAGTTTATAGTCATACATGTTGTATAAATAGAATTTGAACCTAAAAAATTGTTTTCTGGCACAGAGTTAAAAGTATTTAAGTCATGCAAAATTATCTGAATTGGGATTTATCAATATCATACTGCCAATCAATAAAATAAAGAAGACGAAGTTATTTCAGGAATTTCATGAAATGACTGAAGGTATTTTCTAGTCATTTCACGAAATTCCTGAAAAAATTAGGCATTTCGCGAAATTCCGAAGTGAACCAGGCATTTCACGAATTTCCTGATTTTTTTAGGAATTTCATGAAATTCCTAGTTTCACAGATTTACTGTAACATGTATACTGAACCAAAAAAGAAACTTCCCCTGTGTTTAAATGCAAATGCAATGTTATTAAAAAAAATCAAAATATAAGATGACCTACATATATTCGGGCGAACGATTATGTGTCCGATAAAACAAATTTTAACTCGATTGAAAGCATTTTGCAGAAGAAACCCGCTGAAAGCAATTTTCACGTGCATGCACGGACCAGTATAATTCGTGTATATTTTTTGAAACCTTTCAGTCTAATTTTATAGACTTTCATGTCAATAAGAAAAAGACTTTGAAAAAAATTAAATTCTTTTTAGTTTTCTTTATTTTTGATACGCCTAGAATTCTGCAAAATTTACGCGAACGTGCCATTGGCATGCTTAATGCTGGTATGACGATGAATGCTGTTGCTGTGAATATTTGATGTTCTACTCGTGCTATTCGACGCCTTAGGCAACGTTTTCAAGCAACAGGGCATACGGAAGATCGACCACGTAGTGGACGTCCTCGAATCACGACGCGCGGCCAAGACCGCTATATTCGAAACACCCACCTGCGCAATCGCTTCCAAACCGCCACAGCCACTGCTGCTAACACCCCTGATACACATAACAACCGTATATCTGCCCAAACTGTGCACGTCGTCCATACGTTGGTTGTGTTTTGACACGACGTCACCGCGTAAATCGTGTTAATTGGGCACGTGCACACCAACGCTGGCTTAGACAATAATGGAATAGCGTTCTTTTCTCTGACGAGTCCAGGTTTTCCATTCATCGAGGTGATGGCAGGGTTCGAGTATACCGTAGGAGAAATGAACGTTATGTCGACTGTTGCGTACTTGAACGAGATCGTTTTGGGGGTGGGGGTTCTGTCTTGGTCTGGGCGGGCATTGCACATGGCTTTCGCACTAATCTCGTCGTTATCGAAGGGAATTTGAATGCCCAACGCTACCGAGATGAAATTCTTGCGAGGCACGTTATCCAACTGTTTCAAAATAATGCCAATATCACTCTTTTTCAGCATGATAATGCCACAAGCCATACAGCTAGGGACAATGTGAATTTCCTCAGGGCGAATAACATTGCATTTATTAATGACTGGCCTGCCAAAAGCCCTGATCTGAATCCCATTGAACACCTTTGGGATAATTTGGACCAGCGTGTTAGACGTCGCCCTATTCCACCGTCAAACGTCATTCAGCTAAGGCAAACCTTAATTCAGGAATGTAACAACATTCCACAAGCCGAAATCAATACACTTATCCGTTCTATGCTCCAACGATGCCAGGCAGTCCTTCATGCTGAAGGTGGTCATACCCGGTATTAATTTGTGATTTTGATGAGCGACCCCTTCCGCATTTTAACTACCATTTCACTACTTTTGGATAAACCCTCAGCAATAATTTTTTTCACACAAAGTCGCAATAAAATACTCTTTCAATGCATATAAATCTAGTTTAATCCTGATTTTCATATTTGTGTATATCTGCACTTAAACACAGGGGAAGTTTCTTTTTTGGTTCAGTATACATAACTAGACAATTAACATCTTCAAAATGTATGTCTGTGATACTGATCTGCATTGCATTCAAAGAACAGTCTGATCTTGATCTTTTATTGTCTTCAAAAACGACTTTACTTGTCATTGGAGAACATGGACCATTGTATTGAATCATTCTAACGAGCAAGAGCATCACTACAGTAAACCTTGTGCTTTTAATCTTGAATATGCAAAGGATGAGAGTCAACCAATATGGAGTAGCTGATGAGACAAACATGTTACTGAGAGTTTTACAATTAAAGCGCTGAATCAATGAAATAGATATGTTAAGCGTGGAAAAGCAGCCTAAAGCAGCCTAAATATTGCAGGGAGAATATGACGTTAAGTGAGTTTTTTTTTGTGTTGCAGATTCAGGTTTTTTTCCCTCTATGAAAATGCGCTGTTTAACTCTACCAAATGACAAAATGTTGAAAATCTTTCAAATGATGAAAAAACGCTGTGAGGAAAAAGAGAACATACTGAATACATGTATACTGTTTTTCCCACTGCATTTTTAAAGCCCGACAGCATTGTTTGGCTAACGGTTAATAGAATGATTCCAGTCTTAAGAATGTCATCAAAAAGAAACATGTTAGTGAGCTTGTAAAATGGCAGCGCCGTGGCTGGAGGGAGAGGTACACTGGTATCAGTCCGTTAAATGGAGCATTTCATTAGAAAAAAATCTTAAAGTAAAACTGCAAAACAAATACTCTGTGTTCTCAATGTTCTGAATGTCTGAATCTGTATTCCAGATGAAGGGCAAATAACAGCACATATTTCTGTGAGTTTACTATAGTTGTGTACCCTTGCAAGATGGCGCACGTGATTTTTTAGCTGTCGTGGCAATATTTTTGGAAAACGAAATGAAAAAACACCAATTCTTAGTCTATAGATACACAAATCTACTCCCATTAATGTTACCTTAGTCTTTGGGTACTTTTGCAACTTTGATTTTAGTACCACCTTCATTTAAATTGCAAAAACCTAACTTAAACTTTCTGTTAGTCAAAATCTGATTAGCCTGGCATTTTCTACACACTCTGAACTAAAGTATGATACCAAATTTGTTGGTCTTCAGTAAAACATGTGACGAGAAATAAAAGAAAATTAAGTGTACAATTATTTATGGAACTGAGTATATAAAACAATAACCTCATTATTTGAGCATCTTTTCATTTGTTGTCTGCAAGTGCTTCCAAAATTTCGGACATCGCTTAAACTTCATCGTGTTGTAAAGATTAAGCAAGCTTAAGGGTCTGCCGCTTCCACATGAAATATGTTTGGGTTTTCCGCAGAATATCACGTACATGTACTTTAAAAAGTATATAGCCTCGTAACATTTAACTCTTTCCCAAACGACAAATTCAAAATATATGTATCTGCAGACGACAAATTCAAAATTGGCACAAATGAGCTCAAGCTCTCTGATAGGGTAGAAAACATGGGTAACCAGCATTTTCTCCTTTTCCCACAACGTTTTTCTAAAGCCTTCTTACCCACAGTTGTGAAAACCCGGGATTGTTTGGTAAAGGGTTAATATTTTCATCATTTGTATAGTAATTTGGGTTATTAAGAAAGTAATGATAAAATCTGGATAGGCAATGCCTGGCTAAAGCTTTACATCATTCAACCACAATGATTTTTCAATGTTGTATAGATCAAGTAAAATGTCTCAAGTGTCAACTGTTTATTTTTCCATTTTTACACAGCTAAATTATATGATGAAAGTTTTCTGACATAATCAGATAAATCTACTCGTTGAAAATCTAAAAATCTTTTAATTCTGCCATCACAACCTTTAACTGATAATTAATATTATACTATTTCACTACAAAACATATGGGAATCTGTGCTTATCAGCCAAATATTTTGCCTCCACCACCGACCACGTGTATACATTTTAATGAGAAGCGTGTTACTATTTTTTAGCCTAACTGAAATCCGTCTATACGTAATGGCTTCTCCACTAGGGTCATAACCCTTAAACAACTCTACATGCTTTGTCCCACACTGCTTCACCTCGCTAACATTAAACTACCAACGGCAGATTACTTTTTTAAACAGCTGTTACCGGTAGTATGTAGATCAGTTTGCTCTAAGGCAAAACAATCTAAATTTTCAAATTCTTTTAAAGCAATGTTTCCGCCATTTATTACATAATTCAAAAGTTATGTAAGGGATTACTTGAAGGCCTGTTTACTGCTAGTTCGTATTCTTGCGCTTATCAGGGTTAAAAGTTTAATATAAGGTCACAACAGCTAGTATTAGTGTTATAAGACTGTAAGTAAAAGCTTACTCTCTCGCCCATGTTGTATGTTTACCCCTTTTGATAGTGAACAAATAGTCGCAAATTGAAGAAAATACCTTCGATAATAACAGAGATGCGCAATCTCAGAACTTTTGCGCTAACGCGGGCGTGGAGTTTGCGTTTAGGTAGTGAACGTCTTGGTGTTAAAGGCCATGTAGAATATAAGCTAATATATCAACATGTTATTTTTCTCTAAAAAAACTTTTTATATAGATATTACAAAATGTTAAAAGTTTTTGCACGACGCAGACGACGACGTAAACTACTTCACGGCTATGACAATAAATCGACGTTTTCTTTGAAAACAGCCCAGCTAATCACCTGGGTTTGTCCATCCGAATTATGGTCCTCTTCAGCGCAAGCGGACATCCTTCTAGATATTCTGTCTACCAATTTACCTAGACTCAGTTCAGGTGGTAATAATCTTTACTCACTCCATATCGCGATACACTAAGATATGTGGCACTATGGTTTATCTCTTTCGAAATTATTATCCTCATTTTTGACAAAGTAATGTCCGAATATAAAAGAACAAAAGTTGTTGCAAAAAAAGCAACAAGAAGAACAAAAGCACAGCGAAAAATTAATTGAGAGGTTTCCATCTGTTTCACGAAATCACAGGAGAAATTTGTTGGTGTAAATCAAATAATGCGTAGGTAATAATGCAATTGAATCACCTAGCCATCTAGAACTGGACAAAAGAAGAGGTTGTTTGGAAAATGAAGGGCAAAACAATGGGTTGAAAAAATTCAATGTTTATCGAAACTAATAAAATAAAAATTTCTTACACAAAATGTATGAAAAATAATATATGCACATTTTCTTGTGACAGGATGACAGTACTAAAATGTTATTACTGATATGTTGGCCAAAGTTATAGTTTGTAAAAATCGACCTTTGAGGGTGAAGCTATGTTTCAGCTCACTTCACGTTATATTGCAGTAAAACAGGTAATTCGGAAAACTTTTCGAGTTATGGTATTCGACTATAAATTGATAAATATGTTATTGAATATAATGCACGTGCTTACATAGATTTACGACGACCAAATCTGAACTGGCTTCAGGCCACTTAAATGAAAAATGTACTGGTTGAGTTATGGCAAAGGTTAGCCATGCCCTGCCAGGTCAATTTTTACAGCCTATACTTAACAACAATCCTTGCTTTACATACGTTCCAATGGCAGAGCAAAAGTTGGGGATGGAAAAAAAAAAAGGTTGTATATACATAGTTCTCTTGAATTTGTAACAAAAATTCAATATTGAATGTTTTTAAACTATCCTTTGCCATGCCATTGGAAAATGATTAGAAATTTTGGCTGGCTTATACTTATCAAACGATATGAAAAGATAAGGATATATTTATATCACTTCTAAATCTTTAAATGTTGCTTAAGAAGACTAAGGCGGTGTTTTGCCTAACTGTTTACCAGAGGACACAATTTAAGAAAACTGAAAGCATTTGCAAAAGACAGTTCAAATGTGGCACAATTTTATAAACTTTTTTCTATGAATGCCGGAAAAGGATAAATGCAGTAAACCTTGGTTTCTGTTCTTTTTCTACAATTTTTAAAAGCTTTTGTCAGAATGAATGAATGAATGAATGAAGTTTACGGCCCGTCGACATCAAAGGTCATATTGGGCGCACAAAAAAAGTACTGCAATGCATATTGATCATACTGTAATAATTCAATATTAGTTTTTTTTTCATCAACATTTGCGAGCTCTAATTGGCTGAAAATTTTTTTTTCATAGCTCCCTGAAAAAAAAAAGCAGTGCCGGAACTGCTTTTGCAGTCAAAGTAATGTAAACAAACATGTATACGAGATTTCATAAGGTTTTTCTTTCTGATTTTAGACCTTTGTCGAGTCCGAAGTTCAAATTGCTAGCTGAATTCATTTTCTCAGAATACTGAAAAAAATATCCAACAGTAAATTCAAAGAGAGAACTTAAAACTCATTGTCACTTTGCTGGGTTCTAACAATCTTATTTTCAACTTAGGTCTAGCGTACTGAACTTCTAATAATAAATCTACTAAACCTGCAAATGTTTAATACTATAATGACGTCAGGAATTTACATCATTTTACGTCATGAACCAGGAGTTTTACCGCGCTATGAATTTTGAATGAAATGGACATTAAATAAATACGCAATGTTGGATTTACAAAAAAAAAAAGTTAGTATTATTTAAGTGCTTATTGTTGTCTGCATTATAAGAAATGAAGAGGTTTTTTTTTTTTTTTTTTTAATGGAGGTATTAAAAATGAAATAAAAAAAAACCTAATCACACTTTTGTATGAAACTGCGTCGCTTCCCGGTTTCATACAGTGTGATTAAGTTTTTTTTTTTTTTTTTCATACCTCCATGAAAACAAAAAAGGTTCTCTTCATTCCTTAAATGTTATGAAATAACTTAAAATTTAAGCTGTGTAAACAAACACACACACACAAAACAAAAAAAAAAAAAAAAAAACATATAGTTACGAAACACAAATGTTCAAAAGAACCTAAAAATATATCTTTTTATAGAGATTTACCTCTTTCAAAAAATCAAAGACAGATTCGAACTTTACAGTATCGAACAAAGCCCTCGAACTATCAGCTGGAAAAAACCTGTCCCTTGCTGGCGCAAGGTCTATACAATCCAATAGTATATGTTTTACAATAAGAGATGCATTGCAGGAAATACATGTAGGTTCTCCTTCTCCTTTGAGGTACGAGTGCGTGAGAAATGTATGACCAATACTAAGACGGGTCAAGATAATTTCTTCGCGGCGATTTGTCCGCAACCCCAGAAGCCACTCGCCAAGACTTGGTTTAATGGTGAATAATTTGTTATTTTGGTTGGCTGGATCACTCTAGGATTGCTGCCAAACGTTTTGAATAAAATTATTCATCAATGGCTTAAAATCATTAAAAGGAACTTTAAAAGGTAAAAATCAAAAGACAATGCCTCTTTGGCAGCTTTTTCTGCTTCTTCATTTCCATTTATACCAATATGGCTAAGGAGCCAGCAGAATACAATATCAGCTTCCACACAGATTCTGGACAATTTTTCCAAGGAGACTGAAAATTAATAGATTATCCGTTCTCTCAATCTCAAGTGCATGTATAGCTGACAAAGAATCAGTGAATATAATGTAGTGCCAGTTACAAGCATCTTGCTGAATATGGTTGAGAGCGAGGTCAATCGCCTTACGCTCCGCAGAAAAAATAGAAGTATTATTAGGTAGTCGAAACTGATATAATTCGCCATCGAGCAAGGCAGCCGAGGCGACTTTTTCTCCATCTTTAGAACCATCGGTATATAATTCTTTGTAATTGTAATATTTCTCCTTTATTTCAAGGTATTTAGTCTTAAAGATCATTGTATCTGTTGTAGCTTTCTTATCTGACGTTAGATTACAAATGTAGGTTGGACTGCCAGAAGTCCATAAAGGAACATCAGAATTTTTTTGTTTCGCTACATCTTCCAGACAATTCATATCCGCCTCACAACGCAAACTAAACGGAGGTATGACTTTTTCTCTGTTTAAAAATTCGTCCTTGTAGAGCGGTTCAAAAACAATCTCATGTGTGGGGTTTTCAGGATTTGATTTTAACTTAGGTAATATTGCATCGAAGTTTCTTTCTACGTAACTATAAAGATGGTTCGTTTGCCTCTGCATACAAACTATTAACAGGAGATGTTCTAAAAGTGCCAAGGGCTAAACGCAAACCTTGATTGTGGATAGAATCCAGCTTATGGAGGTGCGATTGCCGTGCTGATCCATATACAACGCAGCCATAGTCTAACTTGGAACGGACAAGTGATCTATATAGCCCCAGTAAGACTTTTCTTTCGGCTCCCCAGTCCATGCTGAGGACAACACGTAAAAGGTTAAGAGCTTTTTCTTAACTGGCAAAAATGCATGCATTTGGACTTGATCTTAGAAAATCTAAAACCATTTTCTCCTGACCGTTTGATTTGTTCATAACTTGTTGTAACTGCCGTTCAATTAGACCTATAGCAAATGCCAAAGTCGTCAACATTCAAAAAGCATTCCACGCCAGGACAAACAGACTTAACAATATTGTTTATCTTGACACCGAAGAGTGTAACGGAAAGAATGTTTCCCTGGGGAACGCCTATTTCTTGTTCATGGGGTTGGAGTAAGAATTTCCTACCCGGACTCTAAACTGACGTTCATTCAGAAATGCCGAAATAAGGCGACCTCTTATACCGAAATCATGGAGGTCGTTGATGATTCCATACTTCCATGTAGTATCATATGCACTTTCGAGATCGAAAATTACGGACACAACATGTTCCTTTTTAATGAAAGCTTCGCTAATAAATGTTTCGAAGCGAACTAAGTGGTCATGAGTGCCTCTTTATTAACGAAATCCGCACTGGGCGGTAGCTATAGGTTTGTTTTTCTCTAGAAACCAAACAAGACGGTCATTAACCATTCTTTCCATGGTTTTGTAAAAACAACTTGTTAAGGCTATAGGGCGATAATTTGCAGGATCCTTAGAATCTTTACCTGGCTTTGGTATTAGAATAACTAAATCTTCCTTCCAGGAGTCTGGAAGAATTCCAGTGTGCCAGACTTTATAATATTCGCATTAAACATTCAAAGGATCGAAAGGTAAATGTTTCAAAAACTGATAATGGATGTCATCACATCCAGCAGCAGTGTCGTGACACTTCCTTCATGCTTTCCCCAATTCTTTTAATGTAAAATCTTTATTGTTATGTTCGTTATTATTCGACTTGAAATTGAGTTTAGTTGTTTCTTTAGTATCCTGAAATTTTCGAAATGATGTGGAATAGTTTGAAGAAGCGGGCTTCTCCACAAAAGTGTCAGCCAAGACATTTGCAATATCTGCCTTCGATGTGACAACACCATCATCAGAATTTAAGTGTCCGACATTTAATGAGGAGCTTTTTCCATTTATTTTTCGAGTCATATCTCATGTCTTTTTGACAGACGATCTAGAATTTAATCTAGACACGTACTGTCGCCAAGACGCACGTTTACTTTGTTTGATAGTCCGTCGTACTTTAACACGAGTAATTTTGAATTTGGTAAGATTTTGCAGGGTAGGTCTCGTATTGAATTGTCAGAGAACTAATTTTCGCTCTCTAATAGCCTTATTGCAATCATCATTTTACCATGGCTTGCTTGGATGTTTCGGATTTGTCGATGTTCAAGGAATTGATTTTTCAGCAGCCGAATAAAGTAAGGAAGTTAAAATCTCTGCAGAATTTTTTATCATCCTAATCTCTGGAACAAATTAATTGTTCGCAGTCGACTTTGAACTGTTCCCAATTTTCTTCATGGATTTTCAAACGTTTAGGACGTTGTTGTATTGAAGGTCCTACTTCCGATATCTGGATCGGAAAATGATCAGTACCATGAAGGTCATCAACTTTTCAGCGAAAATCTGGAAAAATTCTAGGACTGCATATAGTGAAGTTTAATGATGAGTAAGAACCAGTATCAGGATGAGGATAGGTTATCATTCAGCAGGACAAGGTCATGCTTCGTGATAAATCCTTCAACGATTCTACCCTTGTCATTTGTGTCTGTACACCCCCATAATGTGTGGTGAGAATTAAAATCTCCCATTAAAATGAAAAGCTTTGGCAATTGATTTATGAGGTTATCAAGTTTGTTAATATCAAATGGAGAGCTAGGAGGAAGACAAATAGAAAACAATGTAATGCTCTTGTTAAGGGAAATATTCACCGCTACAGCTTATAAAGTAGTTTCAAGCTTGACAGAGTGGTGTGGAACACTGTTGTTCAAGATTGGTGTTTTAAAGAGAACTTGTCTTGTTCTTTAAGATACGTTTCTTGTAAACAAACTGCTACTGGTTTCTTTTCATTTACTAATAAGTTTAATTCCTCGAGATTAGCTGTAATGCTACGACAATTCCATTGCAGAATGTGATTGGTCATAACTATATTGAGAGTTAAGAAGATACCATAGAACATGGGAAGTACATGTATGTACTGATTCATCTTTTATTCAATTTGATGATACGACCTTGCTTATTTGTATTTTGTTCTGCATGGTCTGTATCCGCCTCCATGTCTTCATCAAGACATTGGAAGCGGTTATGCTGTTGTATTTGGTCGTCAGACCCCTTTGGAAGGCGGTCTGAGATAACCTTATTTGGAGATTTAGCTGGACTTTTCGGAAGTGGCTTCTCTGGTTTCTTGTTCACAACATTTTTCTGTTATTTCTTTACACTAGTTTGCGTCGATTTCTGTGGTGTAAGTGTTCGCACAGAGGCATCATTTGTCTGTGTGCGTGCATCTTTGAGCTCGACAGTCCTTGCTTTGTTTAAGTACGGAGGAAAATGAGATATTATGACGAGCTTCAACTATCTTCCTTCCTTCAGGGAATGATAAGCCTTCTGTGTGCTTAATTGTCACAACCTCTTTTTCCCTTTTCCATACTTTACATGACCGAGAAGTGGAGGAATGATCTTAACCACAGTTAACGCATTTTACATCGTTTGGGCATTTGCTTTCGTCGTGGGTAATTCCAGTAATCCCACAACGTCTGCAGACTTCATCTCCTCCGTGAAGTTTGCATGATCTCTCGTGATGTCCGTACTTACAACAAACGTAGCACTGCAAAGGGTTCGGAATGTAAATATCCACTGGGACTCATAAGTATCAAACTTTCAACCATTTATGTAAAATTGAAGTGTTGAAAGTCAGAACGATCGTATTGGTCCTCCGTTTTATGTTGTCCCTGAATACAGTGATCCGTCGAGCAGCAGTTACATTTTGGCTAGCCAGATATGAAATGATTTCTTCCTCAGTCATTCCTGCAAGGTTCGGACATCGGATTATTCTTCTAGACGTGTTTAAAGAAGTGTAAGGACAACACTTGCACGGAATCTCAAAAAAGCAAGACAATTTCAATAAATTTTCGGCATGCCTCGCTTTCTCGATTTCAACCAGTAATGAACCAGATGACTTTGGCGATCCTGCAACAGAAACAAGAACTTTCTCTATTACTAAAGATGACAGTTTCGCTAAAGGTTGGTCTGGTTTAGTCGATTCAATGATAAGATATCGAGGAAAAGAAGAAGGCGTATGTTTATCATCCGTGTCCGTGTCATATTGTTCCCGTGATCTTTTTTTGGTTTGTTGTTCCATAATAAAGTATACTGACGTCCATAAAAAACGCATCACTTGTGTTTGTGCAACCATATTTATTCACTGATTACCGCATTAATAACTGCGTGAATTTAGAAACACACTTTGGTAAAATTTCGAGTTTTAAACCTGATACCTTGGTTTAAATGAAAACCATACAGCGGGAAAAAAAGTTTCAAAAACCTCACCAGCACAATTTCGTCAGTACCGTGTATGTCCACCCTGACTTGCTATCACAGCCTGAAGACGGCGTCGCATGGATCCACACAAATTACGCACGAGATAGCGTGGAATGCGAACCATTTTTCATGAAGAGCATTTGTCAATTCACCGAGATTCCGAGGCTGAGGATTGCGTTGACGTAAACGACGTCCAATAACGTCCCACATGTGCTCAATAGGATTACAGTCTGGAGACTGAGCAGGCCATGGCAAAACGTCAATTCCATTGTCCCTGAGGAAGTTTCTGGTAGGTCTAGCCGTGTGGGGATGGGCATTATCGTGTTGAAACGTTAGACCAGGGCGTTGTAGGAACATTGGGACGATTACAGGGGGAATAACTTGGTCCACATACCCTCTAGGGTTCAGATTCCCATTTATGACAACCAAATCAGTTTTGAAGGTGTGGTTAATCGCCGCCCAAACCATAACACAACCTCCACCAAAACGGTTGTGCTCCAGCGCACAATTACGGGCGTACCGTTCGTTACGGCGGCGGTAAACGCGAATACGCCCGTCGGCATGGGAAAGATTGAATCGAGATTCGTCTCTGAAGACGACATCTCCCCAACGTCTTCCTATGTTGTCTTGAGCCCATTGCCGACGTTCTCTACGGTGACGCTGTGTCAATACCATACCACGGTACGGTCGCCTGCACGAAATTCCCCGCTCTAAAAGGCGTCTCCTTACTGTATTGCGGCTAATAGTCCTTACGCGATTACCAATAACCACCGACGTCGTGGATTGAGCTGTAATGAAACGGTTACGCAAGTGACGTTGGCGGATGAAATTGTCCTGCCGGACAGACGTCACAGGAGGTGCACTTGGCCGGGGCCTAACAGACAAGCTCCTTGTTGTGTTTACCCGTTGAACAAGACGAACTATTGTCGACCTTGCAACATTAAAACGCTTGGCCACGTCACTTTGAGAAACTCCGCTCTCAAGCATCCCCAAAATTCTTGCTCTCGCTACGTTACTTAGCCTTGGCATTTCAAAAGTTGAAAGCTTTCAAATGTTGCAATGACAGCTTGTTTGCTAATGGATTAATGAATACACATGTTTGATTTCGGCCAACAGAACCACGTGGGGAGTGTGCATGGGGCGCATTTGAAAAGCGTGCGACTTGCCTTGGCTTTAGGCAACACGAATGAGCTAAGCAAAATCTTATCCTGCAATAGGATAGTTGCATGAACATAATACGGAGAACACAAAGTGACATGAAAATAATGGATATGTACGGAGCTATTGCACTTTTTCGATGAGGCGTTTTTTATGGACGTCAGTATATTTTAAATTCGTCATCCACGGTCCCCGCCCTCCATTGAGCCCAACAAGGGGGCATGGTATATGAAGCGGCGTATCCAGTTTCCCGTGCCAGATGATATACTCGGGCAGCAGAGGTAAACAATAGCGACATACAGCAGACATGGCAAATTCCTGGGAATCAGAGAACAGCCATGGCAGCTGCTGCCTCAAACACGAAACCCATACCACCTAATTAGCCCATGAGTCTATATTAGACTAGGGACTAAAATTATTTAAAGTAATTAAAAAAAAAAAAAAAAAAAAAAAAAAACCTAGTAATTTCAATATACTGACATTGTATGAATACATGCAAAAAGTCAGATAAAGGGAGAACAAGATACATGCAGTAAATGGAAAACTTCAAGTTCGTTCAGTGTTCATATATCTTGGAATCAGTACAGTTATGAACTAAGCTTCGGTTTAAATTAATTATGCCCAAATCTAAAAACGACCAGCCGATTACACTAGACTGGGCCCATCTAGGCTCTCGTTTACACCGAAGCCGAAGCAGTGTGTTGAAGAGCTGGAGATCCCTGGGCTCCCCTCAACTGCCAGGACCCTCTTTTTCGGCTTGCGAGTCTCCATCCACGACAAACAGGCGGGTCCATTGGTGGGGTCTTACCACTCCACATGACTCGCAGCCGGCGCATTCTACCCCCCATCCGGCTGCGGAAGCTTTTGTCAGAAGTATTATCAAAACAGTAGATGGTTTGGTTAAGAGATAAGGGCACATGAATAAATAATTCAAATCCAACCAGCAAACCAGGAATTATTATGCAGCTGTATCACGTAGAAGCTATCGAATAATTAAGGGACAAAAGATAAAAGTTCTGGTGAAAATAAAGGACAAAACAATAGATGTAAGAAAATATAAGCAAAACATACGACTTTTTTTTCTTTATATATACATATATATATATATTGTACAAACAACACAGAAACACAAAATGAGAATAAAACAGTCGTAAGTCATAAAACAACATTACCAGAAGGTTAATACGGTTTATATTGATATTTCATACAAAATTAACAATATTCTTGGCTTTTCATAGATACACATGACTCCACTGCATATGCTTGAGTTAAAGACCCAAAAGCTTTGTATAAAAATGATCCGTTCAAATTTGTGAAGAATGTGCACATAAAATCAAAACTAAAATGTAACGAAACTGCACTTTTCCGTCGGAAACTGAATAGAAAAATTGATTGTATTATCCTCATAATGAGATATGCAACGATAAGGGTATAAATGATTAATTATTATAATGTTGCATTCACCATTTCCTAAACGACAAAATTTAGACGCTTCTAAATTCAAAACAACTGTAGACAGTAATTTTAAAATTGGTACAAAGGGGGGGGGGGTTTGGTGCGTGGTAGAGGGTTAAGAAAACGTATGCTATGTTTTGCTTAAAGACACACGATTGGATTTTGTACAGTTAACAAACAGCACTCTGAAATTTGAAAGGAATTCATCCAATAAAGAGAAAAAAAAAAAGGAGAAGCATATGCCAAGGTTGAAAAATGCTTTGAAATGCTTTGATATGCTTTGAAATTCTGATTGGTTTAGAGTGTTATACTAATAGATAATGATGTCTCTGAGTTAATTAAATTATTTGAATTTTATTTTGAGCAAACTGAAATAGTTCAAAGTAGATTCTTTTTATGACACTTAAGCGAGTAACACTCTTGACTAGAGCACTGTAAATAAATTTTCGGAGAATTGAGTAGTCACTAACATAATCACTTTAGTGTCATACATATATGTGAGAATGAGCACATTTAGTTTAAATGGCTATTAGTATGCCAAAGCAAAACTCTAAACCAGAGGCCTCTTAAGAGTTTGTATTGCTGTACTTTGCTTATTTTCTAGCATTATGAGGGCATGGTGAATTAAACAAATAGAAAAATCGAAGTGGAAAGTGCATATATGTCCAGAGCAATTTGTATTCAACCATGAAATATCCATTTAAAAGTAAAAAAAAAGAAAAAATGTGCACTGATGCATTTTTTTATTCATATCCAAACGCTGAGAAGAACTGATTGGATGCATCTACATGCTGCATCCTCATGTTGCGAAAATTCAAACAAGAACTACACATACCATCCTTTCCAAGCGTCAAGTGCATTTTATGTAGTCCAAGTCCATAACAGTTCTAGAGCAGACAGAGACATTATAAAATGTCAAATTATTTGAACACTCAAAATCAAAAAGGGGCAATTATAACCGTTTCAAAAATACTTTGATGGATACCTCACCTTTTGATAATTAACACCAGTCTGAGTTTGAAGTAAATATCTTCGGTAATGACAGAGATATCATAAAATGTCAAAGTTTCTGCACGACAACACAGACACAGGGCTATGAAAATGTCTCAATGTTTTCCTCGAAAACAGCTGGGCTAAAAATCTAAGTTATTCCATACAATTTGCGCTTTGACTGTCATGGGTTTCTTTTTCAAACAATATGCAATATGTATGAAATTGGCAACACAATAGGGAAAAGAAATTGCGCAGGAGAAGCAGCTTTTCCTTTGACAAAAAAAAATATTCATTTTTTCGATAAAAAAGTTTTACAATAAAACACTGTTGCATTATTAATTCTAGTGATTGAAAACAAAGGTAGTTATTGCCACTGTGTACTATGACAATTTTTTACTATAACTTGTACCTGTGGACATTTTATAGTGGCTTTGAGATACATTTCTTGCTTATAGGTTCTTCATGTGTGTTTTTAACATAAAATTTGTGTGGGCAAAGAGCAAGACTTTTCATTGAAAATCATTAAAAGCCTATTATCATGATGGGTTTAGCAATTAACAAACAAGAACTTGATTTATCATTTCGGTGTTACATGTATCAAAATGTCAGTTAATACACAAATAAAACAAATTGTATCAGTATAATTTTATCAATTCTTACAACCCAGAATGATTATCAAGGATTTCTTTTAACTCTTTACCAAACAACAAAATGTTAAACTTGTTCAAAATGAAACCATGTGCAGAATTTGATCTTATTCAAATTATGTTATTTGCCTTTGGAAGGGTTGAAAACGCTAGAGAAGGAGAAATGATGGTAACCTGCATTTCTCCTTTTCCTACAATGTTTTCAAACCTTTCTTCCTGACGGTGGTAAAAAAAATAAAGAGCTGTGTAGTAAAGGGTTAATTAGATACAAAATATCCAAAAGCAATGCTGCTAATCCATTTTCTTCAGTAGGACAAAGTATAATGTAAATCCAAGATCAGACTTCAAAGATGGGTACACCATTAGATGGCAAAAAGGAACACGCTAACCATTCCCAATGGGGGCAGCCATCTCGAATTCTGCCTGTGATAAAGAAGGTCAACGGCATACAACAGTGAGGTCAATATCTGGAACGTCAATTGTCTACCAGGAAAAAAAAAAAAAATCTGCAGAGTCCAGAAAGAATTTTTCTTTCAAGATTGAAGTCCATTCCTTGTAGCCTTATGTCTTGCAAGTTCCTCTTTTCCCTTACATGAGTATGTTCAGGCTTTCCCCTGTTCTATTGTCAAATGAATGAAGTGTTGCCATAAGAGTTTACATCGTATCTTCAAGTCAATTCCGGTCCGTTCCGGTCAAATTTAGGTCCGTCCCGGTCTATTCCGGTACTTCCATGCACCGGGAATACACCCATTTCCTCATCAACTGCCCTACTTGTACATGTATTACGGCTGACAAGGTAAACGGAACTGTTTATTTACACACCATACGCGGATACACATCATACAGCGCTTATCAATCTTGAATATCAATTTTGCCGCCCCCCCATCTGCATCCAATGGTGTGCACAGAGCGACGACCCGAGGTAAACAAGGGTGTTGGTTGCAGCATGCTCTGCATGTGTATTAGGCGAAATTAACGAGGGAAATTCTCACTGTTTTGAGGTTTCTCATCTAAAATTCATCATGCAAACGAACACCATTATAAAATTTTGCTTTGAAAATATTTTCTTTGGCACTTTCTCGATATATGTACAATCTTAAACCCTCAGAGTTTGTAGACACCAACACCCTCTTTCCATTTCTATTTCACCTCACGGATGAATAACTCGTAAGGTATTAGGCAGTTTGAAGGGTGTGTCGTTTCAAGCCAATCAGAAACGAGAGTTACAGTTCCAGCAAATCAGAGACAGCGAGTAGCGCGCATTTATACACATGTTCAGAGTGGTTGCAGCTTTTGTGCAAAAGTTTGAAACGTGGTTACTAAGGCTAGGCGCCGTTGGCCCCCAGCCAAAAATAAGTACAATTTCTCGGAACAGTTTGTTTGGAATCCAGCCAAATTTAATAAGATTTCAGTACTAATTATATTAAACGATCCGTGCAAATTCAAAAGAAATGCGACTAGTAATGTGGACTGTGGTGGGTAAACAAGACTTAGTATCGAATGGCTGTTTTTCTTAAGGTGATTGCTGGATTTTCTTCATTTTAGTGGAATTCAATCAAATACACTGTGGAAGTTTTAAAAAAATTGGATAAAAATTGCGAACTTAATCATATAAGAAAATGTGAACTTAATCATATAAGAAAATGTCAATTCTTAACTTTAAATGGCTACTTTTCCCTTACTAATACTGATATATCTTTGGTCAGAATCATTTGGCCGGGTAGCTTAGTGGTTAGCATATCTGACTCGTGACCTGGAGGTTGCAGGTTCGATACCCGTTTGCGGCGAACTTTCTTTCCGGCGATTTTTTGTCTCACACCTCTGATGATACAATTAGTATTTTCAACGTGCCAACCAGTTTCGCTTTACAAATCTCATCAGGGAACCGCTTTAATGAAACATTGTAATTAACGTCATTTTACGTCATAGCGTTACGGTTAAATACAGTTCATTTTGGACGAATAATTTTCATGAAATGTTTTTCCTTTGCTAATCTAGCTGAAACGTTTGATTTGCAGTTAGAAAACGGAAAAAATAAATACTGGTATTTATCTCGTTGAAGGGTTCTTTATCTGTTGACTATGTATAGTAATTCTGTTCCTCAGTTTATCTCCTGTTTGACCAATATAAAACTCTTGGCAGCCATTGCAAATTAAAAGATACAAACACTTAGAAACTATGCAATTCATATCTTCTTTGACAGTAAACGTTTTACCCTTGATTTGAATTCATTTCCTTCGATGATATGTTTACAGAGTCCGCAGCGGGGCTCTTCGAATTTTTTTACAAAAGCTTTTGAGGTTGTGTCTTTGAATTCTGATTTAATTGAAATTTATTTAAGATTTTGGAAGTTATCTTTTACATGTAATCTATTTGGCCAGTGCCACTGGTATGTGTCTGAAATAGAAATACTTCCTTGAGAATATCCTCTCAGGACATCCTCCACAAACAATGTCACTTTCACCCGTTGATCACTTCTGGGTCTTGTAGGAGCAAGAATTTGATAGGCAATTCCCCATTTCTTCTGTGTTTTAAATATTATATCTGAAAAAGGTAAATATAAGTAAAAAGAATTCCTTTTTTTCTGCAAAAAGAATATATGTTATGCCCTCTTATGACTGCACAACTGTAATTTCCACTGACGGATGCTTCTTGTAATTTAGATTTCCAAGGCGTCAACTACAGAGAAAAAAAAAAAAAAAAAAATAAATGAATAAATAAATAAATACATAAATAAGAACTTGAGTATTTAATTTATTACAGTTTCAAGCATCTGACAGTACCACAAATACAAAGGTCATATTTTCTAAACTCTTGAACAAAAGAAGAAACATTTGAGACGACGAAACTGAAAGTATTTGTAGTTGATGATGGCGTAAAAAGGCAAAATCTAGTTACCTAGTTACATATTTAGTTACGTATTGTGTTTAAAATCTAATTTGGATTAATCTCTTGTAAAACAAAAAAAGGAAAAAATGATCTACATTTATAATGTGACTTATTAAAACTATTCATGAGAAAAACATTTTACAAAATAGAAAGAGCTTTTCATAAAGATTGGAATCATATCTCTTTGATAGGCCTGAAAAATTTAGGTAAAGAAAGTCATTCGTTTTTACAAACAATACATCTCATTTCCTCACAATGTTTCAAATATATTTGGAGTGACTAGTGTCAAATTACCTTAATTTGCAAATCTAGGCAAATGATATCTTAGCCAACGATGTCATTAGTAAAGAACTTTTAACACTTGCGCTGCTAAGCGCGACTTGTGGGCTTTTGTGTGGAGTTTAGACCGAGATCAGACTGCACAGAAGGTTCAATCTGATCTTGGATCTACACTGTCTGATATGTTGAGATTTCTTCGACGAACAAATTTTTGAAATTATAAGCTGTGAATTTTCAGTATTGCCTGAAAATATTTGATTTGATTTATTTAGCAGCTTAAGGGTTAAAACTGTGCCAAAACTGTGATTTAGGTTAAATATGGATAATGTTTCTAATATTATTAGAAAAATCACACTTGCACAATGTTTGCTACCACCATTGATGTACTTGGGGAAATGCTTGCTTTTTCTTAAGATGTCACTTCTTCAGCTATACCTGTCATTGGTGTCATACTAGCATCAACTTAATGTTAAAACACTTGGACAGTAGCCCAATCAAAAACTTTAAATGTGCTGATAATCCACAGAGAGGTTCTCCTGTTTTCTCTACAACATTCTTAATAAGAATACTCTTTCCCATTGTCAAAAGAGATATCAGTTTTGGGTCGTAACATTTTACAATTCAATAGGCACAACCATCAGCCAAAACTAAAGTGGGAAACTTTCTATCCTGGTTTGTCTTGTTTTTGTACTCTGTTGCATCCAACCTTTGCAGGACTTTGACAGCAATATCTGCATTACTGTCTGGCTCAGAATGCAGCGCACCTTTCAATTTGATGATTTGAAATGACATCTGCAAAGAAATCGACACATAATGTCTACTGGGTTAAGTAAGACACAAGTTTCAATAATAAAGTCGTGATACACTTCATTTTTCAACCCTTTCGCTGGTAAGCTTTAATTGACTGCTTGAAATCAGTATTAACTACATCCTGAACCAAAAAGACAAAAAAATGTTTAAGTGACAATTAAGTAAGTGACAGGGCAGTAAACACAAGGTAAATAACTCTTTCTTTTTTTTGGGGCAATGTTTCTTGTAACAATTTATTGCAACAACATAAAGCTTAGCCATTTGTGATACATGACCTTCAAAAAGGTAAAATAAAAAAAAAAGAAATCTTCATTGGGCTGAGCAGGGTTGCTTTCAATTTTCATGATTTAGCAATACCGAAAAGTAACATTTCCTCGTGCCCATTACTTTGTTTCAAGTCACTGATTTTAAAAACTGTGTCCAGCAGGAGGCAAAATTGTCCCTATACCTTAACAATTTTAATTTACAAGTAGGTACCAACAAACTTGTTTCTAGCAGCCACATAAAGGGAATGAAAAATTGGCTTTGAAGTACAACAAACAATTGAGCTTGTCTATATTGAAAGCGTTTGTTGATGTCTCAAACGTGTCTACAGTACTGAAATGTGTTTTCCAACGGGTAAAAACACTGAAGGAAAAAAATGCTAGTAGCCAGTATTTCTCCCTTTCCTATGTTTAAACCCTGTTTTCATCGAGTTGTTTAAAAAAAACAAAAAACACACACACATTGCTAGATAAAAACTTTACATAAGTTAATTGCTTAACCCTTTACTAAATGCGAAAATTTAGAAAGATATGAAATATATCTTTTAAAGGATAGAAATCATTGTAGGAAATGGAGCAAGTGCTGATTACTTGCATTTTCTCGCAATGTTTTCAAAAGCCTTCTACATCAGGGTTGTTAAAATTTGAACTTTTTGAGATGTGTATAGCGTTACTGTAATAGTGAATCAATTTAAAACCAGTTTTAAAGTTTTCATGTGACTGTTGATCACAAACTCTTTGTAACATGGTTTTTGGCCGAATGAATTAAACATAAATGTTAATATGCAGCTGAATAATGTTTCATGTAAACTCGTATAAACTAACAAACCCAGTGGCAATTACTGTATGAGTTGAATTAATTAAAATTTCCGGATTAATTGTATAAGCATGACATTGCAACAAAAACTGCAGAATGATAAACCACATTATGCGATGATAAAAGCAAGATAGTATTTGTTAAGTGTAATCGTATACCACACAATCCCAACTTTTAACAACCCCGGGGAATAAGGCATTGTTGGAAAAAGAGTAATTGCTGGTAACAATGATTTCTACTGCATTGCGTACAAATTTTGCCATCTGGGCCACCTTCAATTTGTCGTCTGAAAGTGCTTGAATTTTGACCATCCTCTAAAGGTAAGTTTACATAAAAATATGTTTTTTTGTTATCCCCACGAAGAGTAAACACAAACAAAAAGTGCAAAATATATATACTGAATGAGCATAATGGCAAGTAAAAAGTACATACTGGAGGTACTAATTTATTGTTTTTGTAACTACACATGCTTATTATATACATGTATATCAAATTGAAAAGTTTAAGAATGAAAATTGCATGTATAGAATATAATTTTCATAGACAATAGAAGACCAAAAAAAAAAAAAAAAAAAAAAAGGGACTAGTTCTGTCTATAACTAAATTTAAAATCATAGTGACATAGCAAATTCTTGATCATTTCCAATACTAAAAAAAAATAGAAGCACAAAAAGGAACGTCTGCTTTTCCCTTGTGTTGATATGCCATTCCTACAAAATTTCACTTGAAATCAACTCAAAGTAGGTATTATCATCTTTGACAATTGAGAGGAGCAACTATTTAAAACACATTCAATGTTTTTTTGAGATAGAGTACTTCAAGTACTTTGGCTCTTTCAACATTGTTTTGTAAAGTCAGATACATGATAAGGTGTTTATAGGCTAAGGAATGAAATATGTTCCGAAAGTTTCACTATCATGTATGAAGAACAGCGTGAAAGAGTTAAACGCCATTAAACAACGGTTTTATTCCCAAACCTTTCGACAATCAAATGGTGTACATGAAAAAAAAAATGTATCAATTTTATGAAATTACGTACAGGTGAGGGACTAACAAGAATCACAGATACAATTTGCTCTGTACTAGACCACAAAAATCTTATACTTGTTCAATGTGAAAGTATTTATATGGCAAAAAAAGTTTCCCGAAGACTGCTAACTCGAGATTAATTGATACTGGAATAATTCATAAAAATCTCAAATTATCAACTAATGCGAATATGAAGTACGTGAAGATGTCATGATTGTAACAAATAAAGGAGATAAGAGCAATTGAATTAAAAATAAGCGCAGGCTGAATGATATAAATAATAACTTTCAAATAGTTAAAAGATGCAAATAGTTAAAATGTAAGCATTTGCAAATTAAATTTGCTTGTGTATATACGTACACATCACACACACAAATACACTAGAACAAGAAAAATAAGCAAATGCACATAAGTAGATATTAAACAACAAATGGTACTAGGGCTTAATTCTAGCAGTGAAAACTGCCTTTAGTAAATGGGAATAAAATAAGCAATTTCATCTGATGGGTACATGAGAAATTGCTAATCAAATGCATTTGCATCTTTTTCCTCCAGTGACATAATCAAATACAGCAGAGGCATGTTCAGAAAAAAATATTTACATGTATGTAGTCATGGTGAACAATGCTCAGGTATGACGTGCTAATTCTCGAAGACGATTATATTCTACCAAAACACTGTCATCAGCCACAACAACATCCGGGTAAAAGCTAATTAGATCTAATTTTCATTTATGTTGGTAACCCTACTGAGAGCCACAAGCCAGGTCGATTACACATCCGGTACCTGAAATACATGCTTGGTACAACAGTCTGCTTTCGCGAGAATGTAAAACCATATTTTCCCTGCTTTTTCCTCACCATATTCCATTAGATAAGTATATATGGTGTGGCATCACTTTGTGGTAAAACTAAAGATGGTATGCCATTCATAGTTTTTGTTTAGTTTCATTTACACAGTAGCCAACTTGGGCAAAAGTAACTTTCGTCTAAGCAGTTGACAGTTTCCCTTACAGACGAAACATTGCCATAAATCTTGTGCTCAGTCAGTGAATCACAAATAGTGACGTTTCTAATAGTTCAAAAATTAAATGGTGTATAGAGTTCCTTTTTAGCCATTGAAATGCACGTATCATTTTTACAGGGTCAATTTGTAACCTACCTCTTGTACCTACAATTGTTTAATCTTCAAACCGAAGAAAACCATCTTGTTCAAACCATCTAATCCTTCCACAAATGATTCAACATTTCCAGGTGAGTTCACAATTAAAACTTTTCCCGCATACTGACCACCAGGGAGCAGAACCATAGAAATGCAGACTTGAATTTTTACCAGAAGTTTTTTTTCCAGGTTTGATAAACAACACAATTCTTCGACGATACTGTCAATCCCAAGGGAAATTGCCAACTAATGACAGGGGCGGCATTTTTTTGCCAGATAAGTACGGGCAACATGTCGTACAGAGGTCTGTTGAAGCATCATATCTTAGAGACTGTATATTAATGTCAAATTCTTTTTTCATATGTTTTACCCGAGTACTAAATAAAAATCTGTCACAACATTTACACCATTTACTCGGTGTATTGAGAATGTACAACTCATAGTATCTATTTGTATTCATGTTCAAATTATCAAAAGGCTGAAAAAATGTACTATTCTTTAGAGCTGTACGTGTAGCAACAGTGTCAAAAGCAGCCACCTCTAAATTCAATAAACAACTTGTGTCAAAAATAGATGTATCATATGTACATGTATCTTGAAAAAATACAACTAGCCGCCAAATCAGTATTTAAAGAGCTGACTGTACTTTTATTAGTAGTTTTCTTACTTTTAGGCTTTTTCCAGACAAAGAATGATAACTATAATGTCATAATACCAGTGAGTTGTTAATGCCAGGTTGATCATTATGAAGATTTATGTATGAGCTACAACTTGTCAATAAATGGAAAAAGCTTTCAGCTTCAGCTGCCATAGGTTGCCTATGTCTAGTTATGTGTATAGGGGATAATTTTTTTACCTTCGTAACAACTGTGCAAGTAGCTGATTAATTACTGATTATCTGCAAACTGAAAAACACTTGCACCTGATGGTTCTGGAATACCATTTTGATTTATCGTATGTGAATCAAAATCATCAAATGAGTCCCCTCAGATCAGTGCAAATGTATTGCAGCCGAAAATACCAATTAGCCATTTAGAATGAAAAAATGCCATATGCAAAGCCTTGTCTACAATATGTGCACCTGTATCATGATTTGCAGGACCGATATAAAACAAGGTCACAGACACCAGTTGCAGTATCTTTACAGGAGACATTTCTCGAAGACTCCGACAAATTACCCTAAAGTACCACTCTTGTTTTGTATAAACTTTAGTGGTAACGATAAAGCCTCCGAAGGAGTGGCAATAATCGTTAACAATAATGCTCTACACTATTTTGTCAAACTTGAAACAACTTTACAAGCCGTCGCGGTAAGCATCCCCTCAATAAGACCATTAGTCTTTTTCCTCTTTATCCTTTACCAAGGTCGGAAAGCGATGGCAAGAAACGATGATCTTCTCGATAACTTGCCTAAACTTTTCATTTTAATAGTAGATTTCATTTCCAAATTAAAGTATCGGAAGTTGGACCATCAGCACATGAAGGCCAAGTAGATGGAAATTCCGTAAGACAAATTTGGAAAAGTTCAAAGTTCAGTGCAGACAATCAACAAGCTATCAGTTGATCCTCATGCTTTTAACAGGTGTGAAAACCAAACAGAACGCATTAACTATTTACTGCACCCAGTAGCAGAAAAATCAATTCCTCGAACGTCGACAAAACCAAAGCATCCAAACAAGCCATGATTTCACAAAGAATGCAAAAAGGCTAAAGCTGATCGAAAATCTGTTCTCAGAAATTTCAATCTGAGACCGACTTAGCTTAGGAGAATCTTGCTTTTTTTGAAATAGCTCGTGCCAGAGTACGACGAACTATAAAACAAAGTAAACGCGCGTCTTTGCGACAATACGTGTCTAGATTGAATTCTAGTTCGTCTGTCAAAAGACATGCAAAATGATAGGGAAAATTAAATGGTAACAGCACTGAGATGAGTACTGGCCATCTTGAAACTGATGAAGGACTTTTACTTCTGAACATGACATTGCAAACGTGCTGGACAATTCGTTTGCCCAGAAGTCTTCCTCCTCAAATTACCAAAAACTTCAGGCCTTAACCGGGAAATTCAAATTTATCTTTAAATCTTGTAACGTAGAACATTATAACAAAGATTTTATTTAAAAGCGTTAAGAAAGGCTCTTTAAAATGTCACGACACTGCAATCGGGTCTGCCGACATTCATTATCAGTTCCTTATAGCCCGGGCACATATTCACGGAAAACCGCCACGGAAGAGCTAAGGTCTAATCGCTCACGGATGACTGCGGAAAAGTCATTCCGTAGTCCACTACGATTCCAATACGGATGCACAACGGTGTGAGTACGGAGTTCGACGGATCTACCGCCAAAATGTATGTAAAAGCCCCGGGAGAGATACGGATTGTTATGGTTCGACACGATTTAATACGGAGCCACACGAATCAGGACGATTGTAATACGGATACACTACGGTTTGCTACGGTATAAGTACGAGTTAGTACGAATAAAAACGGTCCGACACGGAGTAGTACGAATCTCAACGGATCGATACGGACCTACTACGATTTAGCATTCCGTCCACAACCTCTAGCTTGATCACTTTCAAAATGCAACAAGTTCGCCCATGAGAGCCTCATACTGGCCATGAAGGGGGGGTCTTCGTAAAAGCCAGTCTCTAGTCCACATATCCTCTCTCAGTAGTAAGAAAACAGAGAGAGCTGAGTTTATCCAAAACCGACCATCCCCCTGCTTAAATCTAAAACCGACCATCCCCATGCTTAAAAATAAAACCGACCACCCCCATGCTTAAATCTAAAACTAACCATCTCCCTGCTTAAACCCAAACCCAACCATCCCCCTGCTTAAATCTAAATCCAACTATCTCCCTGCTTAAACCAAAACCCAACCATCTCCCTGCTTAAACCCAAACCCAACCATCCCCCTGCTTAAATCCAAACCCAACCATCCCCCTGCTTAAATCCAAACCCAACCATCCCCCTGCTTATTACTACATCCCAACGATTCATATTTTTAGCCCATATACCTATATGAGCAAAATTACAACATTTTTATAAATCTAACCTCAACCACATCTATGGTTATGCCGCTAAACAACATCCTAGTTAACGTGTCACATATTTTAGCCCATATACCTATATGAGCGAAATTACAGCATTTTTTTAATCATCATATTATATATATTCTGCCCTATACATACTAAATTTTCTAAGATCTGCGTCTTTATCTTAGTGTGTCCCCAAGCTAATGTATCGATATTGTTCCCAAGGATATAGCGTTTATCGTCGTTACTACTTAATGCGACTTTATTTACCTCTTCAGTATGGGACTTAAGAAAAAAATAATTAAGTTAAATAAAAAAAATCTTATATATAAAAAATGAGTGCAGATATAAATTATATCAAAAGTGGAGAACTTTGTAAAGAAGACCTTTCTATAAATTACGAGAATAAATATAAAAGCAAAGAGTATGCTTTTGTTAAGATTCCAGTAAAGTACAGATACCCTAATAATAAAAATGGTTCGTTGTTTATGCGTACCCGTGTTTTGTTTTCATACGGTGTTAATGCAGGATTTGGAGATAACGCAGAAGGAAAAGATCTAAAAGATTACTCCTTATCTTTACTATGTTATAATGGTGAAAAGCCTACGAAAAAGGAAAGAGCTTTTAAAGAAGATCTGGAAAAACTAACATTTCTTTCGAGAGCATGGAATGGACGAAGAACTAAGAGAAGATAAGATTAACAATTTAGACACGACTTATATTTTAAAATATAATGAGAATGGATCGGCTATGTTATACCCAAAACTTTACGAAAACAAACAATATAAGACCTGCTTTTACGATGAAAACAACAAAGAGGTAAACCCTCTTTTATATAAGAAAATTGCTTGTAAGTTGTTTTGTATTTTAAAAGTAGAAGGAATATTTAAAAATAAAAACATCGAAACGATCCAGATTAAAGTTATATCAGTAAAAATAATAGAAAAGAATGTAAAAATACCAGAAAAGGAAAAGGAAATTTTACCTAATATCTTAGATGAATGCCCAAGTTCTGATGAGGATGAGGAATAAGTAATTTTAAATATTTAACTTCTGTGTGTTGAAGTTAAATATTCAATGTGAAGTTAAATAAAAAATTAGTAACAAAAAAATAATCATGAGTGTTAAAACAATGATAGATATCTTTGGAGATAAATTAAACGACATGTTAAAAAATAAACTTATTTACACTCCCACCTGCGAAAAGGTATCAACTCTTTGGGAATATAGAAAATATATATGCTTTGATAAGGCAGCAAATGAAAATCATGCTGAATTACTCAAGAACTTAAAGCCTACTTTCTAATATGTAGTAAAGCAATAAAAGATTGTGGAATTATTAAGTACATGGTTTGGTTAAAAACAGAAAATGATTATCAATGGGTTCTTAAAGGTTCTAATATATATGGTATTTATATTAAGTTTTTAAGAAATTTTGACAGACTAGTTTTTTATGAAGACTTTTTACCCAATGAAACAGGAGATTTTGTATATGACACTTATATTCAAGAGGAAACCTTTTTAGAAGTTTTAACAATATCTGGTGGAAATATTGACCGGAAATGTTTTTGTAATGGTGACCAATGTTTAACATGCATTGAAGCTTTGTTTCCATTCTTCGGATACGAATTCATAGAATTAACTTTAAGTGCCGAGTATAGACATGATATTTTATCCGAAGAATATACTTCACAAATAAAAGTTTTTAACAAAAAAAGAACATTTAAATCAGAAAAATGCCTCATATGTTGGGAAAAAGATTCTGAGATATTATTTTGTAATTGTGGCCATATATCTATTTGCGATGACTGCGACACAATATCCAATTTTAAAAAATGTCCTCTTTGCAATGTTGAAACAAATATCAAACGTAAAATATAACTTCCAAAGAGAAGTTATATTTTTATAAGTCTACTTCTATTAAAATAGATATATAAGCGTGTGTTACATTACGATTGTCTGATCTTGAGATAAAGTTTACGATGTCGCATTGTTTTACCTCCAACGCCCTCGGAAAAACTGTACAGCTACAAATTTCGTTCGCTTTTTTAATAATAGAGTAATCAACCTGCTCCAATCCGTTTACCGCTATATTAACTTTTACCTCTTCTTCTGGTACATTAGGATCATCTTTAACAATTGTTAAACTTCCTCTTATAATTCTACCCGATGCACTCATGCAGTAACCCCCTAAAGCATGCTTTTTACCTGAATTACCATTACCAAATGAAAACTCATAATTACCATTTCCAATTGGTCCATTTTCTTCAGCCCACACAGTTATAATAGGTTTAGGACCTATGAGAGAAGGAAGGGATACTTTTCTATCCACATAGGATTTTGTTGCTAAATCTCTCTCCTCTACTGGAGTTGCAGCGTTTTTTATAGAAAAACCTTGAAGATCTATGTCAGCCACCACTGTGAAACTTCCATTTGGATTTTTTACGATAGCTCCACCGTTATCAACATAATTTTTATTAGCAGCAGCATCACGTGATGTAGGATTAGGTAAACCAATAATCGGGTTATCATTCATATCTATTCCACCAACCATTGAATAGGATCCATCTTGTTTTTTTCGTCAAAGCTTTTTCACCTGCAGTAGCCACCTCAACAACAGTATCCACATAAAACTTATTTACAGCTTGATCATTTTCTAAAGGGCTTCCAACATTGTTAATTCTTCGTCCTCCCATAGAAACGTCAGAAACTGCCATATATCTACCACCTCCATAAACAAAAGCTTTATTTGCGCTGTCTACATATCTTTTAGCTGCTGCATCTTGAGCATCTGCAGGATCCAAAAGATTAGTTAAAGTATACTCCTACATATCTATATTTGCAATAGCGGAAAAAGTACCATCTCGATTTTCTACTATAGCTTTACCACTCCTATCCACATATTTTTTAGTAGCAGCTTCGTTTGGTTCTGTAGGCTCCTTAACATTTCTTATTTCATTGAAACCCATATTTATAAATCCAAGGGCCTGGTATCCACCATTTTCTTTTAATAACCCCCCAGAATTTTCATCAACGTAATGTTTCGTAGCAACATCTTGAGGATTTACTGGATTACTAACCCTTGTTAATGTATTACCATTCTTGTCTATAGAACCAGAAACAACAGTTGTTCCATCTTTACGTAAAAAATTATTATTTATGTAAGCGAGTGACACACCATCACCGCTTATTCTATCTTTTTTCGTTAGTCCGAATTTATTAACTGGCATTTTTTATATTACTAAAAAAGTTTATCTAAAACATTTTGAAACTTTTTACCTGAGCTTAACTCTTTAAGAATGTATAAACATAAATGCCCACAAAATACTTGTCCAGCTTGTTGTAATTGATCAGTATTGTACTGTATTGGGCTTTTTAGGTACTCTTGAATTTCATTAGGTGGCTGTATGCCATAACTGTCAAAATAAATTTTATTTTTATCGTTTTTATACCAAGCAACCCATTGGGTACCAGGTCCACCACTTTTATCAAAGTTTACTATGCCACATTCTTTTTTATTTGGTTTTATCGGTAATGTATCTCGTAAAAAGACTCCTCTAAAATAAGGTATTTCTAATCTTTTTGCAGCATCTTCTAACTCGAAATTATTTAATGGTTTATTTGGTAAAATTACGTTTTCAATCGAAATATTTAACATTTTTTATAGTTAAATATTTCTAATATCTTTATTGTCAACCCATGAATTAAATTCATCGGGGTAACCTTTCCACTTTACAAGAGATTTCTTTTTTTCTTTTTTAATAACCTTTTCTATCCTATACAGCTCCTGAGCGGTTTTCTGTAGTTCGGGTTCATAAAAGGTACCTTGTATTTCTTCTCCATTAAGATCCTTAATTTTATATGTTACAGGCGATGTATGTTTTACTTCAGAAACTGTAAAAACCTCTTCTGTCCATCTTGTTGTATAACCTTTTTCAAAAGTCTTTTTCTTTTTAGTTATCCTTACTTTGTCTCCAATGGAAAACTTAGGCTTTATATCTTTTATTTCGATATTATCGGGATAAAGATTTCTCCAAACTTTGGTTTCATTTTCTTTTTTACTCGCATTTACTGGCGTCATTTTAATAGATGAATGCCTTGAGTTATTATATTCTTTAACAAGATCAGGTAAAACATCAATGTAAATATTTGTAGAGTTAGCAGAAAAATACTTCCACATCTTTTCTTTCATTGTTCTAATCCATCTCTCAACAACACTAGATTTTTCCTCATTTTCAGTAGAATACAATTCAACCAAGTCTTTTACATCTTTGTTATAAAACTCTTTACCCTTATCCACCCACATTTTTCCCGGTTTCCTCTCCTTAAAAATACTTTTTAATGCTATAGCAACAGATTTACCCGTTTTATCTTTTAATGGCACTAACCAACCGTATTTAGAAAAGATGTCAATGGCAGCGAGAAGGTATTTTACGCCGTGATTAAACTTAGTAAATGCTTGCATGTCTACTAAATCCACAGCCCATATCTTATCTATACCATTTACTATAACTCTCCTTTTCTTAAATTTTCTTCTTACAGGTTTATGTAATTCTTCCGCTAAATTTATCAAGCTGGTATTTTTTTTTAACTCCCATTCCAAATTTCATCTTCGTTCCAATGAGTTTACCTACCAACCCCCTTTCCATTTTTTCTCTAATAGTAGGATTGTAAATCCCCTCTAACTCTGTTAACATATTCTTATCGCACACTGCGTTTCTTGTGGCAGTGTCATTATTCTGAAGATAACAAACATCATGATGATAAGCAGCTTTATCAACGCGGTTTATTGGTTTACTCCATTTCTTTGGTGTTAAATCTGGATTGAGTCTTTTCTTTAATTTAGTGCCAGGTCCTGTAAAATTATGCCCAGGGAGATGCATTTCAAAAGGTAAATTATTTATAGCTTTATTTAGTATTGATCCTCCCTTTGCCGTCTTAACAAACTGAGTTTTATTTATTCCGCAAACCATACATTTCCCACGTTTCATATTTCTTCCATTTTTAGAAACAGTATAGTTTATGTCACTTTTATTAGTAACTTTTTTACATTTAACACAATACATTTTTATATATAACAATAAAAAAAGTTATATAAAATGGATATTGTAAACTTATCATGGAATGAAGTAGTATCAAAGAGATTTAATCACTCTCTTTTACCCAAAAGTATCAGAGGTTTAATTATAGGTAAATCAGGATGTGGTAAAACTACTCTATTGCTAAACCTTTTACTTAGACCGGGATGGCTCGACTATAATGATTTAACTATTTTTGGAAAAAGCCTTTTCAACCAGAATACCGAATATTAAAAAAGGCTTTTGAAGAAAAACTACCAAAAGAATGTATTTTAAAGTTGTTTAACATGCGTGACGAAATACAGGATGCAAATGTATCCCCTACTGCTTTAGTTGAGGAATGGGTTAAATTGTTTAAAAACATATCGGATATAAATTGTAACTTTTTTGAAAATGCGAGCGACGTACCTGATCCGAGAGAGTTATACTCAGGAAATAAAAATTTAATGATTTTTGATGATTTACTTTTAGAAAAACAAAATAAATGTGAGTGTTACTACATTCGGGGAAGACATGGTAACGTAGATTGTTTTTACCTCTCACAGAATTATTTTAGACTACTGAGACAAACTATTAGAGAAAACGCTAATTTTGTCCTTTCCGACAAGACCTAAAATCATTAACCATATTTATAGTGATCATGTAGGTGATGATATGTCAAAGGATGAATTTAGGGAATTTTGTAAAAAGGCATGGGAAAGACCGCACGGCTTTGCTATTATCGATTTAACCAGTAAAAAAAATAATGGGAAGTATAGGAACAGTTTTGACAACTTTTACATACCTAATTCAGTATAAAAAATATTATTTACTCTTCTAAATAATATTTTTACTTTTTTAAAAATGGAAGAACTTTTAAAACAAATTGTAAAAAATACAGAACATAAAACATCATTTCAGATTATCGTAAGCGACAACAAAACAAGTTTTAGAACAAGGTTTAACCCCCCTATTCAGCTGGAAAAAAGATAAAATATATGAGATAGCTTTAGTAAACCTTGAAACTTACTACTCTTTTCCAAACATTGATGCAACAAACAACATATTCGTTTATTCTCCAGACAATGGTACCACATGGAATAAAATAAAAATACCTGAAGGAAGTTATGACCTTCTTGACATTAATGATACCATTCACCAGGAAATGAGAAAAAAAGGTCATTATGATGAAGTTAATGAAGGTTATTATATTAACATTTCTGCAAACACCAATACCCTAAAGTCTGTTCTTACTCTAGAAGATGGTTATCAAGTAGATTTTAATCAACCTAACTCTATTGCTAAAGTATTAGGATTTACTCACGCTAAATATACACAAGGGTTTTACGAGTCGGAGAATGTAGTGAACATTCTTAGTATAAATAGTTTGCTTGTTAACATAGATATTATTTCAGGAAGTTATGTTAATGGTTCAACAAAAAACACGATTTACTCTTTTTTCCCAAATGTTGAACCTGGATATAAGATAGTTGAGTCACCACTTAATTTAGTATACTTACCATCAACATTACATGAAATACATAGCCTAGAGGTAAATATTACAGATCAAGATGGCAATTTCCTAAATCTTAGAGGTGAAAATTTAACAATTAGATTCCATATTAGAGAAGCGAGAAAAAATAAAAAAGAATTATATATATAAAAATGACAAGTTACACTAATATTAAAGTAAATATATCAGAAGGACAAAAGGAAAAGCTTCAACATGCTGTTAAAGCTAGATCCCCTGTAAGTATACGTTTAGGTCATGAAGATTTAAAAGGTAATGATGTTTTAGCAATTACCAATTCACAACTAAAAAAGTTTGTTAAAGCCTATGAGAATGGTAAGGGTATAACTATTAAAATGTCTGCTAGACAACTTAAACATAATATGAAAATAGAGGGAGGTTTTCTCGGAATGTTGGCCGGGTTAGCTGCTAGAGCTTTACCAATGATTGCAAAAACCGTTTTACCTGCGTTAGGTATTGGTGCTCTCTCTGGATTAGCTCAAACGGGGGTACAAAAAGCAATGGGGTCGGGTCTTTATCTTAAAAAAGGGGGTTGTGTTTGTCAAGTTGAAACTGATGGATGTGGATTATACTTAAAGCCATACAAAGGTAAAGGTTTAGGGTCTGTTGGTGATGGTTTGTATTTAAAGCAAGGAGGGAAGATTTATGACGGAAAAGGGCTTTTGCTTGGGCCCAATAGTCCATTTGCTAATATCCCTATTCTAGGAGCTATCTTATAAAAAAATTATTAATATAAAAAAATAATACATAATTAAAAAATGATACGTAAATATAATTGTGATTCTGGAGATAAAGATTTTATAAAAAAAGTAATTTGGTTTCCTTTACAAAATTTGGAATATCCACCTAGAAAAATAACAGAAGATACATGGGAAGTATATTCACAAAGTGAAATATTACTACAACCTTCAGAAAAAGTAAAATTGCAACTTGGGCTTGGATGTAGTACATTAAATAACCCTAAAAAAATTGCAATTGTACTTGATGATAATTTATCCTTAAAAGGTCTAACACACAAGGAAAACTATAGATCAGTTACAAAAGATGATATATTTATATCTATAAGAAATATTTCTAATAAAAAGATTACTATCGCAAAATATGAACATTTATTTATAGTTTCTTATAATGGTGGCTCTCATGATTTTAGAAGTAATGGTTAAGTTATATTGTAATGTTATAAATAATAATATTTAAATATTATTTGTAACAAGTAAAAATAAAAATGGATATACACAAATTTGGTATAAAACCTAATACTGATAATCAACATAAAACTATATGTTGGAAACCTAACTTACACGTTGATTATCCTCCCATCAAACAAGATCCTTTAAAATGGAAAATTTATTCCCAAGATTATATTAAGATTCCTTCTAAAGATGGAAAAATAATATCTTTAGGATTTGGCTATATAGCTACACAGGGGGTTATATTGGTATCTGTTAGTAATAAATGGAAAGATAGTTTAACCATTTTAAACGGGACACATCTAGATAATGAGACTAATGATATCTTAGTCTACATTTATAATTTCTCACAAAAACCAATTAAAATACCTGAGGGTGAGTTATTTAGCTATCTAAAATACTTAAAATCCTGAGATAAAAAAATTATAATTTTAATAAAAAAAAATGGCAGATACAGATCAAAGACATCCTAATAAAATCTATCCTTCGTTATCTAAAGAAAGTAATACACCTTCAGCCCCGTCTATTGAAATGATGCCGCTAGATGATAGAGGACATTCCTACCGTTTACAAAAGATATCCGAAGTACAGAAGTTTCTTGAGAATGAAGTTCAAAAAAGAGAAGCCTTAGCTAAGAAATATTTTAGAGCCGCAAGAGTTGTTGATAATATTGATACAGCATTAATTGGGTTAACAATGGCTTCAGGTGTCGGAGGAGCCATATTATTGGGTACAGTTGCAGCGGTACCAATAGCTTTAAGTGCAGCAACCGGATTACTCTCAATGGTAGGTAAGTATGTAGTAAGGAATTCAAAAACAAAAGGAGAAATACATTAAAAGATTCGGATGTTAGCTGATGCTAAGCTTGATACAATTGCTTCACATATATCTAAAGCTTTAGTTGACGATCGTATATCAGATGAAGAGTTTAAACTTATCATGGAAGAACTAGAGAAGTATAAGAAAATGAAAGATGAGATAAGAACAAAAACTAAGAAAAAGATATCTATCGAAAATGAAAAAAGTTTAATCGAGAGAGGGAGGCGAGAGCAAAGGGAGTCCTTTCGGAGGTTGGTTGAAAAAAATCACGGTGGGCCGCTTGGATATTAAAAGACCAAAAACAAAGTTTTCATGCAGCTTTAGTTATGAAACGTGATAAAAATTATGTCAAAAATTATGTTAAAAATTATGTTAAAACTAGGATAAAAAATTATTTTAGTAATTAAAAAAATGTCTTTTTTAAAAATAACTGATCCAGCAAAACGGGATTTAATTGTAAAAGAGTATCTTGAAACAAAAAAGAATATTAGGGATAATCTAATAGCAGAGAGAACAGGCGAACAGCAACTTCAAACCGATCTTTCAAAGTTTTTTAAACCTATTACGGAAATACAAAAAGCTACAACACAGGAGATTACAGAAGGACTTAAACCTATTAAAGAAGGTATCGAACAGTTGCCACAAGCTATTAAGTTCCCAGCATTTCCTTCTATCAGAGCTTACGATAAACCCACAGAAGAAGGAGAAGAAGAAGGAGTTCCAATATTTATTGGTCAAATAGCAGAAGAATATTTAAGAAAGTTTGTTACTAAAGATGAAGCTGATAGAACGTTTGGAATATATGACAGAAAGGGTAAGTTTCATATTGGAAACAAACCAATTAGTATTCAAGACAATAATATTACTGTGGGAAATGAGGAATATGAAGGCACACCTGGTTTATGGGAGTTAATCATGTCTAAATACCCGGATAGTAGTATTTATACAGATAATGATTACGTTAATTATGCCAAGTTGTTGGTAAAAACCAACTCCATTTATCGCGACAACAACCCAGGAAGTAAATATCCTAAAGCTTCTAAAGGTAACAAATGGCTCACTATACTTAGACCTATTTGGGATAATAAAAGATTTTATGAAGGAAAGGGTATCATTGTTATCCCGTCTGATCCTAACACATTAATAGAAAGATTAGACCTGTTGTTGGCAAGTAAAGAAGCAGGTAACACAGGTGTAAGAAATGAGTTAGTTAGTATTTGTGATGAATTAAAAAGACAAGGTGTTTTAAATTCAAACGCTTATAAAAATTTAATGTCTATAGTATAAAAAATGATTGTCAATAATAAATACGGATTTAAAAGAAGTTATTCATACGGTGGTACTGGAATCTTTTTAGCGAAGATTTTTACGAGTAGCGCAGGTAAACAAATAGCATCTTCTGCCCTTGATGTGGGAAAGAGTGTAGCTAAGGAAGGAGCAAAGAAAGCTTTATAGGTTGGAAAGAGTGCAGCTGTAGAAGCAGGAAAGAAATTAGTTACAAAAGCTTTAACACCAAAATCAAAGAAAATTTTACAAAAATATAACGCAACACCAAAACCTACAGATACCCCTAAATCACAAAATATTAATACATTAACAAGTGCCATAGCTATTCAAGACTTAGTTAAAAAATTAAACAGTGGAGCAGGCATTAAGGTAGTATGAAGAAAAAATAAGTTAAGAAAATTATATTTATTATATAAAAAAGAGAATGTCAAACTTAATATTTGATCGTGAATATTATTCAAAATACAGAAATAGTACTATTCATATAATAGGTGCATCTATTGTGAGATTCTTGAAATTAATAACACAGCTTATAGACATCAAAAAGCTGTTATAAAGTTGCCTCCTAGTAAAGTAAAGGTAATGAAAGAGATTGAGGAAAAAGTAAATAAACATTTAGAAGAGTACAATATAACCCCTATAACACTTGTGTATGGAAATAGAATTTACCCTAAAAAGAAAACATTTATCCCAAAAAATAAACTAAATAAAATTAAACTTAAGGGTGTGTTTGTTAATAATGAAAATAAAGCTTTTCCTCAGCTTTGGTTAGAGTTTTAATTAAAAGTGATACAATTATAATTTTTATTTAAAATTATAATTGCAATAATAAAAATGAATGTTTTAGAAAACGTAAACTCAATGTTAAAAGTTACCGAACCAACTCCAAAAACTATTGGTATTGATGAGTATGAACACCATGAGTATGAACCGATCACTGGCGCAAATCTCAACAACTCGGGAGGAGATATTAGGATTAGTATTGAAACCCAAGATATTTTTACTCATCCTAGTGAGAGTTATTTACTTATAGAAGGCCGATTAACAGTAGTTGCTGATGGAGCAGCTTATGCTGCTGGTGCAGATATTTCTGTAACAAACAATGGTCTCATGTATCTTTTTAAAAATATTAAGTATCAACTTTCAGGTATGGAGATTGAATCATTAACACATCCTGGTCAGGCTACTACAATGCTTGGACTGTTAAAATATCCAGATGATTTTTCTAAATCACAAGGGTTAAATCAATGTTGGTATAAGGACACTAGCACCGCCGCAGATGGTGACATTGCTAATGCTGACACCTATAACTCTGGTTTTAATGTAAGAAGAAATTATATTATTAGTAGTCCCAATCCAAGAGGTACCTTCAGCTTCAGAGTTCCATTAAAACATATATTCGGTTTTTGTGATGATTATAATAAAATATTGTATGGGATGAAGCAAACTCTCACCTTGACAAGAAATGGTGATAATGATGCAATTTTTAAAGCCGCTGGTGGTGGTGCTTCTGCTAATGGTAAAATTGTTTTAAATAAAATATCTTGGTTTATGCCCCACGTGATACCTGCGGATAATGAGAAGATGGCACTTTATAAAATTATCGAGAAAAAAGAAAAATTACCGATTGGATATAAAATGAGGCAGTGCGACTCTATTGCGGTTCCTCAGTCAAGATCATTTAGCTGGAGACTTGCTGTCAAATCATCTCCTGAGGTGCCACGTTTTATCATTGTAGGATTTCAGACTAATAAAATTGGTAATCAAGAGCAAAATCCTGCAATATTTGATAATATAAACCTTAAAAATATTTATGTTACGCTAAATTCCACCCGATACCCTGCGGTTGACTATAAAATTTCATTCGATACGTATCAATTTAGTAGAGTGTATGGTGATGCTGCTCTATTTAGATCTAAGTTTTATAACATGGATGAATTGGTGTCAAACCCTAACATTACTCCCTCAGATTATAAAACTCTATATCCTTTGTTTTTGTTTGACGTTTCTAAACAGAATGAAAGATTAAAATACTCAGTCACCGATATTAAAATTAGGGCAGATTTTAACGCAAATGTACCCGCAAACACAGAGGCATATGCTATTATTATTAGTGATAAGCTAATTAACTTCCAGTCTGATGGAAATAAAATGTCTGTAGTGTATTAAGATATTTTTTTCATATATAAAAATGATAAAGATTATAGATTTAAAAAAAATTCTTAAAGAAAATAATATAAATTTCTGCTCATACTGGGATAAAAAACGCTTAGTTGAGTTGAAAAAAAAACATGGATTGTTACCGGAGGTGTCTCCTAAGTTGCCTGAAAAAGAAATAAGCGAGGATCCAAAGTTTGAAAGATTAAAAACTATTAAGCAAAATCCTAAGAAAGTCACTTTAGAGGATGTTGAAACTGGTGAAATAATAGTATTGCCATCACTATACAAGGCGGGTAAATTTATAGATCGTTGTCCTCAAACAGTTACAAAATGGGACGGAAGAGTTTGGAATAATAAATATAAGATTAACATTCAATAATTTTATTATGTCACTCCATAATAAAATTATTTTGACATTTAGTTAAGACTTTTTTTACATATATAAAAATGGAAAACTATAATATATATACCATACAAGGTTTAAAAGATTTAGCCAAGTCAAGAGGAATAAGAGGATACTCAAGACTTAGAAGAGGTGAATTAATTGAGCGTCTAAGTAATCCTATACCTCATAGTTCTGCTGATCAATTCAGGAGGTTAACAGTAAGAGACTTAAAACAAGAATCTAAAACTCGAGGAATTAGAGGATACTCAAGACTTAGAAGAGCTCAATTAATTGACCTCTTACTTAATCGGGGAGCACCATTATTAGATTATGATATTAGTAATCTTGGAGCCCCTGTATTAAAACCTACACCTTACACACCAACACCTACACCTTATACACCAACCTCGGTACCAGCTCCACCTAAAGCTACAGCTGAGGAGTTGATGAACTATTTAGATAGTATTGGAGAAATTAAAAAAAATATATATATCACCTAGTTTAGAAGCTTTAAAAGAAAAAATAGATAAGTTATATAAGGATAAAAATAAAATAGATAAAGATAAAATAGAGATTAAAGAAGGGCCATCAGCATTTAAAGGTTTTACCAAACAATATAAAAGGTAAAAGAGTTTTTACACCAGAGGATTTACTTGATTTAGCGAAAGATAAATTAACCAATGTTATGAAAAATAATCGCCGAACAAAAGTTAAACTTATTATGAAATGTATGATGATACACTCTATTGAAAATGATTTAAAAGAGATGAATTTCGATTCTGGTTTTCCATTTGTTAATTTAGATGGGGATGATGTGAATGAATTATATGATGAAATGAGAGAACAGATATTAATTAATATAGCAATTAGGGAAATGGACCAAGATTATTATAAAGTTTTTTACGCAATTGATTTAAGATTACACACAGTATTATATAACCCAATAAAAGGAAAATCTTGGTTTCCAACTCCTCCTAAGATAGCAAATACAAAAAGTGTTATTAATCCAATAAATAAGAATGATAATATGTGTTTTGCTTATTGTATTCTTATAGCTTTGAACCCAACAGATAATAACCCTGAAAAAATTGATAGATTAAGACCATTATTAAACACTATAAATATGGAAGGGATTAATTACCCTGTTTCACTTCAAAATAGAATTAAATTCGAAACCCTAAACCCATCTATATCCGTATCAATTTTTGGATATAATTATTTAACTGGTGTTAATCCACTTAGTCTAAGTAAAGAAGTTTATAAAAGAGAACATCATATTAATCTTTTACTTCTTGAGAAGGATGGTAAAAAACATTATTGTTTAATTAAAAATATGAGTAGATTGTTATCTAAACAGTTATCTGATCATAATGGTAAGAGTTATATTTGTGAAAGATGTTTAAATCATTTTCAAAAAGAAGAAACTTTAAATAAACATTTAGAGTACTGTGGTGAAAAAGATGCTTGTAGAATAGACTTACCTGAAAAGGGTACCAAGATATCTTTTAAGAATTTTAATAAACAACAAAGACACACTTTTACAATTTAAGCGGATATGGAGGCTATATTAGAAAATAAAAACGAAAATAAAGGCAATGGGACAAAATTAATTAATGAGCATAATGTTTCAGGATATTGTTTTTATGTTAAATCACATTATGAAGATTTTTACCCTTCTAAGATGTTTCAATATTCTGGCGAAAATGCATCTAAGAAATTCGTAGAGGATTTAGAAAATGTTATAAAAGAAATAGATAGGATACCAACGAGGGAAATGATTTATAGAGTTAAGGATAAAAGAGAGTTTGATAAAGCAGAAAACTGCTGGATATGTGGGGGGTCATTTTCAAAATGTAAAGAAGACATGAAAAAGGTAAGAGACCATTGTCATTATACTGGAAAGTTTAGGGGAGCTGCGCACAGTGTGTGTAATTTAAAATGTAGAAGGCCTACTTTTACACGTATATTTTTTCATAATTATAGTAAGTATGATGCTCATTTATTTATAAAAGATTTAATGAGTACACCCGGTGAGACGAGTTGTATACCAACAAACAAGGAAACATATATTAGCGTGTCTAAAAATGTGCCAATAGAATACACTGTTAAAGATAAGAAACGAAAAAAGAAATAAAGAAAATTAAAACGCATGAGATTAGATTCCTTGATAGTTTAAAATTTCTAGGTAAAAGTTTAGATGAATTAGCTAGCACTCTAGCTATGGAAGACAAGACTAATCTTATGAAATATTTTGAGGGGGAAAAGCTTGAATTGGTCTCTCAGAAGGGTATATTCCCATATGAATGGTTTGATAACCTTAGTAAATTAGAGGTAACAAAGCTACCCAAACAAAGAGAATTTTACTCGAAGCTTAAATATAGTGGAATTGGGGAGGAAGATTATCAACATGCATTAAATATATGGAATACCTTCGAGATGAAAACTTTTAAAGATTATCATGACTTATATAATAAGACTGATGTTTTACTGTTGGCGGATGTCTTTGAAAATTTTAGGAATGTTTGCTTTAATAATTATGGATTAGATCCATCATGGTTTTATACAGCGCCGGGATTAGCTTGGGAGGCAATGTTAAAAACTACTAGGGTAGAATTAGAATTATTATCAGACCCTGATATGATTTTATTTATTGAAAACGGAATAAGAGGAGGTATCTCAACCATTTTTAAACGATATGCAAAAGCAAATAATTCATATATGGGTAAAAAATATAACCCAAATGAACCACCTAAATTTATTACTTTTTTAGATGCGAATAATCTCTATGGTTGGGCAATGTGTCAAAAACTTCCCATTGGAAATTTTAAATGGATAGATGAGAATAATTTACAAAATTGGCAAAGTTGCCCTTGTATATTAGATGTTGATTTAGAATATCCTAAAGAATTACATGATTTGCATAATGATTTTCCATTAGCTCCCGAAAGATTAAAGACCTGTAAAGTTGAAAAACTTATACCTAATTTAGATAATAAAAATAGATATATATTACACCATGAAAATTTAAAGTTGTATTTAAGTTTAGGTCTAAAGCTTAAAAAGATTCATAGAGGGTTAACTTTTGATGAGAGTGAATGGTTAAAACCTTATATCGATAAAAATACTACACTAAGAGCAAAAGCTAAAACCGCATTTGAAAAAGATTTCTTTAAACTTATGAATAATTCTGTATTTGGTAAGACTATGGAAAATATTAGGAATAGAGTAGATATAAGATTAGTTAGTACCAAGAAAAAAGCAGAAAAATTAACCGCTAAACCCAACTATTACAATATAACTACCCTTGATGAAAATTTATGTATAATTCAAATGAAAAAACAACGTTTATATTTTAATAAGCCAATTTATGTAGGGATGTGTATTTTAGATTTAAGTAAGACATTGATGTATAACTTTCATTATAATTATATTAAAGATAAATATGGTGAAAAAGTTAAACTTCTTTTCACTGATACAGATAGCTTAATGTATGAAATAGAAACAGAAGATTTTTATAAGGATATTAGTGGTGATGTTAAAGATTGGTTTGATACAAGTGATTACCCACCTGGTCACCCTTCAGGTATTCCCACAGGATTAAATAAGAAAGTTGTGGGTATGTTTAAAGATGAGACAAGTGGTAAGATTATTGGGGAGTTTGTAGGCCTCAGGTCTAAGCTATACTCTTATAAAACGTGTGATGATGAGGAGGAAAGTAAAAAATGTAAGGGAATTAAAAGGCATGTAGTAAAAGCATTTATTAAACATGGTCATTATAAAGAGTGTTTGTTTAAAAATAAAACACAATTAAGGAGAATGGTAGTTATTAGGAGCCATAATCATGAGTTGTATACTGAAGAGGTAAATAAAGTCGCATTAAGTAGTAACGACGATAAACGCTATATCCTTGGGAACACTATCGATACATTAGCTTGGGGACACACTAAGATAAAGACGCAGATCTTAGAAAATTTAGTATGTATAGGGCAGAATATATATAATATGATGATTAAAAAAATGCTGTAATTTCGCTCATATAGGTATATGGGCTAAAATATGTGACACGTTAACTAGGATGTTGTTTAGCGGCATAACCATAGATGTGGTTGAGGTTAGATTTATAAAAATGTTGTAATTTTGCTCATATAGGTATATGGGCTAAAAATATGAATCGTTGGGATGTAGTAATAAGCAGGGGGATGGTTGGGTTTGGATTTAAGCAGGGGGGATGGTCGGGTTTGGATTTAAGCAGGGGGATGGTTGGGTTTGGCTTTAAGCAGGGAGATGGTTGGGTTTGGGTTTAAGCAGGGAGATGGTTAGATTTAGATTTAAGCAGGGGGATGGTTGGGTTTGGGTTTAAGCAGGGAGATGGTTAGTTTTAGATTTAAGCATGGGGGTGGTCGGTTTTAGTTTTAAGCATGGGGATGGTCGGTTTTAGATTTAAGCAGGGGGGTGGTCGGTTTTGGATTTAAGCAGGGGGATGGTCGGTTTTAGATTTAAGCAGGGGGATGGTCGGTTTTGGGTTTAAGCAGGGAGATGGTTAGTTTTAGATTTAAGCATGGGGGTGGTCGGTTTTAGTTTTAAGCATGGGGATGGTCGGTTTTAGATTTAAGCAGAGGGATGGTCGGTTTTGGATTTAAGCAGGGGGATGGTCGGTTTTGGATAAACTCAGCTCTCTCTGTTTTATTACTACTTCTGTCGTCTATTACCTGATTTTTATAATCATTAACCAATTTCCAGTTGACAAACTTTGGCCTCCTCCAAATTGAAAGCATCAGCAGACGACAATTGTAAATTTGGTACAAATGAGCTTTAGTTCTACAATATGGTAGAAAACATTGTGGGAAATGGAGAAATTGCTCATTATGAGCAATTTCTCGATTTCCATCACTGTTTTCTTGTCTATTGCAGACCCATAAGAACAAGGGATTGAATGGGAAATGGTTAATGAAAAATATTGATCAATAACGTTTCCCTTCTGGTAATAAAATCTGTTTATTTACAATTACACTAATTATCGTGAAGGTTTATGTTTTAAAAGTAAAAGTACTTGTTTGTTATAGTATCACCCATATTGAAAGGGGCAGCCTCCTGGGCTTATGAGACACCTCATTCTCTGTGCATCTTTACTCCCGATTCCTATCCTTTATGCTAGGCACCAGGCAGGCAGGCAATCAGAAACCATACATTTAACTAGCTGGCTGTTCACCAACCAGCCATATAAAAACAAGCTCCTGGCGGGGCTCGAGCCTTCGACCTCCCGTTCCGTCGGCGGACGCCTGAACCACCAGAAACAGAGACGGTTTTATGTACTAGTATTATTTGATCTTTTTACCTGCATCTTTAGCATCGTTGTTTGGTTAGAATGTCACATTATAAGGCTGATTTTTATTTGGTTTCGTACAATGTTTTGTAAAATACGTAACCTTAAATGTAAAGGTATTACTAATAGTACGATGTTGACATGATTATTACCTCTATGTATGTCATCAAGCAGCTCGACTAGTGCCTTGGCATTTTATGTCGTATTAATATTCAGTTGCAGCCAGTTTATTGCAAACATCATTTGTTGACGATTCATGATTGTGAACTCAACGACAAAACGCAAATACGTTGTGTCCTACAAAGAGGGAGTATTTATACCCTTGTTGAAGTACATGATACTGAATTTATCCTACCAAACAGTAGTGGTCTCTACAATTCCGTGCTGTGTCGTGTTGCAACGTAGTAAACCGTAAAAGACCGTGCGAATCCCTGCCTCTCCGTAGTACAACGTATTAAGATCGTGGCTTTCCGTGACAAATCCGTATCATAACCGTAGCTAATACGTAGTGTTATCGCACTAATACGTAGTTCTCTGCATCAAATCCTTGACAATTTTGGGCCTACGAATCAGTACGGACTGATACGGTTTTCATACGGACCAGAACGTATCATTACAGTCTAATACGGACTAGTAAGTATACGCTACGGTTGTTTGATCCGTAGCGATTTTTTGTGCATGTTCAAAAATTGTCAAGGATCGCTACGGATATACAAGGACTACTACGAATGACTACGGTTACAATACGGAGAGCTACTGACCAGTACGAGTAGTTACGGACGATGCTGGAACGAATCCGTAGCTCTTCCGTGGCGGTCTTCCCGTGAATATGTGACCGGGGTATTAAACACTTACCGTATCGTTCCCTCCATTGTTTACTCCAAATTTTCACCAAATCTCGAGGACAGGTGTTCTTTCATACTCTTGGAGAGAAGCTGTAATTACCCCAGTAACCGGTCATTTCGTACCTACTTCTTCGGTCATTTCGTACCTAGTGGCAACCATTTCGTACCTAGATCATTTCGTACCCATTTTTTAGGTACGAAATGACTTTGTTCTGGTCATTTCGTACTCAGCCACTACCTAGATCATTTCGTACCCATTTTTTAGGTACGAAATGACTTTGTTCTGGTGATTTCGTACTCAGCCACTGCAAAAAATGACAGACTAAATGCTTTTCTTTTTTTTTTTTTTTTTTTTTTTTGGTTATTTATAGGTCACCTAGTTTTATTTGCAAATAGACCCGTCGCCCGATTGTTCTTAATTATTGACACTTTAAAATTAAGTAACCCTTTACCCTTGCACCGTCAATGATGTAAAAGTAAGAGTATTGTTATTTGTAATAGTAGTCTTAACTCTGAACATAGATCTACTTTTTCATTCACTTACATCAAAATTCGATGATACGGAAACTATTTATAACAGAGGTGTGAACGATTGATGTGTTAATCCAAGGTCAGTTCATATCAAATACAAATAGTTTATTGATGATGAAAGGTCAGAGGCCCAATACAACATATAACATCTTTTTACAAAAAGTCATATTTGTAGCGGTGTGTATCGTTCTCTAGTAGTAATAAATAAAGTAATAAATTATTTTCATGAGAAATGTACCTGTATACAGATTTAACTACATTTATATATAACAAGTTTTTATAATCCCCAGCCCGTTCCTGCCGTTTCAACTTATGTAGCGCATGAATGAAATAATTAAAATCGACCAGTGCAAGCAGTGGAGGTCAGGATCGGACAGTGTCCGGAGCCAGACCAGACTGTCTGCATTAGTCTCACGTGACACCTGGTGCAGAAGAGGGTAAGGGACCATTTTGAAGAGAAAAGTACAGGTGAAGTAATGATAGCTTCTTGTCGAAACGAAATAAAAGAGGCTAAAACCTCTCCACTCTGTATTTTATAATTTTTCAAAAATAATACTAAGGTTATAACAAAAAATGTAAATTCTGTTGCAACTCGCTGAATGTATCAATGCCTGCATTTATTCAGACCTTTAACAACCAATTAAGAGTCTTTCGAAAACATTGTGGGGAAAAGAAGAAGCCGCTCATAATGGGCAATTTCTCCTTCTCCCACAATGCTTTCTAACTCAGCAGAGAACAACAATTCATTGGAAACAAGTTTTGAACAGTCGTCTGTGTATGCTTTCAATATGGAAGTAAATAGTCCAACCTAACACTCGTTTATACAATAATAAAGATAACAAAGTGGATGGCACGATGCGGCATCCATCGTTTTGATGAACAATAGATGTCCCACTCATATCATCCATTCTTTCAGCAAAGGTAGGTAGACAGACGATGACTTATGATAAGAGTTCCTTTCTCACCTGGCTTGCGTAATAAATGAAGGAAGCAATCTTTATGATAGTTTCGGCCTTTTTTGTCGACATAAGAATGTTAAAATTGTGGACTGTTGCATTACGCCAGTATTTTTCAGGAATATATTGTTGTCTAACAACCTGAAGTTTTTCACACTGTAACATAAAATGAAATTCATTTTCTACAGTCATATTGCATAAAGTGCATAATCTGTCTTCAGTCTGTACACCTAGATGGCGACCCCTTTCGATATTTAGGCCATGGCAAGAGCACCTGAAGTTGGACATCGCCCGTCTGAATTTTCGAATTTTCAAAATATCCAAATATCGTTCGTGTACAAATGTGTGTTTGTAGAACTTATAGGAATAGAGTTTGTGACTGGCTTCTAGTTGCGAATACCACTCTTGTAAGTACTGATCCTTTATTCTCTGGGTAAATTCTGAGAGGAATAAACGCTCATTCATAATATATTGCTGATCCCACACATATCCGAATCCGTTATTTTGTAAAATGCGTTTAATATGGCTTACCCAGTTTTCATAGCCAAATTCATCTTGGTATTTCAACATAATATAACATTTTTTTACAAGTCTGGCCTCATGCATTTGTAGAATTTTCAGCCAATATTTAATACTCCTTTTAAAATATTCTGTTTTAATTGGATACTGACCACAATCTCCAAGAACTGCTGCTGTAGGTGATGTCTTGTTTACACCCATGTATCTACGACAGACGTATGTTTGTAACCTATTGACTGAGGTCTGGTCGATATTACCCCAAATCTCGGCTCCGTATAAAAGAATTGGAATAATTTTGGTATTAAATATATTGAAAAACACATGACAAGGTAGCTGTCCAAATTCATATAGTTTAGAAAAAATAGCTAAAAATGCTCTTTTAGCCTTTAACGATTGTTCGGCTGCCATTTCATACGACGATATTTTCTGGGAAAACAACAGCCCAACATAACTGAATTTTTTGACAACCTCTAATCGATGATTTCCATAGAACCACTTTTCCTTGCTCGACAAATTACCTCCCTTTTTACACACAAGTATTTTGGTTTTTGATGTATTGACTTTTAGACCTGTCGATAAGCAAAATGAATGCAACTTATTCAGTAGTCTTTGTAGACCCACTACCGTGTCAGATATCAAACTTACGTCGTCTGCGAACAGTAAAATTAGAACTTGAACTAAGTCCGGGAAGAGTTGTATCCCTTTGAGGTCGCTGTTATTTATTTCTTTCGCTAACTCGTTGATGAAAAGGAGGAACATTGCTGGCGAAATCAAGCAGCCTTGTTTAAGGCCCACTTTACTTATGATTGGTTCCGTTAGTCCTGAGTTCGATCTTACCTGGGCTTTTACTATACCGTACATACTTTTAATTGATTTATATAGCTTTCCCTTTACACCATTTTCTTGCATGACTGACCAAAGTTTATTTCTATTTACAGTGTCAAAAGCCTGTTTAAAATCTACGAAAGCTATATAAATCTTTCCTTTCCTTTCACTTAATATTTTGGTGATCACGGACTGAAGGATAAACGCATTATCGATGGTGGAATATCCTTCTCTAAATCCGGCTTGGTTTTCACATATAATATTGTATATGTTCATATAGAAAGTAAGGCGTCTGTTAATAACACTTGAATAAATTTTTCCAAGCACATCAAGAAGCGAAATCCCCCGATAATTATCAGTTTTATTTACATCACCTTTTTTATGTATTGGTACTATGATAGAACTTGCCCATGACGTTGGGTATTCGCCAGAACTGAATATTCTATTAAATAATCGGTTTAGAATAACGAGTATACTTTCACCTCCGTGTATAAAGAATTCCGGAGTAATACCGTTCATTCCCGCGCTTTTACCAGATTTGAGTGATTTGACCGATTTCAATATTTCCTCGTTTGTTATTTCGGAATTAAAAATATGATCCTGAATTTCATCCAATGGCTGTTCTTCTTCACATATTATATCGCTTAAACTGCTGGATTCGCCTTCCACTAAGTCATTTACTGTTGCATCTTCGAACAGATTTTCGAAATGGTCCTTCCAGTCCTCCATACTTATTGAATTTTCAACTGGCTTATTTTTTGTCAGACTGTTTACTTTGTTCCAAAATGATTTGGAATCTTTGATATTGTCTATAAGTTCATCAAGCGTCGATGCTTGATATTCACTTTTCTTTTTATCACATTCGGCTTTGAATTGCCGTTTCGATTGTCTATATAATTCTAAGTTCCGGTCTGTCCTGTGGTTTCTATAAATACGTAAGTTCTTATATTTTTGTCTTTTTAGCGCAGCACATGCTTTATCAAACCAGGCAGGCTGCTGTCTGCTAGTGTACTTGTTTGTCCTTTTGCATGTATCTGCGCATTGTAATAAAACTTTATCTAGATCAAACACAATGTCGTTTATATCATGTTCCGCACTATCGATTCGAACACAGAACCTACTGATAAATGTATTAGTAAATGTTAGTGTAAGGTTACTCTTGTATTGTGTAATACTGTTCTCGTCAAACTCGTACCGGATTTTACCGGGTTTATTTTTTTTATATTTCTGTGTTGGGATATTCATTTCTACCATTGATTCTAGGGCACATATAATGGGGAAATGAGACGACTCAGTTTTCGTACCTATTTCAAACTGATTGATATAATGTAGTACACTTTCCGAGCAGATTAAGTAGTCTATTACACTAGATCCATTTGGCCCTATAAATGTAAAATTCCCAACGTTTTTATCTGCGCCCAATAAGCCATTACATATGTATAGTTTATGTGTGGAACACATGTTTAAAAGGTCTTTTCCAAATTTGTTTATATGTCTATCTAAAGAGGTACGTTTGAATGGTTGATCACAGTCTCCGGAAGAGATTAAACATTCATCAAACTCTTTTGATTGATTTTGTCCAATTCGTGCATTCAAATCCCCCATTATAATTATCGGCAGACCATTGACTAGGAGTTCATTTTCTGTCATTAAATCTTCAAGTAAGATAACGCCTTTCTCATTATATGATTCATAGAAAGGTGATTGGTCAGGCGGAAGATATACAAATGCTAGAATGCAGTCGCTATGTAAGTTAAACACTTGTTTTTTTACACGCAAAAATACACCGAATGGGCTATCCGTCCAAACCCGTTCTATATACCGAGTTAAAGCGGATCTCACATAAACAATACAGCCTCCCATAGCTCTCCCCCATATCGCCCGTTTGGTTGCTTTAACAAAATAACAAGAATAGTCTATGAGCAAGTTTTCCAGCTCATCTATGTACTGATACCACGTTTCCGTTAGTGCAAATACGTCAAATTTTTTAAAATATTCGATGACATCGTGATCTTTGATTTTTGAACTGAGTCCTTCAACATTCCATGTCATAATGTTAATATTGTGTGGTATCTTATATGTACTAATCAGTGATTGCTATGCATCTATGTTGTTCCTGGTTTCAACGTTATCTGCCATCTCCTCTATACTACTTTCTATTTCTGTGGACATCTCGTATGGATTTGCTGTACTATTTAATTGTTCGTCCGTGTGTTTGTTTATTGTGATTGTACTTTGATTTCCTAAATGCCTGTTGTTGCCTCGCCTGTTCCCTTTTATAAATATTCTTGTTCTCTGTTCTAATTCGTTTGATCTTTCTCTAATTTGTAGCTTTCCGTTTCTGTAATACCCAAATTTTCCCCTATCCTTTAGTGACTTCAATTCCTGTCTTTGCCTTTTTGTAAGATCATCGCTTACTCTCACACTGTTATTCCTTAATCTTTCTCTGCCCGCGTATATTCTAAATTTATCTTCCTCTTGTTTTAGAGTAACTATTGTCATATAAGGACCTTGTCTACCTTGAACTCTGTATGCTTTTTTTATCGCAGACTGGTCCCATAATTCGTCTGGACATGCAACTTTTAGCACGTCGTTTACGATCTGCTCTTTAATTGTGTCGGGATTCTCATGTTCTAATGGCTGTAGACCAAAAATTCTCATTGAGCTTCTTTTGCAATACTGTTCTAATCTATCTAGGTCTACTTTTAGCTGATCTATTTCCAAACACTTTCGTTGCAATTCGTTGTCTAAATGTTCCACGTCTAAACGAGTGTTTTCTTGTTTATCGTTAATCGAATATATTTCCTCGTTTATAGTAGTAAGAGTGCCTTCTATACGGGCCTGTTTTCCCTTGATTACCTTTATGTCTTGTGCGGCACTTAAACATTCCTCTTTTACCCCTATCATTTCTGTTTTAAGATACGAAATATCGCTTTTGACACTTTGTATCTCGTTGAGGAGTCGGGACTCACTGCATTTAATGGCTTCAAGGATTTGATCTACACCAGCAACGTCACCAGCAGCGTCAGCTAAAGGTCCCGGGTTCAATTCCACGTCGCAAGATTGCAATAGTCTTTGTTCAAAGTACATTGTAAAAGTACCGTATGACAAAGTCTTCTCATCATTTTTTTCAAGAAATTGGTAGTCGTTTATTTGTTTGTTACAAACAGTACTTGTGATCATGTTCATGTCAGATACAAGAAATGTATCCTGTATATTTGATGCCACTGCAAGCAATAGTCTGTACGACCCCAATATACATAACAACATTATACATGTAGAAAACATTCTCCAGTGAATATTTGGACCCTTCACGTACCGGCAATACGCTTTCTCTTTATAGACACGATGTTTTCTCTTAGACATTGTGGCCACAAAAGCACCTATTCTAACTCTATATTGTATTATATCTACCCCCATGATGTACGTTGATGTACGTTGCCGACTGTGTGTCTCACAATCACTCAAGTTATATATCATTTATTTACGACTTTGTGAGTCCAACCTGTGAATAGTGGCACTTTAAGTCCTCCGTAGATTGTACTGCACGGTGAGCGTTTTTCGCTGTTCTCACTGATTGACCGTTACTTTGATCCTAAGTCTACTAAACTACCCGTATTTTCGTTGTCTATCACAGCATGGCGTGTTTGCTCAAGCATGAAAATCCCTGCTCTTTACCGAAAAAAAAAAGTCTAAATTTCAGTAACTTTCACAAAATAAAGCCTTACTATACCAGTCTCTGTCACCATTTCAGTTCTTTCCTTACACCGATACGTTGATAGTGCAGACTTCAACATCCGTGTGAAAAAGATCCAATGATAAGCCGATGACGATCTTTTTAGCATAAAGTTGATTGGGAGCTCCAAAAAACACGTCTTCTCACCACCGCTACCCACATAAGCATATCATAATTGTGAATTCCGTTGTGCGTGACACCGTCATATCAGCAAATTGGATGGTGTAAAGGTGGTTTCAGACACAGGTGTTTGATACCATGTTGTAACCTTCGCTACATGTATATTAAAGCCTTTTTATTCTATCTATGATTGCATCTAGTCTTCATAGTAGTTTGTGCAGATGATCTCGTTCATTTGAATCCATTTAAGTTAGAAGTTTCTTTTGCGATAAAATTTTCTTGACTTTCATTGACAAATTATCTTTTGAATGCTTGTTCTCTTATTTATGCACTGACTGACGGAGATTAAATAAATTATTTATGCAAATAGACATTTCTTCTACATTTTCTGCACGGCCTATGCGGTGTGGTCTTAATTTTTACTGTCCAGGATAGCCCATGGAGTATGTCAGTTTTGTTTCCTTGTTTTAAGCTTGACCTTTATCTTAAAAGTCCGTGATAGCTAACTGTGAAAACAGAAAACAATAAGATCCACCTTCTGAGCAATTCGATCTTAATCTCAACTGTCGCGAAAAGCCCCGGCAGTTCAGTTGGTAGCGTACAGGATTTGAGAAGAGGGGGTCACTGGTTCGATCCCCGGCTTAGCCAAATTCTTTCCGAGGATGGATGATAGTCATTGCGACAGAATTCATTCCTCCGTCACCGCTGATCATTGTTTCGACAACAGTTATATGGGAAAGCAGCCAGTGGCTTGGGAAGAATATTGTGCAGAGTACTGGTACAAGAAACTCTAGGAAAGCATGGACAGGTGTACTGGCCACTAAAAAAAAATTAAAAACGGCGTTTAACGCCACACAATCAATCACTCAAAAAGCAAGGAAAACACTTTAGGAAAGGAGGAAACTATAAGGATGTCAGTTCGGTTCCCTTGTTGTAACCCCTTACTACAAAGTCTCGAGATTTAACAACCCTGAGAAATAGCTTTTCGAAATCATTGTGGGAAAATAAAAATACACTAGCAACCAGCATTTTTCAATTTCCCACAATGCTTTTTCCCCTATGGAAGACGGCGGACAGAAGTTTTGGCCCCAGACATTTTGGCCCACGTGAACCTTGTACATGTACTTTCTTCTCGCTACGATGTAGAGTTAAAAGACATTTGTGGGTGGATAAAGCTATGAAACGATAATTGAAATACTAGATACAAGGTCACCGGGCAGTTATTTGATGATCAATAAATTCAATTAACCCTTAACCACATATTCCCGAACATTAAAGACCTTGCAGAAGAATCATTTTGAAAACAATGTGGAAAAAGGAGAAAATGCTGATAACCACATTCGAATTGTCGTCTGTAAATGCTGTTAGTTTAGAAAAGTCTAAAATTATGTTGTTTGGTAAAGAGTTAAAGTCTAAGAACGAATATTGGTTTTGCAGCATGATTTCTGAACAACACAGCGAAAAAGTGGGCTCCCTCCAGAAATTTTCTACCTCATTTCAAATTGACCAAATTAAATTTAGGCAGAACTTGGTGAGAAATGAACTGGGAAGTTCTAAACGATCTTTAGAACGAAAATTAAAATTCTAAAAAAGAAATAACCAATAATGGTAAGACACAATCATGGCCATTCTTCGACAAAATTTAACATAATTTCAACTGGAGCAATGTACAAAAGCAGTAGTCATTCGGCAAGCAACACAAGAAAATAGTATTAAAACTAGGTACTGAATTACCAAATTGATATTTTAACCTGGGTATGAAATGACCATAGTGGGTACGAAATGACCAAAGTGATCGCGAAATTACCAAAGTAAAAAGTATAGGTAGGTACGAAATGACCAAAAGCGTACGAAATGACCTGGGTACGAAATGACCTAGGTCCGAAATGACTGGAAGCCATTACTCCTATACTAAAGCCGGGTAAAGATACTACAAAACCTGGTAACTACCGCCCTATTGCCTTAAAAGGCTGTATTTGTAAAACCATGAAAAGAATGGTTAATGAATGCCTGGTTTTATTTTCATAAAAAAATTAAAGTTATTTCCACAAACCAGTGCGGATTCGTAAACGGAAAAGCACTATTGATCACTTGGTTTGCTTCATGACTTTCATACGCGAATAAATGTGTAATGGTTTATGGCCCGTCGACAGCTAAGGCCATTTTTGGCGAATTCACAAACTAAAATATGCGTTTACTAGATATCATGCTGTAGAATGGAATGATCAAAGCAGTAATAGTGAGGTAGCAGCCTTGTTCGAATCATATAAACTAATCTATGAAAAGGCCAATAGGCCCCAAAACATAAATATATACAAAACAACCTCAAATGCAGTAAGAATCACCTCATCCATTAACAATGCAAAACTATGTATGCTAGATGTGTAATTAAAACGCCAAGGGTCAAAAAGCCTAAGGCTAAATCTTCTTAATAAGGTAAGCTTCCTTCAGAAATTCAAAATGTGATTCCAACTTCACCGTATCAAATAAAGTTTATAAACTGTCAACCTGATAATACTTGTCCCTGACGGGTACAAAATCTATGCACTCTATTAATAAATGCTTCTTTACCGTCATAACATCAATGCATGATATACATTGAGGAGCTTGTTCTCGTTTGAGAAGGTATGAATGCGTCACGTGTATGACCTATTCTTAAACAGGCCAAAATTACTTCTTCTCGGTGGCTTGGCCGCATGCCTAGGAGCTATATACGGCTTCATAGAAAATATTTTTTTGTACCGATTTGCTGGATAAATCCAAGATCCTTGCCAGATATTTTTAATAAAATCATTAAATAGAGGCTTAAAATCATTAAAAGATACTTTAAAAGGTAAAACATCCAGTGATAATGCTTCCTTGGCAGCAGCTTTGTCTGCGTTCTTATTACCACAAACGCCAGTATGACTAGGAAGCCCACAGTATACAACAGCATCATTTTCACTAATGTGGGCTATCTAATCTAAAAGATTAGCAGTTAGCAAGAAGCGGGTTGTTAGTTTTCTCGTGTTGGAGAGCTTTCATTGCAGAGAGCGAATCAGTAAAAATAATATAACGCCACTAACCGTCTTTAATATGATCAAGAGCAAGGTATATGGCCTGTAGCTCTGCAGAAAAAAAAAAAAAAATCAGAGATTCATCTGGGAGACAGAACTAATATAATTTGCCGTCTGTCACGGCAGCTGCAGCAACCACGTTACCATCTTTTGAACCATGTATATAAATGGGCTCATAGTTATAATATTGCCAATTTTATTTCCAAATACTTCCTTTTAAAAATCGTAGGGTACGTAGTCGTTTTTTGATGTGATGCTAGATCATATACAAATGTGGGACTAGTTGAGGTCCACATATGTCCTGGTATTTTATGCTCCTCGATGTCATCTAGATCAAAATCAAGACTTTATATTTCTGCATCACGGCAAAGACTAAAAGGAGGTGTGACATTTTCTTTCTTAATACAGTGATTTAAAAACAACTTAATGAGTTGGGGTTTAAGGGTTTAACGTCAGTTAATTGGAGAAGTCCTAATTCCATCTAATGTATGACCCAAGCCTTGATTAGGTATAAAACCAAATTTGCGTAAACATGACTGACGTGCTGATCCATATACGGCGCCACCGTTATCTAGTTTAAATCTTACTAGCCACCTATAAAGTCTCAAAAGTACTTTTTTTATCCGCTCCCCAGTCCATACTGAAAACAACGTTTAAACGATACAGACCTAGAATTTGGGGTTCTGGAACGACTCCGATGCGGACACATTAAGTGTTAGCTTTGGGTCAACATGAACTTTCCTCGACTGACAAAAAAGTGCATACGTTTGGACTGAAGTTATCACTCGATCGCATGTATATGTTTTGACCAATAACAGATGCAGGAGTCGTCAACATACAGAAAACATTCAGCTCTAGGGCAAACAGATATAACAATATTGTTAATTTCAACACTAAATAGTGTCACTTAGAGGACGCATGTTTAATTTGCTTCATATTTCGTCGTGCTTTGGCTTATGCAATTTCAATCTTTGTAACATTCTCCAGAGACAGTCTCAAATTAACAGTTTGGAGAACAGACTTTCGCTCAGCTATAGCCTGTCTACATTTATCGTTAAACCATGGCTTGGTTGGATTTTTGGTATTTGTCGATGTCCGAGGAATTTCCCCATAACGAATGTTGGTAATTAAAATCTCCCATTAAAATGAATGGTTTTGGCAGTTTTGGTAAGCTAGGAGGAAGGCAAAGAGAGCACAAAGTAATGGTCTTATTGAAAGAAACGTTTACCGCGACAGTTTCAAGAGTAGTGTCAAGCTTGACAAAATGTTGTTGAACACTGTTGTTAACAAACACAGCAACTCTTCCGGAAGCTTTCTCGTTACCACTAAATTGTTTAAAGTAAAAAAAGCGATATTTCAAAGTTAACTTGTCGGAGCCTTTAAGAAATGTCTCTTGTAAACAAACTGCGACTGGTTTTCGTTCATTGACAATTAGGTTTAATTCAACGAAGTTAGCTTTTATGCTACGTCCATTTAATTGCAGAATGTTATTACTCATTGCTAAATTAAGGAAAAAGTTGATACCATAAAACAATGGAAATATGGATCGATTCATTTTTTTTTTTTTTTTTTTTTTTTAATTTTATGATACGACTCTGCTTAAACCCCTGTTACACCAGGGCGGCGATCCCACGGCGTCCAAAAAAAAAAAAAAATGCAGAACGCAAAGGTGCGCGCAGTACGATTGCAAACATCGCCACAGCAACGCAGTTGCATCGCGAGTAGACGCGTTGGGATCGTCTAGGACACCGAGGGACGGCGCTCATTTTGAGCATGCACAAAACAAACGCCGTCGCTCGGCTTTCTGAAAAGAGCGCAGTGGGAGCACCGAAAGGTCTTCTTAGCTTCGCAGTAAGATATCCCACAATGCCATGGGAGCTCCGCCGGCGCGCACACAGGTCGCAGTGCGAACGCCATGGTTGTCGGTAGCGCTTGCATGGAGATTGTACCGCGCGCTCTGAGATGTCACCGCGTCTCTAGTGTGCTTATACGGCGCGTCAATGGCGCTTATACAGCGCGTCAACAGCGCTTACACAGAGTGTTATTTATTTCACTGCGCTCTTAAAACGATTCCTCTGAGCTGCAACGGCGATCACTGCGCTTGTAAGGCGCTTCTACAGCGTCCATCAGTCTTTATCTGACAAAAACGAACGTATAGTAGACGAAGTATGCAAATAAACATTCAATTCACCATGGCTGATGTACGCTAGCAAGCCGGGCTAGTAATGGTTGAGGAGTTGACAGTGGTTGACTTGCTTCTGTTTCAGAGGTTTGGGGTTTATGTCCTGCTTTTCCCCCTTTTCTTTTTACGAGCATAGTTTTATTCTCCGTTGACTTTTCGAGACCACGGCAAAGAAACAATTGATGAATAAATGTGTATACATACAATTCGTTTTCAGAGATTGTTCATTGTCACGCCTTCAGCGTATTGTGAGCACCTTGAGAACGCCGTGAACGCCCAGTGCACGCAGTATAAGCACCGTGAAAGCGCAGAGCACGCAGTGATAGCGCCATGAGAGCGCAGAGAATTGCCAAGAAGAACTCCTCAGGAACGCCATAGGAGCTCAGTAGCAACGCCTTGGTCGTGGTGAGAACGCCGTGACATCTCCGTCTTCGCAAAAAAAATCCGATTTTTCCTGCGATCACATAGCGCTCTGGGAAATTTTACAACGCCGTCCCAACGCAGTGGAAACGCCGTATAGTGTGACAGGGACTTTATATGTATTTGACTCCGCAAGAGCGTCTCCCGCCTCCATGTCTTCATCAAGACACTAGAGGCGGTTATGATGTTGAATCTAGTCATCGGATCCCTTTGGAAGGTGATCCGAGAGAACCTTAGTTGGAGCTTTATTTGAACATTTGGGATGGGCTTTTCTGGTTTTCTATTCATTTACGGTTTCTGTGGCGTTTTTACAGAAACAGAATTTTGTTTTTGTGGTGTATCTGTCTGCACTGAAGCTTCATTTGTTTGTGCTTGAGCGACTTTTGAATTATTTGTTTGGGCGGCATTAGAATTTGCGACACTGGAGTATAATGCTCCCAATGATTGACGTGCACACAATTTTGCGTGCTTCTGCAATTGATAGGCTTTTTCGATGTTTTATCGTTATATCCCGGTTTTATGTATATTCGACCGCCTAACAACCTTTTCACATCGCATGGTAAACATAAAACTTGAATTTATATTTTCAAACCATAATATTATATAACGGCAATAAAGACTCGTGAAACGAGCGAAGAAGTAATTTCCACACAAGGTTTACATCGCTAGCGGCGACCATTTCGAACCAGGTCACTAAAGGAGCCCTGGAAAAGCTTAACCCAAATTCGACCACTTAAAGAAAGTATACTTACCGTAAAAAAAAGAAGGCCGTAGAATATCGCCGTTGTCACAAGAATTATGCCAAGGTATTTTTAAAACATATTTAACTACAAATATAACAGTTTAACATATTTGCAAGGCTTCACCCCTTCTCATTACTCTAGTTGGTTCACAGAATGAAAGATGCACCCATCCTGAAAATATGTCTCACGCTCCCAAATTTACATTTAAAATGAACGGTGTGTTCTGACAGTCAGGGTTTGATCTTTTACATACAATGCATTTATTTTTGTCTGCAGCGTCGTCCTCTGAATCGGCAAAATCTTCAGGTTCAATGTTTTTTGCTTTTTTTTTTTTCAGTCTGTAGGAAGAAATACAAGGGGGCCCGGGAACTTGAGAATCATTTTCATGTCTTGTTGTGAATGGCTTTTATTCATTAGAATATGATTGAGTCTTGTTGACTTTAGAGGCGTTCTTATCGATATGTTCAATAATTTTCCTGACTATGTCATCATTTGTTATAACTTTGCCTCCAAAAATTCTGCTCGGTGTGTTTCTTCTTTTCTTTGCACCCTCAACATTCTGAAGTATTTCACCTTTCCTTTTCTGTAAAAGTCTTTTAGCAGCTGTGTCAGGTATTTGTTGTTTAGATGCAACGGGAAAGTTTTGATAATAATTCTTAAAAGAAATGCTTGGAGCGAATTAGAGATCAGATTTTGCATTTAGAGTGAAAGGTTAAAGTCCGGACTTTTTGAATGCTGCTTGAATGTTACTAGTAGTAAGGGTGGAAACAACTTTACAGGCCAATTTACGATAATCATACCGGGTCACTAATTATCCTTGGGTCTCTCGCATGTAGATGCGGCAGTCAGAGTTCCATGCATTTTCAAAAGGCCCAAAATAGCTCACATCCAGTGGCTGTAACAGATGAGTACAGTGTCGTTGTAAAACAAATAGAATTATATTTTCGCTCTTAGCCCACTGAACTTAATCTAAGGATACATGACTTTTATATGTCCAGCATATGATACCAGTACACGGGCTTCCTCAGTTCGGGGAAGGTAGGTAGTTGATCAACTGAGTTTGCATGTACATGGTCAAAATCTGAGACGGTTCCATCTGCTCCTGGAAATGCTCCCTCTAATAAAGCATCCATTATCCTAGCACCAGGAAATACAAAAAAAAGGGAGGGGACATGTCCTATTCCATTCACACGTCCTATCAGTGTTGTCATTTTTGACTTTCCAGATGTCACAGCTTGAGCCTTATAATGCTTAAAAGATACTCATTTTGGAGGCTTATGCACAGGTTATACATTTTTTCCATCAACATTGAATCTTAACTTGGTTGAAATTTTCTCAAGTTCCTTAAAGTAATTGTTTACTGCCTCCCCAGTTGCATACTTTGCTCTGGCAGTTTCCAAGCTACATGGCCTTTGTTTTAAAAAATCAATTCTGGCAATCTTTGTAGGAAACTATAAAGCCATCCATTTGTAAGTGATGCTGACTTTTCTCTGCACCTGAAGCAAAATGCATAGTCAGATGTAAAGTTTATAGTTTCCTACCTGCTTTGACCATATCCTACCTATGCCACGGTTTCGATTTGTCTAGTTAGAAGAGACTCTTGTTCCTAAAAAATAATGGTTGAACTCCATATTTAACAACATCCAGGTCAACCTGTCAATGAAGCCTGTCAATCAATGTGTGTGTGTGTTTTTTTTTTACACCATGTGTTGCTGCTGCTTTCCTGATTGATAAATACCATATTTCACTGCTAAATATCCATTTGTGAGTTGGTCTGGATCATATGATCTATACAGTCCCTGAGAATTTGATTGTTACTAAAAGAAAAGAAAACACGCTTAGATTTGAGAAATCTTTGTACATAGTGGGTGCAAAATTGAACCAATTAGTGTCTATAATAAGCTTTACAAGCTAAGAAGTAGGGAAAAAATGTTCGCTTATTTGTCTTGAACAGTATAGTTTGACAGTATATGACGTCATGCCCTGATAGACTTGGAATATATTTAGAGCTCCGTTGCTCTTCCCATTCTTGTCATGCTGTATCCGCATAAGGTCCTGGCTGTTGATACGGTAATGGTTATCTTTGTCGATCTTGTAGTTGTCTTCTGTCTCTGGATCGCTGTTCTGCCATTGCCTGTAAAATGATGTTTTTGTGCAAAGTTTCTGTCAGTATTGTTTGTACGTGGTGGGGTTTGTTCCCATCTGGTGTCGTAATCTTTAAGATACTGGTTCGTGTTTGTAAATTCATGTGTTCTGGTGAACTCGCTTTCGTAGGTTTCCAGATAGGGTCTGTTCTTTCTAGCAAGTATTTTGTTAGAGATGATTTCATCGTTTTCGGTCAATAAAAGTCATGTTTTAATAACAAGATTTCTATTTTTGAAGGTGGCCGTCCGCGAATACTTTCAATCTTTCGATTTCAAATTTTTAATCGTTCAAAACCTACATTTCTCTCAGTCTCCTTTGGGCCTGACTTTCCTTTGCAATTAACACCTCTTGGAGTTTCTTTGGAATTATTATTGGTGTTCAGTCTCTCCATGTCTGGTAGGTTTCTGCCAAAAGTTTGTTTCTTATGTGTTGGCAGTAGTGTTGTTTGCAGTATTCAAGATTCTTATGCCACGTCTGTGTAATCATAGATTGTTTTGCTGTAAACCAGACTTGCCTATTTGTAACTGGTTCGCCTCCGAGGGTCACAAAAACTGCCAGTCGTCTTTTCTACATGCAGCTGTCGCACAACACAACACAAGGAACAAAAAATATGTCCTTTCAACTCGGTTTCTATGTTTCGTCTGAGGCTGGCTTTATTACACGGGGTTCTCAGGCGCTTATTATGCACGTACGGGAGTGTCCAAAGTCCAACCAGTGAAAGTACCACATACTTTCCCGTTTTGAAAAGTCCCATCCTATATATGTTTTGTTAGTGCAGCACAATTTCAGCAAATAAACAGCAAGCCCGTGTCTAAAAATGCGTCTTGTTTAGGTAGACTTGGCCTGTTCCTCTTCATACAAGGCCACTAAGATCTAATACGTTACTGATAACTTTCTTCTGGGAATTCTTTCGGCTAGAACAGATGCTTTTCAAAAAAAAAAAAAAAAAAAAAAAAAAAATTGCAGTCTAGAAAAGTCTTCATTAATTCCCTAACCATAATGTAAGAGCCGGTATATGTGTCCATGGATCCTCTGGTATGGCAAACAGCAGATCATAAGGCTTGCAGGTACTTGCTATTTATAAACCTTTTTGCCTAATTGGCCTTCTTTTGCTTCCCTAAGGTGGTCTACCAGTACAAGACCTGCAGCCCCCATTCTAAGGATCTTCTCCCAAATCCCGTTCTCCTTCAAACCCAATTATCAGTAGGAGCAGAGAAGTCGAGGCATGCATATCTTGCTTATATCTGCTTCCTTACTGTTGTGAATCTTTTTATCAAGTACGACCCATTTTTCTGGTGTCATTACTCATTAGATCCACTAACTTTGTTTGGATGCATGCCTACTACTGATCTTTGTTTTGGTTGTCTACCAACAGGCAACTTTATAGCTCCTTCTACTGATAATACAATCTTCTGTCACCTCCTGAAACCATTTTCCCTTACTGGCATTCAGGCTGGGATTGAGAGATACATGTAGTTACCTACATTTATTTGATCCCTCCCTTCTTTTATTTGGGCAAGGATCTGACCTAAGTAAATTGTTCATGTTCTGTACTATACGATCATTATATCAATTCCAACATTTATTAATGCCTAATTCAATCCCAATTACCTTTCTTCTTATCCTTTGATTCAGAATTACTTGGTTCAGTGTTTCTATATCCCTTTTCAACAGCATGTAGTCTGCCAGAATGAAGGCATCCTTACATGTCCAAAAGTACTTCTCTTCCATCAAATTCAACATTAGTTCTCCATCTGGTGGGTCTTTCTATGGAATAACTATTTTCGCGGGTATCTGAACTTTTCCCCCTTCCATCTGTAGATCTTCGAGTATCTTCCTGGCACCATTTCTATTTACTCTGTCAAGGGATCTTATGTATTTCCAGTCCTGGTGTGCTTTACTATCGTTATTGCAGCCTCCACATGGGAGCTGTTCAGAACCATTTGGAATTCTGAGTACTGCGTGTGGATTACCAAGGTCGTTCTCAAGTTTTCCTTTCTCATTTAAGCTATTGTATGCCTCAGATGTCTTTATGGCACCTCTCAATGGCTTTTACCGCATTACTGGCTGTTCTAGGTAACACCAGGTCCCTGTTACTGACCGGTTTAAGGATATCTTTATCCGTGTGGTCCATTGAACATTACACCACTCTAACGGATTTAGATAGTTCATGGTCTGTCCCAATTACATACACCCTTAATACCCTTGATCTTTCTTTTTCATTGCCGATTATCATTGGTTTTTCCCCTTTATTTGTAAGCAGGATTCTGAGGTGTTGATATCAATCTTCCTCTCATGTATTACATCAAACCCCTATAGTAAGTGTACAACGCATTCTATTAAGCTTGAAACTACACACAAGCAGGCGCTGTAAACGTGTCCCTTAATAAGACCATTACTTAATGTTCTATTTATCTTCCTTCTAGCTCGCCAAAAGATGTTAAAAAGCTTGATAATCATGTAGACCAATTACCGAAGCCTTTCGTTTTAATGGGAGAGTTTAATTCCACTATACATTATGGGGATGTAGAGACGCGCATGGCAGGAGTTGAGCTATTGAAGAATTTATCGCAAAGCGTGACCTTGTTCTGCTAAATGACAGGTCTCCAACCTATTATCATCCTACTACTGGTTCTTACTCATCTATAGACCTTAATATCATGCAGCCCTGGCATTTTTCCAGACTTTAACAGGAAGATTGATGATGACCTTCATGAAATTGACCACTTCCCGATCCCGATCTTATCGGGAGTAGGACCTTCAATACAACAACGACCTTAACCTTCGAAACTCCATAAGGCCAACTGGGAACAGTCAAAATTCCATTGTAAACAATCAGTTTACCCTAATGCTTTTGATAATTGTGAAAATTCTGCAGAACATTTCACTTTCTTACTTTATTGGGCTGCTATAAAGTCTATTCCTCAGACATTTCTCAGAAATTCGAAAAATCCAAGCAAGCCATGATTACATGGTGAATGCAAAAAGACTATAGCTTAACAAAGGTCTGTTCTCAGAAAATTCAATCTGAGACCGACTTAGGAAAATCTTTCGGGGTTCAAAATAGCCCGTGCAAAAGCACGATGAACTGTAAAGCAAAGTAAACGTGGGTCTTGGCGACAGACCGTTTCTTGATTTAATTCTAGATCGTCTGTCAGAAAGACACGAGACACGATCCGAAAAAATAACGGAAAAAATGTCCTCGTTAAAAATCCGACATTTAAATGCTGATGATGGTATCGCCAGTTCAATGGCAGATATTGCCAATGTCTTGGCTGACACTTTTGCAGAGAAGAACTCTTCTTCAAATTTTTCGACATCATTTCGGAATAAAAATAAAAAAAAAAGAAAAAGAAAAGAAACACGAAGCTGAATTTCCAGTCGGATAATAATGAACATTACAATAAAGATTTTACTTTAAACGAATTGTGGAGAGCACTAAAGAATTGTCACTACACTGTTGTTGGGTGTGACGACATCGATTATCAATTCTTGTAATATTTACTTTTTCGATCGCTTGAATGTTTACTACGTATATTTCATCAAGTCTGACACACTGGTATTCTTCCAGATTCACAGAAGAAAGCTATGGTTATTCCAATACCAAAGCCAGGTAAAGATTCTACAGATCCTGCAAATTATTGCCCTATAGCCTTAACAAGTTGTATTGGCAAAACTATGGAAAGAATGGTAAATGACCGCCCAGGTTGGATTTTAGAGAGAAAAAAACAAAACAAAACAAAACAAAAAAAACAAAAAAAAAAAACGTATCGCTACCGCCCTGAAAGGATTTCGTAAAAAGATTCAATTTAAATCTTTATTAGTAATCTAAGGCCTCCAGCCCATTATCCAACACTTACTTACACTATTTACTGAATAACGCTCCCCGCTGTACAGAAACCATTGAACAAACTGTGGAAATCAAGAATGTTAGGAAGAATGTCACGTGCTATGTGTGAAACACTGCATGAAAAGTATAATACTACTAAATGATCGATTCATTACCAGTGCGTGGCACCCCTGAAGCAAGGTGTTTAGACAGAGTTTAAACTTCCATATGTGTGGTTTATCTCTGTCTATACCCTTCGCCAGGCGACTCATTTATCAAAAGTATGTATGAGACCATGAGGTGGACAATATATATAGATATCAGACCCCAATGAATGTTGGCTGATCTCAGACAATACCTTCCACAAAAGCGGTTGGCTTGGTGTCGAGTACAACAGGGAAAAAAGTATTTACATGTACAAATAAAATTATTTGAATAGACACATCGGTAATTACATAAAGCTATTTAGAAGAAATTAATCTTATGAACTTGGGTTCGTTCCTGAAAATGCGAAGAAATCAATGGAAAATTTTCGGAAATAATCAGTGACTTGTTTGTCTAAAAATGCTTACCTTTCTTTAAATGCTATCGATATATATTTACCATGTATGTAAAACCGACTGGAAAAGATTTCATGATGAGTGCTTTGTCTATTGAAAAAAATCGAGAAAAGATCTAAACCGCTTTTTTGACCCTCTGAATAATCTTCATTAAGACATTAAATTCACCACGGAAATGAGTGAAAATCTCTTTCGTTCCTTGATATTCTGGTAATAAAAGAATATACTGAAATAATAACAGATATATATTTCAAAGAAACAGACAGTAAACAGTATCTTAACTATTTTTCCTGTCATCCTAAACATAAAAAGAATAGTATTTCGTATAATTTCGCCCGTAGAATATGTGCAGTTGTCTCTAATTCAGATATCAAAGTCAAACGACTAGAAGAACTTAAACATACATGTTCTGCCACTGGACAGACAGATAACAAAGACCAAATTCCCTTCATTTCTTTATTGGTAACCCGTTCGATTTTGTAAGATGCTACAAAGAGATACAAACAATTCTTAGTATGGAAGTACCCACAACGTAGGCAGAGGTCAACTAATCAAATCTACTTGAGGACTAGCAAAGTTTCGATAAACCGAAAAGACTGATCACCCATCTCTGTATTGCGAATGTTTCTTTAAACAATCTTACAATACAGGCAAGGAAGATAAATCACCTAAGTAAGGATAGTATTTTCTAAAAAAGGTGCTTAAGATAAAATCCAAATACAAAATTCACAGAGTAAAATGATTTCTAATATTTAGAAATTCACACAAAGCTATAGTAATAAACCAAAACCTACGTTGTGCGCCTACAACCCCAATAGTGGTCTTCAAACAACATAACAGTACAAACAATCTGTTAGTCATCCTGTGAATAAAACAATACAGACTACCCAAGTGTTGTGTTTCAGCTTTTTCATTTTAAGTTATGAACCATAGGGAATATTTTCCACAATGTTTTACATCCAGTGATTCAGTCTTTTTCCTATTAGCAATCAACAAAATTGAAATACATGAAGATTTAATAAATTATCCTCATATCTCAAACTAAAGCAAACAATGTAGACCCAGATCAGACTGCATGCACTGTGCAGCCCGATCCTGTACTACACTGGTTGTACTTGTGACTTCACTTCACTAACATTTCAGAGTGAATATCACAATGAAATTATAAATTCTCAACCAGTCACTCTCAAAGTTGCTCAGAAGTCAGTGCAGATAAAGATCAGATTGCACTCTTTACAACCCAATCCCAATCCCCACTACCAATTTCTTGCTAACCTAGCAATGACAAATCATACAATTAAGTGAACTCCTTTTCAAAAATAGAAAGAGCAAACTAACATTCTATTTCATGTTATATGACGACAAGACCCATCTAGCTTATCGATGAACCACAGACGAAAAATACAGGGAGCCAACGAACAAAATTTCTATCTCCACAAATATCAGTAATTTCTTAATGCTATCAAAAGACAATTACTGCAAACTTATTCATAATCATATAAAGCATCATAATGCAGATACCTACTTGACTGACAGTCGAAAAACAGCTAGAAACCATGGGAAACTTTCCCGAATTTTCTGCTTGGAACAACATGGACGCCGCCCGCCACATGGGCGCGACTCAATTCTTGTCTTACGCTTGTTAATCGAACAACACTTATGAACAATTAAATACAACTCCGGAATTTGTTCCGGAACAATACACTTATATCAATAGATATATCAATACCCGATATCGGTAATTGAATCGGGTGTAAAGAAAGCTCTGAGTGTTCCAAGGGATACCTTAATGCAAGCTTAGTGTCTAACCCAAAAGAAAACACAATCTCTTATGTCCCAACCTTCAACCTAGAATAGAGCAGAAATGTTTGGTATATTCACAAGTAACTTACACGTACTTTATTCTGATGATAAAATGAAAGACGTTTTGAATGGAACCAAATTTTTTAAAAGTAGACGACTAAAACAGTGTGTGTACACGCGCGCGCGCGCGCGCACACACACACACACACACACACACACATTGGCTTTCCATTTTTGTAGTTACATGTAAACATCTTTTAATCGTTGATTAAAAACATCTTGATTGTCTATTTCATCTGCAATCCACTGATATCCAAATGCATTTTCGAATATTAATGTTTTGACTTTAGTTGCCCAGGTAATTCAGCCAAATTCATCGATTTGTCGAAGCATTTTATGACACTGTTTCGGATATCGGGTATTGGGCATAGTAACGAGTTTGAGCAAGTATTATATACATTGTTTGATATAGTGCACTGCAAAAAGGCTGCGGCCGAATTCACCAAGTACAAAAGAGTTTGTTGTATTGTGTTTAAAATTAAAGATGCGCTCCCAGAATTGCTAGTGCATTTTTTTCAATAACATCGCAATATTAATACCCCCAAATATCTGCCCCAAAACACTAGGCACTCTCGACTACTTAGTTCGCTTCCAAACTTTTATTCGCGAAGCTTTTATTTTTAAAAAAGAACTTGTTGTTTCTGTATTTTTTTTTATCTCGAAAGTTCACATGATACCACATGGAAAATGAAATTATGATTTCGGTTTAAGAGGTCGCCTTGCTAACTTCATTTCGGCATTTCTGAATGAATTACATTTTAGAGTCAGGGTAGGAAATACTTATTCCAACCCCCATGAACAAGAAATAGGCGTTCCCCAGAGACTCCATCCTCGGTGGCCCAGTTTCGATTCATTCTGTAATCGACCCTGGGTTATTTCGCTGGCGTTTCCTCGTTCTAATGAATTATTCATGAATCATTTTGATTGGTGATCTCAGTTTTTCTTTGAGAAAATTTAAACCATTTTTATCAAATACGCCGTTATCTCTGTGTTTTACTTGTCGATATCCAATCACATCATTCGTTGCAACTCAAGCTTAGCGATACTTTAAATATGGCGGCGTACACCAACACCACAATCGAGATGCGTTTAAAAGAGATTTTTAGCGTAACACCGAAAGATTGTCAGTTAAAATCGTACAAAAAATCGATAGTGTCGTCCCTGTATTGCACAGATCGTCAGATAAGAAATATTCTCAAAATTGAATAAGCTAGATTCCTCTTATCAGCGCGGCGCTTAGGGTCGTACAAACTGACCGACTCTCACAACAGCCAACATGTAGAAATGGACGACGGAAAGGAAAACACCTTACAAATATTTATATCAAATTCGAGCACAACTCGACTTTGCTGCAAAGGGACGTGCAACAGTGATAGCAGATATGCTGAAAGACCGCACACGAAAAACGTCTGGTGGATACCCTTCCCAAAGCCGAAAACCAACAAGGAAAATGTGAAAGATTGCTTCGTGCTTGCGGACGGAAGAATTTTACAGTTGAAAAAGTAAAGAAATGGACGTATGTTTGAACAAAGCATTTCATTGGCAGGGCTGGACCTACTGATGAGCATCCTGATCCCATTCCAGCTACGTTTACACCGCAAGAGGTAAGATCCTGGAAACAAGTTAAAATTTTTTTCTCCTTATTTAAAACAAATACGATATTTTGGCCCCGATGCCATTGCATGTTAAAACTGCGACCTCCCTCTTTTTTGTTTACATGTATCTTGTTAACTTCATATTAAGCTATCATATTCATTATTTTTCTCTTCTAGAATGTCCCAAAGCTTGACATTTTTTTTCTCTTTGCTTTGAAAACATTGCGGAAAAATGATAAAATACTAGAAACGAGCATTTTATTGTTTTCCCTCCACGTACTATGTCTTTTATGTGGCTTGAGCCACATAATTTTGTTCCATGAAAATATTTTAAACTATGGAATCAGTCAAAATTTTGTAGATCTAGTCTTGTTAAAGAATTGACCCTTAAGCTGCTAAGCGCGACTTACTGACCTTTTGATGACAGACTAGATTAAGATTAGACTGTGCAAAAAATCAGTCTGATCTGGATCTACACTGTCCGACAAGGAGACATTTTTCACCAAAATGTTAGTTTTGGTTTTGACTATCAACTTGAAGTTTTATTTAACTTATTTAGCATAATAAGAGTCAATGAAGGTTGTGTTTTATATTTCAGGTTGATCGTTTCTCACGCAAAAGGAAAGCCCTAACACCACGAGCCGCACCTGTTAGTAAGAGACAGATTTTTGAAGCAGCAGAAGCCCTTCGTTCTTTGCAAGACCGTTTCAACCAGGCAGATTTAAGAGTGGAGTCATCCACAGAACGGTCAGAAGGAAAACAGATGGTAATTGTGAATTGTAGCTCCTTTTCTAAATTCAAATCTGTGAAATACTTAGGAAATATAACTCATTTAGATCTAGATCTTCTGAAGATTTTCCATCTATCACTGTAATAGAGCTTACCGCTTAAAAATGCACAGTGCTGTTCTGCTTAAAAAGTACACAGTGTTGTTCTTGCGTAACAACTTCTATTTGAGATATATATGTAATGGTCCTAAAAAAACTGTGTACACAGTGCCATAAATTTGTTGTCTTTTATTTTTGTGCTAGTGTTCTGGGGCAGGGTATTTGAAAGCCAAAGCAATACAGAAACATTAATAAATGAGCAAACCAGTATTGCAATAAATTATTGCAAAACACGTTGCGATGACAGAAAATATATTACTTTTCACTTCACAACCAGTTTTGCAATAAAAACGAGAATTGCAATAAAATGATTATATACATAATATTCGATCGTTTACCCATTAAAAACAAATTAGAGTGCAATTTAATGTTAAATTGGATTATGTAAGACCAAAAGTAAGTTACAGAAAGTGCGCTTCAAAGACCAATAGGAACATTTCAGGCTAAACACTACTAAGGCTTAAATCTTTCAAAACTTTCATGAAGTCGATTTAATACCGTAAACAACATTGAATTTTGACTGTTTCAGAAACTGTTTGTCTTTAACCAGTATTGCAATAAATTATTGCAAAACGTGTTGCGATGTCAGAAAATTTATTACATTTCACTTCACAACCAGTTTTGCAATAAAAACGAGAATTGCAATAAACTGGTTATATGTATCATATTTGATCAGTTTTCGATCAAAACCAAATTGGAGTGCAATTTAATGTTAAATGGATTATGTAAGACCTAAATTAAGTTATAGAAAGTGCGCTTCAAAGACCAATCAGAACATTTCAGGCTAACACTATTAAGGCTGAAATCTTTAAAAACTTTCATGAAGTCGATTAAATACCGTAAACAACATTGAATTTTGACTGTTTCAGAAACTGTTTGTTTTCAACCAGTATTGCAATAAATTATTGCAAAACGCGTTGCGATGACAGAAAATTTATTACATTTCACTTCACAACCAGTTTTGCAATAAAAACGACAATTGCAATAAAATTATTATACATATGATATTCGATTGTTTACTTATCAAAACAATATTAGAGTGCAGTTTAATGTTAAATTGGATTATGTAAGACCAAAATTAAGTTATAGAGAGTGCGCTTCAAAAACCAATAAGAACATCCAGGCTAAACACTATTAAGGCTTAAATCTTTGAAAACTTTCATAAAGTCGATTAAATACCTTAAACAACATTGAATTTAGACTGCTTAAGAAACAATATCTCAAATCAGTATTGTAATAAATTATTGCAAAACTCGTCGCGATGACAGAAAATTTATTACATTTCACTTCACAACCAGTTTTGCAATAAAAACGAGAATTGCAATAAAATAAATATATATCATATTCGATCGTTTTCCAACTAAAACCAAATTAGAGAGCAATTTAATGTTAAATTGGATTATGTAAGACCAAAATTAAGTTACAGAAAGTGCGCTTGAAAGACCAATAAGAATATTTCAGGCTTACACTATTAAGGCTTAAATCTTTCAAAACTTTCATAAAGTTGATTAAATACCGTTAACAATATTGAATATTGACTGCTTAAGAAACAATATCTCAAAGCAGTATTGTAATAAATTATTGCTTAACTCGTTGCGATGACAGAAAATTTATCACATTTCACTCCACAACAACAGTTTTACTTTATCTATTGAAAAGTAGGCTTACTCTCCATGGTTATACATGTATTTGCAAAATTAGGTTTGGTCATCATTGAACAATTTGAGCTACATGTATGTATGTATGTATGTTGTGCTGGTGTATATACCAGACACAAAAGTTCCATAAAGATTAAAGCATTGTGTGGACTTTTGCAACTGATACAGTGAAGCCTCATCAAGTCAATACAACTAGGCAAAAAATGCTTTCTTTCATGTTTAATGATAATTTCTCATCCAAATTTGTATTTTTTAGCTTGATAGAGCCGCCTCATTCAGGCGGTTCTAGAGTGTAGTCCTACCCTTTTCTCTTTTCAGACCCTAAGTCATCTTTTTATCAAACAGGTTATGCCTGGACGTTCATTAAAGTGACTTACTGAAGCTAAAATTATAACACAAAAGTCATGCTCTGGCAAAAGGGAGCTTAATACATCTCCGTGATGCATGACACCAAGCAAATCCTCACACAATTTAAGATCCATAAAATCTGTTTTGTATAACAGCACACTGTATCATGAAGTAATTTGGTCCTTTGACATGCAGAAAATTGACCAATAGCGAAAGGTTTCGGCTCAGGTCAACCTGCGGGGACTGCACATGCTGGCCTGGGTCGATAATTTTTACGGATTCATTAAGCCCCCTTTTACAGAACATGGTTCAAATCAAGAAATAAAAATCTGGGAAAAACCATACTCGCAAGGTTCAGCTGTAAGCATCTTAAAGGCATATTTAAGGGTATCAAAGGCGAGTTTCATTCGAAATATTCCGGCGCTTGATTGTACTGATTGATTGAAAAAAAAAAAAAAAGAAAGCTCAGCCTGCGCAATCCGCGCAAGCCGATCTGGGTGGAATATATTTGTTATTTAGCCAATATTCTACTTGTCAAAGGACCAGTGTTCCTCGTGACTAAGTCGGTTGTTATACAAAGAGGGAAATTATGCATCCGTGATTATAAGATGACTTGCTTGGTATCATGCATTACGGAAAGGCATCAAACCCCCTTTTGCCAGAGTATAGCTCATATCTAGTTGAAATTTTCTCTTTTCAACAATATGCTCACCAACGAGGAAAGAGAGGAAATTGCTTGTGTGATAAAACCAATAAAAAACGTCCACAAAGTCGACTGATACTGTCATAGAATTGAAATCGTATTGAAAGTGCCGTAAAACACCTTAAAACCCAAAGGGCTGTAAAAAATTGTTCAGCTGTGCCGAGACAGCGGCGATCACAGATTTGCCGTGACCAAGATTCGAACCTGAGATGTCACGGCCACAACGCGAAGCACTTACCACTATACGATCACGGCTCTCACTACTGAACTGATATAATATCAGTCTTTGAAACTATTTAAACATGAAAGAAACAGACGCTTTGCTACACAATCCCGAGTTTCACCACCCATAAAGGAGAAAACTTTTGACAACGTTGTGAGAAAAGGAGAAAATGCTGGTCAATATTATTTCAGTTGTATCGCTGCACTATGCCTGGCCGGGTAGCTCAGTGGTTAGCGTATCTGACTCGTGACCTGGAGGTTGCGGGTTCGATATCCGATTGCGGAGAACATTCCTTCCGGCGATTTTTCGCCTTTCATCTCTGATGCATTTGAGAAAAGTAGTCAGTGGCTTTGGTAAGAAAGTTGTGTCAGTACTGGTGTGAAAAAGCCAGGAAACACGCTGATGCGTCACTGACCGCCAGACAAACCAAACAAAATCACTGCACTACACCTATCTGTGTTTTCCTGCAGTTCTTTTCATCAGTGCTTCGCATAATATCTTTCCCAAGCAACTGGCTGCTTTCTATCGCTAACCATCGGTGATCACCTGTCGCAATGACTATCATCAATCCTCGGAAAGAAATTTGTCGAGTGGGTATTTGAACTAGCAACCCTTGTTCTGAAGTCCTGTACGCTACCGACTGTGCTACCGAGGCTCGGCATATTCCGGCGCCCTGTGATAGAACTATGATACTAAAATGACAGAAAAGCAGAAAAGAAAGAAAATTAAAAGAAAGCGCCTACGACTACGTGGAAGCCTACAGATTCTGGCAAAAAGGAAAGAAAAAAAAAAAAAAAAAACACCTAAATTTACGGATTCCTGGTTACAACACTGGTGTGACAGAATAAAACAATCCAGTGACGAAAGGTGACTAGAAAAAAGAAACGTAAACTTTTGTAATTCTGTACATATCGGATTGTTAAACATGGACAAATAATCTACAGGCAAAAGTCAGTGCTAAAGATCAATTACCTCGACTAAAACCTAAGCACGTGAAGGCCTACATTGTGAATATAGAGAGATCATACAAGCCGGGAGAATATTGGGTGACATTGATATTCCACAAACGTGGTAATGAGCTACATTTTGATTCTACAACCACTCAAAACAGAAATGAGTAACCTTTTGGATAATCATTCTTCCCCTTGAAAAAAAAATACAGTCGATAAACTCTTCAGAGTCTACGGGTCAAAGTTTGCGGTTTTACTGTATCTTTGTATTTGATGCTGCTGCAAGAGGATATAACTTACAGAAATACATTCAACTAATTTTTTATCATCTGAATATTATCATCGAAGCGATCAAGATGTGTCATCATGTTTTTTTTCCGTACTTTGGGATACTCTGTAACGAAATATCAACGACTTCCCGCAAACAGTGAAAAAATCTAAAAATATTTTTTTCAAAAAGATATGAGTATTAATAGTTTTTAGCACAACTGGCTAAAAGACAGCAAAGCTTATGTTTCTGTCGTCCGTCCGTCTGTCCCGCCATGCGTCCGTTTGTCTTTTTCTTGTTAACGCGATGAAATCTGCATTTGTCATCTCTCCATTTTGTTGGAAATTTTCATCTGTTATTAACGCGCTACGGTCCACATGTTTTAGCAAATATTTTTGAAACTTGCACAAGTCATTTATCTCAGGATTGAATTCTATTATAAATGAAGAAAATCCAGCGATCAATTTAGGAAAAACAGCCTTTTGATGACTTAGTCTTGTTCATGCAACACAGTCTACATCATATTTCTTCGAAGCTTCAAGGATTGTTTTTTTTTTTTTTTTTTAATTGAGTACTGAAACACTATTAAATGTGGCTTGATTCCAACTAATTGGTTTTGAGAAATTTTGTTCAAGAAACCAGACCAACAGAATTATGTATGCCAGAAAATAAGCAAACTGCTGTCAGTAGAGCGATTCAGGTCCTCAAAGGCCTGTCTTTTTTTTTCCTTGTAAATATCTTCATGTTTCATGTTCACTGGTCAGTGTTAATTATGTTTGAATTAAAAAAAAAAAAAAAAAAAAAGGCGCTCTTACAACTAATTTAATTAATTGATGATGCTGTAATGCTCTTAAAAAGTACTAAAAGAAGAAATGATGCTAATGACAAAAAGTCTAAAAATACAGATGGTCTATATAATCCAAAATTATATTTTTATAGAGATTACTCTCTTTCAAAAACTCAAAAGTGGAAAAAAGAAAAAGAAATAGAGTGTTAAATAGAGTGTCCATACTGTCCGATTGACGAAACCTATCTCTTGTAAGTACAATGTCTAAACAATCTACAAGTATATATTTGACAGTAAGAGACTAATGTAGGGAATACACTTTGGTGCTTCTTCTCCTTTGAGGAGGTTAGAGTGCGTCATATGTGTATAAGGGATACGAAGACGGTCCAAAATAATTTCCTGGCGGCGACTCGTCCGTAATCCTAGAAGCCACTCGCCTAGAGCTGGCTTCATTGTAAACAGCTTGTTATCTGCCTTAATTTGGTTGTTTCAGGATTGCTCCATTCTTTAAGAATAACATCATTAATCAATAGTATAAAAACGTTAAAAGTAACTTGAAAGGGTAAAACATCGAGGGACAATGCCTCCTTTGCAGCTCTCTCTGTCTCTTCATTGCCACTGATACCTACATGGTTGGGGAACCAACAACATACAAGATCTGCAGTTTCACGGATTCCAGAAATTTTGTCAAGCAAATTAGCTATCAATGAATTGTCCGTTCTCTCATTTTCAGGTGCTTGCATAGCTGATTGTAAATAAGTGAAAATAATGAAGCGCCAGTAGGCGTTCTGTTGTATATGGTTAGGAGCAAAGTCTAGGGCTTTTAGTTCCGCAGAAAAACTGGAGGAAATATTTGGTAGGCGAAACTGGTATAATTCACAATCGAGTACGGCAACCGTAGCAACTTTATGACAGGCGATCTTGAATTTAATGTAGATACGCACTGTCCCCAAGACGCGCGTTTACTTTGTTTGATAGTTCGTCGTGCTTTAGCACGTGTAATTTTGAACTTAATAAGATTTTATTGAGTAGGTCTCGGGTTGAAATTTCGTAGAGCAGACTTTCGCTCATCTATAGCCTATTTGCACTTATCGTTAAACCATGGCTTGTTTGGGTTCGTTGGATTAGTTGATGTTCAAGGAATTGATTCTTCTGCCGCCGAGTAAAGTAAGGAAGTGAAGCTCTCTGCAGGATTTTCACAGTCAACGAAAGCACAGGGATCGGTCGTCTGTTCGCAGTAGACTATGAATTGTTCCGAGTTTGCTATATAAAGTTTCCAACGCTCTGGGCGTTGTTGTACTGAATGCCCTACTTCCGATACTCGGATTGAGAAATGATCACTTCCATGAAGGTCATCACCAATCTTCCAGTTTAAGTCTGGAAAAGTTTCTAGACTGCGTATAGTAAGGTCTAAAGATGAGTGAGAACCAGTAGCGTGATGAAGATATGCTGAAGATTTATCATTTAACAGAACAAGGTCGTGCTTCGTGATAAATTCCTAAACAGTTCGATCCTTGTCATTCGTATCTATTCATCCCAATTAATGTATGGTGGGAATGAAAATCTCCCATTAAAATGATAGGCTTCGACAACATCAACTGCTGAGCTACGAGGAAGATAAATAGAACACAAAGTAATGGTCTTATTAAGGGAAATGTTCACCAAAACAGAGTAGTTTTAAGCTTAACAGAGTGGTGTGGAACACTGTTATCACAATGATGCCTGCTCCTCCGGAAGCTTTATCCTTACCACTGAAGTGTGTAAAATAATAAGAGTGATGTTTTGAAGTAAAATTGTTAGTCTTTTTTATTTCCCATGATTTTTGTTAAAAATTGTGAGAAATAATGTATAACGGTCATATACGAGTTAGTTTTTTTTCAATGGACAAATAATTTTGTAAATATAGCATTTTTAATTTTTGTCTACAGAAGTAGACAATAGGCGTAAATGGGTGCAGGTAAATATACTGAACCAAAAAAGAAACTTCCGCTGTGTTTAAGTGCAGATATACGTAAATATGAACAGAAGGGATGAATTATTGTTATTTGTATTCCAGGAGTAATTCAATGTGAATTTGTGTGTAAAATTTTATCGCTCTATGTTCACGGAAAACTGATGAAATGGTTGATTAAATGTGGTAGGGGTCGTAGACCAAAATCACACATTAATACCGGAGATGGCCACCTTGAGCATCGAGTACTGCCTGACATCGTTGGCGCATAGAACCGACAAGTGTGTTGATTTCTGCCTGTGGAATGGTATTCCACTCCTGGATTAAGGCTTGAGTTAGTTCATTGATGTTCGACGGTGGAATAGGGCGACGTTTAACACGCTGGTCCAAATTATCCCACAGGTATTCGATGGGATTCAGATCTGGACCTTTGGCGGACCAATCATTAATGATTGCAATATTATTCGCCCTGAGGAAATTCACAGTATCTCTAGCTGTATGGCTTGTGGCATTATCTTATTGAAACAGAGTGATATTGGCATTATTTTGAAACAGTGGGATAACGTGCCTCGCAAGAATTTCATCTCGGTAGCGTTGGGCATTCAAATTCCCATCGATCACGACGAGAGGTGTGCGATAACCATGCGCAATGCCTGCCTAGACCAAGACGGAACCTGTGCCCCAAAAACGATCTCGTTCAAGTACACAACAGTCGGCATAACGTTCATTTCTTCTACGGTATACACGAGCCCTGTTATCACTTAGATGAATGGAAAATCTCGACTCGTCGGTGAAAAGACGTTATTCCATTGTTGCCTTATCTAGCGATGGTGTGTACGTGCCCAATTAACAAGATTTACACGGTGACGTCGCCTCAATACATAGACAACGTAAGGGCGACTTCCATGTAGACCACCTTCGCGGAAACGATTGCGTACAGTTTGGGCTGATATTCGGTTGTTATGTGTACCAGGGGTGTTAGCAGCAGTGGCAGTGGCAGTTTGAAAACAATTGCGTAGGTGTGTGTTCATGATATAGTGATCTGGACCAGGCGTCGTGACGCGCGGACGTCCACTACGCGGTAGATATTCCGTATGCTCTGTTGCTTGGAAACGTTGCCTAAGGTATCGAATAGAACGGCTAGAACTGTCAACAACCCTAGCAACCTCATTCGTCGCCACACCAGCATTAAGCATTCCAATGGCACGTTCACGTAAATTTGATGGAGTTCTAGGCATATCAAAAAGAAAGAAAACTTAATATTTTTTTTTCCAACGTCTTTTTCTTATTGACAACAAAGTCTATAAAATCAGACTGTAAGGTTTGATTCTATAAACACGGATTATACTGGTCCATGTATACACGAGAAAATCGAATTTACCTTTTTCTTTTTTATGTAATGCGTACAATTCAGTTATAATTGGTTTTATTTGACACATAATCCTTCGCCCGAACATATGTAGGGCATTGTACATGTTGATTTCTTTTCCTTATATTAAAAAATATGTATAGAAATCGGAAGTTTCTTTTTTGGTTCAGTACACTTGTTATAGTCTTTCTGAAAAGTCAAGTTACACCCAGCAAACGTCACTGACACACACACAAAATATGTTTTAGCCCACAAAAATCCCACACTAAACTTTTCTGATTATTCAAGCAGCTATACCAAAGTACCAAATTGTGACTTTCAACATAAAACAACAAAAATATTTATTCATATCAAAACCAGAAGTACAGCAAATTCAACTTTATTCAGTGATTTTTAGTTATTTTAAACAAATATTAAATGTTAACTTAGACTACATCAGGTGAAATTTCTCAAAACGTTTCGGATGAACGCCAGTGTCACATTTATAACATCCCGTTTGAGATTTTCTCTGACAAATATGTTGATGTTGCATAGTGATGCATTCTTTCCGGCCTGATGTTGTCAAGCACTCTCTCTTTCTGAGCGCCCCTTGTAGACCCCTTGGTCAGCCAATGTTCATGAATTTGCCTTTTACCAAAGGCAAGGGACACCGTTGCTAGAGCTTGTCTTTTCCTAAGCATGTCAAAAGGAGATGCCTACCTGGTATGTACAGGTGCCATGTTTATTGCCTAACCTTGCTGAACTTATAAGTTTCATTGATGCTTGCATTGTCACTGATGCTTGCATTGTCACTAAGGTTGACGCATCTGACCAACATATTCAATCCATCTCATGATAGCATTCGCAGTCCGCTCCTTGCGAACATTTTCAGCACTGCTCCAGTAATGCCATCTGCTTGGAACCTTGCCGTAACCAGATATCAACAAAAGTGCCATGAATGCTAGAATCTCTTGAAGTAATCACACAAAAAAATGATATCTTTTATAGCCAACATATTGCATAGTTTATTGAACAACCACTTCAATCACATCGTCATCGAAGAAAAAATAAAAAATTCCCATCTGTAGTTTCTGGAAGCCTGTCTGCATTCTATGCCTGGATCGTGCGAGATGAACCTGCCAACATACATTTGTAGTATGTCAAGCTTATTGAAGAGCTTTGAAAAGAGATATCTTCAGTTATCTCATATTCTCATGTGCCTGGACTGTCTCCATTGGCCTAGAATTATAAAGCTGCATATAAAACATGTAAAAGATGCAACACTAACCATTTAATGTAAAATAATTCATTTCAGCAACTGGAATAATTGTCCTATATTCTTTATGTCTGCTCTTGTAAACTCATATTCTTCTGTTAGCATTAAAATCACTTCATTCACTATCAATTTCCTTTGGTAAAAGTAAAATGGTATAGTTTGTGCAAGTGAAAGTAGACGTACCCTCTCGCTCCTATTGTTTACTTTTGTTGACAAATCTTCACAAAGTAATTACTAAATGTAAATTTAATATTTAAACATGCTATATCAACAAACATGGTGTTAAGAGGTGTTAAGAGGTTCAATAATGAAAAGATTTTCTGAAAGAAAACTTTTTATTGAGTAAACATCGAAAAAATGCCTTACCTTTTCTGTTTTGCATCTTCCAATGCTTGGCGACAAATATCGATCTCCATGAGTAAAATCTAGTTTGTCTTAGACTCATCGGCATTTTCTCAAATAAACTTGCTAATTAGGAGTTATCAAAGGTTTATCATAGGACTGGACATCAAATTTCATAAATACTTACCAATAGTCATCAGCATGTAGCCGGAGAAAAAAAATGGCTACAAAAGTAAACAATAGGCATAAATGGATTAAGAAATCACTCATGTAAACAAACTGCCTCTGATTTTTGTTCACTGACCATGAGTTTTAATTCCTTAAAATTACCTTAAGGTCTACGGCCCCTAACTCTCATATTAATAGACGGAAACTACCGAGATTGGCCGAATAGCCTTTACGAAAACGTCGACGTTACACGATATTTACCGATGAGTTTGTGAGTCTACGGCCCCTAACTCTCATATTAAAAGACGGAAGCTGCCGAGATTGGCTGAAAAGCCTGTACGAAAACGTCTATGTTACACGACATTTACCGATGAGTTGGGGGTCGTAATCCTTAAACCTTACGACAATTCTGTAGTAGATTGTTATCGCTCATTGCTTAAGTTTGAAGATAGATCTTTTTTTTTTTTTCATTTTATTAAAATGGGATGATACGACCCTGCTTTTTTGAACTGAACCCGCATGAGAGTTTTCCGCCAGCATGTCTTCATCAAGAATCTTAAAGAGGTTATGATGTTGAATTTGGTCATCGGATCCCTTTGAAAGGCGATCCGAGATTACCTCATTTTGAGCTTTATTGGGGCTTTTTTGGTTGTCTTCTCTGGCTTTTTATTGGTTACAGGTTTCTGTGTTTTTGCTGGTGCAGAACTTTGTTTTTATGGTGAAACTGTTTTAACCGAAACTTTGTTCGTTTTTTTTGGTTTTTATTATTATTATTATTATTATTTTTATATTTAACCAACTCTGGCATACTGTTATTCCCCCAGATTCCTGGAAGAGAGCTATAGTTATTCCAATACCAAAGCCAGATAAAGATTCTCATTTAAAGGTCCGTATAGCCTTAACAGACATGTGCAACCCGAGGTGGAGATCAGAGTTGGAAGTCGGACTCCGTAACTTTCTTAGGGATTGCCTAAAAATTGACATACACCATCATTATCTATTTTTGAATGCGACCAAATACCCTTCATTAATACATAGAAGAAACTAATGATTAAAAAAAAAAACTTTTTTTCAAGAATAGCGAAGAAATTATTAAAACCAAAGGATTCAATTGCTGTTTAAGGCCCAACGAATAAGAATAAAAAAAATATTAGGTTCTGATTGTGTCGCTGCAGGTGTGGTGACAATATTTCATTTGTCTGGGAATTAAGCCACTCTTCACAACTCGGTCGATTCCGTGACATCATCTAATCGCATCTGTACGATGGGAGTTTCGAATTAAAATACTGCCAGTCTCATGATCTTAAACATGGCGACACCCATGTAAATCCATTAGCAACGGTAACAACAGTTGCCCTAATAAGCAAGCAACCTGATTCAGTACTAGGAGAAAACACGTGATTTCATAAATTTATTTCCAATTTGGGCAGTGTAAATGGGCAAAGCATTGCAAGATTACTTATTCCTTTTAAACTGAGAATGTTTAAATGATGACGCACAGTAGGGATCGCAGATCGGACTGCACATTCTGGCGGTCTCATTTCAGCCAAGACTGTTCGTAAAAACAGTATAACATGTATTTGTGAATAGTATTTAAAGAGGCTGATAGCAGATCGTAGCAATCGTAAGACAAATTTAGAGAAGGAGACGAAGATCGTGGCAGACCTTGAACAGAATTGTTCAAAGTTTTGTGAGAAATCGCTAAACTCGTAACTAAACCTACCGAAAGCGGATGAAAGCGCTGATAATCGTAGTAATACGAAAGTAATGCAATAAATCGCGGAGTTCCCCGCTATTTTTCTTTTTTTTTTTTTCAAATCCTGATAACGTGGACATCGTGACGGACTGTAAACGCAGCTTAAGCAGTTCAAAATCTGACATTTGTTTTTGTTGTAGTGGCGAATCTGTATTGAATTGATTGCTTGATTGGTTATGCCGCTTTCAACATTATTTCAGTCATATCACGGCGACAGATCACATATTCTTGTATTTCCTGGGTTTCACCAGGATTAGGCTTGGGCTCTGAAGTGTTTTGCCGAAGGACACTCCCACGAAAAACTCAGTAGATCCAGTGAGGCTCCAATCCGGGACGTCTAGGTTACGAATCTTACACTTTACAACTAAGCCACGCAGGACCCGGCGAATCTTCAAATCCGGGCCAACCTGTCAACAATGGAATGATAACCTATTTTTTATTATTCTTATTTATTAGCAGTCGTACCCCTTGATTTTAACAGTTTTTTCATGTTAGAGATACGATAAATTCTCTAAAGAAAAAGTTGTCTTTTTGGATCACTTTTCTTGTAAGTATTCATGGAAGGTATTTGACTATATTCTATAATGGATAATGAAGGCGTATGCCAATTTTGAGACAACCCCTAGTAAAGTTACGAAGTCCGATTTCCAACTCGATCTCCACCTCGGGTTACACTTGTCTAACAAGCTGTATTTGAAAAACCATAGAAGGAATGGTAAAAGACCGGCTTGTTCTTGACGTGGAATGCTTTTTGTAGGTTGACTACTTTTGCATTTGCTACAGGTCTAAGCATATGCACACCATGAAACGGCAGTTACAACAAGTTCTAAACAAAACGTACACTAGATGGAACACAAATTGAGGTCGTCCAAGAATTTAAATTCTTAGGTCTTTTATTTGACTCTAGGCTGACATTTAATCCTCATACAAAGTCAGTTAAAAGTTAGAATACGGCTGCATTGTATTTGGATCAGCACTACAATCATACCTTTCTAAACTTGATTCTTTTCATAGTCACGGTTTACGTCTAGTACTTGGCGCTTTTAGAACATGTCCTATTAATAGTTTGTAGGCTAAGGCAAATGAACCATCTTTGAATTCATGCAGAAAAAGAAATTAATGCAGTCTTACTTAAAGAAACAATCCAACCTTGAAAATTCCACGCATAATATTGTTTTTGAAAAGCTGTACAAAGATGAATTAAGGAAGAAGAAAATGTAACACCTCCGATAGATCTAGTACGCGCTGCGAAGCCGATGTATATCTACTTAATCTTAACCTATATATGCCTGAATTTTGATTTTTTTGCAATCCCTTCATATTATTGAAGGAAAGTATAACAGAACACGGTATCAAAGTATTTTTCCAGCTTTGGATTTTAACTGTTGGAAATACAAGCTACTAATACTTTATTCTTGTCTACAAAAATAGACGCTAGGAACGAGTGGGAACCTGTAAGTCTAACTTCACTTCTATACAAATAACAACCATTTTCGGTGTAATTTTATTCCTTATAAGTGCAAATGTTTTGATATTTATTATTTGATAGTTTTTTAGAGGAGGGCTTAACTAGCTCTTATCTTTCCACTGTTTTATAAAATCCCGTGATACATGAAACAGTTCAAAGCAGAGTGTATGAACTCAAACATCACATTTAGAACACCCTGTACATCACTGTTTTTTTTTTTACAAAGTGCACACCTTGTTTCACTCGAAGACTTGGAATAATGATCCCCTTGAACAGGATGTATCAGTGTGACAATGATAGACTGGTACCGTCGCCTGACAATTAGGTTATCATAATTATGTTACTTCTTCATACTCACAGCCACTTTCGTCATCAGTAAGTTTGCTTACTATTGGGTGCTGGATAAAGATATCAGCCCTTTGAAATCACTCTTCTTCTTTCAGCGCAGAACAACTTCATTTACTGCGTATTTTCTAAAAATTATAACAACAATCACAATTTGTTCCCAAATTTTACTTACGAGGGCCATTCAAAAAATACGTAGACACTTCTGATATATACACCTAGGCACGATGAAAATTTATGAAATTTGATATAGATAAGGTGCAACTTGATTCCAGTTCATTAATTAACATGGTTATGATATCCTTACATTTTACTTAAAACTATCGTTGTTATAGCAACGAAAGTTTAGACCCACGGTGCAACCCACAGAATATTTCGACATCCGATTTTTCCCATCGCAAGACTGAGCTCATATCTACTAATATACAAAACGTGGCAAAACGTTGTAAAACTGCATATACATTTAGCATGATATTACATCATTGTTTGTGTTGAATTTCAATATCAATTCGCAAGGGTTATTTGAAATCTGTTTATTGACCAAATCAACCAGATTTGTTTCGGAGAAAAAACATGACGTTGACGGAAGCCACGGAGCAACGTCTGATGATAAAGTTCTGTGTTGCACTCCGAAAAACACCAACTGAGAAGAGAGAGATGCTGAAAAAAGCAGATCTGAGGTCAAAGGTCTGCCGATCCTAATTCTACAAGTGGCATAGACATTTTCAGAGGGAAGAACATCTGTAGAGGACGATAGAGGCTGTAGAGGAAGAAAGCGAAAAATTTACAAGAAACTTATCAGTAACATCAGCAATATGATGAAAGAAACAAAAGAATTGAAGTATGAAACCAGAATCATATTAACTTGGATCGAAAAGAATTGGTACAAGAACATTTTCCAGGAATAGATCCGCAGGTACAGATCTTGTAAAAGTGCGCGGGTGAGAAGTTGGAAAAGCTGTAAGGTGAGTCTTCCGAAATGACGTTGATTACGTCAGGCGACGTAATTTTTACTGCGCCGTGGTCACTATTGTAATGTAGCATAACATGGTGTATCTAGACAACCAGTGAACGGATGTCTGAGATATTTTAAAAATGTATGGCTACACTGTATTAGATAGTCATGAAAATATCACGTTAAACGGGTTGGTAATATGGCTGGTCTACGTTATTTTTGAATTGCTCTCGTATATCCTCTTAGTCCTAGTTTCTACTTTTGTAGACATATTCAATTGAAATTTTCAAAAACTCACCATGTCATTTAGAAAGGCTTTTGTTGTAAAGTATCCACAAGGCATTATTACAAAAGAAGCAACTGAAATTCTTTTGTAGACAGATGCAATTGAAATTTTCAAAAACTCACCATGTCATTTAGAAAGGCTTTTGTCGTAAAGTATCCACAAGGCATTATTGCAAAAGAAGCAACTGAAATTCTTAGGTAAGGTACAGAAAATATAGCTTTTCACTTACATTTTCTTGCTTGTAAATTCAGCCGATTTTCGTGGTAAAAATACCGTTCCGTCCTGTCCTGATACCTGTCTCATACAATATTCATTGGCTTTATCAACATATGGGCCTTTCCCGACACTTTATCAATGGATTATCTGGATGACAGTGTTCAAGGAATGGCCCATTATAGCAGAGAAATTATAATTTGTTGGCAATTAGAAAATTCTGTCTACAAAGGTGGACATATATGGGTTTTAATCTATAGGATGTGGCGAAACATACAATTTCAGACGCTTCTCTAAGCACATTAAGAGTACAGTTTTTTTATGTAATTTTACTGCTAGCATTAAAGGTACCACAGGTCCCTTTGTCTTTAAAAACCAATTTCTTGAGATAAAAAGAGCAGTATTACAACTATGAACATATTTATACCGATGGTTCTTAAGATGGAGAAAAGGTTGCTACGGCTGCCGTACATGATGATGAGGCTTCCTTTATCAGCTGAACTGTATTAACGTTATAATAATTGTTATGTGTATTTTAAAATCTTTTTGGTGTAAATTTATAGCAAGTAAAAAACCATTTTCCACCTTCTATATGACCACCCATACTATTTTTATACGCCTGTCGAAGACGGGACGTATTATGGGATCACCCATGGCGTACGGGCGGGCGTACGGGCGGGCGGCCGGGCGGTGTCCATTTTTTTTGTCCGGAGCATAACTTTGTCATCTCCAGTCCGATTGACTTGAAACATGGCATTTGTGTTTGTTGCGATAATACGGAGTGCAGTGCACAAGAACCATAACTCTACCTCGAGCTGTCTTGGAGTTATTTCCCTTTTATCATCATTTTTACAGCATTTTCTGCTTGTCCGGAGTATAACTTGGTCATCTCTGGTCTGAACATCTTCAAATTTGGTATGCATGATTGTTGAAAAATTACGAAGTGCAGTGCTTAAGAACCATAACTCTTCCTAGCACAAATTTTGAGTTTTTTCCCCTTTGATCTTCATTTTTACAGCATTTCTTGCTTGTCCGGAGCAGAACTTTTTCATCTCTAGTCTGAACATCTTCAAATTTGGTATGCATGTTTTTTGAAAAATTACGGAGTGCAGTGCGCAAGAGACATAACTCTACCTAGCGCGGATTTTGAGTTATTACCACTGTGATCTTCATTTTTATAGCATTTCTTGCTTGTTATAGCATTTCTTGCTTGTCCGGAGCATAACTTTGTCATCTTAAGTAGGAATGACTTGAAATATGGTATGTTTATTTGTTGCAATATTTGGAAGTGCAGTGCTCAAGAATTGTAACTCTACCTCATGCTGTCTTTGAGTTATTTCCCTTTGATTGTCATTTTTACAGCATTTAGTGCTTGTCCGGAATATAACTTTGTCATCTCAAGTCAGAACGACTTCAAACTTGGTATGCATGTTTGTTGCAATATTACAGAGTACAGTGCACAAGAACAATAACTCTACCTAGCGCGGATTTTTTCATTTTTGCAGTATTTCTTGCTTGTCCGGAACGAAACTTTGTCACCTCAAGTCAAATTGACTTGAGACTTGGTAAACATGTTTGTTGCAGTTACGAAAAGTGCAATGTACTGGAGCCGTAACCTTACCTAATGCCCTTTTGGAATTATTCCCTATTAATTATTCTTCTACAATATAACTTTGTCCTTTCATGTTGGAATGACCTGAACATTTATATGCATGTTTCCTTAACATTAGAGGCGACATTCATGCCTATTTCAATCACTTACATGATTTCTGCTGCACTACTATTTTCTTCTACATGCCCTTTACGATTATTATCCCCCCTCGACAACTGGCGGTGGGACGGGCGTATCTTGCGACAATTTGCCGCTCTTGTTTAAATTTTGTTTTCAGTCTTTCAACGTCTCTTAAATTATGATTTATGTGTAAATTATCACAGTGAAATCAATTACCTGCTATAAGGTCAATATCCGTGTTTTTTTAATCGCATTTTACAAACATCCGCTTTTATCTGTTAGCTTTTTGTAGCTATCGTTTGTGCTTTGACGTCAATGGTTTGCAAATAGACGAACTGTGAATCATTTCTTAAGAGCGCTGGAAAAAGACGTGAAATTGGCAGGAATTATATTTTAGATGGGGGTATGCAGGAATATGTCCATGAAAATTGATTCCTCCAAATAAAACCGTAACAGGTTTCGCTTCATATAGAAAAGGTTTATGTACTAGTACTGGGGGAGAAGTATACCATTAAAATCAACTTGAACAGTTTTCCTAGATCCGAATTAATGGTTGCGTGATTCTGTAGAAACAAACACTTTACTTGGATTATAAACTGAAATTTGGCTTCCAGACTTGTTAGAATGACATTAATGTCATTCCACATGGACGATGTCTAGTGCAATTCAGAACGTCGTCACCCCCTCAATGGTTGAAAGAAAGAAGACAATTAGGTATACAATTTAACCTGAAAAAGTTTATATTTGTATTCAGCAAGAAAATAATTTTCGTTTTCTTCTGATATGTCCCTAGGTATAGAATTACAAATAAATGTTTACCAAAATAATTGTTTAAATTCATTTCCATTTTAACTCATAAGAATAGACATGTCATTAAAGGTCAAGCAGTGCTTATTTTTTATGCTTTCGACATCAATTCACTGTTGGATGTATGACTTGATATCTTAATCGAAACTGTTTTGATATTTGTTCAGTGTTTACATTAAAAGATGGAATGTTGTTTTGATAAATTATCAGCGCCTATTGGTATGTACTGTAACATTACTTTAATAACCTCTTGTTTACTGTAGTAGTTTATATTGTTACGTGCACATGCAGTACTTCGAAGACATAATATATTGTTGAAAATGGTTGCACTGACAAAGATTTTGAAGTAATTGTTTGTTTAAAACTCAAATTTTACTAATATATTTGCATATAATGTTGTTACGAGACAAGCGTAACGAGAAAGAAAACCAGCAACAAGCCTTTAACAATTAACAATATTTATTAATGAATAAAGACAAAAGAGTACAATAAGAGTTACGTTTGAATGAAATTTTGACAATTTTAAATCTTAGAACAAAAAATAGAATAAGTCCCTCAAAATTAAGAATTATGTTAAGACTACAAAAGGAATGAAATTTCTGGTTCCTAAAACCTAAATTAACAATAGTTCTAATTTGCAAATAGATATGAGCAACCTATTTAAGGAAAAAATAATTCCAACTTACAGATCTATATTCCGATCAAATAAATCCAACACTTTTCACTAATTCTGTATCCTCCAAGCCACAAGTCTAAGTTCAAAATCCAAATCCACCGAGTAAGTCACTCCTATTTATATCAGCTTGGAAAATTCTAGATGAGTCCTTTCTAGAAAAATGACAACATGGATTGGTAAACAACTTGTTTACTAACAACCTGTTTCTAAAAATAACCACAATGGAAAAACCAATGAACGTTCTTTATTATTCTAGAATACTCTGTATAAAGAGTGAAAGTGATAATGAAAACAGGTTACATGTATATCCTATTTATATAACACTTCCCCTCCTAAAGGAAAAGAAATTTTTAAGAAGTAAAACTTTCTTTTGTCTGAAGATAGAAAACATCATTACACATAAATGTACATAAAAATGCACTATACATAAAGACAATGTTAACTATCTACAAGTTAAACTCTAGACAAAGCATCAGGGATAATAATATCCCTACTTTTTATGTGTCTAATATCCATATTATACTCTTGTAAAAACAGACTCCATCTGAGTAAACGCTGATTCTTGTTTTTCATTTTATGGATAAAAGTCAGAGGATTATGATCACTATATACAATGATGGGTGCAGGAGTGGACGACAAATATATTTCGAAATGCTGAAGAGCAAGAATGAGAGATAAACACTCTTTTTCTATTGCTGAGTAGTTTTTCTGATGTTTGTTAAACTTTTTAGAAAAATAACTAACTGGATGATCTACACCATTACAATCTTCTTGAAGTAAAACACCTCCTGCACCAGTATCACTAGAATCTACTGCAAGCTTAAATTCTTTTTCAAAGTTAGGAGCTAAAAGAACTGGTTCACTTTTTAGTATGACTTTTACTTTATCGAAAGCTTTTTCACAATCATCATTCCATATAAATTTTTTGCATTTACTGAGAAGACTTGTCAGTGGCTCAAGAAAAATTACCACAGAATTTCCTGTAGTAACCAGCCATACCAAGAAATCTCATAAGTTGTCTTTTGCATGTAGGTACAGGAAAATCAGAAATAGCTTTTACTTTAGCTTCTACGGGTTTTACCTGTCCTTGTCCAACAATATGACCCAAAAATGTTAAACTAACATGACGAAATTCACTTTTAACAAGATTAATTGTTAATTTGGCTTTACTCAGTCTGCCAAAAGATTCTCTGATAGTCTGTAGATGTTCATCCCAATCATCGCTGTGAATGATGACGTCATCGATGTAGGTCCTAAAGCCGTCCAATCCAGATATTATCATGTTGATAAGACGTGGAAATGTTGCTGGCGAGTTTTTCATCCCAAAAGGCATAACTTTGTACTGATAAAGTCCATCTGGAGTTACAAATGCGGAGATCTTATTAGCTCTTTCAGTGAAAGGAATTTGCCAAAATCCTTTTAGAAGATCAAATTTAGTTACATATTTTGCATGACCAATATTGTCAATGCAGTAATCTACTCTTGGCACTGGAAACGAATCAGTCTTGGTCATATTATTAACTTTTCTATAGTCAGTGCACATACGAAAAGTTCCATCTGGCTTTGATACAGGAATACAGGGAGAACTCCATTCACTTTGACTAGGTTCAATAAAGTCATTGTCCAATAGATATTTCCTCTCTAAGATGCTCCAGTTCCTTGGGATTCATTCGATATGGATGTTGTTTCCCTGGTTTTGAATTTTCAATGTCCACATCATGGTATATTGTATCTGTCCGTGTTGTAATGTCAGGGAACAGGTGCTCATATTCAGAAATTAACTTTTTTAATTCATCTTTTGGATTATTATCTAAATATGAAAGTTTTTTATCTAAATTTCTTAAAATGTCAGAATTCCGAAGTTTTGAACAAATAGAGTTAGACTTATCAAAGTTCATTTCTTCACAATTTATGTCTTCATGGTTAATGTGATTTTGATTTTGAGGGACTGAGGAAACTACATTTATTGGTGAAATATTTGAATTATCCATATCAACATATTCTTTTAACATATTAATATGACATAATTTCTTTTGCTTTCGCCTGTCAGGAGTTGTTATCACATAATTTAAGTCACTGACCTTTTTCTCTACAGAATAAGGACCAAAATATCTTGCTTGCAGAGGCCTACCAGGAATTGGTAGAAGACCTAAAACTTTATCTCCAGGTTTAAAATTTCTTTCTTTAGTATTTTTGTCATATCTTTCTTTCATTTTACATTGAATTTTCTTTAAATTGATTTTGCAACCTCACAAGCTTTGAATAATCTGTTTCTAAAGTCAGATACATACTGAAGTAAATTTAAAGGAGAGTCTTCTTGTGAAAGAAATGTTTCTTTTAAAAGTTTTAAAGGTCCACGATCTGTGTGGCCAAAAACAAGCTCAAAGGGACTAAAACCAAGAGATTCCTGTACAGACTCCCTTACTGCAAAGAGTAAAAGATGTATATCTTCATCCCATTCCTTTTGTGTGTCAAAGCAATATGACCTTATCATATTTTATAAAGTATGATGTAACCGTTCAAGGGCACCTTGGCTTTCAGGATGATATGCAGATGACCTGTATTGTTTAATTCCCAACTCGTGCATCACTTGTTGGAAAATGCCAGACATAAAATTTGACCCTTGATCATACTGAACAGATTTAGGAAGTCCTACAAAAGTGAAAGATTTCACTAAAGCTTTGACAATTGTGTTAGATTTTATATATCTTAAAGTATTGCTTCAGGAAAACGAGTGGAAGCACACAATAGTCAAAAGGTACTCATTACCAGCCTTAGTTTTTTGGCAATGGACCTACACAATCAATTATAATCCTGCTAAAAGGTTCATCAAATGCAGGGATCGGCTGTAGTTTAGCCTTAGGTATGACCTGGTTGGGTTTGCCTACCATTTGACAAGTATGACAAGACCTACAATAAATTGATACATCTGCTTTTAGACCAGGCCAATAAAAATTATTAAGAATTTTGTGATAGGTTTTATTGATACCTAAATGACCTGACATAGGCGTTTTATGAACTAAGCTTAATATTTCTGATCTATAAGATTTAGGAACGACGACTTGATGATTGACAGCCCACTCATTATCAACAGAGACCTCAGGAAGGCGCCACTTTCTCATTAATATTCCATTTTTTTATATAAAAACAGACAGGTTCCTGTGAAAGATCAGTTTCACTGACAGCTTTTTGAAATAAAGGTGCAAGTTCTGGATCATTGTGTTGGTCTTCACTTAGTTTTGACCTTGACCTAATATCATGGCCTTCATTAACTAAGGGTAAAGATATATAATCAAATTCTAATGAATTATGTTTAGAATTTGTCTGACTTCCAGACGGGTTTTGTGAAATAGATATGTTAATTTCATTTTTAAATAATTGACCCAACAAAGAATCAGATAAGTCAATACCAGACTGATTTTCAGTCAAAATGGCTTTCTTTGCCATAGCTCTAGTAACTGCACATGACGGGTAAAGGTCAGGAATTTCTTCCTCAATCGGATTGGGTGATTGATCCATGCAAGGTGTGTCAGTTACAAGTGGATTAACAATTACCTTATCTCCGGCTAAATCATTGCCAATAACAAATGAACACCTTTAAAAGGTAAATTTTTTTCTGACACCAACAGTCACTGGACCATTAATTAAGTCCGAAGACAAATAAATGTTATGAAGCGGAACATTAACAAATCCACATTCTACACCCTGAATAAGGACACTTGTCCCAGAAGAAGTCTTCTCAGAAAAAGGCAGGACAACTGCTAAAATAAGAGATTGAGAAGCTCCAGTATCACGTAAAATTTTAATAGGGGTAGACTGGGCAAACTCACTTTCTAGTGACACAAAACCATCTGATAAGAATGGTTCATAAATCTCCATAACGGTATTAGTCTCAGGTACTTTGGCCTGGACAATGGTTTGGTCCTTAAAACATGACTGAGGTGTAGACTTTAATGAAGTAGGGCCTGTAGGCTTATGACCTTTTTTTTCCCGTTTTCTTTTTAAAACAGGACATTCAGAAATAATATGCCCTGATTCTTTGCAATAATTACAAGTGAGTCTAGATAAGGGATTTTGACCTTTGGCTTCATAAGGAGGTTAGGGTTTGGGCCTATTCTGATTGGAATTGTCATTATGTTGATTAAAATTTTGTTTAGGACCTGTAGATGAATAAAAAGGTTTTCGAGGGTTTGTTTTATTTATAAAAGAGACCTTATGGGTCAAGGCAAAGTTGTTTGCTACGCAAGCAGCGTCTTCTTAAGTTTCAACTTCTTTCTCGTCTAAGAAAGTTTTTTATATCTGAATTAATGTACCTTTTAAATTCTTCAACTTACAATAATTGGCTAAGTTTTCCATGATCTGAATCTATTTTCTTTGAATGGCACCACCTATCAAATAATTGTTTTTTAGTTCTAGCAAATTCAACATGGGTTTGACCATTTTCTTTTCTACAGTGTCTAAATTTTTGTCTATATGCTTCAGGTACCAATTCATAAGCCTTTAGAATCAATTCCTTAACATTATCATAATTAGAAAGCTGTTCACTACTTAGTTGAGAAAAAATATCACGAGCCTTTCCAGTTACAACGCTTTGCAAAAGTAAGGTCCAGTGCTCTTTTGGCCACTTCAAATTTTCGGCAAATCTCTCAAAATGTGAAAATTATTTATCAACTTCCTGTTCTTGAAATGGTGGAACAATTTTGATGTGTTTTGTTATGTCAAAATCATTAATCGTATGCAACGATGGTTTTTTTTTTTTCTTTTTTTTTTTTTTTTTTTTTATTTTCTATTTCTAATTCTTTCATTCTTATCTGAAATTGCCTATCCTTTTCTCTTTCTTCTAATTCAGCATACCGGTACATTTTCTCTTTTTCTACCTCTAATTTTAATTCTAATTCTTTTTCTTTCACCCTTTCTTCTTGTTCTAATTTTAATTTTAATTATTTTTCTTTCATCCGTTCTTCTTTTTCTATCGGTAGTTTTAATTTTTCTAACTCAATATTAGTTTTAACGTCTGTCTGAGACACAAGAATAAGAGACAGAGCAGACGAGTCAAGTATTCCTTCATCAACTAAAACCTGAACAATAGAATTCTTAATTTCATGCTTTAACACAGTACCTTTAATGGCAGTCAGTTTATAATGAGAAGCAAGATCTAATAAATCAGACTTTCTTGCCAAATTTAACAACTCCTGAGAAGGCTCAGCAATAAATTTTTTTTTCATAATCAAAAGACATGATTGCTTTTTGCAGGTTCGGTAGGATAAAAATCAAATTTTATTTTTTTATTATTTTTTTTATTATCTAATGAACTTTAATACTGTAACAAGTTGAAAATAAATTCAAAGTTTATCCAAAATGACTAGATGATCAATCCCGGACTAGCCCCCATTTTCTGTTACGAGACAAGCGTAACGAGAAAGAAAACCAGCAACAAGCCTTTAACAATTAACAAGATTTATTAATGAATAAAGACAAAGGAGTACAATAAGAGTTAAGTTTGAATGAAGTTTTGACAATTTTTTACCTTAGAACAAGAGATAGAATAAGTCCCTCAAAATTAAAAATTATGTTTAGATTACAGAAAGTATGGAATTTCTGGTTCCTAAAGCCTAAATTTACAATAGTTCTAATTTGCAAATAGATATGAGCAACCTGTTTAAGGAAAAATAATTCCAACTTACAGATCTATATTCCGATCGAATAAATCCAACACATTTCACTAATTCTGTATCCTCCAAGCCACAAGTCTAAGTTCAAAATCCAAATCCACCGAGTAAGTCACTCCTATTTATATCAGCTTGGAAAATTCTAGATGAGTCTTTTCTAGAAAGATGACAACATGGATTGGTAAACAACTTGTTTACTAACAATCTGTTTCAAAAAATAACCACAATGGAAAAACCCATGAATGTTCTTTATGTTTCTAGAATACTCTGTATATAGAGTGAAAGTGATAATGAAAACAGGTTACATGTGTATCCTATTTATATAACAATTGTTAAAGACATTATAAAATGTTTGATTTGAAAGATTTCAAAAGATTCTCACTATAATGTATTGTTTTTCTTGCTTTTATGTAAATATTGGCATGTGAACCAGAGACATGAATATGTACCCAATAAACTTAGAAATATCGAACTATAAACAAAGTCGATACAAATCACAACACCTGGATTACTAGTCCTGTGAGTACCGTCTAAATTATCGAGTCCGGAGTTGACACTCAGAGGCGTATATCTGTTTACCTGTGCTCTTTATAGACCTTTTTACAACGCCGTTCGTTGCCAAGGAAATACTATCCCAGAATTCCGCTATACGCGCATGCGTACTGTTTGTAGGGCAAAATGTCCAGTATCATACTGTTGAAAGTCTGTTACACTGGGACTTGTCAAAAGATTTTATTGATAAATCTGTGAAGAATAATTGTGTCACAGGATGGTGTCATCATGCTGTGCACCAGGGTGAATAAATAGATAAACGTCCCACGGTCAAAACACTCCGTTTTTGATTTAAACGTCCCAAATTTCCATTCCGAATCAGTTACTCTTCCCACTCAAATGTCCCCGTGTGTGTGTGTGTGTGTGTGTGTGTGTGTGTGTGTGTGTATCTCAAATTATTTGTTTGATATTGTATAGTCCTTTTTTTAAAGGAGATTCTTCAGAGTTCTTGTTTTATATTTTAGACCTATAGGTTATTGATTGTTAAACCATATCCTGCCGAATTTATATTTTTGACCAGCTCGAGAGGAATTAGTGTTGAAGTTCGCGACATTTACCTTAATAGAATCACTCAAACCATCACTAGAACTTGTGACGATTTATTTCAAGATCAGACTACCCCTATGTGCGAACTTTTCTCTTTTGCGCTTTTTGCTAAGTCGATTTAAGATCACACACTGTAGGCTAAGGGTTAAGGTCCATATTGTGTATATGCGACACGCTCAAATGCCTCCCTGTGTACAACGATCTCGGTAATTACTGTTAAAACTTTTAAACTTCTATCTAACCCTTCACCAAACAATCACAAGTCTTGACGAATAATAGAAAAAAAATCATTGTGAGAAAAGGTGAAAAATGCTTTTAGCCATTATTTCAACCTTTCAACAATGTTTTCCAAGAGTTTTTCTGTGGAAACCGGTAACTTAAATTACATGTCATATACGATCCCTGGTGAAAAAAACAATTATGGAAAAGAGCAAACAGGACTTGTTCCATGTTCTAAAAGTTCTATGATAAAACTAACTATTATGTGTGCACATGTATTAGGTGGCTACCCTTTATAAACCCTTTACCTAACTGTCCCTCATCTCAATTAACGACCCTACATAAATGGGCTTGTGGAAACACTATGGTAAAGGTAAAATGCTGGAAACAAGCATTTTTCTTTTTCCCGCAGTGTTCCAGCCCATGCTCTTTGGGGTTTGTCTGTTACTGCCCGGGATCGGTTAACCTTTCCTTTGAATTGTAGCCCACATAGATCTGACGTTCGCGTGCAACAAGAACTTGTATGGATCCAGCCAGTAACAATAAAGAATTTGTAGGCGTGTATATTTTTGCTCCGAAATTGTCCTGATCTGTCAGTTTACTGGATAAAATTACATCGAGCCAAATTACACCCTTGGCACTTAGAATTATCGTCAATCCACAAGGACGACGTTTTTTTTTGTTTTTTTTTGACGTCTTCGTCTTACTGTCACTTAAATACGGATCATTTTCTTTAGCGTAGTTCAACCCTAAGCAAATAAGTTTGTCTAATTATTGCTTCTTTGCCTCTGGACAGAACGCTTTTCATGTAATCACTCATAATTTAACGATTTTGTGTACGTTTTCAATAACAGGCCACTGTTTTCTTCAGCCTTTTTGCCCTACACGAATGCGCATGCGCAGTTTTCCAGTTTCGTTTTCAGGAAGTTGTCAGTGACTAAAAGGATCTATAGAGCATGGAGTTTCTATTCAAAGAAGGTGACCCCGATGAAAAATAAATGCTATCATAGTTCTACTGATAAGAATAACTGCCAACACACATTCTCGCTTAGTGGTAATATGTATTGCCGTTTACTTGGGATATTATTTGCTTGCGTGAAAAATAAGTCACAGCAAATAATGCAAAACTTAGGATACGATGAAATTGAACTGAAGAATTATTATAATTTTTGCATTCTTTTTCCATTTGCAGATAATGCACCTAAAGTTTGTAAACAACCGACAGAACATATTCACTATACTTTAAAAAGATTATAGTTCCTGGTGTAAACGCAACAGAGACAACGACTCAGAGAGAATTGTATGCTTTCAGGACAGAGAGAATCAGAAATTGATGACGATACCATTTAGGTAAAGTTAAAACGGTATCTTTCAGAACGATTGCAGTAAAGCTTCTTGGAATCAGTTAGTCGGAACCTTTCTCCAAGAAGATGGATCTTGTTAGCGAGGATGGTAAGCATACTATCAAGTCAGATGCAAGGACAAAAAGAACAGTTGTTTCACAGCATAAAAAAGATGCAAAATACTGGGAAATGAGAAGAAAAAATAACGATGCAGCACGACGGTCAAGGGAAAGGCAACGCATTTATGTTGAGGTGCTAAAAGACAGACTAGCTGAACTAACAAGCGAAAACTGTCAACTCAGAAATGAAATTGCTTTTGTCAAGAAACAGTTCCGAAATGCAGCCGACATGTTTCAAAGCGGTAAACTGGAACAACGAAAACCTGAATCGCAAAACGACCTTTCTGTGGATAAGCGCTTTACGAAAAGACAGGCTGCTCAGCTGTTTTCGTCAATTTTACCATTTTCGCCAAAAGAAAGATGGGATTCACCCACGAAAGAATCGCTAGCTTGCTCCAGAAATGATGTATTTGACTTTCCACAACCCAAAGTAGCATCAGGAGGGTATCCAAAACTACATGAAAGCAATTATGAATGTAACATGCTAAATGATAGTGATTTAAAAGTCATTCCAGAAGAAAACGAAGTTCAACCGTGTACAATATCAATTGAGGGTCAGAAAATTCGACATTATTTCAACGAAAAATTAAATTCCTCGTCGTCCCCAGAAAGCCTGTCGTATTTCAAAACAACCAGTACGTCTCAGCAAGAAGTATATCTTGAAAAACAATTCTTCCCGTCATCGAATGTGGTGTTACTGAATGAAAAAGATGAAATAAGTTTGAAAACACCCGTTCAAAAGCGCCGAGTCCCAGTGATGAAAAAGCGTGCAAATGCAAAGAATGAACTCGTACGAAATTCTTCTGTCGATTCGTTTCGCATATATAGCTTCTCGCCAGTTCCAACATACATGTCCAGATTACCCCCAAAACTGAGATGCAAGCAAAGGTATATAAATCAAGCACCAGCGCCGCACAGCTGAATTTATGTCTGATACCAGCAAGAGTTGACCAAGAGTTGAAGATACTCCATTTACTTAAAAAAAACATATTTTCGTCAGAATTAGACTATATTTCACATCAGTATATCTAGGGACTGCCATAGAATTACCCTCGGAGTCTATCTATGTTTATTATCAGTATGAACTAATAGGAAGCTTGAGAAGCCGGAATGTTCCGTAAGAATATCGAAAAAGCTCCAACAATATTGAACGAAACATATTTAGAGTTTATTGAAACAAAAAAGAAAAAGAAATCAAAGCGTTGAAAACGCTGATGTGGTATTTGTCAAGGAAGCCATTGGGTGGAATTAATAATTTGAAAAAAAGAAAGGGAAAAATTACACTCAAATTTTGGCTTGAAAGTCGACCTACTAAGCAAATGAATACCTTTTTTGTTGAAGGGAGAGTACTCATGACAAAGTAAGGATTATTTGTGTATTGGTGGTCTCCCTTTGATCATTAGGAGGAGTCAGGAGTAACGTCCCTTGACAGTAGGATGCATGACGGATAGAGAAAGATTGATTTATTGAATGGTGTTTAACGCCGTTTTTTTTTTCAACATTATTTCAGTTATATCGCGGCGGCCAGTGCACCTATCCATGCTTTCCTGGTTTTTCTGTTACCAGTACTCCGCACAATATTCTTTCCAAGCCACTGGCTGCTTTCCCACATAACCATCGTCGAAACAACGATCAGCGGTGAGAGAGGAATGAATCCTGTGACAATGACTATCGTCAATCCTCGGAAAGAAATTGGCCAAGCCGGGGATCGAACTCACGACCCCCTGTTCTCAAGTCCTGTAGGCTACCGACTGAGCTACCAGGGCTCGGCAATAGAGCTAGAAACCATGTGAATATGGAATAAAATTAAGGTTGCCTAACTGTAATGGGCAATATGTCAAAATGAAGGGAAAAAAATCATAATTATTAACTTATTTGTTATTGTCTTAGTGTCTTAAATATGAAAAATCAGAAACATTGCCCGATAAAAAGTAAAGTTATACGAATTTTTGAAAATCCACCCCAATTCCACACTCCGCAACAAAATTGACACCACCCCTAAGGAATTAAAATGTAAATATTTTTTTCAAATTTATGGTATTTTGTATCAAATTTGGTACTAGAAAACTCAGCACATAATATTCTTTCAAGAGTACTAATAATTCTCTTGTAAATTATAAAAATCAGAGAAAATATGACAAAACTAACACAAAGTGTAGCAGGATTTTCTTTATTTTTTCCATTTTTCTGAGACAAACCCTCCAAGTTATTTTCAGAAATATCATACTTTAATGAATGGGGCATGGATAAACCATACACAGTTTTTTTTCTAAAACCTATTTGGAACAACATATGTGATTTTCAGCATCTTTCACCGCACGTAACTGAAAATATTTGATTTTGAACATACACACCACTATTTTGACGTTTCCATAAAAATATACAAAAAACATTACTTAAAATCAATGATCTTCAATTCTTTCTTAAGTTCAAAACTCACCACTTCCTATCTCTGAGAACTACTTATTGATAAATTAATCTTAATTAGTACTTAGAGATTTAGATTTACAATTCAAACCAATTAAATGACAAGATTTTGTTAATTTTACTGTGGTAAACAAGCATGTCGGTCAAGAAAGATGCATATTGAAATCGCTGAGAAGAAATACATAGTAAAATGGTTTTTTAGACCTTTTAACATCATAAATCTTCATGCATAATATCTATAAACCTGCATAAAGCTTTAAACAAGACACCAATGCAAAGCTGAGTTGATTTCCTAGCACACATAGTAGGCAAAAGTAAATACGGGCAGATAACTCTCAACTGAGACAAACATTTTTGCTTATAAATGGCAGGCTGAAAGTTCCTAGTACATGTAATAATAAGGCACAGAGAAATCAATTACTGGCAAAGAGCAGAAACTAGCCTTAAGATTAACAACAAGATGAAACAAGCATTTTTTTCACACCCAATCAAAGTCACACTAGGAGGTCAAATGTCAAGAGTCTAATCAAAGCTGTTGTTCCACCGTTTGAGAATTTTCAAAAGACTTTGCATAAATCTTCATAATGAATCCTGGGGGCTTGCTACTGTAGCTTAACCAATTACCACACAACAAGAATTTTTGAAAACATAGTGGGAAGAGTAGAAAATGCAGGTAACCACATTTTCTACTTTTCCCACTATGTTTTCTTACCTTTCAAACTGAAATCTAATCATTCAAGCCACATTTAATTTGTGGTCTGCAAAAGCTTTCAATTTGGAGCAATATAAAATTTTGTCATGTGGTAAAGAGTTAGTGGTCAAGTCACAAAGCCATGTTTAAGAACCCTTTACCAAACAATCTGGTGTTTTAACAACAATGAGAAAAAGGCATTTGAAAATGAGGGAAGAGGAGAAAATGCTGTTATCAAATTTCTGGTGATCAGAATTTCCTCATTTTCCCACAATACCACCATACCAATAACAAATTTTTTCAATGAGCCAAATTTGTCACCTGCAAATGCTTTGGATTTGGAAAAGTCAAAATTTTGTCATTTGGTAAAGAGTTAAAGAATTTTAAAGTATTACGCACAAACATTCATGAAGACTTTTTGCACAGCAAAGCCTCCAATGAACCACACTGGAGTATGACTGGAATACTCTGGTAACCACAGATTAAATGACTGAAACAGTCAATATCCAATTGGAAACATTTATGAAAGCATTGTGAAAAAAGAACCATTTGCTCAGACAACCAAATGCATGTTTTTTACCATGTTTCCCACTCTAGTTATGACAATGTAAAATACAACAAAAGTGGGGTATACAAATATGAAGAATAACCATGTTCAATTGCAGTCTAAGTATTGTTTCAAATGGATAATTTCATAATATAACAACAATTAAAGAATGTTTCGGAATATAGATAGTACCATCTATAAATACTAATAAAACAGAAACACAAGGGAATGGCCGAACTTAAGTTGTTAGAACTTGTGGTCAAACCCCTTTGCCAAATAGTTCTGTGTTTGTACGTTATAAATATGATTTTGTACCAAAATTGGCAATAAAATATGTTTAAACTAATAAAACATACTATTCCACAAAAAGCATTCTGCACATCTTTTTAGTCTGATCCTTGTATGATCTTTTTAGCCTGATCCTGTTTCTAAACCATATCAACCTTTTCCAAACAAACAGGTATTTCAACAGCTCTGTAGCAGTTAACATTTCAAAAAGATTAAGGGAAAAGGATAGTTGCCCAGTACCTACATTTTCCCCTTTTTTCAAATGTTTTCAAGCCTATCCAATACTGAATGTTCTAATGCCTATCTATTTCAGGAAAATCTAAAATACTTATGACAAAATGATTGTAACATGACAAAAAACACATAAACATTGTCTGAAAAACATAAAAAAAAAAATCAAAAGTTATAGTTTATCAAAATACAGAGACACTTTTGGAACTGTTTCTTCTAGAACTGGATTTCCAGATAAATGGACAGGTTTGAAATTGCCACGTTGAATAGCAGCTGGAATCTGTTTGGTATCCACATGTTGCTCATAACCAATACCTGTGAATGTGTATATATAATTGAGCCATGCTCGATGAAAAGGGAGCTGCAACTACAAAAAGAATTGACCCAGGTCAGCCTGTGCGGTCCGCCCAGGCTTACATGGGCCCACAATGTTTGCCGTTTGAAGATTTTCTGTATGTCCATGGACCAGTCTACCTCATGATTCAGTTGGTTGTTAGACAAAATGGAGTTTATAGACCCATAATCATATGATGCCTTGCTTGGTATAATAGATCATCACAGAGATGCATTAAGTCCCTTTTTCATAGAGCATTGCCCATATATAAATATTTATCTCTCTGTGTGTTTATGCCACTTGGTGACACATTGCCAGATTAATCACTGAGTGTATGTGATATAAATGATTTTCATAATTTGAAATAAAATGCTAGTTATTATCTACTTCGTTTAACCTGACCCTGTTCAAAATCATTTAATAGATTAATATTCTATTTTTATCCTCGGCATCGCTCAGCATATGTCCCGAATGGTAACGCACGGTTTAAGCCAATCAACCCTCAACCTACTGAATATGTTGGTTGAAAACTTTCCAGTCAGTAGTAAAAAAAGGAAATATTGAAACTTCAAAGTTATTTCTGGGAGAAATATCTCCTCACTGGATAGTGTAGATCCAAGATCAGACTGCACTTTCTGTGCAGTGAGTCTGATCTTGATCCATGCTGATCCCAATAGCTCCTAAAGTCGCGCTTTGTAGGCTAAGGGTTAAATTGCTTACCTGTATACCTTCCCGTGTATAAATAACTATCCGTAAAATAGTCAGAGTTCTATTTATATGCCTACTTCTATATTCAGCATAAAGGTCAAGATCAGGTTAAATGAAGTGAGCAATATTAAATTTGAAAAAAAAAAAAAAGAAAAAAAAGGTTGTTCGTTTCATTCTAATCATTCCAATACAGATTTTATGCATTAAATTCTCAACAAAAAGATATTGAAATTGTGGAAAAAGAAGTCAAAGCAGGTAGGATAATATGCTATCTTTTCCACAATGCTTTAATATGAGCTTAAGATCTGTGTCCCTTTGTCTAACTCAAAAAAAATATTTGAATACCAAAATTACAGTTCTGATTGTCCAGAAAGGTCATTTTGGCACAGTAAAAAGGATTTCACATCTTAATGTGAAAGGTCAACATATTCAGAATAGAGGTTATGTCCCTAGTTGCATAGAATCATTGTCTTTAAGCATACCTGATATAAATGACTTTAAAAAAATTGTGGAAAAAGCAGGAATTTGCTCTGCAAGACACTTTCTCTTTTTTCCCACAATACTTAAATACCATGAAAGGTAAAATCATCAGCCTATGGCATTTCAAAACTGATTCATATGTCCTGCAGATATTGCACAGAAGGCAAAACTTATTTTCAACTAGTACAGACACAAAGTTACTTGATAATAGTAGCACTGTCAATAGGTGTTTATAACCAAGAGTTGACACAATTTTATGCAAATATTACCTTAAATAAGCCATATTTAAATTGTCCTCTGCAAATGCTTTCAATTTTGACAAGACATTTCTGATAGTCAAAAACCAAAATATAGACATATATGTACAAACGCGAAACTTGAAGATTTTCAAATGCATGGCAAGATCAGGAAAAAAAGGTGCCCCTGGCATCAAGCAATAGTTAACCCTGTACCAGATGATAAATTTTTTGCCTTTACCAAATTCAAAGCATTTGCAGACAAAAAAATTAAACTTGGCTCAAATGATGATTTGCTTTCGAATGGGTAAAAACCATTGTGGAAAAAAGGAGAAAATGCTGGTAACCAGCATCTTCTCCCTTTACCATAGCATTTTAAGAAGGCTTCTTCCTCTAGGTCCCTAAAACATGGAATTGTGTGGTAAAGGGTTTAAATATGCAGCATGCTCCTAATTACACCATTCAAGGGTTTAGAAAAATCAACCTAATAATTTCTTACAGCCAAAAATCAAAGCATAGCTGATCATTTTGAATTTCAATTTCATTTTGCCTCCCTATCTGTTTCTGTAGGAGACAGCATTAATTATTATTTTCATTAAAAAAAAAAAGGCTAAAAAATGTAAAACCTACTGTATTTTTCTTATGTATGCCTGCTTAGCAGCTAGTTGGGTGGTTTCCACAGCCAGTAATTCAATTGCTTCTACAGATCGCTCTTCCATATTCGTTAGATTTGCATCACTAATCGGCTTCAAAAAGCAGCCAGAAAGTTGTTTACTCTGTAAAGTCCAACCAGGCTATCAATCATGACTGTAAAAAAAAATGTTTCATAGGAATACAGTTCATTGCTTTACCATGTATTAAAGTTATACCTACTGTATAATGAAATAATTTGAAACTTCACAGTCTCTGGTCATAAAAACAATGAAAATTACAAATTATATAGGATCCAGCAGTCTGCCAAGAAATTCTTTAATTGCTTATACTTGTGAAAATATTGTTGGCAAGCTGAGAGGTTGCTTTTTACAAGCAATTTCTGCTCTTCCCTCGACGTTTTCTGTAGGGGTTTTTTTCCCACCCAAATTCCATTTTTTTTTTTTTTTTTTTCATAGAAAAGGTTTTGTCGCCATTTCTAACTTTAGCTGGCAGGTTTTTTGATTTGGTATGTTGTAGAACATTTTAAAATTCATATAAACATTTGACAGTAACAAACAAGAAGTAGATGGAATTCTGAGGAGTATCTGCAATTTACAAGGGCCTGATTCAGCTTTTAGAATTTAAAGCCATGAATGCTGCCCAATATGTTTTGGAGACTAGGGTCATCAGTGTTCCCACTGAAATTTTTATTTGGAGGTTTTGTACCCCCTACCATTGAAAAATGGGGGTATAAGAAAAAAAAATGGGGGTACAAATTCAGAAGAATTAGTATGCCTACAACTCTAAATTGTTTTCTTAAATGCCTCATCCTCTTTCAGGTGAAGAACAATCATATAGATCTACAAAGCCAATTTACATTTTTACATGTAACCAGGGATCGTATATTTGATCCCTGATGTAACAAATAGTAAAATAATTACTTGACAAAGTGATAACTAGTAGTCTTTATGCTCATCTTTTCACGTGCCTTTTGCATAACACTCAACAGAGCCACTGTCGAAGTCTGGCTGGTGACTACTGTACTCAATATGAATTCTGATTTCTTGAATGGTTCTACTAGTATACCTTGCTTGCTTACGGGAACCCAAATCCAAAAGCTTCTAAAGTAGGCCTACCGCATTTCTGAGCTATTACCAATGTTAGTTTACAGACGAGAGACATTGACGTCGACAAAACACTTTTTCATAGACTGCGTTAAAGAAAGGAGAGCTGAATTACAGATAATTTTTTAAACAAACAAGTCCCAGTCTGCAATTATTGATCACGACAATAAAGACTGAGTACGCCAACCATGTAAATGTTCTAAAAATGGAAAGCTGGAAATCCCAAATTTTTCTGATGATTTACATTTTCCGAAAAAGTTGCTTTTACATGAGCCGTTCTATGCAAGCCTTTCCTACTTTTTATTTCGATCTTCGTCTGTATTTTTTGTGCGCGATTTCACATATAGGTTTGTTATTTTGTATGTTTTTTATTTTACTTGTACGTGTTTCACGTACGATTTTGCGTGATTGGGAACTCTGGGTCATTGTGTATTACATAGTTTAATACTTTGGAGTTCTGTAGTACGATAACTGTATTCCATTGCTTTTTCAGTTTTTCACCGATTGCCTCCTGGACCATGCCAAGCACAAAACAATGTCCAAATGTGAAAGGAAGCACCCTAAAAGTCTTCTGATTGAGACTATACATAGGAGGAAGGGCTTCAAGGAAGGGCTTACACTGTACTTGATTATATACATTTTTATACATGTACTGTATCCGTCCAGTCAGCAATGTTTTTCACTGCAGAAAAAAAAAAAGAGTCAGAGACATATGTACTGTACTTTAAGCAAACAACTCAGGTATACCAAAATTTTTGAAGATAAACAGAAACTATGACAGGTCTTACCTGAACCAGAGACATTGATGTGTATTGTATGTCTCTGCCTGAACTCAGTTTAGTACTAGCAACAAAATATGGGATTCTCTTGATTTGACGTGGCGAGTCTTACCGCAGGCCACTTAATGATAAAATCACGAAATTCACATTTAACATATAAATATCCACTGAGTCCTTTCTATATTTCTCCCACAACGCTGTCATAAGTGAAGGAAATGGGCCCAAGAAGACACGATTGATACGCTCTCAGTCTCAGGTTTTTCGAAAGAACATCGAATTCAACATCCGTCGGCCAACCTTCCAACTATCACTTGTCATCGCATCTTTAACATGAACACAAGCCTCAGGCAAAGGATCCACAAGCATAGTTATGGCAGTCTAAACTGGTCTTGTGGCAATACCTGGCAGCTTTTCTTTTCTGTTCCGCGAGAATCGGCCTTCAGCGTCGCGAAATTGCATGACAACATCACCGGAAGTGTCCGAAAAATTCGTAATTTTTCGTATTTATTTTTTATCAGTCACATTAATCGACAACACAACTATAAAAATCTTATATCATTAATAAAGTATCATTTTATATTTAAAAAAAGGCGATAAATAGTTTAATCATGCAATGTACGGCAGTTGACGTGAATGCCCGACAGTTCTCCGTAGCCAGGGATCGTATATACGATCCCTGCCGTAGCTTACCGATGCAGTCTGATTGTTGTACGTAAAATACCGATATTGACCGACATTGGCCGATGTTTCACGATCCCATTACAGTTGGGCAACCTTAAGTTTGTATCTAAAAAGCATGGTTTTAAAATATCTTTGGTGGTTAACGTTTAATTCCCAACATTACAATCAATTATTTCGATATATAGATATTCACTCCGAATCAAATGGAGTAGCGCGCAAACATGGGATGAACAAGCCATGGGACGAACTGGTTTTGGAACGAAAAAGCCCAGGACCAAGCGATCAGTAGACAAATTTAGTATCACTGCGCCAATAGAAGGCTATGAGTGAAGCTATTTTCAATAAAAAAATAGTATTTCCTTTATCGATGGCCTCACCCAGTGTATTTTAACATGTCATTTCCAATTACATATATGAGTGCTACCGAAAAACTCATTTGTTTGAGAAAAATTGCGTTTATTTGGGTTTATTTCCTTCGGCTTTGGACAAAACACAATACATGGTCTTCAAAATTCAATCTTGAACTCATAGTGGTATTGTCTTCGACAAATACCACAAAAAACTGAAATAAGAAGAGAATTACTACAACAAATGAAAGATTTGTGACAGAAAAGGTATACCGTCATGATCATGTTTTCAATCAATTGTAAATGCTTTCAAGCTTTGTAATTCTAGCGGAGAGATAACTGTAATCACAAGAAATTCAAAATGTGACGATTCTGTGTACCTTTTGTTTGAACTTCTCGTTACATCACTTATCATTTGTTATGATAGTATGCAAAACCGGTGTGAAGGAAAACAAAAGTTTGGCTGTATGTTGTAGTTTAAACACGGCAGCTGGTTGACGGGTTTGTATGGCGATATTAAAGATTAGTCATTGGAAATATGGACACTGTGTTGATTAATATCCATTATTATTCCATTGTGTTACCATTAAAGGAACACGAAACTAGATTTCGAAATGCGAAAATTTAAGAAAATGTTCGATTTCAGTTGTAAACTTAATTTTGTTCAGATGGATGAAGTTATTTGACTTATCAGTGAAAGAATCAGACTGAAAAACAAGAAAAATATACCATTTTTCAAAAGAATTCCCTTAATTTTTTTTATGGCGTTAGTAATGCTATAAATCTAAATTATGTGCACGCACCTGATTTTTTCACCAATTCGCCTCGAGCTGCTATGCGTCAGCAACAAGCAACCAACAATAAGAAAAAGGGGGACCTCCAGAATTAAGGTTTTTACAATCGGAAGGGATAGTAAAATACATACGATTCCTCAAATCGGTCCGGAGACCGTAAGTGAACCGTATGTTAAAACAAACTAGACGCCATCTGGACGGAAATGCAATCGAAGAAAAGCAGTAAAACGCGAGCGCGGAGAAATCGCACTTGGATTGCAAGATAACGAAGATTTCAGTTGAACTAAAACAAATCAACCTCGAAGATCAAGTCGAACGTTGACAAGAAATACGTGCAGAAACAGACCGTGCTTTGAAATGCTGATTCGTAAGTATGTCGAGGGAGGGTCTCAAAAGTGTTGAATGTATCCAATGTACATCGAAACAAAACTTTTTATTTGAAACCGAGTTTGAACTTACAGGACCAAATACGCTACGTATTATGTGAATTGGGCACGTCATTTACATTTTCCTCCCGTAGGTTTGAAGTCGTTGAGAGTGGAGATCAAGATCGGCTAGCACTTGCATGCAGTCTGACCGTGGTTACACATTCTGCGTCTCTCTTGACTTTCGAAAACATATCACTAGTAGAGTTATTGATAGACTTAAATTTTTGTTGTGACAGTAAAGTGTACGTGTGCATCAGCATACTGTTGGTCAGTTTGTCCTCCAGAGTGTTATCGTTTCTTCTTTCCTGCCAAATCTTTTACTAGCTTTATGACATGAAATTAGATCTAACGTTACAGAAAAAGTAAAATAACTTTTTGGCAACGAATTCTATGGAAGAGTCACTTTTAGATGATGTTTTATGTATACATCTGAAATTGGAGCTGTACAGTCTTCTTTATGGCCCAGTGGTGACTTTAGAATTTCTAATCTGGATGCCTGACTTTATGGGTTTGAACCTCACCCTTCTAGTCCATGTGCGTTTATTGGAAGTGTCCTTGCAAGACCTTGCATCAGACGACAAATTCAGCAATGAATTAATTAACACCAGTTCTTTGTGGAAAATATTAAGGGAAAAAAGAAAATGCTGGTTACTAGCATTTTCTCCTTTCCCACAATTTTTTTGAAAGGTTCCTTCCTCAGGGTCGTTAAAACTTGGATTGTTTGGTTAAACGTTAATAAAGTCAAAAAATTTGTATCTCATGCTTTGATCTTTTGTATGTTGAGGACAGAATACTTTCTCAGATCAAGTGGTACCATATTTTTTCATATTTGGTAAAATGGTATTTTCTTTGTCTGATTCAGTTATTCAGTATAGAAGTGTTGCTGTCAGCTGTTTAGAAATTAGAGCAACTGAAGTGAAGGCAGTTGGCTGATAATGAAGGTAACCCTACCCTTTCCATAATGGAGCAGTTGAAATCTTAGTTTTATACCATTATTTTATATTAATAATGGAAGCAGTGGTTATTTTCACTACCCTGTAATTTTAGCCAGCCTAATTTATTTAATAGTGTTTAATCCTATTCCACACAATCCTAAGTTTTAACAACGCTGAAAGAGAAGGCTTTTGAAAATATTATGGAAAAATGAAAAAATGCTGGGAACCAGCATTTCCTCCATTCTGAAAATGTTTTCTATCCTATCAAAGTCAAAAATCATCATTTGAACTGCATTAAATTTGTTTTCTGCAAAAGCTTTCATTTTGGTCGGGCCCAAAATTTTATTATTTGGTAAAGAGATCAGGAAAGGGAGAGAGGACATTCTTCTCGGGTCAGATTTCTTAGTTACATGTACTTGTTAATCAGTCATATAATAGCCGTCATGATAATTGATGATTGATCGTATGGTGTTAATAAGTTTGTAAAAAGAAAAGTTGATTGTTAGTATGGTGTTTTACACCTTTTTCAACATAGTTCCAGTTATATTGTGGTGGTCAGTGCACCTATCCATGCTTTCCTGGAAGTTTTCTTACTAGTTATTTGCATAATGTTCTTCCCAAGCCACTTGCTGCTTTCCCACATTGCCATCGTCAAGACAATGGTCAGCAGTGAGAGAGGAATGAATCCTGCTGCAATGACTACAAGCAATGCTCAAAAATAGAATGGCCAAGCTGGGGATTTGAATCAGTGACCCCCTGCTGTCAAGTCCTGAACGCTACAGACTGTGCCACAAAGGCTAGGGCAGAAAGAAAATTGATTGATTGAATTTGTATTTATCTTACGTGGCCATCACTTGCCCATATGGGCTACGCCCCATGAAGGCTGTTAGTATTGTTACAAGGGATAGTGCAGATACAGGTGAAACCCATTCTAAGTTGCGCCTGGTTCTTTAACGTTCTTGGTGTATAGCACTGTCAAATGGGATCTCGGTTTAATGTCTCATCCGAAAGACCAGTCATGGGAATCGAACCCGTGTCAATGGCGCAGATTTTTGAGCGAGTTTACAAGTTCGAGCGAATGTATCAGCCAAACTGCATTAGCCACTGACAAACAGTTGTGTTTTTCTGGTAGAAAAATATTTTAGCTCTCAGCTGTAGAAAAAAATAGGAGAATAACTGATGGGATAGAAAAGATACGTTGTTTTTTGTAACCTGGGGCGAGTAACGGGCTGCATACAGTTAAATTCCTTGTTTATGATATATAGTCTATGGGTGCCAGGAATCAAACTACGGACCCCTATGAAGCTAGGTCGGTTCCATCCAATATATTTGAATATCATTTTACAAAGCTTTATCAAACAAGTCTTTTGTTTTAAAGTACCTGATAAAACAGTTTTTTTAAGCATTGTAGAAAATTCTGGTAGCTAGCATTATCTTGTTTTTCCACAATGTTTTCTACCTATGAAGTCTTTCGCAAATGACAATTCTGGACGGGATCAAATTTAAAGGGTTTTTAGATGACAAAATTGTAGCTCAAATGATTATTTTTGTCTGTGATAGAGTCAAAAACATTGTGGGAAAAGGAGAAATTACTGGTAACCAGCATTATCATGTTTTTCCACAATCTTTTCTACCCACTGTGAACTCTTTACCAAATGACAAAATTTTGGACGAGATCAGGTTGAAAGCGTTTTCAGATGACAAACTAAATGTAGCAGAAATGATTATTTCTGTACATGATAGGGTCAAAAGCATTGTGGGAAAAGAAGAAAATGCTGGTAACAAGCATTATCTTGTTTTTCGAAAATGTTTTATATCCACTGCCAAATCTTGGACCATATCAAATTGAAAATGTTTTCAGATGACAAAATCAATGTAACGAAAATGATTATATCTATGACAGGGTCAAAAACGTTGTTAGAAAAGGAGAAAATGCTGGTAACCAGCATTATTCTGTTTTTTTCACAATGTTTTCTACCTACTGTAACCTCTTTACCAAATGAAAAAGTTTGGACCAGACAGAAAGCATTTTCAGATGACAAAATAAGTGTAACTCAAATGTTTATGACTATGATAAGCAGGTATGCAGCATTATCTTGTTTTTCCACAATGTTTTCTACTTTCTATGAACTCTTTAACAAATCACAAAATTTTGGACGGGATCAACTTGAAAGCATGTTCAGATGACAAACTATATGTAGCTCAGTGAATCATTTCTGTCTATGATATGGTCAAAGACATTGTGGGAAAAGGAGAAAAAGCTGGTAACCAGCATTATTTTGTTTTCAAACAATGCTTTCAAAAGCGATCATATTAGCGTTGTTAAAGTCAGGATTGTTTGGTTAAAGGTTGATACGAGTTCCATAGTTAATAGCTTATGTTTAATAGTTTGTTCTGTGCTGTTGCTTCCAAAAGTCAAGTTTTGTTTGGTGAAAATTTAACCCTTTGGCTACTTAGAGTGACTAAACGCTCTTTAGCAGACAATGAAGATCAACATAAGACTGCATAGAACGTGCTGTCTGATCTTGGATCTACACTGTATGATACAGCAGTTTTTTCTTAGCAACAAGCACGTTGTAATCGCAGTGTTTCGGTTCATACTATTGGCTGGAAATCTTCATCCTATTTATTTACCAGTTTAACCCTTTACCAAAGGACCAATTTTAGACTGGTCCAGATCAAAATCATCTGCAGACGACAGATTAAATGTGACTATAGAAACTGAAATTCCTCCTTTGAAGGGTAGAAAGCATTGTGGGAAAAGGAGAAAATACTGGTTATCAGCATTTTCTCCTTTTCCCACATAATTTTCAACAGCCTTCTCTGTAAAGGTCGTTAGGACTAGGGATAGTTTGGTAAAGGGTTAACACTTTGGGAAGTGATACAACTTTTTATGGTCTTGAATGGAAATGACAGGATTTAAAAAAAATACAGGAATAGAAGCTTTTGCAAGTAACTAGCATTTACTTCTACTGCCACAATCTCTTCAGTATTTTCCATCCATACTACATAAATCACTTTCTTCTCAGGACTTGAGGAAACAAACCCAAAACTAACCACCTGTTTATGAATGGAGACTGTTATATTTGCAATGCACTTATTTTTTTTAATAAATAATAGAAAATTATATTCATAATGCATTGGTTTTTTTTTTTTTTTTTTTTTACCAAAATATAGTAAAAAAAAATTTTTGGCTGCTTTAACCATTTACCAAACAATCCTGAGTTTTAGAGACCCTAAGGAAGAAAGCTTCTGAAAACATTGTGGGAAAGGGAGAAAATTCTAGACGCTAGGATTTTCTCCTTTTTCCCAAGTTTTCTGTCCTCTCAAACAAAATCCCATTTTTTGAATCACACATGTGTTATGTGTAATTGCTATGAATATGGAGGAGTCTTTTGTCATCTGGTATAGGATTAAAAAGACATTTCTTGTTAAAAACATGAAGGATGCAAGTAATATCATTGCTACTGTAACTCCTTCTAATAAGCTGCCAGCAAAAGCCTTGTCTTCCTGTTACATTTACTTGGGCAGGACAACTTGTCCCTTGCAATTTTCACGCAACAGGCTGGCACAGTCCATGTATCTACCCTTTCTATCCTGCCATTCACTCATAAACTGTTTATAGGCAGCAAGCCAAAATCCTTTGTGTCCTCCACTTTTATGCCTGATGGGCAAATGCATTATTCCTTAATGTCTGCTGAATGTGTGGAGTCCGCACATCCTTTAACATAAACCATTTCCTGAAAATAAAAGTTAAAAAAAAAAATACAAAAATAAGTCTAAATAACATATTTTATATGGAAAACAACTGTCATACTCTGGTTTAAGTCAAGCTATTTCCCCTAGATGTTAGCTTTTCTCCACAATCATTCATGTTTGAGAAAACATACCAGGAGTTGTGACCAAACATGTTATTTCACAAAGCTTCTAGGAATATTATACTATGTTTGTAATTCAAAAGAGGTAGCCTAGGGAATTTGAATCATGGCCTTACCAAATCTCTGGAAAGTTGTTAAAGTCTGTACAGCATGACTCATTTGTCTCTTATACTGAAAGAAGTTGTGTGTAGTGCTTGTTAACTCTTTCTCAAAGGACACAATTTTAGATTTGGCCAAACTGGAAGCATTTGCAGACGACACATTAAGTAACTCAAAAATTAAAATTTGTGTTTGAAGATTGGAAAACATTGTGGGAAAAGAAGGAAATGCTGGTAACCAGCTTTTTCTCCTTTTCCCACAATGTTTTCAAAAAACATCTTTCTCGGGGTTATTAAAATTCAGAACTTTGTAGTAAATGGTTAAATAAACGCATGTATGGATAGGTAAACTGGCCAACATGTTATAAATAAGATACTATTCAAAACAGCTTTTAACTACAAAACTGAAATAAATTAAACATCAAGGAAACATTGTTTTATATATTCTTATTTTTCTTTGTTCCTTTGATTGAATGGATGATATTCTACACAAAGTTCACTCATTTCACTTTGACAGCTCATATATTCATGTATGTCTTGATTTCCACCAGCTCAGCAAGTTCTAGGCTGAGTTACTTTCCAAACGAGACTCCAATAAATAACATGGCACCTCAAGTGAGGACTAAACCTAGGGCCTTCAGGTTTCGAGTCATACACTGTAACACGCAGAAGCCTCAATTTATTTTTGAATATTCAAATTGTATGAAACTATGGTCAAAAATCTTTTCACTAGTCTTTAGAACTAGTCTGTAGAACTATGCTCACTGCTTATTTCGGCACATGTACATGTTCCTAGCTCTTCATTAAAGGGTGAGCTTTTAGATTTGTCCCAGTTGCAGTTATTTGCAAACAACAAATTAGATGTAAAGGGTACATTGTCGGGGAAAAGGGTAATATGTTGGTTACCAACATGTTTTCTTTGACTCGCACTGTTTAAAACGCCGTTTTCGCCTGGATATCAAACACTTGGTAAAGACTGTAAACATTCTTTCTATCAAAAACACTTAAACTGTGTTTATATCTTAACCAACAATTGTGATGAGCAATTTTCAAGAAAGCACTATTGATAAGTTTTTTTTTTTAGCTACTGGTCTGAAGCAAACAGAGAAGTTGGGTGCCATTCCACATTACAGCTTGTCTTCATCTCTGTCAATTCCTGCACATATGCACCAACTTGGCGCAGCTTGTGCCAGGCCTGGTTGTGGGTCCTCAGGTTTTTGCTGCAGTTACAACATACTTTGTTATTTGATAACAATTGTGGTTTAGATGCAGAGAATTGGCCTCACTGTTTTCTGAAAATGAATTACTCTGTTGCATCACTGAGTGATAATTGAAGTGCTTTACGCAACTTTCATTGTAATTCTAGTTATATCACGTCGACAATTCAATCAATCATGTATGTAACAGGTTTCACGAATAGCACGCATTTGTTAACCTTCAATACAAATTGAATAGACAAGAAGCAAGATCCCATTATAAATTTTCACTGAGTAAACGGAATATTGTTTAGATTTTATAATTTTGATCCACAATATAAATTAGCCAGGCTCTGTGAAAAGGGAGCTTTATGCATCTGCAAACTGTATAGACCCAGGGGTTGCTGGAGAACTCGTATCCTGGAGAACTCGTACTCTGGTGACAGGTCAGGTGACAGGTCAGCCTGCACAGTCCGCGCAGGCTGACCAGGGCCGAAACTTTTCGCTGTTGGTCAGTTTTCTGCATATCAAAGGAGCAGTATACCCCAAGATTCAGTCGCTTGTTATACACAATAGATTTTTACGGATTGATGATTATATGATAGCTTGCTAGGTGTGTATCACGGAGATGCATTAAGCCTCTTTTTGCCAGAGCATGGCTCAATTATAAAGCGTTTGAGACGACCCCGCCACCTTCTACTCATTGCATTATACGGCATTAATGACCGAAAATAGTCTACGTAAGTCCATTGATAGCTATGATGTGTTTAATTATGATTAGACTAGAGGCAATGAATTTAAATTGTGGAAATTAACAAGGAAAAACAGTGCAATCACTTACTTCGACACTTGATGTAGGCGAGTTCCTACGATCACGTGACAACTTCAATACATACAGAGAAACCCGCTCTATTTTAAAACAGAATCGGCTTCGACTCGAGGATAAAAAAGTGTTTTTCCTTCCCGTAAATACATTTTTCTTGCGTTTCGTGATTGTGATTAGTCTCACTATGTAATAATGTCCTCGAAAAGGAACAATATCAATATAAAAGAGGGTTTTTTCGTCAAAACAGTTTCATGTCCCTTTAATAGTAACAATTTCTACTGAAACAGTGTAATTTGTGGATCTTTTTGTCACGCAAGGGTAGATACGGCAGGACAACGGGCTGACATCTGATATACTGCCTACTGACAAATTTTAAATTGTTCCTATAAACAGAATCCTGGCGCGTTTATAACGGTTACAAAACACCCCGTTTGAAAATAAATAGCTAAATCAGGCCGTCAATCGCTAACAGACAAATCTTTAGAATTAGAGGCAATGATGAAATCCCAAATCCACCAACGACATGATAGAGAAAAGATTTTTGGTATCTCAGATTTGTTGAGTTTATCAGACAAGGCGCGCGAACTATCTCAAGTGAGCCAAGAGAACCGAGCTCGATAAATTTTCACAATCCAAAACACCAACCTTCTATTCTTTTTTTCCTGCTTCTCATTTATAATTCAATTCATACTTGGTTTATTTTTTGGCTTGAAAATCACAAGTGCAGCCACCTATTTATTTATAAATAAAGAAGACGAACTGTTTATTTAAAACGTCCTTATACTGTGTTATGCAGCTGCAACAATGACGTCATGAGTGATGTATGGTTATGTCATGAACACGACGTATACCCGTGGGAAATAGTTGTGTCGAATAAAGAGTGTGCTGTCCAATAAATAGAGGCCAAAAAATACTGTTTACTTTAATTTCTTTAATTTCCGACATGTACACAACGTCATGCTGATGTCATATCACGATTAACTACAAAACAAAAAAGAAAACAGAGACATAAATTTTGTGTCTTTCCCAAGTCAGATTTTAGTATATATCAGCCAGTGCTGCCACAGGCCAAATTGCACAAATATGCAACCCGGCCAGTGTCCACACTGACTGCAGAGCAATTCCAACTGCTATACCAAACAACGTTGATATTTACAGAAAATGCAATTAATGCAAGGAAGCATTTTGGTTCCAAGTACATATTCATTCATAGACATACATCATACTGAACCAAATCAAAAGCATGTGTGAACAGTGAAGGTCAAGATCAGCCTGCACAAATATGCAACCTGATCCCAGACAACACTGTCCATTCAAAATACAACATTAGACCCATGTTCCCAAAAGTCAAGAAAACACTGCTGACACAGGAGATAATTAAATTCTCCATCAACACAGGGATCGTATATTCACTTTAGCATTTTTCTTACAGGTTTGTACAGTTCACAGCTGATTTGGTCTTTAATATTCCAAGTTTTCAAGCCCAGCTTCAGTTTTATACTAGCACACTTTATGCAGAATTACAAAACCATCTTCAATGTCATTCTTCTGTTCACAGGATGCATCACAACAGTATGTTGACAGCTCTTGAAACCATGTTTTGAAGTGTTTGTGCTCTCACAATACATATCTGGAAAAAAAAATAGAGAACCAACTGAATTTCAAATTTCTCCTTTTTACAAAACGTAACATTTTAATTCTTCATTTACATTGCAAAATATGGTTTTATTTTCACATGGTTAGACTATAATGAGAATTTGTTCAGGATATGGCCAACTATCAGAGATCCAATCATTTTTGACTAATGTGCGGTACTGCGCTTCCACCTTTACTGAAATAACCCCTTTTTAGGCTGCCATTTTGCAATTAAGACCGAAAATAGCCAAGTTTTTGAGCCCACAGTTATCCAACCTTGGCATCGAAAATCACTAGATTTGATTTAAAAACAAAAAGAAATACTTACTGCTTATAAATATGTCAAAATCTGAACAAATTTATTTCTAAAAATAAATTGAGAATGCTACAACTATCACTAGGGTCCCGCCAAATTCACCACATTGGTCCGCCATTTTGTGATGAAATACCGAAAATAGCCCAGTTTTGAGCCCATAATTATCTAACTTAGGAATCGAAAATCAGCACAAAATTGGCTTTAATACAAGGAGATGTACTCTATCTCGTGATTTTTACCAACATGTTGCTATTTGGACGCTACTTTATGTACTTAAAAAGTACTTTTGCACGTCACTAAATCCTCCTGCCGAACATCCCCTACGGGGCAAACATGATTAGGTCATGATTTTTTAACGCCAAAATAAGCATATAAAACAAAATCTCAGAAAAAAATTGATGTTACATATATTCTAAGCATGTAAATATTCGGAAACTTACCTGTTGAGAAGGACGTATGGGATAACCAAGCAAAAACGTTGATTAAAACAGTGACCGTCGTATGCCGAAATTTAAGATGGCCGCCGTTTTTTCCTTTGCGGTCAATTCGAAAGAAGACAGTGAATAATCGGAAGTTATACCGCGTTTCCTATCTCTGTATATACGATCCCTGATCAACATATTGTCCAAAACAGGCAATGAATCTAATTTCAATCATAAAGAATGCTGAATAACCTTAATAAAGATCAGCCCTATGGTTCTAACATAACTAATGGTTAACCAAACAGTGCAGACTCAGATCAGAGTGCACAGTTGTGCAGACTGATCCGTTTCGACACCGTGCGAACACCAATTCTAACTCCTGAAACAAATGCTTACACAAATGTCTGTGTTCACTTTAAATCTCAAGATGTAAAACATATTATCACCTGACAACACGCTCTACAAATCGATACGAAAAACGCACTGACGCCATATTTGCTGCAACTCTTGCCACTGTGGTAAGATTGGGCGAAATTATTACGGTACGAAATGACCAGTTCCCTGGAAATGAGGGGAACCTGCTTGTACTGATTCGAGTATGATTTCCGCCATCTTAGAGAACAGTGATAACGATTACTAACGAAGACATCGGGCATCATCTTAATCCAGAGAGATTATAATTAAATCCAGGGGTTGGAGACGTGAACTACAAAGGTAAGTTTATGGTTTTACAACACTGGCGTTGTCGGCACTGACCTGAATACGCATATTTTTGGGAATTTCGTTAGGCTATCGACAGACTTGGAAAATTAGATTTCTGGGAAATCGGGAAAATTTGGCTAAGTTGTTGATGTTTATGTAGTCCCTAGTTGCCTATTAGGTTATCCCACGACGGAAACTTGATATGCAATTGTTGCGAGAGAATTTACAACCTTGAAGAAGCAGCGATAGTGACATTTGAATAGGTCGAGTTCGTTGGCTGTCTGTCTGGCTTGTCAATTTCTAGAACATTTGTGTTTAAGTTAAAAATAAAATTTTACAGCTTTCGGGGTTTTTCTATTGCCGAATTGGCGTCTTAAAAATTATTTCAAGTTATTTCCTAAATTTCTGTGTTGGAATTCCCGCGGAAAAAATTGGCTATTTCCGCCGTGCGCCATTTTGATGCGCACACGTTTAGAATTTCCGGATTGAAAATTAATTAGGTTAACGGTGTTGTAACTCTTTTAGTTGAGTTATTTCTTTACTAAGAAATAATTATTTCCCAATTTCTAGACTCTAACACTGTTAATTAATTCATTACTATATTAAACTAAGCTTTTAGTTATTTACATCGATTTTTGATTTCAAGTACCACGTTTAGGTCTATATGTAAAATTTCTAGACTAAAGTAGATAAAGTCCCTTTCAACAATTTTATGTTTTGAAAACATTGACAAAAAGCTCTACATTAAAATTATTATTTCTTAATTAAAACTTTATTAGGTTTCTACTGTCTCTCCTAAGATAACAGAAATTCATTTTCAGCAATTAATTTATTTCAGAAAACATTGTGGAAAAAAAAAATATATATATATTTGAACGTTTTAACATTTAACCCTATTTCTGGACATATAAATTGGGTTTAATCTTATTTCAAATTGAAATTGTGTATTTTTTTTTTAAATAAAAATTTAATATATAGTTTATTTCTGTCTGTTTAATTAATATTGTTAGGTCCTTTAGACTTGACATATATTAATTACTGTTTATCATGGACGGGGGCCCGCCACCTCCAACTAGGTCCAAGATAAGGGTAAACTTTTGTTTACCTGGTGAATTGAGGGCACTCCCAGGAGTTAGTGAAAAATCAGCTCAAGTGATAGTGGATGCCAGGGATCGTTGCGACAATCTCACAAAAGAGATGTTCCTCAATTTGAGAATAAGGCAACCAGAACGATTATTGCCTTTTCTAGATTTCACGCCTTTTCCTTTAAAGTAAACTTTTGCTGAAAGGAATTTAGGGGCGAGAAATAAAGAGAATGATGAGGAAGATGATGACTTTTTCTTAACGGAGGAGGAAGATAGGCAGGGTTATAGAGGCGAAATGTTTGGCAGAACACCAGACGACAAGGCATCTTTAGCTTACCAGATGGAGAGACAGTTCAGAGTTGATAAAGGACTAGAGACAGATTGGGTTAGGCGACCTCATAGGTTTCAGTCAAGCCCTTGGCAACAAGAAAACATGGGCTATAAAGAAGAGATGAGAGACAGAGACTATGAGCCTTTTAGAAGGAATATTGCCTCAGAATTTCAAGAATATCCCCAAGGCAGAACATACTTCAGAGAGTCTAGGGGAACTCCAAGGCAGAGTGAAAGAAGGGCTGCAAGCATTCCAAAGTCTATCTCTTATGATGGGAAAGGTGATTGGCAAGCATTTGCTATGAAATTCGTAATGTTTGCTGAGGGACAACAGTGGTCAGCACAGGAACGAAAACGCAATCTTTGCTGGTGCTTAGAAGGGGCTGCCAGTGAATTCTTTGCAAACCTGTTGCGCAGAGAACCAAATGTTCCATTCCGAGAAATCATGGAGCGACTGGAAAGGAGATTCGACATCAGGGATTTACCAGAAACTACCCAGATGTTATTCTCATATGCGTCTCAGGGAAATAAAGAATCTGTGGTGGAATGGGCAGCGCGTGTCATTCAGCTGGCAACAAGAGCCTTCCCGGATATGCCTGACAATCAAATGTACAAACAGGCAATATTGCGGTTTTGTCAGGGCTGCCTAGATAAAGGGGCTGGCCATTATGCACTGACTTGCAAGCCGGCAACAATGGAGGAAGCTGTGGATAAAGTTCGGTGGTACCAGCACACTGACACTCATGTATGGGAAGTCAAGAAAAGAAGTAAGAAATGTAAAAATAGAAAGAGACATATCGAGCTTCTACTCTGATGAAGAAGATCTACCTCGTGTCGCTAGAGCCTCGGCACCACAAAATCCCAAAATGGACTATCAAAGAAAGAATTCAGTTCCAGTTTCAACGGGAAGTTGGCAAGAAGACAGAGTAAAAAAGATCGAATCAGAAATAGGCCAACTTCAGAAACAAATGTCAGAGCTGAACACAAGCATGGGTGAAGTGAAATCTATGCTAATGTCATTGGGTGCGAAACCCAAGTCCAAGGCTGCAACACAAGGATGCTTTAAGTGTGGGCAACCAGGGCATTTTGCACGGGATTGTCCTAATGCAAAGAAAGTGGCACAGGTTGCTGAGGAGGAAGAAGAAGAAGAAGAGGAGGATTTAAACTTCCAGCGGTCGGACCTGGAGGCCGGGTGCCGACCGTATGCCCTAGAGGAGGCCTAAGCAATGAAACATCACTAGCTGCAGCTCTTCGTCATCTTTTTAGTGATTCAGATGAGGAAGCAGATGAGATTGAAGAAAAAAGCTCAGGGAAAAGAAAGCTTGACACGGATAAGGTAGCCGAGTCAAACATTACTTCAGGGAAAATTGCTGGAAATGAGGCAGGCATGGGTAATGAGTCCGAGTCTAGCCTAGGGGATGCAACGGACACAGACAGTGAATCTGAGTCATGTATCCAAATTAACCAGTTAAGGTCTGCTTCTATGATACAGATTCCAGTTATGTTGGGAGGAATACCAATTGAGGCTGTAGTAGATACAGCGGCAGAAGTGACCATTATCTCCGATAGGGTGTACAAGGAGTTAAATTGGACTGGTCCTATCATTAAGCAAGTACTATTGCAGACTGCGGGCAGGGAATTAAAGATAAAAGGATTCATTATCGGACCTCTTGCACTGCAGATAGGTAGTCATGTGTATGAAGAGGAAGTCTATGTAGCACCCATTGAGGACAAGATGTTACTGGGATTAGATTTTTTGAGGAGAAATAAGATAAGCATTAATCTCGGCCAAGAGGAGGGTTATTTAGAAGTAAATGAACAAAAAATTCCCTTTGTGTTGAAAGACAAAATGAAAAAGGGAACCCAAAAAGAACCAAAAGCCTCACGAGTACGAGTTTGTCAGAGAACCATCATTCCCCCCAAAAACGGCAAAGGTAGTTACCTGTGCTACCAAAAGTCAAAAAACTGATTATATGGTTGAGCCAATAACTGTAGGAGAGATTACAATGCCAAGAACTCTACACCAGAAAAATCAACAGCCCAGAATATGCATGTTAAATTTGACCGATCGGAACATTGTCATAAAAGCTAATCAGCGGATTGGAGAGGCATACCAGGTCTCACCAATTACACCAGCAGACCATGCCAAACTTCAAAAAATTGAAGTGACCGACTCTTCTAATGTTGTCCCGGATCATTTAGAGGATTTGATCAATAGTTCAAAACAGAACCTGTCAGATAGAGAAGGGAAGCTACTTCTCGAAACTTGATGCGAACTCTGCATATTGGCAAGTTCGAATTAGAAAAGAAGATCAGGAAAAGACTGCATTCCTGACCAAATATGGACTTTTTGAATTTGTACGTATGCCGTTTGGGTTATGTAATGCACCTGCCACCTATTGCCGGGTAATGAATCTAATACTTTGTGGTCTCACATGGGAAATAGTTTTGGCATTTCTAGATGACATTCTAGTTATGGGTCAGGACTTCAAATCCCATTTGGAAAATCTTAGGAGGGTCCTCCAGAGATTCCGTGAGTATGGATTACGAATGAAACCGAAGAAATGTATCCTTTTTCAGCAAGAAGTTGAATTCTTAGGACGCATAGTAGGTCAAAAAGGGTTGCAGCTGACATCTGGAAATATTGATGCAGTTATAAATTGGCCGACACCAAAAAACTCGAGAGAAGTAGAAAAGTTTTTGGGGTTAGTTAACTACCATAGGTTATTCTTGAAAGATCTAGCCAAAGAAGCAGTACCTTTGTACTGAATCACCAGCAAAAAGACCTTTGTTTGGGGGTCTGAACAGGAGCAAGCCTTCAAGAAGATTAAGGAATTAATGACAACTGCTCCGTTACTGACGTTACCAAACAGCAAGGATCCGTTTATACTGGACACGGACGCATCCGACGCAGCAATTGGTGCGGAACTTATACAGGTCCAGAACGGAAAGGAAGGAGTAGTAGCTTTTGGGAGCCTAGCATTATCCCATGAGCAACATAGGTACAGGGGTAAAAGTTTTCCGTATTGTGACGGAATTCCGTATTTTCAGGGGCCGACCAGGTCATTGTTCCAAATCGTTTAAATCCGAGGAGAAATTTTTTTTTTCTTTTTTTTGGGGGGCGGGGTACCCCTTTATCTCGTATCTATTGCAAGTCAATAGATTTCCAGATGCCGTATCAATAAATTTATTGCCCCACTGCATTTGCTTTGTCCGGGGCTGATCTCGGTCATTAATGTCTCCCGTCAAACGCACTCGCCCTAAAAACAATGAAATTCAAAGAATTTTGTAATTTCGGGGACAATTTGCACCGAAATGTTTACAGTCACTCACTCTTGCTTAGGGTTTCCCGATTCTAAATACAGATGCTGAACCGGAACGTTCTAAGGTTATTGTATGATGTTTTATTGATTGTGTCCAAAATGTTGTGGCTGTGTTTTGATTGTTTTGATCGGTTTGCCAACTTTAACATTTTTGCCTCTAGGATTGTAAAACAAAATAAAGCATTAACAAAGCCCTTCGTTTTAGGGGACAAATATTGGCTGCAATTTGATTATTTGCTAGCGAAAGATGGCTCAGTTTAAATTATCTTTGTTCTTTTCAATAACAAATGGATGTCAGAGCTGGGGATCGGCAACTATCTTCCGAAGTTGACAGTACGTGCTACTCAAATGCCGAAGCAACCGAAAAAGGGGGAAAAGTTTTATTCATACACTGTAGTCCGATTTGTAGTGGTGGGCCAATGATTGACTATAGTCGAAAGTCATTTGGTTTTGGCTTCGGATTGCGATTAGCTCTTGAGAAATCCCGGAATCGATTGCAGTCGATACCGAAGCTCGCTCGGTCGTGAGACGTGAATACTGGTTTGTAGCGCTTGGTTTTGCGACTGATATTAATCACACTCTAGGATTCAATATAGTGATAACAAACACGAAAATTGGCCGGAAAAATGAGAAAGAAATTTTTGTCCATGGATGTCTTGTCAAAACTCGTCAATTTGGCAAGTTTCTTATTTGATCCCTAAGACCGGGTTTTGACGCTTGGAAATTTGAAATGACATGTGTTTGACGCTGAAAAATGTTTGCTTAATTGTCAATCTGACGCATGAAATTATCGTCAAGAGCTTCATATAACCTAGCTTGTGCGCATCCGACAGAAATATGGGCTAAACATGATCAGTATAAAATGTGAAGGACACGTGCGTGATGTAATGAAGCTGGCGAGTCATTTACGAGAACGTAATAACGGTGTTAATCCTCTGATCTAGTGTAAAGTGACAGATTTTAAAGTTACCTGCTATTCAAAATGACTAACTGATGTCAAATCATGTGGTAATACTTCTCCAGAAATTAATTGACACGAAAAATTGATCGCCAAAAAAAAAACGTGAAAACCCATGACACTACCATGATCAGCGTGGCATCGTCCGATCCGAGGGACTTCAAACTATCTTCTCATCTAAAATAATGAATTTAAACAGTGAATTTATGCAAATCTCTGAATAAAACAATAAGTGGAATCTAAAATTCTGTCATGAGTGAAAACAATTGTTGTTTTATGAAATGAAAATATAGATCTAAAGCGAGGGGGGGGGTCGTCTGCAAATGCTTGAAATATGTCTGAATTTTTTTTAACTGGTTTGGAAATTAAAATTTAAAGATCAAAATAAATGATATTAAATAAAGTAAAAAAAAATTAAAGCACAAAACACCACATCTTTATAAACTTAATATCATGTAGACAAATTGTCAAAGTATTTAAAGCAAAAAGGCATTCTTAGTTCAATGGAGAAACCGATTGTACAACCAATAGCTAGTTGGTTTGCTCTTCCGGTTACAAAGTGATAATAAAATTTTGCATTTAAACTGATTACCCCACACTGCCGATTTGATAGATTTTTTACAGGAATTGGACCAGTTCCATGGTATATCACTTACCTGCTTGTTTTAGCAAACATTAGAATTGATTTTGCCAAAAATGTTTGCACATTTTAGGAAAGGTTCTTAAAGTGTTTGAAGAGCTTTTAACTGTGAACATGTAGATCTATCTATAAAATCTTGTTTGCGCATGTCACATGAAAACAGTCTATCTTTTAATAGGCTGTCATTAAAACTTGATATTTTAATGAAATTATGTAGTTTAGATCTGAACCCCCATCCTTGTTTGTGTACCCCAAACTCCAGTTACCAAGGGTACAAAAAGCTCAAGCTAGAAAATGCACAGCACACTCTGTCACATTCTCCCTGATAAATTAGCCATTCTTAAAGAGAGTGTTGTTTTCCTATTTGACAGATTTGATTTTATTCTTTTGACAGAAATTTAGCACATGTGATTGCATTTTAATGAATCAAATATTAAATACTAGATATGTCCTTTTCTCATACTTGTACTTTCAAATACAAAACTGATGTAGGGCTAATCTGATTAGGTCCTGTGTACAAAATGGAGATAAAAGAGGACAAAAATAACATGGGTGCTAAAAACTTTGAGATTTTCTTAGGTTTTAGCATATCATATCTTTCATTTGCTTCAAGATTTTTCAACTCTAAAATGCTAAAATTGGATCTCATTAGAGGAATTTGATGCTTATAAAATAGCTAAATCTCAGGAGCTTCCGGGGGCCTCCGGCCAGGGGCCCCCAGGCCCCCAGCTCAATTTTCAATATTTTCAGATTTTTTAACTTTTACCCCTGTAGGTACTGTACAACTAGAAAAGAATTGCTAGCCGTAGTGAGATTCACCTGTCAATACAGACATTACTTACTGGGTCGTAAGTTTACAGTCAGAACAGATCATCATAGTCTGATCTGGCTAATTAACTTTAAAGAGCCTCAAGGTCAGTTAGCACGTTGGTTGGAAGAATTGGGACAATATGATATGGTAATTCAGCATAGGCCTGGAAATAAACATTTAAATGCTGATGCTTTGTCAAGAAGGCCAGAGCCGGAGGAGTTGAGATATTGCTCAAATTATAAAGCAGGGTTCAGGCTAGACCTCCTACCATGTGGAGGATGTCCATATTGCACCAAGGCGCACAAAAACTGGTCAAATTTTACAGAAAGCGTCGACTATGCTGTTGATCTTCCAGAGGGATATCCTAGAGTTGGAATTAGTCTTCCGGGATTGCATGGTGAAGAGAGAGCTTGGAAGATCATTGAGATACAACCAGGGAAGATGGAAGGAAATACACTTAAGCATAGTAGATTACAAATCATAACAAGTAAGCCAATCAAAACGGTCCAGACAATCTCAGCAGAGGTTCCGAAAAATGACCAACAATTGACTGAAGAAATGGTTCAACAAACCCTTGAGGAACCGGAATTCCTATTGCTAGGTTGAAAGAGGGGAAAGAACCAGATGAAAAAACTATATTCCTGTCCAGCCCAGAAGCCAAGGAGAGGAAATTTTGGAATTGGATCCGGGATCTGAGACGGCAATCTGATTTCCTGTTGAGTCCTAGGGACATAAATGCATCCTTCCCGCTGCCTTGGAAGGAGCCAGAAGGGAAGAGACGAGCGGCTAAATCCAAGACTATTCCAGAGGATAATAGATCTGAGGATGGAATAGTAAAGGCCGTAAGGACGCTTGACCAGGACATTCACACCTTTCGGACAGATGCAAGGGCCAACTATGGTTCACAGGAAGAGATTCGTCCACATGAATTCATGGACACTGGGTCAGAAAGGTCACTGCAACAGTCTGCAGAGACCGTTCATTCCTTGGAAAAATATCCTAGGCGAATCCAAAGGTCTGGGGATATGGAACCTGATAAAGAATCTCCAAGGCGAAGACCAAAGTCTGGGAGAAGAGAAACAGGAAAGATCTATTCTAGGCAAGGGCCAAGGTCTGGGAATAGAGAGGAGGAAAAACAAGATCATCTGAAGGAACTGGAGAAGAGGAATAGAAAAGCTGTAGAAGAATTTTTCAAAACCTCGAAGGCTCTATCCTTTTACCGCACCGGGTTGTCGGAGGAGAGTGTTCCTTATGGTGATCAAGTCCAGAGAAGAGCTGGCAAAATTGCGGTAGAGAGTACCTCCCACGGGCGTTACAGGTCGAGGGAGCATTCTCACCGTGAAGGTTCCACAGAAAGAAATCAGCGGAAGAAGCAGAGGTACGTGGAGAGGGATGATTCCAGTAGGAGGCGATCAAGGTCTCCTAAGCAAAAACGTAGAAGAACTGAGCTCCCACGACCCAGGAAGCAAAATCCTAGGCATACAACGAGAAGGGCAGAGCCTCCTTCACGTTCAGCTACTGAGGAAAAATATAGGAGACAACACAAGCTTCCAACCTCTGACCGCTCCAAAGAGAAAAGTAAGAGGGAACTAGCAACAAGATCCGACTTGCGAGTGTCGATCTTGGGGAAAAGGCTTCACGTTTCGGAACCAGACACAAAGGAAGGAGCCATTCTGAAAAAGATCAAGAGAAACAAATGCCCTTTTCCAGGCTGTGAGGCAGTAGCCAGGAAATTAAAGAGGCATGTACAGAGCAGACATATTCCTGCTCTCTTCCATGATCTAGAGACGCCAGAGATGATGGCTAGCTCAGAGTTCCACGGAAGAAGACTCGAGGCCCTGGAAGTTTTAGCTCGACTGATTGTGGTTCAGAGCGATTCACCTAATCCTGAAGAGCTATGAAGAATGGTTGATGGGAATATCCAGATATGTGAATTACCCGAGATAACACCAAGCACCAAGGAGGCTATGAGAAAACTTTGTTTCCAGGCAGGCTGGGAAGTACCAGAAGAATTCACTCTTCGGCCTATCAACTCCCCGACCGTTCTCATTCACTGGCGGCCTATGGCATATATCATGGACCAATTATGCCTAAGGCAAGCCGAAATGATGAATCAAAGGTTTGGAGCAGAGGCCCGTAACGTCCAGCAGACGAAACGGATCAATAGACCTACAGCCACAGTTTCCAGGGCAGTGACACCGTCTCCAGAGGGGCGAAAAACAAAAGATTCAGCTACGCAAACTGAGGCTGAGTCGGTGGAAGAGAGCTCGGCATGTGTAGCTAGCTCTTATTATTCACCAATGGAGACGGAAACCACCAAGAAGACAAGTTCGGCACCAGAAAGGCAAGTCCGAGTGGAGTCAAATGGTCAGCCGATAGACCTCACATCCTTGATGTCAATTAAGGACAAGAAGGAGAGAGGAATAATTAGATTGGTTTTGACTCCAGACAAAAGTGTTGACTTGGATTACCAGGGCACACCTAGCCCAGGTGAACAAGGGGAGCTGTCAAAAGTTGAAGAGGATGCACTCCTATATACTGAGACAGACCAGGCTGTGAAGAGTAAAACCTCACTGGGAAGGTCACCGGTCAGTCAACTTGTTGTCAAACTGAGAACCTACTCAGAAGCTCTCAAAGCGCCACCAGCAGTAGGAGTAGTTTCACCACGTTTAAGCCCAGTGGTCGAGAGGAGCACCATGGAGAGTGATAATACAGCCAAGGCCTTTGACAGCCATTTTCACCCTGACAGATTGGCGTTTAAACTGGGAGCTAGTTTAACAGATGTTGAGAGCATGACACAGAGGATAACTGAGATTGAACCCAATCATCGGGTCGAACTCAGCGGGGGAGTGCTTGTGTATTGTGACCCCGAACACTATGGACAGGTCTATTTGGAGGCAGACTCGAAATGGAAAATGGCCGTAGGAGTCCACCCCAAAAAGGTTGATAAGCTCTCAACAAAGAAGCAAGATCTACTTCAAGCTCTGCTATCAAATCCCAGAGTGATTGGATTGGGAGAGGTTGGGTTGGACTACAGCAGAAGTTACCTGAGTCCTGAAACCCAGCAAACAGAGCTGAAGAGGATCCTGGCACACTGCCGAGCTGACCAGGTGGTAGTGTTGCACATTCGTGGAGGGAAGGACGATCCTTTATCAGAAAAAGCCTCCCAAGACTGTTTCCAAATCATCCAGGAGCAGTGCCCTTCTCAGCAAAAGATTCACCTGCATTGCTTTTCAGGTGGAACCCAGGAGCTGAAATTGTGGTCAGGAGGATTCCCCAACTGTTACTTCGGTGTTACTGGCAAAGCAGTCAGTTTCAACAAACGGTAACAGGAGGCCTTGCAGAGAATTCCCCTGGAAAGATTGTTACTGGAAACAGACTCCCCACATCTACCTGTACTGAAAGGGTTACATACAATGACCCCAGCCTATATTGGAGATGTGGCAGCTCGGGTGGCATTCATTAGGAAAGAGCCTATATCGTTGCTGCTCGATAAGACCCGAGTTAACGGAGAGAGTCTGTACAGTGAGTCCAAGGCTTAGCATCTAGGGCTCAGGATCAGGAAAAACAGCAAAGGAGCACTCTAGGTATTAAGGTCTGGAGTTACTTTTAACTAGAACCGGGTCAATTCCCATTAAATAAAACCGGGAGGATTGTGGTAAGATTGGGCGAAATTATTACGGTACGAAATGACCAGTTCCCTGGACCGGAAATGAGGGGAACCTGCTTGTACTGATTCTAGTATGAGTGTGGTGTATTAAGACTTTTTTTCTTGTTGTAAAATGATTAAGACTTCGGATTTAAAAGAAATTCTTAAAGAAAATAATGTAAAATTCTACTCTTACTGGAGTACAAAGCAGATAGCTGAGCTGCTAAAAGAAAAGGGGTTGTTACCAGAGGAGGCACCTAAACCAGAAAAAAAAGAAGATCCTAAGTTTACAAGATTAAAAACTACTAGAAGAAATCCTAGGAAAGTTAATTTAAAGGATGTTGAAACTGGGGAAATAGAAATTTTTCTTCGATTTATAAAGTGAGTAAATTCATAAGTCAGTGTCCACAAACAGTTTCGAATTGGAATGGAAAGATTTGGAAGAATAGATACGAGATTAGCATCCTATAACTTTATTACGGCCGTACCGTAATAAAATTTGTTGGGTGGCTTAAGAAAAAAACATATATAATAAAATGAGTTTGTTCAGAAGAATAGGAAACGTAGCGAGGCAAGCTACGTCTAATCTTTTATCTGGGGCTAGGCGACTAGCGTCAGCCATTGTTCCAGAGACCATACAAAGACTGGTTAATCAGTTATGTGGAACCAACACAGATTAACCAAATGTTGGATGAGGTTACAGAGCATGTTCGAAGAGATTACCCTCCAAGACAGCCGTTTGAAATTAGAGAGGGTGAATCTGCTCTAAGGAGATTTACGGCTCAACATACCATAGAAGGTAAAGATGGTTTCGATCCTCAAGCGTTTTTGGAAAGCGCGCGTCAAGGTATAACAAACCTTTTGAGGAATAACCGTAGAACAAAGTTCAAGTTAATTCTTAGATGTAACATGGAAAGAGTAAGCATTGCTGGAACAATCACAAAACCAGCTGCTTTTCATTCTAATGTTGAGGTTAACCTAGAGGGGACTGATGAAAATAATATGTATAACACTATGGTGGAAAGAGTCTTGGAACAGATGGCAACATTTCAGATGCAGGGTAGGGGTTGGACGTTTTCTAGAGTTACCCCTTTAGAGTTGCACACTGTAGTGTATAACCCGTTGAGAGGTAATTCTTACATTCCTCTCCCCAAAGTGTTAGCGAGTAAAAAGGCTATCATCAACATGAAGAATCTGGATGACAAATGCCTTTTGTGGTGCGTGTTAAGAGCGGTGAACCCTGTAGACTTTCACCCTGAGCGAGTCGATAAGAACTTAAAGGACAAAGAAAAAACGTTGATCATGCAGGGTATCCAATACCCTGTTTCACTAAAAGCTATAGATAGGTTTGAAAAGCAGAACCCAGCCATATCTTTCAATGTTTTCGGCTACGAAAAATATATTTACCCTCTTAGAACGAGCAATTTCACAGATAGAGAGGTAGTAGGAAGACGAAAAACATCATTACAACTTGATTAGTTTAAACATATTTATTTTACATCGATTGAGAAACAAGTTCTTACAACTTATACTAATCTCTCTCGATTCTGCTTCCTGGGAACTACACCAGTACTCGCGCCGAATGTGTGGGCCAATGAAAAATCCCAATGTTGACACCCGCTCCCGGGTAGCGAAGTCGGGACCTTATGGTAACGAGGCCGACACTCTACCCCACAATCACAGACACCACAATTAAAGCTTGATTAAAAGCATGAGTCGTCTGCTATCCTCTCAGGTGTCAGGATATAAAGTTAAACATTATTTTTACTTGAGATGTTTAAATCCCTTTTGTTCTCAAGAATCCTTGACGAAAAACCTGGAGTGCTGTCGAGAACACGAGGCTGTTAAAACAGAGTTGCCAAAAGAAGGAACGATTCCCGAGTTAAAAAACTACTATAGATCGGAAATGGTTCCCTTTATCGTGTATGCCGACTTTGAGTCTTACATCAAACCATTAGATACCTGCGACCCAAAACCAGAAAAAAAGCTACACGAAACAATACCAAAAAACACGAACCATCTAGCTTTTGATACTATATCAAATGCTTTGATGATGTTACGTAACCACCAAAGTTAGTAAATTACACCAGTGAAAACGCGGCACAAATATTTTTAGAATACCTAGAAAAAGACATTAGAGAAATTTCTAACATGGCAGTCAAGGAGATGATATTCGGAGAAAAAGAAAAAGCGCTCTTTGACAAAATGACTAGGTGTTGGATCTGCGGAGAAAAGTTTGGTAAGATTTATAACGTTAGAAAGGTTAGAGATCATTGCCATTTTACGGGTAGGTTTAGAGGAGCTGCTCACGGCTTATGCAGTCTTAAGTACTGCTTACCTTGTTTTACGCCCATAGTATTCCATAATCTTAGTGGGTACGATAGTCATCTATTTATAAAAAATCTCGGTGCGATTGAGGGAGGTATCGACTTCATCCCTATCAATGAAGAAAAGTATATTAGTTTTACCAAAAATATATCTACCAGAAAAAATAAAACTCATCAGATTAGAATTATCGACAGCTTTAGGTTTATGGCTACGAGCTTTAGTCGGCTTGCTAGTTTAAACAGGAATTGCTTTAACAACACCGAAAGATATTACGAAGGAGATCAGCTTGACCTGCTCCTCAAAAAAGGTTTGTACCCATACGAATACATGGATTCGTCAGAAAGACTCAAAAAAACTCAGCTGCCACCTAAAGAAGCATTTTACTCTAGACGTAATGATGAGTATATCAGTGATGAAGATTATGCTCACGCACAAAATGTCTGGGAAACGTTTGGAATGAAAACTCTCAAGGATTACCACGATTTGTGTAACCAATCTGACGTCCTGCTCTTGGCGGATGTTTTTGAGAACTTTAGAGACGTTTGTTGCAAAAATTATGGTCTAGATCCTACTTGGTATTACACGGCTCCGGGGCTAGCTTGGGATGCTGCTTTAAAGATCACTAAAGTAAAGTTGGAGTTGCTATCAGACCGAGATATATTGCTCATGGTTGAAAAGGGTATCAGAGGCGGAGTATCAATGATTAGCACCCGGCATGGAAAAGCTAACAACCCTTACATGGGTAACAAGTATGATAAAGATAAGCCCCCCAAGTATAACTTACTTAGATGCTAACAACCTTTACGGATGGGCGATGAGTAAGCCTCTTCCTACACACGGTTTTCAATGGATGAGTGAGGATGAATTATCATCTTGGAAAGATCATCCGTGTATTTTGGAGGTTGACTTGGAGTACCCTGTGGAGTTGCATGACTCGCATAATGACTATCCTATCCCTCCAGAAAGTATAAAAGTAGACAAAATTCCCTTTGTGTTGAAAGACAAAATGAAAAAGGGAACCCAAAAAGAACCAAAAGCCTCACGAGTACGAGTTTGTCAGAGAACCATCATTCCCCCCAAAAACGGCAAAGGTAGTTACCTGTGCTACCAAAAGTCAAAAAACTGATTATATGGTTGAGCCAATAACTGTAGGAGAGATTACAATGCCAAGAACTCTACACCAGAAAAATCAACAGCCCAGAATATGCATGTTAAATTTGACCGATCGGAACATTGTCATAAAAGCTAATCAGCGGATTGGAGAGGCATACCAGGTCTCACCAATTACACCAGCAGACCATGCCAAACTTCAAAAAATTGAAGTGACCGACTCTTCTAATGTTGTCCCGGATCATTTAGAGGATTTGATCAATAGTTCAAAACAGAACCTGTCAGATAGAGAAGGGAAGCTACTTCTCGAAACTTGATGCGAACTCTGCATATTGGCAAGTTCGAATTAGAAAAGAAGATCAGGAAAAGACTGCATTCCTGACCAAATATGGACTTTTTGAATTTGTACGTATGCCGTTTGGGTTATGTAATGCACCTGCCACCTATTGCCGGGTAATGAATCTAATACTTTGTGGTCTCACATGGGAAATAGTTTTGGCATTTCTAGATGACATTCTAGTTATGGGTCAGGACTTCAAATCCCATTTGGAAAATCTTAGGAGGGTCCTCCAGAGATTCCGTGAGTATGGATTACGAATGAAACCGAAGAAATGTATCCTTTTTCAGCAAGAAGTTGAATTCTTAGGACGCATAGTAGGTCAAAAAGGGTTGCAGCTGACATCTGGAAATATTGATGCAGTTATAAATTGGCCGACACCAAAAAACTCGAGAGAAGTAGAAAAGTTTTTGGGGTTAGTTAACTACCATAGGTTATTCTTGAAAGATCTAGCCAAAGAAGCAGTACCTTTGTACTGAATCACCAGCAAAAAGACCTTTGTTTGGGGGTCTGAACAGGAGCAAGCCTTCAAGAAGATTAAGGAATTAATGACAACTGCTCCGTTACTGACGTTACCAAACAGCAAGGATCCGTTTATACTGGACACGGACGCATCCGACGCAGCAATTGGTGCGGAACTTATACAGGTCCAGAACGGAAAGGAAGGAGTAGTAGCTTTTGGGAGCCTAGCATTATCCCATGAGCAACATAGGTACAGGGGTAAAAGTTTTCCGTATTGTGACGGAATTCCGTATTTTCAGGGGCCGACCAGGTCATTGTTCCAAATCGTTTAAATCCGAGGAGAAATTTTTTTTTTCTTTTTTTTGGGGGGCGGGGTACCCCTTTATCTCGTATCTATTGCAAGTCAATAGATTTCCAGATGCCGTATCAATAAATTTATTGCCCCACTGCATTTGCTTTGTCCGGGGCTGATCTCGGTCATTAATGTCTCCCGTCAAACGCACTCGCCCTAAAAACAATGAAATTCAAAGAATTTTGTAATTTCGGGGACAATTTGCACCGAAATGTTTACAGTCACTCACTCTTGCTTAGGGTTTCCCGATTCTAAATACAGATGCTGAACCGGAACGTTCTAAGGTTATTGTATGATGTTTTATTGATTGTGTCCAAAATGTTGTGGCTGTGTTTTGATTGTTTTGATCGGTTTGCCAACTTTAACATTTTTGCCTCTAGGATTGTAAAACAAAATAAAGCATTAACAAAGCCCTTCGTTTTAGGGGACAAATATTGGCTGCAATTTGATTATTTGCTAGCGAAAGATGGCTCAGTTTAAATTATCTTTGTTCTTTTCAATAACAAATGGATGTCAGAGCTGGGGATCGGCAACTATCTTCCGAAGTTGACAGTACGTGCTACTCAAATGCCGAAGCGACCGAAAAAGGGGGAAAAGTTTTATTCATACACTGTAGTCCGATTTGTAGTGGTGGGCCAATGATTGACTATAGTCGAAAGTCATTTGGTTTTGGCTTCGGATTGCGATTAGCTCTTGAGAAATCCCGGAATCGATTGCAGTCGGTACCGAAGCTCGCTCGGTCGTGAGACGTGAATACTGGTTTGTAGCGCTTGGTTTTGCGACTGATATTAATCACACTCTAGGATTCAATATAGTGATAACAAACACGAAAATTGGCCGGAAAAATGAGAAAGAAATTTTTGTCCATGGATGTCTTGTCAAAACTCGTCAACTTGGCAAGTTTCTTATTTGATCCCTAAGACCGGGTTTTGACGCTTGGAAATTTGAAATGACATGTGTTTGACGCTGAAAAATGTTTGCTTAATTGTCAATCTGACGCATGAAATTATCGTCAAGAGCTTCATATAACCTAGCTTGTGCGCATCCGACAGAAATATGGGCTAAACATGATCAGTATAAAATGTGAAGGACACGTGCGTGATGTAATGAAGCTGGCGAGTCATTTACGAGAACGTAATAACGGTGTTAATCCTCTGATCTATTGTAAAGTGACAGATTTTAAAGTTACCTGCTATTCAAAATGACTAACTGATGTCAAATCATGTGGTAATACTTCTCCAGAAATTAATTGACACGAAAAATTGATCGCCAAAAAAAAACGTGAAAACCCATGACACTACCATGATCAGCGTGGCATCGTCCGATCCGAGGGACTTCAAACTATCTTCTCATCTAAAATAATGAATTTAAACAGTGAATTTATGCAAATCTCTGAATAAAACAATAAGTGGAATCTAAAATTCTGTCATGAGTGAAAACAATTGTTGTTTTATGAAATGAAAATATAGATCTAAAGCGAGGGGGGGGGTCGTCTGCAAATGCTTGAAATATGTCTGAATTTTTTTTAACTGGTTTGGAAATTAAAATTTAAAGATCAAAATAAATGATATTAAATAAAGTAAAAAAAAATTAAAGCACAAAACACCACATCTTTATAAACTTAATATCATGTAGACAAATTGTCAAAGTATTTAAAGCAAAAAGGCATTCTTAGTTCAATGGAGAAACCGATTGTACAACCAATAGCTAGTTGGTTTGCTCTTCCGGTTACAAAGTGATAATAAAATTTTGCATTTAAACTGATTACCCCACACTGCCGATTTGATAGATTTTTTACAGGAATTGGACCAGTTCCATGGTATATCACTTACCTGCTTGTTTTAGCAAACATTAGAATTGATTTTGCCAAAAATGTTTGCACATTTTAGGAAAGGTTCTTAAAGTGTTTGAAGAGCTTTTAACTGTGAACATGTAGATCTATCTATAAAATCTTGTTTGCGCATGTCACATGAAAACAGTCTATCTTTTAATAGGCTGTCATTAAAACTTGATATTTTAATGAAATTATGTAGTTTAGATCTGAACCCCCATCCTTGTTTGTGTACCCCAAACTCCAGTTACCAAGGGTACAAAAAGCTCAAGCTAGAAAATGCACAGCACACTCTGTCACATTCTCCCTGATAAATTAGCCATTCTTAAAGAGAGTGTTGTTTTCCTATTTGACAGATTTGATTTTATTCTTTTGACAGAAATTTAGCACATGTGATTGCATTTTAATGAATCAAATATTAAATACTAGATATGTCCTTTTCTCATACTTGTACTTTCAAATACAAAACTGATGTAGGGCTAATCTGATTAGGTCCTGTGTACAAAATGGAGATAAAAGAGGACAAAAATAACATGGGTGCTAAAAACTTTGAGATTTTCTTAGGTTTTAGCATATCATATCTTTCATTTGCTTCAAGATTTTTCAACTTTAAAATGCTAAAATTGGATCTCATTAGAGGAATTTGATGCTTATAAAATAGCTAAATCTCAGGAGCTTCCGGGGGCCTCCGGCCAGGGGCCCCCAGGCCCCCAGCTCAATTTTCAATATTTTCAGATTTTTTAACTTTTACCCCTGTAGGTACTGTACAACTAGAAAAGAATTGCTAGCCGTAGTGAGATTCACCTGTCAATACAGACATTACTTACTGGGTCGTAAGTTTACAGTCAGAACAGATCATCATAGTCTGATCTGGCTAATTAACTTTAAAGAGCCTCAAGGTCAGTTAGCACGTTGGTTGGAAGAATTGGGACAATATGATATGGTAATTCAGCATAGGCCTGGAAATAAACATTTAAATGCTGATGCTTTGTCAAGAAGGCCAGAGCCGGAGGAGTTGAGATATTGCTCAAATTATAAAGCAGGGTTCAGGCTAGACCTCCTACCATGTGGAGGATGTCCATATTGCACCAAGGCGCACAAAAACTGGTCAAATTTTACAGAAAGCGTCGACTATGCTGTTGATCTTCCAGAGGGATATCCTAGAGTTGGAATTAGTCTTCCGGGATTGCATGGTGAAGAGAGAGCTTGGAAGATCATTGAGATACAACCAGGGAAGATGGAAGGAAATACACTTAAGCATAGTAGATTACAAATCATAACAAGTAAGCCAATCAAAACGGTCCAGACAATCTCAGCAGAGGTTCCGAAAAATGACCAACAATGGACTGAAGAAATGGTTCAACAAACCCTTGAGGAACCGGAATTCTCATTGCTAGTACCCTGGTTGAAAGAGGGGAAAGAACCAGATGAAAAAACTATATTCCTGTCCAGCCCAGAAGCCAAGGAGAGGAAATTTTGGAATTGGATCCGGGATCTGAGACGGCAATCTGATTTCCTGTTGAGTCCTAGGGACATAAATGCATCCTTCCCGCTGCCTTGGAAGGAGCCAGAAGGGAAGAGACGAGCGGCTAAATCCAAGACTATTCCAGAGGATAATAGATCTGAGGATGGAATAGTAAAGGCCGTAAGGACGCTTGACCAGGACATTCACACCTTTCGGACAGATGCAAGGGCCAACTATGGTTCACAGGAAGAGATTCGTCCACATGAATTCATGGACACTGGGTCAGAAAGGTCACTGCAACAGTCTGCAGAGACCGTTCATTCCTTGGAAAAATATCCTAGGCGAATCCAAAGGTCTGGGGATATGGAACCTGATAAAGAATCTCCAAGGCGAAGACCAAAGTCTGGGAGAAGAGAAACAGGAAAGATCTATTCTAGGCAAGGGCCAAGGTCTGGGAATAGAGAGGAGGAAAAACAAGATCATCTGAAGGAACTGGAGAAGAGGAATAGAAAAGCTGTAGAAGAATTTTTCAAAACCTCGAAGGCTCTATCCTTTTACCGCACCGGGTTGTCGGAGGAGAGTGTTCCTTATGGTGATCAAGTCCAGAGAAGAGCTGGCAAAATTGCGGTAGAGAGTACCTCCCACGGGCGTTACAGGTCGAGGGAGCATTCTCACCGTGAAGGTTCCACAGAAAGAAATCAGCGGAAGAAGCAGAGGTACGTGGAGAGGGATGATTCCAGTAGGAGGCGATCAAGGTCTCCTAAGCAAAAACGTAGAAGAACTGAGCTCCCACGACCCAGGAAGCAAAATCCTAGGCATACAACGAGAAGGGCAGAGCCTCCTTCACGTTCAGCTACTGAGGAAAAATATAGGAGACAACACAAGCTTCCAACCTCTGACCGCTCCAAAGAGAAAAGTAAGAGGGAACTAGCAACAAGATCCGACTTGCGAGTGTCGATCTTGGGGAAAAGGCTTCACGTTTCGGAACCAGACACAAAGGAAGGAGCCATTCTGAAAAAGATCAAGAGAAACAAATGCCCTTTTCCAGGCTGTGAGGCAGTAGCCAGGAAATTAAAGAGGCATGTACAGAGCAGACATATTCCTGCTCTCTTCCATGATCTAGAGACGCCAGAGATGATGGCTAGCTCAGAGTTCCACGGAAGAAGACTCGAGGCCCTGGAAGTTTTAGCTCGACTGATTGTGGTTCAGAGCGATTCACCTAATCCTGAAGAGCTATGAAGAATGGTTGATGGGAATATCCAGATATGTGAATTACCCGAGATAACACCAAGCACCAAGGAGGCTATGAGAAAACTTTGTTTCCAGGCAGGCTGGGAAGTACCAGAAGAATTCACTCTTCGGCCTATCAACTCCCCGACCGTTCTCATTCACTGGCGGCCTATGGCATATATCATGGACCAATTATGCCTAAGGCAAGCCGAAATGATGAATCAAAGGTTTGGAGCAGAGGCCCGTAACGTCCAGCAGACGAAACGGATCAATAGACCTACAGCCACAGTTTCCAGGGCAGTGACACCGTCTCCAGAGGGGCGAAAAACAAAAGATTCAGCTACGCAAACTGAGGCTGAGTCGGTGGAAGAGAGCTCGGCATGTGTAGCTAGCTCTTATTATTCACCAATGGAGACGGAAACCACCAAGAAGACAAGTTCGGCACCAGAAAGGCAAGTCCGAGTGGAGTCAAATGGTCAGCCGATAGACCTCACATCCTTGATGTCAATTAAGGACAAGAAGGAGAGAGGAATAATTAGATTGGTTTTGACTCCAGACAAAAGTGTTGACTTGGATTACCAGGGCACACCTAGCCCAGGTGAACAAGGGGAGCTGTCAAAAGTTGAAGAGGATGCACTCCTATATACTGAGACAGACCAGGCTGTGAAGAGTAAAACCTCACTGGGAAGGTCACCGGTCAGTCAACTTGTTGTCAAACTGAGAACCTACTCAGAAGCTCTCAAAGCGCCACCAGCAGTAGGAGTAGTTTCACCACGTTTAAGCCCAGTGGTCGAGAGGAGCACCATGGAGAGTGATAATACAGCCAAGGCCTTTGACAGCCATTTTCACCCTGACAGATTGGCGTTTAAACTGGGAGCTAGTTTAACAGATGTTGAGAGCATGACACAGAGGATAACTGAGATTGAACCCAATCATCGGGTCGAACTCAGCGGGGGAGTGCTTGTGTATTGTGACCCCGAACACTATGGACAGGTCTATTTGGAGGCAGACTCGAAATGGAAAATGGCCGTAGGAGTCCACCCCAAAAAGGTTGATAAGCTCTCAACAAAGAAGCAAGATCTACTTCAAGCTCTGCTATCAAATCCCAGAGTGATTGGATTGGGAGAGGTTGGGTTGGACTACAGCAGAAGTTACCTGAGTCCTGAAACCCAGCAAACAGAGCTGAAGAGGATCCTGGCACACTGCCGAGCTGACCAGGTGGTAGTGTTGCACATTCGTGGAGGGAAGGACGATCCTTTATCAGAAAAAGCCTCCCAAGACTGTTTCCAAATCATCCAGGAGCAGTGCCCTTCTCAGCAAAAGATTCACCTGCATTGCTTTTCAGGTGGAACCCAGGAGCTGAAATTGTGGTCAGGAGGATTCCCCAACTGTTACTTCGGTGTTACTGGCAAAGCAGTCAGTTTCAACAAACGGTAACAGGAGGCCTTGCAGAGAATTCCCCTGGAAAGATTGTTACTGGAAACAGACTCCCCACATCTACCTGTACTGAAAGGGTTACATACAATGACCCCAGCCTATATTGGAGATGTGGCAGCTCGGGTGGCATTCATTAGGAAAGAGCCTATATCGTTGCTGCTCGATAAGACCCGAGTTAACGGAGAGAGTCTGTACAGTGAGTCCAGGGCTTAGCATCTAGGGCTCAGGATCAGGAAAAACAGCAAAGGAGCACTCTAGGTATTAAGGTCTGGAGTTACTTTTAACTAGAACCGGGTCAATTCCCATTAAATAAAACCGGGAGGATTGTGGTAAGATTGGGCGAAATTATTACGGTACGAAATGACCAGTTCCCTGGACCGGAAATGAGGGGAACCTGCTTGTACTGATTCTAGTATGAGTGTGGTGTATTAAGACTTTTTTTCTTGTTGTAAAATGATTAAGACTTCGGATTTAAAAGAAATTCTTAAAGAAAATAATGTAAAATTCTACTCTTACTGGAGTACAAAGCAGATAGCTGAGCTGCTAAAAGAAAAGGGGTTGTTACCAGAGGAGGCACCTAAACCAGAAAAAAAAGAAGATCCTAAGTTTACAAGATTAAAAACTACTAGAAGAAATCCTAGGAAAGTTAATTTAAAGGATGTTGAAACTGGGGAAATAGAAATTTTTCTTCGATTTATAAAGTGAGTAAATTCATAAGTCAGTGTCCACAAACAGTTTCGAATTGGAATGGAAAGATTTGGAAGAATAGATACGAGATTAGCATCCTATAACTTTATTACGGCCGTACCGTAATAAAATTTGTTGGGTGGCTTAAGAAAAAAACATATATAATAAAATGAGTTTGTTCAGAAGAATAGGAAACGTAGCGAGGCAAGCTACGTCTAATCTTTTATCTGGGGCTAGGCGACTAGCGTCAGCCATTGTTCCAGAGACCATACAAAGACTGGTTAATCAGTTATGTGGAACCAACACAGATTAACCAAATGTTGGATGAGGTTACAGAGCATGTTCGAAGAGATTACCCTCCAAGACAGCCGTTTGAAATTAGAGAGGGTGAATCTGCTCTAAGGAGATTTACGGCTCAACATACCATAGAAGGTAAAGATGGTTTCGATCCTCAAGCGTTTTTGGAAAGCGCGCGTCAAGGTATAACAAACCTTTTGAGGAATAACCGTAGAACAAAGTTCAAGTTAATTCTTAGATGTAACATGGAAAGAGTAAGCATTGCTGGAACAATCACAAAACCAGCTGCTTTTCATTCTAATGTTGAGGTTAACCTAGAGGGGACTGATGAAAATAATATGTATAACACTATGGTGGAAAGAGTCTTGGAACAGATGGCAACATTTCAGATGCAGGGTAGGGGTTGGACGTTTTCTAGAGTTACCCCTTTAGAGTTGCACACTGTAGTGTATAACCCGTTGAGAGGTAATTCTTACATTCCTCTCCCCAAAGTGTTAGCGAGTAAAAAGGCTATCATCAACATGAAGAATCTGGATGACAAATGCCTTTTGTGGTGCGTGTTAAGAGCGGTGAACCCTGTAGACTTTCACCCTGAGCGAGTCGATAAGAACTTAAAGGACAAAGAAAAAACGTTGATCATGCAGGGTATCCAATACCCTGTTTCACTAAAAGCTATAGATAGGTTTGAAAAGCAGAACCCAGCCATATCTTTCAATGTTTTCGGCTACGAAAAATATATTTACCCTCTTAGAACGAGCAATTTCACAGATAGAGAGGTAGTAGGAAGACGAAAAACATCATTACAACTTGATTAGTTTAAACATATTTATTTTACATCGATTGAGAAACAAGTTCTTACAACTTATACTAATCTCTCTCGATTCTGCTTCCTGGGAACTACACCAGTACTCGCGCCGAATGTGTGGGCCAATGAAAAATCCCAATGTTGACACCCGCTCCCGGGTAGCGAAGTCGGGACCTTATGGTAACGAGGCCGACACTCTACCCCACAATCACAGACACCACAATTAAAGCTTGATTAAAAGCATGAGTCGTCTGCTATCCTCTCAGGTGTCAGGATATAAAGTTAAACATTATTTTTACTTGAGATGTTTAAATCCCTTTTGTTCTCAAGAATCCTTGACGAAAAACCTGGAGTGCTGTCGAGAACACGAGGCTGTTAAAACAGAGTTGCCAAAAGAAGGAACGATTCCCGAGTTAAAAAACTACTATAGATCGGAAATGGTTCCCTTTATCGTGTATGCCGACTTTGAGTCTTACATCAAACCATTAGATACCTGCGACCCAAAACCAGAAAAAAAGCTACACGAAACAATACCAAAAAACACGAACCATCTAGCTTTTGATACTATATCAAATGCTTTGATGATGTTACGTAACCACCAAAGTTAGTAAATTACACCAGTGAAAACGCGGCACAAATATTTTTAGAATACCTAGAAAAAGACATTAGAGAAATTTCTAACATGGCAGTCAAGGAGATGATATTCGGAGAAAAAGAAAAAGCGCTCTTTGACAAAATGACTAGGTGTTGGATCTGCGGAGAAAAGTTTGGTAAGATTTATAACGTTAGAAAGGTTAGAGATCATTGCCATTTTACGGGTAGGTTTAGAGGAGCTGCTCACGGCTTATGCAGTCTTAAGTACTGCTTACCTTGTTTTACGCCCATAGTATTCCATAATCTTAGTGGGTACGATAGTCATCTATTTATAAAAAATCTCGGTGCGATTGAGGGAGGTATCGACTTCATCCCTATCAATGAAGAAAAGTATATTAGTTTTACCAAAAATATATCTACCAGAAAAAATAAAACTCATCAGATTAGAATTATCGACAGCTTTAGGTTTATGGCTACGAGCTTTAGTCGGCTTGCTAGTTTAAACAGGAATTGCTTTAACAACACCGAAAGATATTACGAAGGAGATCAGCTTGACCTGCTCCTCAAAAAAGGTTTGTACCCATACGAATACATGGATTCGTCAGAAAGACTCAAAAAAACTCAGCTGCCACCTAAAGAAGCATTTTACTCTAGACGTAATGATGAGTATATCAGTGATGAAGATTATGCTCACGCACAAAATGTCTGGGAAACGTTTGGAATGAAAACTCTCAAGGATTACCACGATTTGTGTAACCAATCTGACGTCCTGCTCTTGGCGGATGTTTTTGAGAACTTTAGAGACGTTTGTTGCAAAAATTATGGTCTAGATCCTACTTGGTATTACACGGCTCCGGGGCTAGCTTGGGATGCTGCTTTAAAGATCACTAAAGTAAAGTTGGAGTTGCTATCAGACCGAGATATATTGCTCATGGTTGAAAAGGGTATCAGAGGCGGAGTATCAATGATTAGCACCCGGCATGGAAAAGCTAACAACCCTTACATGGGTAACAAGTATGATAAAGATAAGCCCCCCAAGTATAACTTACTTAGATGCTAACAACCTTTACGGATGGGCGATGAGTAAGCCTCTTCCTACACACGGTTTTCAATGGATGAGTGAGGATGAATTATCATCTTGGAAAGATCATCCGTGTATTTTGGAGGTTGACTTGGAGTACCCTGTGGAGTTGCATGACTCGCATAATGACTATCCTATCCCTCCAGAAAGTATAAAAGTAGACAAAGTCGATAAACTAATTCCGAACCTGTGGAATAAGTCAAAGTATGTGATCCACTACGAAAATCATAAGCTGTATGAAAGTCTTGGCTTGAGGATCAAGACAATCCATAGAGGTATTAAGTTTGAGGAAAGTTCGTGGCTCAAACAGTACATCGAACTCAACACAAACTTCAGAGCAAAGGCGGACAATGAGTTTGAGAAAGACTTTTTTAAGTTGATGAACAACTCGGTCTTTGGAAAAACCATGGAGAACATTAGGAACCAGGTGGATATCCGTTTAGTCAACGATAGAGGAAAGGCAAAAAAGTTAGCTGCCAAGCCAAACTTTAACATTTTTTATATCTTTGACGAGAATCTAGTAGCCATGCACATGCAAAAGACAAAGCTAGTATTTAATAAGCCAGTTTACTTAGGAATGTGCATTCTCGATTTAAGTAAGACCTTAATGTACGATTTTCATTACAACTATATTAAGACAAAAGCTAAGCTTTTATTCACAGATAGTTTGATGTATGAGATTGAGACTGAGGATTTTACAAGTACATATCAAGTGATGTAATGAGTAAGTTTGATACGAGTAACTTTCCTAAACATCACCCATCCGGCATTCCAACTGGATGTAACAAGAAGGTGGTTGGAATGTTTAAAGACGAGGCTGGTGGTCTCATCATAGAGGAGTTCGTGGGACTCAGTGCTAAGCTGTACTCTTACAAAATGCTAGAGGGAAAGGAAGAGAAAAAATGTAAGGGGAATAAAAAGGGCATTAGCTTTGAGGATTACAAGAAATGCTTGTTCTCAAGAGAGGAGCAGCTTAGAAGGATGAACGTTATTAGAAGCCACAGTCATGAAGTATACATGGAAGAGGTCAACAAGGTGGCATTGAGCGCGGAAGATGACAAACTTATTATTTTAGAGGACGGGATACATACCTTGGCGTTGGGATTTGCCGGAAATTTATGACCTAGTTTAAAGGGTTATACACTTTTTAAGACAAGTTGGGAAAAGTTATGGATAATGCAAAAGTTAACCATAAAGATGGTTAATTGTCCTAGAACCCCTGTTTTATAGCTACTAACATGATCATTTTATTAGACTAGCGCTAACAGGGTCATAAATTATAAGATCGTCTAAAAAAGAGCATCCCTATGGTCCCGCTTCGGACCTTTGAGGTCAATCGTTTGTATATTACCTCTTTGAAATATATTTTTCATTTAAGTTGGCATATTTCCCTTTTTCTTTTGGGTTCTTTATCATTGTAGTGCGAATGAAGCTAGTGATTATTGCAGAGTAAGTCAAGGCAAAAGAAGCATTTAAGATAAAACATTATTTAATGAGTTTTGCTTTTTGAATGGCTGCGGCTTGTAATTAGCAACACGTACATGTACACATATAAACAAAACATATTCAACCAGCAAATGAATGTCAAAATTACAATGGTCTGCTCAAATGTCAATAGCTAGCCCCAATTGGGCTACAGTTTTTTTCATAAACATACATGTAATTCAAATCACAAGTTACAAAGAACGTGGTATAGTCTCCCCTTGGAAACAGAAGGCGGCTTAAACTTACGTACTTATTAAGTTATTTATGATTTTCTGAAGGGTTTCAACCAGTTAAACGACATCAAGTCTCTAAAAAAGCTGGCTGTACATCAAGTCTCTAAAAAGTGTAATTTCACAAAACATCAACCACATCTGTAATTTTATGGCCGCGCCGATTGTAGTTAAAGTCTGTTCAGCTGGGGACACCTAAATGCCATCTACAGGAGAATTCTTCCATGATGATCTGAAAAAAAAAAAAAAACACATTACTCAAGCAGTAACAGGTGTTAAACCATAAGTTGTAGCGTGCTTACTCAGTTGTGCATATGTTGAAAAATAAACGTTTTGTAGAGAAAACACATTAGCGTAAGAAATAACAAACACTCCCCCCCCCCACGGACACAGAATGCAAGGAATATCCTTCCCCGCAATAGCAGGTTATTATCCATATTGGACAGCCGTATTTATTGCGGAGTAAGTCAAGGCAAAAAAAGTATTTAAGATAAAACACTATTTAATGACTTTTGCCCTTTGAATGGCTGCGGCTTGTAATCAGCAAAACATACATATACATGTACACATATAAACAAAACATATTCAACCAGCAAATGAATGTCAGTCACAATGGGCTGCTCAAATGTCATTAGCCAGCCCCAAAAGACCCAATTGGGCTACAAATTATTCACAAACATAATTCAAGTCACAAGTAACAAAAAACGTAGTAAAGTCTCCCCTGGGAAACAGAAGGTGGCTTAAAATTTTGTACTTATTTAGTTATTTATGATTTTCTTCAAGGGTTCAACCAGTTAAACGACATCAAGTCTCTAAAAAGCTGGCCGCCATACGACTAGGTAACCCGACAACCTGTAAAGCAGGTGGCGGGTTAACAAATCGCCACCACATGTGGCACCAGCTTTGCATAAAGCCGCAGCCAGAGCTATTGTACTAATGTATTGCCAGGGCTTTTGTACTATGTTTGGGATCTGCAGGAAAAAAGATTCAATACCTGCAGTTATTTGGTTTAGGAAAAGCTCATTACCAAAGTCACTTAAGTGCACACCGTCTGGCTTGAACAGTCCATCATCACACATTTGCAAATTGGGGTGCTTCAAATAACAACCCCCACAATACCTTTATTTGCAGGAAAATTATTAAAGCTGTTCCGGCAAGAATTCATGGCAAGGATATCATGGCAACGCTAAATTGACCGAGTCAGAATTTGTGAAAAACTCATTTTCGTGTTAGGAAATAATTCTTTCACAAGCAACAAAGCAGTATGAAGGAAGTTGCGCATAGATTTCAGAGGAATTTTACCAATGTCATTTCCTCCACAATGTATACGAATGTGACTTGGAGGTTGTTGAACTTGGAGATATATTCAATTTTCTTCTTCAGGCCCATCAGTCCAAGACCAGCAAAACCCTGCCACCAGATCTGTATACCCAGACCCTCCAATGATAAGTTTGGACTTTCTGAGCGGGAACAAGCCTTCACAAAAAGCATCCTTTATGATAGATGAGATGTGAAATTTATCTAAAATTAACTTAAAAATTGGTTAGGATGCTGAGCCTTCTTTATCATTATTAGGTCTGCTTCAGCACTTACCTGGCTGACGGAGGAAGTTAAATGACGGGAGACCTAATATAGGACTTAAAAGCATTTGATTTCCATCTGCCTGCAGTTTGAATCTCCTCCTCTGGAAAACCTATGGAAGCTGCTGCAGATGCAGCGCCTATTCGAAACGAATGTGTTTTGTAAAGGCTAGCATTAAAACCACTAACTTTTAATGCTGTACTCAAAACCACCCCAAACTGATAAAGTGTCAAAGGTTTTCTATCAAAATGTGACAAATAGACCTGCACAACTGGACCTGATCTGCATATAAGCTCTGACTAATAGAAAAGGACAACAACCTTGATTCACACCCATAATCCTTAATCTCTTGCCATTACCATATTGGTCTGTTTTTGAAATCTAATCGTCAATGTCAAACTTTTGCTTTTTTCATCTTTTGTAACATCAACGACAGACAAAATATTTCTAACATTGCTGACATGTGTGCATGTTAATTCACCAACTCTAAGAAACCCAAAAAATGCCAATGCATAGGCAGCGCTAAAAAGCCTAGCTTCATAGATATTATTACACACTGCTGGTAATTTTGAGATGACCGCCTGCATGATTTTGGGGGTGATGGGTAGCCTCGAGTGAGTAGTTTTGGGATTTTTCCTTTTGATGCCCTCCAGCACCTTTTTAACCAAGAAATGTGAAGTAGTATCATCTACTACAATCACCATACAGTTACAGCTTATAGCCGAGACATACAGTTGTGCAGTTTTTGCCGAAAATTTCTTCAGTGATAAATAAGCAATGATTCCAATTAATTGCTGAACGGAAGGAGGCCAGACTTGGCTCAGATTAAATTAATTTTTAGGAAAATATAGTAAGTCCCTTATTATAAGCTTTGTGTGTGGTTGTTGATAAGGAAATATTTAAGAGTCGTTGAGCTTTAGATCTGACATCAAACAGAGAAAGTAAGCAGGTATTTCTAGAGGAAGACTGCTTGCCTGTGGTGCTATTTTCCTCATTTTAGCGTAAGAAATAAACAGCCCCACCCCCATGACACAGAATACAAGGAATATCCTTCCCCGCAATTACTATCCATATTGGATTTACATCGATACTCGATTTGTAAATGTATATTTCCTCGTAATCTTGAATAATAGCCATCAGTCCCACTTGAGTTGTCTGTGAAAAACTGCCTGTCATGTGACGGATAATCACCGAAAAAGCGGCAGGGGATAAATGGTTATAATAGCCGTCCGTCCTTCCGTATATCTGTCCGTCCTTCCGTCCATTTTTTTTGTCCGGAGCATAACTCAAAAACTGTAAGATGTAAAGACATGGTACTTCACAGGTGGATAGATCTCATCATGGAAAAGTGCGGTGCACGAGAACCATAACTCCTGCTTGCATAATTTAGGAGTTATTGCCCTTGGTTATTTTTCTTACTTAAATTTTGTCCAGAGCATAACTCAAAAACTGCATGAGATATAAATATGAAACTTCACAGGTTGATAGATAACATTGAGGAGAAGTGCAGTGTAAAAGAACCATAACTTTCAGCCCCATAGTTTAGGAGTTATTGCCCTTTGATATTTTTCTTATTCAAATTTTGTCTGGAGCATAACTCGAAAAGTATTAGGGATGTAAACATGATACTTCAAAGGTGCATAGATCACATTAAAGAGAAGTGCAATGCAGAAGAACCATAACCCTTAGTTGCATAGTTAAGGAGTTCGTTATTTTTTCTTACTTAAATTTTATCCGGAGAATATCTCGAAAATTATAATAGATATCAATGTGCAGAGGTAGGCAGATTTATTGAGGAAAGGTGTAGTACCATGATTTTGGAGCTACACTGTATGTCCCTTTGTTAATTTTTTTAGTCTTAAACTTTCTTTGGAGCATAACTTGAGTTGTATTAACTTCACACGTGGATAGATCCTCATCAAGGAGGAGTGTAGTACACAAGAATGATCACTCTACCTTAGTAGTAGAAAAATGATTACTTTCCAGCATAATGGGTCGAGCAACCACTAAAGCTTGTCACGTCAGGCTCCAAAGACGTCCAACCACCAAAGTTCGACACGGCACGCTCCAACCAAGTCCAGCCACCAAAGCTCGTCACGGCACGCTCCAACCACGACCAACCATAGCACACGCGTCAACAATGACCAACCACGAACCATGTCCTTAACCATGTTCATGCTTAACCTAGTCTGCGATTGACTGATTGTATGGTGTTGAACGCCGTTTTCAACATTAATTCAGTTATATTGCGGCGGCCAATGCACCTATCCATGCTTTCCTGGGATCTCTTTTACCAGTACTCTGCAGAATTTTCTTTCGAAGCCACTGGCTGCTTTTCCATATAACCATCATTGCGACAATGGTCAGCGGTGGGAGAGGAATGAATCCTGTCACCTGCACTCAACGTCACCTTACAGACCTCCTCAGTATACACCTCGTGCCTCCTACTCTGGATGATGTTCATCCTTCTGAGCTGCTCTTTTCCAGAGCGTAAGCACGTCAAGTAGTTGTCATGAGTCAAGGTCTTCTTGACAACTCCTCTCTTGACCCCCTCACACTTCTTTTTCTCTGACCCATCGTTCATTTTGTAAGAGTACAGTTTGGCCCTCAAGCCAACGAACTCCTATATGATCTCACCACCAGCCTCATCTTTAAACATTCGAACCACTTTCTTGTTGCATCCGGTTGGAATGCCAGAAAGATGATCCTTCGTGTAGTTGCTAGTGTCAAACTTACCATACACATCTTTTGATATATCCTTGTAGAAGTCCGCAGTCTTTATCTCGTACATCAGACTACCGGTGTCCGTGAACAATAGCTTAGCGGATACTTTGTCTTGATGTAGTTGTAGAGGTAATCGTACATCAAGGTCGTGCTTAGATCGAGGATGCAGATAAACCGGCTTGTTAAAGACCAGCTTCGTCTTGTTCATATGTATCACCACCAGATTTTCGTCTAACATATTACAATGCTTAACATTAGGTTTAGCGACTAACGGTAATGTGTATTGGCTGATTCCAGGACTGAGCATGTGCGATGGGTCCAACGGTCGCGATGGGTCCAGCCACATCCAACCCTGTCACGCATTCCAACCATGAGCGACCACTTGTCACATGCCAACCATGAGCAACCACTTGTCACATGCTGACCACGTCACAACCATGTCCCAGCATCTCAACCATCTAGATGGTTGGTCTAGTTTCCGAAGTTCGCTGGTGGCCGTACGCCAAAGTGAGGATTCAGTCAGCTTGGATGATCCGTTTGTCATCATCCGGGCTGACCGCCACCTGCCCTCAGTTACGTATCCCTTTTGAGATACGTAACTGCGTTGGGAGAACAACGCAAAAAAACCCCAAAAAAACCAGGCACGAAGAAGCCTAAAGACGATATGTTAATAAATTGCCTTTTTAAACGGAACAAAGACAACAACCCATACACGGGAAAGGATTACGATAGAAAAAAACCTTGTAAGTACATCGTCAGTTTAAAGGCGAATGATATTCGCGTGTGGGCTATGAGCCAGTCCCTCTCAACTGGCGGATTTCGGTGGATGGGAAAAAGAATTGGACAAATGGAAAGACTTCCTGTGCATTCTGGAAGCGGATTTAGAGTATCCAGAACGACTGCACGAATGTCACAATGAGTTCCCTCTGGCGACAGAGCTCATTACGATAGACGGCTTCGGAAAGAGATTGCGCAACCCAAACTTGCGGAACAAGGATAAGTACGTTGTCCACCACAATATCTGGACATAGAGTCAATTTTTTAAATCATCCGCAGAGAGCGCCAACTTCTTACCCTCTTCGGTATAAAACTCGTGGCCGTGGTTCTTGAGGCTAGTTTGATCCCGGACTTGACTAATTAATGTTCAAAATAACGTTGATCACCTTTAACCCTGTTTTCCATACCTCCACATTGAAAGCAAAAGAGAAAGTATAGATGAGGTAAGGCGAGTAATGTCATTACTGTCCGCCGTGATATAACCTGTTTACCTCCACATCGAAAGCAAAAGAGGAATTATAAATATTTAGCTGTGTACGCAAACTTTACATCTTTCACTTAATAACATGCTCTTAAAATTTTAGATTATCCACAGCCAAAATGGCTGTATTTATTATATCATAATACAAACAAGCACCCTCGCAAATGTTTCACGCGCACAACAACTGCACAAAGTAGAACCTTCATTCATGTTTAAGTCAGCTATGCTAGAATTATAAAAGCAAGTGCGTCCTTAAAGCGTGAGTATTTGGATGTAACGTGTAAGAATGCTATAAGAATAAAATCTCCTTTAAGTAATCATTGCCCCTGAATAGATCGTCAAACCTTTCTGGTATGTCTTGATCTGTCATTGGTGACAACTTTGCTGAAATTTACTGACTGATGATACTACAGATCTTGTGCTCGCATATACTAGCAGCTAAACTTAAGTGAGCTCCATTACAAAGTCATTTTATACATCATTTACTTTTTAATGACATTCTTACAAAATTGCAATATATCAATGAGGTAAGGTCGCTTTGTTAAGACACAACAAAAACGTATTTTTTATCAGGAAGTAAAAATATTGGATTAATAAACAAACACAAACATGAATAAAAATCCTACTTTATACAATTATCATACACATTAAACATTTACAAAATAGAAACATTTGTTAATATTATGATATACTACCACCAACAAACCTTCATCCTCAAAAATCTTTTCTAAAGTGATATCATACGAGCGAGCGGGCATTGCAAAATCCCAAATAGAGTTGTGAAATACTATATCACGTGATCTCGACTGGGTTTAAATGATCCTTTCCTAAATAGTTAAACCTTTACCAGGTTAAATATTTCTCACAAATCCACCTCTATAAATACTGCCACAACACCTCCGAGTACATCCGAGGAATCGACTCCCGTCATAAAATTTATAAAGTCGCATGCTTTTAATTCTAGTGGCTTTGTAAAAGTAACGCAACCACAGTGCTTATCACCACTTTCCAACTCTGATATCCAAGGGCTTGAAATCAGATGATCCGGGTTTGTGACTCCATTTACAGCGACCACGATAATTATTGTAGGGCGATTAGGCCCATTATAGGCAACTGAAAAACTAGCTCTCGTAATCCTACCACTAACTGGCATGCAATATCCGTAGTTATTGGTATGAAGCCCATTACCGAACGAAAATTGAAATTTACCTTCTTTTAACGGTCCTTTTTACTCGGCCCAAACAGTTATAACGGGTTTAGGACTAATCAGCGAGGGAGCTATCACTTTATTAGCGTCTACATAACCTTTGGTAGCAGCATCTCTAGGATTTAGTGGCGTGCCGGCGTTAAATAGTCTATGGCCAGCCATATTTACGGAGTCTTTAGCAGGATTTATATAGAAACTCGCGTCAGCGTAACTCTTGGTAGCGACATCTTGGGGGTTTACCGGATTGCTGACATTCATCACGGTGTTGCCGGTCCCATCTATAGAACCGATGACGGCGTTTCTTCCGTCCCTTCGCAAAAAGTTATTATTCACGTAAGCGAGAGACACTCCATCGCCGTCAGCTTTAACCTCAGTCATCCGTCCAAGCTTATCAACGGGCATTTTTATTACTAGGAAAATTTTTTTAACACGGAATGCAAGTCTTGTCCCTTACTCATCTTCTTCAATACGTACAAACACAAATGACCGCAAAACACCTGACCCGCTTTTTGCACCTGTTCCGAGCTGTATAAGATTGGAGTAGTCAGGTACACCCGGATCTCGGATCGGGGGCTGTATCCCATAACTGTCAAAGTAATGTTTATTTTTACCATCTTTTTACCAAGCGACCGAATGAGTTCCGGATCCGCCAGTGTCGTCGAGGTTTACTATCTTGCATTCCTTTTTCTTATACCTTCTTGGTAGGGTGTTCCGCGAGAATACTCCTCTGAAATCCAATATCTTTAGTTTTCGCGCTGCATTCTCTAGTTCCAGGTTACTTAAAAGCTTATTCGGTAAAACGACGTCTTCAACCGCGATGTTCATCTTTTGTTAAACGCTTAGTAAACTTTTATTATCGACCCAAGGCTTCGGGGTATCCTTCCCATTTGATTGGCGACTTTGTCTTTCCCCTTTTAACGACCTTTTCTATTCTGTATATCTCCTGGTTCGTTTTCTGCAACTCTGGTTCGTAAAAAGTGCCCTTAATTTCTTCCCCATTGAAATCGGTTATTGTGTATGCCACCGGCGATGTGCGTTGTACGGCTGAAATGGTGAAAACCTCAGTCCATCTGGGGGTATACCCTTTTTCGAAGATTCTCTTTTTCTTGCTTATCCTCACCCTATCTCCAACGGAAAACTTAGTATCTACTATCCTTATCTTAACATGGTCTTGGTAAAGGTTTCTCCATACCTTATTTTCGTTCTTCTAGCTTCGACGGGCATCATTTTGGTTGACGAATGTCTCGTTTTATTGTATTGTTTAACAAGATCATCTAGTACATCAATATACACGCTCGTGGAATTAGCGGTAAAATACTCCCACATTTTTTCTTTCATCGTTCTAATCCATCTCTCAACCACGCCGGATTTTTAGCTCCACTGGCCGAAGGCCAGCGGGCTTATGTCATGGCCTATTGTCCGTCGTGCGTGCGTCCGTCCGTCCGTCCGTACGTCCGTCCGTGCGTTAACTTTTTTTTAAAACGTCTTCTTCTCTGAAACTACCCATCCAATTTTGATGAAACTTCACAGAAATGATCCTGCCATGGTCCTCTTCAGAATTTCTTGAAAGAATTTAATTCCTTCAAAAACTCTGGTTGCCATGGCAACAAAACTGAAAAATTTTGAAAATCTTTGAAAATCTTCTTGTCTGAAACCGTAAGGCCAAGGGCTACCAAATTTGGCATGTAGCTTTATCTAGTGGACCTCTACCAAGTTTCTTCAATTTATAGCCCTGGGGTCAAAATTGGCCCCGCCCCGGGGGTTACAAGTTATACATGGGCTTATTTAGGGAGAACTTTAAAATTCCTCTTCTACCTAGCCATAGGGCCTAGAGCTACCAAATTTGGCATGTAGCTTTATCTAGTGGACCTCTGCCAAGATTGTTCAAATTATAGCCCTGGGGTCAAATTAGGCCCTGCCCGGGGGTAACAAGTTTTACATGGGCTTATATAACAAGTTTTACATGGGCTTATATAGGGAGAACTTTAAAATTCTTCTTTGACCTAGCCATGGGGCCTAGGGCGACCAAATTTGGCATGTAGCTTTATCTAGTGGACCTGTACCAAGGGTGTCCAAATTATAACCGAGGGTCAAATTTGACTTCGCTCCGGGGGGTAATATGTTTTACATGGGCAGGCTTATATAGGAAAATCTTTCGCATCTAGCTATAAGGGCTAGGGCTATCAAATTTTGCATTTAGCTTTATCTAGGGGGTCTCTATCAAGGGTGCCCAAATTATAGCCCAGGGGGTCAAATGTAGCCCCACCCCAGGGGGTCACAAGTTCTACATGGTCTTATATAAGGAAACTTTAATAATCTACTTGTACATAGCCATATTTAGGCCTAGGGCTACCAAATTTTGCATGTAACTTTATATAATGGGCCTCTACCAAGAGGGCCCAAATTTTAACTTTGGGGGTCAAGTTTGACTCCACACCAGGGGTCACAAGTTTTACATTGGCTTTTATAGTGAAAACTTGATAAACCTGTGTCATGGATCACATATTTTACAGGGCCTTTTATTCAGCAAACTTGTTTTACATGACTTTTTATTGGGCAAGATTAAAAAATCTTTTTGTTTATAACCACACATTCTAGTTTCATATTGTAGGTCTGGGGTCAAAATTGCCTTCATTCCAGGGATCGCAAGTTTAACATGGGCTTCAAAATATTGTCACTTCAATTTAAACATTAATCAAGGGAAATAACTCTTTTTTTGAAAGATAAAGTTCGTTACTATTTACCTCCCTTGATTATCAAGCTGCAGTGATACATGATTGGTGCTAGACAAGTTGTTTAGCTCCACTGGCCAAAGGCCAGCAGGCTTATGTTATGGCCCGTTGTCCGTTGTGCGTCCATCCGTATGTTAACTTTTTAGCTCATTTGAGCACAACGTGCTCAAGGGGAGCTTTTAGCATTTGTTTCAACTCAATAAAAGAATTTTCAATCATACACCAAAACAAAAAATTATCCTCCACATATCTGACTGTGTTTACAAACTATGAAGTGTTCATATTAATACACCATGTCTACTGTTTGATGATGACTAGCTTAGAAAAAGTATTAATAAAATAAGTTTGAAAAAAAATCTTAGTGATTTATTATGACAATTGTTAGCACACATGTAACTCATTACCAAACGATAATATTTTAGGCTTGTCTAAATCGAAAGCACTTGCAGACGACAAAATAAAAGTGATTGGAAATTTGAAATTTGTTTTGTGAACAGTAGAAAACATTGTAAGAAAAGGAGAAAATGCTTTTCTAAAGCCTTCCTTCTCAGGGTCATCAAAAGTAGGGATTGTCTGGTAATAGGTTAAAAAGATATATTTCAAACTGAGATTGATGTATATACTTGTTTTTTACTGGCACTGAAGGTCCGTCCGTCCATCTGTCCGTGCGTGCATTAACTTTTATTTCAAATATCTCTGAAACTACTTATCCAATTTTGATGAAACTTCAAAGAAATGATCCTGCCATGGTCTTCTTCAGAATCCCATGACAGAATTTTATTCCTTCAAAAACTCTGGTTGCCATGGCAACAAAACTGAAAAATATAGAAAATTTTCAAAAATCTTCTTCTCTGAAACTGTAAGGCGTAGGGCTACCAAATTTGGCATGTAGCTGTATCTAGTGGGCCTCTACCAAGTTCCTTCAAATAATAGCCATGGGGTCTACCAAATTTCGCATGTAGCTTTATCTAGTGGGCCTGTACAAGGAAGGCCCAAATTATAGTCCTTGACCCAAGTTTGTCCCCACACCACGGAACACAAGGTCACCAGTTTTACATGGGCTTTTGTAATGAAAACTATCTTAAGTCATCATGTTACTAACCATTATAAAGACTAAGGCTATTAGATTTAGCCCTGTCTCATGGGTTTCATGTTTCACAGGGCTTTTCATTGAGAAAAAATTGAAAATCTTCTTGTTTATAACATTCAAGAACTGAATTATTTGGTATGGAGCTTTATATTGTGGACCTCCACCAGGATTCAAATAATTATAGCTTTGCGATCAAAATTGGCTTTGCCCATGGATCACAACTTTCTCGTAGGATAAGATAGAAAAATGTTTGCATGTCCTCGTGTTTGAAATCAATTTGCTGAATATTGTAATGTTTGGCTTGTAGTGTTTTTACTTAATAGCCAGTGGAGCGATACAGGGCCATCATGGCCCTTTTGTTTCCCATTCTCAGTGGAATACGACATGCTTTTAAATTCTTTGTTATAAAACTCTTTTCCCATGTCTACCCACATTTTAGTTGGTCTCCTCTCCTCGAAAATATTTTTTAATGCTGTAGCGACTGATTTTCCGGTTTTGTCTTTTAATGGTACTAGCCATCCGTATTTGGAGAAGATGTCGATGATAGCGAGTAGATACCTTACACCGCGATTAAACTTAGAAAATGCTTGCATGTCTACCAAATCCGTGGCCCATATCTCGTCCATGCCGTTTACTCGAACTCTCCTTCTATTAAATTTTTTCTCACGGGTTTGTTTAATTCCTCTGCTAAAGCTATCATCTGAACTTTTTTTTTAATGCTCATCCCGAATCTCATCTTTGTACCGATTATTTTATCCACGATAGATCTATCCAGCCTCTCCCTGAGAGTGGGATTACAGATACCTGCTATCTCTTTCAGCATGTCTGATGACCTCTCCAATAAATAAACAAATAATAAATTAATTAATTGGACTCCAATTTGAAATATCTCTCTATTAAATTTTTCGCCCGATTGAGGCAGTGTGGTCAAAGGTCATTGTATTACAGAAGTCTAATATATAGATGAAGATAAATTTCTTTCAGTTCTGTGAATGCTATAAGATGTTTTTCATGCATTTTGAAACAAATGCCGACTTGACGGAAACCTCGAAGATTGAAAAAGTATGTTTAAAATCCTTGACGGAGTGGAGAACAACAAAATAACAGTCCAAAAAAAGAAATAATTAAAGCGATGTAATCTTCGTTAAATCTTTTTACTTGGAATACTGTATTTTTACAACATTGGCTGTCTACTACGTACAGCATGTTTATATGATTGGAATAGCCGTGGAATTTTAGCACAGTATTTGAGATACGCATTATGAGCCAATTAGTAAGAACAGATTGGACCAGACATTTGCAAATTGGTCTATTCATTTTCGCTATAAGATCGGGGCCTGTTCTGTTCACTTACCACATGTTAAAACTAAGAAAATATTGATGATTCTGGCAGATTTAGATTGGACTGAATAAGACCGCTACCAACCATGCATATTAACATATCCTACAGAAGTTAAGTGTGAGTGTGACGTTGTGAGGATATGAAAGGTCGGGCATTATCAGTCATAACTTAATTCATAATCTTATCAGCAAGATTTTGTATTCGACATAATTCCCGTCCCATTTAAAAGCTTTTTTTGATCTTATAAAATTATCATGGTTGTCGACTGATTAGTTATACAAGGTTTAAGGCCGTGCTGTTGGTTTTTCAGATGCATGTATTACGACAATATGTACATGCGTGTATCTGAACCCTAACTCTTGTCCTATCAGTCATCCCTTGCCTTAGTACTATGCATCTAATTTCTGGTTATGACCCGATCTAGGATAGAACCAAAGACCTGTCACACGGACGTGTATATTTGCTTGAACACTGGTGCTATTAGTATATCAGAAAGGTCTATTTCAGTCTTAGAAATAACACGAACTATTCAATCACTAAATGGCAGAGTGTGTAACAGTTTTCTATAGGGAACGTCATACCTGATCTTATTCTGATCAATAAGAATAGTGCATTGTTTCCCGGACAACCTTTGAAGTCTCTTATCTTGTTCAAACCCTCTAACAGTTTCATTTTCTGGCTTCAGATCAGTTTTGTTAGTCGACAAGCGTTTTACTAACATTAGGAGGCTTTAGAAATGTTCACAAATCCCGAGTTGAGACAAAGTCTCAGACTCAACTCAGCAAAGTAAATGACATAATGTCCATACTTTTTTGATCCGTGTAGATTCATATCTATAGACTGTATAAGACCTCTAAGGCCTAACAAAAAATATCTGCGTTTAGGGTTTCGGTCCGAGATGCTGTAGGTAGAGTAGGTAGGAATTTTTTTTTTTTCCAGAATTTTTTTACATGGACCATGTACCGAAATCACACCCGACAGATTTTTTTTTCAATCGTAGCGTAAAAAGTTTAGGGTTGACAGCATTTTCTAGGTAGGGTAGGGAAACCCTAAACACATATTTTTTTTAGGCCTAATACATGTATAATTTCTGAAAAGCGAACTTGTCTTGCAAAAGTTAAGAGTGAGTGTGTCGTTGCGAGGACGTTATAGGCTGGGACTAATTAGGCATAACTTAATTCATAATCTTGTGAGCAAGGCTTTGTGGTCGGTAACATTATCTGTTTTTGTCCCATTTAAGGGTTTTGTCAGTTTTAAAAGGCTTTTATTTCTTATCTATATACCTCGTGTTACATGCCAGATTGCTTTCTGTAGTGAATACGTTTCTTTGATAGACTCGAATAGTATTGATTTTAAATTTGCACTTTTGGTTTACTTTTCTCAGCTGGTAAATAAATGAGACATAAGGAGAATATGCCCGTTACAATCGTTTTTTTTTTTTCACACTGCTTTCAAAAGTCGTCTGCGGCAGACACGTCAAAAGTCGACTGAGAAAGGTTTGTGGCAGTCGTCTTGGTTGCACGTAGGGTATGTTCTAGTAATGATCAACATCTATATTTCACATATATGCAATATATTTCCAAATATTTGTATGGACATACAGGTGTGTGCTTTCTCCTTCCTTCCTATTCTTTATCTTGCTCGCTCGAATTCTGACTGTTTCTTCATTTCTTTTTCCCTCTTTTTTTGCCCGGCAGTTCTTCCATCCATTTTTCCCACACATCTTGCGCAAGATAGTTTTGCGCCTTTTCAGACAGTTAAATGTATCATACCTGTGTGAATCTGCTTCTAAACCACAACCGTTTAATTTGTGAAAATAGATTGTTGTTGGCCGGACTGGGAAGTTTCTATTGTTTTGCTTGATAGAAAATATCCATTTCGGCCAAAAGTAAACTATTTTCACCAATTAAACGGCCAGTTCATGTGTTTTGACACACAGGTCGCATTCATGCCGCTGTTTTCAATGCATAACGGAGTGTATCTCTTTAGCTAATTTACAGTAAACCCTCTAGACCTTGAAATGTATTTCTCTGTGCTCTTACCCGGAGTTTTATCGTCTGATCTTTGTAGAAGGGCTATTCTTCCTTGCAGACAGCTAGAATGACGTCGATATTGACGGAGACATATATATTGTTTTTCATTAGAGATCGACTGGTTTAGTTTCGACCCGTTTAAAGACCGAGAGTATTATAGTAAAATCGATACACAGTCCAGTATTTCGTCCCATTTTCTTTTCGTACTCCAGATTTTTCATGTACTCGCGATGTAACAGTGTGGGTAGTATATACGATCGTTAGTAACTCTTATCGTGTTTGTGCATCAACAATGACGCACTGTTAAAAAAATGCGGGTCATTTTCCTTAAAAATGCGTCAAAAGGCACAAAATCGTGCGTCAAGGAAAACCCTGCAAAGCTGTAGATGTGTATAGCATAGCGGCGATAGTGTGTCACTTGGAAAGGATAAGAGCAAAGGGTTTTTTTGATAAAAAGGTATAAAGTAAAACTTAAACAAATTTTATAAACGATGAACTGCATTTCAAAATATACATCTAAAATAATTCTGAATTTCACATTACCAGTTCTGTATTGCTAATTTTTCGTGTGTATAAAGGTCACACAATATCGATGTTTAAGTATATCACTTGATTAAAAAAATTGTTAGGCAACGTTTTTTTTTTTTTTTTTTATATATTCCCAAAATTAAAGTTTCCAAACCACTTTGGGCGATACAACCATCATTTAGTTTCGACTAGATAAAGCAACAATTCTAACCTGTCCAAATATCTCTAATTTTCATTAATAACAATACATATATATATAAATTCTGAAATACATGTTTGGCGGTAAAGGATTAAGTTATATTATGCACTTGACTGTATGAAGTGAAGTAATTGTATTCTTCTCCGACATTCTATATTGTACTTAAAACATGTGGAAGTCACAGGCTCGATACCTGGTTGATTGAATGGTGTTTTACACCCCTTTCAGTCATATTACGGTAACAGCTCACATATTTATGTAATTCCTGGCCATCTGGCAGTACTAGTCTAGGGCTCTAAGGGCGCTCCCGTGAAAAAGCCCATTGGATCCAGACGGGCTCGAACCCGGGACCTCCAGGTCACGAGTCCCACGCTTTACCACTGAGCCAAGCAGTACCCCTCTCGATACCTTGTCGCAACGAAACTTTCTGACAATTTTAATTTCTATGTTGACAGTATCTAAAAAAATGTTAGGACCTGATTGGTCAAATATCGATTTCCACGGATCCAAGTATAAAAGGATGTTTTCATTTCTGAACTTTTATTGTAATGTTGTAATTTGTGAATGAACTTGTATTGCAAGAAAAACATACTTGATTTGAGATCATGTAATTCTAATTGATTATTTAAGACAGTCATTCAGATTAAATTTGCAACACTTACACAACAGTATCAGAAAATTTCATAAAATATTACCAATCAAACAGTTATTGATCATCTACATGGTAAATAATTCAGGTACAATCCTACCGGAAGCCGCTTGTACAAAGCTAGCCCTGATCACACTGTGTGAAAGTACCGGCTGAATCGTTTCGCACTGGTCGGAAATGCCATGTGCACTCTTTTCTCATCAACAAATTCATGTGGCAACATCTCGAGGACTATGAAATAACGACGTGTCCTGAACATGCAAGATCAGAAATGCATTAGCCTAAGATCCTATCATATACCGCATACGAGCTATTAACTCTTTGGCTGCTAAGCGCTACTCATGGACCTTTTGCGGACAGTGTAGATCAAGATCAGACTGCACAGAATATATTATTCCCTAAAACATAACTTGAAATGGCAATAATTTGGTTTTAACTATCGAGTTGAAAATTTCATTTTGTTTATTTAGCTGAATAAGAGTTAAAAAAGAATTCAGCCAATCGCTGTGATATTGGATTGGAAAGACCTTAATCATTACACAATAGCTGTCTGTCACATACTACATGTATACTCATTTGAAACATTCATGGTCGCCCGTTACAACTCGGCAGATTTCGTTCTGCATCTAACGTCATCTGTTTCAAGGAGGTTTGCAAGTTGAATAAATTTTAGTCACACGACATAGCGCCGTTAATGAAAGTCATTGATCAACGATGTCCACGAAAATTGCAGTGAGCGAATATTCATATCTATCAATCAAATGAAATTGATATTTCACCTTTAAAAATGAAGGCTTGGTCAGACCGGCTAACGGATATGTAACGAGGGGGAAACGGACAAAAACATGCAGAATTTGGTTATCCGGTGACAAAATTCATCTCCTCTGCCGCTCGAGGCTCACGCGATCGGTGTGTGGAGCGAGGAAGCCACACAATGACCGCACGAGTACCGCACATGTAACGGAAAAAAACGCACGTTTAACGGATATGTACAGGATAATAAACGGTCTATTAACGGATATCACCGTACGAGTAAGGGACTTGTACCAGATAAAACGGAAGTGCAACGCATGAGAACCGGACAAAACGTACGATGAACGGAAATGTACCGAACACCAACGTACGAGGAACGTACCGGTCACGTGACATGCCGAGGGTATAAATTGTCAGATGCATCCAAAGTCTATCATTTGCATGTCTCTGTCCATTTTGTCCGGTGGAAAGTTTTGAACATGCTCAAAACTTTCCACCGGACGGAACGGACATCGCCGGACAAGTAGCGGATTCACCGGATAAGAAACGGACAAAAAACGGATACGAACGGACACGAACGGATGAAATGATTTTTTATCCGTTACTCGTCCGTTAGCTCGGTGTGACCAAGGCTTGAATTTGAAACGGTTTGGTAACAAAAATGTATTAAGAAAGACTTTGAAAGAAGATCATGACTTTGAGTCTTATGCAAAGCAGTAAAGCGGTCTGTTTTCGGTGGAGAAATGTTAGGTGAAGGTACATATCACCCATCTTTATATACAGTCGAATGATTTGATCAACAGATCAACTGAGGTTTGTCGAATGGTTCATGGTATTATGACACTTGTAGGCCCCGGGTTCGAGATGCACTGGATCCACTGGGTTTGTCATGGGAGTGTCCTTGGGCAAGAAACTTCAGAGCCCCAGCCTAGTACTAGTGAAACCCAGAAAAAACATGAATATGTGAGCTGTCGCCGTGATGTGACTGAAATAATGTTGAAAGCGGCGTAAAACACCATTTAATCAATCAATAAACCAATGACACTTTTGTCATTTCCATGTTAGCTACGTCTCTTCTTCATTTTGAAGAATATAATGAATTAAAGTTACTCAAAAGTCCTCGTGATTAAATGATGTGTTAAAAATCCTGGACAAAAACACCATTTAATTACAAGACTAGCTGTCCGCTATGTGCTACATGCTTAACTATTTTGGAACATTCATCGAATTTTATACATTCCTCTAGACGTTGCTGTATGGACTAGCTAGTGAGAAAAGTCTGACACTTGCGACAACTGAAAATTTGAATCAGCCCATGCATTTACGTATGAGATCAGAATCTGTACTGTTCGCTTATTACATATTAAAGCTAATAATAATTTGTGAGTCGTGTAGATTCAGATAGGACTGAGAAAGACATCTACCGAACGTTTATGCTTTCCGTATGAAGAATCATGTCATGCATAAGTTAACAAGGAGTGCATCATTGCAAGGACTTTCAAGAAAGGTCAGGAGTAATTAGTCATAACTTAATTCATAGTCTAATTATCAAAAGATTATAATCGTCATCATTTCTTGCCGTTTTTTCAAGAGGTTTTCTTTTTCAGTTTTAAAGGCTTGTAATGTTTCATGCGTGTAAGTAGATACAAACGGAGAGAGCTGGTGCAGGGGCCAAAATCCGGTACGCTCTCCCCCCAAAATCCGTTTTTCCCAGTGAGCGAGTTTGATCCGGTTTGGGGGGGGTCTGGCTGGATCCGGTTCCGATTCTGGGGTCGGGGGTCGGTCATTCTGTCGGGGTCAGGGTCTGGGATGAGGCCTCGGGGTCCCCTAAAAACTAGGACGCTCATCCCCTCGCACCCGAGGCAAACCGTGAACCATCCCTCTCAATGCCTTCGGCCATATTCAGAAACCGTCAACCATCGCGTCAAGGCGGCTTAACTCTCGAACCCAACCGTCCCCTCGCGTCAAGACCATCCCCCTTTCATATCGCGTCAAGGCGACCCCACCGCCTGCGAAATACTCCGAAACTCAGTCCGTTTCTATGGCCGGCGGCTTCGCCTTAAAATACGAAAGTGCGCCCCGTTGCGTTTTGTCGCGTATGATAAATATCATAAAGAAAATATATCTTCCGTATATAGTGAGAAGATATGTTTTCCTATACTTCCGAATAATCTTCGGGATAATAAACTTTGCCATCTCTAGAGTGAATCTTACTAGATTTATCATAATTATCTAAATTTATCTCCAATACAATCATGACTGATCCTTTAATTCTAACTTTATCAACATCAATAGGCTTATTATAAGGATCGGGTTTATCGGGGGAAATTAATCCTTCATAAACCCATAAAGCTGGACTATACTTAACACTTAAAGTATCATAAGTTATTAGTTTTAAAGATGTTTTTTTCATATACAAATATTTTCTGTTTTTTGTATAAAATAGAGGCGAATCGCGATCTCCTTCTTCTTCGTAATGAATACCAAAAGGAAAAGGTCTACATTCAATCATATTTATACCATTTCTAGAAATAGTAACAAAACTCTGTCCCACCCTATAATAACCGTTTGTAATAGGAGTTTTATCTCGAAAATAATAAATTGTTATTAATACTTTTATTATTTCGCAATTTATTGGCACTGTATAATCTTCTGAATCATAAAATTTTAAAGATATATCTTTTTTATCCTTAGAATCATGGTAGGGAACATTAAGCCCGCAAAAAGCGATAAATTGATGTTTGCGTTGAGTTAAATATCCTCTTTCATCTAAGTTTTACAGTTTCTTCTATAACTTTTTTTACATTTTTTTCGACTAGATCATCCACATACTTTCTATTCACCGCATCATTTTTACTAGCAAATTTTTCTTGATACAAACCAATTCTATTCGCTGTTGTCAATTCACCTTTCGCTACATAGTTGGGATTACCGCTTATTAATTCAGCTACTTCGTTTCCCGCTAAATCAGTTACAATATTTGAACGGGTAAACGCTTTGTCTCTTTCATCTTCTGTAACTCCTTCAATCAATTTATCCACATATTCTTTGTTCACCGCGTGATATCGAGTAGTAGGTTCGGGTATATTATCGACTCCATTAAAATCCATATCGATTTTAGCGGTAGCTCTATAAAAACCATTTTGTTTTAAAAATACTCCTTCCTTAGAAACTGCAATATCTCCTCCGGTAATACCTCTGATAGCTTCATCTACGTAATTTTTAGTAGCTGCGTTTTTAGGTCTAAATAGATCCTTTTCCTCTTCTAATTTTTTAGCTATAGTTTCGTCTACGTATCTTTTATTAGCCGCTTCTCTCGCATTTTCGGGTTCGCGCAAACCAAGTAACCTGTTTCTACGTAAAAATATTTCGCCTTTCGCTTCGTAACCGGATGATTTTCTTGGAAAAAAAGCGACGTTCGCATCCATATAACCTTTATTAACCGTGTCTCCCGGTTGAACCGGATCTTTCAGATTAGTGAGAGTAAAAGTCACGTATTCTTTGCTTGCTGCATCACCCTCATCAACAGGTTTAGGTAATTCTTTCAAAGGAAAACTTTTCATTCGAATAGCGTTTTTAACATGATATTCTTTTCTTCCAACTATAGTTTGAGGCGTAAAAGGGTTTTCATTTTCTATTTTTTGCTCTTACTTTTCATCAGCTTTGTCAACATATTCCCTGTTTGTAGCATCACCAGCTTCTACAGGAGGAGGAAGATTTTCTATCTTTTGGGTATTTTCAAAATCCAAAGATCCTTTGATCGGAAAGCTTCCATTTTGTTTTGGACCTATCACTCCTATACCCTCGGTAATGTCAACATATTTCTTAGTTTCCGCGTCATGAGGATTTACCGGATTACTAACCCTCGTTAATGTATTACCATTCATGTCTATAGAACCAGTAACAACGGTTGTTCCATCTTTACGTAAAAAATTATTATTCACGTAAGCGAGTGACACACCATCACCATCGCTCGTTTCATCACCTTTCATTCTTCCGAATTTGTCAACGGGCATTTTTTATATACTAAAAAAGTTTATTTAAAACATCTCGAAATTTATTCCCCGAGCCTAACTCTTTTAGAACGTATAAACATAAATGTCCACAAAATACTTGCCCAGCTCGTTGTAATTGATCGGTATTGTACTGTATTGGGCTTTTTAGATACTCTCGAACCTCAATAGGTGGTTGTATTCCGTAACTGTCGAAATAAATTTTAATATCACTGTTTTTATACCAAGCGACCCAATGTGTACTGGGTCCACCACTTTTATCGAAGTTTACTATACCGCATTCTTTTTTACTTGGTTTTTTCGGTAATGTATCTCGTAAAAAGACTCCTCTAAAAGAAGGAATCTTTAATCTCGCCGCATCTTCTAACTCGAAATTGTTCAACGGTTTATTCGGTAAAATTACTGTCATTTTATATTAGAATTGTATAATATTCTTATTATCAATCCACGAATTAAATTCGTCGGGATAACCTAACTACTTTACTAGAGATTTATCTTTTTCTTTTTTAATAACCTTTTCTATCCTAAACACCTTTTGGATAGTTTTTTGAAGTTCGGGTTTTTAAAATGCGCCTTGTATTTCTTCTCCATTAAGATCCATAATTATATACGTTATAGGCGATGTATGTTTTACCTTAGAAACCGTAAAAACCTCTTCTGACCATCTTGTCGTATAACCTTTCTCAAAAGTCTTTTTCTTTATAGCTACCCTTACTTTATCTCCGACAGAAAACTTAGGCTCTTTTATTTTGGGATGATGGGAGTAAAGATTTCTCCAAACTTCGATTTCATTTTCTTTTTTACTCGCATTTACCGGCGTCATCTTAATAGATGAATGCCTCGTGTTATTATATTCTTTAACGAGATCCGGTAACACGTCGATGTAGACGTTTGTGGAGTTAGCGGAAAAATACTTCCACATTTTTTCTTTCATCGTTCTAATCCATCTCTCAACAACGCTAGATTTTTCATCATTTTCGGTAGAATACAATTCAACCAGCGCATTTACATCTTTGTTATAAAACTCTCTACCCTCATCCACCAACATTTCTTCGGGTTTCCTCTCCTTAAAAATACTCTCCAATGCTATAGCGGTAGATTTCCCCGTTTTGTCTTTTAATGGCACTAACCATCCGTATTTAGAAAAGATGTCAATGACTGCGAGAAGGTATTTTACGTCACGATTAAATTTAGAAAAAGCTCGCATGTCTACTAAATCCGCGGCCCATATCTTATCTATACCGTTTACTATAACTCTCCTTTTCTTAAATTTTCTTCTAACGGGTTTATGTAATTCTTCCGCTAATTTCAGCATGTCGGGATTTTTTTTTTAATTCCCATTCCGAATTTCATCTTCGTTCCAATGAGTTTACTTACCAGGCCCCTTTCCATTTTTTCCCTAATAGTAGGATTGTAAATCCCTTCTAACTCCGTTAACATATTCTTATCGCATACCGCGTTTCTTGTGGCTGTGTCATTATGCTTAAGATAGCAAACATCGTGATGATAAGCGGCTTTATCAATGCGGTTTATCGGTTTACTCCATTTCCTCAGTGTTAAATCCGGATTGAGTCTTTTCTTTAATTTAGTGCCGGGTCCCGTAAAATTGTGACCGGGGAGATGCATTTCGAAAGGCAAATTATTTATAGCTTTATTTAGCAATGATTAACCCTTTGGCGTCTTAACAAATTGGGTTTTAGTTGTTCCGTAAACCACACATTTTCCACGTTTCATATTTCTTCCATTTTTAGAAACAACATAGTTTATATTGCTCGTATCTGTACGTTTTTTACATTTAACGCAATACATTTTATATATAAAATTTAAAAAAGTTATATTTTCCTACCCTTTTTCGTCTTGACAAATTGGGTTTTAGTTGTTCCACAAACCGCGCATTTCCCGCGTTTCATATTTCTTTTATTTTTAGTAACAACGTAGTTTATATTCCTCGTATCTGTACGTTTTTTACATTTAACGCAATACATTTTATATATAGAAAATAAAAAAGTTATATAAAATTGATATTATAAACTTATCATGGAATGAAGTAGTATCCAGGAGATTTAATCACTCCCTTTTACCGAGAAGTATTAGAGGTTTAATTATAGGCAAATCAGGATGCGGCAAAACTACTTTATTGTTAAACCTTTTACTTAGACCGGGTTGGCTCGACTACAACGATTTGAGTGTCTTTGGAAAAAGTCTTTTTCAACCCGAATACCGAATACTAAAAAAGGCTTTTGAAGAAAAACTACCAAAAGAATGTATCTTAAGGTTGTTTAACATGCGTGATGAGATACAAGAACTAAACGTTGTACCAACGGATTTAGTCGAAGAATGGATTAAAACGATTAAAAATAAATCGGATATAGATTGCAACTTCTTCGAAAATGCGAGTGATGTGCCCGATCCGAGAGAGTTAAACTCGAAAAATAAAAATTTAATGATTTTTGACGATTTACTTTTAGAAAGGCAAAATAAATGTGAGTGTTATTACGTTCGAGGAAGGCATAGTAATGTTGACTGTTTTTACCTCTCAAAAAATTATTTTAGACTACCGAGACAAACTATTAGAGAAAACGCTAATTTTATTTGCCTTTTCCCGCAAGACCTAAAAAACATTAATCATATTTATAACGATCATGTAGGTGATGATATGCCTAAGGATGAGTTTAGAAAATTTTGTCCAAAGGTGTGGGAAAGACCATACGGTTTTGTTATCATCGATTTAACCAGTAAAAAACATGATGGGAAGTATAGAAATGGTTTTGACAATTTTTACTTGCCTAAGTCGGTATAAAAAATTAAGTTAAAGAAAAAAATATTACTTATAAAAAGAGAATGTCAGAGTTAGAAAAATATAAGGATAAATGCGAATTAATTTTTCGAGGATTAAAATCAGATTTAGAAAAAAACGTGGAACGTTTTACGATACATAATTTAAAAATGATATTAGAACAAATCGGAATAAAAAATTTTCCTGAAAGTAGTTGCATGTATACTCCAAAAAGGTATTTAGTAAATATATTAATAGAATACCTAGAAGAACGATTGGAGATCATGCGAGAAATGGGTAACGAAGTTAGAAGGGTAAAATTGTTGCACGATTTTTATTTCGATATATATTTTATTATTTATATTACTTCCGTATGTTATACTTATGGGGAGTTTGATGAAGATGAAATAATAGAATTTTTTACCGATTATTATAATTCTAGTTTCGAAAATAGCGTGAAAGATGGGTTAGAAGAATTCTTTAATATCGCTTGCGAGCATTTTAATTTATAAAAATATTTAAATATAAAAAATATTTAAATATTATAAAATGGAAGATCTTTTAGAACAAATTGTAAAAAATACGGAACACAAAACATAGTTTCAAATTATAGTAAGCGACAACAAAACGCGTTTTAGTACGAGGTTTAATCCCCCAATTCAGCTGGAAAAGGATAAAGTATATGAAATAGCTTTAGTAACCTCGAAACTTACTACTCTTTTCCAAATATCGATGAAACGAACAACGTCTTCGTTTATTCTCCGGACAACGGTAGCTCATGGATTAAATTAAAAATACCCGAGGGAAGTTATGATCTCGTTGACATTAATGATACCATTCACCAGGAAATGAGAAAAAAGGGTCATTACGACGAAGTTAATGAAGGGTATTATATTAACATTTCTGCGAACACCAATACCCTAAAGTCCGTTCTTACTCTGGAAAATGGTTATCAAGTAGATTTTAATCAACCGGGCTCCATTGCTAAAGTATTAGGATTTACACGCGCTAAATATACGGGAGGATTTCACGAGTCGGAGAATGTAGTGAACATTCTTAGTATAAACAGTTTGCTCGTTAGCATAGATATTATTTCGGGAAGTTACATTAATGGTTTGACAAAAAACGTTATTTACTCTTTTTTCCCAGATGTTGCGCCCGGATATAAGATAACTGAGTCACCAGTTAATTTAGTATACTTACCAATAACGTTAGACGAAAAACATAACCTAGAGGTAAATATTACGGATCAAAATGGAATGTTACTAAATCTTAGAGGAGAAAATTTAACGATTAGGTTTCATATTAGAGAAGTGAGATAAATAAAAAAAAAAAATAGTTATATATATAATGACGAGTTACGTTACCGTTAAAGTAAATATATCCGAAGGACAAAAGCAAAAGCTTCAACATGCCGTTAAAGCCGGTTGTCCAGTAAGTATTCGTTTAGGTCACGAAGATTTACGCGGTAATTATGTTTTAGCATTAACCAATTCGCAAGCGAGAAAAATAGCTAAAGCCTATAAGGATAGTAATGGTATTACGATTAAAATGTCCGCGAAACAACTTAAATATAACGCGAAAATAGAGGGAGGTTTTCTCGGAATGTTGGCTGGGTTGGCTGCTAGAGCTTTGCCGATGCTCGCGAGAACCATTTTTACCGGCTTTAGGTGTTGGTGCTCTTTCCGGATTAGCTCAAATGAGTGTACAAAAAGCGATGGGATCGGGTCTTTATCTTAAAAAAGGAGGATGCGTTTGTCAAGTTGAAACTGATGGATGCGGATTATACTTAAAGCCATATAAAGGTAAAGGATTAAAGTCTGTCGGTGATGGTTTGTATTTAAAGCAAGGAGGGAAGATTTATGATGGAAGAGGACTTTTGCTCGGACCTAATAGTCCATTCGCTAATATCCCTATCTTAGGAGCCATATTATAAAAAAAATTTTTAATTTAAAAAAAAAATATTTACTATATAAAAATGATATGCAAAAGTGGAATAAGGTGGTTTTCTTTTTTAAATTTAGATTTTCCACCCGCTCAGTTTAGAAAAAATGTATGGGAATTATATTCTCAACAAGAAATAAAACTAGAACCTAATAGTGGTGTAACTATTCAACTCGGTCCCGGATTTATTTCACAATGTCTACTCGATAGAAATTTAATCTTAAAGGGTATAAGAAGCGGTGATGATTCTACATATAGAGGATTTTCTATGGAAGGGGATGATATATCAACATTTTTAAAAAATATTACTAACGAAAATATTACTATCTTGAGAGGTGAACCATTATTTCTCGTTGTATATGATGATATTTAAATATTATTTATAACGAATAAAAAATGGATATTCATAAATTCGGTATAAAACCTAATATTACTACTCAACACAAAACTATATTTTGGAAACCTCATTTACACAGAGTAAGATATCCTCCCTTAAAGCAAGATCCTCTAAAATGGAAAATATACTCGCAAGTAACTATCAAGATTCCTCCTTGTGATGGCATGAGAGTTTCGCCAGGATTTGGTTATATAACTACACGAGGAGTTGTAACGATATCCGTTAGTAATAAATGGAAAGATAGTTTAACCATTCTTAATGGAATACATCTCGATAATGGGGCTGAAGATATCTTAGTCTATATTTATAATTTCTCGCGACAACCGATTGAAATACCCGAGGGCGAGTTATTCTGCTATCTAAAATGAGATAAAAAAAATTATTATTTTAATAAAAAATGTTAGATACGGATCAAGAACATCCCTCTAAAAAAATCTATCCTCCGTTACATGCGAGCGCTCCACCTATCGAGATGGATGACAAAGGTCATACCTATCGTTTACAAGCAATATCCGAAGTACAAAAGTTTCTCGAGAACAAAATTCGAGAAAGAGATGCCTTAGCTAAAAAATATTTCAGAGCTGCGAGAATCGTTGACAACGTTGACACGGTTTTGATCACGATAACCATGGCTTCGGGAGTAGGTGGAATCGGTTTACTATCTACTGTCATAGCTATTCCAGCTGTCATAGCATTAGAAGCATCAGCTGCGGCAACCGGGCTTCTTTCGCCATTAGGTAAATATGTAGTAAGAAATTCGAGAACCAAGGCGGAAAAACATCAAAAGATTCGGATGATAGCTGATGCTAAGCTCGATACAATGGCTTCGCATATATCCAAAGCTTTAAACGACAATTATATATCGGATGAAGAATTTAAACTTATCATGGAAGAACAAGAGAAGTATAAGGAAATGAAGGATGAGATAAGAACGAAAATTAAGAAAAAGATATCTTCCGAAAACGAAGAAAGTTTAATCGAGAGAGGGAGGCAAGAAGCACGTGAGTCCTTTCGGAGGTTGGTTGAAAAGAATGGTGCCATTCCCTAGAAAAATAAATTTTTCATGCAGTTGTAGTTATGAAACGAGTTGAAAACTGCGATGAAAACTGCGAAATATATGTTCTGTTTAAAGAGAATATATATTTTTGTCCATATAGGTATATGAACTACGTTAAAAAATTATTATAGTAAAAAAAAATGTCTTTTTTAAAAATCGCTGATCCCCCAAAAAGGGACTTAATCGTAAAAGAGTATCTCGAAACGAGAAAGAATGTTCGGGATAATCTAATAGCGGAGAAAATGGGCGAACAGCAACTTCAAACGGATCTTTCGAAGTTTTTTAAACCTATAACAGAAACGCAAAAAGCTGCAACGAGGGAGATTACTGAGGGACTTAGACCTATTAAAGAGGGTATCGAACAGTTGCCGCAAGCTATTAAGTTTCCGGCCTTTCCTTCTGTCACAGCGGAAGAAGATCCGATATTTATCGGTGAAATAGCGGAAAAGTATCTAAGAAAGTTTGCTACTAAGTCTGAAGCTGATACAACGTAAGGAATATATGACAAAAAGGGTAGGTTTTATATCGGGGGACAAACCAGTCGTTATTCAAGACAACGATATTATTGTTGGCGATGAAGAATATGAAGGTACCCCCGGTTTATGGGAGTTAATCGTATCTAAAGAACCGGATGGTAATATTTATACGGATGATGATTACGAGAATTACGCAAAATTGTTGGTAAAAACCAACTCCATTTATCGCGGCAACGATCCGAGAAGTAAATATCCTTAATCTTCTAAAGGTAAAATATGGAACGTTATACTTAGATCTATTTGGGATAATAAAAAATCTTATGAAGGAAAGGGCATCGTTGTTATCCCGTCTGACCCAAAAGCATTAATAGAAAGACTAGACCTGTTGTTGGCGAGTAAAAATGCGGGTAACACGGGTGTAAGAAACGAGTTAGTGAGCATTTGCGATGAATTAAAAAGACAAGGCGTTTTAAATTCGAACTCTTATAAAAAATTAATGTCTATATTATAAAATATGATTATTACTAAAAATCACGGATTTAAAAGAAGGTATTCATACGGCGGTTCCGGAATCTTTGATAGTATCGTTAACCTTTTAGCGAGGCTTTTTACGAGTAGCTCGGCTAAACAGATTGCGAGTTCTGCCCTTGATGTGGGAAAGAGTGTTGCTAAGGAAGGCGCGAAGAAAGCTTTAGAGGTCGGAAAAAGTGCGGCTGAAAAATTAGTTACGAGAGCTTTGACACCAAAATCGAAGAAAATTTTACAAAAATATAGCACAGCCGCCCCTGACGAGCGAGTCGAAACGCGAGACATTAATACGTTAATAGATGGAAGCGCTATCGCTATTCAAGACTTAGTTAAAAGATTAAATAGTGGAGCGGGCATTAAAGTAGTATGAAAAAATTAATTTAAGTTAAATAATATTTCTTACAAAAAAGAATGTCAGAATTAACATTTAATCATGTAGATTATAAAAAATACGATACTAGTTCTATTAATATAAAAGGCGCATCTTTAAAACTACAAGATTGCGAAATCCTCGAAATTAATAAAACGAAATACGGTTATAAAAAAGCTGTTGTGAAGTTATCTCCCGAAAAAGTAACCAAGATGAAAGAGATTGAGGAAAAGGTGAATGAACGTTTAGGAGAGTGGGGTATACCCCGAGTAACGCTCGTATACGGTAACAAAGTTTATCCTAAAACTAAAATAGATACCGCAAGTAACATTGAACTTAAAGGTGTGTTTGTTAATGCCGAAAATAAGTCTTTTCCCCAGCTTTGGTTAACGCAATTATAATTTTTATTTAAAAAAATTATAATTGTAATTATAAAAATGGACATTTTAAAAATCACCGAACCAATTTTAAAAGATGATAGTATTGATGAGTATGAACACTTTGAGTATCAACCGATCACGGGTGCAAATCTCAACAACTCGGGAGGAGATATTAGAATTAATATCGAAACCCAAGATATTTTTACTCATCCTAGAGAGAGTTATTTACTTATTGAAGGACAATTAGATGGAGCTCCTTATGTTGATGGCACAGACGACCTTAATGTTGCTTTAACAAACAACGCCTTGATGTACCTGTTTAAAAATATTAAGTATCAACTTTCTGGCCAGGATATTGAATCCGTGACAAATCCTGGTCGGGCTACTACGATGCTCGGGTTGTTAAAATATCCGGATGATTTTTCTAAATCGCAGGGGTTAAATCAATGTCGGTATAAGGATACAACAGCCAATGCAAACGATCAAAATACGGGTTGGGAAATAAGAAGAACTTACCTCATTAATAATGTTGTTCCATTAGGTTCTTTTAGTTTTAGAGTTCCTTTAAAGCATATATTCGGTTTTTGCGATGACTACGATAAAATATTGTATGGAATGAAGCAAACTCTCACGTTAACGAGAAATAACGATAATGACGCGATCTTTAGAGCCAACGCTGCTCCCGAAGGTAGAATTAGATTAGATAAGATATCGTGATTTATGCCTCACGTGTTACCCGCTGATAAAGAGAAGATGGAACTTTATAAAATTATCGAGAAAAAAGAAAAAATACCGGTTGGATACAGAATGCTACAGTGTGACTCTATCTCGGTTGCTCAGACAAAATCATTTACCTGGAGACTTTCTGCTAAATCATCTCCCGAGGTACCACGTTTTATCATTGTCGGCTTTCAAACTAATAAAAGTAATAACCAAAGACAAAATGCATCTATATTTAACAATTTAAGCGTTAATAATATTTATGTTATGTTAAACTCCACTAGATATCCCGCAGTTGACTACAATCTTTCTTTCGCTGCGAACCAATTTAGTAGAGCGTATGGTGACGCCGCATTATTTAGATCTAAGCTTTATAACATGGATGAATTGGTGTCAAATCCTAACATTTCCCCATCGGATTATAGAACTCTATATCCTTTGTTTTTGTTTGACGTTTCTAAACAAAGCGAAAGATTAAAATATTCTGTTACCGAAATTCAAATTAAGGCATATTTGGACGTAAATGCGAATGCGAACACAGAGGCATACTCGCTTATTATTAGCGATAGATTAATTAACTTCCAGTCTGATGGAAATAAAATGAGTGTAGTGATATGAAATTTCATAGAAATAAAGTTAAGTTAAGATATTTTTTTCTCATATATAAATGATAAAGATTGAGGAATTAAAAAAAATTCTTAAAGAAAATAATATAGTTTTCCGCTCATACTGGGATAAAAAACGCATAGTTGAGTTGGTGAAAAAACACAAATTGTACCCGGAGGAGCCACCTAAAATAGAAAAAAGTATAGACCCTAGGTATGAAAGATTAAAAACTATTATGCGTAATCCTAAGAAAGTTAGTTTAGAGGATGTTGAAACTGGCGAAATAAAAACCTTTCCATCAGTTTATAAGGTGGGTAAATTTATAGATCGCTGTCCACAAACGATTGAGAACTGGAATGGGAGAATTTGGAAAAATAAATATAAGATTAACAGTCATTAATTTTATTACGGCAATGACGAAGTCGTAATAAATTTAACTTAAGTAAATATTTTTTATATAAAAATTACATTAACTTAAGCAATTTAATCCTTTATATAAAATGGAGAATTATAATACATATAATGTAAGAGGTTTAAAAAATTTAGCTAGGTCTAAAGGAATCCGAGGATACTCCACGCTTAGAAGAGCCGAATTAATCGAACGTCTGCGTAATCCTCCACCTCCTAGTCTCGCTGCTCAATTCATGGGGTTCACAGTAAAAGACTTAAAATGAGAATCTAAGTCTAAAGGAATCCGAGGATACTCTAGACTTAGAAGAGCCGAATTAATCGATCTTCTAAGTAATCGGAGAGCGCTATTATTAGATTATGATATTAGTAATTTTGGAGCCCCGGTATTACAATCAACACCTTACACACCACCACCCCCGGTACCAACCCCACCTACAGTCGCAGTTGAGGAGTTGATAAACTATTTAGATAGTATCAAAGAAATTCCGAGAAAAATATCGCCTAGGATAGAAGCTTTAAAAAGAAAAATAGATAAGTTATATAGGGATAAAGATGAAATAGAGATTGAAGAAGGACCATCGGCATTTAAAGGATTTAACAGACAATATCTTATAAAAGGTATAAAATCTTATACACCGGCTAATTTCCTCGATTTAGCTAAAGATAAATTAACCGATGTTATGAGAAATAATTGTCAAACAAAAGTTAAACTTATTATGAAGTGTATGATGAAACACTCTGCTGAAAATCGTTTAAAAGAGATGAATTTTGATTCCGGTTTTCCAATCGCTAATTTAGATGGGGATGGTGTCGATGAATTATACGAAGAAATGGGAGAAGATATATTAGCCGCTATAGCAACTCAGGAAATGAAACAAGATTATTATAGAGTTATTTACGTAATCGATTTAAGATTACACACAGCATTATATAACCCAATAAGAGGTAATTCTTGGCTCCCAACTCGTTCTAAGATAGCGAGTACAAAAAGCGTTATGAATCCGAAAAATAGGAACGATGATATGTGTTTCGCATATTGTATTCTTATAGCTTTGAACCCAACGGATAATAATCCTGAAAGAATTGGTAGACTAGGACCATTTTTAAACGATATAAATATGGAAGGGATTAGTAACCCCGTTTCCATTCATGATAGAAATAAATTTGAGAAACAAAATCCTTCAATATCTGTATCGATACACGCGTATAGCGATTCTGATGGTGTCTACCCACTTAGTTTAAGTAAAGAAGTTTATAAAAGAGAACATCATATTAATCTTTTACTTCTTGAGAAGGATGGTAAAAAACATTATGGTTTAATTAAAGATATGAGTAAATTGTTATCTAAACAAATATCCGATCATAACGGTAAAACTTATATTTGCGAAAGATGTTTAAATCATTTCCAAAAAGAAGAAACTTTAAATAAACATTTAGAGTACTGCGGCGAAAAAGATGCCTGTAGAATAGACTTACCCGAAAAGGGTACCGTGATATCTTTTAAGCATTTTTATAAACAACAGAGACACCCTTTTACAATTTATGCGGATATGGAGTCTACATTAGAAAAGAAAAACGAAAATAAAGGTAACTGTACGAGAGTAATTAATGCGCATAACGTTTTGGGATATTGTTTTTACGTTAAATCGCTTTACGAAAATGTTTACCCTTCAAAAATTTTCCAATATTCCGGTGAAAATGCGTCTAAGAAATTCGTAGAGGATTTAGAAAATGTTATAAGAGAAATAGATAGTATACCCACGAGGGAAATGATTCTTAGACTTCGTGATAAAAGAGAGTTTGATAGAGCGATAAATTGTTGGATATGCGGGGAGTCGTTTAATGGCGCGAAAAAAGTTAAGAGACCATTGCCATTATACCGGAAAGTTTAGGGGAGCCGCGCACAATGAGTGTAATATAAAATATAGAAGACCTACTTTTACACCCGTATTCTTTCATAATTATAGTAAGTACGATGCTCATTTATTTATAAAAGATTTAATGAGTACACCTGGTGAGACGAGTTGTATACTGACGAACAAGGAAACGTATATAAGCATGTCTAAAAAGGTGCCGATAGAATATGTCGTTAAAGGGACGAAGAAAATTAAAACGCATGAGATTAGATTCCTCGATAGTTTAAAATTTTTAGGTAAAAGTTTAGACGAATTAGCTAGCACTCTAGCTAAGGAGGACAAGACTAATCTCGCGAAATATTTTGAGGGGTAAAAGCTCGAATTGGTCTCTCAAAAGGGTATATTCCCGTACGAATGGTTCGATAACCTTAGTAAATTAGAGGAAACGAGGTTACCCGAGTGAAGAGAATTTTATTCGAAGCTTAAATGTAGTGGAATTGATAAGGAGGATTATCAACACGCATTGAATGTATGGAAAACCTTCGAGATGAAAACTTTTAAAGATTATCACGACTTATATAATAAGACCGACGTTTTACTGTTGGCGGATGTCTTCGAAAATTTTAGGAACGTTTGCTTTGATAATTACGGATTAGATCCATCTTGGTTTTATTCGGCGCCCGGATTAGCTTGGGAGGCGATGTTAAAAACTACCGAGGTAAAATTAGAATTATTATCAGACCCCGACATGATTTTATTTATCGAAAAGGGAATAAGAGGAGGTGTCTCAACCATTTTTAAACGATATGCGAAAGCGAATAATATATATATGGATGAAAAAATACGATCTGAGAGAACCCTCAAAATTTATTACTTATTTGGACACGAATAATCTCTACGATTGGGCGATGCGTCAAAAACTTACTATCGGTAATTTTAAATGGATGGACGATTTAGAAAATTGGCGAAGTCAACCTTGTATATTGGAGGTTGATTTAGAATATCCTAAAGAATTACACGACTGGCATAACGATTTCCCATTAGCTCCCAGAAAGATTAAAGGCCGGTAAAGTTGAGAAACTTATACCTAATTTATACGATAAAAATAAATATATATTACATCGCGAAAATTTAAAATTTTATTTAAGTTTAGGTCTAAAGCTTAAAAAGATTCATAGAGGGTTAACTTTCGATGAAAGCGAATGGTTAAAACCTTATATCGATAAAAATACTAACCTAAGAGCGAAAGCTAAAACCGCGTTTGAAAAGGATTTCTTCAAACTTATGAATAATTCCGTATTTGGTAAGACTATGGAAAATATTAGGAATAGAGTAGATATAAAATTAGTTAGTACCAGGGAAAAAGCGGAAAAATTAGCTGCTAAACCAAACTATTACGATATAAGCGTCCTCGACGAAAATTTATGTATAACTCAAATGAAAAAACCGCGTTTATATTTTAATAAACCTATTTACGTGGGGATGTGTATTTTAGATTTAAGTAAGACATTGATGTATAACTTTCATTATAATTATATTAAAGATAAATACGGTGAAAAAGTTAAACTTCTTTCACCGATACAGATAGTTTAATGTATGAAATAGAAACGGAAGATTTTTATAAAGATATTAGCGACGATGTTAAAGATCGGTTTGATACGAGCGATTATCCGTCCGATCATCCTTCGGGTATTCCCACAGGATTAAATAAGAAAGTTGTGGGTATGTTTAAAGATGAGACAAGCGTTAAGATTATTGAGGAGTTTGTGGGCCTCCGGTCTAAACTATACTCTTATAAAATGTGTGATGATGAGGAGGAGGAGAGTAAAAATTGTAAGGGAATTAAAAGGCACGTAGTAAAAGCATTTATTAAACACAATCATTATAAAAAGTGTTTATTCGAAAATAAGACGCAATTAAGGAGAATGGTAGTTATTAGGAGTCATAATCACGAGTTGTATACAGAGGAGATAAATAAAGTCGCCTTGAGCGGTAACGACGATAAACGCTATGTCCTCGAGAATAATATCGATACGTTAGCTTGGGGACATCATAAAAATAAAACTTAGGTATCATACGCGACAAAACGCAATGGGGCGCACTTTCGTATTTTACGGCGAAGCAGCTGGCCATAGAAACGGAATGAGTTTTGGAGTATTTCGCAGGCGGTGGGGTCGCCTTGACATGATATGAACGGGGGATGGTCTTGACGCGAGGGGACGGTTGGTTTCGAGAGTTAAGTCGCCTTGACGCAATGGTTGACGGTTTCCGAATATGGCCGAAGGCATTGAGAGGGATGGTTCACGGTTTGCCTCGGGTGCGAGGGGATGAGCGTCCTAGTTTTTAGGGGACCCCGAGGCCTCGTCCCAGACCCTGACCCCGACAGAATGACCGACCCCCGACCCCAGAATCGGAACCGGATCCAGCCAGACACCCCCCCCCCCCCAAACCGGACCAAACTCGCTCACCGGGAAAAACGGATTTTGGGGGGAGAGCTTACCGGATTTTGGCCCCTGCACCAGAGAGATACAAACACGTGTACATTGCTTTCTCTCTCTCTCTCAAACGGTTACATTAAGAATCAAATGTTGACTTATTTACATAAACCTCTCGATGATGATTGATAATTGGACTATGAATGAGTAATGACCATTTATTCTCGACTTTTCACAAACATTTTCGCAATGATACACTCCCTCCTAACTTATGCAGGATATAATCTGCCATACAGAAATCACACATGGTTGGTACCGATCTTATTCGGTCTTGTCTGAATATACAAGACTCATCAGCATCTTGTGAGCTGTTAAAGTAACAATTGCTGCCAGAAGTACACAACGCGGGTGTTAAAATGCATTTCAATTTAAATCATATAACTAAAAAGTATAGAAGTTATTGTAAAGATTACAATCTGTTGTTGTACGGTCGGTCCCAGTGTTAGTAGCTGGCAGAGAAATTAATTTCAGAAGTAGGTTAAAACCTGCCAGACCCATCTTTCTTTTGTTTACTTTTTGCTCTTTCTTAAAATTCATTTTTCTGGCAGCGACTAATACTTTGACCTTCTACACAATAACAGATTGTCATCTTCACATTTCCCATCCTTTAAATGGTATAAATGTAATTCACCTGCTTTGATTTTTTGACCGCTGTTGGGCCTTTAAGGGCGAACACTAATGACCCCGATCTTTGTGCACAATTTTACTAGGTCTTATTTTGTTCTGCATTCTGTACAGAATTTTATTCAAACCGTTTCAGTATCGAGGACTTTCTTATAAGTAAATATTTGCTTCAATATTCAAAAAACGACTTCTTATAGCCGACACAGAAATGGAAAACATTTATCTGCAAATGACGATCGGACTTTGAAAACAGAATGGCCTGTGAACACCTTACGTCTATGAAACATCGAGGGGACAATGCGAATGAGTCAAAGGAGTTTATGTTAGAGAGAGAGAGAGAGAGAGATCTAAATATATTTGGATGAGAGACAAGTGATGCTATTAGCAACGACCTATTTTTGTTGACAAGAATAAGATTACATATGAAGTTCTCTTAACAAAAAACTGTGACACACTGACATTTAGTGATTGAATTGTTCGAGTTATTGCTAACAATTAAATAGACATTTCTCATTTGTAGAATGCACCGGTGTTCAATCAAACAAACAGGTTGGTGTGACAGGTTTTTTCTTTGATTTCCAGACCGGGTCAAACCAAGGAATTAGGATTTTTGGAGAGAGAGAGAGAAAGGGGGGGTTAAAATAAAAAGTTCACAGTGCTCATTAGACGCCAATAAATGTAGTATTAGTGAAATATAACAGAAAACTGTAATGATAACGTTAGAACTATATCTGTTGAAACTGACAGAATCAGGGTTGAATCGCAACCTAACGTATATCGGAAGAGACTCATACGGGACCAGAGATCTGCCGTACGGGATTGGTTATGCTGTATCTTTCAGAGTCAGCCAGCCTGCGAGACAGACAGACAGACAGACTGGAAGGAGAAGACTTTTGAAACCATTTTGAGCTAAAGAAATATTGCACATAAACCAAATTCCATTCAATGAGATTGCCCATTATTTGCTGAATATTCTGTCGGTTTGGAACAGTTTATTAGAAGTTAATGATGTATTCTTGTTGGGGGGTTTCATACCTATGAACTGTTATCCTTTTGAAACTAGTCGCAGTTCTGCCACCCAATTCGATTATTACCAGTACTACCAGTCATTTCTCCGCTCATAAGCCATCCAGTGTTTTTGCTATCCCTGCAACCCTGAACACCAAGGAGAAAGGGGATCAAACCTGTACTCATCCCACCCCCCCTGAAAGGAATGCTCTTAATATCATATAGTCGGAAAAATTTGAAAATTTCGAAACTTAGCTACCGATTAAAAATAATTATTGAGGAAACTCTTATATATGTTGTGGTTTAAGAAGCATATTCACACAGGCATGTCTGAAAAGATGTGAAAATATATTGCCTAAGATATGTGACAATATGGATGGATGAACTGCCGGGAAAAAAACAGAGCGAAAAAGTGAATATAGGAAATTAAGAGACAGCGTGAATCTGAGCGAGAAAGATAAAAAACAGGAGGTGAATGGACGGAGAGGGAGAGAGCGAGCATATATGTCTAAACAAACTTTTGGACATAAGTCGGACATTATATAAATTAAGGATTTTGACCATTACGAGATTATTCCCTACCATATTGTTCAAATCGTGCAACCACGACGACTGCCACCAACCTTTCCCCCCCACACAATCGACTTTTGAGGTGTTTGCAGCAGACGACTCTTGAAAGCAGTGTGAAAAAAAAAAATTTTTTTTTTTATTACAACGAGCAATTTTTCCTTTTGTCTCGATTTTGTGCACAAAGTGCAATCTACGTGTACGCAATTAAAAATCAATACGTTTCGAGTCAAGCAAAGGAACGTATACAGTAAAGAAAGTTTTTACGTATGTAAACGAGGTATATGATATGAAATAAAAGCCTTTTAAAACTGACAAAACACTTAATATGGGACAGAAAATAATGATGAACTATAAATTCTAGCCCTCAAGATTGTGAATTAAAGTATGACTAATTAGTCTCAACCTATTACGTCCTCGCAACGATACACTCACTCTCAACTTTTGCAGGACATGTTTCGACCTTTTAGAAATTATACATGTTAGCCAACTTAACCACTCCTATCTGAATCTACACGGTTCACAAATAATAGACATAACTCTGAGTTATACCCGTTTATGTTGCGGAGTTGGGTCTGAACCGTCGTGTCGGCTAAGGATTTTGGAATGTTCCTAAATATCTTAATACTAGTGAAATGCGTCTCAACTAAGGAACTGGGCCCGGTTTCACAAAAAAACTTAAGTCCGTACTCAACTCAACTGAGTTTACAGGCTTAAGTCCGTTAAATTGCTGAGTTGAGTCTGAAACGTTGAGTGCGTTTCACGAACGCGTTCTCAGCTGAGTCGCTTATTTCGTTTATTTTTCAAACGTCTTAAGCGGTATTTTTGCTACTGTTCGAAAACGGAGGTAATAAAGTGTAAAAGTTCGGGAACAACTGTCAATATCGTTGTCGTCTGAAATAAACAAGGCCGATTTTCTTGCATTAAAAAAGTGTATACAGTCGTAAAAAGCCATTTTACGGAATTCTAGCCGTGTATTCATGCATCGGTATGCACGTCACCATCGTAAATAAACTGGTTCGCTGTGGTACTTGTCAAAATTTATTGAAATTGATTCATATTCGAGGCCAAAAAACGAGGAAATTAAAAGGGATATGGACAACCATGATTCGCACTGATTCACTTTATGATAGTGAGGTCTATTTCACATGAATAAAATGTCTTGTTAAACTGTCCACAATGCACTAAATACATAGGCGGGGATGTCAAAGTGCCTGTGAGGTTCGCCTGCCCGGTAGCTCAGTAGTTAGAATGTCTGACTCGTGTTTGGTGGTTGTGAGTTTGATACCCGGTTGAGGCAAACTTTCTTTCCGGCGATTTTTCGCCTCTCACCTCTGATGCATGTGGGAAAAGTAGTCAGTGACTTGGAAAGAAAGCTATGTCAGAACTGGTGTGAGAAAGCCAGGAAACATGCTCAGATGCACTGACCGCCGTGATATGACCTAAGCTAGTGAAACGGCCTTAAACTCCAATACAGTCAATTAATCAAAGCTAGTAAGGTTCAACAAATTAGCAGCAGTTCTAAGAGAAAGATCGCCAAGCATCTCATTCTGTAATAGGCTATCATGCAGCTGAAGGAGATGCACACCTAAATAGATTTGAGACCACAGTTTAAACATGACTTCATTATTAGTAGCCGGAAACTTCTACATTTGATCTTCTTGAACATACACCGCACAGCTCTGACTTTGCACCAGTGCTTAAATTCCCCCCCCCCCTCCTTTATAACAACACAGCCCCATGGACAGCGACCCTATACAGTTGTTGATCTTACGTGAAATTGATTGATTGAATGGTGTTTTACGCCGTTTTCTACATTATTTCAGTTATATTGTGACGACCAGTGCATCTATCCATGCTTTCTTGGAGTCTCTTTTATCAGTACTCCACACAATTTTCTTTCCAAGCCACTGCAGGCTTTCCCACATAATCATCGTCGAAGCAATGGTCAGCGGATTAATCCTTAGAGTGCAGTATAACCCTTTACCACACAATCCAGAGTTTTAAATACCCCAAGGAAAAAAAAAGCTTTTGAAAACATGGTTGGAAAAATAGAAAATGTTGGTGAGCAGTATTTTCTCTTTTTGTCTAAATGTTTTCTATCTAATCAAAAAGAGAAATTACCATTTTATCAACAGATAATTTGTCATCTGAATCTATTTTTTTTAACCTCTCAATTTGGTCCAGTCTAGAATATTGTTGTTTGGTGAAGAGTTAAATGGATTTTTTCAGTCTGGGAAAAAGGGAAAATAGCAATATTTATACAAGTATCTAAAGTATAATATTGTACAGACAAAAAACAGTATAGATAAAAGATCAGCCTGTACACTCCTTGCAGTCTGATCTTGATCTACATTGTCTGTAAAAGGTAGTTTGATCTTGAGCTAATTGTCCATGAAAATGGAATATCCAGCTGATTGGACATTTGTAAATAAGCTTTTAAATAAACTGTGAGTTAAAAAGAAGTGTGAGCTTTACTGATTTTGAGTATATAATTCACAAAAATGTTTCAAAAGCTAAAATATTATTTGGATGATAGATTATGACTGACTAGCTTTGCAGAAGTGACTCGAGCCAATCTAGGTATGAGTTTTTGAGCTTTTATGAAGTAGCAGTTTGGAACAGTCAATCAGAAAAATGAGAGCCTCCATATGTTCACATACACACAAATGACACATTAGTTACGGCACATTGATAGTTGAACACTTCTCATGACTCTGGAACTTACATAGTGCATATACTTATAGTGGAGGAAAATATTATTTTTAGCAGCATCATTATTTCTGTAACGTGGCATTACTAATGATTGTATGTATACATGTAACTTTTGTACTAAACTGAGCAAATATCCAAATTTGTCAAAAATACATGCACTGAAACATACAAATTGGTTTAATGGTACCCCTAGAATGCAATTTAACCCTTTATCAAAAAATCCAGAAAACTGTTGGAAAAGGAGAAAATTCGTAATTAACCTTTTCTCCTTTTACCATAATATTTTTTACCCATCAACAAAAGTAATCATCTTTTTATCACAGTTAATTTGTCATCTGCAAATGTTTTCAGTTTTGGTTCCGTCTAGAATTTGTCTTTTGGTCAAGTTTTAAATCAAATGGACTTCTTCCAGTCTGGGATAAAAAGGCCAATAGTAATATTATTTCCAAGGTATGTGCCATAATACAAAAGACAAAAGAACAGTATAGATCAAAGATCAGTTAGCATATTCTTTGCTTTCTGATCATAGTCTACACTGTCCGAGGGAGTCTGGTTTTGAGCTAATTGTCCTTTAAAGAATGGATATCTAGCTGACTGTACCTTTGCAACTTTTGAATAAACTACTTTTTCACTTGCCGAGTATTTGATAGGATATGGTGGTATGTTTTCATATATATACTTAAGTGGTTTATTGCACAAATGACATGTTCAAGGATCTTTTACCAATTACGACACACAGTTGACCATTACACATTAATACACAAAAGTTCAATTGATTGAATGTAAATTTTGCAATAGCTCTCCATTTGAACCCCTCATGACACCAACGGACCAGTCTGGAGAAAAATTGGTCTGGTACTGTCTAGGCATCATCAGACTGTACTGAATGCTTTTGGTTTTACCTATTTAAAATAAAAAATTAAATATTTAAAGGGTGAAAATTGTTACCAAACAATTTTGTTTAAGCAACCCTAAGAAGGACTTAATAAACATTGTGAGAAAAGGAGAAAATGCTAGTAATCAACATTTTCTCCATAAACCACAATGTTTTATACCTTTTAAGATTATTTTCATCGTTAGAGTTACACTTTAATGTGTTGTCTGAAAATCTTTTCAATCTGGACCAGTCCTACACTTTTTTGTTTGGTATAGAGTTCAGAGATGGATTTCATCTTAAAATGAAAATTGCAAAGATCTATCCAGCTCACTTTTGTAACTTTGATGCTATCTACCATGAGTGAAATTTTGCCTTTGTACACCAAAATCAGTCTGCTTGTGCATGCAATCTTTCTACAAGCTTTTAAGCTTTAGTCTCAACCTTTCATTCCTTTGAGAAATTTATCACAAAAAAGTCTACTGAAAATGATTAATTGAAAATCATATAGAAAACTCTATAGATGTGCCAGTCAAGGTTATGGATAAAGTACTGAGATATCCTTTTAAAGTGTATTATGACTGCCACAGATTTCTGTTTTTAACTTGACTATGCAGTAACTAGTAATGTTTACAAAGTCTGATACCCACAGGAAATGAAAGTAACAACAACCATGTTTTCTCACACTGCTCACTTTCTCATTTCCACAAAGAATATATCTTTGACAAGAAAATACACAAACCTGTTAAACCTATCAACAATGAAGTAGATTTTAACACTTTTTTTTCTGTTGATAGTAGATCTATTTACCACAGTGGATATGAAAAAGATTTCACTATTTTTTTTTTTTTTATAACCACTGATGCAGCACTGTTTCACAGACTATGGATTTTGATGCTCAAGTTTTATTAATGTATGTCAGTTTCAGAAAAGATATAAGTAAGCTAGCAGTACAGCTGGAAAATTGCTTGAAGTCTGTAAAACAATTGTTTCTCTATCACTTTCAATCATAATCTGAATTTGGTGCAAAAATATCTGTGTGAAAGATAGAGCATAATCATAGAACACAAGTGTGCATGACAGGATAAAATCATCTATGAGAGAGAAAAAGTTCCCTTTACATGTACATATTTGAAGATGATCTGTGAGCAACTTCATTACTCTATGGACATGACAGATATTTTTCCAGTATACCTAATTTCTTTTACCTCTCTCTGCCAGTGGGGATTAACATAGCTTTTGGAGACTGTAGGTCATGATCACAGAGTGCAGTCCGCTACTGTATGCTAATATTTTACCAAAACCATCTTACAGTGCACTAGTTATCTACTTTCAGACTATGAAATAAGTTAAATTTATTTATTTTGGCAGCAACAGAGTTCAAAGAAACAATCAATTTGCAAGATTGTTGAACAAGACATACCTGTCAATTTCTTAGAATGCTGACCTCCAGGTCCTGAATCAGAAATGTTGTGCAGTGCTAAGTTCACCATCCCTTTATTAATCACTTCACCGTCGTCACTCAAATATGTGTTTATTTACCTAAGATGAGAGTAACAGAAATGAAAGTTCTGCATTAAAAAAAAAAACTACAAAACAAATAAAAACAAGATGAAACCTATGTTGTGGGTGCTCATAGGAATTACAGATGGATATCTACCATACAGGTTTTAGAATTCCAATCTCCATCTGATAATCAGAAAGCAACCTGATATTTGATCCTCTGTCAAGTTACTTGACAATGATTGTTACTACCTATATGCCTGATTGTTTGCCTAGTTAATTTGAAGCCTAACTGAAGCCAGGTGATAATTGATAAATAGGCAAATAATGATAACTTTCAACAGCTAACATGTTCATCCTATTACACTTTCATTTAGTTTTAAGCCAATTTAACAACAGATGCAAAACACAATTTCACTTCAATATCTGCCTTTGTAATGAATAACCAAAACCTTAATACAAAAATATAGGCCAACACACATACAGTAGATCTATACAGATTTTTAGTTTTCTGTTTCAAATTTAAGATTGTTGACATTACCGGAATAATTATCGGACTCATAGTAGATCTATATATCTACATTTAGATCTACAACACTAGATTCTGTACCAAGTTTATTTTCAAAAGTAGGGTAGTTTTTCACCCATGACAACCGATACGTTGTTCTGAATCATTCAATCAAAACATTGTCCTGATACACGATTATTTCCATAAATGTAGAATCGTATTCAGTGGAAAGAGTGAATTTATGCACTGATTTTTCGATTTTCTTTTCAAATTTTGGCAGACAACGTACAAAAAGACAGTCGTCATAAACAAACCGTTTACTAATTAGTTACCGATGACACAACTTCCGGGTCATTGAAAGTGTCCAAAATTTGTATTTTTGCTACGAAATATTGCGATAGAAAGCCTCATTGCAATATATAAAATACTCAAATCTTACCTAAGACATATTCTTGTTTGTTGTCATCGTATTTGTCTTTGAAAGCCGTGTTTAGGGACGATTTCTGAGTTTAGGGTCGATTTCTCCAAGGGACGATTTCTCCAGCAGCTTGGAAATGATCTACACAACATCTGTCATGTATATTTCGAACAGAGACGATCCTTGAAAAATTTCCTCCATGCTTAAAATTTGAAATAGAGAAATTCTGTCTCTAAATAGACGTTCTGTCGGTTTACATCTCTCCAGCGGCTACATGTCCGCCATATTTGAGTCGACAACAAGCAATTTAAGCCAGCGTAGGGGTAGACTCAAATTAACAGACTCAACTCAAGGTTTTGAGATCGTTACTGACTCTGTTAACTTTCTTGAAACGCAACTTAAATAATGAACTCAACTTAAGTCAGAAACTGAGTCCGTTAGCGGATTTGAGCAAAATAACGGACTTAAGTTGTTTCGTGAAACCGGGCCCTGATATTAAGTCAGAAAATGAAAATGAGACTATTAGCGGGTACAGTACCTTGTTCTAATTGATAAGATGTCCTGCCTGGTTCAGTTGTAAAGTGTAGGACTCGTGACCTGGAGACCCCGGATTCGAGCCTCACTGGATCCACTGGGTTTTTCGTGGGAGTTTTCCTGGGTAAGACACTTCAGGGCCCTAGTGTTGGTGAAACCCTGGAAATACATGAATATGTGTGATGTCATTGTGATATGACTTAAACTGTGTTTAGAGCGACATAAAACACCATTCAATCAATCTTATTGATAAGATAATAATACGTGTGACGTTCCCTACAGAAAACTGTTACACTCTCAGTCATTTAGTAATTGAGTTGTTTGTGTTATTGCTGAGAATGAAATAGGACTTTCTCAAATATTAATACCACCGGTGTTCAATCAAACAGACATACCGCTGTAACAGACGGTCTTTGTTTCGATCCCAGAGCGGGTCATAACTAGGAATTACGTGAATAGTACTATGACAAGGGATGACTGATAGGATAAGAGTTAGGGTTCAGAAATACGAATAATCATGTCGTCCATGGTAATACATATTTTCGAAAACCAGGTGACATGGCCTTAACCTTGTATAAGTAATAAGTCATCAACCATCACCATTTTTAGCTCCACTGGCCGAAGGCCAGCGGGCTTATGTCATGGCCTGTTGTCCGTCGTGCGTCCGTCCGTCCGTCCGTCAGTCCGTCCGTCCGTCCGTCCGTGCGTCCGTCCGTCCGTCCGTGCGTTAACTTTTTTTTAAAACGTCTTCTTCTCTGAAACTACCCATCCAATTTTGATGAAACTTCACAGAAATGATCCTGCCATGGTCCTCTTCAGAATTTCTTGAAAGAATTTAATTCCTTCCAAAACTCGGGTTGCCATGGCAACAAAACTGAAAAATTTTGAAAATCTTTGAAAATCTTCTTGTCTGAAACCGTAAGGCCAAGGGCTACCAAATTTGGCATGTAGCTTTATCTAGTGGACCTCTACCAAGTTTCTTCAATTTATAGCCCTGGGGTCAAAATTGGCCCCGCCCCGGGGGTTACAAGTTATACATGGGCTTATTTAGGGAGAACTTTAAAATTCCTCTTCTACCTAGCCATAGGGCCTAGAGCTACCAAATTTGGCATGTAGCTTTATCTGGTGGACCTCTGCCAAGATTGTTCAAATTATAGCCCTGGGGTCAAATTAGGCCCTGCCCGGGGGTAACAAGTTTTACATGGGCTTATATAACAAGTTTTACATGGGCTTATATAGGGAGAACTTTAAAATTCTTCTTTGACTTAGCCATGGGGCCTAGGGCGACCAAATTTGGCATGTAGCTTTATCTAGTGGACCTGTACCAAGGGTGTCCAAATTATAGCCGAGGGTCAAATTTGACTTCGCTCCGGGGGGTAACATGTTTTACATGGGCAGGCTTATATAGGAAAATCTTTCGCATCTAGCTATAAGGGCTAGGGCTATCAAATTTTGCATTTAACTTTATCTAGGGGGTCTCTATCAAGGGTGCCCAAATTATAGCCCAGGGGGTCAAATGTAGCCCCACCCCAGGGGGTCACAAGTTCTACATGGTCTTATATAAGGAAACTTTAATAATCTACTTGTACATAGCCATATTTAGGCCTAGGGCTACCAAATTTTGCATGTAACTTTATATAATGGGCCTCTACCAAGAGGGCCCAAATTTTAACTTTGGGGGTCAAGTTTGACTTCACACCAGGGGTCACAAGTTTTACATTGGCTTTTATAGTGAAAACTTGATAAACCTGTGTCATGGATCACATATTTTACAGGGCCTTTTATTCAGCAAACTTGTTTTACATGACTTTTTATTGGGCAAGATTAAAAAATCTTTTTGTTTATAACCACACATTCTAGTTTCATATTGTAGGTCTGGGGTCAAAATTGCCTTCATTCCAGGGATCGCAAGTTTAACATGGGCTTCAAAATATTGTCACTTCAATTTAAACACTAATCAAGGTAAATAACTCTTTTTATGAAAGATAAAGTTCGTTACTATTTACCTCCCTTGATTATCAAGCTGCAGTGATACATGATTGGTGCTAGACAAGTTTTTTAGCTCCACTAGCCGAAGGCCAGCAGGCTTATGTTATGGCCCGTTGTCCGTTGTGCGTCCATCCGTATGTTAACTTTTTAGCTCATTTGAGCACAACGTGCTCAAGGGGAGCTTTTAGCATTTGTTTCAGCTCAATAAAAGAATTTTCAATCATACACCAAAACAAAAAATTATCCTCCACATATCTGACTGTGTTTAGAAACTATGAAGTGTTCATATTAATACACCATGTCTACTGTTTGATGATGACTAGCTTAGAAAAAGTATTAATAAAATAAGTTTGAAAAAAAATCTTAGTGATTTATTATGACAATTGTTAGCACACATGTAACTCATTACCAAACGGTAATATTTTAGGCTTGTCTAAATCGAAAGCACTTGCAGACGACAAAATAAAAGTGATTGAAAATTTGAAATTTGTTTTGTGAACAGTAGAAAACATTGTAAGAAAAGGAGAAAATGCTTTTCTAAAGCCTTCTTTCTCAGGGTCATCAAAAGTAGGGATTGTCTGGTAATAGGTTAAAAAGATATATTTCAAACTGAGATTGATGTATATACTTGTTTTTTACTGGCACTGAAGGTCCGTCCGTCCATCTGTTCGTGCGTGCATTAACTTTTATTTCAAACATCTCTGAAACTACTTATCCAATTTTGATGAAACTTCAAAGAAATGATCCTGCCATGGTCTTCTTCAGAATTCCATGACAGAATTTTATTCCTTCAAAAACTCTGGTTGCCATGGCAACAAAACTGAAAAATATAGAAAATTTTCAAAAATCTTCTTCTCTGAAACTGTAAGGCCTAGGGCTACCAAATTTGGCATGTAGCTGTATCTAGTGGGTCTCTACCAAGTTCCTTCAAATAATAGCCATGGGGTCTACCAAATTTTGCATGTAGCTTTATCTAGTGGGCCTCTACAAGGAGGGCCTAAATTATAGTCCTTGACCCAAGTTTGTCCCCACACCACGGAACACAAGGTCACCAGTTTTACATGGGCTTTTGTAATGAAAACTATCTTAAGTCATCATGTTACTAACCATTATAAAGACTAAGGCTATTAGATTTAGCCCTGTCTCATGGGTTTCATGTTTTACAGGGCTTTTCATTGAGAAAAATTTGAAAATCTTCTTGTTTATAACATTCAAGAACTGAATTATTTGGTATGGAGCTTTATATTGTGGACCTCCACCAGGATTCAAATAATTATAGCTTTGCGATCAAAATTGGCTTTGCCCATGGATCACAACTTTCTCGTAGGATTAGATAGAAAAATGTTTGCATGTCCTCGTGTTTGAAATCAATTTGCTGAATATTGTAATGTTTGGCTTGTAGTGTTTTTACTTAATAGCCAGTGGAGCGATACAGGGCCATCATGGCCCTCTTGTTTATTTAATAACAGACAAAACATTTAAATGAGGCAGAAAATTATACCGATTATAAATTCATGCCGATAAGATTATAAATCAAGTTATGACTCATAACTCCTGACCTATCACGTCCTCACAACGATACACTCACACTTAACTTCTGTATGATATATGAATATGCATGGCTGGCAGCGGTCTTATTAAGTCCAATCTGAATCTACCCGAATCACCAATATTTCCATAGCTTTAACAGGTGGTAAGTGAACAGAACAGGCCCCGATCTTATAGCAAAAATGAATAGGCTGATTCCGAATTTCACTGGTCGCAAATTTCTGGTGCAATATTTCCTTACTGATTCACATAGCAAAATCTCGAATTCCTTGCTTAAATTCCACGAACATTCCAGTCATGTAAACCTGCTGTACTTAGCAGAAATCTAGTCTTGCAATAAATATTTCAAGTCTTTCAAGACTAAACAAACATTACATCGTTTTATAGCTATTTTCTTTTTTCAGACTGGTCTAATCTAATTGTCCGCTCCGGAGAAGCGGAGATTCACACTATTTCAATCTTTGAGGACTGTTATGTAAGTTTAAGTCAGTGTTTGCTTCAAAATGCATGAAAAACATAGCAAACATGTAAATGAAAGAAAGCTATCTTCAACTAAATATTAGACTTTATATAACAAAGACCTTTAAATCCACTACGTCTATCGGGAGAACTAGGCGAAAAAGTCAATGGAGTCTATGTTGAAGAGATAGAGCGAGACGAATAGAGAGACAGAAATAGAGAAAATAATGTTTATATCATTCAGACAATTTTTAAATTGTAAGAATGTGATTTTATATTAATTTCTCAACAGAAAACAGGTCGAAGCTGATATAAACTCCAATACCCGGTCGATTGCGTTGTCTAGCCCATCTAATGTATTTGCTAGAATGATATAAACTTATCAGACAGAAAAAATAGAAACTCTAATCAAGCAGACACGTATGTGTGAAAGATCGCTAGTTCGATCCGAGACTAAGTCATACTAAGGAACTGAAATTCGGGTTTTTGGCGTTAAAGACATTTAAAGCACTGTTGCAAGGAAGGAATGGTAGGCTTAGCAAGAGGTTAGAAAACATGAATATTTGAAGAGCCGTCATTATGTATTTAAAAACTGTTCGCACGCCTTCAAACCCTAAACAAGCGATCAGTCCTACGTCATGACTCGAGTTCTTAATCTTCATGAATGCACTGCTAGATACTTATTCAGGTCCTCTAAATTATGCACATGTTTACATCATCATTAGGAGGATTAACCTGTTTATTTTTTTTTTTTTTTTTCAGAATTATTACAAATACGAACGACCTTATTCATGGTAAAGTGCAATTCACAAACTGAAATACCAATAATGACTTCCAAACAAGAATTAGACAAACAGCAATATTTTATAGATATTGGTGAAAATATATATGAGGATAACGATAACAATGAATGAATGAGTCCTGATTTAAGGCGCATTATTCCTGGTAGCTCAGTCGGTAGCGTGCAGGACTTGAGAACAGGGGGTCGTGGGTTCGATCCCTGGTTCGGCCAATTCCCTTCCAAGGATTGATGATTGTCATTGCGACAGGATTCATTCCTCTCCCACTGCTGACCATTGTCTCGACGATGATTTTGTGGGAAAGCAGCCAGTGGCTTGGAAAGAAAATTTTGCGGAGTACTGGTAAAAGAGACTTCAGGAAAGCATGGATAGTTGCACTAGCCGCCGCTGAAATAATCTTGAAAACGGCGTTAAACACCATACAGTCAATCAATCAATCAGGAGAATATACACCAACCTACAGACGTGTACAAATGTGGACTTCACGAGTTGACCATAGAAATGTAAATAATCAAGTATTTAGTAACATGATGTACCTTTTAACATTCAAAAGCCTGTAAAAAGTGACAAAACACTTGATTAGGGCAGAAGACTTTACCGATCACAAATTCTTGCTGATAAGATGACAAATAAATTCATGATTAATTAATTCCGACCTTTAATGTCCTCGCAATGATATACTCACTGTTAAATTTATGCAGGACATGTTTCGCAGTACATATACATGTATCATAAGTGTGTTGTTAGCGGTCTCTCCAGCACAATATAAATCTACGCGGCTCACAAATATCTTGTTAGCTTAAATACGCAATTTATCAGTAAAAACAGTGCGGATCTTGGTCTTATTTCATGATTGCATGGGCTGATTCGAATATTTACTGTTGACAAATTTCAGTTGCGTTCTTTTCTCACTATCTAGTTCATATATGTTAAAGCTGTCAAACATGTTGTACGTAGCGGAAAGCGAGTATTCCTATAGAATAAGGTTTTCAATTGTTTCATTGTAGGATTTGAAACACAACGTTACAATTTTTAAGGCGTCCGTATAAGTCAGTTTATGCTTCGAAATTCGAAATGCATAAGATATTTTCTTATAGATAGAAAACATACAAATGGAAGAAATCTATCTTCAAATGACGATTCGACTGACTTTTATAATGGAATGGCATTATGTTATTCATGCAAAGTCAGTTAATTTGACATTTTCGTTTTTTCTCTGTCGCAGTTGTATTTCTCGGTCTTCTTTCTAAAACGGAATGTTTTAAATCATTACCACACAGCCTTATATCATGGTGAACCAGATTCGACCAACATCTGAATGGGAAAATGGACTTTGATGGTCACAAAATACCGATGATTCCTAGAAAATGGAAAAAACTTGCCTTTCGCAAAGTGGGTTGGGAAAAATGGACTATGTCGCGTAAGATAAATTCGGCACGTTACCCAAAACTTTCTCAGTTTTTCATTGCTAAGATGGTATTTGATTTTGGAAAATTAATAAGTAAATAAATAATAAATAAATTAATTGTATTCCAATTTGAAATATCTCTTTAACATAGATTCCATTAAATTTTTCGCCCAGTTCTCCCGATTAAAGCAGTGTGGTCAAAGGTCACACTATATATAGATGAAGATAAATTTCTTTCAGTTCTGTGAATGCTATAAGATGTTTTTTGTCTATTTTGAAACAAATACCGACTAGACGGAAACTCGAAAATTTAAATAGTATGTTTAAAATCCTTGACGGAGTGGAGAACAACATAATGGCAGTCCGAAAAAAAGAAATAATTGAAGCGATGTAATTTTCGTTAAATCTTTTTACTTCAAATACTGTATTTTCACAACATTGGCTGTCTGCTACGTACAGCATGTTTATATGATTGGAATAGCCGTGGAATTTTAGCACAGTATTCGAGATACGCATAATGAACCAATTATTAAGAACAGATTGCACCAGACATTTGCGAATTGGTCTATTCATTCTCGCTATAAGATCGGGGCCTGTTCTGTTCACGTACCACATGTTAAAACTAAGAAAATATTGATGATTCAGGTAGATTTAGATTGGACTGAATAAGACCGCTGCCAACTATACATATGGAGAAACATGTCCTACAGAAGTTAAGTGTGAGTGTAAAGTTGTGAAGACGTGATAGGTCAGGAGTTACCAGTCATAACTTAATTCATAATCTTATCAACAAGATTTTGTGATCGGCATAATTCCCGTCCCATTTAAAACCTTTTTCATCTAATAGAATTATCATGGTTGATGACTGATTAGTTATACAAGGTTTAAGGCTGTGCTATTGGTTTTTCAGATACATGTACTCGTATTACAACGACAATAAGTACATGCGTGTATCTGAAACCTAACTCTTGTCCTATCAGTCATCCCTTGCCATAGTATTCGCCTAATTCCGGGTTATGACCCGATCTAAGATAGAACCAAAGACGTGTCACACGGACGTGTCTGTTTGCTTGAACACCGGTGCTATTTGTATATAAGAAAGGTCTATTTCAGTCTTAGAAATAACACGAACTATTCAATCACTAAATGACAGAGTGTGTAACAGTTTTCTCTAGGGTACGTCATACCTGATCTTATTCTTATTAATAAGAACAAGCATTGTTTCCCGGACAGTCTTTGAAGTCTCTTATCTTGTTCAAACCCGCTAACAGGTTCATTTTTTGGCTTCAGATCAGTTTTGTTAGTCGACACGCGTTTTACTAACATTAGAAGGCTTCAGAAACGTTCACAAATCCTGAGCTGACACAACGTCTCAGACTCAACTCAGCAAAATAAATGACATAAAGTTATGTCAATACTTTTTGATCCGTGTAGTTTTATATCTATAGACTGTATAAGACCTCAAAGGCCTAACAAAAAATATCTGTGTTTAGAGTTTCGGTCTGAGATGCTGTAGGTAGGGTAGGTAGGGATTTATTATTTTTTTTCCAGAAACTTTTTACATGGACCATGTACCGAAATCACACCCGACAGATTTTTTTTCAATCGTAGCGTAAAAAGTTTAGAGTTGGCAACATTTTCTAGGTAGGGTAGGGAAACCGTAAACACAGATTTTTTTTTTAGGCCTAATACATGTATAATTTCTGAAAAGCGAACTTGTCTTGCAAAAGTTAAGAGTGAGTGTGTCGTTGCGAGGACGTTATAGGTCGGGACTAATTAGTCATAACTTAATTCATAATCTTGTCAGCAAGGCTTTGTGGTAGGTAACATTATCTGTTTTTGTCTCATTTAAGGGTATTGTCAGTTTTAAAAGGCTTTTATTTCTTATTATATACCTCGTGTCACACGCCAGATTGCTTTCTGTAGTGAATACGTTTCTTTGGTCGACTCGAATGCTATTGATTTTAAATTTTGCAGTTTTGGCTTACTTTTCTCAGCTGGTAAATAAACGAGACAAAAGGAGAATATGCCCGTTAAAATCCTTTTTTTTCACACTGCTTTCATAGTCGTCTGCTGCAGACACGTCAAAAGTCGACTGTGTTGGGGAAAAGATTAGTGGCAGTCGTCGTGGTTGCACGTAGGGTATGTTCTAGTAATGGTCAACATCTATATTTTAAATATATGCAATATATTTCCAAGGTTTGTATGGACATACAGGTGTATGCTTTCTCTCTCCTCTCTTTCTCTCCGTCCATCACTTCCTATTCTTTACCTTAGTCGCTCGAATTCTCGCTGTCTCTTTAGTTCTTTTTCCCTCTTTTTTTGCCCGGCAGTTCTTCCATCCATTTTTCCCACACATCTTAAGCAAGACAGTTTGGCGCCTTTTCAGACAGCTCAATGTATCATACCTGTGTGAATCTGCTTCTAACCACATATATTAAATTGTTTCTCCAAAAATCATTTTAATCTATAGCCATGTAGAAATTCCGAGATTTTCGATTTTGATAATTTCATATTATAAGCATTTGTTTCAGGTGGAAGTGCAGGTCTGATCCCCTTCCTCCTTTTTTTGCGTTCAGGGTTGCGATGATAGCACAAAGAATGGAGTTGGGTTTGGCTTAACTATGATTTGTTTTCAAAACATAACTGTTTACAGGTATTAAACCCAAAAAAGAAAACTTCATTGATTTTTAGCTCCACTGGCCGAAGGCCAGCGAGCTATTGTCATGGCGTTGTGTCCGTCGTGCGTCCGTCCGTCCGTCCGTCCGTGCGTGCGTCCGTAAACTTTTTCTTTAAAAAACTTCTCCTCAGAAACTATTGACTGGATTTTTCCCAAATTTCACAGGAATGTTCCTTTGGTGGTCCTCTTTCAAATTCCTTCAAATAATTGTGTTCCATGAAGAATTCTGGTTGCCATGGCAACCAAAGTAAAAAACCTTTAAAAAATCTTCTCCTCCCAAACCGCTATTTGGATAGCATTATTATTTTGCAGGAATGTTCCTTAGATACAGGTTTACAGAATTCCTTAAAAAAAAAAAATGATCGTCAAAAACATGGCTTTTATGGGAGACTCATTTTCCTTTTATGGTATAAAGTAAAATCTTTGAAAAAATTCTTCTCTAAAACTATTCATTGGATTTCATTGTTGTTTTGCAGGTAAGTTCCTATGGTGGTTGTCTACCAAATTGTTTCTTCAGTGAGCTAAAATGCAGGAATGAATGATAATTGTTAAAAACTTCCTTTAGCCATTATAGAAATATCAGGCCTGTGGAGCAATACAGGCGCTCAAGCGCCTCTAGTTAATTGACAGTTCCAAACCGAGAATATCCAAAAAATAATGGGTAATCTCTCGTTGAATTGAATTTCACGTAGTGATTTCTAAAGTTTTCTCAGAAAAACACGCCTGCCTGTCTGTCTGTCTCTTTCCTCTTCTCTGAAAGAAAAGGCGTATTAACATAAGCGTCTGAAAGATCTCTTATCCCATACGACCCTCTTTCAACATACATTAGGTTGCTATTTCAAGCCTGATATAATTCATTCCTCTCTCACCACTGACCATTGTTTCGACGATGGCTATGTGGGAAAGTGGCCAGTGGGTTGGAAAGAATATTGTGCGGAGTACCGGTAAAGGAAAATCCAGCAAAGTATGGATCTGTGCCTCCGCGATATAACTGGAATAATGTTGAAGACGGCGTTAAACACGATACAATCAATCAATCAATCCCGATATCATTAGTTTCAAGAGATAATACTTCTAATGTTCTGAAATGTTTATTACATATTTTGATGACACAACATTTTATTGGTATTAAACTTCATTGAACACAACATTTTATTGGTATATACTGAACGGTTAACAAATTTTTGGAAAGAACTAACTCTCTCTCTCTCTCTCTCTCTCTCTCTCTCTCAACAGAAAGGGAATCGGGCGGGAGGCAATGCATAAAACAGAAATGACAATTGATATAAAGAATGGACAGATGCAACGTTCTGACTCTAGTTTTATAATCCTTGGGAAAATCCTCTGCATTATATCATCAATCTAAATCAGGATGGTAGTTATGTAACTACGGAAAATTAGAGAGAAACTTCCACGGTACTGTCTATTTAGTGTTGTGCAAAATTTCGTTTCTCCGCCCTCGGTCAGTATGATTTCCCGCCAAGCTAAATCCCTAATGATGTTAAACAATTAATGGTTAAACGTCACCAAAAAAAAGGTCTGACAAGCGCAGATAATCATCATGTGAGATGTCGCATCTGATCAGGATCTACATGTTTTGTGGAAGAAATGCTGTAATAATTCTCTATTATAAATTAGGAGAAGGAAAATGATAAACAGCTAACCAGAAAATCTCCATATGACAAAAGGAAGCACCCAATATATTATGATACACGGTATTCAGCTGAATTTATGCAAAAGCCTTTACTATCTTGCAGTTACGATCATCCTTTTTTCCGCATCTATTAGGATAATTAAATAGGTTTACACAACCGAATTGTGAATATCGAGATTAAATTGCACGAATCTGTGGGCTGATTTTGATGTAGTTTTTAACAACTACATATTAACATGCGATTGTTTGGAAAAAGGTTAAATCCGGAAATGGCATCTATAAATCAGCCAGTCAAGTCTTTGAACTCCACATTGCAGAAAAGTGGTGATGGGAGTGCTAATTATTTCACGTCTTTACTACGATTCGTTCTGTGTATTTAATCTTTGATATCGACATGGTATTATGGCGGGAAATAGTCAATACAGCATGCCAACCCAAAAACTGTTTACAGAAATCCCCAGATGCAATTTAACTCTTATCCTGCTAAATAAGTGAAATGAAACTTTTAAGCCGATGGTAAAAATCCAAATTTTGCTATTTCAAAGATCTTTTTTTATGTAAAACATACCCTTAACAGACAGTGTAGATCAAAGATATGACTACACGTTCTGCGCATTCTGATCTTGATGTAAACTGTCTGCAAAAGGTCAGTGAGTCGCGCGTAGCAGCCTAACGGGAAATGGTAAATTCACATTATCCCGGTCCAAACAGAGCAGACTTTTCATGATCTTATATACCCGTAGAAATTAATGCTTGATTAATCTGGTGTTGCTCGATTGTATCAGAAATGACTTGTTCTACAACAATGCCATTGCTTAAAAAACATCAATCATTAATTGACTCATTGCCTCTTGCAGACATTTTTTTTTTTTTTTTGTTTTGTTTTGTTTTTGTGCCTTACATCAGACGACATTTTTGTGGTAAAAGAAGAAATTGTTCGTCACTCTTTGCGGTAACATTTTTCTCTGCATTCATGTATCGGTCCGAAGATTATCGATGTTCTACATTGATGGTTTTTTAAGTCACTTGAGAACACTTGTTTCAAGAAGAAATGAGTTAAGAGGGCACGCAATTTACAAGTATTGGATCCTCTATAATCCCTACAACGCTGAAACGGATTAAGTTGTTTAGTGGACAGAGTGTATCAGGATCAGACTACATGAAACGTGCAGTCTGATCTTGGTTCTACGCTGTTTGTTGCTTTGCTCTTTTTAGACTAGAACGATCGAGGCTTTAAATGGCAATATTTTGGCTGCTGTTCTTAAGTAAGATAAAATCCATTTAATTAATTCGGCGCTTTAACTCTTTTAGGATTTAACAGATTTTTTACTTTATAAATCATGTTTTAAAAACCCTTATTGATTTTGGTCTTTAAATCACAGAATCGTTTGGTAAAGGGTTAAAGGGAGATTTACTGGTGTAACTGGATTTCTTGTAAATGTAGCACAGTAAGGAAAAAAGAGCCAAAAGCTTGACTTACACTTTCAACATTAGTGTCCAAAAAATCAGAACTGGGAAAAAAAAAAAAAAAAAACTGTAGATAACGAAACACTAAAACAGTGCAGCAATGCCAATTGCTATTTTGTTCAATCTGAACTTTACTGTTCTGCTTCAGTTGGCTAAATATACCATGTGAGTATTTCTCATTCAGTTCATTCTCATAAAGAAATTGTCTCTTTAAATAATCTTTTTTGATAATATTTTGAATTTGGCGTTAAAATATTAAGATGTTAACATTTGAAATGGTTTTGAATTTAAATTTTCCACGGCTACCACCATGGGTTTGCCGTGTTGAGTGAAAAGTACTACATTTATGTGATTATATGAAAAAGAGCATATATTCTGTACAGTATGTGATTAACACACAATGTAAGTGTATTTCGCATATCTTGTGATTCTAACGTCAGTCCTCAAAATGTTGTGAAATTGTGAATGTGCAAGCAAAGTCTTCGTTAAGATGTAAGAATTGAACGTACTCATAACGAGTCTTCACTTTGAATGGAAAATAGGCAGAGTCCTCTAAGCGCTTTTGTGTCATATTACTCGAGTGTAACGTTGATATTGAAATCTTTTTCTAAATGTGAACATTAGTGTTAATTACCCACTGCGGGTTCCGTACCTCTAAGGCTTTTATGAGTCCTCATAATGACGTAAAGTTTCAAAGTCCTCAGAATGAGTCAAATACACGTATGTATATGTGTGTGTGGGGGTGGGTGGGTGTGTGTGTGTGTGTGTGTGTGTGTGTGTTCCAGTGATTGGTTTCTGCTACTGGTTCTTATTCATCTTTAGACTTAACTATTTGTTGCCCTGGAATTTCTCCAGATTTTAAATGGAAGGTTGATGTTGAACTTCACGGAAGTGATCATTTCCTGATTCCATTGTCAGAAAATTGGAACCCTAAAGATGAAAATAAAGTTAGTGGGGCTGCAATGCTTGATAGTGAATTAGATCAGTTTGGGTTACCTAATAATTATTTGTCTTTTTTTTTTTTTTTTTGCGGAGCTAAAGGCGACCAACCTTGCTCTCAACAATATACAACAGGACGCCTAGGGCGCTACATTATTTTCATTAATAAATGATTTTATTCATGTATGGCAGCGATCCAGGGATGACCTAGTGAACAAAAAAAAAAAAAAAGTTATTTACAGTGAAGCCACTTCTTGGTAATTGGCCTCCAGGACTGCGGACAAGTCTCGCCGAGAGAAAATTATCTTGGCCTGTCTTCGCATTTCCATACATATATGACGCACTTCTATTTTCTGAAAGGAGAGGAAGCACCACAATGTATTACTTATTCTTGCAATGCGTTACTTCTTGTCAAACTTATAGATTGCATAGACCCTGCACCTGCAAGGGACAACTTTTCTCGTGTTGACGGTAGGAACACTTTATATGATACTGTAAAGTTTGAAGCTACTTTTTAGTTTTTGAAAGAGGTAAATCTTTAATAAAAGATTAATTTTAGATTTTTTTGACCATCTGTATTTTAAAACTATATTTCACAAGCATCATTTGTGCTTTTATCATTCACACAGCTGAGACTTTTATCTTTTTTCGCCATATTGTAGTATGATCAATTAAACGCATTTCGTTATAGTTGTTAGTGCGCTAAATGTGACATTTGATGTCGATGGGCCTTAAAACTACATTCATTGGCAGTATGAAAATCCAGGACATTGGACCGTGTGTGAGGTTAAACGTGTCGCGAAGGGTCCAGCCAACCATGAACACCGCAGTCCGTCACCCTTTGACCACGACCAACTACCAAAGCCTAAGACATCACATTCCAACCACATTCAACCACGATCCCTGGCCTCAATCATCTAGATAGTTGACCTAGTTTTCGAAGTTCGCTTAGCCAAGGCTTCTATGCCTGTGTCCGAAGTGTGGAACCCGTCCTCTTGGATGGCCCGTTTGTCATCTGAGCTTAAGGCGACTTTGTTCACTTCCTCCGTGAACACCTCGTTTTTTTTTAAATATTCAACCCTTTACTAGCTTAGATATTTATAACAAATCCACCTCTATCAATACCGCCGCAACACCTCCGAGTACATCCAGGGAATCGACTCCCGTCTTAAAATTTATAAAGTCGCACGTTTTTAATTCTAGGGGCTTTGTAAAAGTAACGCAACCGCAGTGTTTATCATCACTTTCCAACTCTGATATCCAAGGGCTTGAAATCAGATTATCCGGGCTTGTGAGTCCATTTACAGCGACCGCGATAATTATTTTAGAGCGATTAGGCCCCTTATAAGCAACTAAAGAACTACCCCTTGTAATCCTACCACTAACTGGCATGCAGTATCCGTAGTTATTGGTATGTAGCCCATTACCGAACGAAAACTGAAATTTATCTTCTTTTAACGGTCCTTTTTCCTCAGCCCAAACAGTTATTACGGGTTTATTACAAACAACAAACGCGGGTTCAATTACTTTATTATTGGCGTCAACATAACTTTTGGTAGCAACATCTCTAGGATCTTATGGTTGCCCAACGTTATATAATCTATGACCGCCATTATCTACAGAGTCTTTAGCAGGATTTTTATAGAAACTCGCGTCAGCGTAACTCTTGGTAGCGACATCTTGGGGGTTTACCGGATCGCTGACATTCGTCAAGGTGTTGCCGGTCATATCTATAGAACCGGTAAAGGCGTTTGTTCCGTCCCTTCTCAAAAACGTATTATTAAAGTAACCGAGATACACGCCATCACCGTCAGCTTTAACCTCAGTCATCCGTCCACACTTATCAACGGGCATTTTTATCACTAGGAAAAATTATTTAACACGGATTGCAAGTCTTGTCCCTTACTCATCTTCTTCAGCACGAACAAACACAAATGACCGCAAAACACCTGGCCCGCTTTTTGCACCTGTACTGAGCTGTATAAGATTGGACTTGTCATGTACACCCGGATCTCGATCGGGGGCTGTATACCGTAACTGTCAAAGTAATGTTTAATTTTACCATCTTTGTATTCAGCAACCCAATGAGTTCCGGATCCGCCAGTGTCGTAGAGGTTTACTATACCGCATTCTTTTTTCTTACACCTTCTCGGTAGGCTGTTCCGCGAGAATACTCCTCTGAAATCCGGTATCTTTAGTTTTCGTGCCGCATTCTCTAGTTCTAGGTTACTTAAAGGCATATTTGGTAAATCGACGTTTTCAACCGGGATGTTCATCTTTTGTTAAACGCTTAGTAAATTTTTATTATCGACCCAAGAGTTAAAGGCTTCGGGATACCCTTTCCATTTGACAAACGACCTCGTCTTTCCTCTTTTAACGATCTTTTCTATTCTGTGTATCTCTTGATTCGTTTTCTGCAAATCTGGTTCGTAAAAAGTGCCCTTAATTTTTTCCCCATTGAAATCGGTTATCTTGTATGTCACCGGCGATGTGTGTGGTACGGCCGAAACGGTGAAAACCTCTTCAGTCCATCTCGGGGTATATCCTTTTTAGAAGGCTTTCTTTTTCTTGCTTATCCACACCCTATCTCCAACGGAGAACTTAGCATCTACTACCCTTATCTTATCATGGTCTGGATAAAGGTTTTATCCATACCTTATTCTCATTCTTCTTCATGCTAGATTCGACGGGCGTCATTTTGGTTGACAAATATCTTGTTTTACTGTATTCTAGAACGAGATCATCTAGTACACCGATATACACGCTCGTGGAATTAGCGGTAAAATACTTCCACATTTTTTCTTTCATAGTTCTAATCCATCTCTCAACCAAACTAGATTTTTCCTTATTCTCAGTGGAATACAACTCAACCAAGCTTTTAACTTCCTTGTCATAAAACTCTTTTGCCTTGTCTACCCACATTTTAGTCGGTCTCCTTTCCTCGAAAATACCTTTTAACGCGGAAGCGACTGATTTTCTGGTTTTGTCTTTTAATGGTACTAGCCATCCGTATTTGGAGAAGATGTCAGTGATAGCAAGGAGATACTTTATACCGCGATTAAACTTAGAAAATGCTTGCATGTCTATTAAAACCGCGGCCCATATCTCGTCTATGCCGTTTACTCGAACTCTCCTTCTATTAAACATTCTTCTTAGGGGTTTGTTTAATTCCTCCGCTAAAATTATCATCTGAACTTTATTTTTAATGCCCATCCCGAATCTCATCTTTGTACCGATTATTTTATCCACGATAGACCTATCCAGCCTCTCCGTGAGAGTGGGGTTATAAATGCCTTCCATCTCTTTCAGCATGTTTTTGTCGCACACCTTGTTACGGGTCTCGGTGTCCGGATTATTTAAATAGCAAACGTCGTGATGGTACGCGGCCTTGTCAATCCTGTTTACTGACATGCTCCAATCCTTCGGTGTCAAATCAGGGTTGAGCCTCTTCTTTAGTTTAGTACCCGGCCCCGTGAAATTATGCCCGGCGAGATGCATCTTGAAAGGGAGGTTTTTGATAACCTTATTTAGCACAGATCCACCCACAGGCCCCTTTACAAATTAGTTTTAGTTGACCCGCTCACAACGCATTTTCCTCCCAAGCAAACATTTTATATCGGGCCGATATCGCCATGTATATCAGGCCGATATCGGCGCCGACATCGGGCCGTTATCGATTTGAAACACTTTTCGATATCGGTCCGATATCGGCTGGTGACGTGGGGCCCACATCGGCTGTCGATGTCGGGCCGATATCGGCTGTCAACCACATCCCAACATCAGCATTGAAACTGCTGCTTTAGGAGAAGAATGTAGGTTTCGATCAGATGCTCATTAGCCTTAATGGCATCAATTGTTTCTAGGAAATTATTCACTTGTGTATTGGTGGTTTTCAGGGATGTTTTTTATCTATATGCTTTCTGCGGGGGAAAGTGAATCCATAAACTGCATAATAACAAATTGTAAACATTTATTAAGTACTTTTTATACATGGAAAAAATTGCATGATTTGTTTCACTTACATGCAAACAACAAATACAGGTTTGAGAATATATGAACTAGAGGATTTTTCCACAGACTATCAAAATGAAATTAGAATCACCATTTTCTTTTCTTGGACTGTTTTAAAACAAATTAATTCATTGCTTGGTGTTATACAACACATTCAACAAAAAATTTAGCCTTATCTAAGTAAAATTCTTCAATTCATAAGTTTCCTATGGTTTTCTAGCTCTAAAATGAAATCCGATCTCTTCACCAAACAATTAAGAATAATTCTGAGGGGAAAAGGAGAATCTGCTGGTAACCAACAGCTTTCTTTTCCAAAACGCGTTTTACCCTTTGAAAGACATATATTATGTATAACTCTTTACCTTACAACAAATTTTTTGACTTGTCTGTATTAAAAGCATCTTGCAGAGGACAAATAAGATCAAGCTCAATCAAAGATTTGTCTTTGGATAGAAAACGTTGTGGAAAAGGAAGAGAATACTGGTTACCAGCAATTCCCTTTTTCCATGCTGTTCTCAAATGCACTATTATTCAGGGTTTCTAAAGCATACAGTCGTTTTGTAAAGGGTTAATTCGGTCTTTGCAAATGCCTTCAGACAAGTCGAAAAATTGGGTTGTTTGGTAAAGAGCAAAAGAAAAAGTGACAATTCCAATCAATAAGTAAAATCATGCCAGGAAGGACATGAAATCCACATTGATACAACAAAAGAATAAAAATCAATTAGATTTTTGTGTTATAAATATTTCACCCAAACATACATATTTAACCTAGTTATTATAACAATTCCATATTTTTATGATCACCATACAGGAGACATGTGAAAACATTTAAGAAAAGGACAAAAATCCTTATATTCAAAATTTTATCCCTCTCTTCAATGCCCTACATCCTTGCCAAGATAAAATCTCATGGTTTTGGCCACTCTTACTTTGTCGTCTGCAAATGCTTTCAAAACATACAAGTCTAATTGTTTTTACTGTGTGTCAAAGTATTTCAGATGTGTAAAAGCATAGAATAAATATTTGTAAATAGAGAAAATTCTAGTGTAACTTGGTGAAAATACAGAAAGGAAAACAAAAAAAAATAAATAAATAAATAAAATGCTGTACATCAAGATCAAAACTGTAAAAGCATTTTTTGTTACCACTGGCTTCATCTTGTACGAAAGTTTTATGTTATGTGATATAAGACAAAAATATGAGTATCTTCCGCGTTTGGCAAACATAAAGATCAGGCTGCATGAAATAAAACTGATCTCTGATCTTCACTAACACAATTCAAAAGCACAATACAAGCAGTCGATTATTATAGATTTTGCCCTGAAAGAGTTTAGGCACACAGTTTGTCATTTATACAGGTTGGCTTCCTTTTCTTCCTGCCCCCATCTCTATCAGAAGCTCTCTGCAGCCACTCTTTGCATTCCCTTTCGAAATCAGAAACAAAGCATTTGAGCTCTTCAGTACTGCCTCTGTAAGAAATTTAATACAAGCTTTTGTACATAAGTGCTTTGATATTTTGACTTAACCCTCAACAACTCACAAAAATGTTAGACTTGTCCAATTCAAATTGCTTGCAGACAATTAAAAGGTTACTCAATTGGTGTGAGTTCCTTAGAATAGGTACAAAATATTGTTACCATGGTTTCCATCACTTTCGTCTTTCCCAATAACAATTTTCAAAGCCTTCTTCCTCTTTATGTAAAAGCATGATATTATTTGGGTTAAAAAAATGTACAGAATGATGAGAAAAATTAGACAGGTAGCTTGACCGAAATTATCATGACAACCATCGTAAGAATTACCGGAAAGAGGTGAAATATTTAAGATGAAATTCATATCCCTTTCTAAAGTTTATATTAAAAAATAAGACAAGGAACAAATAAACATCCAAAGAGTGTCTGTATTCCTCCACCTGATAAAACCATTGAACACATTAAGTAAAAGCTTAACACACAAAAACATAAAAACATCATTAATTTTTTACATACCATGAAAATAGCCTTTATAACATTTGCCACTGTGGGGTTGAATAATTAGACTTACCAATCCACTAAATAAATCCCTTTCTCAAGCAGGGCATCAACTTCAGTCATCACTTCTGTGCTCTTGACTGGAATTGTCAAATTCTCTTTGTCCATTCCCGACTGTCCTGGAAATTTGTAGAGGCCCAAATGTTTGAAGTGGTGCTTGTTAACTGCTCAAGCTTCTTTTTTAGTTTCTTTCTGGACTTCAATCAATTTTTCATGGCACGTGAACAATCTTGCGTCTCTTGCTAAAAAAGAGAAAGGGAATTTACACAATGCAAAAAAAAAATTTCTTTTAGTTTTACCTTTGGTACGTCTGTCCCTACAGAACAATACACATACCACCTTACAAGTGTAAGTTACAGGTGACAGGGGTGAATCAACCTGTTAATGAAAGTGTACTCCAATTGCTCTTGAATTAACACAACCCTTAGATCTAATGATTTATATACTAAGGAAAAAAAATCTTCAAATATATTTTTGAAAGACAACTTTAACCTTAATATATAAAACTTTCAATACGGGATGATTTTTCCAAAATTTAATTTGGCATTTTGGGAACGATTTCTCCAGGGGGCGAAAGTCCCTTCCTGCCTTTTTATGTTGAACAAATAAAGTAACATTCTAAGGAAAATTAAGAATAATGAATATAAATAAATTCAGAAGTCTATGTATTGTTTCTCACATAAGAAATAATAAAATCCTAGAAATCATGAACAAAAGATATCCAAATCACCTGAGGCCGTTTGTTTCAGCCGTTTCGTTCGTGTTTAAATTTGCCGTTATTTTGAATTGCTGGTTACCCGCGTATCGCATTCTGGACAGGGACTCCTTTATAATCTGGAAACCAGTATCTTCTACTCTCGATTTCCTCTGTCTTCTGCAGCAAATACACGGGGCAAATTATCCATAACATTATAATAAGAAACTGATTTTTTTACGATTACTTTCTTTTCTGGTATTGGAAAAAAATTTAAAAGCAAAAAAAAATAATAATAATAATAATAAAAATAAACCCGTTTTAAGTCATAGACGATGACTTAACTGTAGAACATGCTGATGTCGGGCCGATATCAGTATGATGATTTTGAATATTAATATTCTTAATAAATTTGGCCATTTTTTTCAAGGACTGTTTCATTTCAGGAAAAAATGATCTTTTAATTGAAAAGAAATGCGAACCGGTTGTCAACCTTGTCGACATCGGGCCGATTACGGGCCGACATTGGACCGATATTCCAGTTTAGAATGGACTTTTTATTATCCATATGTTGTTGAAATGAAGGTTCACCAACATTTTTCTTTACGAATATGAAATGAAATGGTTAAATGCTAAAAATGAATAGTTTTGAAATCGGCACTTTATATCAGCCCGATATGGTATGTTTGCTGAGTCGTTTCATATTCCTTTTATTCTTGATTACGGTAGTTTCCACGTTGATCGTACCAGTAACTTTTCTGCATTTGACGCAATACATTTTTTATATTAAATAAAAGCGTTTAAACCAAAACAGATGGAGTTGAAAGATCTATCATGGAACGAAACAGTATCAAAGCGGTTTTACCACGCTCTTTTGCCAAAGAGTGTGAGAGGATTAATCGTAGGCAAATTGGGGTACTGTAAAACTACTCTCTTGCTTAACCTTCTGCTCAGACCGGGATGGCTCGACTTCAACGAGTTATGCGTGTTTAGAAAGAGTCTTTTTCAGCCGGAGTATCGCATACTCAAGAAAGTCTTTGAAGAAGGACTACCGAAAGAGGGTATTCTGAGGTTGTTTGACGTACGAGACGAGGTGATAGGGTTAGATGTGCCGCCGACCGCTTTAGTCGAAGAATGGGCGAGAAGGATTAGGAATCCATCGGACATAAAGTGCAGTTTTTACGAGACCGCCGGAGATGTAGCCTATCCTCGCGAGCTAAGCTCAGAAAACAAGAATCTGATGATCTTCGATGACCTGCTCCTAGAAAAGCAGAATAAGTGCGAGTCTTACTACATCCGTGGAGGGCATAGTAACGTCGACTGCTTTTACCTCTCTCAAAACTACTTTAAGCTACCGCGACAAACGATCCGGGAGAACGCAAACTTTATCTGTCTCTTTCCGTAAGACCACAAAAACATCAACCATATTTACAATGACCACGTAAGCGAAGATATGCCCAAGGACGAGTTTAGAAGTTTTTGTCACAAGGCGTCGGAGAAGCCTTACAGTTTTGTCATCATCGATTTAACCAGTAAGAAGCATGATGGGAAGTACAGAAGCGGCTTCAACAACTTTTACATCCCCGAGTCGGTATATAAACTATCGCGGCCATAAAAATTGGAAACGTTTCTACAAAGATTGCTAAGAATACGGAGCCTAAGAGCTCGTTCCAGATTGTTGTGAGTGACAACAAGACGTGCTTTAAAACTAGGTTTAATCCACCAATTCATCTAAACAAGGAGAAGAAGTACGAAATAGCGTTAGTTAACCTCGAAACCTACAATTCTTTTCCAAACATCGATGCGACAAACAACCTGTTTACTTATTCCCCGGATGACAGCACTTCGTGGTTTAAAATCTATATACCCGTACGTAGTTACAACATTGTAGACATTAATGAAGTTGTTCATCAGGGAATGAGGCAAAACGGACACTGCGATGTAATTAATGAAGACTATTACGTTAATATTTCGGCGAATAATAATACCCTAAGATCTATTCTTATTTTGGGAAACAACTACTAAGTGGATTTTAATCACCCAAACTCCATTTCTAAGGTGCTAGGATTTACGCAATCAAAATACACCCAAGGATTTCATGAGTCTGAAAAACGTAGTTAACATTCTCAGTATAAACAGCCTGCTCGTCAGCATCGATATTATCTCGGGAAGCTAAACACAATCTACTCTTTCTTTCCGAACATATCTCCGGGATACAAGATAGTCGCGTCGCCAGTTAATCTGGTATACTTGCCCGTGACGATGGACGAAATACACAGCCTGGAGGTTTCAGTTACGGATCAAAATGGAACTCTACTAAATCTAAGAGGTGAGAATTTAACGATGATATTTCATATTAGGGAAGCACAATGAAAAATATTTGCGAAATAAAAGATGGCTAGCTACACGACTGTTAAAGTTAATATTTCGGGAGGGCAGAAACAAAAGCTTCAATCCGATGTCAAAGCTGGTTGTCCAGTAAAATTCATTTAGGTTACGAGGCGAAGATATTCTGGCGCTTACCAAGTCACAGATAAAAAAGATGGCTAAAGCCTACGAAGATGGTAGAGGAATAACTATCAACATGAGCAAGGCACAGTTCAAGCATAACATGAAAGTTGAGGGCGGTTTTCTCAGAATGTTGGTCGGGCTGGCAGTGCGAGCGTTGCCTTTAATCACAAAGACAGTCCTTCCCGCATTGGGTGTTGGCGCTCTTTCCCGTTTAGCCTCCTCAGGAGTACAAAAGGCTTTGAGATCTGGCTTGTATTTTAAAAAAGGAGGTTGCGTTTGCAGAGTGGAAACGGATGGTAAAGGAATTTATCTGGGACCCGCATCCGGTAAAGGATTAGAGTCTGCCAGTGATGGTCTTTATCTGAAAAAAGGGGGACAGTTTTATGATGGAAGCGGACTTCTTCTAGGACCGAGTAGTCCATTTGCTAACATACTGATTCTCGGAGCTATATTATAATATCTCTGTCCTTTTTAAAAGCATGTCTTTTTACAAGTTTGGCGTGAAGCCTAAACTAACTCATCCAAGGACGATTTATTGGCGACCATCACAAAATGTAAAGCACCCACCTCGGAAACTGAGTCCGGTAACTTGGGAAATTTTTAGCCAAGGTAAACTTACTATCAATCCTAAAGAAATTAAAGCAATGCGCTTAGGGTTTGGCTTTATGATGACTAAAGGCGTTGTTTTAAGCGCACTAACGCAAGTTTTTAAAATGAAGAGATGTAGCGAACAAAATGAGTTTACTCTCGAAAACGTTTAAATTATTTCTGATTAACATCAAGAATAATTCCAGTGAGATCTTAGAAATTGATGAGAACGAGCCTTTGTGCTTCGTGCGATACCAAGTTTAAGAAATCCTGCTAATAAAAAAATGGAATACAATACACCTATTTACCCAATAATACCGTCTGCCCCTCTCAGTGACGAAGGAGCGGGGTTTCGTTTGCAAAAAATCAACGAGATCCAAAGGTTTCTCGAGGAGGAAAAGCGAGTTCGAGAGGCCCTAAGCAAGAAGTACCATAGAGCCTCGAAAATAATAGAGGGTGTTGATGTTGCGCTCATCAGCGCTACAATGGGTCTTCGAATCGGTGGTGTTAGTCTTTTGTCCACTGTAGTAGCTGTTCCCGCCGTAATCGTGATGGAGAGTGTAGCGCTTACCACTGGCGGCCTAAGCATCGTCGGTAAGTATGTAAATAAAAAGTGTTCTGCAAAAGCGGTGAAGCACGTAAAGATCAAGACGATCGCTGAAGCGAAGTTAAACACGATCTCCTCGTACATTTCAAAAGCGCTCACCGATAATAGGATAAGCGATGACGAGTTTCAGTTGATCTTGAGCGAGCTGGAAAAATACCGAAACATGAAAGAAAACGCCAGAAGATTGTCGAGTAAAACCTTAGCAACAATCTTAGACAAACATTGATCGAGCAAGGGAGGCAGGAAGCACGCGAGTCCTTTCGGAGGCTGGTTGAAAAGAATAACAAAGACTGAGATAAAATTCGAGATGAATGCCTAGATGAAAATAAGGTTACAGAAAGGATCGTGATGAAAACTGTGAAAGCGAAATACTTATCCTCATAAGGGTAATTATTTAACAGTTTTGAAGAAAACTGCGAAGAAAACTGCGTTGAAAACGCAGTTAAACACTGCGTTGAAAACGGCGTTAAAAACTGCGATGAAAACTGCGATTAAAACTGCGTTAAAAAAATTACCTTTAGAAAAAAGGAATGTCTTTTCTAAAGATCACAAATCCGAGAAAGAAAGACTTAATTGTGCAGGAGTTTCTCGATACAAAGAAAAATATCCGGGATAGTCTACGAGCAGAGCGAACTGTGGACAGCAAGATTTACAGAGCGATCACTCCAAGTTTTTCAAGCCTATTACGGATGTGCAAAAGACTACAACGAAGAAGGTACTAGCGGAGCTTAAGCCTATTACGTTTCCAGCCTTTCCGTCTATCAAGGGTTTTGAGTAACCCGAGGAAGAACAAGAAGACACGCAGTTTATCGGACCGATCGCTGAGAAGTACCTAAGAAAGTTCGCTACTAGGTCTAAGGCTGATACAACTTACTGTCTATATGACAAAAGCGGTAACTTCTATATCGGTAACAAGCCCGTTGTCATTGTAGACGACGATATCGTGGTTGACGGTGAAGAATATCAAGGAACGCCCGGTCTATGGGAATTTACCATAGCTAAAAATCCCGACGAAAACGTGTATAATAATGAGGATTACGATAATTACGCGAAGTTCTTGTTTAAAACCAGCGCCCTTCATCGTGGTAACGATCCCAGCAGATCATATCAGTAGATAGTAAAATGGGCATCCTGGCTAAAAATTGGTCGCACTCCAAAATGAGCCAGACACTCAACAAAATGAGCTAGAAAATTTCTTAATCAAACACACATAAATTTCTTAATCGACTAACTAGTTAACCAGGCAAACCGACTAACTAGTTAACCTCGAATCTAAGGCTAACTTAAATTTCAAAAAAAATTTTATTTTTATTTTTGAAACTTTTTTCGTCTCGAAAATTTTTTATTTTTATTTTTGAAACTTTGTTCAGCTGAAAAATTTTTATAAACAATTACATTCAGAATTAAAACAAAATAATGGAAAACTATTTAGGAATTACAATTAATAATGATTTAAACGAATTATTTAGTAATCATGGACTGGGTTTGTTACGTAAACATTATTTATTGAATGGGGAAACTCCTCAACAAGCATTTGCAAGAGCCAGTGTGGCTTATAGTAAAGGTGATTTAGAATTTGCACAGAGGATATATAACTACGTATCTTCTCGTAAATTTATGTTTTCTTCTCCTATATTGAGTAATGCCCCATTACCAGATACAAAAGGGCAAAAAAGTCAACCAATTTCCTGTTTTTTGAGTTACGTTCCTGACAAGATAGAGGGTATCATTGATCATCTAAGTGACACATGTTGGTTTACAGTAGTAGGAGGAGGAATAGGAGCAGACTGGAGTTCAATTAGATCATCTAACAGTAAATCACCTGGACCAATTGCATTTTTAACACCTATCAACGCAGCAATAAACTCATATAAACAGGGAAAAACAAGAAATGGAAGTTATGCTGCATATTTAGATATTACACATCCAGAAATAACCGAATTTATCTCAATGAGGATACCAACAGGTGGAGATATTAATAGAAAAAAATTAAATCTATTTAATGCTATTAATATCACTGATGGCTTCATGAGAGCGGTTAAAAATGGTACAGATTATGGCCTTATAGATCCAAAAACAAGAGTTAGAACTCCAACAAATGCCAGGAGAATATGGGAAACCATTCTTGAATCCAGAAGTAGAATAGGAACACCATATTTAAATTTTATTGATATTATAAATGCAGATCTACCTCAAGTAATGAAGGACCAAGGATTAAAAATCTATGGAAGTAATTTATGTGATGAGATTCATTTACCTACTGACGCAACTACAGATGCTGTATGCTGTATATCATCCGTAAACGTTGAGTATTACAGAGAATAGGATGAACAATTTATAAGAGATATTGTAAGATTTCTAGATAATGTATTAGATGTATTTATCTCAAATGTTCCAGACAATATTAAGAAAGCAAAGAAAGGAGCAATAAGAGATAGACCATTAGGCCTAGGAGTGATGGGATTAGGGTCTTTTTTTCAAAAAGAAGGTATTCCATTTGAATCAGATGAAGCAAGAAAACTTAATATTGAGATATTTAAGAAAATGAAAGAATATGCATTAAAAGAAACCGAACAACTGGCAAAAGAAAGAGGTGAATGCCCTTCAATGAAAGGAACAGGAAGAAGAAACTCTCATTTATTAGCTGTTGCCCCAACATCTAACAGTCCATTAATTATTAATTGCTCGGCTTCTATTGAACCAAATATAGCGAATGCATATACATTAAAAACAAGAGCCAGATCATTTCTGTGGAAAAATAAGTATTTAGAAAATGAACTAGAAAAGATCAACCTCAATAACAGAGAGACTTGGGATTCTATAATAAAAAACAAAGGTTCAGTAAGTCATTTACCGTTGTCTGAGGAGACAAAGAAAGTTTATAAAACAGCTAAGGAAATAGATCAGTTAAAAATTATAGAATATGCTGCAGACAGACAGAAATATATATGTCAGGGACAATCATTAAATGTATTCATAAGCGCAGCCGCCACAAAAAGGGAAGTCCATGAGATCCATTACAAAGCTTGGGAAATGGGATGTAAAGGATTGTATTATTACAGAGGAGAAGCTGTAGACAAGGCCGAAGATATTTCTACATCTTGTTCCAGGTGTGTAGCGTGATTATTAAATTGTTAAAATAACAATTTAGTAATTTATATAGTAGTGTGGTAGAAGATGTGGGATTTGGACATTTGTGCAAGGATAAATTTATTTTTTAAAGTTATATTTTATAATGCCCCCAAGCTAACGTGTCAATCTTATTCTCCAAAACAAACCTTTTATCATCACTTGATCCTAACGCTTTTTTGTTTAACTCTTCAGTATACTTATCATGACTCCTACTTCTTAAAACAGTCATCTTTCTATACTGATCCTTTTCTGTAAGCAAACACTCTTTGTAATTATCAAAATTTATCTCTTGCTTGATAACCGCTTTTTTAACACCTTTACATCTTTTATCTTCCTTACCATCTAAAGTTTCATAAGCATACATTTTTGCTCCTAAACCAACAAACTCATTCATAATCTCACCACCTAACTCATCTTTAAACTTTCCAACTACTCTTGCATTACAATCATTTTTTGAAGAAATGATCTTTAGGATAATTGGTTGTATCAAACATTTCAGGTACATCTTTTTCCATATCCTTATACAAATTTTTAGTTTCTATTTCAAGAATAAAACTATCTGTATCAGTATAACACATTCTAACCTTTTCACCATACTTAGCTTTAAAGTAATTATGATAAGTTTTTTGCATATGTGTTTTACTAATATCTAAAATACTTAATCCTGAGTAAATAGGTTTAATATATTTTAAATCAGTCTTTTTCATGTGTACCGCTGTTAGGTTTTCATCGAATATTGTTGTGTGGCTATAGTTTGGTTTTGCTACTAACTTCCTATAACGCTCCTCATTAGAAACCAGGTGTATCGTTAATCTATTTCTCAAGTTTTCCATGGTCTTACCAAAGACTGAATTATTCATCAACTTAAAAAAATCTTTCTCAAAATTATTTTTAGCTGCTTTTCTTAGTTCAATGTTCGTATTAATGTATGACTTAAGCCATGCGCTTTCCTCAAACTTAATTCCTCGATGTATTTTAGTAATCTTTAAGCCTAAATCAACACATGTTTTTAAGGCTTCATGATGAATAACATAATTCTTTTTATTATTTAAGTTTGGAATAAGTTTTTCTACTTTTTTTCTATCTTTAAACGTTCAGGTGCTAAAGGAAAGTCATTGTGTAAATCATGTAATTCTTTAGGATATTCTAAATCTATTTCTAATACACATGGGATTTTTTGCCAAATTTCTAATTCTTTGCTTTTCATCCATTTAAAACCATGTGTAGGAAGAGGACGGCTCATTGCCCAAGGGTAAAGGCTTTTTGCATCTATATATGATAAATATTTTGATGGTTTACTAGGATCATATAATTCACCCATATCCTCATTATTTGCTTTTGCATATCTTTTACTACACATACTAACACCTCCTTTAATACCTGATTCTACCATCAAAAGCATATCAGGATCAGATAAAAGCTCTAGGTTTACTTTTGTTATTTTCAATGCTGCATCCCAAGCTAAACCAGGAGCAGTATAATACCAACTAGGATCTAAGTGATAGTTTTCACAGCAAACATCTCTAAAGTTCTCAAAAACATCTGCTAAAGGCAATACATCTATTTTGTTGTAAAGTTCTAAGTAATCCTTAAACGTTTTCATATTAAAGGCTTTCCAAACCTTTTGCGCATGAGCAATATCTACATCTGTAATTCCTTCTTTGTTTAAACTAGAGTAAAATGCTTCTTTGGATGGTAATTTTTCTTCTTTAAGTTTATCAAAAGAATCTGGGTACTCATAAGGAAAAACTCCTTTTCTCCTAACTAACGGTAGTTGTTCTTTAGTGAAATATTTTGCTAAAATTTTTAACTGACTTTCCTCTAAGTTGCTTGAAAGTTTATCCAAACTAGAACTCATAAACTTAAAACTATCAAGGAATCTAATTTTATGGTTTATATTTTCTCCTACCCAAATGTCTTTACTAAAACTAATATATTTCTCTTCATTATTTGGAATACAATCAATCTTTCCAGCAGATTTACCAAGACATTTAATAAAAAGATGAGCATCATATCCACTAAGATTATGAAGGTACACAGGTGTGAAGTTAGGATTTTTAGCTTTTAGGTTGCATTTATTATGCGCAGCGCCTCTATATTTACCTGTAAAATGACAATGATCTCTTACTCTATAATTAGCATGATTAAATTTTCCACCACAAATCCAACAGTGTGTTTGTTGCTTATATTTTATTTCTTCATCTATTGTTATTTCAATAGGTTTTGGGTTTTGGTGGTACCGCTGATGAATTTCTTGTATATCATCTTTTAACCACTTTATAAAAACTTCATCAGCATTTTCTCCGGTATAACTTCTTTCTACAGGTGCACACACAGTATCATCAAAACATTTTACAATATAAGAAAAACTGCAAGGTATATGCTTTTGACGTTGTATAGTATAACTTTTTTCCGGGTTTGGTTGGCATGTGTGTATTGGTTCTAAAACACTTTCAAAATCAACGTATACAGCAAAGGGAACCCGAAGTTTTCTAGCATGATTTTCAAAAGCTAACATGGTACCTGGTTTTGGCATTTCTAAAGTAATAGGTTCATGCTCATTACAGTATTGCATATGTTTCTCTAAAAGTTCTTTACCGCCAAAATGATTCATACATCGTTTACAGCATTCTATATTTCCATTATGAGTATTTGTTATTTGTTTTTTCGCTAAACTATTAAATTTTTTTATGAGAGCGTAGTGCATGTTTTCCTCATCTTTAATAAAAAGAAGGTCAATATGATTTCCTTTCACATCTTTTGAAAGCCTAAGAGGATAAATATATTTCTTTATTTCCTCATACCCATACACGTTTACACTAATTTCTGAATTTTGTTTTTCGAACTTATCTATATCTTTAAACGAAACAGGATACTCTATTTCCTCCATGTTTACACTACTCTCCTTTGCTTGCAAATCCTTGTCAATTCTTTCTGCATTATGCTCTTTAGGGTTTAACGCTCTTAAAACACACCATAAAAAGCATTTGTCATCTTTATTTTTCATATTGATAACTGCTTTTTTGTTAGCAATCCATTTTGGCAAAGGTAAGTGACCATTAGCTCTTAAAGGAACATAAACAGCTGTATGTAGTTCTAACCGCACTATACTTCCAAATGTTCAACCACTACCTTCTCTTTGAAAATTAGCTAAATTTTCTAAAACTTCATCTATCATTTTATTCAACAAATCCTCTACTTCTCCTCTGTTTAAATTTAAATGTTGATTACTATGGAAAGCACGTTCAACAGGGCATTGGTCAAGATTTGTCATTGACCATAATTTACTCCTAAGTACAAGCTTTACCTTTGTTTGTAAATTATTTTGAAGAGTATTTATAAGAGACATCCACGTTTCTGTGAAAAATCTTTGTGGGCTATAGCCTTCTCTACCTTCTATAACATGTTGAGTAGCATACCCTCTAAATGCGGATTGAGCAGCTCTAATCTCAAACGGCTGCCTTGGAGGGTAATTTTCTCTAACATGTTCAACAATTTCATTTAATACTTGTGGTATTTGTGTTGTCTCCACATTACCGGTTAACCAATTAGTAAAATCATTTATTCCTCTTTGTATGAATCCTGGTACGACAGCTGAGGCTAGTCGTCTTGTTCCAGAGTAAACATTAGACGCAAAACGTCTACCCATGTTCATATATCTATTAAACAGGCTCATTTTTATATAACAGATATAATTTCTTAAGCAATTACAATTTTTCCTATTTGTTTCAAAAAATTTTATTATAACAACAATGTCATAATAAAATTACTGAATGCAAATCTTACATTTATTTTTCCAAACCCGTCCATTCCAGTTCACAATTGTTTGTGGACAATGATCTATAAATTTACCCGCCTTATAAACTGATGGAAAGGTTTTTATTTCACCAGTTTCAACGTCCTCTAAACTAACTTTTTTAGGATTATGCATAATAGTTTTTAATCTATCAAACCTAGGGTCCTTGCTTATTTCTTTTTCAGGCAACTTGGGAGACTTCTCTGGTAACAATCCATGTTCTTTCACCAACTTAACTAACAGCTCTTTATCCCAGTAAGAGCAGAAATTTATATTATTTTCTTTAAGAATTTTCTTTAAATCTGTAGTCTTTATCATTTTTATATAAGAAAAAAATATCTTAATACACTACACTCATTTTATTTCCATCAGACTGGAAGTTAATTAACTTATCACTAATAACAACAGCATATGCCTCTGTGTTTGCAGGTACATTTTCAGTAAAATTTACCTTGATATGGATATTGCTGACTGAGTATTTTAATCTCTCACTCTGTTTGGTAACGTCAAACACAAACAAAGGATAAAGGGTTTTATAATCTGGGGGAGTAATGTTAGGGTTTGACACCTATTCATCCATGTTATAAAACTTAGATCTAAATACAGCAGCATCACCGTACACTCTACTAAATTGATGTGCAGTGAATGAAAGATTATAGTCAACCGCAGGATATCTAACAGCATTTAACGTAACATAGATATTGTTAACGTTTGTATGATCAAATATTGCTGGATTTTGCTCTTGATCACCACTTTTACCAGTCTGAAAGCCAACAATGATAAAACGTGGCACCTCAGGTGATGATTTGGTAGAAAGTCTGCAGGTAAATGATGTTGCCTGAGGAACTGCAATAGAGTCGCACTGCCTCATTCTATATCCAACCGGTAATTTTTCTTTTTTCTCGATAATGTTATAAAGTGCCATCTTCTCTCTATCTGAAGGTAGCAAGTGTGGCATAAACCAAGATATTTTAATTAAATTAATTCTACCATCAGCAGGAGCAGCACCATCTCGAAAGATTGCATCATTATCATCATTTCTTGTCAAGGTGAGAGTTTGCTTCATTCCATACAATATTTTATTATAATCATCACAAAAACCAAATATATGTTTTAATGGAACTCTAAAGCTAAAGGTGCCTCTTGGAAGGGCATCCCTAATAATATACCTTCTTCTTACTTCAAAACCAGTGTTTCCAGCAGCTGCAGTATTTGTTGTATCCTTATAACACAATTGGTTTAACCCTTGTGATTTTGAGAAGTCATCTAGGTATTTTAACAACCCAAGCATTGTACTGGCCTGGCCAGGATTCAATATGGATTCAATCTCCATACCTGAAAGTTGATACTTAATATTTTTAAAAAGATACATAAGACCATTGTTTGTTAAAGAAATATTGGTGTTTGCATCGTAAGCTGCTCCAGTATCACTTCTTACTAATTCACCTATAATAAGTAAATAACTCTCACTAGGATGTGTAAAAATATATTGAGTTTCAATGGTAATCCTAATTTCTCCTGAGTTGTTGAGATGTGTACCTGTGATCGGTTCATACTCGTGGTGTTCATACTCATCAATGCTATCATCTTTTAAAATTGGGTCAGTGATTCTTAAAATGTCCATTTTATTATTGCAATTATAATTTTTAAATAAAAATTATAACTGTGTACTTTACTCTAGCCAAAGCTGTGCGAAAGACTTATTTTCATCATTAACAAACACACCTTTAAGTTTAATGCTTTTTGCAGTATCTATTTTAGTTTTAGGATAAACTCTATTACCGTATACAAGTGTTATTTGGGGTATATTCCACTCTTGTAAACGTTCATTCACCTTTTCCTCAATCTCTTTCATTTCAATTACTTTTTCAGGAGATAACTTCACAATGGCTCTTTTATAACCATATTTTGCGTTATTAATTTCAAGGATTTCACAATCTTCTGATTTTAACAATGCACCTACTATAGTAATAGAACTAGTATTGTATATTTTATAATCTACACGATTATATTTTAATTTTAGCATCTACTTTTTTAAGCAATGTTTTTTTCCTTAACTTATTTTTATTTTTTCTTCATACTACTTTAATACCTGCTCCACTGTTTAATTTTTTAACTAAATCTTGAATAGCAATGGCACTTCCTTCTATTAGGGTACTAATGTCTTGCGTTTTAGGTGTATCAGTGGGTTTCGGTGTTGTGCTATATTTTTGTAAAATTTTCTTTGATTTTGGTGTCAAAGCTTTTGTAACCAATTTTTTCCCTGCATCTACAGCAGCACTTTTTCCAACCTCTAAAGCTTTCTTTGCTCCTTCCTTTGCTACACTCTTTCCCACATCAAGGGCAGAAGATGCAATTTGTTTAGCTGCGCTACTTGTAAAAAGCCTCGCTAAAAAGTTAACAACGTTGTCAAAGATTCCAGTACCACCATATGAATACCTTCTTTTAAATCCGTGTTTTTTATTGATAATCATTTTTTATAGTATAGACATTAAATTTTTATAAGTGTTTGTATTTAAGACACCTTGTCTTTTTAACTCATCACAAATGCTCACTAACTCGTTTCTTACACCTGTGTTACCTGCTTTTTTACTTGCTAACAACAGGTCTAGTCTTTTTATTAATGCGTTAGGGTCACACGGGATAACAATTCCTTTTCCGAGGAATTTTCTATCAAACCAAACGTGGGAAAGAATGTTTTTCCATATATATGATTTACCACTTTTTGGAGAATTAGTTTTTGAGTCATTATTACGATAGAGAGTATTGCTGTTTGTCATTATCTCCTTGTAATTTTTAAGATCCTCATCATCATAAATATTTTTGTCCGGTATTCTAGATACGATTAATTCCCATAAACCAGGTGTACCTTCATAGAAATCATCACCAACTAAAATATCATCTTCTAAAATGCCAACTGGTGTGTTGCCAATATAAAATTTACCATTTTTGTCATATAACCCATACGTTGTATCAGCTTCAGACTTAGTAGTAAACTTTCTTAGGTACTTCTCCGCGAGTGGTCCAACAAAAACTGGATAGTCCTCTGCTTCTTCCATTTGTTTCCTAGCTCGCCTAATCTCTTCAGCTATATCTTCTTCCGGTTCTTCTGGTTTTTCGTAAGCTTTGATAGATGGAAATGCTGGAAATTTAATAGCTTGTGGTAAGTTTTCTACACCTTCCTTAATAGGTCTAAGCCCCTCAGTAATCTCCTTTGTTGTAGCTTTTTGTGTTTCTGTAATAGGTTTAAAAAACTTTGAAAGATCTGTTTGAAGTTGTTCTTCACCAGTTCTCTCTGCCAGTAGATTATCCCGAATCCTCTTTTTTGTTTCAAGATACTCCTTTACAATTAAGTCCCTTTTTGCAGGATCAGTGATTTTTAAAAAAGACATTTTTTAAATTACTAAAATAATTTTTTATCCTAGTTTCCATCATAGTTTTTATCGTAATTTCTTAACACGTTTCATAACTAAAACTGCATGAAAACTTTATTTTTGGCCTTTTAATATTCAAGCGCCCCACCGTGATTTTTCTCAACCAACCTCCGAAAGGACTCCCTTTCCTCACGCCTCCCTCTCTCAATTAAACTTTCTTCATTTTCGGTAGATATCTTCTTCTTAGTCTTTGTTCTTATTTCATCCTTCATCTTCTTATACTTCTCTTGTTCTTCCATGATAAGTTTAAACTCTTCATCTGATATATGATCATCAACTAAAGCTTTAGATATATGTGAAGCAATTGTATCAAGCTTAGCATCAGCTATCATCCGAATCTTTTGATGCTTTTCTCCTTTTGTTTTTGAATTCCTTACTACATACTTACCTATCATTGAGAGTAATCCGGTTGTTGCACTTGTAATTTCTAAACCTAATGCTATTGGTACCGCTACAACTGTACCCAATAATATAGCTCCTCCAACACCAGAAGCCATTGTTAGCCCGATCAATGCTGTATCAATACTATCAACAATTCTTGCGGCTCTAAAATATTTCTTAGCTAAGGCTTCTCTTTTTTGAATTTCATTTTCAAGAAACTTCTGTACTTCGGATATCTTTTGTAAACGGTAGGAATGTCCTTTATCGTCTCCTATTGTGTGCATCTCAATAGGTGGAGCGCTTGCAGTATTTCTTTCTTGAGGTAGTGAAGGATAAATTTTATTAGGATGTTCTTGATCTGTATCTGCCATTTTTTATTAAAATGATAATTTTTTATATCAAGATTGTAGATATTTTAAATAGCAGAATAACTCACCCGCAGGTATTTTAATTGGGTTTTGTGAGAAATTATAAATGTAGACCAAGATATCATTAGTCTCATTATCAAGATGTATTTCATTAAAAATGGTTAAACTATCTTTCCATTTATTACTAACAGATATCGCTACAACTCCTCATGTAGTTATATAACCAAATCCTAGCGGAAGTCTCATACCATCACGAGGAGGAATCTTAATATCTACTTGTGAGTATATTTTCCATTTTAGAGGATCTTGCTTTAAGGGAGGATATCTTACTCCATCTAAATGAGGTTTCCAAAATATAGTTTTATGTTGAGTAGTAATATTAGGTTTTATACCAAATTTGTGTACATTCATCTTTTATTTTTGTTATAAATAATATTAAAATATTATTTATAGCATTACAATATAGCTCCTAAGATAGGGATATTAGCAAATGGACTATTAGGACCAAGTAAAAGTCCTTTTCCATCTTAAATTTTTCCTTCTTGATTTAAATACAAACCATTACCAACAGACTCTAATCCTTCACCTTTGTATGGCTTTAAGTATAATCCAGATCCATCAGTTTCCACTTGACAAACACATCCGCCTTTTTTAAGATAAAGACCTGACCCCATTGCTTTTTTGTACTCCTGATGAGGCTAATCCAGATAGAGCACCAACACCTAAAGCTGGTAAAACGGTTTTTGCTAACATTGGTAAAGCACTGGCAGCTAACCCAGCTAACATCCCAAGAAAACCTCCCTCTATTTTCATATTATGTTTAAGTTGTTCTGCAGTCATTCTAATCGTGATACCCTTACCACTCTCATAGGCTTTAGCTATTTTCTTTGCTTGTGAATTGGTTAATGCTAAAACATCATTACCTTGTAGATCTTTATAACCTAAACGAATACTTACCGGACACCTAGCTTTAAGAGCATGTTAAAGCTTTTCCTTTTGTCCTTCCGATATATTTACTTTAACATTAGTGTAATTTGTCATTTTTATATATAATTCTTTTTTATTTTATCTCGCTTCTCTAATATGAAATCTAATTGTTAAATTTTCACCTCTAAGATTTAGTAAATTGCCATCTTGATCTGTAATATTTACCTCTAGGTTATGTATTTTATGTAATGTTATTGGTAAGTATACTAAATTAAGTGGTGACTCAATTATCTTATATCCAGGTGCAACATCTGGGAAAAAAGAGTAAATAGTGTTTTTTGTTGAACCATTAACATAACTTCCTGAAATAATATCTATGTTAACAAGCAAACTATTTATACTAAGAATGTTCACTACATTCTCAGACTCGTAAAATCCTTGTGTATATTTAGCGTGAGTAAATCCTAATACTTTAGCAATAGAGTTTGGTTGATTAAAATCTACTTGATAACCATCTTCTAGAGTAAGAACAGACTTTAGGGTATTGGTGTTTGCAGAAATGTTAATATAATACCCTTCATTAACTTTATCGTAATGACTCTTTTTTCTCATTTCCTGGTGAATGGTATCATTAATGTCAACAAGGTCGTAACTTCCTTCAGGTATTTTTATTTTAATCCATGAAGTACCATTGTCTGGAGAATAAACGAATATGTTGTTTGTTACATCAATGTTTGGAAAAGAGTAGTAAGTTTCAAGATTTACTAAAGCTATTTCATACTTTTTATCCTTTTCCAGCTGAATTGGGGGATTAAACCTTGTTCTAAAACGTGTTTTATTGTCGCTTACTATAATTTGAAATGATGTTTTGTGTTCCGTATTTTTTACAATTTGTTCTAGAAGTTCTTCCATTTTTTAAAAAAGTGAAAATATTTTTTATACTGACTTAGGTATGTAAAAGTTGTCAAAACCGTTTCTATACTTCCCATCATGTTTTTTACTGGTTAGACCAATGATAGCGAAGCCGTGTGGCCTTTCCCATGCCCTTTTACAAAATTCTCTAAATTCATCCTTTGACATATCATCACCTACATGATCACTATAAATATGGTTAATGTTTTTTAGGTCTTGTCGGAAAAGACAAATAAAATTAGCGTTTTCTCTAATAGTTTGCCTTGGTAGCCTGAAATAATTTTGTGAAAGGTAAAAGCAGTCAACATTACTATGTCTTCCACGAATGTAGTAACACTCACATTTGCTTTGCTTTTCTAAAAGTAGATCATCAAAAATCATTAAATTTTTATTTTTTGGGTTTAACTCTCTCGGATCAGGCACATCACTCGCATTTTCAAAAAAGTTACAATTTATATCCGATTTGTTTTTAAACGACTTCATCCATTCCTCAATTAAAGCTATAGGGGAAACATCTGCATCTTGTATTTCATCTCGCATGTTCAACAACTTTAAGATATATTCTTTTGGTAACTTTTCTTCAAAAGCCTTTTTAGCTCCACTGGCCGAAGGCCAGCGGGCTTATGTCATGGCCTGTTGTCCGTCGTCCGTCCGTCCGTCCGTCCGTCCGTGCGTTAACTTTTTTTTTAAACGTCTTCTTCTCTGAAACTACCCATCCAATTTTGATGAAACTTCACAGAAATGATCCTGCCATGGTCCTCTTCAGAATTTCTTGAAAGAATTTAATTCCTTCAAAAACTCTGGTTGCCATGGCAACAAAACTGAAAAATTTTGAAAATCTTTGAAAATCTTCTTGTCTGAAACCGTAAGGCCAAGGGCTACCAAATTTGGCATGTAGCTTTATCTAGTGGACCTCTACCAAGTTTCTTCAATTTATAGCCCTGGGGTTAAAATTGGCCCCGCCCCGGGGGTTACAAGTTATACATGGGCTTATTTAGGGAGAACTTTAAAATTCCTCTTCTACCTAGCCATAGGGCCTAGAGCTACCAAATTTGGCATGTAGCTTTATCTAGTGGACCTCTGCCAAGACTGTTCAAATTATAGCCCTGGGGTCAAATTAGGCCCTGCCCGGGGGTAACAAGTTTTACATGGGCTTATATAACAAGTTTTACATGGGCTTATATAGGGAGAACTTTAAAATTCTTCTTTGACCTAGCCATGGGGCCTAGGGCGACCAAATTTGGCATGTAGCTTTATCTAGTGGACCTGTACCAAGGGTGTCCAAATTATAGCCGAGGGTCAAATTTGACTTCGCTCCGGGGGGTAACATGTTTTACATGGGCGGGCTTATATAGGAAAATCTTTCGCATCTAGCTATAAGGGCTAGGGCTATCAAATTTTGCATTTAGCTTTATCTAGGGGGTCTCTATCAAGGGTGCCCAAATTGAGAAAAATTTGAAAATCTTCTTGTTTATAACATTCAAGAACTGAATTATTTGGTATGGAGCTTTATATTGTGGACCTCCACCAGGATTCAAATAATTATAGCTTTGCGATCAAAATTGGCTTTGCCCATGGATCACAACTTTCTCGTAGGATTAGATAGAAAAATGTTTGCATGTCCTCATGTTTGAAATCAATTTGCTGAATGTTGTAATGTTTGGCTTGTAGTGTTTTTACTTAATAGCCAGTGGAGCGATACAGGGCCATCATGGCCCTCTTGTTTAGTATTCGGTATTCTGGTTGAAAAAGACTTTTTCCAAAAACACTTAAATCATTGTAGTCGAGCCATTCCGGTCTAAGTAAAAGGTTTAACAATAGAGTAGTTTTACCACATCCTGATTTACCTATAATTAAACATCTGATACTTTTTGGTAAAAGGCTGTGATTAAATCTCTTTGTTACTTTTTCATTCCATGATAAGTTTACAATATCCATTTTATATAACTTTTTTAATTTCTATATATAAAAATGTATTGTGTTAAATGTAAAAAACATACTGATACAAGCGATATAGAATATGCTGTTGCTAAAAATGGAAGAAATATGAAACGGGGAAAATGTGTAGTTTGTGGAATAACTAAAAATCAGTTTGTTAGGGAGACAAAGGGCGGATCATTGTTAAATAAAGCTATAAATAATTTACCTTTTGAAATGCATCTCCCTGGTCACAATTTCACAGGTCCTGGCACTAAATTAAAGAAAAGACTCAATTCAGATTTAACACCAAAGAAATGGAGCAAACCAATAAATCGTGTTGATAAAGCTGCTTACCATCATGATGTTTGCTATCTTCAGCATAATGATACTGCCACAAGAAATGCGGTGTGTGATAAAAATATGTTAACAGAGTTAGAAGGTATTTACAATCCTACTATTAGAGAAAGAATGGAAAGGGAGTTGGTAAGCAAACTCATTGGAACAAAGAGGAAATTTGGAATGGGAGTTAAAAAAAAAAATTTCAGCATGATAAATTTAGCGGAAGAATTACATAAACCTGTAAAAAGAAAATTTAAGAAAAGGAGAGTTAGAGTAAACGGTATAGATAAAATATGCACTGTGGATTTAGTAGACATGCAAGCATTTTCTAAGTTTAATCGTGGTGTAAAATACCTTCTTGCTGCCATTGACGTCTTTTCTAAATACGGATGGTTGATACCATTAAAAGATAAAACTGGAAAATCTGTTGCTATAGCACTAAAGAGTATTTTTAAGGAGAGGAAACCTGAAAAAATGTGGGTGGATAAGGGTAAAGAGTTTTATAACAAAGATGTAAAAGACTTGGTTGAATTGTATTCCACTGAAAATGAGGAAAAATCAAGTGTTGTTGAGAGATGGATTAGAACAATGAAAGAAAAAATGTGGGAGTATTTTTCTGCTAACTCCACAAACGTTTACATCAATGTGTTACCAGATCTCGTTAAAGAATATAATAACACAGGACAATCATCTATTAAGATGGCTCCAGTAAATGCTAGTAAAAAAGAAAATGAAACCAAAGTTTGGAGAAATCTTTACCCTGATCATCTTGAAATAAAAGATATAAAACCTAAGTTTTCTGTTGGAGACAAAGTAAGGATAACTAAAAAGAAAAAGACTTTTGAGAAAGGTTATACAACAAGATGGACTGAAGAGGTTTTTACAGTTTTTGAAGTAAAACATACATCACCTGTAACATATAAAATTAAAGATCTTAATGGAAAAGAAATACAAGGTACCTTTTATGAACCTGAACTGCAGAAAACCAGCCAAGAGCTGTATAGGATAGAAATGGTTATTAAAAAAGGAAAAAAGAAATCTCTTGTGAAGTGGAAAGGTTATCCCGACGAATTTAATTCATGGGTTGATAATAAAGACATTAGAAATATTTAGCCATAAAAAAATGTAAGATATTTCGATTGAAAACGTAATTTTACCAGATAAACCGCTAAGCAATTTCGAGTTAGAAGATGCTGTAAAAAGATTAAAGATTTCTTCTTTTAGAGGAGTTTTTTTACTAGATACGTTACCGAAAAAAAAAAATAAAAAAGAATGTGGTATAGTAAACTTTGATAAAAGTGGTGGACCTGGTACACATTGGGTTGCTTGGTATAAAAACGGTAAAACTAAAATTTATTTTGGTAGTTATGGAATACAGCCACCTAATGAAATTCGAGAGTACCTAAAAAGCCCAATACAGTACAATACTGATCAATTACAACAAGCTGGGCAAGTATTTTGTGGTCATTTATGTTTATACATTCTAAAAGAGTTAAGCTCGGGTAAAAAGTTTCAGACAGTGATAAATAAACTTTTTTAATAATAAAAAATGCCTGTTGATAAATTTGGACGAATGAAAGATGATAAAACAAGTGGTGATGGTGTGTCACTCGCTTACATAAATAATAATTTTTTACGTAAAGATGGAACAACTGTTGTTTCTGGTTCTATAGACATGAATGGTAATACATTAACAAGGGTTAGTAATCCGGTAATCCCCTCAAGATGTTGCTACAAAGCATTATGTGGATGGGAATTCTGGGGGGCTATTAAAAGAAAATGGTGGATACCAAGCCCTTGGATTTCTAAATATGGGTTTCAATGAAATAAGAAATGTTAAGGAGCCTACAGAACCGATTGAAGCTGCTACTAAAAAATATGTGGATAGGAGTGGTAAAGCAATAGTAGAGAACCAAGACGGCACTTTTTCCGCTTTTGCAAATATAGATATGCGGGAGTATACTTTAACTAATCTTTTGGACCCTGCAGATGCCCAAGATGCTGCGACTAAAAGATATGTAGATAGTGCAAATAAAGCCTTCGTTTATGGAGCTGGTAGGTATATGGCAGTTGATGACATTTCTATGGGAGGACGAAGAATTAACAATGTTGGAAGTCCTTTGGAAAATGATCAAGCTGTAAATAAGTTTTACGTAGGTACCGTTGTTGAGGTGGCTACTGCGGGTGAAAAAGCTTTGACTAAAAAACAAGATGGATCTTTTTCAATGGCTGGTGGAATAATTATGAATGATAACCCGATTACTGGATTACCTAATCCTACATCACGTGATGCTGCTGCCAATAAAAATTATGTTGATAATGGTGGAGCTATCGTAAAAAATCCAAATGGAAGTTTCATGGTGGTGGCTGACATAGATTTTCAGGGTTTTTCTATAAAAAACGCGGCAACCCCGGTAGAAGAGAGAGATTTAGCAACAAAATCCTATGTGGATAAAAAAGTATCCCTTCCTTCTCTCATAGGTCCTAAACCTATTATAACTGTGTGGGCTGAAGAACAGGGACCAATTGGAGATGGTAATTATGAGTTCTCTTTTGGTAATGGTAATTCAGGTAAAAGGCATGGCTTAGGGGGTTACTGCATGAGTGCGTCAGGTAGAATTATAAGAGGAAGTTTAACGATTGTTAAAAAGGATCTTAATGTACCAGAAGAGGTAAAAGGTAATATAGCGGTAAACGGATTAGAACAGGTTGATTACTCTATTATTAAAAAAGCGGACGAAATTTGTAGCTGTACGGTTTTTCCGAGGGCGTTGGAGGTAAAGCAATGTGACATAATAAACTTTATTTCAAGATCAACTAACCGTGATGTAACACACGCTTATATATCTATTTTGGTAGAGTTAGACTTGTAAAAAATATAACTTCTCTTCGGAAGTTAGATTTTTTAAAAAAAAATGAAATTGTGTTTAAAACTGTGGAGCAATTTGTAGAGTTAGATCAAGATGATCCTATGAGCTGGATTAAAAACCGAAGAAACATGGTAGGTGGTCACACTCTTCGTGCTACAAATATTACCAGTAGGTTAAGGTTAAAAACATATAGTACTAGAAATTCGTAATACTAGTTGGATAGTATTATAAATTTACATGTATCTAGATAGTTGCATGCGTTGCCTCATAATGTGGTATGATTGTTGTCGTAGTCTAGCTATTTGTTCTTGTGTGTGTTGTATTTGTTGTAAAAGGTAAAGTTCATATGGGTCCATTGGTGGTGGAGGAGGGTAGTAGTATTGTTGTGGTAGATAGTTTTGTTGTGGAGGTGGGCGTATTTGTTGTTGGTAGTGTCTTGTTGGTGGTTCGTTGTATAATTCCGATACTTCTTGTGCTGTAGGATGGTTGTTGACTCTACTACGAAGGAGTTGTATGCTTTCTGTGTTTGTGGGTGTGTAGATGGGTGGAGAGAAACCTGGGGATAGATCGTCGGATATGTTATCCAGTGTTGTATATATCTCATCTAAATAGGAGTACATATTCTGTATGCTTTCCATGGTTCTAATTGTGGTATATAGATTCTTGCTATATACTACAAAAATTGTCCTGTAAAAATAAGAAAAATTCAAAATTTTTTTGGTTTGAGATATGATTGTGGTTGAAGGGATCAAAATCATGAAATGAAAAAATTTTGAGCTGAAAAAAGTTTAAAAAGTGAAATATGTAACTTACCATGGTAGGTTATATATCTGTTTCAATGTTGCTTGCTGATCTATTTGCTACTTTCCTTGTCATATTTATGAATGGTTTGCTTCCTCCTCTTATTATTCTTCTATTTTTGAGAAATGATAAAGGATTATTCTCCTCTAATACTAAAAGTTCTGCAAGTTTAAATATTATTTCATTCCTTGTCTTCCCCTTCCTTTCTATCCTTAAACCAAGTTGGTTTTTCGCTTTTTGAATTATTTGTCTTTTAGAAGAATCAAAAAACCTATATAATTGTTCCCAAAATACTACTCTAACTATTGTGTGTTGTCTTATCCTTTCATCTATACTATCTAAAATGGAGTTTATATGGTTACCTAGTAACACAGCAAATCTAGCTGAATATAGCCTTTGGAATTCTTTTGGAAAATCAAAAATTAAATTTTTGAATTTATCTTTAGCCATATCAACATTTACTAAATTCTCTCTCATGTTTTCTATTGACCTTAGTAAGCCTTCATCGCTTAAATTTATCTCTTCCAGAAATTCTTTTAATGGTTCCATGTTGTACTTTGACAAATTTGATCATGTAAAAATAAGAAAATTTCAAAAATTTTCGAGACGAAAAAAGTTTCAAAAATAAAAATTAAATTTTTTTTGAAATTTAAGTTAGCCTTAGATTCGTGGTTAACTAGTTAGTCGGTTTGCCTGGTTAACTAGTTAGTCGATTAAGAAATTTATGTGTGTTTGATTAAGAAATTTTCTAGTTCATTTTGTTGAGTGTCTGGCTCATTTTGTTGAGTGTCTGGCTCATTTTGGAGTGCGACCAATTTTTAGCCAGGATGCCCATTTTACTATCTACTCATATCCAAAAAGTGGTAAAGGGAAGAAATGGAAAAGAATACTTAAAACCATTTGGGATAATAAACAGCATTACGATGGGAGTGGGGTTAAGTCCGTTGTTATCCCTTGTGATCCTAACGCATTACTCGAAAGACTCGACCTGTTGATGGCTAGCAAGACAGCGTGTAACACGGGTGTGAGAAATGAGCTCGTAAGCGTGTGCAATGAATTAAAATGACAACGCGTCTTGGACGCAAAAGCTTATAAAAATTCATTGTCTAAACTTTAAAAAGGATGATTGTTCCGACAAATCGTGGATTTAAGAGAAAGTATGTATACGGCGTAGCCAGGATTTTTGACAGCATCGCGAGCTTTTTTACGAAGCTGTTTACCAATAGCGCGGCCAAACAAATTCCATCTTCAGCCTTCGATGTTGGAAAGAGCGTTGCCAAGGAAGGAGCAAAGAAAGTTTTAGAGGCTAGAAAGAGTGCAGCCATAGACGCGGGAAAGAAGTTAGTTGAGAAAGCTTTGACACGTAAGTCGCTAGAGATTTTGCGAAGGCATACTAGCACACCGCAGGCGCAAAACATTGACTCATTGATAGACGGAAGCGGAGTTAAAGCGATCGCTATCCAAGACCTTGTTCGGAAGTTAAACAGTGGTACTGGTCTTAAAATGCTATGAATTTTTTTTTATAAAATGGCTTAAAGAATTGGTTTTTTCTAATAATAAAAAAAGATATGGAATTTTCTCGTGTAGATTATGAAAAGTATAGCACGTTTTCCGTCGTTATAGAAAACGTGGCTTTTAAACTGAAAGGCTGCGAAATTTTAGAAATCATGGATACCGATTACAGTTATCAAAAAGCGATTGTAAAACTTCCTCTGGAGATAAAGAAAAAAAAAATGAAAGAGATCGAGTAAGAAGTAAATAAATATTTAGTAAATAAAGGTATTAACCAAATAAAGCTCGTTTACGAAAGTAAAATTTACTCGAAAAAGGGTAAATCAACCCCAAAAAATCGCATTAAAAACATTAAATTGAAAGGTGTGTCTATCAACAAAGAGGGTAAGTCGTTTCCCCAGCTTTGGTTACTTGAGTAAGGTTTAAAAGCTAACAGGCTTTTAAATCTGATAAAAGACATTAACAAAGTTCGCGACAGTTTCCATCATCACTTTTTGTGTAACTATCACGCTCAACTTTTACTCGAAACGGTGAGCACCTAACACAGTTGATCTTGCCAAACTTGTCAATGTCTGCAGATTGGATAAATCACAGAACTAAAACGAGTCATTTCTTGTCAGCAAAACGAAGAAAAAAGTATTTGAATAAAGCCAAATAATTATACGCGAAGCAAGAATCCGAAGGTAACGCTTTCAAGAGATCGGACTGAAAGTCAAAGTGAATCACTTTACTACGTCACCTAACAACGGAAATATGGACACAGATGCCACTACTAGCGCGTGTCGTCGAGCTAAAACATCTTTTCAGATGCAGTTGCTTTTAGTTTGGTCTAGTCCAAAATTATGTCACCTGGTAAAGACTTGCAGAAAGCAAGGCTGTAACTCTTTCTCCTTTACTAGGGTATCCCTTACCTTGATGAGTCTGCAGCAGACAACATTAGAAAAAATTGATGTCAAAAAAAAAAAAACAATGCTCCCAATGATTTATTTCTCCTTTTTTGCACAATGATTTCCCATCAAAGAACTGTGATGCATGAATACCAGGTTTTGGTTTAGCATCTGCAGACGCGTCAAATTTAGAACAGTCTAAAATTAGTCGTTTGGTAATGGGTTAAATGCTAACCTCAGTATTACATTTATATGCTATGGATTGGTTTATTATGAACAAGACACTTGATTCTTATAAACAGTGTTGTATTGTTGAAAAAATTGAGATAATTTAATTCATATAACATCTTTGTCTTTGACAAACCCTATATTTACTCATTAGTTAGTGCCCCACCCACAAACTTAAAATATATTTTCTTAAAAAATAAGGCAGGTGACCAATTTGTTTTAAGCCTGATTCTTTTAGTTTAGTACCTGAATATTATTTATAGAAAAAATAAGAAAAATCTGAATGTTAGAACATTAAAAAAATAACTTTAAACGATTTTTTTCCCAAAATAAAGGTGTTTTAGCCAAAAGTTAAGGTTTTGTTTTTTTTTAAAGATTGATACTCAGTATCCTCTAAATTATTATCGTTTCATTAAATTTAAGTTTCACTAATACAGTGACATAAAATTTGCTTATAATTATTGTCATAGAAAAAAATATACATAGACTTAGTTTACACAGGTAAAATTTCTTCCTGAACTGCCGCAATGCATGGTGTACTAAAAGAAATATTCATAGAATTTTCCCAACGCTTGTGACCCCTTTTTTTATCTGCTATTTTTGTTGATCAGATAATATACTATCACCAAACAAAGTTTCATGAAATTCTGAATGTTTTTAAAAAATGGTGAAACTGTAGCGATCGTCTTTAAGGAATTTTTTTCCTAAAACACAATGTTAGAATTTAGTCGTGTGGATTATGAAGAGTACAACACAATCGACATATTCATTAAGGGGGTTTCATCCCACCTGGAGGATTGCGAAATCCTCGATATAGCAAAAACTAATTTTGGATATAAAAGAGCAGTTGTAAAACTGCCTTCCGAAAAAGTAAAACGTTTTGAGGAGATTGAGATAGAGGTGAACAAATACCTCGACAAAAATAATCTTAACCTAATAAAATATATTGTATGGGGGAATAAAATTTACCCCAAAACAGACTTAATGACCCCCAAAAGACCATTTAACGCACATTAAATTAAAATGCGTTTTTATCAATGCTGAGGGCAAAACGTTTGTCCAACTTTGGTTAGACGACTCTGGGTACCGTGCAAACCCGCAGTCGTTTTCCACAATTTGCGCGTAAGATTTTTTAAAAGCTTGTTGGCTTTTAAAAAAAATGATAAATGGCTTAAATTTTTTCTTAATAATAAAAAAAAAAAAAACGGAATTTAGCATATAACCAAGCTTCAAAGAACTTTTTTTTTGCGATATATTTTGCAGAGCTGAAGTAAATCTTCAGCTCTAGTTTAGTATTTGTTAACGTTTCCGTTTTCCCATATTTGGGGAACCAAATAAGCTTCTTTGCCTTCACTGAAATCAAACGGCTCGTTTATAACGAACTCGTCCCACGCCCCTCGGAACCCAGTAGATTTCTCTGCCGTATTTGTCTTCTACCTTTTCCGCTAAATCCAACATTACATTTTGTCAAAATGGGCGTGAGTTATTTTTTCGGTAAAGTTTTTTTAGCTAGCAAAAGCTCTATTAATTATTAATTAGATAGGTAAAGTTAGCTACTAGTAGCCAGCTACTAGTAGCTAGCTTCTTGTTCAGGTAAAGTTAGCTTCTAGTAGCCAGCTACTTGAGCTGGTAAAATTGGTTATTTGTAGCCAGCTACTGGTAGCCACCTTCTAGTAAGCAGTCACTTGTAAAGGAAAATCTGGCAATTCACACCCAGCGACCTTTGTATAGGTAATTAAAATGGAGGTTTTTATTATTTTTCTAAAGGTACAAGTAGCTGGAGAACCAAACGTCGAGGCCTGAAACGAAATGTTTTTCTTCCATCCAGAATACTATATAAATGCATCAGAAAAATTAAAATCAACTAATTTGTTGTATTAAAAAGTCAAACTACGAGAACTGTCAATAGGAATTTTTTTCACGTTTGTTTTTAATAAGGGATTCGAAATGTACAAGTAGCTGACGACATTAAGACAGACATTTCAAAATATTTCAAAGAATCACATTCACTGTACTACGGAGAAATTAAAAATATCATTTTCAATTCATTTTTAATTATTAAAGGGGCCAGCTACTCGTCATGAAAATTGGGACATTTTTCAATTTCATTTACAAGTGAATTCAAAGGTACAAGTAGCTGGCGACTCTAAGAGCTGTTTTTGTAATTAAGTGCTTCTTTTGAATAAAGTAGACCATAAATACGTCAAAAAACTCAAAATTGAAGCATTTCCACTGATTAAAGGGGCCAGCTACTTGATATGAAAACGGGACAATTTTCCACTTTTGCGAAATAATGATTTAACATGTACAAGTAGCCATCGAGAATACAAGAGATTTTCCAAAATATTTCAACGAATCATATTGAGGATACTTAGGAGAATTAAAGATATCAAAATCAATCCATTTTTATTCAATAAAGGGGGCAGCTACTTGTCAGAAAAATGCGGATATTTTTCAATTTTTACTTCAAGTGAAATCAAAAGGTACAAGTAGCTGGCGAGCCTAAGAGTGAATTTTGAAATTAAATGCTTGTTTTGAATAACAGAGACTATGAATCTATGAGAAAACTCAAAATTGAATCATTTACGAATATTAAAGGGGCTAGCTTCTTGATTTAAAAACGGGACAACTTTGCTGTTTTTCGAAATCATGATTTCAAATGTACAAGTAGCTATCGAGAATAAAAGAGATTTTTCAAAATATTTCAACGAATCATATTGAGGATATCAAGGGGAAATTAAAGGTATAAAAATCAATCCATTCTTATCATTTAAAGGGCCCAGCTACTCGTCAGGAAAATGCGGATATTTTTCAATTTTACTTACAGTGAAATCAAAAGGTACAAGTAGCTGGCGAGCCTAAGAGCGAATTTTGAAATTAAATGCTTGTTTTGAATAACAGATACTATGAATGTATAAGAAAACTCAAAATTGAATCATTTCCGGTTATTTAAAGGGGCCAGCTACTTGATTTCAAAACTGTACAACTTTGCTGTTTTTCGGAGAAATGATTTCAAATGTACAAGTAGCTAGCGAAATTAAAAGAGATTTTTCAAAATGTTTCAACAAATCGTTTTGGGGACACTTAGGAGAAATTAAAAATATATAAATCCATCTATTCTCATCCATTCAAGGGGCCAGGTACTCGTCATGAAAATGCGGATATTTTTAAATTTTACGTAGAGTGAAATCAAAAGGCACAGGTAGCTGGCGAGCCTAAGAGCGATTTTTGAAATTGAATGCTCGTATTGGATAAAAGAGAGTAGAAATGCACGAGAAAACTCGAAATTGAAGCATTTCCGATTATTAAAGGAGACAGCTACTTGATCTGAAAATGGGACAACTTTCCTTTTTTGCGAAATAATGATTTAAAATGTACAAGTAGCTGGATAGGTTTAGAGAAATTTTTCAAAATATTTCAACAAATCATATTGAGTATACGTAGGAAAAAATAAAGATATTAAAATCAATCCATTCTTATTCATTAAAAGGGCCAGCTACTCGTCATAAAAAAATGCGGATATTGTTTTACTTCAAGTGAAATCAAAAGGTACAAGTAGCTGGCGAGCCTAAGAGCGATTTTTGAAATTGAATGCTCGTATTGAATAAAAGAGAGTATAAATGCACGAGAAAACTCTAAATTGGAGCATTTCCGGTTATTAAAGGGGACAGCTACTTGATCTAAAAATTGGACACATTTCCACTTTTGCGAAATCATGATTTAAAATGTACAAGTAGCTGGCTAGATCTAGAGAGATTTTTCAAAATATTTCAACAAATCATATTGAGGATACGTAGGAGAAATTAAAAATATCAAAATCAATCAATTATTATTCATTTTAGGGGCCATCTACTCGTCATGAAAATGCGGATATTTTTCAATTTTTAGTTAAAGTGAAATCAAAAGGTACAAGTACCTGGCGAGCCTAAGAGCGAATTTTGAAATTGAATGCTTGTTTTGAATAAAGATGACTATAAATGCATGAAAAAGCTCTAAATTGAAACATTTCCGGTTCTTGAAGGTACCAGCTACTTGATCTAAAAATGGGACACCTTTCCACTTTTGCGAAATAATGATTAAAAACATACAAGTAGCTAGCTCAATTTAGAGAGATATATTTTAAACTAATTCAACGAATCATATTGAGGATACTTAGGAGAAATTAAAGCTATTAAAACCAATCCATTGTTATTCGTTAAAGGGTACAGCTACTCGTCATGAAAATGTGGATATCTTTGAATTTTACTTAGAGTGAAATCAAAAGGTACAAGTAGCAGGCGAGTCTAAGACGGATTTTTGTAATTAAATGCTTGTTTTAAATAGAGTAGACTATAAATGCTTCAGAAAACTTAAAATCGAAGCATTTCCGCTTATTAAAGGTGGGTATTTAGATTTTTCACATCTCACCAAATTAAAAGATATATATATCACTGAAATTTATATAAAAAAAAAACCCAGTAAAAATCATCAATAATTAAGAATCATAAAATTACAAAAAAAAAAATTTTTTTTGATGGTGTTTCCTTAAAAGGCTACGTAGCCTCTTAAGGCATTTTTAGATTTCGCGCCAAAAATCAAAAAAGCATTTTGGAAATGTCAAGTGACTGGCACATGACTAATGACGCTTAAATTCCATAACATAACAAACATGTAATTATTTTCCATAATGTCTTCTTCGGACGCTATGTTTGAAGCTTCGTCTGTGTATTTCCGGTATGTAAATGAGCGATTTGCTCATGTAAAAATAGACCGAGTTTCCCGTCGGTGTCGACCTGGGCCGTAGTAAATCTCTAACTTCTCTTGTTGTCGGATGGTTTTCGATTACTGGGGTTTTATGAATGAAAATTAAAAGGCTTTGGGAGTATAGGGATGATTTTTTTTGTATTTTGTAAAATTTTCGTCCCAAAATCTGAAGGGCCACCTTTAAAGGGGCAGCTTCTTGATATGAAAACGGAACAATTTTGCACTTTTTTGAAATGATGATTTAAAATGTACAAGTAGCTGGCTAGATTTAGAGAGATTTTTCAAAATGTTCCTTCCTTAGCAACGCTCTTTCCAACATCAACGGCTGAAGAGGCAATTTGTTTCGCTACGCCACTGGTAAAAAGCTTCGCAAAAAAACTCGCAATGCTGTTAAAGATCCCAGCTCCGCCGTATACGTACTTTTTCTTAAATCCACGATTTCTCGGAACAATCATCCTTTTTAAATTTTAGACATTATTTCTTTTATAAGATTTTGCATCCAGGACGCTAACGAGCTCATTTCTCACGCCCGTGTTTCCTGCCTTCATAGTCGCCATCAAGAGGTCGAGTCTTTCGAGTAATGGGATCACACGGGATTACAACGGACTTAACCCCCTTTCCTATTGGAAGTTGCTGATGGTAAGTAATATCTGGGGCTCTGTTGTCCCAAACGGTTTTAAGTACTCTTTTCCATTTCTGCCCGTTACCACTTTTTGGATATTTGCTGCTCGGATCTTTACCATGATGGAGGGCGCTGATTTTAAACATCAACTTCGCGTGATTGTCGTAATTCTCAAGAGTATACACATTATCGTCCGGATTTTTGGCTACGATAAGTTCCCATAGATCAGTCATTCCTTGATACTCCTCACCATCAACCACGATATTGTCGTCTACGATGACAACGGGCTTTTACTGATATAGAAATTACCGCCTTTGTCATATAGCCCGTAAGTTGTATCAGCCACAGACTTAGCAGCGAACTTTCTTAGGTACTCCCCAGCGATGGGCCCGATAAACTGTGCGTCTTCTCGTTCTTCTTCCGGCTGCTGAAAAGCGTCAATAGACGGAAGGGCTGGGAACTTAATAGGCTTTGACAGCTCCGCTAGTACCTCCTTCGTTGTAGTCTTTTGCACATCCGTGATAGGCTTGAAAAACTTGGAGAGATCGCTCTGTAAATCTTGCTCGCCAGTTCGCTCCCCTCGTAGGCTATCCCGGATATTCTTCTTTGTAACGAGAAACTCCTTAACAATTAGGTCTCTCTTTCTCGGATCAGTGATCTTTAGAAAAGACATTCCTTTTTTCTTTAGGCATCACACTTTTTATCGCACTTTTTATCGCAGTTTTCATCACACTTTTTATCGCACTTTTTATCGCGACTGTTAAATACTTATCCTTATGAGAATAATTATTTCGCTTTCATCACGATCCTAATTTTCATATCGATCTTCATATCAAGCCGGAACTTAGTCTTTGTTATTCTTTTCAACCAGCCTCCGAAAGGACTCACGAGCTTCCTGCCTCCCTTGCTCAATCCAGGGTTCCCACGCTGTCGGGAAAACGGGAAAAAGTCGGGAATTTCGTAAAACCCGTTCCCGGTCTTGAAAAAGTCTTGATTTTTGTTATATCTGTGAAAAATCGGGAAAAACCCGGGAAAAGTACGAAACGTTTTGGGTACGATACAAGAATTTAGGACGATAAAACTCTCCGGTTCTGGTGTCCTCCATTTTTTCGGATAAAGGTCCAATTTTCTACAATATTATAGACATAGGCCGTATAAGAACAGCGTCTGACGAGACGGTGATTGGTACTGCCCCCCCGTGATGTTTTATCATAACGTGTAAATAAAACGGAACCGCTTGCAAGCGTCTTTTAACAATGATTAAAACGTAAGTTTTACGATGTCTGCAGTTTTAAAATTTCTGCGCGGACGAGAAATAGGAGTAAATTCTCCGAAATACCAGATAGAAATACTTGAAATAACATCTTTACACGTGCAATATTCTGATCTGAATGCCATACAACGTGCCACATACTTGAAAAGTCTTACATTGAAGTCAAAGTGTTTGCTCTCGAAGTGCCATTCCATCGACGATGCCGTCAAACTGAACACCGCAATCGTCAAAACGTTTTGTTGTCTGAAACTTATAGAAAGAATCAACATCGAGAAAACGACATATTTTTGGCCAGCAGAGATTTTGGAAATTTTGAACTGCTGTACTAAGCTCAGGTTTTTCGCATTTTCCCCCAAATGGTTGAAACCTAATGGTTGGATAGCCTGGACTGATATCCATACTGCTTTTTACTCTAAAGTTTCTTGGGGTGAGGACTTCCACGCATTAATTTCACGAATCACTTCTGAATATATAGCAGAGAGGTTTATTCAGATGTATGATGAAGCACCTATGTGGGCATTGTCTGATGTAACAAGTGACAGTGAGTCTGGATCGGAATCTGACATTAATTAATTCTAATCAAGGTAAAGAATTTCATCTACTATTTTTAACTTGCCTATTCATAATTCTGTAATTCAAGAGTGGCTTGATTTACCAATTGTGATGAAACTTTAGGGGATTTCCCATGATCTCCAGAGTTTATTTTTCCTTAGATCTGGGAAACTATGTGACAGAACTTCATGAAATTTTGTGGATATATTCAGTATCAGTCATTCGTAAATTTTATGGAAATAAAATATCTATAAATTTTGCTATTTTCAAAATGGCTGCCCAAATTAGAAATATGGGTCACTGTCAGGCTTATATCTTTGAAACTATATGGCAGAATTTCATAAAATTTAGTGGATATGTTCAGTATCTGTAACCAATTAATGTAAAAAAAAAACATGGCCACATATTTTAAATAAACGCCATGATTGGAAATATAATTAGTCTGGTCTATATCTCGGAAAACGTTTGATAGAATTTCATAAATTTTTTTTGTATGTTCTGTATTGGTAATAAATCAAATATTGTGAGAAAAAAATCAAAATGGCCACCAGCATTGAAAATAGGGGTCTGCTCTACATCTTGGTAATTATTTAGCAGAATTTCGTAGAACTTTTTGGGATTTGTTCATTATGACTTTTTGATTAATTATTATCCATATAAAACAAAAAAACTATTCAATATGGCTGCTGTTTCCAACATGGCCTCCATAATTGGAAATTTAATCAGGTTATATCTGGGAATGTATTTGACAGAATTTCATGAAATTTTGTGGCTATGTTCAATTCCACTTATTGATCAAATTTAATGAAAAACTTTTTCACAATGGCTGCAGTTAAAAAAAAAAACAAGTGCTTCCAATTTCAAAATGGACGTTTGGTGAACCTCTGTGACGGTCACTGTCACTATTAGTGCCAGTTTTATTAAAGATGCCAGGTTACAGAAAAAGGGGTTTTGATATTGAATCTCTTTTAGGACCAATTGATATTTCCGTAATTACGGTATATACAGTTAACCCTTTACCAAACAATAAAATTTTGGATGTGACCAAATTGAAAGGATTTGCAGACGACAAATTAAACATTGATGAAATGATGATTTCTCTCCTTGATAGAGTAGAAACACTGAGGGAAAAGGAGGAAATGCTGATTACCAGCATTTTCTCTTTTTCCCACAGTGTTTTCCAAAGACTTCTTCTTTCGAGTCGTTAAATGTCGGGATTGTGTGGTAAACACTTAAACTGCTGTAACAGTGTCTATGTGTGTGTTTTGCTTATGGACACTCTGCAGTTTTCGTCCGATTTATTTCAAATTGACACAAGAGTTGCCTTTTGTCATTCCAGATGCCGGGTTGTGTTTTTCAAGTGAAATGGCTTACAGATCCAGAGTTAAATTGCTGGGTGAAGAGGGACTCCAATATTCATGCTGCGTTCTGTCGATTTTGTAATAAGTCTATAGATTTAACAACAATGGGTCGCACAGCACTTGTATCACATATGAAGGGAAGGAAACACACCGACAGACTAAAGCAGGCTTTCTCTCATTCTCAAGGACCAATAGAGACATATGTTACTTCAACACCTAGTGCTACAGCTTCTAATGAAAGTCTTAGTCAACCAGTGCAGTTTTCAAACTGTAAACATTTGGGTAATACAATGGAAAGTTTTGTCAGTAAAGCAGAGGCTCTTGATGCAGAGATTCTTTGGTGTTTAAAAACTATTGACAGTAACTATTCATTTTCATCTAATACTGGTGTTACTGATTTGTTTAAATGTATGTTTCCGGATTCCAATATTGCTAGAACTATGTCTTGTGCTGAAACGAAAGCAATGTACATGACTTGTTTTGGACTAGCACCTTATTTTTCATTGTTGTTGGAGAAAAAGTTGAAAAATCAACCATTTGTTTTAATGTTTGATGAGTCACTCAACAGGGAAATGCAGAAAAAACAGTTAGACATTATTCTTAGGCATTGGGATCATGATACAGTGATTGACAGTTACTATACTTCTACCTTCTTAGGTCATGCTTGTGCAACAGACTTAGTTAATTGTTTTGATGAATGTATTGAATCACATCCGGGCTATAATACACTTATTCAATTGGCAATGGATGGTCCAAATGTAAACTGGGCTGCATTTGATGCACTTCAGAAAAAGCTAGAAAAGGGTAATGGTTATCAGCTTATTAACATTGGTTCTTGTGGGCTTCATCAGTTGCACAATGCATTTAGAGCTGGTATGGTAGAAACAGGGTGGGATGTTACTCACAGTTTATCTGCTATGTATACTCTTTTCAATGATGTACCTGCTCGAAGAGATGACTTTGAGTCAGCCACAAAGACAAATGTATATCCTCTGCAAGTTTGCAGTCATAGATGGGTTGAGAATATTAAGGTATGTGAAAGGGCAATTGACTTGATACCTACTATCAACATTTATATTGACTGTGTACAGGAGAAAAAATGTAAGAATCCAAGTACCAAATCTTATGAAACTGTAAAAAAATTCGTGAAAGATCCTTTAAGCAAGGTCAGACTTCTATTCACAATAGTAGTTGCAAAACCAATTGAAGCATTCTTGAAAATGTACCAAACTGATAAACCTATGGCCCCTTTCCTAGCAAAAGATTTTGGTGATGTTTTAAGAAGCTGTATGAAGAGAATTGTTACACCATCATTAATGGCAGAGGCAACAACTTTGTCAAAGCTAACTAAGATTGATGTTCAGGATGATAAAAATCTGAAACATTATAAAAAGATTGACATAGGCTTTAGTGCAGAAACTGAACTGAAGAAACTGTTGTCTGACAAAAAAGTAAGTGATAGGGCTGCCCTTGAACTGAAAGGAGATTGTTGCACTATGTTAAAAAAGTTGATAGGCAAACTTCTTGAGAGATCTCCTTTGGATTACAACTTGTTGAGGAACTTGTGTTGTTTGATGCCTTCAGAAATATGCAGAGACACAGAATATTGTAAGGTTTGTTTCAAGCGAGTGGTAAGCAAATTGGAGACTTTAAGACAGTTGAATATCAATGATTGTGACCAAGTGTTAGATGAATATGATACTTTTGTTGACAGTGCAAAATTAAACCCTGAATTTAAAAACTTCAACAAATCTGAGCAACGCATAGATTCATTAATGTACAATGAGCTCAGTAATAGTGCTAATTATGGAAAGCTGTGGGAAGTTTTGAAAAAACTACTTCTTCTGTCTCATGGACAAGCTGCCGTTGAAAGGGGCTTTTCGATTAATAAGGAGATCAGTGATACAAACATGCAAACTAAAACACTTATTTCTCGAAGAATAGTTAAAGATCATATTAAGAAAGTTGGGGGCCTGAAAAATGTTGTAATTAGTGAGGAGCTGCGTCAGTATTCACAGTCATCTCGAAGTCGTTACCAGTCATACCTTGATGAAAATAAATCTGTTGGAGAGAAACTGTCTGAACAGAGAAAAAGGAAACTACAAGAGGAGGAAGTTGAAACATTACAAAAACGTGTAAAAGGGTTGGAAAGTGATATTCAATTTCTCACAGGTGATGCTGACAAGACATCTCTACAAGCAGAAGAGCAGAGAAGCTTGATTCTCGTTTCAAAGTCAAATGCCTTAAGGCAAAAGGCTCATGAAAAACAAGAAGAACTTAGTAAAGTTAAAGCAGACCTTGGTGCAAAGTTGTTGTCTTTGAAAAACTCCTAAGTGTTCAGATAAATGTTAAACTGACAAAGATGCAAAGTTGTTGGCTCTGACAAACTCTTAGATTTTCAGAAAGTAAGCATGTAAGATTTCATTTAAGAATGTATTAACCCATTACCACACAATCCCTACTTTTGACGCCCCTGAGAAAGAAGCCTTTTGAAAACACTGTAGGAGAAGGAGAAAATGCTGGTAAGCAGCATTTTCTCCTTTTCCCACAATGTTTTCTACCCTTTCCAAAACAAATTTCAAATTTTCAGTCACTTTTATTTTGTTGTCTGCAAATGCTTTCGATTTGGACAAGTCTAAAATTTTGTCGTTTGGTAATGAGTTAAAATGTCATGTAGATGTTTTGAACGATGAAAGAAGTTTGTTGTTCAGTTCAATAAATGTTCAGAATAGCTATGATTTTTTTAGTGATTTGTCAGAATTAACTTTTTGAAATGAATACTGAACCAGTATTTGTCCCATTATCACACAATCCCTTGTTTTGATGCCCCTGAATGATAAAGCAAAGGAAATTGTGGGAAAAGGAGACATTGCTTGTAATGAGCAATTTCTCCTTTTCTCTCAATACCTTCTACTATATATGGTTCTAACTTTACAGTTTAAACAAACTTTGAATGATTTCTGCAACCTCTTTCACTTTAGACCAGTCTAAAATAATATTGTTTGGTTATGAGTTTAATTTAAAAAAAAAATGTATCGACCAGTAAAGAGCCAGGTCGGAAGTTGTGTCTGTGCCCTCCAACTAGGCTCTTTTACTGTCGGCTACTCTTCCATAAAAGATATAAAAATCCAAAATAATTACACAATAATTACGATGGACCAAAATGGAACTTCTAAGGCTATAGGAACTTTCGAAAATCCCGCCATGTAAGGGTTGAAGTAATCTCAGAATATTAAAAAACAAAGAAAGTAAAGGCTGGTGTCATTTACTGGGATCATTTCAGGAACACAAGTCATATAATTAAAGAATTGTTGAAAAAGGTGTTGAACCAAATGCAATTTGATAGAAGTCTGCCTGTATCTAAATTTGTCACAAGCAGAGTGCTAGACTGATATTATGTTACCCTAAGAAAACAGGAACACCGTTATTTTAGTATGCTCTTTGGATCTATTAAATGAAAACATTTATTTGAGCTGCGATGTTGAAAATGGACCTTTTGAGGTTGTGACCAGCATGTATCCAGATCAATGTAGTCTTATCAGGATCTATACTACCTGCTTTCAAATTCTTCATTACTTGTAGGAACTGTAAGAGAACAGCATGGATCCTTATTAAACTGCCTGTATGGATAGGCTGATCTGAATCTATATTGGGTCATTTGTAGTATCGTTACTGGCCAAGTAAAGAAATGAAATAACTATCATGTTATTAGAATGTTCTTTAAATCTTCATTTTTCATTAAAACAAGAAATGTATGAAAGAAAGTAGCTTTCAAAAGGTTTTGCATTTCCAGTTTTTCTATTGCAAAAAAACCTTGAATTTTGAAAAAAAATCCTGGAAAAAGTCTGGAAAAAGTCTGGAATTTTGCAAGCAGAAAGTTGTGGGAACCCTGTCAATCAGTGTGTCTCTGATATTGTTGTTAAGGACTTCTTATTCGACGATCTTTTAGCGTCTTCTTTCATGGCTCGGTGTTTTTCCAGTTCGCTAAAGGTCAACTGAAACGCGTCATCAAAGATCCTATTGTCGACGAGAGCTTTAGAGATGTACGAGGAGATCATGTTTAGCTTCGCTTCAGCGATCGTCTTGATCTTTCCGTGCTTCGTCGCTTTTGTAGTGCATTGTTTTGTTCACGTACTTACCGACGATGCTTAGACCACCAGTGACAAGCGCAACACTCCATCATGATAACGATGGGAACAGCCACTACAGTGGACGAAAGACTAACACCGCCAATTCCAAGGCCCATTGTAGTGCTGATGAGCGTAACATCAACATCGTCTATTATTTTTGAGGCTCTATGGTACTTCTTGCTTAGAGCCTCTCGAACTCGCTTTTCTTCCTCGAGAAACCTTTGGATCTCGTTGATTTTTTTGTAAACAATACCCCACCCCTTCGTCACTGGGAGGAGCAGAAGGTAACGTTGGGTAAATAGGTTTATCGCGTTCCATTTTTTCTAGAGAAGGATTTTTTAAACTAGGTAACGCACAAAGCACAGAGGCTCATTTTCCTCTATTTCTACGATCTCGCTCGAATTATTCGTGATGTTTATCAAGATATCTTCGACGTTTTCGGGAGTGACCTCATTTTGTAAGCTACATCTCTTTATTTCAAGAGCTTCCGTTATCGCGGCCAAAACAACTCCCTGAGTCATCTGGAAGCCAAATCCTAAGCGCATTGCTTTGGTTTCTTTAGGATTAATAATACGTTTACCTTGGCTGAAAATTTCCAAAGTCACCGGACTCACTTTCCAAGGCGGGTGCTTTACATTTTGTGATGGCTGCCAATAAGTCGTACTTGGTTGAGTTAGTTTAGGCTTCACTCCGAACTTGTAAACAGACATGTTTTAAAAAAGTGAACAATGATTTATAATATAGCTCTGAGAATCGGTATCTTAGCGAATGGACTATTCGGTCCAAGAAGAAGTCCACTTCCATCGTAGAACTGTTCACCCTTCTTCAGATACAAGCCATCACCGGCAGTCTCTAATCCTTTACCGGACTGCAAACGCAACCTCCTTTTTTAAGATACAAGCCAGACCCCAAGCCTTTTGTACCACCGAGGAGGCTAAACCGGAAAGAGTGCCAATATCCAACGCGGGAAGAACTGTTTTCGCGACAAAAGGCAACGCTCGCGCTGTCAGCACAGCGAACATTCCGAGAAAACCACCCTCAACTTTCATGTTTCATGCACCTTGCTCATGTTGATAGTTATTCCTCTACCATCTTCGTGGGCTTTGGCTATTTTCTTGATCTGTAAATTGGTAAGCACTAGAATATCTTCGCCTTTTAGATCCTCGTCACCTAGACGAATACTTACTGGACAACCGGCTTTGACATCGACTTCTAGCTTTTGTTTCTATCCTTCCGAAATATTAACCTTAATATTCATGTAGCTAGTCATTTTTATATGGAGAATATTTTTCTTATCGCGCTTCCCTCATATGAAATCTCGTCGTAAGATTCTCGCCTCTTAGATTTAGTTGAGTTCCATTTTGATACGTAATTGACACCTCGAGGCTGTGTGTTTCGTCCATTGACACGAGCAAGTACACCAGTTAATCTGGTGACTCGACTATCTTGTATCCGGGAGAAACGTTTGGAAAGAAAGAGTAGATTGTGTTTTGCGATGCGCCGTTAACATAGCTTTCCGAGATAATGTTGATGTTGACGAGCAGGCTGTTTATACTGAGGATGTTAACTACGTTTGTAGACTAATGAAATCCTTGTCCGTATTTTCCTCGCCTAAATCCTAGCACTTTAGAAATGGAGTTTGAGTGATTAAAATCCACCTGGTAGTTGTTTCCAAGGATAAGAATAGATCTGAGAGTATTGGTATTCGCTGAAATGTTGACGTGGTAATCTTCGTTGATATCATCGTAATGCCCTTTTTGCCTCATCTTTTGATGAATGACCTCGTTGTTGTCCACGAGGTCATAACTCCCTTCCGGTATATAGATTTTAAACCACAAAGTACCGTCATTCGGGGAATAAGTAAACAGGTTGTTTGTCGCATCGATGTTTGGAAAAGAGTGGTAGGCCTCGAGGTTAACTAATGCTATTTCGTACTTATTATCCTTTCTCAATTGAATGGGTGGATTAAACCTAGTTTTAAAGCGCGTCTTGTTGTCGCTCAGCACAATCTGGAACGAGCTCTTAGGCCCCGTATTCTTAGCAATCTCTTCTAGAAGCGTTACTATTTTTATAGTCGCGTTAGTTTTTTATACCGACTCGGGGATGTAAAAGTTGTCAAAGCCGCTTCTGTACTTCCGACCGTGTTTTTTACTGGTTAAATCGATGATGACAAAGCCGTGAGGCTTCTCCCACGATTTATGGCAAAAACTTCTAAACTCGTTCTGGGGCATATCTTCGGAGACGTGGTCGCTGTAAATATGGTTGATGTTTTTCTGGTCTTGCGGATAGAGACAGATAAAGTTAGTGTTCTCCCGGATCATTTTGCGCGGCAGCTTGAAATAGATTTGGGAGAGATAATAGCGGTCGATGTTACTATGCCTTCCACGGATGTAGTAAGACTCGCACTTATTCTGCTTTTCTAGGAGCAGGTCGTCGAAGATCATCAGATTCTTGTTTTCTGAGTTGAGCTCGCGAGGATCGGGTACATCTCCGGCGGTTTTGCAAAAACTGCACTCTATGTCTGATCGATTCCTAAAAGTTTTCGCCCATTCCTCGACTAGAGCTGACGGTGGCACATCTAACCTCTGTACCTCGTCTCGTAGGTCAAACAACCTCAGTATAGCCTCTTTTGGTAGTCCTTCTTCAAAGGCTTTCTTGAGTATGCAATACTCCAGCTGGAAGAGACTCTTTCCAAAGACGCATAACTCGTTGTAGTTTAGCCACCCCGGTCTGAGCAGAAGGTTCAAGAGAAGAGTGGTTTTACCGCATCCCAATTTGCCTACGATTAATCCTCGAATACTCTTTGGCAAAAGCGAGTGATTAAATCGCTTTGATACTACTTCGTTCCACGATAGATCTTGCACTTCCATTTCTAATATAAACATTTTTTATCCTTAATATAAAAAATGTATTGCGTCAAATGTAGAAAAGTCACCAACACAATTAACGTAGAATCTACCAAGACCAGAAATGGAAGGAACATGAAATGGGGAAAATGCGTTGGGTGCGTTAAGACTAAGACCCAGTTCGTAAAGGGGCCTGTGGGTGGATCCGTGTTAAAAAGTTTATAAATAACCTCCGTTTCGAGATGCATCTTCCCGGTCACAATTTCACCGGACCCGGAACTAAACTTAAGAAGAGACCCAACCCGGATTTGACTCTGAAGAAGTGGAGCATGCCAGTGAACAGGATTGACAAGGCCGCGTACCATCACAACATCTGCTACCTGAAAAATCCTGACACCGAGACCCGTAACAAGGTATGCGACAAAAACATGCTGAAAGAGATGGAGGGAATTCTAGACCCTACCCTCTGGGAGAGGCTAGATAGGTCTAAATAATCGGTACAAAGATGAGATTCGGGATGGGTATAAAAAAAAAAAAAGGACATGGTGACTTTAGCGGAGGAGTTACACAAGTCCGTAAGAAGAAAATCTAGGAAAAGGAGAGTTCGAGTAAACGGATAGATGAGATATGGGTCGCGGATCTTGTAGACATGCAAGCATTTTCTAGGTTCAATCGCGGTGTAAAGTACCTACTCGCTGTCATCGACATCTTCTCCAAATACGGATGGCTAGTACCATTAAAAGACAAAACTGGGAAATCGGTCGCTGCCGCGTTAAAAGGTATTTTCGAGGAGAGGAGGCCGGCTAAGATGTGGGTAGACAAGGAAAAAGAGTTTTATAACGAGAAAGTTAAGAGCTTGGTTGAATTGTATTCCACTGAGAACGAGGAAAAATCTAGTGTGGTTGAGAGATGGATTAGAACGATGAAAGAAAAAATGTGGGAGTATTTTACCGCTAATTCCACGAGCGTGTATATCGATGTGTTGGACGATCTCGTTCTAGAATACAATAAAACGAGACATTCGTCAACCAAAATGACGCCCGTCGAAGCTAGCAAGGAGAAAAACGAGAATAAGGTACGGAGAAACCTTTACCCAGACCATGATAAGATCAGAATAGTAGATGCTAAATTTTCCGTTGGAGATAAGGTGAGGATCAGCACGAAAAGAAAACCTTCGAAAAAGGATATACCCCGAGATGGACCGAAGAAGTTTTCGTCGTTTCGGCCGTACAACGCACATCGCCGGTGACATACAAGATAACCGATTTCAATGGGGAAGAAATTAAAGGTACATTTTACGAACCAGAGTTGCAGAAAACGAACCAGGAGATATACAGAATAGAAAAGATCGTTAAAAGGGGAGAGACGAGGTCGCTTGTTAAATGGAAAGGATACCCCGAGGCCTTTAACTCTTGGGTCGATAAAAAAAAGTTTACGAGATATCTAAGAAAGGATGAACATCGCAGTTGAGGATGTAATTTTGCCAAAATAGGCCATTAAGTAACCTAGAACTAGAGAATGCAGGGCGAAAACTAAAGATACCTACTTTCAGAGGAGTATTTTTAAGAAATACTTTGCCTAAAAAACCAAAGAAGAAAGAATGCGGTATTTTAAACCTCGACGACACGAGCGGATCTGGAACCCACTGGGTCGCTTGGTACAAAGATGGTAAAAGCAAACTTTACTTTGACAGTTACGGTATACAGCCTCCGATCGAAATCCGGACATACTTGACTGGTCCAATCTTATATAGCTCAGAACAGGTACAACAAGCTGGCCAGGTGTTTTGCGGTCATTTATGTTTGTACGTGCTTAAAAAGATGAGTAAGGGTCAAAACTTGCAATCAGTGTTAAATAATTTTTCCTAGTAGTAAAAATGCCCTTTGATAAGTTTGGACGGATGACTGAGGTTAAAGTTGATGGCGATGGCGTGTCTGTCGCTTACGCGAATAATAATTTTTTGCAGATGGACGGAACAAACACCGTTACCGGTTTTATAGATATGACCGGAAACACGTTGATGAATGTGAGCAATCCGGTAAATCCCCGAGACGTCGTCACTAAACATTACGTTGATGGTAATACAGGGTTAATAAAGCAAAATTGGGGTTATCATGCTCATGGGTTTATAAACATGGGTTTTAATCAAATAGAAGACGTTGCGGAACCAACACAACCGAACGAGGCTGCTACTAAAAGTTATGTGGATAGGGGTAGTAAGGCGATAGTAAAACAACAAGATGGTACTTTTTCCGCCATTGGAGATATAAATATGCGAGGGTATGCTTTAACGAATCTTATAGATCCCGCGGAACCGCAAGAGGCCGCGACTAAGGCTTACGTAGACGCTAATAAAATAGGGCCGACATTTTTTTATCCCAAAACTATTATAACCGTTTGGGCTGAGGAAAGAGGGCCGTTAAGAAAAGATAAATTTCAGTTTTCATTCTGTAATGGACTTACAGGTTATAAATCTGGATATTGCATGCCAGTTAGTGGTAGGATTATAAGAGGCGGTTTGTCAATTGCCTATACTGGGGATAACTTCTCTAAAGTATTTGTCATGATCGCTGTAAATGGCGAACAAAAACCGGATTATCTCATTACAAGCCCTTGGGTTTCAGAGTTCGCGAGTGGTGGTAAGCGTTGCGGTTGCCTTATTTTTTCAAAGCCCCTAGAATTAAAAGCGTGTGACTTTATAAATTTTATGACAATGGTTGATCGACCAGATACACTCGGAGGTGTTGTGTAGGTATTGATAGAGTTGGATCGGTAAAAAAAATATTTAACTGAGTAAAGGGTTAAATATTGGAAAACACAGTCGAGATCACGTGGTGTAGTATTTCACAACTCTATGCTTTGCATCAGTTTAGAGTGGATTTTTGAAAAATGAAGGTAGTATATCATGATATTAACGAGTATCTTTATTTCGTAAATGTTTAATGTCGTTTTTGTTATGTCGGCCTTACTTAATTGAATTTTGTAAGAATGTCACGATCGACAAAGTTGTCACCAATGACGGATCAAGACATACCAGAAAGGTTTGTCGGTCTATTCAGGGACAAAATTGTATGGACAAAAAGGTCAGAGTCAAAATTGTACGGATCAGAAACGTTTGTCGACAAAGTTGTACGGACCAGAAAGGTTTGTCGATTTACGTTCTTACACGTTACAACCGTGTATTCACGCTGTAAGGACGCATAGCTGACTTAAACATTGGCGAGGGTGCTTGGTAGTGTTATGATATAATCGATATGGCTGTGAAATTTTAACACAGCTGTTACTAAATACCTATACTTTCGCTTTAGATGTATAGGTACCGGGTTATATCACGTCGGGCAGTAAATGACATTACTCGCCTTACCTCATCTATTCTTCCTCGTTTGGGAGGTATGGAAAACGGGGTTAAAGGCGATTAACCGTCATTTTTCAACATGGATCGATTGATTTTTGATCTATCGACGGCTTTTGTTGGAAAGAGATCTCCTAAAGTTGTCATCGAGCGTCTAGCCTCGTTCGTCTTTTTGTCTGAGATCGTAAGGAGTTTTTTCCTTTCTGATGCATCGTGGGAAAAGCATCTGCATATATCCAAAACACACGTTCTGGTCTTTTATCGTCTAGCCAATGTCGCGTCTTGCTTCGTCAGTGTCGGATATTTGTCTTCTGTATCCACACTCCGATTGACATTTGTCTATTCTCGTAGCGGGAAGAAGCCTACTTGGTATAGGTGCAATTGCAAAGTACAGTCTTGCAATCGAAATCTTTCGTGTAGCATCGCAGCTGAGAAATTTTCATGTTGCCGTCTTCTCCAACGGGTAGCTGCGAAAGCCAAAGTCTCATATGGCGTCTAGATAAAAAAAGGTAATTTGTTTTTTAGTCGGTTACGTATCCCTAGAAGGGATATGTAACCATGTATTGCTGGGGTTGTGACTTCTCATCGGGCTAGAGAGGAAATCTGGGCTAGCACGGACGGATGGAGGGTCCTAAGTTCTGACCAGAACGAGACTGAAAATCTGCCACGTCGGGACAAGGTCAGAATCTAGGTTATAGCCTCTAAGACAAGGTCAGAATGTAGATTCTGGCCTTGCGACACGTTTTGTCCCAGAAGCCTTGTTTTACATCTACTCATTCGACTAAAATCGTGTTGTTCTTCAGCTTTTTCACCGATTTTGGAGTACCTATTATACTGTAAGGCTGTTTTTCCAAAACAAAAGCAGATAGTTTGGTGACAGGGTGTGAAAGGTCCTTTGACTCAATTACAATTAAAATAGGAAAATGAACTGAGAGTGGTGAATAAAATGAAGGCTCCGTTTCAGAACCAGATTCTGAAAGAGACCTCTTTCCTTCCAGATGTTTCTTTCTTTTTTTTCCTTGAAGCTTGCTCTTTTTTGAGTTTCAGTTGCTATAGAGTTATCTAACACTTCAGCACTGATGCTTCCCATCCGCCTCATAGCCCAACAAGGGGAAATGTCATGGGGAAAACCTAACACGGGAAAAGTCAAGGATACATTGGTGGTATACTTAAGTGAAGAGGCTAAATTAAACAAATGCCGCCTTGTCAAACGCTACACCAAGCATTTATAACATTATCGAAGACAATGGAATGCACTTTATTGACCTTTGAGCCACTGCCTTCTAAGGCACATGGGTAAAACCAAGGTAGACATTTTTTTTTTTTTAATGGAAATAAAATCAAAGAGAGAAAGAGCCAAAAGGTGCCTTACGACTTGGTATGACCAGCCGATTGATTAGGTCGGGCCTACCTGACCTCCTGTTTAACTCAACTCCAGGCAAGAGGTGTGTGTTTCAACCACCAAGACCCCTTCAACAAGTGACAAAGGTTGCACCCTCACGGCAAACGAGCAGGCACATTGGTGGGGTTCTACCATCCTGCTGTAGTGCGACAGCTAGGCTATTTTTCTATACCTGCGCCCAGCTTGGGGATAAATGCACGAGAAACAAGGGAAATAACATGTAAAGGAGCTTGTCGAATTTAAAAATCATTTCCATCGCATTGAAACAAAATATGATGAGGTTGGTCCTCAACCTGAGACAGCAGCCGAACTTTATACGGAGGTCAGTAAAAGACCATTGTAAAGACCATTGTAACTTTGCTATCATACCGTTATTTCATGTTCCTCTAAACCAAGATTGATCCTTCTTCTGGCTGCTATAAAGGCATGCTAATGACAATAGATGACCCAATACACCAGGTCCATACTAGACATAGAAGTGAATATCTTTACTCCTGTTAGTTTGGAATAGTCGTTGACTTCAGGAGAACTCCTTTCGATCTACTTAGTTTTCAAGCAAATTTATGCGAACGTCTAAATATGTATATCACGTATATATAAACAGTTTGTTGTAGAAAATTAATCGAGAAGTATTTGGCAGGCTTATTACTACTGGTCGCAAGTAAGAAGTGTAAGCTGCAGACATCCACCGTGAAGCCAGCTTAATCTCTTCGTCTGATAAGCCCAAACTGGCTGCCGTTAAAGCTGCACCAATTCTAAAGGATTTGGATTTTCCTGACTGTTCAAAATCTAGGCCTTCAATCCTAATGGCTGTTTTTGGACATGCACTGATAACGGGCGATTGGCTTTCCATCATGGAGAATTAAAAGTGGGCCATTACAAGGAGGTCTGACTGCTAAGTAATTTCAAACTTAAAAATGGGCACAGATCTCAACCAACTGAAATTTTTCATATAGCCTGACCATGCCCTAAATGATCAGTTTTGAAATATCCAAGATTAATTAGTAAACTCTCCGATTCCCTTTCACGAGTGAGACTAAAAGATGCTTGGGGATATGCTGCAGCAAACAATTTTGACTTATACAAGTTCTATTAAAACTACTGGAAGCTTAACAACAATTTTGTGAAGCAGTTCTGGTGTAAGTGGCAGACGTGAATCCTTATGTGTTTTATTCTCTCTTTGAAAACCCAGAAATATATATATTTCAAAAAGAAATGATAACAGAGGTATGGAAGCATGGATAGTTTACATTTGAAGCTTATGCTGGAAACACACAATGATGCACTCTTGTAAGACGCTTTCTGCAAAGATAAATAAGCAATAAAATGTACTATTTCTACTAAAGGTGGCCATAGTACAACAAAGTTATATAATTGCCTAAAGGTATCAAATTTAACTTGACCCGTATCATATGTCTGCTGGGTACTCTTTGCCACTGAACTGATTAACGTTCTGGTAGCTTCACCTCGGACATTTGAAAGAGAAACTGTTTTGGCAATGGAACTTCAAATGGGTTTGCATCTAGTACCGGTGTAAGCAGAGAAATGACCCTCCCCTACAAAATGACCCATGGGTCATTTCACTACGTAGAGGAATGACCCGGGTCATTATTCTACTAGAGAAATGACCCCAGACCGTAGAGAAATGACCCCAGACCGTAGAGAAAGGACCCCCCTCTAGCTGTAGTAGAATGGCCCCCTCATGAAAAGAAAGGACCCCGTAGAGAAATGACCCCCCCCTTTTTTCCCCTGTAACATTGTTGTTGCTGCTGATGCTGATACTACTACTACTACTACCATTACTACTACTACTACTACTACTACTCGTACTTCTACTACCCCCTTTCTGCCTTAACATTGTTGTTGCTGCTGATGCTGCTGATGTTTCTACTACTACTACTATTACTTCTACTACTACAGCTGCTGCTGCTGCTGCTGCAAATACGCCTACTAGAGGGGGGTCCTTTCTCTACAGTCTGGGGTCATTTCTCTACGTAGAATAATGAACCGGGTCATTCCTCTACGTCGTGAAATGACCCATGGGTCATTTTGTAGGGGAGGGTCATTTCTCTGCATTACACCGGCTGTCTGTGCACTATTTCGGGAAAAAAAGTCAGCAATTTTGTCAGCCATAGATGCAATATACTCAGCTCTGAAATTGACTTTGAACTTCATGCACAACAACACAATTTCTCGTAAGAGTGACGTTAATCCATTTGTTCTTCTAGTTTGCTGATTTAAGATTCTTAAAAGATCTACATTGTCTATAAAGAATAAGACCTTCTTATTTTCTTGTGTATTTCCCCATAACATGACTGAAAGTAAAACTGTACCATTTCCAAGAATGCCATGTTACTTTAAATAGGTTTAGCAGACCATATTTTAGGCCACTAAGAGAAAGACCACTCATTTTCTGCCACAGGAATCTGCCACAACAAAGGTTGCCTAAACCTGAGCTATCTATAAAAGATTCAAAATCTGGCAGTCAAACCCAATTTGTCCTGGATTATAGGCGATACCAGTCTTTTCAAAATGAACGACAGCTACATGTTCATATTCTCACATAGAGATTCTGAGACCGTACTTTGTTGAAGGGTTTCTTTACTGTTAGGAGTAAATCATAAGATCTGTGCAAAAAGGCCATAACTGATCGGACTTCTATACAGAAAAAACTTAGTCCCTGTTTTTCCTTTATGGAATTCATATTGTCATGTCATTAGAATTCAGTATCAGAACCAAAGGAGATTAGCACATAAGACGGGATGGCTGACTTATTTTCTACTATTGGAACATCCGATTCATTGCAAACATTTGTGGAAAGAAATCAACCCATCTGTAAACATTTCTCAACATACAAAGCATTATCAAGGAAAATACCAAGTAGATGGAAATTGTCTCTGTCGGGAAGGAGGCGAAAAGCAGATTTAATGTCCTTTTGTGCCATTATTGTGGATCGTCCTAACTGAAAAACCATATCGGCTAGCTACCAAATTTATAGTATTTAACTGTATAGAGATCATCACTGATCCCATCATTTATGTTATCGCCAGGTGGATGAGATAAATGTGTACGAGGGCAATCCAGAATTAGCGGTACTGATGCTCTAAATAAAATATTTGTTCGAATTTTGTTCTAAAATTTGGCTCAATTCAAGTTTCAAATCTATCTAATATGATGTAGAAAAATCAATGGCGTCTTTTAATCACGTCAGTATTTAACGGGTGTCTATAGCAACCGATGTACGGTTAGGCGGGGCAGGTATAAATTTATTATTGCTTTTTTATATTCATTACGAGTTTTCTAACCTTTCTAACGTCCCATTTTTGCCGCGAAGTCGTACATGTCAGTGTTGACGGCATATCAATCATTGGTTGAAATTTCAACTTCATTTCCAGTTTTATGTAAACACAACGGACCGGTTTACTTCCTTGGTGAATGTCAGCAGTGACGTCAATTGAAAGTATTGAAACTCGCGCAGTTGTTAAGTTTTGTTTGCAGCGTGGATATTCACCAACTGAAACTTACAAGATCCTTCAAAAGCCCGAGTGCGAACCACGAGGGTGTTAAAGTACCCGGTATTTCGAGGGCCTCTGCGAATGTTAACGACCGAAAAAAACGTGAATTAATGCTATTATTGCATAAAGGAAAGGTCTTTTAGCAATAATTTGCAACAATAGCAAAAATATTTCCATAGAAATGCAAATAAGTGAACTTCAAATGTACTGGACATAAATGGGTAAAAACCGGAAGTCGGCGAAAAAGTTTTTGTTACGAACAGTGAAGGGCCGTTAGTCCTACATATCAGTTTTTATCCTCTCGGTGTAAATTCTCTTCGAATGATTTTTAATACAAAGTGGACTTTTGTGGGATAAACTTGCACAGGTCTGGATCGATTTTAACTAGGATAAATGAGTGGATATGAATTTCTGTAACCGAAAGACGTCCAAGGGATAGATCTATATCAAGCGAAAGAACTGCCGATCACGCTAAAAAGTGGGTGGGGTGTAGCTGGTGTAGAGTGCATTTCACTGAGATTCTGTGCAAAATTTTGTTTGTGGTGTACTAATATCATCAAAGACAAGCCATAAAGAGGATCTAATATGGTACAAGTTCCTACAGTTTGTTGGTCGGAGTCTAGGGGAGTTCTGACAAGGACAAACGTTGTTTACAAGGTAGGCCCGGATCGAGGATATTGATAGTACAAAGCCGGGCGTTAACGGCGCGTGAGTTTACTGATTAATACACATTTTCTCCCGTTAACGCCCGGTTTTTACCCGTTAATACATGCTTATAACGGCCTGGAAAGGCACATTTTATGCAATAATATATTTTACGCGTCCTTGTTTTTTATATGCCGCCGAAAGCGACGTATATTGGCGTCCTCTTCTCCGTCTGTCCGTGCGTAGGTCCGTCCGTCCCTTCGTCCGTCCGTATGTACGTCCATTTCTTGTGAACGCAACTCCTCCCACATTTCTTGACGGATTTGGATAAAATTTTCACAGAATGTTTCTCATCATGTGACCTAGCGCATATTGTCAAGGTTTTGCGATTTATAGCTGCGTCATTGAAAAAGGGGGCTTCATGTTATATTTCATTCCATTTCTTGTGAATGCAACTCCTCCAACATTTCTTGACGGATTTGGATAAAATTTTCACAGAATGTTTCTCATCATTTGACCTAGCGCATATTGTCAAGGTTTTGCGATTCATAACTGCGTCATGGAAAAAGGGGGCTTCATGTTATATTTCATTCCAATCCTTGTGAACGCAACTCCTCCAACATTTCTAGACGGATTTGGATAAAATGTTCATAGAATGTTTCTCATCGTGTGACCTAGCGCATATTGTCAAGGTTTTGCGATTCATAGCTGCGTCATGAAAAAAAGGGGCTTCATGTTTATATTTCATTTTTCACCAGTATCTCTTCAATTACCGGACATATCTCAACGGATTTGGATGAAATTTTCACAGATCATGTGACCTAGCGCATATTGTCAGGGTTTTGGAATTTATTGCTGTGTCATGGAAAAAGGGGGCTTCATGTCAAATTTAAACTGCGTCCATCCGTTCGTACGTCCATTTCTTGTGAACGCAACTCCTCCCACATTTCTTGACGAATTTGGATAAAAATGTTCACAGAATGTTTCTCATCGTGTGACCTTATGCATATTGTCTAGGCTTTGCGATTTATACGGGCGGAAAGGCCGTGAAGCGGCCTTGGAGCCCGTCTATAGGTAATACGCTTGTGTACCAGTCTACAAAATCGCACTACGCTAGGGAAAAAAAATGGGTCCGAGAAGTTACAAAAACGTACAGAGAATACTTCGGCTTTCTAGGTGCGGTTACAATGGTGGAGTCCACGTGCAAATTCGTGTCGGAAAGGTGGGGGGAGGACCGTAAACATCACTCGGGAAATATCGGCGATTTGGTTTACACATATTGGAGGTGTCTGGGATCTCTTGAATTCTTCGAATATCTGTCCCCAACAGTCATTTGTCATTACCAATGGATAAAGAAATTTCTTTTGTCGATTTTAAAGTAGTTTACACGGTGTACCCCTTTTTTTTTGTACAACTGAATAGGTAATCGAGAGATTCCGGAGAGCAAATCAAATCTAACCGGTTCAGGTTACGGAAATGGCCGAGTGACGAGAGTGTAAACATACCGGTGGATAAGGGATTTCCCAAAGCTTTCCATACATTAATATCGCTGACATTTCACCACATACCTTGTTGTTCGACCTCTGAATGGTTTGGCAAGATCTTTAGGTACTCCATACATTATATTCATTCTTGATGCATAAGAAAAGAACAGACCTTGCCTAATTTTCGTTGCTGGAATTTTCCGATGTCAATTTGATTACGTCATGGCGTTCGAAGAGTGAAATTTTATTTCGGTGTTTGTGAAGGGGGATTCCTTTCCACGATTTTCCGTAGCAAATTTTAATTTATTATAGAGTATGATTCCCTGGGCCCTATCATAGACAATAAATATAGCAAAATAACATTAGCTGTTGAAATTGGAAGCCGTAAAATCACATGATGTATCACGTGATGTTTGTTTACATCGTCTGCCATTCCAACTGTCAAATGCGGCCGTCACACTGAAATTCTGGCTGATTTTTAAATCATTCGGGCTGAGAAAAGTCACTTTACGCACTTTTAGTATTGAACTAGATTAATTAAAGTTTGTTTGTTGAATTGTAAACTATTTTCATGCCAAAAAATACAGTAAAGTAGATCTAATTGTAACATATGCTAATGCAGTAATCAAATCTCCAATCCAAACGCAACAATATCCCTCATTCTTTGCTTGAAAAACCCATTTTTGCTTGCGGAAAAAATAGAAGAAAAATGTCAAATTCCCTTTATTTAGTCTTCAACTAGATCTAGATCTATTTCTTGTTATAAATATCACTCAGTCTAAGGCCAAACCATTATCATGGGGTACTGAGGTGGTGATAAATTACTAAAAAATTGTTTTACTGTCACCAAATAAATATTCTGTTTTTTTCTTTGTTTTCTAAATAACCCTCGTGTCATTTACTAGCAACAAAATATGATAAAAATAAAAACATAAAGAAATAGAGAGCAGCATTTTTTAGCATAGGTGTTTTGGGAAAACAATGAAGTCTTGTATTGATTGAAATGTTCAAGATTCCACATAATTATGTACATGTATTCAACCATCAATAAGAACAATCTAACTCAGTAAACAATTTATTTTGACCTTTTGCCATACATCAATATCTAATTGAATGAAGGTACTGTTTCACCGTAATCTAGTGATAGCTACCTTGATAGCTATATTGTTAGTGCAAATCAATTTGCACAAACATACAGCCTAAAATGCCAAAAAAATATTGATCTAAATTTTCAATTTCATCATATTTTCCAAGTTTTTTCATACAATGTCCACCTACCCGTAAGCTCATCATTTCCAAATGAAAATCATTCAAGTTCAATACGACATATATGGTTTTATGTGCTTTTTCATTTTCGCCTTTTGGCTAGTAACACTGGATTTAAATTCCATGTAGCCCAAGGGCAGAAATAAAATATTGTGTAACAAAGTGTTTCACTCTATTTTCTTACCCCTTCACGGCTATGTGTACAGGATTTAAATTCAATGTAGCACGAGATGGAAATGAAATAGTATGTTATACCATGTAGTCATGAGGTGAAAATAAAATAGCATGTAACACAATACACACCATGTTTAAGCATTGATTGTGAGAGGTCCAGTGTATTCATAAAGAGGAGATAATTTTAGGAAAATTTGCTCTCTGAAAGTAACACGTTTTGCAGGATTTTTTTGTATGTTTGTGTGTGAAAATAATTAGTTCTAATTTATCACGTCATTATGACATTGTTAAGTCAAACAGTTTGTGTTTAGCAGAGGTATACAAGACTGAGTCGGGCTGTATCAGAAAATACCAATCTATACTAAGGGTATTTTATGTTGGCAACATTAAATCAACTTTGATTTTTCATTTATTTTCTATGAACAGTATTCTGTACATAGCGGCTGAGTATTAATCTATCCCGAGCTTCATAATGAAATTGTTTCTGTGTAAAACATACAGAAAAAAATCAGAATCATGTATTTTCCTCAGAAATGTTTGTCTTCATGGAGCTATATGGCCTTGATAATAAATAAAATAAGTTTCCAGGTTTTATTATTTAGCGTCATATTGAACTGGTGATTTCAATGCTATTATAAGTGTCCATTCAATGTATAGGGATTTACAATAGTAGCACTCACCTATCAAATCACTATTTTCTTACATTTTCAGATGGAGCAGTACATTTTTGCCACTGATTCAAGGGGAGCAAACTTAAATAAGTTTCATAAAGATTTTCCATCATTCCCAGCTTCTGCAAATGTTCATCTGATAGTTGTTTCTGGTGCAAAAATATCAACACTGCAAATTTTAGTCGATGAAAAAATAAAACATCTGAAACAGTCTTTCTCTACAAATCAAGATTATTATGTCACAATTGCAGCAGGGATTTGTGACCCTAACATTGACAATTTGAAATCCATCAATCAGTACCATTATTCCCTGAATTCTGATAATTATAAGATAAAACATGTGCATATTGCTGCCGCAAGCATTTCAAATATAATTCACTTACCAAATGACAAAATTTTGGACTTGTCCAAATTGAAAGCATTTGCAGACGACAAAATGAATGTGAATCAAAACTTGAAATTTGATTTGGAAAGGGTAGAAAATATTGTGGGAAAAGGAGAAAATGCTGATTACCAGCATTTTCTCCTTTTCCCACAATGTTTTCAAAGGCTTTCTTTCTCAGGGTCGTCAAAATTCGGGATTGTGTGGTAAAGGGTTAACATATCAAGAGGAAAATCATCTCATTTCCTCAAATGCACAAATGCAGCAGCAGTATCTTGAAGATATCATTACAATTAATATATTCATATCCTCTCTTAATGAGAAGTACAACAAACATTCTGTGAGGTGGGATAGAGATTTGCTGATATGTAAAACTAAAAAGAGATGTAGAAGTGAGTCAATTAAAGTAAAAAAAAAAACAATATTTGACAATTTATATGATGGGGTTCATCCTTCACAAGCCTTGTATGTAAAATGGTACAATTTCATGTTCAAATTAGTGTTAAAAGACCTAGAAAGTGACAAATCTAATGAAGATAGTAGTGATCATACTGAGAACTCATGGGATTTTAAAGACCGCAATTATAGTCATTAATAAGTAAACTTATGATATCTTCAAGATTTTTAGAAACATGCATCTGTTTCACTGGCTTTAAAAATGTTTTTTAATCCTTTCCCAAACAATCCCTGGTTTTTACGACCCAGGAGAAGAGTCCTTTTGAAAACATGATGGGAAAAGGAGAAAATGCTGGTAACCAGCATTTTCTCCTTTTCCCACTATGTTTTCTATCCTATCAAAAACAGAAATCATCATGAGTGGTACATTTAATTTCTGTTCTTCTGACCTTCTCAATTTGGTTTAGTCCAAAATTTTGTTGTTTGGGAAAGGGTTAACTAGTGCTTTTCCTTTTCCAACAATATTTTCTACTGTATCAATATCAAGTTATTGGAGCCACTTAACTGTTAATGCTTTCAGTTTTGACAAATCTAATATTTAGCTATTTTGTAAAAGGTTAGTGCGGAGTTTCTTTTTTTCTTTTTTCATTAGTTAATGAATTGTAAAGCAGCAGGTATTTGAAGTACCATAAGATATCATAGTGATCTATACAAAATAATTGTTTTTGAATAATGTAAATATAAATCCCATGCAACTTGATTTCATTTTGCAAAATGGAAATTGTTTTCAGTTTGCAACATGGAAATTTTTTGGCAGTATCATGATTTTTATTAATTTTGAACATTTTCTACTTATTTCTTCAAACATATATGCTCACCATTCAAAAAACCCACACCATCAAGGCAGATAACTCTACATGCATTTTGCTACAATTATGTCCCTTGTTCACTTAGAGTTTTCATTCACCATCAAGCAGCCGCAGCCAAGTGTGGCACCCACATAAGGTGCTCTCCCCCCCCTCCTTACTTTAAGTGAAATTCTTTATGTGTATAAAGTGGTATTTTAATGATTTCTTTATGCATTCTCAGCATTTTTCTTTATCTTTTTTTTTAAATACCAAGGTTTAATTTATAAATATAAAATATATGTGGGTGACATGTCTGTCACTAACAGTATAACATTCACTAAATGATCAGTACTTTCATCGTGAAGTTATTGTTCTTGAATATAATTTGAAAGATTTGTTCGTTGTTTTCATAACTCTTTTTAAAGTGTGACTTTTCGATAGGAAAGTACTGTTAGGTTGGTAACATTTATAAGAATAATGCTCAACCAACTGACGAAAAAAAAATATATCCACTTTAAGTTATTTATAAATAAATTAGCTGACATTTAATGCATTCAATTGACTGTGGGTGACATGTCAGTCACTAACAGAATTCTGTGATATTTTTTCCTCTTAAAAAAGTAAAGTTTTTGGAATTATTTTTCCACTATAAATTTATAAAATGTGCACAAGATTATGAAAATGTAGTGAAGGTTCAGCCCTCCCCCCCCCCCTCCTGAAGATCTGACTCAACCGCGGACAAGGATATATTAATGTAATATTAATGCAATAGTTCGATTAATGTGTCCTTGATTTACGCAAATATAGTGAAACAATCCTTACTCGTATGGAATGTTAAAGATACACATCAATTGTCTGATGAAATTCGAACAAACCTAAGGTTAATGACAATGTTATGCATTGAAAACACTCCAGCATTCCAGACAGAAGAGATTAATTCCAAAGAGCATCTTTTATTTTTTATTTTTTTTTGTCAAAACCCTATGTTTTGGATACCCATCAGAATTTTGTTAATAACATGCCACAAACCTCTCTTGTCTGTAGGTCTGTGAAAATCCTGTTAAGAACAATTCAGTAAATATCAAGTTCTCTATTTTCTCTGCATCTACAAATTTGCCCTTAAAATACCATTTTGCAAATGCAGCGCTTATTACACTAGTGAATGTTACAAATACTTTTATCGCATCAATATTGTAAATTTACGACTTATTAATTTTCTTGCTTAAATTCTCTCACACCGTCTTTCAGAGCGAATATAAAACCAGACCACACATATATGTAAGTTCCAGTTATATCATTTTAATGTTATTAGTTATAACATTTTAGTGTTACTAGTTTCAAGTTATGTTACATTGTGTTAGCTCTGTTTTGGCTATGTTCTATTCAAGAATGGTATCATTATAACACGTATATATTTTTGTGATACAGTATTTCAATTTTAAAAGTTGCTGTTAAAGTGTAGAATCTAAAAAGGCAATTTTGCTTTGCCTTTCCGCCCGTATTTAGGCTTTGCCTTTTTTCATATTAGCTGCGTCATGAGAAAAGGGGGCTTCATGTTATATTTCATTTTTCACCAATATCTCTTTAATTACTGGACATATCTCAACGGATTTGGATGAAATTTTCACAGATCATGTGACCTAGCGCATATTGTCAGGGTTTTGGACTATAGCTAGCTTCTTGAAATAGCAGCCATGTGACGGCGTATATTGTGACGACGGAACTCTTGTTAATATTGTATTGCATTACATCTTTACAATCATAATTTAGATTCACATGTTACCTGTGACAAATGTTTTTATTGGACGTTGTTAACGTCGCTATTTGACGTTGTGACGTTGATACCTGCCCCGCATAAATGTTACATGTAAACTTTGTTTTATTGTATATTGCTTGTTTTATGTCTGAATTTAATTAAATTTGCTGGTTTTTTTTATAATAAATCATGTGTCAAGCTTACAAAAATTTGTTTGATATCTATGGATTAACATGGAAGTTTCAAGACCATCACCACTAATTCTGGATTGCCCCTCGTAATTAACCTCCAACCATCATCTAATTTTTGGCACAATGTCAATAAGTGATTTTTTTTTAATTAGAAATTGTGCAAAAGCAACCAGCCTAGCTATTCGTCCTTATCAAATCTCTTTCTTTAATGTTTGGATTTGAATTTGAGGATGATCTCTGGCAGACTTTAAATTAGGGGAATAAGACGCGCACTGTGACCCAAAGAAACAGAGGCGAAAACCCTTTCTCAAAACCCTCTATCTGGATAGAGGGAAAGATAGTTTAAGACGTTTTGTCGGGTTGTCATTGCGCAACATTCATGTGTATGTCTCTTCGCTTTCCTGTTTTCCTTGCGTGCAATTTTGTTCGATTCTAGCACTATTACCGGACTTCCGATTTCAGCTGGTAGACGTGGAGGGGAGTGGTAGATACAAGTTTTTTTTAAAAGTCAATCTATGAAGGTGTAACCATTCCGAAACAGTGGAGACGGAACAGGTACATTTTTTGGAGATCTCTTATCCGGATAGTACCTGTAGTGTCGGAAAAAGAGAAAATTACAAGTATTCCTCCTTTTCGGTGTTTTCAAAGTCTCTTTCTTATCGATAGAAATTGGATTGTTTGGTTTATTTTGCTATAAGGTTTATTATAGGATTAATTCTTGCTTTTTAGGTCGTTAACATTCGCAGAGGCCTGAAAATTGGTTTAAAGCCCGAATGCGAACCACGAGGGTGTTAAAGTATTTTGAGGGCCTCTGCGAATGTTAATGACCGAAAAAAACGTGAATTAATGCTATTATTGCATAAAGGAAAGGTCCTTTAGCAATAATTTGCAACAATAGCAAAAATATTTCCATAGAAATGCAAATAAGCGAACTTCAAATGTACTGGACATAAATGGGTAAAAACCGGAAGTCGGCGAAAAAGTTTTTGTTACGAACAGTGAAGGGCCGTTAGTCCTACATATCAGTTTCAACCCTCTCGGTGTAAATTCACTTCGAATTATTTTTAATACAAAGTGGACTTTTGTGGGATAAACTTGCACTGGTCTGGATCGATTTTAACTAGGATAAATGAGTGGATATGAATTTCTGTAACCGAAAGACGTCCAAGGGATAGATCTATATCAAGCGAAAGAATTGCCGATCACGCTAAAAAGTGGGTGGGATGTAGCTGGTGTAGAGTGCATTTCACGAGTGATTTTTTGTTCAGATCTCGATTCGACTGAGATTCTGTGCAAAATTTTGTTTGTGGTGTACTAATATCATCATAGACAAGCCATAAAGAGGATCTAATATGGTACAAGTTCCTACAGTTTGTTGGTCGGAGTCTAGGGGAGTTCTGACAAGGACAAACGTTGTTTATAAGGTAGGCCCGGATCGAGGATATTGATAGTACAAAGCCGGACATTAACGGCGCGTGAATTTACTTATTAATACACGTTTTCTCCCGTTAACGCCCGGTTTTTACCCGTTAATACATGCTTATAACGGCCTGGAAAGGCACATTTTATGCAATAATAGTAATTTATGCTTCCAAGTAATTCCTTCACTCTTATACTTGTATTGTTCGTTCATCTTTTAAAATGCACTGTTTCACATTAACCTTTTCCTGAAAGAATTAAACTGAAACCCTTTAATTGAAAGAAGCTGCAGACGACAAATTTAAAAAAAAAAAATGCGTGTTGAAATGCTGCTTGTGAAGAAAATATTGTGGGGAAGGGCGAAATTGCTTTTTATGAGCAGTTACTCCTTTTACCAAAATGTTTTCCAAAGCCGTCCCATACCAATGTTAAATATATATCAGGAAAAGGGTTGACAATATCATCTTTATTGTGAAGAAGACATGATTTTGTGCTAGATATAATTTATCTTACAAAGTAATTTGAATCTTTGTTGTTTTGTGTGATAATTCATATATTGGGAAAAGTAGCTAGGCGACATATCTTTTTTTTGCATTTTTTTGATAAAGGACATAACCGTGTGTATATCTGCGAAAAATAAGAACAACCTCTGCGCTAGACTTTTTTCAATGTAAACTAATGTCTCCGTTTTCTTTTAGGGGTGGTGGGGAGGGGGTTAAGAATGCTACTGAAACATCGATAGCAGGTAATAAATTTCAAATATATATCAATTTCTCATCAAGTTGAGAGGATCAATCAATTTCTTATGAATTTAAAACACAAAGAACATGATTTAACTGAAACGATAGACTTTACTCACAAAATTCTGGTGTTTGCTGCAATAACTGGATTTGTTTATAAGTTGAATTTTTTTTTTTTTTTTTTTTTTTTTTTGTTATGTGCTTTATGGGCTCAAAACTTTTGGTTCTTCTGGTTAGACCTGATTATCTCTTCATATGGTGAAAGAATTTGCTTTGAAGTATCTCTGTCTCAAATTTCACAAAATTCTCTGAGCTGGAAACAACATCTTTAATGAAATTTGGTAAATTAATTTGCATTAAAGATAGAGTAGAGAGTAGAGTATTCTTTATTGCCTCCTACATAGGGGAGACGTGTACACACATATAAATAATACATACACACAAAGTAATGAAAGCAACAAAAGTAAGCAAACAACCTGACAGACAAACAAACGAACAAACCAATTACGTATATACACAAGTTAAGTTATATCAACTAGCAGGCCCCGTGAAAGGACAGGGAAATTCTGTCAGCAAGCATTCTATAGAATAGCACCACACTCTTAATAATTAAATAGAGAATAGAGATAAGGCGTGCAGCCAATCTGTGCAAATGCTTGATGCACAATTTGAAGCAGCCCACTCCCTGTTCGTCAGTTAATTGTAAAGCCAGACAGCCAGACAATAATTTTCAGTGCGACGTTTCACAGACTGATTTATTATTCTTTTCCAGGAATTTGCACTCGGGAATGTAGCATTTTCCAAATATTCTGTAAGCACATCTGTCAGCCCATATTTACCTAATTTAATACTCTATATATATCAGGGAAAACCCTAGTTTGTTCCTCGGGCTTTGCATAAATGACACAAGTCGCAAAGTAAACATATGTTTTGTGCGAATGTCTGATCTTAATCTACACATCTGACCCAATAGGATAAGCTTTCTTTTATTGATATGTTGTTCAATGGGCATTACGCCTAAGCAGCATAAAGCTATAGGTGTGGATGTTGCGCGTGGCAAGCGCTGAATATGCTTAATGCATTGCCTATGTGCGCGTTCTAATGATTTAATATGGCAGTCGGTTAGTGTGTTCCATAGCTTGCTACCGTATAACGCTTTATCACATAAAACCTCTTCCGGCAGTGTATTAAACCCATGACTTATTTTTGATAATACACTAGTGTATTATCGTTTTTTGGGTCCCGGTTCTGATCAGTTTTCAGTCATGAGCGCGTGAAGCCAGAGAAACCAACCACAGTTTGTGCGGGAATTTGTATAATTACGCCGTTTCGAGGAAAAATGACGTCACTGTTGCTAAGACGTATACGCGTGGAAAGTTTTTGATTTTCATGTTTGATAAAAACCAAGAAATGCAGCGAAAGTCTCTTAAAATCAATATTATTGCAGAAATAGGTGGGCTTTTACCCCTCTATAAACTATTTCTTTCTTCTTTCGGTGTAAATGTCAAATAACTATTTACTTGTGTATGTACACATTTGAAACCAAACTACAACTGTAAACATGGACCCGTGAACTGTATAGAGGCTAAAGGTGATGATGCGGGATATTTTCTGTCTGTCATTCGTTTTATGTGATAAATAGAATCTCACATGAGTGTTTATGTGTTATCATTTTTATCAAACTCGTTGACTAAAATTGTATGACGCTAGCCAAGGCTCGCGTCATACAATTTTAGTCAACTCGTTTGATAAAAATGATAACACATAAACACTCATGTAAGATCATCTATTTAGACAATACCACTGTTTCATATACATATTTTTAAGCGACAGTGGATATAAACAATCACGACTTATTCCGGAAGCACTTAAGCCGAAATAGGTACTTCGGAGTTTGGAGCAACGTGCTTGGACCGAGAAACGTATTTTTATCATTTATAATACCTAGATGGCTGAATTGACTCAATTCGTCTAAACTGTCCGGACCAAGAGCCCATACTCTATCTTGCTGGCGATATTCAGCATCGGTCTCGTTGTATACAACAACCTTACTCTTAGAAGAATTGTACGTATAATCGTTTTGCAAAGAATTGATGTAACATTTTGTCATGAGACGTTGTAAGCCACTTTTTGTGTATGACATCAACATCATGTCGTCTGCTACGGTAGGACAGCCAAAATTAGTTTCACACAGTTTGTAGGAATCGGAGCATGCGTCGAGATCGTTCATTATGTCATTTATATAAACGAGATATAGCGAAGTGCTAAGGATTTGTCTTTGTCTTGCACCTTTTAAGATTTGGAACCAGTCCGACGTGATTCCATCTGAGCGAACGCAGCTATAAATATCAGATAACGGGTTCTTGATAATTTTGAAAACTGAAATGTCTATACCGGTTTTATATAACTTTATCAGCAAAAGCTTATGATTTACATTATCGAAAGCGTGCTTAACATCTAGGTAGCATGTAAACAGTTTGCAATGGTTTTCTATTGCACTGTAGACGGCCTCACGTACCATAATGGACGTCAGAGAGCAACTTAGATTTTTCTGGAACCCTCCTTGTAATGGGCTCAATGTATAATCAAACTTTATATGTCGTTAAATTACCTTCTCATAAAGCTTGAGGATGGTTGAGCAAAGTGAAATTTCTCTGTACGAGTTCGGATCAGACTTGTCTTTGTTGCCTCCCTTGTACAGGGTAGTAATTATGCCCCTTTTCATCTCGATCGGGCAATATGCAAATTTAGCCATAGCGGAAAACATATTTCTTAATACTTGTAATAATATTTGGCCACCATATATATTGTTTTCGTAGTAGACCTCGTCAGAGCTACAAGCTTTATTTCTTTTGCAAGTTCTGAGTGCATTGCTTATGTCTTCAAGAGAAATAACTAACACTGCTGTTCGATTAAACATAATTTCTTTCGTCCTTTTCTGAAAGCTCGGTTATATTGGTGCTATACAGTGTTTCAAAGTACTTCATCTAACCGTTATTTATATCTGAGGACGAAGTATTTTTTCACCATTAAAGTTCATCTCAAAATTGGGCTGCGCTTTTTATTCCACCGTTTATTTATAAGTTTCCAGAATGCGCTGCTGTCGGCTTCGGCAGTCTGATCGATTTCTTCCTTTATTTTCTCTACATATCTGATTACGCTCTTTCTATGAGCATTTCGAAATTCGCGCTTTGCAGATTTATAGTCTACATAAAATGAACTGGACATATCTCTAGGTCTGTTTTCCGATATCCATTTTTGGCAATATGATTTTGAGCGTCTATGGAGTTTTGATAGATTTTCATCCCAATAGGGCTTCATATGCGGTTTAAATGTCGATATGGGTATACACTTGTTCGATGCAACTTTTATGATCTGTACAGCTTGGTTATAGATTTAGTCAATATCTTCTCGATTATTTATCTTCATCTCCAACATTGACTGGAGTGAACTGTTTGCATACAAGTATTCTGTATATTTTTCGATCTGATTCATTTTAACATTTTTCCAAATGATGCCTTTACTGTGTTGTAGGTAAGGTTCATCATTTTGGAAAATATGTTGTATACCGCACGATGTGTAGATACATTTATGCAATGATCATCATATATTGAGCAGTAATCGACCATTGTCATATTATCTTGTGGTATAAAAATATAGTCAATAAGTGTCTCTCTTGTACCATTATAAGGTACGTTACTGAATTTCGGACCCTCACAGAATGGGAGACAATTCACCGGGACCAGATTAAGTCTATCAATTAGCTGACAGAGTAATTTGCTCCCTGTACTGAGATTTGTCATATTTAAAGAGTTCCATTGAGATAATTCAGTATTAAAATCACCAATAAGTATTACAGTTCCACAATTTCTATAATAATGAAGAATATACTCTATCTCTTCAAGTCTCGTTTTATAATCACGCAAGGAATGATTATTGCATGGTGCATATACTTGGAAAACAAAATAGTAGCAGCCAGGCTTGTACTTATATTGTATTCTAATTATGCTTTTGCAATTTAATGTTAACGGTACTATTTTGTTTAATAAACTTTTTTTTTCCATAGCAAGCATAGCCCACCTTTACTTACTTTTCTATTGCTGACCAAGTCAAGATCGGGATCAGCCATTTTATGAAAGTCTTATTTATTGTGGATTGAACCTAGAAAATGTAAAGTATAACTAAACAGCCAATGTTCACTTATTCCACAGATGTTCACGCCAAACTTTTCCAGAAATTCACTTATATAGCTTGCACTGGACATTATTCCAGTAGTATTCCATGTTGCAAAATGTGTTTGCTTGTATATGTTCATTTTATTATTGTTTTTTTTTTTTAATTGTGGTTTTACACGATACATAATAACTGTTATCGATACTTAATTTATCGCAGAAGTATCACCTAAGACAGAGTATCGGTTTTGATTTGTGTAATCACTGTTACAATAGATCCCTTGGTATTCGTTCATTTGTCGTCTGTCATCGAATCTGGATTGTCGAACGTGTCGTCTGCTTTTAGGTTGCCAAGGGCGACAAACGACACCCCATGGCCAAAAATAGGGATTGTCTGTTAAACACTCAGTGTTTCCGTCGTCTTCTACGCGGACACGGATAGTAGCTCTATCGAATATATAGTTACGATTTATCGTAACCTTTGAGACCCTTATACCGCGCTCTCCAATATAACCGGAAATGTTATTTTCGGATACTGTAGATCTAAATCCACCGATGAAATATTGAATAGTTTTTTTCCTTATGTGCTTTTCGAAGTCATCCTCGTCGTTATCGCTCAATAATTCCATCGGCGGAGAGTAACCCCTATTACGTTGGGTCTTATTTTCATTTTGATGCTTCTGAGACGACAATTCATTGTTAATGATAGAAAGGTTAAATTTGCGGCCTATATAAGTTTGCCGCGCCTTTTATGAGGATGTGATTTCTCTTTTTCTGTTTCCTTTTTTGGACCACGATTTGAGATTACTGTTGGAATCTTCATGTTACTAAAGGTTGAGTCAGTTTCCATCTTATCATCGAAGCTACTTGAACAAAAGTCTAATAGTATGCTTTTTACATAGTTTGTACTTTCTTTTCCATTTTGAGCAGGAGTCTCTTTTGTATTTGTATCTGATGTTTCCGGAGATAGGGACTTGTTTGTACCCTCCATGACAGTATCGAACTCCGTATGAAGAGGTTTGTAACTGGACCTATTTCTGCTGGGAGAAAGAAAATACCCGTCATTTTTACTTGACCCCCAAATCAGAGGTACAAATAATCCAATCACAATACATCTGATACCCATTAATATTCCTAATTTACCATGATTATGAACGATAATTCTCAGTTCTATGCCTTTTCACTGAGAACAAAAGTATCGGGTGTACTGTCGTCAAAAGTGTCGGGGAACTGTCTGGTAATTCCGCGTTCCATCAACACTGCGTAATTCGGATGGTTACGAACATCAAAGAAATGCTGCATCGGATCTGTTCCTTGTTTCACAAAAAGTTGTATTGAACATGAATGGTACATGCGCATGCAATGCAGACTAATCAACATGATTTTTTTGTATATGGGGAATTGAGACTGTAACAATTACATGTATGATATTTGATGAAGGATTTATCCTTGTGATGATCATATACAATGAAATTACACTAGTTCTGAAGTATATCTAGCAGTGTCATCAAGAAATCCCCCCCCCCCCGAAAAAAGGGGGAAAAAACATCCAAAATAAAGTGATATAAGATTTTTTTGCGGAGAGCTTTGTTTTAATTTAAAGAAAAATGAGTAAACGAACAAAGACTTATAAAAAGAAAACATGCGATAGAAGTACTGGAATATGAATCCTGAATTTCTTTGTTCGGTTAAATAGGAAGAGAAATAATGAAGAATAACCACGACAGTAATAGCCTCATTTTCCTCTTTCTTCTGCATATTGTTGAAATGCGAGTTTCAATTAGATATGAGTCATTCTTTGTGAAATCGGGGTTCAATGCATCTGTGCAAAGTATCGACCATTGTCAGCCTGCGCAGTTGAATTTTTTTGCTATCCCTCAATTTTCTACATGTTAAAGGATCTAACCATTCAGATCCGATTTGTCAGACTAAATTGACTTTATGGATCCGTAATTACATAATGATTTGCTTGGTATAATGCATCAAGGAAGCATTAACCCCCCTTTAACAGAACATTACTCATACATATTTTCAAGATCATATGCTACTCCAACTCATCGTTGGAAGAGCAGCAGTTTCTGTTAAAGATGTTGTGTTCAAAACACATGCACATGTTAACCGTACAGTAATGGGCAACGGGTTAAAAAACAAAAATAATAAGCCATGATCTGGCAAAAGGGAGTTTTATGCATCTCTGTAATGTATTAGACTAAGCAAGGCATCAAATAATTATGGAATCATAAAATCATTTTTGCCTAGGAAACAACTAAATTTTGAGGTAGACTGGTGCTTTGATAGGCAGGGTCTGATAGCAAAAAAAAATATCGACCTAGGTCAGCCTACGCAGACTGCGCAGGCTGACCTTGGTCGATACTTTTTTGCAGATGAATAAAACCCCATTTTCAGATAGCATGGTTCATATTAAAGTGCTACTTAATTAGTACATATATATATCACCATCAATTTAATTAAATAAGGTGTGAATAAGCTCCGAGCATAACGGTAGCAACCCTTGTTGATCATAGCCAACTTTCACGGACATGCCTTATCAGCAGTCTCGCATACCAACAAATCGATGAAAGTAATCGATATCATACGTAAAGGTTCGGGAGTTTCACAAAACAAGTAGTCAGATCTTGGACTTAATCGATTCTGTACGTCGTTCCCTTTTTTTTTTTAAGAATCCTTGATATTGCAATATCAATAGGTTCCTGAATCCAGCAAAAAATTCGGCATTTTGGGAGTTCTGGTATACACTCCCGAGTCTAACGGACCTGAGAGAAAAGCCTTTTGAAAACTTTGTGGGAAATGCAGAAAATTCTTGTAACCAGCATTTTTTCCTGGTCCCACAATATTTTCTACTTTTTCAAAGACAAGCATTATCATTTGAGTTGCATTTAAGTTGTAGTCTGCAAATGCTTTTAATTTGGTTGAGTCCAAACTTTCGTCATTTGGTAACGAGTTTAACGTTTGACGGGAAAATGTGCTACATACGGCAGTTAAATACCTCAGCAAATAATCTGCAAATGCTTTTAATTTGGTTGAGTCCAAAAGTTCGTCATTTGGTAACGAGTTTAACTTTTGACGGGAAATTGTGCTATATGCGGCACTTAAATACCTTAGCAAATAATCCCATGGTTTTACGACTCTGAGAAAGAAGGCTTTTGAAAACACATGGATAGGAGAAAATCTTTGTGATCGGCAATTTCTCATTTTCCCACAATGTTTTCTACCCTGTCAAAAGCAAGTGTCATTATGTGCCACATTTCTCGTCTGCAAATGCTTTCAACTTGAAAAAAGAATTTTGTCGTTTAGTAAATAGCTAATGATGGGGTAATTAAGTCAGAATTTAAAAATTGTATTTTGTGTGTGTGGTTTGATGGTTTTGATTTGTATAATTTCCACTTCCTACGATTGAGGAAAAAAAGTGGGAAAGAAGGAGAAATAAAACTCATTTATAGCACATATATCAATTTTGAATACTGCTCAGAACCGTTAGAGTAAATGTACATTTTTTTATGCACACGAAAAGTTATAAGAAAGCGTCCATGCAAAGTAGTTGGTTTTGGTCGAATAAAAAGGAGATTTTTCTTTTTTTTTTGTTCCGAATACTCAATAGACTGTGTGGCGCCGATTTCTATTTGGTAACGCTTCAGCTTAATGAGCGGTGTCGCCTTTTCTCACAATGTCTACCACTATTTATAGTTCTATCAAGATGTTTCAAATTTGAGCGAGTTTAAAGGTTGCATACTTCGTTTTAGGGACAACTTAGGTCTATATATGCATTGAACTATACCTTCATAAATAAAGATGGGTACAATCTTATTGCGGTTAAACTTTCTGCAGATTGCGTCGTTTTACATATGGAAGAATCAAACTCCTCACTGTTTAGGCTAATTCTTACCAATGAACAGTTAATATATAAAAGTTGTTGAAAGGGGAACATTTGAAAGAAGGGAGACACAGTTTGATTGATGTTAAAAAACATTGGACATCAACTGCATGGTCGTTAGAAGTCGTATTTTTACAACAATAGGTTAAATTTGTTATTTAACTCTTCACCAAACGATAAAATTTTAGACTAGTCAAAATTTAGATTTTTTTTAAGATAATAAAAGGTGACTCAAACGATGAAATTTGTCCCTGAAAGGATCAAAATCAGTGGGAGGAAAGGAGTAGATGCAATAACTTTTTACAAGTTGTTTTCAAAAGCTTTCTACTACAGGGTCGTTAAATCTTGGGACTGTGTGGTACAGGGTTAAGTTTTACCTTTCCCCACAGAACAATTTCAAAACGATGCTTTTTCTGCGGGATTTTTTATGAGTCTACAAGGGCTTATACGTAAATGATAATAATGCAGCAGCTAACTTTTTAAATCACTGGTAAAAGAAAAATCGCTTGTTTTACTCCCTTTTCCCACTATATTCATAGTCTGTGCCAATTTTAATCTATTAGATCTAGTATTGTCATTCTTTTTACGGTTAATACTCTTTGCAGGAGAAACTGACTGAGTGATGTAGAATTTTTTTTTTTTTTAGAAAAGTAGGAGATAACTTGTAAAAAGTTTTTGCGCCCGTTTCCATATTTTATCCTAAACAATCAACCGCAGGGTCGCTAGATGTCGTATTTGTATAGTAACAGGTCAAATCTTTACCATAAGACAAATTTTCACTTATTCTATTTGAAGTCATTTTTAAAAAACAAATAAAACATCACTCAAAGGATGGAATTTGTCTTTTAAAAAGTTAAAAACTTGCGATAAAAGGAGAAAATGTTGGTATTTAAACATTCTTATTTGTTTTTAAAAGCCTTCTATATGATGCGACGGGTCAAGAACCGGTTTGAATGGCAAGTAAACATGAATTTCTGAGCTGTCGCCAGAAAATACTTTTGATACGGCATTAACATCTAAAAGTTGAAGAGTGGAAAAAATAGTAAAGTTACATTTTGTAATTTTAAATCTAAATCTATGGAAAAAATCTCATAAATATCAAATTCTGGTCTTTTATTAGACCTATTAGATACATAAGAAAACATCTTGGGGGAAACTGTTATGATCAAACAACCCGGGTATAAATTCCAGTTCATAATCATGTGGATACATGTATATCATAAACACAGCAGGGGGTCTGTTTGTCAATATAACATTACGTAACACAGCAAAGATACCCGGGCGGCTTATCTAACATTTAGACTCGGTCGTTATAGGCAAATTCCGGCACAATCCGAACGATCACGGAAAAAGAAAAAAAAATAGGATAGTGGCATTAAAAAACTGTAAAATGGACCAAAAGTTTATTTTTTTAAATAGCGCAAAGTTGTACCAATTTAAAGAGCAATGAAAAGGCTTTATGACTTTACTTGAGATAATTTTGACTTTTCAACACAAAGGAAGAAAATTCAACAAATATCTCACTTTTTAACTTCGGAAAATGTATGTTTCCTCTTTTTCCTATGTAAACCATACCTACAATTTCCAAATTAAAAAAGGACCAAAAGTTTCTTTTACGAAATTTATAAAACTAAGTTCATTTGAAAGAGGATAAATTGAATTTTCTTACCTCACTTGAGATAATTTTCAATTCTAAAAATTGATGAAGTTAAAAGCGTTTATCTACCAAGGTCCTTCATAATTCTCTATAAAAAAAATACACGTAAAATAGGCAGATACCGATTTTTTAGATGTCCGGGAAAGTTGGCTATGTGCAGTCAAGGTTGGGCCCGCAAAAAAGGCCCGTAAGACATACATAAACACGTCAAAGTTTTAAACAATCGCAAATCATTCGATAGCAGCGCCATAAGTAGGTGAAAAAATGCACATGAAGGTATAACATAGAAAATGATAAGCTATTGGCCAATATTATTTCTATAAGATCTATAATGGATCGTTTCGCTTTTTGTTGTTTTTTCCCCATTTTTGTAAGAAATATTTTGTACCTTATTTTTAAATCAATTCACCTTTTTACCTTGCGATTTATTTCATGTCCAACAATAGGTAGAAAATGAATGAATGAATGAACGAATGAATTAATGAGTGAATGAATAAATGAATGAAACAAGAAAAAAAAAAGTTATACCTACACGTGTGCAATCATCCCAACCGATTTTACGGTCTTCCCTGACGGAACAGGAGAAGGAATGGTTCACAAAGGAACAAAGATCACCGTTGTTTTGGAGTATATTAGCTTTACCTTTAAAGGCCAGAGAAAACTAGGTGTGTTTTGCACATTGTGTATATATTTGGCATAATAAAGTAACTATGTTTGAAGTAACTATCAAATCATGTATATATTTAGTATAAAATACTAACAGTGTATGTTGGTCATTAGTAAAGTAGACATTAATGTGTTACTGCTATTGGTATATGAAATCCATCAATAGAAAAAACAGACATTTTATATAAATTAGCATTTAAAAGTCGTAAGCTTATCACTCACTAAAATACCATGTAGTATCAAGATTTTCATATATCAGATATTACCGATAGAAGTTCACAGGTCCATGACCTTGAATAGATGGTTCTCGTTTTTTTTACAACATGTTTTCCCTTTTGCACCGACGCACTAAACAACGGAAACGATTCGATGTTTATTCAATTATTTCACATTTTAACGTCAATATGTTGATTTCATATATCGATCCCAGCCTACACTATCCACTAGCCTCATAATTTAGTCATGACAATCCTGTAAACGTTTTAATTGTATTTGTCACTCTCTGTATATATATTTCATGTCATTGTACAATGGGCCGATGGCCTTACTATTGAATAAAGTATTGTGTTGTACTGTATTGCATTGTATTGTATAAGCGATATTTTCTTGTTATCGAAAGCGGCGCACCGGAAGTATCGAGTTAACACCGGACAAACAAAGCACTATTTCAAAGACACATGCCGTATTTCGCGCTCGCAAATCCTTTAAATCTGGACAAATTTACAACTAAATAAGAAATGACATAGCAAGAAATCAAGAGAAAATTAATTCCAACACAGTTAATACGTATTTTATGATATATTGCTTTTGAAACAAAAAAATCATGGACAGACAAAATATGCAAATATCCTTTATAGCGGATTCACTAGAGATTAAGAATGAACTTGCCCACATAACCTGTGTAAAATTCAAAATCCCATTGACAAATGATCAACATACGGGTAAATTAATATAAAACAAGAGATTCGTGTGCGTTAATCTGTACGAAGCAAGTACATTAAACAATACAATACAATACATTTTATTTGCTCCAATGTAAACAATGTACATTTTGCAAAATAGCAATACTTAAACAATATAGAAGTCAACGTGACTTTTGATTTACTTGAAACTATTAAACGGGAAAGAGAGTGATATAATTATTCAAAGAGTGAAGAAGCTATTCTGTAAGTGAAAGATATACGTGACCTGTTTTTGATTTAAGATCTTGTCCATTTTTAGCGAAATTGGGATGATTCTATTGCTGAGGGAATAGTTTGAATTATTTATTTCTATGGTATTTATATCGTTTTCAACATTACTCTAGTTATATCACAGTGGCAAATGCACTTATTCATGCTCTCTTTATTTCCGTTTACACTTACGCATCACAATAATCTAAGAAACTGGCTGCTTTTCAAATATGTATATACATATTTTCGAAAACAATGTTCAGTTTATATTAAAACACAAATATTTTTTCTTTGATGAAAGATAGAAATGCAGATAAAGATAAGCAAAGAAACATACCACCTAGTGACCTTATATACATATATAACATTACTGTTAAATATATACCTTTCCTTTTGTACTATATTTATATTTGACCTCAGCATGAAAAATAAATACAAAAACTTCATCTATATACAAAACATTATAATCGAGGTTTGAAATTCTCTTGTCTACTATGAGACTTTATAAAGCCTGCATGATAATGTACTAACGATCTTTTATACTTTCTTAGAGTAATGCTTTGAAAACATTGTGATTTTCGCGCTCGTTAAGAGGATAGCTATTGAAAACATTGTGGTAAAAGGTGACGGAACATTTCAGAGTTGATATAGTTTTATCCTTCTTTAGAACAGTGCAAACATTACGATTTTACATTGTGACTACATATGCTCCATTAGAGGAAAGCTTTTGAAAACATTGTAGCAAAAGGAGACAAATCATCCAAATGTCAGTATCTTTTATAATTCTTCGGATTAAAGCCTTTGAAAACATGCGACTTTTCGTGCTCTTTTAGTGGATAGCTTATAGAAACAATGTGGCAAAAGGTGACATATCATGCGAGGGTAGGTATAGGGTATACATGGTAATTAATATTCTCCAATAATTGGCATCTACTGAAAACGGGAAAGTAGAAAGCGGCGTAACTTAGCAAAGTTAACATAAATACATTATACAATATTCATGTATCTAAATATCTTTGAATAACAATATTTACTTATTTGCTTATAAGCACACAAATATTTGAATACTACAGTTTATGCCTCTATAACTCATAGAAGGCTTTCTTAAAACAGAGAGACAAACACAATGACATAAGATAACATTAATATTTGATACAGATTAAAACTTTTGAAAACATAATAGACGATTTGCCGATTACATTTGATATAAGCGATATTTTCTTGTTATCGTAAGCGGTGCACCGGAAGTATCGAGTTACACTGGACAAAGAATGACAGTCATTTCGACACCCGGTCATTTCGACACCCGGTCATTTCGACACTTTTTGGTCGTTTCGACCCCCGTTGAAAAACTTTTTGCAAAATTTGGTCGTTTCGACACCCGATTTTTTCCGAGTGTTATTTATATATGAGATCATAAAATAAAACTTCTCTAAATGTTTACTTTGTCGTTTTTCAGTAATTAGCTCCACTGGCCGAAGGCCAGAGAGCTATTGTCATGGCGTTGTGTCCGTCGTGCGTGCGTCCGTCCGTCCGTCCGTCCGTTCGTTCGTCCGTGCGTGCGTCCGTAAACTTTTTCTTTAAAAAACTTCTCCTCAGAAACTATTGACTGGATTTTTACCAAATTTCACAGGAATGTTCCTTTGGTGGTCCTCTTTCAAATTCCTTCAAATAATTGTGTTCCATGAAGAATTCTGGTTGCCATGGCAACCAAAGTAAAAAACCTTTAAAAATCTTCTCCTCCCAAACCGCTATTTGGATAGCATTATTATTTTGCAGGAATGTTCCTTAGGTACAGGTTTACAGAATTCCTTTAAAAAAAAAAGATCTGTCAAAAAACATGGCTTTTATGGGAGACTCATTTTCCTTTTATGGTATAAAGTAAAATCTTTGAAAAATTTCTTCTCTAAAACTATTCAGTGGATTTCATTGTTGTTTTGCAGGTAAGTTCCTATGGTGGTTGTCTACCAAATTGTTTCTTCAGTGAGCTAAAATGCAGGATTGAATGATAATTGTTAAAAACTTCCTTTCGCCATTATAGAAATATCAGGCCTGTGGAGCGATACAGGCGCTTAAGCGCCTCTAGTTCTTTTTTAAGTGCGTGATTACAATATGTGTTTTTGTATTGTTTTACATGTTGATTCAAATAATTGGCAAAAGTAATCGGCAATGCCGAATTTGAAAGCGGGGATCGAAATGACCAATGTTTAGCTGTTACATCCCATTACATAGAAATTATAACTTATTTGTTTTTCAATGTTGTGTTTTTGGTATTGATTGATTGATTGGTTGATTGATTGATTACCTTTTTCCACCATTTCAACATTATTTCAGTTAGTTTGTGGCGACCAGTGCAACAATCCATGCTTTCCTAGACAGTTTAACTGCTGTGTTTATCAATGTTCTGCTTTTTGTATCCATTTTATGCTGCGACCAGTGCACCTATCCATGCCTTTCTAGTGATTCTTTTGCCAGTGCTCGGCCCAACTTTTTATTTCAAAAATTGCAATGGTCAGCGTCCCGCAAATATCTGATACAGCCGTACCTGACTTTAATTTCTTCTTCATCATAGTTTCAGTTTTTTCGTGGCGAACCTTACACAAATATGCGCTTTCCTTAACCCTTTACCAGACGACAAAATTTTAACCTTGTCAAACTTAAAGCGCTTGCAGACGACAATATCAATGTGACTCAAATGTACTTTGTTCTCTGAAAAGGTAGAAAACATTGTGAGATGCCGGTTACCAGCATTTTCTCCCTTTCCCATAATGATTTCAAAAGGTTTCTTTTCCGGAGTTGTTAAAAGTCGGATTGTGTGGTAAAGGGTTAAGCCTTTACGTCGCACATACATTCTAGGCCACAAGCTGAATTTCCACGAAATCACCATCGAAATAAATAGTCAGCCCTGACAGAGGAATCATTCCCGTTGCAATGACTATCAACATTCATGCGTAAGAAATAGGTCGACCCGGTGTTCTATCCAGCTAACCACTGTCTTTTAAGTCCTGTACGCAAGCGACTGAGCTAATGGTGCTCGGCGCTGATTTGCTTTAATTAATGATTGAATATTGCCTCAATGTTTTCCAAAAAGTAGTTTCAACCACTGAACATCCCATAAGCCTATTCAACTTGCGGCCAGTTATTACAAGGACACAACGAAACATCTTTTTTTTTTTTTATTTTGATTTTAAGAAACGACAGTGCCATCAAAATCTCACAGAGCGAGCTATGGTTGCATAACTTTTTTCAAAACTTTCTCATGTTTTGTTGCAACGCTTGATTTAGTTTTTCTTCTGTCTGTCCGACGGACATAACAATGAAATTCATTTACAGTTTCATAATTTACATAACCTGTATTCCCGATGTATACCGTTGTATCTTCCAGTTTCACAATAATACCATTTCCAAATTTTAAATTGAGATATTTTAAATATTTACGACATTCTAATTGCAAAGTACTGATTCGAACATACAACACTTGTTTTTTGGTCATGTGACCTTCTAATCTCTGTTTGCGAAGTTTGGCGCGAATTGTAAAAATATATCTACAGACTTTAACTCGTGCTGTCATGTGGGCGCAACACACCCAAGTTACGCTGCTCAGCGCGAGTTACTGACCTTTTGCGAGAAGTGTAAATGAAGGTCAGACTGCACGAAACATGCGGTCTGATACTGAATCTACACTGACCGATCAGGAAATATCTTTCCCCCCTCCCCAAATACCTTTGGGATTTTACTTTTGGTTTAAAATTTACTCATCAATTATTTAGCAGGATAAGGGGTAAACTCGATTTAAATAATGGTAAGCCAAGCTTTTCCATTGAAACCATGATAACGGTTCAGGGGCGTAGCCAGGATATTTGTAATGTTGAAGCCAACGCCATAGGCGTTGGGCGAGTGCCGAAGGCACGAGAAGGGGGGAGAGCACGAGAGGGGGGCAGAGCCCCCCTCTCATAAGGGGGGCTAGGGGGGGGGTCTCCCCTGAGAAAATTTTGAAAACTTGGTGCGATTTGGTGGCATCTGGTGATATCTGAACGGGCGTGTTGCTATCAAAATTTTGAAGATTTTTAGATGATAATTTTGTGAAAACTGGAGGAGAAATTGATCAAGCCAGTAAATACTTGAATTCATGTATTAAGGAACGCAATCATGGTCACGGTTCATTCAAAGTTTATACCAGGCATTTCATATTCTGAATAAAAAGGCAAGACGCCTGGGCTTTCTATCCGCAAACACGTTTATCACCTCTTGTGTATCTATTTGCACATGTTTATACACATGCATCAGAGCTAGTGAAGAGAGCCTTTCCGTTTTCATTGTCGCGCGTAAATAAGTTTTCACTCTTCGCATCACGCTGAAGGACCTTTCAGCTGTCGCAGTTGCAACTGGCATAGTTTTTCACGTTGATAAATGCTGTAGTTTCACGTGTTTTGTACGTAAAACATTCATTTTAATCGAAAATCGATCTAAAAGTAATGCGCCTACAGCACTAACGTTAATATGTCCAAGTAATATTTCTCCTTGGCATCACTGTGCTTCCATACTTTTAAAATCCGAGCGTATTGTTATTAATGAAATGCACTTTTCTATATATATTTTCTCTCTCTCTCTCTCTCTCTCTCTGATTTGGTTATACTTCATTACTTGGACTAATTAGAAAGTTCTGCATCGAATTACAGTGCAATATATATATATATATATGAAAAATATGATGCTTAATGATTGCGCGAAAACTTGCCAATGTGACACCGATAAACGTCATGCTAGTTTTCTAGGAACCTTCCATTTCCAGGGTTGCTGCTTTGGCTGCGTAGTACAAAATAATTTAATGAAGATAAGGAAACGCCAAAAAGTGCTTACTTAGTTGTTCTATCACAGAAAAAGCGCAGAGAAAATCTTTGTTTATATCTCGAAAGTCGCCGGTCTGTGGAATTGGTAACCGGAAGCGATTCCACAAGGTGAAAAATACTATCTACGGTGGAATCAAAAGGCCGCGAGAAAAAAATATACAAATCAGATCAAAGTTAAAAATTTTATTTCTTCAGTTTTCTTTGTTAGTTTTTATTTTTGCTTTGTTTTCTTTCTTTTTCATTTTTATTTTCTTTGTTTTTCTTTCTTAAATTTTTCTCAGAAAGACCATACTTGAAAAAATTATGTTGAAGCCCGGGCTTCCGCCTGGCTACGCGCCTGACGGTTGATTGTCTACGTGAACACTTCAACAAACGACAAAAATTTTGACTCGATCACAACAACGACTTGTGCGTGAGCTACTTAAAAGCATTTGCAGACAACAAATTCAATGTGACTCAATGTGATGGAGTTTTTCTTTGATATGGTTGAAAACATTGTGTGAAGAGGATAAAACGCTGGTTATTTGTACAATGTTTCCAAAAAGCTTGCACCTGAAGATCATTACAACTTGGGATTGTATGGTAAAGGGTTAGGGAGATAAAGTGTGCAGTAGATGAAAGATCGGACAGTATGGATCGTATGGTCAGATATTGATTTCTGTACTTTTGTTACAGTAGAGGGAAAAAAGTTCTACAAACTAATTTGATTAACCTGTGTCACATGCTCGATGCTGCCATCTGTTACATGTATCGCACGAAACCGCCTGTTGTCTTCTCCAGACCACACTCCCACATTTAACACAATTTTAGACCACGCATGTAGCGAAGTGACCAATCAGCGATCAGTATTTCAAAAGTATATATCGAAGATATAACTCCCACAGTTGTATATCTAGATATACAATGCTAGTATATCCTGCACGTGAATTCCGACAAGTTTTGTTTGCAATATCGAGTCAAAGCAAAATGTACCTGTCGCGATAAAACAGTTTGGAAAATATGCTTCAGGGGATCGGATACAGCATCTCGATGGGTGATTGCAATACTATTCTAAGTGAGTATACAATATACAAGCACTTAGAATAATATTGCACTTATTTATCAATTTACTAACGTAACCTTTTCAGTGGAGTGTGTTTTTGACAGAAGAAAAAAAAAAGACTCCAGTAAGGAAAAAACTAATTTTGGTGTTAGATGATACAACGGCGGTCAATGAACCTATGCATATGTTTTCTGCCTTTCTTATACCATAACAAAACAACTAGGCAATTTTTCTCTGTAGTTCAAAAAAAGTACAAATTCATTTTAACAAAAAAAAATAAGAAATTCCACTGCGCTCTTGAGTTTGTTTTTACAAGAGTTTGACGCGGTTTTAATAGCTGAAAGGTCATATCACGGCGGTCAGTGGACCTATGCATATGCTCTCTGGCTTTCTCACACCAGTACGGACAAAAACTTTCTTTCCAAGTGTCTACTTTTCTCAAATGCATCAGGTGAGAAGAGAAAAATCGAGGGAAAGACAGCGTCCCTCAAACGGGTATCGAACGTGCAACTACCAGCTCACAAGTCAGATAGGCTAGCCACTGAGCTACCAGGCCGGGCAGAAATTCGGGTACTGAACATACATGTACTTGATAAAAAAGAACATTATTTCTCTAAAACACTCTATGTTTTTCGTAATGAAATAGAAAGTTCAGTCGAAACGTAACGTTTTCAAAATATTGAAGACAAATACTAGTTCGATCTTAATCACTCCACAATGAGGTTTACCTTGATTGAATATCGTAATGAATAATTTACCATTTTGATAGAAATTATACCTTTCATATGTTTCTTTTGAATCTAGTGCAAGACCTTTCATTGCAACGAACAGAATGACTTCATTTTGTAATAAGCTTTTTATCTCATACGCACATGTACATTTGACATGAAAAGCACGATAAATAGTCACGTGGTCTAAGATAGAAAATCTCGTGCCGCGATATATGGGAAATATACACTCGTTAACGCTCGTGTATATTTCCCATATACCACGGCACTCGTTTTCTATCCCATACATCTGCCATTGCAGAACAAGGAAACAATGAAACACTCCTGTTTATTCATAAAACTCCAACGGCATACACACACAAAACAACTATTAACAAATTCTTGTCACTTCAAATTTAAGTAAACTAGTTATTTCCAACTGCACATATAGTAAATGTAGCTTAATTGCAATTTCATCTCCTTTAAATATTTTTTGGGATACCCCTATCTAAATAACTCTTTAAATACTCAAATCAGTGACCGATACTTTTTATTTTTTTTTAAAGAAATTACTTTAAAGACATTTTCTAAAAGTACTATTGACTACATTATACAAATTTAAGCAAACAATCAATCAGTGGGTATAATTTGCGAAAAAACAATTAGCAAATTAAAACAAATCAAAAGAAACAATTAATTCCAATTAACCAACAGTTTGTTTCATAATTAGCATTGATTCAATCAACATGAAAAAACATAAAAGTACATAAAGAGATTCTATTATTACTAACAAATAACACATTTCTATCTTCTTCAGTTACCAATCTCCGCAAATACAATTCCACCGTTATATCAAGCAAGATGATTGTCTAGCTGCAATAGTAGAACAAAAAAAGTAAACATAAACATCGGCAAAGGGGTTATTTTCACTATATACTGCTAAAAAAAATATATTGAAATATTTTACAACATACTGTGCACAAAAAATGCATTTTTTTTTTTTTTTTTTTTTCCTCAATATTCGGGAAGGGCGAAAATGAACGGGTGTCGAAACGACCATTTTTTGCAAAAAAAAATTTTTTGGGTGTCGAAATGACCAAAATAGGGGTCGAAACGACCAAAAAGTGTCGAACTGACCGGGTTTCGAAATGACCGGGTGTCGAAACGACTGGATACTCGGACAAACAAAGCACTATTTCAAAGACACATGCCGTATTTCACGCTCGCAAATCCTTTAAATTTGGATAAATTCACAACTAAATAAGAAATGATAGAGCAAGAAATCAAGAGAAAATTAATTCCAACACAGTTAATACGTATTTTATGATATATTGCTTTTGAAACAAAAAATCATGGACAGACAAAATATGCAAATATCCTTTATAGCGGATTCACTAGAGATTGAACTTACCCACATAACCTGTGTAAAATTCAAAATCCCATTGACAAATGATCAACATACGGGTAAATTAATATAAAACAAGAGATTCGTGTGCGTTAATCTGTACGAAGCAAGTACATTAAAGCTCCTCTAAAGGAAACCCACCTTGCAATGCGATACCCAGATCAAACGAACACCGAGTTAACCATTCATCCATTTTGTAATATTTTTTTTTTTAGATATACAAAATGAACCTTGAATAACTATTTTGTGAAGGAGGGATGGAAGGTTTGAAATTTGATCTGAAGCCACGTTTCTTATGTTCATGATCTATTGCAGTTATTCGTCTGTAGGAACATGGCTGAAAGTGCAACAAAGACGGTTTGATTAATAAAGCTGTAACTTTAGTAAATGGACTGTCCCTGTCTCTTTGAAGACACTGTACAGCTTCCAAACCTTTTACCAAACAATTTCGAGGTTTGACGACCCTGAGAAAAAACACAGGTGAAAGACGAGGTGATTTGTCCCACTTGCGGTTATTTGTCTCACTTCCTCAACCCACCCCCCTCAAAATAAAATCAAAAACAAAAAGTAAAACACGAAACAGCCCAGAAATATCTGTGAAAACTTTATTTCAATCAAAATGTGACTTATGATTCAATTTAGAATTTTTTCGTTGTACTCTTATATGTATCATCAATAAGATAAAAAAAAAAAAATATGTGTAAGAAAAATTAACCTTGGTCACATTTCTTATTTCAATACAGTTTCCAAGGTATTTCTTGGCTTTTTGTGTGACAAATAACCAACAGTGGGACAAATCAACGAGTCTGTTACCTGTGAGAAAGAAGGCGTCTTAAAGAATATATTGGAAAAGGAGGAAGGGCTTGTAACTAGCATTTTCTCCCTTTTTCACAATATTTTCTACTTTTCACGGACAATTTCAACAATTTGAACCACGTTTATTCTATCGTCTTCAAATGCTATGTATCTGGACGAGTCCAAAGTTTGCAGTTGGGTGAAAACTATTGATCGAATAAACATCCACTAACTATTTAAAACCATATTCAATATAACCCAAGCTTTTTACGACCCTGAGAAAGATAGATTTTAAAAATATTGTCTAACTAGCATTTTCTCCTTTTCCCACAATATTTGCTAATCTTCTTACAGCAATTTTCATTTTTTGAGTCACATTTTGTCGTCTGCAAACGCTTTTGATTAGGGCAAGTCTAATCGGTCAATTGATGTTTGCCGAGCCCTGTAGCTTAGTTTGTAACGTACAGGGCTCGAAACCCAGGGATCGCTGGTTTGATTTATTTAAAACCATTAAATTGATAAGATTTCGTTCAAAAAATCGTTCCAATGCCTGCAAATTGACAGAGACAGTCCATTTACTAAAATCCAGACCACCATACAGTTTGAATATATTGCGAAACTCCTGACCTTAAAATAATATTTAAAAAACTTTATAGTGGCATTTTTGTCATATTCCTGTTTGAACCACCTTATCAGATGACTATCGTAACAACAAAGTTCAATTCAAATTTCAAAATATCCATTCCTCATAGGAAAAAAGGTAGTTCCAGCTTCATTTTCAGTTGGAAAATACGTACTAAATTTGTTTTCATTGAAAAGCTGGTAAAGGGTTAGCTGGATGTTTCTTTGATATCGGTATTTCACCGTCAAAGCGGACGATCTTAAGAAGAACTGATGTACTTGCTAGGCACATATTAACACACAATTGTCATAATAGTCTTTATCCTGTTCAATCTTACGTTGCTCACTTGTAAAGAATTTGGAATTGTTAAAATCTGTTGGACTAGCTTGTTCGGTGGAGAGTATCCGCAAGGGATGTAACTCTTGGTGACGAATCGGTATCGGTAGGCCTATTTGGCAAATGGTCTATTGCAATCCGTCCCTTTGGTATCGCAAGTGTATAAAGCCGGGTAGCTCAGTGGATAGCGTATCTGACTCGTGACCTGGTGATTGAAAGTTCGATACCCGGTTGAGGCAAACTTTCTTCCCGGGAATTTTTCACCCTTGCCTTAGATCCATGTGAGAAAAGTAGTCAAAGGCTTAAAAAAGTTGCCAGTACTGGTGTGAGAAAGCCAGGAAACACATGCGTAGGTGCACTAACCGCCTTGATATGACCTAATATGTGAAAACGGCGTTGAGCTCCGAAACAATCAAACAAACTAGCATGTGAGTGTTTTGATTATTAAATTAAGACTTTTATAATCTAATAGTCTTATTAAATTAAGACTTTTAATAGTCTAAACGAGTAGTAGCATTGGTAACGTGCAATTTAAAGTTTTGTCGTTTAGTATTTTTTCCCCAAAAATCTACGTAGAATATTTACAGCTGTATTTTTTTATTGTGCCCTTTCTCTGTGCTATGCAGTTTTCTGTAGATTACTTAAGACGTGTACCTAAATGAGCTGGAAACAACTTTTGATATTTACCAGTATGCAAAACATTAAAAGACTAACACTAGGCCTTTCTCTTAGACCTTTCTCTTTAACGATCAGATATTTATAACTTTGACATCAAAATTTCTGATCGATACTTTTTGTGTCAATGAAAGTTACAAAATGAACAAAAAAAATAATAATTCTATTAACTTTAAATAACTTGAATTTTCAAAAAAGAAAAATATTGGAAAATATATAAACACGAAAATAAAACAAATACGCTGACATAAATTCTACACTGATGCAAAAACACAAACCACAGCTGCTCATACAATGTCATTGGGTTGTTGTTTGCTTTCGTAAGTGTTTTCCAGTTGTGAAATACACGATATTTTGCCACTATTACAAAAGGTCATGCGTTGAAGTATGTTATGTTTTTGCTAATTTAAAACTTTTGTCCTTCAGCGGCCGATAATTTCCTCCCACTTCTGTGGTAATTTTGCAGAGCTTAACTTTTTCAAAGCTTATGAAACATTATAGAATGAATTATAATTGCTCTTTGTTCGTTGAGGCGAGCAGAATAAAAAAAACAAACAAGCAAACAAAAACAACAATAATGGTAATCGAATGTTGGAACGAACAAGTATTCATAATTTCTATAGACCCATTCTCAAACAAACTGGACAATTAATGTCTCCACGTTTTAAAGCGCTCTTTGCTGGAAATATTAATCAATAGACGTAATGCAACTAAAAGTAAGTTGAGACCACACATATTTCAATACTCTGAGCTTAAAGTAACAATAAAGCCCGAAGTAAACAAAGCGGGTCTTTAAATGCATTTGAATTTATATCATACCATTTAAAAGTATGGAAATTATTGTGAAGATGACAATCTGTCATTGCACGGTCGGTCCAAGTGTTAGTTGCTGACAGAGAAATTAATTTCAAAACAAGGTTAAAACCTGCCAGGTAGATGTGTCTTTTGTTTACTTTTTGCCTGATTTTAGAATTCTTTTTTTTCTGCCAGCGACTAACATATGGCCCGACCACACGGTAACAGACTCTCATATCCACAATATTTTTCGTACTTTTAAATGGTATGATTTAACTTTAAATTTATTATAACACCTACTTTGATATTTTGCCTTTACTGGCCCTTTAAGTTTACCCTTTCTTGACTTCATTTTACGACATGGTGCGTATTTGAAGTTGCACGGATACTTGAAAACACCATGTCGCCAGAACAGTGACTGTTACTTAAAAAGTGTGTATTGAACTACAAAAGTGTTTCCTTCCTACAACTTTTTGCCTTTTTTAAACCAAGGAGTCAGTACTACGCGGTAGGAGAGTTTGATCTACATGGCTATCATATTTCTGTCATTTTTTGACGTCTATTTCCCTGTCCCCGAAATCGACTAACTTACGGGACAACATTAGTTTTGTTTGTGTTGTAATTGACTGCATAAAGCATATGACAGTTCTTATATACACAGAGTTTGTGACTACCTGTCATGGTAATCAAAAGAACATTAACAGTTTTTCATGTAAACAAGTGGAATTTCCTTCAGACGAACATCAACCATTGATTAACGAGCGTAACTTTTAATTATAACATACGGGACAATAACTAACGAGGATTTCATGTTTAAGTTTGTATGCCTGTATCAACAATGCAATCGTTAAATGATGCCTTAAAAGTTCTTTCTTTCTTTTTTAAAATGAAATTTCTTAACAATGTAAATCACAGTTATGACAGTAGAATCAATTCGGCACCATCTGTTGACAATAACATACGAGTCCATAATATACGTGACTAACTAACCCTAACCCTTTTCCAAAAGACCGACAACTACAAAGTTTCTGTCGCTTTCTCGGTCTGGTTGGGTTCTTTCAACTGTCCGTTGATGCCCGGAGGTGTAAGTATTTTGTTTTGCGCCATTTTTTTTACGAAGGAAAGATTGCTGTCAGAATTCGTCAGTTGTTGGTCCTAAAGGTCTCAAAATTTATTATTTTTATTTTATTTTCAATAGATATGATGGTAGACGTTTATTCTGTAGACCGCAAATAAGTCTGAAATATAAATTCTGGTTCTAATGCTACCATGTACCCGTAGCACGACTTATGAAACAAAGAAAACCTCCTGCCTCGTTTGTTACGTTTTGATGTCTCGTATGCTACCCCTGAAGTTTCATATTTAATTTCATATTGTTCATGCTGCAATCCATGTTTTATGATCTCTAAGATGTCTCCAAATTCAACCGCAGAGACTTTTGGCTTTGAAAGCAACTTTTGACATCATTTTGTCTAAATTATGAATAAGTTTTAAATGAAGATGAATAACGATGTTGAACTTTTGTTCACTCAATCTGTATCGTAGTTGGTCATACACCATAAGTTTGAATGATGATGAATTTAAAAATCATATTTAACCATTTATTGTGATTTAATACCGTTTTAAAAGTTTACTATGTGAAGTGTAAGTAATCATCACATATAAAACGGGAACATGCAAAAGTTAACTATTAAATTTGTAGGGGTATGAGTTGAATTAAACTAAAGAATTGTTATGGGATTTCAAGCTTTCTATTTCAGGTACATGTATTTATATGTTGTCTTTCCCAGAAGATGTCCGGCAGCTTGTGCAAGAATAACTGAATGACACGTCTCGGAGGTCAAAGTTGAAAAATAAATAAATAAAAAAATCAGTGTGCACGATGATTTTGCTCTATAAAGTCGTCAGGAAGTCACACGTAAATTTTGCCCTGTCATTCTCTAACATATACAAACGAATCTTAAATTGTAACATCCGTATGATCCAGAACTTTTGAAATCATCGCAGAAACAGTGAAGTTCTCAGGACGGACATTCTTTCCTTTGTAAGTGATGCTCTAATTTTATTCATTTATTTATTATGTTATTATTATTATTTTCCTTTCCTTCTTTTAAAGTGTATAGATTAGAAGAGTCCTATTATTGAATTCTGGGAACAGGTTTAATATGAACATACCAGAGGAAGTCTTGATCTGCGAATTTCCTGTATTTTACAAGGATGAATTGCTTTTGGCTGCTGACTTCTAAGCTAAGAGTGTGCCTAATAAGCTGTTAGTAAAACACAGCTTGGTATTCCCTGAATTGGACTTTAATGGTGGTAAACATTCTGCAGGTGATATATAAAGGCTGTATATTGGAAAGCATAAGGCAGCCGAGTCTCCTTTTACCACGCCATGAGCTTCTTTTTCCATAGTATATGGATTAGTAATATTTTCTAAAACAGTACCTTTTAAATATGTTTCCTTAATTTTGATAGACGATTTCAGTTGATATTTACGAATACTAAGATGTGATTTCTTTGATTCGAAAGCTCTATCAGGAACCTGTGGGCACCTGTCACTTACGGGACATTTGTAAAACAAGTCTTCGTCTCGGTATACTTTCTTTGGAATATACTTTACCCAAGTATTTTATAACATATGCCGAAGATTGTTATGACACAGTTTCAATAATTGTTGCTGAATGGGTTTTGTTTGTCAGAATACTCGATAAAACAGTTTTTTTTTTTTAAATGGCTTCTTGAAATCTAGAGTCAGCTGGTTGTTAATAGCAGTCGTTCGGGAAGTCATACAATTAATGAATATTATGATCGAAGATAGTATATTTTTCTGGTTTTCTGCTTTCAGTGCACACAATTCATCAAAATATTGCATAAATGCTGCCTTTCCCACCAGTATCATAAACGAGTCACATACGGGACAAAATAGTTTCACATACGGGACATTGTGGTTTTTTTTTTTTGTTTTTGTTTATGTGGCGATGTACATGTATCGGTTAAACCTACCTGGAGGCACTGTTGGGATATATTTCTTTATCCTTTCACCTTCTATAATTCCGACCCTATAACAGGGTGCCGTATATATTTTTTTTTGTTATCCGTCAGTTGGTCACGTGACCGCCAAGTGCTCACCTGCTAACTGGGACTATTTTCAACCAAGCGTCTGCCGTAATAAATGAATTAATCGCTAGCGAATACTTTTGCTCGTTTGATAGTCTATTTAGTCTGTTATGTTAAAACACATTGTCTTCTTCGCCACAATATTTGTCTGCATACATATATACGTCATGTTTGATAATTATGACGTAGCCAATATCATTCATGACGTCATTATTACAGCTGCATATTCAGAGGGCTTTACACGGTTCTTCATTTTTTTGAATTTCTCATAGATCTAGTGAGAAAGATGTCAACATGTGCCTTATTTCGAGCGAAATGTTCAATTTAGTTGGATTTTGGATTACAATTAAGAAAAAGGATAAATAAAACAGACGTCTAGACCGTTGGTGCCTTGGATTGGGAAAGTCTATCAGGCTCGGCTCCTGAAATTTATTAAAGGTATACTACGGTCTTTATCAACGTTTTTTTTTTTTTTTTCGTTTGTTTATTTTGTTTTGTTCGTTACCGTGAGTGACAGGATAAATAGAATAGATGGTTGGTGTCTTGGATGGGTTAAGTTGAGCCTTCGGCTCACCAGATAAATTCCTCCGCCTTGCCCGATAAACTTAACCCATCCAAGACGCCAACCATCTATTCTCTATGTATCGTAACGGTTGTCTTTAAAGTATAGATAAAGTAATCATTCGACCTCTATTGTGGAATGATGATAGTTTTAAGACAACGGTTGTGAAAAAAGATAACATGTGCATTTTTTTTTCTTTCTCCTTTATCATTATATAGCATCAGAAAATGATGCAAAATGTCACTGATATTGTCATTTACCTCACAAGCTTTTATCACCTTATTAAAAGCTTATTGTTAGAGTATGTTGCTGACAACTCCATGGTAAAACCAACACAACTGGTCATGTTTTTGAAAATTTTAAAAATGCCAGCATCCTTTACGGTATAACATTGCATAAATAGAAAGTTGTTGGCTCCTAGCTGGTAAAATTCCTAAAATAAAGAGTTAACGTATATACCGATACAAAGAAAATGAAAATGAAATAATTTAGCACTATGAAAAAATTGACATTTTTAAATACCATTTGTCCAGGTTATCTGAGAATGAGTCTATAACATTTTCCCTACATCTTGATTCAACAGTACTTATATCACTAATTTTTAATCATTTAAAAGCTACATACATTTATCTTTGTTTACTCCTAGGCTGGTGTTATTGAGAACCTATGTACTCCATGCTTTCGGTAGTTTATCGGGAATTTATGGTGGATGACAGTATATTAATTTCACCATTTCTATCGGTCAATTTACCGCTATGGTAAACTCGCTGATATGGCACTACGTTTTTCTGGTATGAAGCTCCACTGTACTTCTCCCATTCAAACATATCAGATCTATTTTAGACGGTGATTATATCGAGTAATCTAAAAGAAACAACACCTTTTCAAAATGACCCTGTTTAAATCAGGTTTATGAGTTTTCTGGATTTGTTCTGTCACTTCCAATGTAAACAAATGGCGGACACTTGTGACACTAACGCGGAAGGATATATTTGGCAATCAGAAGATGTGAAGAATAAAAAGAAAAGGAAAAGAAAAATCCTGTATATATTTCTTTATTGAAAATCAGTAGAGCTTAACTCAAACAAATATTCATAACAGCAATAAACATTATAATTGAGTCCGTACTGTTTTCTTTCTGTATGACTGGTACGATGCTGTCCGGTAATCTTGCGCACCTAAGCAAAAAACTGTTTACTTATAACACTAAAAGGAATTGCTAGATCCCCACAGCTATTTACCTATTTATAGAAATGTTTCATCTAGATTATGACTCAAGATAGTTATAAAAAGATTCCTCGAACAACACAAACTTCTAAGAAGAAAATTATCACCGTGAGGTTTTATACGTCACACAACTGTCCGGTGATCTTGCACACTTACATTAAATGACGTCAATGTAAAGGATTTCTAAAGTATGTGTGGCCCATACAAAGAATAATTGTAGAAAAGAAATAATTATGCTCGATTCTGGCCTTTGATTCAGAGCTTTGACAAAATGGCGGCAAATAGGAAATGAATTTGTCGTCTGATAAAAGTTGCATGAAAATAAGGAAAATAATGGTAAAACTGTTTCTTAATATCTTATAAAGTTGTCAAATGTTTGTTTAATTGATTGGTTTTTGTGATGAGACATAAACTGCTTGTTTAACTGACAGATAAAAAATGTTACAGCCAGCCTTATCGGGAATTAGGTCATAGGGCGTGTTTATGAATGATTAGTCAGGATGATGTCATAGACAAACTTTAGACACTGTCAGGTACAAAATTTAGCTATAGTTACTTTCTGAAGGTTTCTCTGTTATTCCAAATTCTTATGGTCTAGGAAACACTGCAGAAACGGGTAGAATTCATCAAACATACTCGCGAAACAGGAATCTACCGAAGTGCGCAAGATTACCTGACGCGCAAGATTACCGGACACGACGGGATATTGATTTATCAATAGCTGCGTATAAAATGCTGAATATCTACATATTACAAGTACTGGTTTAAAGGGACTTGAGCCTATATTTCGAAATGCGAAAATTTACGAAAATGTTCGATTTTGGCAGTAAACTTGATTTTGTTCGGATGGGTGAAGTTATTTGACTTATCTGTGAAAGAATCAGACTGAAAAACACGAAAAATATACCCTTTTTCAAGAGAATTCCCTTAATTTTTTCAAAGCGTTAGTAACGCTATAGATCTAAATTAGGAGCACGCACCTGATTTTTTCGCGCACGCGTACATACTGATTCAAAACACCAATTCGCCTCGAGCTGCTATGCGTCAGCAACAAGCAAACAACAATAAGAAAAAGGGGGACCTCCAGAATCAAGGTTTTTACAATCGGAAGGGATAGTAAATTACATACGATTCCTCCAATCGGTCCGGAGACCGTAAGTGAACCGTATGTTAAAACAAACTGGACGCCATCTGGACGGAAATGCAATCGAAGAAAAGCAGTAAAACGCGAGCGCGAAAAAATCGCACTTGGATTGCAAGATAACGAAGATTTCAGTTAAATTAAAACAACCTGGAAGATCAAGTCGAACGTTGACAAGACATACGTGCAGAAACAGACCGTGCTTTGAAATACTGATTCGTAAGTATGTCGAGGGGGGTCTCAAAAGTGTTGAATGTATCCAACGTACATCGAAACAAAACTATTTATTTGAAACCGATTTTGAACTTACGGGACCAAATACGCTATGCATTATGGGAATTGGGCACGTCATTTACATTTTCCTCCCGTAGGTTTGAAGTCGTTGAGAGTGCAGATCAAGATCGGCTAGCACTTGCATGCAGTCTGATCGTGGTTACACGTTCTGCGTCTCTCTTGACTTTGGAAACTATATCACTAGTAGAGCTATTGATAGACTTAAATTTTTTTGTTGTGACAGTAAAGTGTACGTGTGCATCAGCATACTGTTGGTTAATTTGTCCTCCAGAGTGTTATCGTTTCTTCTTCCCTGCCAAATCTTTTACCAGCTTTATGACATGAAATTAGATCTAACGTTACAGAAAAAGTAAAATAACTTTTTGGCAACGAATTCTATGGAAGAGTCACTTTTAGATGATGTTTTATGTATACATCTTAAATTGGAGCTGTACAGTCTTCTTTATGGCCCAGTGGTGACTAGAATTTCTAATCTGGATGCCTGACTTTATGGGTTTGAACCTCACCCTTCTAGTCCATGTGCGTTTATTGGGAGTGCCCTTGCAAGACACTGCATCAGACGACAAATTCAGCAATGGAATTAATTAACACCAGTTCTTTGTGGAAAAAATTAAGGGAAAAAAGAAAATGCTGGTTACTAGCATTTTCTCCTTTCCCACAATTTTTTTGAAAGGTTCTTTCCTCAGGGTCGTTAAAACTTGGATTGTTTGGTTAAACGTTAATAAAGTCATAAAATTTGTATCACATGATTTGATATTTTGTATGTTGAGGACAGAATACTTTCTCAGATCAAGTGGTACCATATTTTTTCATATTTGGTAAAATGGTATTTTCTTTGTCTGATTCAGTTATTCAGTATAGAAGTGTTGCTGTCAGCTGTTTACAAATTAGAGAAACTGAAGTGAAGGCAGTTGGCTGATAATGAAGGTAACCCTACCCTTTCCATAATGGAGCAGTTGAAATCTTAGTTTTATACCATTATTTATAGTAATAATGGAAGCAGTGGTTACTTTCACCACCCTGTAATTTTAGCCAGCCTAATTTATTTAATAGTGTTTAATCCTATTCCACACAATCCTAAGTTTTAACAACGCTGAAAGAGAAGGTTTTTGAAAATATTATGGAAAAATGAAAAAATGCTGGGAACCAGCATTTCCTCCATTCTGAAAATGTTTTCTATCCTATCAAAGTCAAAAATCATCATTTGAACTGCATTAAATTTGTTTTCTGCAAAAGCTTTCATTTTGGTCGGGCCCAAAATTTTGTTATTTGGTAAAGAGATCAGGAAAGGGAGAGAGAACATGCTTCTCGGGTCAGATTTCTTAGTTACACGTACATGTACTTGTTAATCAGTCATATTATAGCCATCATGATAATCGATGATTGATCGTATGGTGTTAATAAGTTTGTAAAAAGAAAAGTTGATTGTTAGTATGGTGTTTTACGCCTTTTTCAACATAGTTCCAGTTATATTGTGGTGGTCAGTGCACCTATCCATGCTTTCCTGGAAGTTTTCTTACTAGTTATTTGCATAATGTTCTTCCCAAGCCACTTGCTGCTTTCCCACATTGCCATCGTCAAGACAATGGTCAGCAGTGAGAGAGGAATGAATCCTGCTGCAATGACTACAAGCAATGCTCAAAAATAGAATGGCCGAGCTGGGGATTTGAATCAGTGACCCCCTGCTGTCAAGTCCTGAACGCTACAGACTGTGCCACAAAGGCTAGGGCAGAAAGAAAATTGATTGATTGAATTTGTATTTATCTTACGTGGCCATCACTTGCCCATATGGGCAACGCCCCATGAAGGCTGTTAGTATTGTTACAAGGGATAGTGCAGATACAGGGTGAAACCCATTCTAAGTTGCGCCTGGTTCTCTAACGTTCTTGGTGTATAGGACTGTCAAATGGGATCTCGGTTTAATGTCTCATCCGAAAGACTATTAGTAATTTAGACGGCCAGTCATGGGAATCGAACCCAAACCCTCAACTGACCCAAAACGTGATGTTTACAAGTCCTTCACTCAACCATTTGAATTATGCAGGCTGGTCAACAAAAAGAGGAGTATTTAGGGGGAAAGTACTATGCCACATGAGTGCAAAAGCAGATGAAATTTATACCACTAAAACTTAATTATCCTGGACCAAAAATTTTATATGATTATTTAGAGAATTCCTTTTTTTAAAAATCAGGTATTGAAGAACCTTTTTAAAAGCTTTGAGTCACTGCTGTGTTAGACCTTTGAAGGAGTGGAAGAAATAATTATGTCTATTTTCAAGAACTGGTCACTGGGATTGCAATGGAGTGTGTAACAGTGGAGAAAACACTAACTTCAAAGGTTCAGACGGAAGCAAGTCAACCAAAGAGAATCGCCCTTACTATTGCACCGCAACCACCACAAGCTGCTGAATTTAGAGCAAAACAAATTCCAACAGCAAAGGGAAAAGTGATTGTGGATGACTGACTATCTTGATTATTGTACTGGAAACAACAGGACTTTATATTGCAATGAGTGTTACAATCAGTTTTCCTAGACATTACACTTCTAGAACGTAGGTGTTTGTTATTTGAACATCCTAATGGTCACAGGTAAACTCTTTACCCAATAATAAAATTTTGGACTGTCCAAATTAAAAGCTTTTGCAGACGACAACATTTATATGACTCAAAAATTGAAATTTGTTTGTGGAAGGGTAACAACATTTTAGAATGAGGAGAAAATTCTGGTTACCAGTGTTACCAGCGTTTTCTCCTTTTCTCACAATGTTTTCAAAAGGTATCGTCCTCAGGGTGTTTAATACTCGGGATTGTGTGGTAAAGGATTAAAAAGATTTCAGTGAAAGTTACATGCAGCAGTTGGATCTAAAGAGACAACTATCCCTATAGTCAAAATATCTTTTAGCGTCCAATTCTCTTACAATGGCAAGCAGTGGAGGATCATCCTTTATGTGACTAGTTTGACCCTTTACCAAACATTCCCATGTTTCAACGGCCCTGAGGAAGACAGCTTTTGAAAACGTTGTGAGAAAAGGAGAGAATGCTGGTAACCAGCATTTTCTTCTTTTCCCATCAGGTTTTTTTCCTTTTCAATTACTTATTCCAGCATCTTAAAAACATTTTATTTGTTATCTGCAAATGCTTCCAAATTGGACAAGACCAAAATTTTGTAGCTCGGTAAAGAGTAAAATTATCAGTATATTCTGATTATGGAAAGTCCCCGTGTGCTTCACCATTTAATTCACTTATTAATGTTTCAGCAGTTGCACATTATCAACTTATTACACCTTGAAATATAATTTGTTGTACATGATTTCGAAAACTGCTAATGAATGGCAGGAATTGGTTTAAATTTATTCATGTACAGAGAAAATCATTGCTGCTGAAGCAGAAATTGTTAATTATGAGCAACTTCTCCATTTGCATCAATGTTTTCTAACGAGGCTTGCTGAACATAAAGAGTTGACCTAACGATCCTTTGGAAGAAAGACTTTTACTCTTTAACAACCGGCAATACTTTGGATTCAACCAAATTGAAAGCATTTGCAGACAACACATTAATTAAAGCTCAAATTATGTCTTCTGCCATTGATTGGGTAGAAAACATTTTGGGAAAAGGAGAAATGCTGGTTACCAACATTTTTTTGCTTTCCCACAATGTCTTCAAAAGTCCTCCCCCTCAGGTTCATTGAGAGTCGGGATTCTACGTAAAGAGTTAGATAACTTGGTAACATACAAGGCTTGAAATCCGTAAGTTGTTGGATTGATTCCCAGCTGCTCAGTCAAGGTCTTCTCCAGAGAACCGTGACAGTAATTGTGACGGAGTTCATTCCTCTGTCAGCCCTGCATGATGCCAGAGTGGGAAAGCTTCCAGTGGCTTGGAAATAATGTAATGCAAAGAACTGGTTACAGAAACTATTGGAAAGCACGGATAGGTGCACTGGTTGATGTGATACAGCTTACATAAGGTTGAATATGTGGCATTAAACACACAGACACACACAAACAAACAAAAAAACATATGCATTTATAGGTTATTTTCTTTATTTCTCTAATTGAAAACGGTGTAGAATCATATATATTTTCTACTTGGATAAGACTTGCTGGCACACTTTTTACATAAGCTAGGTCGGTTCCATCCAATATATTTGAATATCAATTTACAAAGCCTTATCAAACAAGTCTTTTGTTTTAAAGTACCTGATAAAACAGTTTTTTTTAAGCATTGTAGAAAAAGGAGAAAATTCTGGTAGCTAGCATTATCTTGTTTTTCCACAATGTTTTCTACCTATGAAGTCTTTCCCAAATGACACAATTTTGGACGGGATCAAATTTAAAGGGTTTTTAGATGACAAAATTGTAGCTCAAATGATTATTTTTGTCTGTGATAGAGTCAAAAACATTGTGGGAAAAGGATAAATTACTGGTAACCAGCATTATCATGTTTTTCCACAATCTTTTCTACCCACTGTGAACTCTTTACCAAATGACAAAATTTTGGACGAGATCAAGTTGAAAACGTTTTCAGATGACAAACTAAATGTAGCAGAAATGATTACTTCTGTACATGATAGGGTCAAAAGCATTGTGGGAAAAGAAGAAAATGCTGGTAACAAGCATAATCTTGTTTTTCGAAAATGTTTTATACCCACTGCCAAATCTTGGACCAGATCAAATTGAAAATGTTTTCAGATGACAAAATCAATGTAACAAAAATGATTATATCTATGACAGGGTCAAAAACATTGTTAGAAAAGGAGAAAATGCTGGTAACCAGCATTATTCTGTTTTTTCACAATGTTTTCTAGCCACTGTGACCTCTTTACCAAATGAAAAAGTTTGGACCAGACAGAAAGCATTTTCAGATGACAAAATAAGTGTAAGTCTAATGTTTATGACTATGATAAGCAGGTAAGCTGCATTATCTTGTTTTTCCACAATGTTTTCTACTTTCTATGAACTCTTTAACAAATCACAAAATTTTGGACGGGATCAACTTGAAAGCATGTTCAGATGACAAACAATATGTAGCTCAGTGAATCATTTCTGTCTATGATATGGTCAAAGACATTGTGGGAAAAGGAGAAAAAGCTGGTAACCAGCATTATTTTGTTTTCAAACAATGCTTTCAAAAGCGATCATATTAGCGTTGTTAAAAGTCAGGATTGTTTGGTTAAAGGTTGATACGAGTTCCATAGTTAATAGCTTATGTTTAATAGTTTGTTCTGTGCTGTTGCTTCCAAAAGTCAAGTTTTGTTTGGTAAAAATTTAACCCTTTGGCTACTAAGAGTGACTAAACGCTCTTTTGCAGACAGTGAAGATCAACATAAGACTGCATAGAACGTGCTGTCTGATCTTGGATCTACACTGTCTGATACAGCAGTTTTTTCTTAGCAACAAGCACGTTGTAATCGCAGTGTTTCGGTTCATACTATTGGCTGGAAATCTTCATTCTATTTATTTAGCAGTTTAACCCTTTACCAATGGACAAAATTTTAGACTGGTCCAGATCAAAAGCATCTGCAGACGACAGATTAAATGTGACTATAGAAACTGAAATTCCTCCTTTGAAGGGTAGAAAGCATTGTGGGAAAAGGAGAAAATGCTGGTTATCAGCATTTTCTCCTTTTCCCACAATATTTTGAACAGCCTTCTCTGTAAAGGTCGTTAGGACTAGGGATCGTTTTGTAAAGGGTTAACGCTTTGGGAAGTGATACAACTTTTTATGGTCTTGAATGTAAATGACAGGATTTGAAACAAATACAGGAATAGAAGCTTTTGCAAGTAACTAGCATTTACTTCTACTGCCACAATCTCTTCAATATTTTCCATCCATACTACATAAATCACTTTCTTCTCAGGACTTGAGGAAACAAACCCAAAACTAACCACCTGTTTATGAATGGAGACTGTTATATTTGCAATGCACTTATTTTTTTTAATAAATAATAGAAAATTATATTCATAATGCATTGGTTTTTTTTTTTTTTACCAAAATATAGTAAAAAAAAATGTTGGCTGCTTTAACCATTTACCAAACAATCCTGAGTTTTAGAAACCCTAAGGAAGAAAGCTTCTGAAAACATTGTGGGAAAGGGAGAAAATTCTAGCCGCCAGCATTTTCTCTTTTTCCGAAGTTTTCTGTTAAAAGTTAAAAAAAAAATACAAAAATAAGTCTAAATACCGTATTTTATATGGAAAACAACTGTCATACTCTGTAGATAGGTAAAGTTAGCTACTAGTAGCCAGCTACTAGTAGCCAGCTACTTGTTCAGGTAAAGTTAGCTACTAGTAGCCAGCTACTAGTAGCCAGCTACTTGTTCAGGTAAAGTTAGCTACTAGTAGCCAGCTACTAGTAGCCAGCTACTTGTTCAGGTAAAGTTAGCTACTAGTAGCCAGCTACTAGTAGCCAGCTACTTGTTCAGGTAAAGTTAGCTTCTAGTAGCCAGCTACTTGAGCTGGTAAAATTGGTTATTTGTAGCCAGCTACTGGAAGCCACCTTCTAGAAAGCAGTCACTTGTAAAGGAAAATCTGGCAATTCGTACCAAGCGACCAATATATAGGTTATTAAAATGGAGGTTTTTATTAGTTCCCTAAAGGTACAAGTAGCTGGCGAACCAAATGTCGACACTTTAAACGAAATGTTTTTCTTCCATCCAGAATACTATATAAATGCAGCAGAAAAATCAAAATCAAATAATTTCCTGTATTAAAGGGTCAAGCTGCGAGATCTGTCACTAGGAATTTTTTTTACATTTGTTTTTAATTAGGGATCCAAAATGTACAAGTAGCTGACGACATTAAGACAGACATTTCAAAATATTTCAAAGAATCACATTCACTGTACTACGGAGAAATTGAAAATATCTTTTTCAGTTCATTTTTAATTATAGAGGGGGCCAGCTACTCGTCATGAAAATTGGGACATTTTTCAATTTCACTTAGAAAGGAATTCAAAGGTACAAGTAGCTGGCGAGTCTAAGAGCTGTTTTTGTAATTAAGTGCTTGTTTTAAATAAAGTAGACTATAAATGCGTCAGAAAACTCAAAATTGAAGCATTTACTGTTATTAAAGGGGCCAGCTACTTGATGTAAAAACGGGACAACTTTGCCATTTAGCGAAATCATGATTTTAAATATACAAGTAGCTGGCTAGATTTAGAGAGATTTTTCAAAATATTTCAACGAATCATATTGAGGATATTTAGGGGAAATTCAAGGTATCAAAATCAATCTATTCTTATCATTAAAAGGGCCCAGCTACTCGCCAGGAAATTCGGATATTTTTCAATTTTACTTAGAGTGAAATCAAAGGGTACAAGTAGCTGGCGAGCCTAAGAGCGAATTTTGAAATTAAATGCTTGTTTTGAATAACAGATACTATGAATGTATAAGAAAACTCAAAATTGAACCATTTCCGGTTATTAAAAGGGCCAACTACTTGTTTTGAAAACTGTAAAACTTTGCTGTTTTTCGAATAATGATTTCAAATGTACAATAAGCTAGCGAAATTAAAAGAGATTTTTCAAAATATTTCAACAAATCTTTTTTGGTACACTTAGGAGAAATTAAAAATCTCAAAATCAATCAATTCTCATCCATTTAAGGGGCACAGCTACTCGTCATGAAAATGCGGATGTTTTTCAATTTTACTTAGAGTGAAATCAAAAGGTACAAGTAGCTGGCGAGCCTAAGATCGATTTTTGAAATTGAGTGGTCGTATTCAATGAAAGACAGTTTAAATGCACGAGAAAACTCGAAATTGAAGCATTTCCGGTTATTAAAGGGGCCAGCTACTTGATCTGAAAACCGGACAACTTTGCACTTTTGCGAAATCATGATTTAAAATGTACAAGTAGCTGGCTAGATTTAGAGAGATTTTTTCAAAATTTTTCAACAAATCATATTCAGGATACGTAGGATGAAATTGAAAATATCAAAATCAATCCATTCTTATTCATTTTAGAGTCCAGCTACTCGTCATGAAAATGCAGATATTTTTCAATTTTACTTTGAGTGAAATCAAAGGTACAAGTAGCTAGCGAGCCTAAGAGCGAATTTTGAAATTAAATGCTTGTTTTGAATAACAGAGACTGTGAATGTATAAGTAAACTCAAAATTGAAGCATTTCGGGTTATTAAAGGGGGCCAGCTACTTGATCAGAAAATGGGACAATTTCGCACTTTTGCGAAATCATGATTTAAAATGTACAAGTAGCTGGCGAGATTTGGAGAGATTTTTCAAAATATTTGAACAAATCATATTGAGGACGCGTAGGAGAAATTTAAAATCTCAAAATCAATCCAGTCTCATCCATTTAAGGGGCCAGCTACTCGGCATGAAAATGCGGATAGTTTTCAATTTTACTTAGAGTGAAATAAAAAGGTACAAGTAGCTGGCGAGCCTAAGAGCGACTTTGAAATTAAATGCTTGTTTTGAATAACAGAGACTGTAAATGTATAAGAAAACTCAAAATTGAATCATTTCCGGTTATTAAAGGGGCCAGCTACTTGATTTGAAAACTGGACAACTTTGCTGTTTTTCGAAGTAATGATTTCAAATGTACAAGTAGCTGGCGAGATTAAAAGAGATTTTTCAATATATTTCAACAAATCCTTTTGGGGACACTTAGGAGAAATTAAAAATATCAAAATCAATCAATTCTCATCCATTTAAAGGGCCAGCTACTCGTCATGAAAATGCGGATATTTTTCAATTTTACTCAGAGTAAAGTCAAAAGGTACAAGTAGCTGGCGGGCCTAATAGGGAATTTTGAAACTAAATGCTTGTTTTGAATAACAGAGACTGTAAATGTATAAGAAAACTCAAAATTGAATCATTTCCGGTTATTAAAGGGGCCAGCTACTTGATCAGAAAATGGGACAATTTTGCACTTTTGCGAAATCATGATTTAAAATGTACAAGTAGCTGGCGGGGTTTAGAGAGATTTTTCAAAAATTTTTCAACAAATCATATTAAGGACACTTAGGAGAAATTTAAAATCTCAAAATCAATCCATTCTTATTCATTTAAGGGGCCAGCTACTCGGCATGAAAATGCGGATAGTTTTCAATTTTACTTAGAGTGAAATCAAAAGGTACAAGTAGCTGGCGAGCCGAAGAGCGAATTTTGAAATTAAATGCTTGTTTTGAATAACAGAGACTGTAAATGTATAAGAAAAGTCAAAATTGAATCATTTCCGGTTATTAAAGGGGCCAGCTACTTGATTTGAAAACTGGACAACTTTGCTTTTTTTCAAAGTAATCATTTAAAATGTACAAGTAGCTGGCTAGATTAAAAGAGATTTTTCGAAATATTTCAACAAATCCTTTTCGGGACACTTAGGAAAAATTAAAAATATCAAAATCAATCAATTCTTATTCATTTTAGGGGCCAGCTACTCGTCATGAAAATGCGGATAGTTTTCAATTTCATTTAGAGTGAAATCAAAAGGTACAAGTAGCTGGCGAGCCTAAGAGCGAATTTGAAATTAAATGCTTGTTTTGAATAACAGAGACTGTGAATGTATAAGAAAACTCAAAATTGAATCATTTCCGGTTATTAAAGGGACCATTTTGATATTTTTAATTTCCCCTACGTATCCTGAATATGATTTGTTGAAATATTTTGAAAAATCTCTTTTAATCTCGCTAGCTACTTGTATATTTTAAATGATTACTTTGAAAAACAGCAAAGTTGTCCAATTTTCAGATCAAGTAGCTGGCACCTTTAATAACCGGAAATGATTCAATTTTGAGTTTTCTTATACATTCATAGTATCTGTTATTCAAAACAAGCATTTAATTTCAAAATTCGCTCTTCGGCTCGCCAGCTACTTGTACCTTTTGATTTCACTCTTAGTAAAATTGAAAAATATCCGCATTTTCATGACGAGTAGCAGGCCCCTTAAAAGGATGAGAATGGATTGATTTTGATATTTCTAATTTCTCCTAAGTGTCCCCAAAAAGATTTGTTGAAATATTTTGAAAAATCTCTTTTAATCTCGCCAGCTACTTGTACATTTTAAATCATTACTTCGAAAAACAGCAAAGTAGTCCAGTTTTCAAGTCAAGTAGTTGGCCCCTTTAATAACCCGAAATGATTCAATTTTGAGTTTTCTTATACATTCATAGTATCTGTTATTCAAAACAAGCATTTAATTTCAAAATTCGCTCTTAGGCTCGCCAGCTACTTGTACCTTTTGATTTTAATCTAAGTTAAATTGAAAAACATCCGCATTTTCATGACGAGTAGCTGGGCCCTTTAAATGATAAGAATGGACTAATTTTTAAAATCTTTAATTTGCCCTAAATATCCTCAATATGATTCGTTGAGATAATCTCTCTATATCTAGCCAGCTTGTTGAACATTTAAAATCACCATTTCGCAAAAGTGCAAAATTGTCCGATTTATATTAAGTAGCTGCCCCCTTTAATAACCGTAAATGCTTCAATTTTGAGTTTTCTGAGGCAATTATTGTCTACTTTATTCAAAACAAGCACTTAATTACAAAAATAGCTCTTAGACTCCCCCAGCTACTTGTACTTTTGAATTCCTCTCTAAGTGATATTGAAAAATGTCCCAATTTTCATGACGAGTAGCTGGCCCCTTTAATAGTTAAAAATGAATTGAAAATGTTATTTTCCATTTCTTCGTAGAACAGTGAATGTGATTCTTTGAAATATTTTGAAATGTCTGTTTTAATCTCGTCAGCTACTTGTATATTTTAAATCCTTAATTAAAAACAAATGTAAAAAAATTCTATTGACAGATCTCGTAGCTTGACCCTTTAATACAGGAAATTATTTGATTTTGATTTTTCTGATGCATTTATATAGTATTCTGGATGGAAGAAAAACATTTCGTTTAAGGCGTCGACAATTAGTTCGCCAGCTACTTGTCCCTTTAGGAAACTACTAAAAAACCTCCATTTTAATTATTTATACATTGGTCGCTGGGTACGAATTGCCAGATTTTCCTTTTATAAGTGACTGCTTACTAGAAGGTGGCTACCAGTAGCTGGCTACAAATAACCAATTTTACAAGCTCAAGTAGCTGGCTACTAGTAGCTGGCTACTAGAAGCTAACTTTAACAGCTCAAGCAGCTGGCTACTAGTAGCTAACTTTACCTGAACAAGTAGCTGGCTACTAGTAGCTAACTTTACGTATCTCATACTCTGGTTCAAGTCAAGCTATTTCCCCAAGATGTTAGCTTTTCTCCACAATCATTCATGTTTGAGAAAACATACCAGGGGTTGTGACCAAACATGTTATTTCACAAAGCTTCTAGGAATATTATACTATGTTTGTAATTCAAAAGAGGTAGCCTAGGGAATTTGAATCATGGCCTTACCAAATCTCTGGAAAGTTGTTAAAGTCTGTACAGCATGACTCATTTGTCTCTTATACTGAAGGAAGTTGGTTGTAGTGCTTGTTAACTCTTTCTCAAAAGACACAATTTTAGATTTGGCCAAACTGGAAGCATTTGCAGACGACAAAATAAGTAACTCAAAAATTAAAGTTTGTGTTTGAAGATTGGAAAACATTGTGGGAAAAGAAGGAAATGCTGGTAACCAGCTTTTTCTCCTTTTCCCACAACGTTTTCAAAAGCCATCTTTCTCGGGGTTATTAAAATTCAGAACTTTGTAGTAAATGGTTAAATAAACGCATGTATGGATAGGTAAACTGACCAACATGTTATAAATAAGATACTATTCAAAACAGCTTTTAACTACAAAACTGAAATAAATTAAACAGCAAGGAAACATTGTTTTATATATTCTTATTTTTCTTTGTTCCTTTGATTGAATAGATGATATTCTACACAAATTTCACTCATTTCACTTTGACAGCTCATATATTCATGTATGTCTTGATTTCCACCAGCTCAACAAGTTCTAGGCTGAGTTACTTTCCAAACGAGACTACAATAAATAACATGGCACCTCAGGTGAGGACTAAACCTAGGGCCTACAGGTTTCGAGTCATACACTGTAACACACAGAACCCTCAATTTCTTTTTGAATATTCAAATTGTATGAAACTATGTCAAAAATCTTTTCACTAGTCTTTAGAACTAGTCTGTAGAACTATGCTCACTGCTCATTTTAGCACATGTACATGTCCCTAGCTCTTCATTAGAGGGTGAGCTTTTAGATTTGTCCCAGTTGCAGTTATTTGCAAACAACAAATTAGATGTGAAGGGTACATTGTCGGGGAAAAGGGTGATATGTTGGTTACCAACATGTTTTCTTTGACTCGCACTGTTTAAAACGCCGTTTTCCCCTGGATATCAAACACTTGGTAAAGACTGTAAACATTCTTTCTAACAAAAACACTTAAACTGCGTTTATATCTTAATCAACAATTGTGATGAGCAATTTTCAAGAAAGCACTATTGATAAGGTTTTTTTTTTTTTTTTTTTAGCTACTGGTCTGAAGAAAACAGAGAAGTTGAGTGCCATTCCACATTACAGCTTGTCTTCATCTCTGTCAATTCCTGCACATATGCACCAACTTGGCGCAGCTTGTGCCAGGCCTGGTTGTGGGTCCTCAGGTTTTTGCTGCAGTTACAACATACTTTGTTATTTGATAACAATTGTGGTTTAGATGCAGAGAATTGGCCTCACTGTTTTCTGAAAATGAATTACTTTGTTGCATCACTGAGTGATAATTGAAGTGCTTTACGCAACTTTCATCGTAATTCTAGTTATATCACGTCGACAATTCAATCATTCATGTATGTAACAGGTTTCACGAATAGCACGCATTTGTTAACCTTCAATACAAATTGAATAGACAAGAAGCAAGATCCCATTATAAATTTACACTGAGTAAACGGAATATTGTTCAGAGTTTGGAAATTTGCTCCACAATATAAATTAGTCAGGCTCTGTGAAAAGGGAGCTTTATGCATCTGCAAACTCTATAGACCCAGGGGTTGGTGGAGAACTCGTACCCTGGAGAACTCGTACTCTGGACAGCTCGTACCCTATAAGTATTTTGGGGGATACTGGTACTTTATATATATATATATATATATATATATATATATATATATATATATATATGTGTGTGTGTGTGTGTGTGTGTGTGTGTGTGTGTGTGTGTGTGTGTGTGTGTGTGTGTGTGTGTGTGTGTGTGTGTGTGTGTGTGTGTGTAAATCATTCAGATTTTGGTGACTTGATGATTTTCATTTTACCTCTTGTGAAATGAATAGGTTGTACATTAATCAAGCATTGATGACTTGTGGTATTTATAGTAAAATATCAGTTTTGTTATCTGAGATTGGGGTACGAGTTCTCCAGGGTACGAGTTCTCCTGATACCGACCCAGGTGACAGGTCAGCCTGCCTAGTCCGCGCAGGCTGACCAGGGCCGAAACTTTTCGCTGTTGGTCAGTTTTCTCTATATCAAAGGAGCAGTGTACCCCAAGATTCAGTCGCTTGTGATAAACAACAGATTTTTACGGATCGATTATTATATGATAGCTTGCTATATGGAACGCCATAACTGTCTTATGTTGTCATAAAACATTTCTTTATGTGATATTTTAGATTGTCTAGTCGTTTTTTTATTCCATTATTTTATATATGCGTTACGAGGTGTGGTCTTTGCATTACGTTATGTGATCTTTATATTACGTGATGGTGTTTTTAGATTACGTTATGGTGTTAAATTGTTATGTTATGTAGTTTCCTCAATACCTTATGTAGTCTTCTTATTACGTTGTGAGGATATTATATGACGTGATGTGGTTTTGAGATTACGTTATGTGGTCTTTATATTACGTGATGGTGTTTTTAGATTACGTTATGGTGTTAAATTGTTATGTCATGTAGTTTTCGCATTACGTTTGGTAGTTTTCGTATTACGTTGTGTTGTTATTATATTACGTGATGTGGTTTTGAAATTACGTTATGGCCTTTTCCTTAATCATTATGATGTCGTTTTAATACATTGTATGGTAAAATTGTTGTATCATGCAGTTTTCACATTACGTTTTGTAGTCTTCTTATTACGTTGTGTGGTTATTATATGACGTGGTGTTGTTTTGAGATTATGTTATTGTCACTATTTATGAAAGCATTGTGAGCAAAGGAGAAAGTGCTTTTGTAAGCAATTTCTTCTTTCCTAAATGCTTTCTATTAAGTAAGATACTTATTTTACCCAGTACACAATCGCTTTGAATTTTCGTGTGCAACTTTTATTTTGGACAGGTCTGAAATTTTGTGGTTTGTTAATGGGTTAATATATCAAAGAAAAAGACATTTGATATATAATCGATAGCTATCCGAAGGAACTCTTTGTGTATTATTCTGTTTGGTTAAGTTCGACAAAAAATGACAAAAAGTTGAAACCATTCCAGTTGATTTTCACATGCAGCCGTTATTATCTATACCCATTATAGCCCAGTTTAGAATGCCATATTAACTCTTTCACTACCGAATAAATAAATTGTATTTGTTCATTGGCTAAAAATACACTTCCATTGCAAGATGAAGAAATAGTTCATTTATAATCTAGAATGAAAATGTGGACAATGTGGACCAGAGATCAAACTGCACGTTCTGTGCAGTCTGATCTTGATCTACACTGTCCACCAAAGCTCCTTGTGTCGTCAACATTAAGGAAAGAGTTTTAATAAATAACTCACCTATACCTTAACTAACATTATTACGTTGAAAATGGCTTCATCAACAGAAACTTTTGATCCACCCGACGCAGATGGGTTTGCGTCGACTAATCACGGATAACATAAATTATGGTTTTGCTGACATCGAAATGGGAACATGGGCGGATACATGGAACCCCCGCCCCTACCCCACCCCCCTAGAATTTTTAGAATAACCATTGTCTGCTAGGAAAATTTACCAAGTACCAACAACATAGAATTAGCTGAAAAAAATCGAGCGATATACCATGTTGTCTCTTGTCTTTTTTTTTTTAAATCTTACTGGGATATTGACTCTCGGTCGCTTAAAAGGTTTCTGCCTTATAGAGGTGCTCTCTCAGACAAGGCTGATTGCGTTTAGTTTCAGTTCATAAATTTATTTCGGATTTCCGGAATACCCTCCCCCCCCTCCCCCCCGGCAAAAAATTCTCGATCCGCGTTTGGGGAAACTTCACATTGTGTTTTCATTTCAGACTCAATTATTGAATTCAAATACTTTATTGTTATTAAAAATTCGACCATATTAATTTTTTCGGGGCATATAGGTGTGTCTCTGTTGCGTACATGCTAGGTGTATTCGTCGTTTGCCTGCATGCCGAAGCAAGAGAGAGATAGAGAGAATGAGAGAGAGATATGCCGTTAGAAAATAGTTTCGTCAAAGGTTAAGTTCAAACTGCATTAGCTAATCTGATCAGTGATTCTTTGTCGATGTTTGTGAACACGAATCATGTGACATGAGGTCAGGAGGCTAGTCAACGTTGGTTTAAGCTTTGTATTGTTTGGAATCTTGTGAGCATTTATTTAATAAACGTAAACATTTTGAACTGGTTCATTTAACATTTAACTCACCGTTATCATTCAATGACTTGAGCTTCGTGAAGTTTGACATGGCTTGTTTACATAACGTTGATTCACCATCAAAAAAATAATAACTAGATCTAGTAGTAAATAAATAAATAACATTTCATGCTTGTAAAAAGGATGAAAATATTTCATGATCCACAAATCGGCTTTTAAGATCAGAAAGACCCGGATTCAGTTTATTTTCGCAGGGGACCCCTGTCTTCCGATAAGAGGCTCTGCATCCTTAATCCTTGATAGAGGACGGCTTCCAGACCCCAGATTCCCCTTCCACAATTGTGTAAGTTGAAAAAAGCTCCTGCTACGCGCCTGGGCCTATTGAGAATAGGGTCTGTAAGTCTCGTTTAAATGAAATGCACTTCCGGGATCACTGGTCGCCATATTGAGATTTTTTCCACTATTTTGCTTGTGTATGTACTAACAGTCGTGACGTTACTCTGACGTGTTTGTCATTTAAATTCTCAAAAAAGGGTACGGAGAGGAAAAACTGGAGATGAAAGATGTTGGCAAGGGTTAAAATATTGTTGAGAAATAAAGCTGTAATTTAAAAACAGGCCGTGGAATCGGCGAAAACCCTAGTCCAAATATTTAGACGTACACATGCTTGTTTGCTGTTCAACATTTATCTATCGGACATTTCACATTTTACTTTTCTTTTGCATGTTATGTCTAAACGGGCCCCACTTAGTTGTAAGTAGCAAATTCGATTTCCTAAAATCCGAGATAATGTTGAAAAAGCACTGAACTAAACATGAAAGATAACTTAACTGGGTACAAATTTACTTTTTTCTCTCTCAAAAAGGGCCATATTTATGATATATTCATCTAGAATTAGTAGTATATAATATGGGTTATCTAACTCAAAACCCAAAATAATTAGGCAAAACCCCAATGCGATTCGAAAAATTCAAATTTTTAAATTCTCCAATCCACAAAACCCCATCCCACACCCACTAACCCCCATTCGCACAAGCCCCAACAGTCGACTAAAAAGCTAAAGCTGTTTAGACTAGTCAGTCTAGGTAAAAAAAAATTTAAAAAAAATTATAAAAAAATTTTTTATAGAGAAAATTATATAGAAAAATATTTTGAAAAAAATTCATCTCACATTTTTTAAACATTATACCCATAATGAAAGAACAAGAAAAAACCCCCTTTAGTAATAATATACCTATAGCTCTAAATCCCGCTATACAACATACAAACGCTCCACAGATAAATACTCCTATAGAAACATTAACGCCCTATGAAAAGTTATATATTAGACGCGCCTTCGCTCTCTTTATGTTAGAAGAACCACAACCACCTCCCACAACTATTTATCCCATCCCATCAAACGAAGAATGGGGTCTTGCTGTTCACTATCACACAAGCAATATTAATTTCCAAGAACAAATAGAAATATGGATGCCAGGCGATGCATTTCCGATAGAGATATGGTCTGATTGCTCTATAAGACCGCATAAATTACACTAGGCACCAATTCTAAAATTTATAAAAAAAAAATTTGTATAGATGAAATTATATAGAAATTATTTTGAAATTTAAAAAAAAAGTTTTAAAAAACATATGGAACCACTAAAAGATTTTCTAAAAGAATTAAACTTAGACAAAGACGACTCGTTAATGAAGTCTATAGATAACATGAAAGAGAATTTGATAAACGTAGATATAGTTAAAGATAAATTTAAAAACTTAATTTCAGACAAAGAAATTTCAGCAAGATTCGCTGTACTTCTAGCTAACTACACAAACAGTATTTTAGATTCTATAGATCCCTTAATCAAACAAGATCCAAGTAAAAAGGTTGCATTTTGGAAACAAATTTACGTATGCAAAAACGCGTCTAAGAAAAATTTAGTACTAATGTATAATAAAACTAATGGAATTAAATTAGATAGAAAGTTAACTAGAAACGAAATATTATACAAAGTCTGGCTAATTAAAAAGGTTGGGATTTAAAAAATATAACTTGTTTATAAATAAAGTTATATTTTATGATGTCCCCAAGCTAATGTTGAAAAACGTTAAACTAGTTAAACTAATCCTTTTTCCAATATTTAACACTTTAAGTCTACAAGTCTAACTCTATCAAAATAGATATGTAAGAGTGTTCCGCAGTAGGGTTGCTTGATCTTGAAATAAAGTTTATGGTATCGCATTGTTTTATTTCAAGTGGTTTAGGAAAAACTACACAGCTACAAGTCTCATCTTTCTTTTTAGTAATAGAGTAATCAACCAGCTCTACTCCGTTTACCACAATATTAACTTTTGCCTCTTCTGGTACATTAGGGTTACTTGTAAAAACCGATAAACTACCTCTTATAATTCTACCCGACGCATTCATACAATAACCACCCATCCTATGGCTAGCACCTGAAGCACCATTACCAAATGAAAACTCATAATTACCGTTTCCAATTGGTCCATTTTCTTCAGCCCACACGGTTATAATAGGGAGGGAGACTTTTTTATCCACGTATGATTTTGTTGCTAAATCTCTCTCTTCTACCGGGGTTGGCGCGTTTTTTAAAGAAAAACCCCAAAGATTTATGTTAGTCGCTAGCATAAAACTTCCATCCCAATTTTTTATAATAGCTCCACCATTATCAACATAATTTTTATTGACAGCAGAGTAAAGGGATGCAGGATTTGGTAATCCAATAATTTGGTGATCATTCATATCTATTTCACCAGACGTTAAAAAAGACCCATCTTGTTTTTTTGTCATAGCTTTTACACCCGCGGTAGCCGCCTCAACGATGGTATCTACATAAAACTTATTTGCAGCTTGTTGCTCTTCTAAAGGGCTTCCAACGTCGCTAATTCTCCGCCCACCCATAGAAACGTCTGCAACTGCTAGATACACATCATTTAAGTAAACAAAAGCTCGTCTCAAACCATCTACATAAGCCCTAGTTGCAGCATCTTGTGGATATACGGGATCTATAAGATTTGTTAAACTATATCCTTTCATATTTATATTTGCAACAGCGGAAAAGGTGCCATCTGGTTCCTCTACTATTGCTTTACCACTCCTATCCACATAATTTTTAGTAGCAGCTTCATGCGATTCTGTTGGTTCCTTAACGTTTTTTATCGGATTAAAACCCATGTTTAAATAACCATTTTTAACGTGGTATCCTCCGTTTTCATCCAACAACCCTGAGTTGGTGTCAACATAATCCTTAGTTGCCACATCCTGAGAATTTACTGGATTACTAACCCTAGTTAATGTATTACCATTCATGTTTATAGAACCAGTAACAACAGTTGTTCCATCTTTACGTAAAAAATTATTATTTATGTAAGCGAGTGACACACCATCATCGCTTGTTTCAACATCTTCCATTCTTCCAAATTTGTTAACAGGCATTTTTATATTATTACTAAAAAAGTTTATTTAAAACATTTTGAAATTTATTACCTGTGGATAACTCTTTTAGAATGTACAAACATAAATGACCACAAAATACTTGCCCAGCTTGTTGTAATTGATCAGTATTGTACTGTATTGGGCTTTTTAAATACTCTCGAATTTCAATAGGTGGTTGTATGCCATAACTGTCAAAATAAATTTTAGTTTTACCGTTTTTATACCAAGCAACCCAATGTGTACCAGGTCCACCACTTTTATCAAAGTTTACTATGCCACATTCTTTTTTACTCGGTTTTCTCGGTAATGTATCTAGTAAAAAAACTCCTCTAAAATAAGGAATCTTTAATCTTTTTGAGGCACCCTCTAATTCGAAATTGTTCAACGGTTTATTTGGTAAAATTACGTTTTCAATCGAAATATTTGACATTTTTTATAGTTAAATATTTCTAATGTCGTTATTGTCAACCCATGAATTAAATTCATCAGGATAACCTTTCCACTTTACGAGAGATTTCTTTTTTCCTTTTTTAATAACCTTTTCTATTCTATACACCTCTTGACTGGTTTTCTGCAGTTCAGGTTCATAAAAGGTACCTTGTATTTCTTCTCCATTAAGATCCTTAATTTTATATGTTACAGGTGATGTAAGTTTTACTTCAGAAACTGTAAAAACCTCCTCAGTCCATCTTGTTGTATAACCTTTCTCAAAAGTCTTTTTCTTTTTACTTATCCTTACTTTGTCTCCAACGGAAAACTTAGGATTTATATCTTTTATTTCGAGATGATCGGGGTAAAGATTTCTCCAAACTCTCGTTTCATTTTCTTTTTTACTAGCGTCTACCGGAGTCATCTTGATAGATGAATGCCTCGTGTTATTATATTTTTTAACGAGATCCGCTAACACATTGATGTAAACGTTTGTAGAGTTAGCGGAAAAATACTTCCACATCTTTTCTTTCATTGTTCTAATCCATCTCTCAACCACACAAGATTTTTCCTCATTTTCAGTAGAATACAATTCAACCAAGTCTTTAACATCTTTGTTATAAAACTCTTTACCCTTATCCACCCACATTTTTTCAGGTTTTCTCTCCTTAAAAATACTCTTCAATGCTATAGCAACAGATTTCCCTGTTTTGTCTTTTAATGGCACCAGATATCCATATTTAGAAAAGATGTCAATGACAGCGAGAAGGTATTTAACACCACGATTAAGCTTAGAAAATGCTTGCATGTCTACTAAATCCGCAGCCCATATCCTATCTATACCGTTTACTCTAACTCTCCTTTTCTTAAAATTTCTTTTTACAGGTTTATGTAATTCTTCCACTAAAATTTTTATCGTGTCGAAATTTTTTTTTTTTAACTCCCATTCCAAATTTCATCTTCGTTCCAATGAGTCTACTTACCAAACCCTTTTCCATTTTTTCTCTAATACTAGGATTGTAAATACCTTCTAACTCTGTTAACATATCTTTATCGCATATTTCATTCCTAGTTTTTGTATCATCATGCTTAAGATAGCAAACATCATGATTATAAGCAGCTTTATCAACGCGGTTTATAGGTTTACTCCATTCCTTTGGAGTTAGATCAGGATTTAACCTCTCATCTAGCTTGGTACCTGGCCCCGTAAAATTGTGACCAGGGAGATGCATTTCAAAAGGCATCATGTTTATAAATTTGTTTAAGATGCTACTGCTATTTGTAGTTTTTTTTTTCTCCTTTTATAAATTGTGTTTTAGTTATTCCACAAACCACACATTTACCCCTCATGATATTTCTTCCATTTTTAGAAACGGTATACCCGATATTACTCGTATCAGTATGTTTTTTACATTTAACGCAATACATTTTATATATAAAAATTAAAAAAGTTATATAAAATGGATATTATAAACTTATCATGGAATGAAGTAGTATCAAAGAGATTTAATCACTCCCTTTTACCAAAAAGTATTAGAGGTTTAATTATAGGCAAATCAGGATGTGGTAAAACTACTTTATTGTTAAACCTTTTACTCAGACCAGGTTGGCTTGACTACAACGATTTGAGTGTTTTCGGAAAAAGCCTTTTTCAACCAGAATACCGAATACTAAGAAAGGCTTTTGAAGAAAAACTACCAAAAGAATGTATTTTAAGATTGTTTAACATGCGTGATGACATACAAGAACTAAACATTGCACCAACAGCTTTAGTTGAAGAATGGATTAAAACGATTAAAAACAAATCGGATATAAATTGCAACTTCTTTGAAAATGCTAGTGATGTGCCTGATCCAAGAGAGTTAAACTCAGAAAATAAAAAATTAATGATATTTGACGATTTACTTTTAGAAAGGCAAAATAAATGCGAGTGTTACTACATTCGAGGAAGGCATAGTAATGTTGACTGCTTTTACCTATCACAGAATTATTTTAGACTACCGAGACAAACTATTAGAGAAAACGCTAATTTTATTTGCCTTTTCCCACAAGACCTAAAAAACATTAATCATATTTATAACGATCATGTAGGTGAAGATATGCCTAAGGATGAGTTTAGAAAATTTTGTCAAAAGGCATGGGAAAGACCACATGGTTTTGCTATCATTGACTTAACCAGTAAAAAACATGATGGGAAGTATAGAAACGGGTTTGATAATTTTTACATACCAAAGTCAGTATAACTCGTCGCCGACTTGTTCGGTAAAAAAATAAATGAAAAATTACTAAACGCAAATTATAAATATTGTCAACAATGGCAGAGTTAAAAAAATATATAGGTAATTGCAAAACAATTTTAACAAAAATATATTTAGATTTAAATGAAAAAAGAGAAGGTTTTACAAAACATAATTTAAAATTAATATTAGAACAAATGGGAATAACATATGTTATTACTGAAAATGATCGCGAGTATTTTAAGTCTGGAAAAAAATATTTATTAAATATATTAACAGATTACTTAGAAAAACGAGTGGAAATTATGAAAAAAATATATCGAAAAGAGGATCATGAAGTTAGAATTATAAAATTGTTGTATGATTTTTATTTCAATGTATATTATATTATAATTATTACATCTATTTGTTATAATAATGAGATGGATGAAGATGATATGATAGAAATTTTTACTGATTTTTATAATTGTAATTTTGAAAATAGCATGAAAGATAACTTAGAAGAATTATTTAATTTTGCTTGCGAGCATTTTAATATGGAAGTTGAGGATAAAAAAATTAATTTAAAATATAATTATGATTCCGATTAAATAGTTTATTCACAAGATTATAAAAATATTTAAATATAAAAAATATTTTCGCTTCAATCGTTTAGGTTAAAAAAATTATACTCTAATATAAAATGAAATATATAAAGATATTTTCAAAGGAAAAAAAAAGAAAAATCTATTGATATTCTTAAAAATCAAGTTATTAAGCAGGATAGACGCATACAACAATTAGAATTAATTATTGCTTGTTTAATGGATGTTGTATGTGATATGAAGAAAGAGAATAAACCTAAATAAATAAACCTGTTAGAATATAATATTACTATTTGATTATATATTAAATATTATATTTAAATATTATAAAATGGAAGAACTTTTAGAACAAATTGTAAAAAATACAAACCATAAAACATCATTTCAAATTATAGTAAGCGACAACAAAACACGTTTTAGAACAAGGTTTAATCCTCCAATTCAACTGGAAAAGGATAAAGTATATGAAATAGCTTTAGTAAACCTTGAAACTTACTACTCTTTTCCAAACATTGATGAAACAAACAACATATTCGTTTATTCTCCAGACAATGGTAATTCATGGGTTAAAATAAGAATACCTGAAGGAAGTTATGACCTTGTTGGCATTAATGACACCATTCACCAGGAAATGAGAAAAAAGGCTCATTATGATAGAGTTAATGAAGGGTATCCTATTAACATTTCTGCAAACACCAATACTCTAAAGTCTATTATTACATTAGAAGATGGCTATCAAGTAGATTTTAATCAACCAGGCTCCATTGCTAAAGTATTAGGATTTACTCGCGCTAAATATACGCAAGGATTTTACGAGTCAGAGAATGTAGTCAACATTCTTAGCATAAATAGTTTGCTTGTTAACATAGATATTATTTCAGGAAGTTATGTTAATGGTTCAACAAAAAACACTATTTACTCTTTTTTCCCAGATGTTGCACCTGGATATAAGATAATTGAGTCACCAGTTAATTTAGTATACTTACCAATAACATTAGATGAAATACATAACCTAGAGGTAAATATTACGGATCAAGATGGTAATTTACTAAATCTTAGAGGTGAAAATTTAACAATTAGGTTTCATATTAGAGAAGCGAGATAAATAAAAAAATAGTTGTATATAAAATGACGAATTACACTAATGTTAAAGTAAATATATCGGAAGGGCAAAAGGAAAAGCTTCAACATGCTGTTAAAGCTAGTTGTCCAGTAAGTATTCGTTTAGGTCGTGAAGATTTACGTGGTAATGATGTTTTAGCGATTGCCGATTCACAAGCAAAGAAAATAGCTAAAGCCTATGAGGATGGTAAGGGTATAACTATTAGAATGTCTGCAAAATAACTTAAATATAACACGAAAATAGGAGGAGGTTTTCTCGGAATGTTAGCTGGGTTAGCTGCTAGAGCTTTGCCGATGATTGCAAAAACTGTTTTACCAGCTTTAGGTGTTGGTGCTCTTACTGAATTAGCTCAAACAGGGGTATCGAAAGCACTAGGATCAGGTCTTTACCTTAAAAAAGGAGGATGTGTTTGTCAAGTTGAAACTGATGGATGTGGATTATACTTAAAACCATACAAAGGTAAAGGATTAAAGTCTGTTGGTGATGGTTTGTATTTAAAGCAAGGAGGAAAAATGTATGATGGAAGAGGGCTTTTACTCGGACCTAATAGTCCATTTGCTAATATCCCTATCTTAGGAGCTATATTATAAATATTATTTACAACAAATAAAAATGGATATACATAAATTTGGTATAAAACCTAATATTACTACTCAACATAAAACTATATTTTGGAAACCTCATTTACATGGAGTAAGATTTCCTCCCTTAAAGCAAGATCCTCTAAAATGGAAAATATACTCGCAAGTAACTATCAAGATTCCTCCTCGTAATGGCATGAGACTTTCGCTAGGATTTGGTTATATAACTACACGAGGAGTTGTAGTGATATCTGTTAGTAATAAATGGAAAGATAGTTTAACCATTCTTAATGGAGCACATCTTGATAATGAGGCTGATGATATCTTAGTCTACATTTATAATTTCTCACAAAAACCGATCGAAATACCTGAGGGAGAGTTATTCTGTTATCTAAAATATTTACAATCTTGACATAAAAAAATTATTATTTTAATAAAATGGCAGATACAGATCAAGAACACCCTAATAAAATATATCCTCCGTTACCCAAAGAACGAAGTACCGCAAGCGCCCCACCTATTGAAATGCGTAATATGGGGGATGACAAAGGTCATTCCTATCGTTTACAAAAAATATCGGAAATACAACAATTCCTTGAGAAAGAAATTCAAACTAGAGACGTTCTAGCAAAAATGTATTTACGTGCTTCAAGAATTATAAGCAATGTTGATGTTGTTTTAGCTACAACAGCTTTAGGTGCAGGTGCAGGAGGAATTGGACTGCTATCTACAGTAGTAGCGATTCCTGCTGTTGTTGCTTTAGAAGGAGTTGCCTTAGGAGTTGGTCTTCTAAGCGTAGTTGGTAATTTTGTTGTAAGAAATACTAGAAGCAAAGCAGAAAAACATATGAAGATTAGAATGCTTGCAGATGCAAAATTAGATACTCTTTCAACACATATTTCCAAGGCTTTGGTAGACGGTGTAATATCGGATGAAGAATTTAAACTGATTATGGAAGAAGTAGAGAAGTACAAAGTTATGAAAGAAGAAATACGTACCAATATCAAGAAGAAGATTTCTACTGAAAACGAAGAATCTTTGATAGAAAAAGGAAGACAAGAAGCGCGTGAGTCCTTTCGGAAGCTCGTCGAGAAGAATCATGGAGGTTCCCTCCCCTATTAAATTTAAATTTCCTAAAATCAGGTATAGGTGTAAGTGTATGTGTGAAATTGATAATTCCTCAGACATGTAATATATAAGAGAATATATAATGCTCTTATATATTAAAAACTATGTAAAAAACTATGATAAAAACTGTTACAAAAACTGTTACAAAAGGTATGTTAAAAAATTATTTTAGTAATTAAAAAAATGTCTTTTTTAAAAATCGCTGATCCTACAAAAAGGGACTTAATTGTAAAAGAGTATCTTGAAACGAGAAGGAAGATTCGGGATAATCTACTAGCAGAGAGAACGGGTAAACAAGAATTACAAACCGATCTTTCAAGGTTTTTTAAACCTATTACCGAAACACAAAAAGCTACAGCAAAGGAGATTACAGAGGGACTTAAACCTATTAAAGAAGGTATCGAAAAGTTACCAGCTTTTCCATCAATAAAAGTTGATGATAAACCGTATGAAGGTTCGCAACTTCTTGGACCAATTGCAAGGGAGTATCTAAGTAGGCCTAAGTCTGATATTGATGAAAGATATGGATTTCGTGATGAAGATGATAAATTTTATATTGGTAGCGAAATGGTTAAAATTGATGGTGATGTTATTTTGGCTGGTGGAGAGATATATAAAGGAACACCTGGTTTATGGGAGTTACTCATTTCTAAAAACCCAGATGATTATATATATACAAAAGATGATCTTGATACGTATGCTCATTTAATGGTAAATACCAACTCTCTTCATCGAAATTATGATCCGAATAATCCATATCCTAATCGTTCTAGAAGCGATAAGTGGATAAACATTCTTAGTCCTATATGGCAGGTAAGAGGATATCATAGAATTACAACACCCAAAGGTATTGTTCCTATTAAATCATATATAGATCCATCAACAAGTGGTGAGGGTATCATTATCCCATCTGACCCTAACGCATTAATAGAAAGACTAGACCTGTTATTGGCAAGTAAAAAAGCAGGTAACACAGGTGTAAGAAACGAGTTAGTGAGCATTTGTGACGAATTAAAAAGACAAGGTGTTTTAAATTCAAACGCTTATAAAAATTTAATGTCTATACTATAAAAAATGATCATCACTAAGAAACACGGATTTAAGAAAAGGTATTCATACGGTGGTACTGGAATCTTTGATAGCGTTGCTAACTTTTTAGCGAGACTTTTTACTAGTAGCGCAGCTAAACAAATTGCGTCTTCTGCCGTTGATGTAGGAAAGAGTGTAGCTAAGGAAGGTGCAAAGAAAGCTTTAGAGGTTGGAAAAAGTGCAGCTGTAGAAGCGGGGAAGAAATTAGTTACAAAAGCTTTGACACCAAAATCGAAGCAAATTTTACAAAAATATGGTGCACCTCCTATCCCTGACGAGAGAGTCAAAACGCAAGACATTAATACATTAATAGATGGAAGTGCCATTGCTATTCAAGACTTAGTTAAAAAATTAAACAATGGAGCAGGCATTAAAACAGTATGAAGAAAAAAATAACATTAGTTTAAGAAATTATATTTATTATATAAAAAGAGAATGTTAAAATTTAATCGTGTAGATTATAAAAAATATAATACTAGTTCTATTACTATAGTAGGTGCATCTTTAAACATAAAAGATTGTGAAATCCTAGAAATTAATAAAACGAAATATGGTTATAAAAAAGCTGTTGTGAAGTTATCTCCTGAAAAAGTAATCAAGATGAAAGAGATTGAGGAAAAGGTGAATGAATGTTTACAAAAGTGGGGGATACCTGAAATAACACTTGTATACGGTAATAGAGTTTATCCTAAAACTAAAATGGAAACCGCAAAAAGCATTAAACTTGGAGGTGTGTTTGTTAATGGTGAAAATAAGTCTTTTCCTCAGCTTTGGTTAGAGCAATTATAATTTTTATTTTATTTAAAATTATAATTGTTATTATAAAATGAACAATCCAATTTTAAAAATCACCGAACCAATTCCAAAAGATGATAGTATTGATGAGTATGAATACTTTGAGTATGAACCAATCACAGGTGCAAATCTCAACAACTCAGGAGGGGATATTACGATTAACATCGAAACTCAAGATATTTTTACTCATCCTAGTGAGAGTTATTTACTTATTGAAGGTCGTCTAACAAAAATCAATGGAGCAGCTTACGCAAATGCTGATATTGCTTCTCTAACAAACAACGCCATGATGTACCTGTTTAAAAATATTAGGTATCAACTTTCGGGTATGGATATTGAATCCTTAAGACATCCTGGTCAAGCTACTACAATGCTTGGGTTGTTAAAATATCCAGATGATTTTTCTAAATCACAAGGGCTAAACCAATGTTGGTATAAGGATACAACAATTGCAGCAGCTGCTCAAAACTTAGGTTTGAATGTAAGGAAATTATATATCATTAATAATTCTGAACCAAAGGGAACATTTAGCTTTAGAGTTCCATTAAAACATATATTTGGTTTTTGTGATGATTATGATAAGATATTGTATGGAATGAAGCAAACTCTCACCTTGACAAGAAATGATGATCAAGATGCGATTTTTAGAGTTATTGCTAATAATCCTCCTAATCCCGATCCAGATTCTGGTAGAATTACGTTGCATAAAATATCATGGTTTATGCCGCATGTGATGCCCGCAGATAATTATAAGATGGAACTATATAAAATTATCGAGAAAAAAGAAAAAATACCTGTTGGATACAGAATGATACAATGTGACTCTGTTTCAGTTCCTCAGACAACATTATTTACTTGGAGACTTTCCGTTAAATCATCTCCCGAGGTGCCACGTTTTATCATTGTAGGCTTTCAGACTGATAAAATTGGTAATCAAGGGGTAAATCCTGCCATATTTGATAATGTAAACGTTAATAATATTTATGTTATGTTAAACTCCACTAGGTATCCTGCGACTGACTACAATCTTTCATTTGATAAGCAGCAATTTAGTAGAGCGTATGGTGATGCTGCGTTATTTAGATCTAAGTTTTATAACATGAATGAGTTGGTATCAAACCCTAACATTTCCCCCTCGGATTATAAAACCCTTTATCCTTTGTTTTTGTTTGACGTTTCCAAACAGAGTGAGAGATTAAAATATTCCGTTACTGATATCCAAATCAAAGCATATTTTGGTAGAAATGTACCTGCAGGCACCGAGGCATATGCTGTCATTATTAGTGATAGGTTAATTAACTTCCAGTCTGATGGAAATAAAATGACTGTAGTGTATTAAGATATTTTTTTCCTATATAAAAAATGATAAAGATTACAGATTTAAAAAAAAATTCTTAAAGAAAATAATATAAATTTTTATGGTTATTGGAATAAAAAACGCTTAGAGGAGTTGGTAGAAGAACATGGTTTGTTACCGGAGGAGTCGTCTAAGCTATCAAAAAAAGAAAGAAGCAAAGACCCTAAGTATGATAGATTAAAGACTATTATGCATAATCCTAAGAAAGTTACTTTAGAGGATGTTGAAACTGGCGAAATAAAAACCTTTCCATCGATTTATAAGGCTGGTAAATTTATAGATCGATCTCCGCAAATTATTAAGATCTATAATGGAGGAATTTGGAATAATAAATATAAGATTAACATTCAGTATCCCTGACAAGGCACACTTGACGAAGCAAGGCGAGACAGGGTCTGTTAATTTTATTATGACAATGACGAAGTCGTAATAAAATTGAGATAAAAAATAGTTTAAGTTTTTTTATTATATATATAAAAAAGATGAGTTTCCTAAATAGATTTACGAGTGCAGCAAGACGAGCTGCGTCTAATATTTACTCAGCTGTCGTTCCGGAATCTATACAAAGAAGAGTAACTGATTTTGGTAACTGGCTAACTGGTAATGTGGAGACACCACAGATACCGCAAGTGTTGGATGAAATTGTTGCCCACGTTAGAGAAAATTACCCTCCAAGACAACCGTTTGAGATTAGAGCTTCTCAATCCGCATTTAGAGGGTATGCTACACAACATGTTATAGAGGGTAGAGAAAATTATAGCCCACAAAGATTTTTCGCAGACACGTGGATGTCTCTTATAAACACTCTTAGAAATAATTTACAAACAAAGGTAAAACTTGTACTTAGGTGTAAATTATGGTTAATGACAAATCTTGATCAAGGTCCTGTTGAACGTGCTTTTCATAGTAGTCAACATTTAAATTTAAACGAGGAAGAAATAGAGGATTTGTTGAATAGAATGATAGATGAAGTTTTAGAAAATTTAGCTAAGTTCCAAAGAGAAGGTAGTGGTTGGACTTTTGGAAGTATAGTGCGGTTAGAACTACATACAGCTGTTTATGATCCTTTAAGAGCTAATGGTTGGTTACCTTTGCCAGAGTGGATTGCTAACAAAAAAGCAGTTATCAATATGAAAAATAAAGATGGCAAATGCTTTTTATGGTGTGTTTTAAGAGCGCTAAACCCTAAAGAGCATAATGCAGAAAGAGTTGACAAGGCTTTACAAAAAAAGGAAAGTGACTTAAACATGGAGGGAATAAAGTATCCTGTTTCGGTTGAAGATATCAATAAGTTTGAAAAACAAAATCCTGAAATTAGTGTAAACGTGTATGGATATAAGGAATATATTTATCCTCTTAGGCTTACAAAAGATGAAAAAAGTAAACATGTTGATCTTCTTTTTACTAAAAATGAGGAAAATATGCACTATACCATCATAAAAAACTTTAATAGATTAGTAAAAAAACAAATAACAAATACTCATAATGGAAATATAGAATGTTGTAAACGATGTCTAAATCATTTTGGTACTAAAGAACTTTTGGAAAAACATAAAAAATACTGTAACGAACACGAGCCTATTAGTTTAGAGATGCCAAAATCAGGTACCATGTTAGCTTTTGAAAACCATTCTAGAAAACTTGAGGTTCCCTTTGTTGTGTACGCTGATTTTGAAAGTGTTTTGGAACCAATACACACATGCCAACCAAACCCAGAAAAAAGTTATACTATACAACGTCAAAAACATGTACCTTGTAGTTTTTACTATATTATAAAATGCTTTGACGATGTTGTGTGTGCTCCTATAAAAAAAAGTTATGTTGGAAAAAATGCTGAGGAAGTTTTTATAAACTGGTTAAAAGATGATATAAAAGAAATTCATCAGCGGTACCACCAAAACCCAAAGCCTATTGTAATTTCAATAGAGGAAAAAATAAAACATACACAACAAATACACTGTTGGATTTGTGGTGAAAAATTTACAAAAGATAATCTTAGAGTAAGAGATCATTGTCATTTCACAGGTAAATATAGAGGTGCCGCACACAATGAATGCAGCCTAAAAGCTAAAAATCCTAACTTCACACCTGTGTACTTTCATAATCTTAGTGGATATGATGTCCATCTTTTTATTAAATGTCTTGGCAAATCTAAAGGAAGATTGATTGTATTCCAAATAATGAAGAGAAATATATTAGTTTTAGTAAAGACATTTGGGTTGGAAAAAATATAAAACATAAAATTAGATTTCTTGATAGTTTTAAGTTCATGAATTTTACTTTAGATAAACTTTCAAGTAACTTAAAGGAAAGCCAATTAAAAATTTTATCGAGATATTTCACTAGCTCCCTGCTGCCCTTGGTTAGGAAAAAAGGAGTTTTTCCTTATGAGTACCTTGATTCATTCGATAAATTTAAAGAAGAGAAATTACCACCCAAAGAAGCATTTTACTCTAGTTTAAAGAAAAAACATATTACTGAAGAGAAATATGAACATGCGCAAAAGGTTTGGAAAACTTTTAATATGAAAACTTTAAAGGATTATTTAGAACTTTACAATAAAATAGATGTATTGCTTTTAGCGGATGTTTTCGAAAACTTTAGAGATGTTTGTCGTAAAAACTATGACTTAGATCCTAGTTGGTATTATACTGCTCCTGGTTTAGCTTGGGATGCAGCATTAAAAATAACGAAAGTAAAGCTAGAGCTTTTATCTGATCCTGATATGCTTTTAATGGTTGAAAAGGGTATCAAAGGAGGTGTTACCATGTGTAGTAAAAGACACGCAAAAGCAAATAATGAGGATATGGGTGAATTATATGATTCTAGTAAACCATCAAAATATTTATTATATATAGATGCAAACAGCCTTTACCCTTGGGCAATGAGACGCCCTCTTCCTACTCATGGTTTTAAATGGATGATGGGTAAAGAATTAGAAATTTGGCAAAAAATACCATGTATATTAGAAGTAGATTTAGAATATCCTAAAGAATTACACGATTTGCACAATGACTTTTCTTTAGCACCTGAACGTTTAAAGATAGAAAAAGTAGAAAAACTTATTCCAAACTTAAATAACAAAAAGAATTATGTTATTCATCATGAAGCTTTAAAAACATGTGTTGATTTAGGTTTAAAGATTACTAAAATACATCGAGGAATTAAGTTTGAGGAAAGCTCATGGCTTAAATCATATATTGATAAAAACATTACGCTAAGAAAAGAAGCTAAAACAGCTGAAAATAAATTTGAGAAAGAATTTTTTAAGTTGATGAACAACTCAGTCTTTGGTAAGACTATGGAAAACCTGAGAAATAGAGTAACGATAGAACTGGTTTCTAGTAAGGAGCGTTATAAGAAATTGGTAGCAAAACCAAACTATAACCACACAACAATATTCGATGAAAACCTAACAGCGGTACACATGAAAAACACTAAGTTAAAATATAATAAACCTATTTACTCAGGATTAAGCATTTTAGATATTAGTAAAACACATATGCAAAAAACTTATTATAATTACTTTAAAGCTAAGTATAGTGAAAAGGTTAAAATGTGTTATACCGATACAGATAGTTTTATTCTTGAGATAGAAACTAAAAATTTGTATAAGGATATGGAAAAAGATGTGTTTGAAATGTTTGATACAAGCGAATATCCTAAAGATCATTTCTTAAAAAATAATTGTAATGAGGGAGTAGTTGGAAAGTTTAAAGATGAGTTAGGTGGTAAGATTATGATTGAGTTTGTTGGTTTAGGAGCAAAAATGTATGCTTATATAACTTTAGATGGTAATGAAGCTAAAAGATGTAAAGGTGTTAAAAAAGCGGTTATCAAGAGAGAGATAAACTTTAATAATTACAAAGAGTGTTTGCTTACAGAAAAGGATCAGTATAGAAAGATGACTGTTTTAAGAAGTAGGGGTCATAATATGTATACTGAAGAGTTAAACAAAAAAGCGTTAGGATCAAGTGATGATAAAAGGTTTGTTTTGGAAAACAAGACTGATACATTAGCTTGGGGACATCATAAAATATAACTTTATTTATAAACAAGTTATATTTTTTAAATCCCAACCTTTTTAATTATTTCTTTAGTCACACCTCTAAAATTTGTAATATCTATTACTTTGTTTTCTATCTTTTCTTTAGTACGTGGTAAAAGTCTGTTATTATTCTCACACATGTCAAAAAACATTAGCCAGACTTTGTATAATATTTCGTTTCTAGTTAACTTTCTATCTAATTTAATTCCTTTAGTTTTATTATACATTAGTACTAAATTTTTCTTAGACGCGTTTTTGCATACGTAAATTTGTTTCCAAAATGCAACCTTTTTACTTGGATCTTGTTTGATTAAGGGATCTATAGAATCTAAAATACTGTTTGTGTAGTTAGCTAGAAGTACAGCGAATCTTGCTGAAATTTCTTTGTCTGAAATTAAGTTTTTAAATTTATCTTTAACTATATCTACGTTTATCAAATTCTCTTTCATGTTATCTATAGACTTCATTAACGAGTCGTCTTTGTCTAAGTTTAATTCTTTTAGAAAATCTTTTAGTGGTTCCATATGTTTTTTAAAACTTTTTTTTTAAATTTCAAAATATTTTTCTATATAATTTCATCTATACAAATTTTTTTTTTAAAAATTTTAGAATTGGTGCCTAGTGTAATTTATGCGGTCTTATAGAGCAATCAGACCATATCTCTATCGGAAATGCATCGCCTGGCATCCATATTTCTATTGGTTCTTGGAAATTAATATTGCTTGTGTGATAGTGAACAGCAAGACCCCATTCTTCGTTTGATGGGATGGGATAAATAGTTGTGGGAGGTGGTTGTGGTTCTTCTAACATAAAGAGAGCGAAGGCGCGTCTAATATATAACTTTTCATAGGGCGTTAATGTTTCTATAGGAGTATTTATCTGTGGAGCGTTTGTATGTTGTATAGCGGGATTTAGAGCTATAGGTATATTATTACTAAAGGGGGGTTTTTCTTGTTCTTTCATTATGGGTATAATGTTTAAAAAATGTGAGATGAATTTTTTTCAAAATATTTTTCTATATAATTTTCTCTATAAAAAATTTTTTTATAATTTTTTTTAAATTTTTTTTTACCTAGACTGACTAGTCTAAACAGCTTTAGCTTTTTAGTCGACTGTTGGGGCTTGTGCGAATGGGGGTTAGTGGGTGTGGGATGGGGTTTTGTGGATTGGAGAATTTAAAAATTTGAATTTTTCGAATCGCATTGGGGTTTTGCCTAATTATTTTGGGTTTTGAGTTAGATAACCCATATTATATACTACTAGAATTCAATCGTGTAACTTTTTCAACACAAATGCCGTCATATTTACAAGTATATTTCGGGTTAAATAAAGAACCGACATTCCGAACGATTTTTGAACGAAATTAGGTTTGGCCCCCCCTCCCCCCCCCCCCCCACGGACCGGATTGTAACGTTGGTTTTGGCAACCAATTTTTTTAACCTTTTTAGATATTTTGAACTGCATTCAGTAACTATTATGAATTCACTGGCTCTGTCAATTGCATAAAGATCGGTGTTTTTGCACAATTTCCTGTGGCCAACAAGCATTTTGACACAGAATAAGTGACAGGGTGGACCAACGATTCGAAGGGCTTAATTGACGGTTTTATTTCACGAATATTTAAATGAAGTTCTGTTTACCAAAATTATTTTTATAACCCCCACATAAATTAATGTGAAATGCCTGTATAACCATAGTCCCTACTTGAATCATGTATATTCAACGATAACAACATATTCAGCACTTCGGTCTTGTGCTAGAAGCTGAATTTAGACATGGGAAACCCCGACCTCATTGCGTGGCTTTAAATATCCATTGAACAGTTCATGAAAAAAGATGATGTATACCAAAACTCAACTAAAATGCTTCCTATCACTAGAACTAACTTTTTTGGTTAATATAAATGAACAGTTCTAAGTCAATTAGCTTCGGTTTTTGAAGCGCGATGAACGGGACGGACGAGTGTAAAATTTAGCGTCCATTGGCCTTCTCTTGACAGCAGCACTAGAATACCAGAAAATAAAAAATAATGCTTTTTGCAGTATTTCTGCTCAAGCAAATTAATACGAAAATCAAGTTGTGGAATTGAAATTCACGTAATAAATTTTGGCTACACGCGAAACCTCACGCAAGAAAAAAAAATAAATAAAAAAGAGCCATTTTTCCGTTATCTTGTGTAAAATGACAGTTTTGTAGTAAATTGACACCCTTATTTGACATTTTCTTTGTCAAATCATGCGGAAATACCTATCCATAAATTAACAGACATGAAAAATTGATCGGTGCAAAAAACGTTCCGTTAGACTTAGCCCGATCAGAGACTTCAGACCGTCTTTTCAGCTTTTTAATTACTTTAAACAGAAAATTTTCACAATTATCTTGATCTAACAGACTTTTTTTGCTGCAAATAATAAATATGGGTTGCTTAAGCTGTAGTTGAGAACCATTATTGTCCAACCCTCTAATATGAAAGCTTAACCACAGATTTACAGCTCAGGGGTTAAGTGTACCCTAAGCGAAAATACCGGTTTTGGTTCCTTCTATCAATTTATTAGCAGCTGTGAAGAAGGACTAAGAATTTTCTTCAAAACTACTTTATCATAAATCACTTGAAAATATTCAGTGTCTTAATAAAAGGGTTGGAAATATTCACTCTCAGTAATAACAGCGAGTGGTCTGGAATTTTTTTTCCGTCGTATGAGACAAAAAAAAAAAAAAAAACTCTGATCCAAAAAAGGTCATAAAAATGCCACTAAAACCGATCTTTCCTTTAGAAACATGCATACGGTCTTGTTTTGGTTGCAGTTCCTAAATTAACAGCAGTGAAACTATTGTTTGCATTCAAATAAGGGGTTCATAAAAAAAGGTGACGTCTTTCACTTCATAGTACGCAAGAAAACTGGGATGCATTCCGGGTTAGAAAACATGCACCCCTCGGAAACACGTCGATCGACGATAATCTAATTCCTCTTTCATGAAATGAAGCTTTTCAATATTTACCAAAGTTATAGTTTACATAAATACTTGGAGCCTCACTGCCGTACGTTCATTTGTGTCCATGTCTTTATCTACGTAAAATAAAGCCATGCACATAAAACATCTTAAAATCTGATATGTAACACTTAACCAGTCATTCAAGAAAGTTGTCACTCTATTTAACACACCAACTCCAGAAAGTATCAGAAACTCATGTTGGACAAGGAATCCGGGGAAATCGATTCAGAATACGTGGGAACGAACTAGATTTGGGATGAATTACTAGGACATTCTCTCGGCGTTTCTTTTATTTATAAACAGTCTTAAAACTCGATAACTGTCTGTTATGGACCATTAGACGATTCAGTACTTCTTTCTAGGCAAAGTTATGTTTGTGAATGAGGGTTGCCCCTTTCTGTAACACTTTAATGAAGGTAAAGGAATTTCGTTTAAAAAAATTCTTTTAGTTGCGTTAACTACACACTTACACACCGGTTTCACTTCAAAAATAGGGTAGTGTGAAATAGAAGCGGATTTAACTCATAAAACGTAAGTATTTTACAATCAAATCTTTAAAATCGGTTCAATATTGATTTATCTTGTTACCGATATAAGTTTTATTGGGCACTTTGTATTTTAAGTGTCCGAATTTGTTGCTCAAACAGCGACAAAATTCGATGTCGGAGTTTGCTAAAGAAACCTAAGAAGGAACCGATAAGACCCTACGTACACGATCAATGTCAAAATGTGAAATAACGTACGTAGGGTCTTATAAATAGGACTACGAAAACCCGTAACCCAGTTTTCATACATTGTTGCAATGGACATATGTTCGGTCGATTTCTGATCTAAAGAGGTCCAACTAACCTAGTTTTGGCAATTAAATAATGTTTCTAACCATTTCAATCTTGAAATGCACCCGAGTCGAGTGTTCGGGGGCGTTTAGAAACATATTGCCGCTTTGATATGTTTCGCACCAGTGTAGTTTCGCACCTAAGTCTTCTTTGCACCATATTTAATGCTGCCGATAATGACATTTGCAATTAAACGGTCTCAGTTTAATTATTTAATTGCCTTAGAAAGCTAGTTGCATACATAGGTACAAAGAAAATTCTTAATTGACTGTGAGTTAATGGCTTCAAAACCTATTTTGGCATCTTTTGTTGAATTATTTTCAGGTTTCTAAATTCATTAGTTCACTGGGAACTGAGTAAATAGGCTTAACCATTTCTAGAGCGCCGAATAAATCAAACGGGCATTTATCCTAGAAATAAGATCTCATAAGAATAATGTTGAGGTTGCCTTTGTCTGGAATGTAATAGCAAAGCGATCAATGTAGGTCAGAGATCAGACTGCACACTTTGTGCAGTCTGATCTTGATCTAGAGTACATTGTTCACAAAAGCAACTTAAGTGGTAAAAGAAACTTTGAGGGCTATAACAAAGAATTGCAGACTTTTCGAATAGATCTACTCAAGATCAGTACAAGTACTTGTGCTTGCTCATTTAGGTGTAGCCCTTACAATTGTAATATTTCTAATGATGAAATATTCTGTAGAAGGTGTTTTTTTTTTTTTTTTTTTTTAAATACATTGCTTTATCCTTTTTCTGCAGGTGGGCAGATAGGCCATGAAATCCTAATTTCAGACTATGCAGTTGTCACTGTGCTGATAGTATAAAAGGAGATGGGCCAAGCTTGTTATTTTACAGCCAGGTGAAATTTCCAGATAAAGCTACAGCAATGAGGTTACTATATTACAGTATTTTAATTATCTAGGATTCATAAATATTTAACCAATTGGTCTACCGGTATAAAGAGGATAAAAGTCAAATTTGACTTATACTTTTCATATTTCAATATTGATGAAAGTAGTTAATGAGACACATATTACAAATAGTATTTGCAGAGCCTGAGGGAAAATAAAATTTGGCTCTAAAGATGGGTTTTGACAAAAAAAATGGCAGAAAACATTGTTGAAGGACAAAATGCTGGTAACCAGGAATTTCTTATCCAACAATGCTCTCAATACCTTTTACGTCAGAGTGCTCCCAAAAAACACTGGATTTTTTTGTAAAGGATTCAAGTGGAAGTAACCAAATTTTGCAAAAACTGACATGCTATGTTTCCCAATCAAATCAATTCTAATGTAGTACACAAGATAGCAAAGTGTGCAGGGAGACACTCAGGCTTTGATAGAATTCTGGTCTGATCAATGTTCACAGAAATGGGTATCCTGAAGGACTGCACTCATATTTCAAGTTAATGATTTTCATAATTTCATTTCAGATGCTGTTGTTCATTTCTAATATGCTACACAGGATGTCACCTTTAGACATCCAGTTGGTGGTCACATGTTTGAAGATCAGAAACTGACCACTTTATTTCAGCCAACACAAAATTTCATGCATGTTGGCTCTACAGTGAGATTCAACAGCTTCAGAACAATTATATTATCTGTCCAAAACATCTGTTCAGTGCTGCATGAAATATTATGTATTTTAGAAGCTTTGGATATGCCACGCCAGTAAAGTACAAGACAAGATTCATTAATTCATGACAGTCCAAAAGATAGCAGGGTGTACCATAAGATATGAATTGCCAGTCATTTTCTTATAATACTTAGAAGAGTAGGCATCCTGTTAGCTCTTTTTAAAATGAGCTTGTGTTTAAACAACCGGGGGGGGGGGGGGGAGCTGTAACAATTGTGAGAAAAAGAGAAAATATTGGAAATTCTTTTCCCACAGTGTTTTCTACCCATTCAAAGACAAATTTCACCAGTTGAGCTATATATAACCTGCTAATCCTCTCAATTTGAACCAGTCCAAATGTTGTTTTGTGAGTTAACCTTTTACCAAATAATTCTGTTTTTAATACCCTGATGCAGAGAGCTTTTGACAACATTGAAGGAAGAGGAGAAAAAAGCTAGTCACAGCTTTTAATACTTTTCCGACAACGTCTCCTTTCATAAATAAACCTCAAAATTTGAGCTACAATTGTGTCATCCTCCAACATTGCTTTCAAAATAGACATGTCGAAAATTTTGTTCAATGGTTAAAAGTTAAAATAGTTGAATGTGTTCTCCTAATGGCAATCTAGTTTCTTCATTCTTGATTTTTATACCAGGCCTACTTCTTATACAGCCCTTGTTTAAAGGGCAAATCCTAAAATATTTTGACCAGACTGTTTTTTTCCTTTAATCAGCTGCAAATGATGTCAGTTAAACATGTGTCCGTCATTTTTCATAAATACCACCCTGTAACATGCCATAAGCCACGGCCGAATTGTCATGCTGATACACGGCCCTAAAAATGGTACATGGCTTACTTCCCCTGATTCGCTTATCTCCCGTGCATGTGTGACGTCATTGTCGAGTCACTCTGTGTATACCGTCAGTAGACATTAAGTAGGAACGCGGATGATTGTATGCAGTTATCTGAGTATTAACTGAGAATTGAGCCGAAAAAATGGTAAAATGTGCAGCCTATGGCTGCAACGTCGATTCGGGAACTCATAGAAGTAGTATTTTCAAATTTCCGAAGGAAATAAAAAGGAGGAAACTATGGATTCAACGTTTAAACCGGGGCCGGACAGTAGCGACGGACTTTTTGCCATCGGTTCATTCAAAATTGTGTCTGAAATACTTCGATGACAGTCAGTTCTTAATAAGTCCAAAACTCGCAAAAGAAATTGGTTATAGCAATTTTAGCCTGCGGTTAAAACCTGACGCTGTGCCGACATTATTCGAAACTCCGAGTCGAAAGGAGATAGGCCTTAAACCAAAACTCCGAAAGACAGACATTCCGCAATGGCAATTTCCAAAAAGAAAATCCAACATGAAGTAGGTAATTTCTTTTTTCTTGAAATTGGAATACATGAATTGTTATTCGTACAAATTTATCCTTTTCTACATAACCGCTTCATTCTGAACAAAGAGAAAATGCTGCCGTTTTCTCCCTTTTTCAAATGATTTCAACATTTAACAAAATTATAGATTCATCCAAATTCATGACATAAATTTTGCAAATAACAAAGTCGACATTGTTCAAATGATGTAAACTATCAAGGGATAATAATCATTCTTTGAACAGCAAACATCATTTTCTTCCCACACTGTTTTTCAAACACTCTTTCTTTGGGTATTGGAAACTAGATGTAGGGTTTGTATGGTAAAGGGTGAAATCAGTATCTGGCTACCCCTAATCATGGTCATAAATGTAAATCCATCACCGACCAGTTGAAACAATACAGGAAATGGTTACATAACATCTGCATATCTCACCCCTTTACACTGTAATGTTTGTTGGTGACAGTAAATCCATGTTACAGCTTTTATCCCATACACTACTTCTCTTTGACATTTCATTCTTAAAAATGATTTGACAACTTACATGCATTTTGAAAAAATTTTGAATTATATCTATACAATTTTGATTTGTGGATATTTCCTTTTCCTATCCATATTATGTCTTCTAGACAGGCTACTGAGAAAAATGTTTTGAACATGTCAGTATGAAAATTTTGAAAATGCATATAATTTGTTTCAAGCCATTTTCTCTGATAATCAGACAAAAGTGAGAAAATTAACAGAACACATTTTTTTTTTTTTAAATTAAGAAACAGAATGTTTTTGACCAGGCTCACACACCAATTCTTTTACCTTTTACCTCAAAATTCTGATCTTCAACCACCCTAACGGAGAAGGCTTTTGAGGACAGGGTGAAAAAAGGAATAAGTCCTGATTCCCAGAGTTATCTTCTTTTCCTACAATATTTTCTACCCTCAAACCTATTGTCAAGGCCACATTTGATCTGTGATCTGCAAATACTTTCGGTGTGGAGTGGACAAGTCTAAAGTTTTGCCATCTGTGTAAGGGTTTAGCCTAACCCTTACCCAAATGATAAAAAATTAGAATATTTCAAATCCACAGCATTTAAATATGACCGATAAAATGTGATTGTTTATTGGAATTTAGTTTAACTTAGTTTAACCCTTTACCAAACAATCCTTTGTTTTAACGATCCTTGTGAAGAAAGAAAAACCTTTTGAAAACATTGTAGGTAAAGGATAAAATGATGGTAACCAGTATTTTCTCCTTTTTCTACAATGTTTTCTATCCCATCAAAGACAAGTCCAAACATGTGAGTAAAATTTAATTTTTTGACTCCAAATGCTTTCAATTCGGTTGAGTCAATAAATTTGATGTTTGGTAACAATTTAAACTTGTATTTTACACCTCTTGAGAAACAAGTTCATACAACTCGTACTAATCTCTTCGGATACTGCTTCCTGGGAACCAAAACAAAACTCGTGCCCAATGTGTGGGATTTATATTTAACCCTTTACCAATCAATCCCTAGTTTTTACGACCCTGAGACAGAAGCCTTTTAAAAACATTGTAGGAAAAGGAGATAAAGCTGTTAGCCAGCATTTTCTCCTTTAACCACAATGTTTTCTACTCTGCTGGAAACAAATTTCAATTTTTGAAATATTTAACTTCATTTTGTCGTCTGCAAGTGATTTCAGTTTGGACCTGTTTAATATTTTGTCGTTTGGTAAAGAGTTAAAAATAGAAAATATTGTGGATAAAGGACCAATTGATAGTTACCAGCTCTTTCTGTTTTTACAATGAATCTGAAGTCGTCTATACAGCAATTTGACCGGAATGTCAGTATTAACCGCTCAGTCCCTAGTAGACGGTAGACCAATTTGAGACTTACCCAAATTGAAACAATTTGCATAAGACAAACAACAACTGAACAAATTACAATTCAGAGTTTAAGACTTTCACAGAGAAGCTCTATATGGAACATACAATAGCTATACATGTATGATAAATTTTTGCATTGAATGGATCATGTGGACAAGGTAAACAGCAAAAAAGTATTTCACACAGGTAGATCCCCTCTCCCTCTCTCTGATGTTCATGTATTTCTGTATGGTAAGAAAAACAACTAAAATAATTTTCAAAATAATTTTGAAAATTAAGTCTTAATAATCTCGGAACATATTCTTTTATCAAATTTCAAGCTGGTTAACAGCATTTCAAAATATTCTTATTCTCATGAAAATCGTGATTTATTGTGTAACCCTTCACCCACGAGAGAATAAACTTGTACCCGTCAATGTTTACAGAATTCTTTACAAGGTACAAATATCAACAAGAACCCATCAACAAATAGTTAGAACTAACATCTCACGATTATCAATCGTAAAAGTCAAGAAAAGGGTTATTTGACATGAAACTAAAGTGTCGGGGAAATGTCTTCAAAAGTGTCGGGGAACTGTCTTGTCGTGGAACTGTCTTGAAACTGTATTTTTTTTTTTTTTTTTTTTTTTTTTTTTTGTTTAATTCCGCCCGTTAATCTACTGAAAATGCTTCACGTGAAACAAAGTTTATGCCATACACTTAATTTTATCATATGTATAGAATAATATTTCTGTAAGCGATGTTCGCCCCGTAATAGACGTATTTCAATAGCGCGCAATACTCAACACGTTGAAAAGTCCAGCACAACATCGTCATTTTCGTCATCAGTGGGCGAAAAGTTACTTTTATCCTCATCATCAGAAACTTAATAAGTTTCTTTAAAAATTGGCTCGTACATGTACGGCCTTACCGGCCCAGAATCGTCTATTTCTTCGTCTTCAATTTCGCTCAGTTCACTATCATAAACAACGTCCATATTGAAACAAGCTCTCCTATGACGTCACAAATCAAGGGACGCAACAATAAGTAAGGGAGATAAGCGATGCAATAAAAATTAATAAGCAGAAATATGAATTGAAAAAAAGTACTTTTACTAATTTTTTTTTCTAATTACAACATTACCAGGTTACAATTTGATAAGTGTAGATTTGAAAATTAACCATATCTGAAACTTGTTGATTTGCCCTTTAACTCAACCTTGCAAGCTGTTGGACCAGAGAAAGCCTGGTGATATGATATCAGCAGATAAAGGGGTCAACACACTATCTCCTGTAGATATCTTTTTGTGTCTTGCAGCAGACCACTTTTGAAAACATTTTTGACCTAGTGACAAATTGGTCAAAATAAGCAATATCTGCTTTTGACATGATTTCATGCATACCCAAGGTTTACTATTTGATTATTTTTCACACAATTTACAAGGATGCTTCTGAAGTTTTATGCTGCAAATACACTTGACCAATGTTCTAACTGCACCATTTTCAAATTGAGAGCATTTCCTTATACATCTTCCGAATTCCATGAAACATTTTTCTGTGCCCTTTACCAAAGGAACATATTCATAAATGCACGAGTTTGCATGTAAAATTTGTTTAAAGTGCATATTACGACAGTATAGCATGAAATTAACAAATGGCCTCGTGGATCCTGAATGGTTCTTACGATACCGACTTTAAATAAGCAATGTGTAGTCTGTCGTTTAGCATTACAGAAAAACAAAAATTATGGGTCGTATGTCAATTGAAGAAAGAGGGAGAGCCGTTGGTCTTGTGGAGGGTGGCTGGTCATACTCGCAGGTGACAGCCAAATTTATTTCCAAAGTAAACTTGATGGCCAATCTTTTGTTTTCCACGCCCTTTAACAGATTTTGAGTTAACAAATGCGTAATTGATTTACAGGTTGCAAGACTGATGCATGTAGAGAAGCGAACAATCGCCAGCCTGATAGCAAAGTTTAGGCAGACCGGAAGTGTGCAGGATCGACGGAGACGCCCTCGCCAACGAGTGACCACCGGGAAGCAGGACAGGTTTATGATACTCAGCCATTTGAGAAACAGGAGGCTGTCAGCGGCAGAGACGGCACGTGTAACAATTGGCGGCCATGGTCGTCCTATCAGTTCCGAAACTGTCCGAAAGCGTCTACGGGAGGCTGACGCTGGACCTCCAAGATCTCGCAGACCATACCGTGGAATCGTACTTACACTGCGCCACCGCATGGCTAGACTTCGGTGGGCTCGCCGCCATTTTCTGCTGACGAGAGCTGAATGGGCCAGAGTGTTATTTTCAGACGAAAACGACTTAGGTTCTACAGTAATGATAGAAGAGATCGTATTTACAGACGCCGCGGAGAGCGATATTCTGCTTCCTGTATCCTTGAAACTGAGCACTTTGGTGGCGGATCTGTAATGTTATGGGCCGGTATCTCTGTACACACAAGACACATCCTGTAATCATCGATGGCAATTTAACAGCCATACGGTACTAAAATGAAGTTCTACGACCTGTAGTTATTCCCCCTTTTTGCCGCAATCGTGGTATGCAGTTGATGCAGGATGGTGCCACAGCCCATACTGCACGTACAACGATGCAACTCCTTCAACACCATCGGATGACAGTACTGCCATGGCCTTCAAAATCTCCAGATTTGAACCCGATTGAAAATGTTTGGGGAGAGCTTGTCCGGAGGGTTTATACAGATCAGCCGCAAACCCTTCGGGCCCTTATGCATAGAATCGTTGCACAATGGAACAGAATTTCACAACGGTTTATCCAAAAATTACATTCTCTCGATGAGACAACGCTACCAAGCCGTTATTCGTGCGAACGGAGGTCATACCAGAAACTAACAGTTTTGTGAACTCGTCTTTGTACACCTGCATCCGATCTTACTTATGTATTGATAGAATTACGCAATCATGTTAAAAATTAAAACGTAGTGGTACTCGAAAATGGTTATACTCTCTTTTCTATGCAAATTTGTTTTCAAAGTCCCTTCTCAAACAAAACCAAATTATTATTTTTCATCGGTGTAGTTAGAACATTGGGTTAGTGTATGTTCCAGAAGCTATTAATATATTTGATGACTTGTAAGTCTGTACCCAAAAAAATTCTGAGTTTTAACAACCCTGCAGAAAAATGCTTTAGGAAACATTGTGGGAAAAGACAACTAACAATTTCTCCTTTCAACACAATGTTTCCTACCCTTCAATACGTAAACTGTAGAATGTGAGCCAAAATCAATGAGTCATCTGCAAATGCTTTGAGATTGAAGAAGTCCAGAATTTTATCAGTTGGTAAAGATTAAAAGAAATAAAAGTGAGAAGTCTTGAAAGTTTTGTGGATATTTATCTTTATTATATTAATTTTGTAGTAACATAACACTTTTATATTATTCTCATGTTATTCGGGTCACTTGATGGAGCAAGTTTCTGCTTTAGAAAAATATTGTTAAAAATTCCAAAATTGTTTATGAATTTGCCATTTCTCATTGTGTTTTCAGAGGACTATTTGTGCAGCTAATTAGACCTGTATGAAACTGAATTTATTTTTCCATACAATGTCAGAATGACTGAATTTTACTACTTTCACTCTTAAAGTGGCATCAAGGATTTTTGTTCTAAACATAAACAAGAATATTGCTTTTCCTTTATTTAGCAAAGTTTTGAAACCTACATGCACCTTTACTTTTAACACTAGATAAAATCTGAGGCAAAAGGAGAGAAATAATTGAAAGATTGAGATAAAAACATTGTGGGAAATAGATATTGCTGACTGTGAGCAATATCATATTTGGTCACAACATTTTCAAAGAATTAAATTATTAAAATCATAATTAAATTATAAAAAAATTATTATCCTTTGCTGGATTACACAGGGCATAATCAGGGTTTTCCCTTGGCAACAAATATAGGGGGTCATTGTGACCCCCTAGTCAAAAATAATGGGGGTCATTTTGGAATTTGTGGGGGTCACACCAAAATGTAATTAACTTGGACAAAAGCTACTATTTGTGAAACTGTGTGTCTTTTTCGTGTTTTGTATTCACTGTAAATCTTTGTATACCTTACATATGTATTATTACATGCTGATAGATACATAATAACACCAGAGAGTCTCTATATAGAGGGAGCTTGCAGCCTAGATGGCACCTTTTTCATAAACACTATCTGGAGTATGCTTTATTTTTGCCTGTTTTTAACATGCACATATGCTCTAGCTTTAGACAAGCTGTCATATGTCTAAGTAATTGTAATCTTCGAAGGGTATCATCATGAACGCTAGTGTTTTGATGACGCACAAAGGTTGAATTTCGAATTTTGTGCAGCCTGTGTCTGATGAAAAAGGTTGTTTTGTTTTGTTTTTATCTCAGGAATTGACTATTTAATTGGTGTAAATAGCTTGTTGTCGGCCGGCTTGGAAAGCCTCTATTGTTTTGCTTGATAGAGAATATCCATTTCGGCCGAAAATAAACTATTTTCACCAATTAAACCGCCGATTCCTGTATTTCAACACACAGGTCGCATTCATGCCGCTGTTTTCAACGAATAACGAAGTGTTTCACTTTAGCTATATTGTAATTTACAGTAAACCCTCGACTCCTTGAAATGTGTTTCTGTGTGCTCTTACCAGACGTTGTGTAATCTTTGTTGACGGGCTATTCTTCCTTTCAGACAGCAAAAATGACGTCGATCTTTTGATTGATTGAATTTGCGTTTATTTATCGTCGCCACCGGTTGCCCATATGGGCGACGCCCCCTGAAGGCTGTTAGTATTGTTACGGGGGATAGTGCAGATACAGGACGAGACCCATCCTAAGTTTCGCCTGGTTCTTTAACGTGCTCGGTGTATAGCACCGCCACACGGGACCTCGGTTTAAAGTCTCATCCGAAAGACTATTGGTAATTTTAGATGGCCAGCCATGGGAATCGAACCCACACTCTCAAGTTCACGAGTCTGAGTCTACCAACTGAGCTATGCGGGTTGGTCTTAACAGAGCCATATTGTTTCCATTAGAGATCGACTGGTTTAGTTTTGACCCGTTTAAAAACGAACTGTATGCTAGTAAAATCGATACACAGTCCAGTGTTTCGTCCCATTTTCTCTTCGTACTCCAGATTTTTCATCTACTCGCGATGTAACAGTGTCGGTAGTATATACGATCGTTAGTAACTCTTATCGTATTTGTGCGTCCACAATGACGCATTGTTGAAAAAATTGCGGGTCATTTTCCTTAAAAATGCGTCAAAACGCGCAAAATTGTGCGTTAAGGAAAACTCTGCATAATATCATTCCAATGAAGATTTACTGGTACCAGAGATTCACTGATACCAAAGTTCTCTCCCACAAACCCATCCTGGGATACTGGAAGAATTTCTATACTTGCAATAAATGACAAGAAGGCCATTGTTATAATCACTGACATAAGCCTTTCCATCTTGTGTCTGTTCGTCTGTATGTGTAACACACCAATAAGGCCTTGCACTGGGACATTTTTTATGCAAATTGCATGTTGAATTTTAACGTGTATAGTAGTAGTAATAAATAGAGAGAACTGGGTTTTAACCACAAATTTGACCATCTATGAAAGAGCTAGTTTTTTAACCATATGTATGCTTAAATTAACATTTTAACCATGTTTATGATTAAAATATTATACCAACCATATCCCTGCTTAAAACTAAAACTGACCATATCCCTGCTTAAATCTAAAACCAACCATATCCCTGCTTAAATCTAAAACTGACCATATCCCTGCTTAAAACTAAATCTAACCATCCCCATGCTTAAAACTAAAACTGACCATCTCCCTGCTTAAATCTAAAACTAACCATCTCCCTGCTTAAAACTAAATCTAACCATCCCCATGCTTAAAACTAAAACTGACCATCTCCCTGCTTAAATCTAAAACTAACCATCTCCCTGCTTAAATCTAAAACTAACCATCTCCCTGCTTATTACTACATCCCAACGATTCATATTTTTCGCCCATATAGCTATATGAGCGAAATTACCTATCTATGATAAATCTAACCCCAACCACGTCTATGGTTATGCTGCTAAACAACATCCTAGTTAACGCGTCACATATTTTCACCCATATAGCTATATGAGCAAAATTACAGCATTTTTTACTTCGTCATATTATATATATTCTGCCCTATACGTAGTAAATTTTCTAAGATCTGCGTCTTTATCTTAGTGTGTCCCCAAGCTAATGTATCGATATTGTTCCCAAGGATATAGCGTTTATCATCATTACTACTTAATGCGACTTTATTTACCTCTTCAGTATGGGACTTAAGAAAAAATTAATTAAGTTAAATAAAAAAAATCTTATATATAAAAAATGAGTGCAGATATGAATTATATCAAAAGTGGAGAACTTTGTAAAGAAGACCTTTCTATAAATTACGCGCATAAATATAAAAGCAAAGAGTATGCTTTTGTTAAGATTCCAGTAAAGTACAGATACCCTAATAATAAAAATGGTTCGTTTTTTATGCGTACCCCTGTTTTGTTTTCATATGGTGTTAATGCAGGATTTGGAGAAGATCTAAAAGATTACTCCATATCTTTACTATGTTATAACGGTGAAAAGCCTACGAAAAAGGAAAGAGCTTTTAAAGAAGATCTGGAAAAACTAACAGATTTCTTCCGAGAGCATGGAATGGACAAAGAACTAAGAGAAGATAAGATTAAAAATTTAGACACAATTAATATTTTAAGATATAATGAGGATGGATCGGCTATGTTATACCCAAAACTTTACGAAAACAAACAATATAAGACCTGCTTTTACGATGAAAACAACAAAGAGGTAAACCCTCTTTCATATAAAAAAATTGCTTGTAAGTTGTTTTGTATTTTAAAAGTAGAAGGAATATTTAAAAATAAAAACATCGAAACGATCCAGATTAAAGTTATATCAGTAAAAATAATAGAAAAGAATGTAAAATTACCAGGAAAGGAAAAGGAAATTTTACCTAATATCTTAGATGAATGCCCAAGTTCTGACGAGGATGAGGATGAGGAATAAGTACAGATATCAAACGTAAAATATAACTTTTATAAACAAAGTTATATTTTTATAAGTCTAACTCTATCAAAATAGATATGTAAGAGTGAATTACATCACGGTCGGTTGTTTTTGTAACAAAGTTTATTATGTCACATTGCTTTACCTCTAACGCCCTCGGAAAAACCGTACAGCTACAAATTTCATCCGCTTTTTTAATAATAGAGTAATCAACCTGCTCTATTCCGTTTACCGCAATATTAACTTGTACCTCTTCTAGTGCGTTATAGTTATCTTTAACAATCGTTAAACTTCCTCTTATAATTCTACCCGGTGCACTCATGCAGTAACCTCCTAAACGATGGCTGCGACCCGAATTACCATTACGAAATGAGAACTCATAATTACCATCTACAAGCCCCCCTTGTTCTTCAGCCCACACAGTTATAATAGGTTTAGGGCCTATGAGAGAAGGAAGGGATACTTTTTTATCCACGTAGGATTTTGTTGCTAAATCTCTCTCTTCTACAGGGGTTGCCGCGTTTTTTATAGAAAAACCTTGAAGATCTATGTCAGCCACCACCGTGAAACTTCCATTTGGATTTTTTACGATAGCTCCACCATTATCAACATAATTTTCATTGGCAGCAGCATCACGGGATATAGGATTTGGTAACCCAGTAATCGGGTTATCATTCATATCTAATTTCCCAGCAATTGAATAGGATCCATCTTCTTTTTTTGTTAAAGCTTTTTCACCCGCAGTAGCCACCTGAACTATTGTATCTACGTAAAACTTATTTACAGCTTGATCATTTTCTAAAGGGTTTCCAACATTGTTAATCCTTCGTCCTCCCATAGAAACGTCAGAAACTGCCATATACCTACCAGCTCCATAAACGAAGGCTCTATTTGCACTGTCTACATATCTTTTAGTTGCTGCATCTTGGGCATCTGCGGGATCCAAAAGATTAGTTAAACTATATCTTTTCATATCTATATTTGCAATAGCGGAAAAGGTACCATCTCGATTCTCTACTATAGCTTTACCGCTTCTATCCACGTATTTTTTAGTAACTGCTTCGTTTGGTTCTGTAGGCTCCTTAACATTTCTTATTTCATTGAAACCCATATTTAAATATCCATTAACATGATATCCCCCATTCTCTAGAAACAACCCAGAATTTTCATCAACGTAATGTTTTGTAGCAATGTCTTGAGAATTTACCGGATTACTAACCCTCGTTAATGTATTACCATTCATGTTTATAGAACCAGTGACAACAGTTGTACCATCTTTACGTAAAAAAATATTATTTATGTAAGCGAGTGACACACCATCACCGCTTATTTTATCTTTTTTCATTCGTCCGAATTTATCAACAGGCATTTTTTATATTGCTAAAAAAGTTTATTTAAAACATTTTGAAAACTTTTTACCCGAGCTTAACTCTTTTAGAATGTATAAACATAAATGCCCACAAAATACCTCCCCAGCTTGTTGTAATTGATCAGTATTGTACTGTATTGGACTTTTTAGGTACTCTGGAATTTCATTAGGTGGCTGTATGCCATAACTGTCAAAATAAATTTTAGTTTTACCGTTTTTATACCAAGCAACCTAATGCGTACCAGGTCCACCACTTTTATCAAAGTTTAATATACCACATTCTTTTTTATTTGGTTTTCTCGGTAATGTATCTCGTAAAAAGACTCCTCTAAAATAAGGTATTTCTAATCTTTTTGCAGCATCTTCTAACTCGAAATTATTTAATGGTTTATTTGGAAAAATTACGTTTTTTGTAATCTCGATATCTGTCATTTTATATTGTACCTAAATATTACAATAGTATAATATTCTTATTATCAATCCACGAATTAAATTCATCAGGATAACCTTTCCACTTTACTAGAGATTTCTGTTTTCCTTTTTTAATAACCTTTTCTATCCTATACACCTCTTGGCTAGTTTTTTGAAGTTCGGGTTCATAAAATGTACCTTGTATTTCTTCTCCATTAAGATCCTTAATTTAATATGTTATAGGCGATGTATGTTTTACCTCAGAAACAGTAAAAAACCTCTTCTGTCCATCTGGTGGTATAGCCCTTCTCAAAGATCTTTTTCTTTTTAGCTATCCTTACTCTATCTCCAACAGAAAACTCAGGCTTTATATCTTTTATTTCAGGATGATGGGGGTAAAGATTTCTCCAAACTTTGGTTTCATTTTCTTTTTTACTCGCATTTACTGGCGTCATCTTAATAGATGAATGCCTTGAGTTATTATATTCTTTAACGAGATCTTGTAACACGTCAATGTAGACGTTTGTAGAATGAGCAGAGAAATACTTCCACATTTTTTCTTTCATTGTTCTAATCCATCTCTCAACAACGCTAGATTTTTCCTCATTTTCGGTAGAATACAATTTAACCAGAACTTTTACATCTTTGTTATAAAACTCTTTACCCTCATCCACCCACATTTTTTCATGTTTCCTCTCCTTAAAAATACTTTTTAATGCTATAGCAACAGATTTCCCCGTTTTGTCTTTTAATGGCACTAACCATCCGTATTTAGAAAAGATGTCAATGGCAGCGAGAAGGTATTTTACACCGTTATTAAATTTAGAAAAAGCTCGCATGTCTGCTAAATCCACAGCCCATATCTTATCTATACCATTTACTATAACTCTCCTTTTCTTAAATTTTCTTCTTACAGGTTTATGTAATTCTTCCGCTAAATTTAGCATGCTGGGATTTTTTTTTTTAACTCCCATTCCGAATTTCATCTTTGTTGCAATGAGTTTACCTACCAAGCCCCTTTCCATCTTTTCTCTAATAGTAGGATTGTAAATACCTTTTAACTCTGTTAACATATTCTTATCGCACACTGCGTTTCTTGTGGCAGTGTCATTATTCTGAAGATAACAAACATCATGATGATAAGCAGCTTTATCAACGCGGTTTATTGGTTTACTCCATTTCTTTGGTGTTAAATCTGGATTGAGTCTTTTCTTTAATTTAGTGCCAGGTCCCGTAAAATTATGCCCAGGGAGATGCATTTCAAAAGGTAAATTATTTATAGCTTTATTTAGTAATGATCCTCCCTTTGTCGTCTTAACAAACTGAGTTTTAGTTATTCCACAAACCATGCATCTTCCCCGTTTCATATTTCTTCCATTTTTAGCAACAGTATAGTTTATGTCACTTGTATCAGTAACTTTTTTACATTTAACACAATACATTTTTTTATATAAAAATTAAAAAAGTTATATAAAATGGATATTATAAACTTATCATGGAATGAATTAGTACCAAAGAGATTTAATCACTCTCTTTTACCAAAAAGTATCAGAGGTTTAATTATAGGTAAATCAGGATGTGGTAAAACTACTATATTGCTAAACCTTTTACTTAGACCGGGATGGCTCGATTATAATGATTTAACTGTTTTTGGAAATACCCTTTTTCAAAAGGAATACCGAATACTAAAAAAGGCTTTTGAAGAAAAACTACCAAAAGAATGTATTTTAAAGTTGTTTATCATGTGTGAAGAAATACAAGAATTTAATGTATCCCCTACTGCTTTAGTTGAGGAATGGGTTAAATCGCTTAAAAACTTATCGGATATAAATTGTAACTTTTTTGAAAATGCGAGTGATGTGCCTGATCCAAGAGAATTAAACTTAGAAAATAAAAATTTAATGATTTTTGATGATTTACTTTTAGAAAAACAGAATAAATGTGAGTGTTACTACACTCGTGGAAGACATAGTAACGCAGATTGTCTTTACCTCTCACAGAATTATTTTAAACTACCAAGGCAAACTATTAGAGAAAATGCTAATTTTATTTGTCTTTTTGAACAAGACCTAAAAAACATTAACCATATTTATAGTGATCATGTAGGTGATGATATGCCAAAGGATGAATTTAGGAAATTTTGTAAAAGGGAATGGGAAAGACCGTACGGCTTTGTTATTATCGATTTAACCAGTAAAAAAAATAATGGGAAGTATAGGAACGGTTTTGACAGCTTTTACATACCTAAGACAGTATAAATAAAAAAATATTAATTATAAAAAATGGAAAGAACTTTTAAAACAAATTGTAAAAAATACAGAACACAAAACATCATTTCAAATTATAGTAAGCGACAACAAAACACGTATTAGAACAAGGTTTAACCCCCCTATTCAGCTGGAAAAGGATAAGATATATGAAATAGCTTTAGTAAATCTTGAAACTTACTACTCTTTCCCAAACATTGATACAACAAACAACATATTCGTTTATTCTCCAGACAATGGCAATACATGGATTAAAATAAAAATACCTGAAGGAAGTTATGAAATTGGTGAAATTAATGATACCATTCACCAGGAAATGAGAAAAAAAGGCCATTACGATGAAGTTAATGATGGTTATTATATTAACATTTCTGCAAACACCAATACCTTAAAGTCTGTTCTTACTCTAGAAGATGGTTATCAAGTGGATTTTAATCAACCTAACTCTATTGCTAAAGTATTTGGATTTACTCACGCTAAATATACACAAGGATTTTACGAGTCGGAGAATGTAGTTAACATTCTTAGTATAAATAGTTTGCTTGTTAACATAGATATTATTTCTGGAAGTTATGTTAATGGTTCAACAAAAAATACGATTTACTCTTTTTTCCCAAATAATGGACCTGGATATAAGATAATTGAGTCACCACTTAATTTAGTATACTTACCATTAACATTACATGCAATACATAGCCTAGAGGTAAATATTACAGATCAAGATGGCAATTTACTAAATCTTAGAGGTGAAAATTTAACAATTAGATTCCATATTAGAGAAGCGAGATAAAATAAAAAAAGAATTATATATAAAAATGACAAGTTACACTACTGTTAAAGTAAATATATCAGAAGGACAAAAGGAAAAGCTTGAACATGCTCTCAAAGCTAGTTGCCCGGTAAGTATACGTTTAGGTCATGAAGATTTAAAAGGTAATGATGTTTTAGCAATTACCTATTCACAAGCAAAGAAAATAGCTAAAGCCTATGAGGAAGGTAAGGGTATAACTGTTAAAATGTCTGTGAAACAACTTAAACATAATATGAAAATAGAGGGAGGTTTTCTCGGAATGTTGGCCGGGTTAGCTGCTAGAGCTTTACCAATGATTGCAAAAACCGTTTTACCTGCGTTAGGTATTGGTGCTATCTCTGGATTAGCTCAAACGGGGGTAAAAAAAGAAATGGGGTCGGGTCTTTATCTTAAAAAAAGGGGTTCTGTTTGTCAAGTTGAAACCGATGGATGTGGATTATACTTAAAGCCATACAAAGGTAAAGGTTTAGGGTCTGTTGGTGATGGTTTGTATTTAAAGCAAGGAGGGAAGATTTATGACGGAAAAGGGCTTTTGCTTGGGCCTAATAGTCCATTTGCTAATATCCCTTTTCTAGGAGCTATCTTATAAAAAATATTAATATAAAAAAAATAATACATAATTAAAAAACGATACGTATATATAGATGTGATTCTCATATTAATGAAAATATAAAAGGAGTAATGTGGTTTCCTTTACAAAATTTGGAATATCCACCTAGAAAAATAACAGAAAATACATGGGAAGTATATTCACAGAGTGAAATAATACTACAACCTTTAGAAAGAGTAAAATTGCAACTTGGGCTTGGATGTGTTACATATAATAACCCTGAAAAAATTGCAATTATACTTAAAGATAATTTATCCTTAAAAGGTCTAATACACACGGGAGGCAATAGATCAGTTACAAGAGATGATATATTTATATTTATAAAAAATCTTTCTGAGAGAAAGATTACTATCGCAAAGAATTAACCTTTATTTTTAGTTTCTTATCATGATTTTAGAAGTCATGGTTAAGTTATATTGTAATGTTATAAATAATAACAATATTTAAATATCATTTGTAACAAGTAAAAATAAAAAATGGATATACACAAATTTGGTATAAAACCTAATACTGCTAATCAACATAAAACTATATTTTGGCGCCCATTGCAAGGTATAAAACATCCACCTCGAAAAGTAAATACGATAACCTGGAAAATTTTTAGTCAAGAGAAGATTATACTAAAACCTACGGAAGTAAAACAAATACTTTTAGGGTTTGGGTTTATGATGACTAAAGGAGTTGTGTTAACAAGCTTAGCTTACTCCTTGAAATTTAAACGGTGCAGTTTACGAAATGAGGTTAACCTTGAGGATACCGCGGATATTATAATTGCTATTACAAACAATTCTAGCAAAAATGTAACAATTGAGGAAAACGACCTTCTGTGTCTTGTTTATTACACAATTTAGCGGCTCTGTTTTAAAAAAATAATTTTAATTAAAAATGGAGATGAAAGAGAATATTTATCCAAAATTATTACCTTCAGCCCCATCTATTGAGATGCACGCAATAGGAGATGATAAAGAACATTCCTACCGTTTACTAAAGATATCCGAAGTACAGAAGTTTCTTGAAAATGAAGTTCAAAAAAGAGAAGCCCTAGCTAAGAAAGATTTTAGAGCCGCAAGAGTTGTAGATAATATTGATACAGCATTAATCGGGCTAACAATGGCTTCAGGTGTTGGGGGAGCCATATTATTGGGTAGTGTTGTAGCGGTACCGATAGCATTAGGTTTAGAAATTACAAGTGCAGCAACCGGATTACTCTCAATGGTAGGTAAGTATGTAGTAAGGAATTCAAAAACAAAAGGAGAAAAACATCAAAAGATTCGGATGATAACTGATGCTAAGCTTGATACAATTGCTTCACATATATCTAAAGCTTTAGTTGACAATCATATATCAGATGAAGAGTTTAAACTTATCATGGAAGAACAAGAGAAGTATAAGAAGATGAAGGACGAGATAAGAACAAAAACTAAGAAAAAGATAACTAATGAAAATGAAGAAAGTTTAATTGAGAGAGGGAGGCAAGAAGCGCGTGAGTCCTTTCGGAGGTTGGTTGAAAAGAATCGTACCGCTCCCTCGTAGAAGTAGTAACAAACCAAGAAAAATAAAGTTTTCATGCAGCTTTAGTTATGAAACGTAATAAAAATTATGTTAAAAATTATGTTAAAAATTATGTTAAAAACTATGATGAAAACTAGGATAAAAAATTATTTTAGTAATTAAAAAATGTCTTTTTTTAAAAATCACTGATCCAGCAAAAAGGGACTTAATTGTAAAAGAGTATCTTGAAACAAAAAAGAATATTAGGGATAATCTACTAGCAGAGAGAACAGGTGAACAGCAACTTCAAACCGATCTTTCAAAGTTTTTTAAACCTATTACGGAAACACAAAAAGCTACAACAATGGAGATTACAGAAGCACAAAAAACTACAACAAGGGAGATTACTGAGGGGCTTAGACCTATTAAAGAGGGTATCGAACAGTTGCCGCAAGCTGCTATGTTTCCAGCCTATCCTTCTATAGAAGCTACAGTTGATGAAGAAGCTAAAGCTCCTATAGTATATGGAGAAGTTGCAACTAAGTATTTAAAAACGCCTTATTCTATGGGTATTGTACCTGATAAAACATTTGGAATATATGATAAAGATGGTGAGTTTTATATTGGAAGTAGATTAATTGATATTAAAGGTGATAATATTATTATTGGCAATAAAGAATATGTGGGTACCCCTGGTCTATGGGAGTTAATCATATCTAAAAAGCCTAGAAATTATACTTCTGGAGATTTTAATAATTATGTTGAGTTGTTGTATAAAACCAACACTCTTCATCAAAATAACGATCCGAATAATCCACGTCCTAAATCTTCTAGAGGCTCAAAATGGAACACTTTACTTAGTGATATTTGGGAAAAAAAAAGATCTTATGAAGGAAAGGGTATCGTTGTTATCCCATGTGACCCTAACGCATTAATAGAAAGACTTGATCTGTTATTGGCAAGTAAAGAAGCAGGTAACACAGGTGTAAGAAATGAGTTAGTGAGTATTTGTGATGAATTAAAAAGACAAGGTGTTTTAAATTCAGACGCTTATAAAAATTTAATGTCTATACTATAAAAATGATGTCAATAAGATATACGGATTTAAAAGAAGGTATTCATACGGTGGTACTGGAATCTTTGACAGCATTGCTAACTTTTTAGCGAGGCTTTTTACAAGTAGCGCAGGTAAACAAATAGCATCTTCTGCCCTTGATGTGGGAAAGAGTGTAGCTAAGGAAGGAGCGAAGAAAGCTTTAGAGATTGGAAAGAGTGCAGCTGTAGAAGCAGGAAAGAAATTAGTTACAAAAGCTTTAACACCAAAATCAAAGAAAATTTTACAAAAATATAACGCAACACCAAAACCCACAGATACCCCTAAAACACAAAATATTAGTACATTAATAGATGGAAGTGCCATAGCTATTCAAGGCTTAGTTAAAAAATTAAACAGTGGAGCAGGCATTAAGGTAATATGAAGAAAAAAATAAAAATAAATTAAGAAAATTATATTTATAATATAAAAAAAGAGAATGTCAAACTTAATATTTGATCGTGAATATAGTGAAGATAAAGCTTTTCCCCAGCTTTGGTTAGAGTTTTAAGTAAAAGTGATACAATTATAATTTTTATTTAAAATTATAATTGCAATAATAAAAAATGAATATTTCAGAATCTGTCAATTCAATTCTAAAAGTTACCGAACCAATTCCAAAAGATGTTAGCATTGATGAGTATGAGCACCATGAGTATGAACCGATCACTGGCGCTAATCTCAACAACCCAGGAGGAGATATTAGGATTAGTATTGAAACCCAAGATATTTTTACTCATCTTAGTGAGAGTTATTTACTTATAGAAGGTCGTTTAACAAAAGCTGATGGAACAGCTTACGCAGCTGCTGACAACGTTTCTCTAACAAATTATGCTATGATGCATCTGTTTAAAAATATTAGGTATCAACTTTCTGGTATGGATATTGAATCATTAACACACCCTGGCCAGGCTACTACAATGCTTGGGTTATTAAAATATCCGGATGATTTTTCTAAATCACAAGGGTTAAATCAATGTTGGTATAAGGATACAACACCCGAAGCAGAAGATAATAACATAGGTTGGAAAGCAAGAAAATTATACATCGTTGATAATCCTGTTCCAATAGGTACCTTCAGCTTTAGAGTTCCATTAAAACATATATTCGGTTTTTGTAAAGATTATGATAAGATATTATATGGAATGAAACAAACTCTCACCTTAACAAGAAATGATAATAATAATGCAATTTTTAGAGATGGTGGCGATGCTGGTAAAATTATGCTAAATAAGATATCTTGGTTTATGCCTCACGTGCTACCTGCGGATAATGAGAAGATGGCACTTTATAAAATTATCGAGAAAAAAGAAAAATTAGCGGTTGGATATAGAATGCTACAGTATGAGTCTATCGCAGTTCCTCAGACAACATCATTTACCTGGAGACTTTCCGTTAAATCATCTCCTGAGGTACCACGTTTTATCGTTGTCGGCTTTCAAACTGGTAAAAGTAATAACCAAGAAGAAAATGCATCTATATTCGACAATTTAAACGTTAATAATATTTATGTTACGCTAAATACTACCCGATACCCTGCGGTTGACTACAATCTTTCATTTGGTAAACATCAATTTAGTAGGGCATATGGTGACACTGCGTTATTTAGATCTAAGTTTTACAACATTGATGAATTAGTATCGAGCCCTAACATTTCCCCCCCAGATTATAAAGATTTATATCCTTTGTTTTTGTTTGACGTTTCCAAGCAAAGCGAGAGATTAAAATATTCTGTTACTGATATTCAAATTAAGGTAAATTTCGGCGCAAATGTACCCGCAAACACTGAGGCATATGCAGTTATTATTAATGATAAGTTTATTAACTTTCAGTCTGATGGAAATAAAATGTCTGTAGTGTATTAAGATATTTTTTTTTTATATATAAAAATGATAAAGATTATAGATTTAAAAAAAATTCTTAAAGAAAATAATATAAATTTCTGCTCATACTGGGATAAAAAACGCTTAGTTGAGTTGGTGAAAAAACATGGATTGTTACCGGAGGTGTCTCCTAAGTTATCTCACAAAGAAATAAGCGAGGATCCTAAGTATGATAGATTAAAAACTATTAAGCATAATCCTAAGAAAGTCAGTTTAGAGGATGTTGAAACTGGTGAAATAATAATATTGCCATCAATTTACAAGGCGGGTAAATTTATAGATCGTTGTCCTCAAACAGTTACAAAATGGGACGGAAGAGTTTGGAATAATAAATATAATATTAACATTATATAATTTTCTTATGTCACTCCATAATAAAATTATTTTTGACATTTAGTTAAGATTTTTTCTTATATATATAAAAATGGAAAATTATAATATATATATACCGTTCAAGGTTTAAAAGATTTAGCCAAGTCAAGAGGAATCCGAGGATACTCAAGACTTGGAAGAGCTGAATTAATTGGGCATCTAAGTAATCCTATACCTCATAGTCCTGCTGATCAATTCAGGAGGTTCACAGTAAGAGACTTAAAACAAGAATCTAAAAATCGAGGAATTAGAGGATACTCAAGACTTAGAAGAGCTGAATTAATTGACCTCTTACTTAATGGGGGAGCACCATTATTAGATTATGATATTAGTAATCTTGGAGCCCCTGTATTAGAACCAACACCTTACACACCAACACCTACACTTTATACACCACCCTCGGTACCAACTCCACCTAAAGCCGCAGCTGAGGAGTTGATGAACTATTTAGATAGTATTGGAGAAATTAAAAAAAAAAATATATCACCTAGTTTAGAAGCTTTAAAAAAAAATAGATAAGTTATATAAGTATAAAGATAAAATAGGGATTAAAGAAGGGCCATCAGCATTTAAAGGTTTTACCAAACAATATCTTATAAAAGGTAAAGGAGCTTTTACACCTGATGATTTCCTTGATTTAGCGAAAGATAAATTAACCAATGTTATGAGAAATAATCGCCGAACAAAAGTTAAACTTATTATGAGATGTATGATGAAACACTCTATTGAAGATCGTTTAAAAGAGATGAATTTTGATTCTGGTTTTCCATTTGTTAATTTAGATGGGGATGATGTGGATGAATTATATGAAGAAATGGGGGAACAGATATTAATTAATATAGCAAATGAGGAAATGAAACAAGATTATCATAAAGTTCTTTACATAATTGATTTACGATTACACACAGTATCATATAACCCAATAAAAGGAAATTCTTGGTTCCCAACTCCTCCTAAGATAACAAATACAAAAAGTGTTATTAATCCAATAAATAAGAATGATAATATGTGTTTTGCTTATTGTATTCTTATAGCTTTGAATCCAACAGATAATAACCCTGAAAAAATTGATAGACTAAGACTATTATTAAACACTATAAATATGGAAGGGATTAATTACCCTGTTTCCCTTCAAGATAGAATTAAATTCGAAACCCTAAACCCATCTATATCCGTATCAATTTTTGGGTATAATTATTTCACTGGTGTTTATCCTCTTATTCTAAGTAAAGAAGTTTATAAAAGAAAACATCATATTAATCTTTTACTTCTGGAGAAGGATGATAAAAAACATTATTGTTTAATTAAAAATATGAGTAGATTGTTATCTAAACAGATATCTGATCATAATGGTAAAACTTATATCTCTGAAAGATGTTTAAATCATTTTCATAAAGAAGAAACTTTAAATAAGCATTTAGAGTATTGTGGTGAAAAAGATGCTTGTAGAATAGACTTACCTGAAAAGGGTACCAAGATATCTTTTAAGAATTTTAATAAACAACAAAGACACGCTTTTACAATTTATGCGGATATGGAGGCTACATTAGAAAAGAAAAACGAAAATAAAGGCAATGGAACAAAATTAATTAATGAGCATAATAATTCAGGATATTGTTTTTATGTTAAATCACATTATGAAAATGTTTACCCGTCTAAGATCTTTCAATATTCTGGCGAAAATGCATCTAAAAAATTCGTAGAGGATTTAGAAAGTGTTATAAAAGAAATAGATAGGATACCAACGAGGGAAATGATTTATAGAGTTGAGGATAAAAGAGAGTCTGATAAAGCAGAAAACTGCTGGATATGTGGGGAGTCATTTACAAAATGTAAAGAAGACATGAAAAAAGTAAGAGACCATTGCCATTATACTGGAAAGTTTAGGGGAGCTGCGCTCAGTGTGTGTAATTTAAAATGTAGAAGATCTACTTTTACACCCATATTCTTTCATAATTATAGTAAGTATGATGCTCATCTATTTATAAAAGACTTAATGAGTACACCTGGTGAGAAGAGTTGTATACCAACAAACAAGGAAACATATATAAGCGTGTCTAAAAATGTGCCAATAGAATACACTGTTAAAGATAAGAAAACGGAAAGAGAAATAAAGAAAATTAAAACGCATGAGATTAGATTCCTTGATAGTTTAAAATTTTTAGGTAAAAGTTTAGATGAATTAGCTAGCACTCTAGCTAAGGAGGACAAGACTAATCTTGTGAAATATTTTGAGGGGGAAAAGCTTTAATTGGTCTCTCAAAAGGGTATATTCCCATATGAATGGTTTGATAACCTTAGTAAATTAGAGGAAACAAAGTTACCCAAACTATGGTGGCATATTTCTGCCGCGAGATACGAGATAGCTATCATGATAATTTAAGTGAAGTATCGTGATAAAACAAAAATTTTCATGATAAAAATATCGCGATAATTCTAACTCTTATCATGATTTTTTCTGCTTTCGTGCCTACAACTGACATTCATGGTACCTATAATTAGATACGGTTTCGGAACACCTTCGTCTACAACCTTATGAATTCTCCTTTTCCATGGATGGTTTTAAAGTTGTTCGTAGGAGGCATTTCGAGTCGTCTTTGTGATTTTACAGACCTCTGTTCATTTCGAGTATTGTCAAAATTTACCAATTAAGGTACAAAAAAAAAATGTTAATGATTCGAAATTTTACTTACTGCAATCTTATTAAAGGGTAACTCCAGACCAAAGTTTTCATTTCCAAATCGGATAAAACTATACTAGAGTTATGTTAACAAATTTTTTTTTTAGCGTTCTGTGATGCTTACTTCACGAGATATAGAGGTTTAAACTTCGGATTTTCACCTGTCTGACAGTCGCTAATTGAAAAAATCGTGACTTCCGGCAGTTTGCCGTGACATTACAAGTGTCACGGAGAAGATATGGTCGCTATATATGAACTAACGCAGAAAACTGAAAAAACTGCATGAAATTCGTAAAGATATAAATCGCTTTATCACGTTTAAATCACTTGTGCACTGCAGAATTTTCACCTCTATCGCTCTTACATCTTACTACAATCATAGGAAAGAAATTTTGAATGAATTAACCTAGTGGAGATAGTACTTATGAAAAGGAAAAGTTATTCTTCTGGTGGGAAACAAAACTATTTTGAAATTTATTTCTTGAAGTTATTTCAATTATACCACTGCCTAATCAACGAATTTTAATAGATAAAAATAAAAAAGAAATAATAACTCAAGATAGTTGAAACATGCCAAAATTCTCTTCTACTAGGTGGTAGAAGGAAGAAGGAACGTTGCAATGTGTAAAGTAAGTCATTCGAGTACAGTTCTAAGGCTGTTTCTACCAAATATAGGACACCGTCGATCATTGAACGGTCTACAAATCCTGCGCAGTCTGATCTTGATCTACACCATCAGTGTCAGCATTTTACATGTCTCTTTCAGCTTGGGAAGAATTAAAAGCCTTAATCTACCTCAGAAATCGTATCCTTTCTTTAACATTCACGAACAATGTCAAATCCAGCACACATCCTGAATTTGCTATTAAAGTTAAATCCATTTTTATTTTTTCACTTGATCTTCATTTATTTTCCTACGTGGTTTTTTTTTTTTTTTTTTTTTTTTTCACAATTTCAAATTTGTTTCTTTCATCAACAACAACGTTAAAAGATTGTCTGAATTGCCTCCTGCCTTCCTGCCTTCCTGCCCTCCATATCATGCAGTAAACGTTTTTGATCGTCTGTAAAATACAGGGTCAGTCCATTTCCTACATACTGAGACATGAAAGGAGTAAAATTTAAGTGGAAATACCAACGTGGACAAAAATTATTTAACTCTCTTCTTCCGTATTTCTCGCTGTAATCATGTACCAGATAACAGATGCAGATTGCTGACCATAAAAATGCAGCGTAAATTAAAAATTTATAACTGCATACAAACTTTACACAAGATTTTAGTGCGCCAACTTTTTATTTTGCGAAAAGAATTGTGTGTTCCATCAATGCAAAGGGTTAATTCGGCGCCTCTTTGATGTTGGTATCGCACCATTGTGGTCTCACATATTTTTTTTGCCCGGCTTGCAGCTGGGGGTTAACAAGCACTTGTCCTAAACATGTCATGTACAAAGTTACTCTTTTGTTTTCACGACCATATTGAGCCCTTTTTCTTATAAAATGTGAATGGAATTTGGAATTTTACACAGGTTAAATGGGTAAGTCTAACGTCACAACTTTTGTATTTTCCTCATTCATACGATCTTAAATAAAAAAAAAAAATCCCATAATCTGCTTGTCGAATTTCTATTCTAACTACCCTCCAACTCTCTCTCTCTCTTTCTCTCTCTCTCACTCTCTCGCGCGCACGCGCTCGCTCACTCGGTCTCATATGAAAGAGATGGATAATCAACAGTGAATTCACCATTGATTTCTTGCCTCATTTAAATTTCTGTGGGGCCCCAAGGCTGCTGAGCGCGACTCAGTGACCTTTTCTGAACAGTGTATATTAAGATCAGACTGCACAGAACGTGCAATCTGATCTTATGTACAGTGTCCAATACGGAGATATCTATTTTTGTATCTCCAAAAACTAGCACTATTCGAAATTTTGCAATCCGCATGAAGGTTTATTTAACCTGTTGAGGATTAATGGTAAATCTGATATTAAGCCACGTCATTCGGTTCAGACAGACAGACAGCAAACTGGCGAATAAATAGTCATCTCCTGGCTCGAAATAGTGCTTAAACTCGGCACCTGGCATACGACAGTCGTCTCCCGACATGAGGGAAGATAAGGCTGTGAGAAAAAAAGTCAGTATCAGAGCAAATTAATAGTACACAGAAGCCGAAATAAGTGTGGCGTCACATCCGGTTTATTGCAGATTTCACAAACTCGCACAGGTGTGCAACCACATTTTCGCTTATAACATTGAAATACGGTTTTCAATTTTAAGATTGTTTTCATTAAAGGATTCATATATCCAAAATGAGATTTTGGCTGTAGTTGCCCTTTAAGTCAAAACTACCGAGTTCATCCAATTGATGCATTTTCTATTTATAGATATCACAATAGTTTTATCTCACATGTCAGCTTCGAGCACGGTTGAGAAATTTTGCGATAAAATATTAGTTTATCGTGATACTTTTATCAAGAAACTTTTCACTTTCTTGATAAGATTTCCAGGAAACTTTTAATTTATCGCGATAGTTTACTAAAATTATCATGATAGCTATCTCGTATCTCGTGGCAGAAATATGCCACCATACCAAACAAAGAAAATTTTACTCAAAGCTTAAATATAGTGGAACTGGGGAGGAGGATTATCAACATGCATTAAATGTATGGAATACCTTCGAGATGAAAACTTTTAAAGATTATCATGACTTATATAATAAGACTGATGTTTTACTGTTGGCGGATGTCTTTGAAAATTTTAGGAATGTTTGCTTTAATAATTATGGATTAGATCCATCATGGTTTTATACAGCGCCGGGATTAGCTTGGGAGGCAATGTTAAAAACTACTAAGGTAGAATTAGAATTATTATCAGACCCTGATATGATTTTATTTATTGAAAACGGAATAAGAGGGGGTATCTCAACCATTTTTAAACGATTTGCAAAAGCAAATAATTCATATATGGGTAAAAAATATAACCCAAATGAACCACCTAAATTTATTACTTATTTAGATGCGAATAATCTCTATGATTGGGCAATGTGTCAAAAACTTCCCATTGGAAATTTTAAATGGATGGATGAAAATAATTTACAAAATTTGCAAAGTTGCCCTTGTAAATTAGAGGTTGATTTAGAATATCCTAAAGAATTACATGATTTGCATAATGATTTTCCATTAGCTCCCGAAAGATTAAAGACCGGTAAAGTTGAAAAACTTATACCTAATTTAGATAATAAAAATAAATATATATTACACCATGAAAATTTAAAGTTATATTTAAGTTTAGGTCTAAAGCTTAAAAAGATTCATAGAGGGTTAACTTTTGATGAGAGTGAATGGTTAAAACCTTATATCGATAAAAATACTACTCTAAGAGCAAAAGCTAAAACCGCATTTCAAAAGGATTTTTTTTAAACTTATGAATAATTCTGTATTTGGTAAGACTATGGAAAATATTAGGAATAGAGTAGATATAAGATTAGTTAGTACTAAGGAAAAAGCTGAAAAATTAACCACTAAACCCAACTATTACGATATAACAACCCTTGATGAAAATTTATGTATAATTCAAATGAAAAAACCACGTTTATATTTTAATAAGCCAATTTATGTAGGGATGTGTATTTTAGATTTAAGTAAGACATTGATGTATAACTTTCATTATAATTATATTGAAGATAAATATGGTGAAAAGGTTAAACTTCTTTTCACTGATACAGATAGCTTAAAATATGAAATAGAAACAGAAGATTTTTATAAGGATATTAGTGGTGATGTTAAAGATTGGTTTGATACAAGTGATTACCCACCTGGTCACCCTTCAGGTATTCCCACAGGATTAAATAAGAAAGTTGTGGGTATGTTTAAAGATGAGACAAGTGGTAAGATTATTGGAGAGTTTGTAGGCCTCAGGTCAAAGCTATACTCTTATAAAATGTGTGATGATGAGGAGAAAAGTAAAAAATGTAAGGGAATTAAAAGGCATGTAGTAAAAACATTTATTAAACATGATCGTTATAAAGAGTGTTTGTTTAAAAATAAAACACAATTAAGGAGAATGGTAGTTATTAGGAGTCATAATCATGAGTTGTATACTGAAGAGGTAAATAAAGTCGCATTAAGTAGTAATGATGATAAACGCTATATCCTTGGGAACAATATCGATACATTAGCTTGGGGACACACTAAGATAAAGACGCAGATCTTAGAAAATTTACTACGTATAGGGCAGAATATATATAATATGACGAAGTAAAAAATGTTGTAATTTTGCTCATATAGCTATATGGGTGAAAATATGTGACGCGTTAACTAGGATGTTGTTTAGCAGCATAACCATAGACGTGGTTGGGGTTAGATTTATCACAGATAGGTAATTTCGCTCATATAGCTATATGGGCTAAAAATATGAATCGTTGGGATGTAGTAATAAGCAGGGAGATGGTTAGTTTTAGATTTAAGCAGGGAAATGGTTAGTTTTAGATTTAAGCAGGGAGATGGTCAGTTTTAGTTTTAAGCATGGGGATGGTTAGTTTTAGTTTTAAGCAGGGAGATGGTCAGTTTTAGATTTAAGCAGGGAGATGGTTAGTTTTAGATTTAAGCAGGGAGATGGTCAGTTTTAGTTTTAAGCAGGGAGATGGTCAGTTTTAGATTTAAGCAGGGATATGGTCAGTTTTAGATTTAAGCAGGGATATGGTTGGTTTTAGATTTAAGCAGGGATATGGTCAGTTTTAGTTTTAAGCAGGGATATGGTTGGTATAATATTTTAATCATAAACACGGTTAAAATGTTAATTTAAGCATACATATGGTTAAAAAACTAGCTCTTTCATAGATGGTCAAATTTGTGGTTAAAACCCAGTTCTCTCTATTTATTACTACTTATAGTCTATATCAAAGATCTGGGTAGGCTGTTACCAAACAACAGGGTTAATGACTTGTACAAATTGAAAGCAATAGTAGACGAAAAAGTAAGAGTGGCTAAACAATTGAAATTCATTTACGGAAGGGTTGAACATATCCTGAGAAAAGGAAGACACACTGGTTACCAGCATTTTCTCCTATTTCCATAATGGTTTCATAAACCGTTTTCTGTAGAGATAAAGGTGAAGGGTTAAACATTTCATTCATATGCCAGTCAGTGCACTTGGTCATGGGTATCTTTCCAAAGTACCATGCACAACACTAATATTCAGTGTGTACAGTGGAACAAGCATATTGCATTTTTCTTTAATGACCCTTAGTCCTTTACCACACAATCCTGAATTTTAAAGACCCAGAGGAAGAAGCCTTTTGAAAATAGTAGGTAAAGGATTAAATGCTGGTAACCAGCATTTTCTCCTTTTTCAACAATATTTTCTAAATTCTCAAATAAATTTCCATCATTCGAGCCATATACAGTATTAATTGTCATCTGCTAATCCTTTCAATTTGGACCAGTCAAAGATTCTGTCTTGTCGTAAAAAGATAAATATGCTTTTCAGCAAAGTGTCAGTTGAGATCAGACTGCACTGAACATGCAGTCTGATCTTGAATCTGAACTGTCTTATATGGCTGTCTTTAAATACTGGAATATTATCAGAGGTTGAATTTAACAGCGGAAACGTAGATCTGTGCCATCGCCCTCGGCTAATTGAGGATTACAAGTATAAGTATCTGCTTTCAAACGTCTTGCTTCGTACTTATGCTCTTATTTTATGCCTTTACACACTGTAGTTTTGTAAAAGAAACGTGATTCCCATATTTTGATTTAAGTCCGTCAAAAAACATTATTCTATCAAATACGAAACCGAAAGTAGGATCAACCATCAACCTGTTTACCTGCGTTGAATACGATCTGTTCTTTATTGTGGCGTATACATAGTCACATATCGTTCTCTGATCGATTACTGAAATTTTCAAAACGCTTGGACTTCTAAAATCTGACTTAATCCTCCGTAATTGCCGCCAGTGATTCAGCCATTTCTGAAGTTGAAGGACGATTGAAGCGATGTAAGCGGTGTCACATTTCCGTACATAGTCGAAGGATTAGTCCTCACCAAGCGTAATGAAGGAACGACATTACGTAATGTTATAACCACACAACGTAACAAGAAGAATATCTTAAGGTAATATGAAAACAACTCGACAAAGCAATTAAACCAAACAAAATATTAAAAGGACATCACCATAATTAAAGAGAATAACATAACGTAATGCCGGCACAAGGAGCTTTTGTGGACAGTTTAGATCAAGATCAGACTGCACAGAAGGTGCAGTCTGATCTCTGATCCACATTGTCCACATTTTCTTCCTAGATTATAAATGAACTGTTTCTTCATCTTGCAATGGAAGTGTATTTTTAGCCAATGAACAAATACAATTTATTTATTCGGTAGTGAAAGAGTTAATATGGCATTCTAAACTGGGCTATGAGGGGTATAGATAATAACGGCTGCATGTGAAAATCATTTGGATTGGTTTCAACTTTTTGTCATTTTTTGTCGACTTAACCAAACAGAATAATACACAAAGAGTTCCTTCGGATAGCTATCGATTATATATCAAATGTCTTTTTCTTTGATATATTAACCCATTACCAAACGACAAAATTTCAGACCTGTCCAAAATAAAAGTTGCACACGAAAATTCAAAGCGATTGTGTACTGGGTAAAATAAGTATCTTACTTAATAGAAAGCATTGTGGAAAAGAAGAAATTGCTTACAAAAGCACCATAACGTATTTTCAAAACCACATCACGTAATATAATAACAACACAACGTAATACGAAGACTACCAAACGTAATGCGAAAACTACATGACATAATAATTTAACACCATAACGTAATCTAAAAACACCATCATGTAATATAAAGACCACATAACGTAATTTCAAAACCACATCACGTCATACAATATCCCCACAACGTAATAAGAAGACTACATAAGGTATTGAGGAAACTACATAACATAACAATTTAATACCATAACGTAATCTAAAAACACCATCACGTAATATAAAGACCACATAACGTAATGCAAAGACCACACCTCGTAATGCATATATGAAATAAATGGAATAAAAAAACGACTAGACGATCTAAAATATCACATAAAGAAATGTTTTATGACAACATAAGACAGTTATGGCGTTCCATACTGCTAGGTGTGTATCGCGGAGATGCATTAAGCCTCTTTTTTTCCAGAGCATGGCTCAATTATAAAGCGTTTGACACGACCCCGCTACCTTCTACTCATTGCACTATACCGGCATTAATGACCGAAAACAATCTACGTAAGTCCATTGATAGCTATGATGTGTTTAATTATGGTTAGACTAGAGGCAATGAATTTAAATTGTGGAAATTAACAAGGAAAAAAAGTGCAATCACTTACTTCGACACTTGATGTAGGCGAGTCCGTCATTTTGGTTGTTTTCCTACGATCACGTGACAATTTCAATACATACCGATGACGTTATTTGATCACGTGATAATTACAGAGAAATCCGCTCTATTTTAAAACAGAATCGGCTTCGACTCGAGGATAAAAAGTGTTTTTCCACCCCCTAAACACATTTTTCTTGCGTTTCGTGATTTTGGTTAGTTTCACTATGCAATAATGTCCTCGAACAGGAAAAATATCAATATACAAGAGGGTTCTTTCGTCAAAATAGTTTCATGTCCCTTTAAAGATGACAACATCTAACAGTACTCTTCTTGAAAGCTACAATAATCACCATCTTTTTTTCTACCACGAGAATCCACCAGCAATCACTTGGTATCTATTTCAAGCACGAATTACCAGGGGAGGTAACTACTTCAAAACAATACTAATCTATACAAAGACTATCTCTCTTGTATTTTATTTCAAATTTATTCTATTTCTCTTCACACCTTACCCCCCTTCTTGGAATAAACCTTTAAAAATTGATATAAAATGTGTATTCCAACAAGTGAGGTAACAAAAGACTTGAAAATGTACTGATCTTTAGACTTTGAAATTTATTCTACCGATTGAACAAAATGAAAGCCCTCATAATGCAATTTTATCAATTTTAAATACAACATAACATGTTCTCTACATGTATTTTAGACTTAACTCATATAACAATTTTTGGGGTCACATGAAGTAAATCTGACAGATGCCAAATGATATGTTCAAGATCAATTCGCACATAGATGGAAACTTATGTCGAGCCATGTCCCTGGTATTTCATCATTCTGATTTGAAAACAAGTTCATCTGCAATCTCCTTTGCCAGAAAGCATCATTCAAGAAATCAATTTCTTATTGATTAACTGGTACAAGTATACCAAACTAATAATTATGTGCATTTACACAAATTTAGTAGGTCGACATGACCCGGATTCTATAGCATATTATGAGGACTTGCAAATCTTCCCTCTGCCTTAAAAATACAAGAGTCTTTAAAAACTATACAATTGCACAAATTTTGCAACAAAGTAACTACCATAACTAGAAATACTGGCATTAAATTTATCAAATATGAAAGACAATTTAAGTCCAGATTGGACAGTACTAAAAATACATATCCATCTGGTAATTCCACTGTCTTCAAAGGCAATTCACACTTGAATCAGACCTGAAATCAATAGTTTACCCCTTTTTTGAACAATGTTTTCTCAATTTCACTAGTATTCTATTAAAACAGTTCACAAGAGCAACTTTTCTCTAAAACCATGTTCTACTATTAACATTTTTTATATATATGTAATTAATCCACCCTGCATTCTTAAACATCTCTCTTTAAAGCATTCAGCAAAACGATGAAGACAAGATCAAGCAACATCGAAAGGCAGGCTGATCTTATCCACATATTCATTTTTTTTACAATTCATGGCATTTACAACACACCAAGATTTAATAATTCTTGTAACGAATTTTACATATTCTTTACAAGGAGGCACATTCTTTTTACTAGTAATCTTACTAGTACTAATCATTTTTTTTTTTTTTTTTTTTTGTTCAAAAACTTCCCATTTTTAGGAAAGTAGTATTATTAGTCCTTATATACTTGTAACTAGTTACTAGTACATTTACGTCAAACGGTACCGGTACTACTTTTTTGTCTACTAGAATCTGTATTTTTTTGTACATGATTTGTAGGGTTTACAATACGAAGATCTTCATAGTTCCGTCATTTCGATAGGCTGTGTTAGCAACCGACCTGTGTGTTTTTTCGCGAATTATGGTATTTGGAGTCTCTTTTACAGTTTTTTTTTTTTTTTTTTTAAATAAAGGAAATACGCGAAGGGATTTCGCGGCCCCTGTTAGTTTATTTCTTCTAGTATATAGGGGATTAGTATGCCCCCTTTCACTATTACACACTATTTTAACTTCTCGGACCCGACATTTACTTCAAGTTGACACAATTTTGTTATTGGTCTGATCATCGTTTTATTGACTCAGATCTCTGCTACACGAACATGACCATTTTTTCCAGGATGAACTTTTGTTATTCTACCCAATGGCCAATGGCCCCGAGCAGTATCTGGCGATTTAACGAGGCAATGTCACCAACTTTTAGGTTCTTGTGTTGATGAAACCACTTTTTTCTAGAAGTAAGACTAGGTAACCATTTTAGCCTCCGTTTCCAGAAATGATGAACAAGTTCTTGTAACCTACGCCATCTCTTTTTTGAACTATATAGTGTTGTAGCAACTGTTTCAGGTGCAAAAACACCGTAAGCCTGACCAGGCAGGAAGTGATTCTGTGTTAAGAGTAAATTGTCATTGGGATTTGCAGACTGATATGTTAAAAGTCTTGAATTCAGGAGTGATTCTGCAGCTATATTTAGGTTATCATTGGCTCCTTGTCCGTAATATCTGTATTTGTCATTTAAATGGCGTAAATTGCTCTATTCGTTGATTTTATCATAGTCTCGTGAACACCACCAAAATGCGAAGCAAACGGCGATGTGAAATGCCACTTGATGCCTTTGTTTGCTTAACTCTTGGTAATTTGATCGGTTTCTATTAAATGCACAAGCTCACGAAGTTCTCTTTCTCCTCCAATAAATGTTTTACTATTATCTGCCAAGATTTCTAATGAGAACCATCGTCTATTTACCATTCGGAAAAAAAAAAAACATTAAAAAATTAACTTGTATCTAGTCCAAAAGCAACTTCCAAATGTACAGCTCTAGTGCTTAAGTATGTGAACAAGCAAAGATATCTCTATTCCCTTCTTTTTCCACGACCTTGCACATTTATAAATGGTCCCCTCAATTCAACTGCTACTTGTGTGAAAGCTCACAGAGGCTGCCTTAAACGAATGTCTAGTAAAGGGGCCATAATTTGACTTGCAGATTTTGCCCTTTTTTATCTTACATTTTGCACACTGACTCTCTTTCCCTTATAGCCTCACGACCACAAATTAACCAGAATTTTGAAGACAGGTCAGCAAAGGATTTGTTTGTTGCTGCTGTGTGAAATCCCTTTTCATGACAATGGCTTATGATCAGTCGTGTGACACTGTGGTTTCTATGGAGAATTATAGGATATCTAACATTTCAGGGTTAATTGCATATTTTTGTTTTGCCATCGAGAAATAAATGCAATTGCCTTATTACATGGAAAATAATGCCCGAAGGGAAATAAAATGTAATTGCCTTATTACCATAACGTTATTAAAATAACGCCCGAAGAGCGTTTTGTTAAGCCATGTAATAAGGCGATTGCATTTTATTTCTCGGTGGCGACACCAAAAATATGCACTAAACCCTTATAACTGCACTTGAATCAATTTTCGAAAATGATAGAAAAAACAACGGACAAATACGACAGTAAACAAGAGTTAATTTCCTTTGCGGATACTTGGTGCCGCGCGCATGAATACACGATCTAGATTTAGCTTTGCAAAATATTTTTCAGTCGAAGACGGCCATTATCCTGACTTCGAAATCAATACTTTCGATGATTTATCAAACAAAATAGAAATTTCTGATACTGTCTATGAAAAATGCAGTCAAGCATCTAAACTTGAGGCAGAGCGGACGATATGTTCACCCGAGTGACATTTTTTATCGATATTTCGTAAGGAGTAGGTCTGTAGACATACCGTCGGCAGATCTGTTCTCGAGGCGTATCTACCTGTAGCCGACATAAGACTATCCGAGTTTTCTTGTAAGCTATGAAGTGAATGACAACACCGTTCTGTGAACTGCTTATTTGAATGTAAACTACGGTGTCACAGCTGTTAATTTACAAACTGTAATACTGTGACGATATTCAGATCTAAAATTATGCAAGCTTCCCTGAACAGTCCTACTAGAAACTTTCACCAGTGCAACTAAAATTCGCCTCTCCAGTTATTTCTAATTCGTCTATTTCAATCAATTAACAATTCTTACTATAATACGTTCACTTTTAGATCTATTTGTCAATTTTTTTAGTCCTCACTTCTAGGCTTGTTTCAAATATACCTATACGCCAACATTTTTAAATTCTTGACACAGTGCATTCACTTCTTCCGATCCTTCCCGCAACATTCCTAGCTTCACTCCACTTTATATCAAATCCACGATGATCTTTTTCTGATCAATAGACAGCAGTTAACTTTTTCTTTTTTTTTTTTTTTTTTTAATTTAAATCTTCACAATAAACAAATTTAGAACAACTCATGAAACAAGAAATCAACTTCATTTCAAATACTTAGTAATTTTTCTGTTTACACAGTGCACTTATTTTAACTCAGTGACCTGAGTTTCATAGAAATCGACCGCTGACGTATTGAATGCACTCGTCACAACTCGGCCGATTCCGTACCTACATCTAACCTCGTTTGTATAACGATCGTTTCCATTTGAACTGCCAATCACGTGATCTTATACATGGCGGTCCCACTGTCAGTTGTTTAGCAACGACATAAACAACCTCGATAAGTTATTCACATCTATCTATCTTTCGTTGAAAACTTCAATCGCAATTGATAAACCACGCCAAAAAATGAATATACGAACTATTTGTCAACTGAAATATCGTTAGAAAGATTTCGACAGAAAATTGAGACTCAAATGTTTTTTCTTACGAGGAGCCTTACAATTTTCAGAACGGTAAAACCGGCGTATTTCCGGCAATGAAATGTACCGTGTAGGAGCATATTAAGCTACCAGATACAGCCGAGGGACTTGATGGCTCCCATCACCAGTGAATGATGTAACTGGTGACATCGACCATTTAAATACTTGACTCACTTTTGGCACGGTGTATTTTTTATGTATAGGGTGCAAATAAAAAGATAAAAATATTCATCAATCTGTTCAGATTTATTTGGGAGGTTTTTTCTTTTTTTTTTTTTTTTAGCAAAAGAAATCAATTTTTCAGCATTGGATTAACTTAATGATTGAAATCTAAAAATAGCACGTGAGAAGCTTGCATGAAATCCAAAATTAGATAATTCACAACAAATTGGAAAAAACGGAAGTAGTCCCATTGCGTCAATCGGAAAATGGTATGACGGTGTCTTCGTCATATGAAACGATTTCGACCAATTAGAAAAACGATTTAGATAATGAGTGCAATTACTGTAAGGTAAAAATTCAGCATACTTCACCCTTCCTTCTGAACGTAAAATGCCGTCCTGATCAAGTATTTAGGTTTAAAAAAGTAAGTTTGCTTTTTGGTGATAGCTTCTTTCCACATTTAAATATTGAATATTCCGAGAGAAAACCTTCTCGTAATAAATAATCAACGTAGTCAAAATACAATACTATATATTTCAACATTTAACCCGAACAACTTTGAAATGTTTGGAATATTTAAAAAATAACATGTTTTTATTAAATTTTGATGAAAGGATGAAAGACGCGACCAAAGACATAACATTTATAAAAAGTAAAAGACAGCCATCAAATTTGAAAAAGCTCATTTCTAAAGCCAGATTCACGGAAAGTAATACCGACACATTCACAGTAAAAACATGTGGTCGATCAAATTGCAGCCCTTGTCTTTACATACTGGAATGATCGACATATAATTTCAATGTTAAGATATAATGCAAACATGAGCTGCGATGTACAAAATGTCCTGTACGTCATTACGTGCAATGGATGCGGAAATTATTATTTAGGACAGATAGGGGACAAATTAAGAACACGCCAAAGTATACTACAGTACCTGCCCAACAAATCAGAGACCCTTCGACCTGACAATTACCACTAAGTAGTTACATAGACCTCTGTTCTAAGGAAGAAATGAAATTCAAAATATTTCCATTTTTCAAGTTACATTCGGACAAACTGTCAGTCAGATTATTAAAAGAAAAATACTTCATAAACTGTTTCAAACCAATACTTAATGCCTGACATCGTTTGAAATGACCCCTATTTAATCATTCTCTTCAATGGCGTTACAAGGGAAGTGACGTAATAAACGAAGTTACCGATAGAGACATTACAGTGTTGAGGCTAAAACCGAAACATATTTGTTTATTTGTTTTCTGATTGAAATATATAATATGAAAAAGGCAAAGCCTCAATACGAGCGACGTGAATGATTTGTGGTACAAATATCTATTAATTCGAATGACGAGCTTTATTCTACATCTGGAAATCAAAGGGTTTTGAGTTCGAATTCCGGCTCTGCCAAAACTAATTTTGAGCGTTGTCAAAAGTAGAAAGCATTTTTCTTTCGTTGATTTATACATGTGAAATAGGGCGAACTGTCCCTGATTTCCTTAACAAAAGGAAAACAGTTCTTGGACAATTTCGTTAATTTATGTCCAGAAAAATAACTTCGAATGATTATTGGTTCACACACTTGTAAAGACCATTTTAAGGGAACATGTCCTCACTGCATGTAGATCTAGATCTACATAAGAGAGACTTTGATTTTTACGAGGAATCGGTCAGTAGGTTGGGAAGAATGTTTAGCAGAGTACTGCTAAAAGGAACTTCAGGAACGCATGGTAGGTGCACTTGCCGCCGCAATGAATATAGTCTACACACAAAAGGAAAAAAACAAAACAAACAAAAACAGAATCTTTCTTTCATTTCTTCTTTAGTGCACAGGTCTACCCATATTTTACCTGGACTTTCTTTTAAAATCAGAGTGTGTAGATCTAGATCGCTGTTTAAAATAAGATTATATATCTATGTAGCTTTCCTTTTTCATCCCATCTGCTTTCCTACACGTCCATCATTGAAACAGTGATCAGTGCAGAGACAGGAATAAAATCTGTCGCAATGACTAGATCTAGATCTATCATCAATCCTAAGAGAGAAATTTGCCGAGTTATCGGATAGATATTCAACTTATGGGGGAAAAACCGCCAAACTTTAAGATCTATCAGCAAGCTTTCGTAACATTAAACAAATTATATTTGAGCCATGTTGCGGTAAAAGAGGGTTTAATGTATCTCCGTGATGTATGATACCAAGCAAGTAATCCATATTGTATGATAACTGACTGAATCAAAAGGCGTGTATACTGGTCCTTTGACATGCAGAACGTTGAAAAATAGATCTAGCAAAGAGTTTTGATCGAGGTTAGCTTGCGCGGGTGGGTCGATAGTTTTTACAGATGCATTAAGCCCCCTTTTTACAGGTCATAAATCCGGCTTTCTCTGAAAATGGTATTTCGGAACAGTCAAAAAACTAGTTTAGTCATGATTTCTTCGACACAATGTTTTCCGCGAAAAAACGGCTTGTGCATGACGTAAGAATAGTGTGATTAATGACGTCATTATTTGCTAGCATAGATCATTGCGTATGTTTATACACAAGAAGACGTTTAATGCGCTGAAAGTAAGCAAGGAATTAGATAATCTGTACTCATTAACCTGATAATGATTTTTAAGTAATCTTTCGATCGGTAGATAATTATTGTCATTTTTGACCAATCAGGTACTTGTGGGGAAGATTGTCATACGTGTGACGCTGTGCGACTAACCGGAAGACACTCAATTTTTAGTCATCCCTATTTAGATTTAGACTAAAACCCAGAACGAAGTCGGAATTTTATCTTTAAAAATCTAGAACGGTGTTACCGCAAAACGAGCTTCGCTCATTATTATAGGCACATTACGTCTTAATCTTCATTTGTGTGTGTGGGTGGGTGTGTGTGGGGGTGTTTGTGTGTCAATGCTTGGTAACAATACCAACAACAATCTTCCTTAACCTTCGTTTAAAATAGCACGTTGAGAAAAGAAATTTGGTTTTAACATATTTATTTGTAATAATTAATTACAAAAGGATTGGGACAAAAGCTAACGAAAGCTTATAAAGTCCCTCTCCGAAGTACAAATGGCTCATACAATAAGTCCACAAATACAATAAAACACACACACCCATACACACACACACACACACACACACACACACCTAAACAGTTTACAGTCTAACATTGAGAGAGAGAGAGAGAGAATGGAGGTTTCATGCACTATTAATCAAATCTTTTACTTTCCTTTATGTAAAAATGAACTTGAAGAAATAATTCCTTGTTATCCCAAAAAGTTAGAGCATCACTTCCAAAGAGGAGTGTATTTAGATCTACCACAGACGAAAAATGTGAAAGAGAACGAAGTAAAAAGTTTCTTTCATTTCGATACAATGGACATTCAAAAAAGTAATGTTGATTTGTTTCTAATGCACCACAGACACAGAGAGTCGACTCAACTATATATTGCATGAATAAATGGTGCTTGAAAGAACTACATTCATTTCTTAACCTGTTATGAATAATTTGGAACTGTCTTTTACCGACAAAGAATAACTTATTCGGGATTGGTTTATCAATGTTCAAATAATTCTTAAAACTAGAAACAGACTCTAAATTTCTAATATCTTGTGGAATTGAATTCCATTCATCAACGACAGATGGAAGAAATAAATTTTTGTACAAGTTTGTCCCGCATGCAATGCTATAAAGGTTATTAAAATTACGAAGATTATAACTACTGATGTTACTATTTAGTTGAGGAACAAGAGAACTTAAATATGTTGGTACAAAGCCTTTCACCTTTTTAAAGAGAAGTATAAGTTTATGCTTACGCCTACGCTCACTAAGTGATTCCCAATCGCACTCCTGTCGTAGATCAGACAAAGAGACTAGTTGCTACAACCTGTAAATATCCTAGCAGCTTCATTTTGTATTTTATCCAAATCATCTTTCAAATATTTGGGCATATTGTTCCATACCACATTGGCATATTCTAGAATTGGTCGAACAAATGAGAAGTATATCACTTGGAGAGACTTTCTATCAAGGTGATTTTTTAGTTGGCGCATAACGTTTATTCTTTTCCAAGTCTTTTGTGCTATACTATTTATATGGTAATCCCATAAGCCATCACTAGAAAGGTGTATTCCTAAATGTTTATGTGTTTGTACATTTGGAATAAGAATATTAGACATGTTTAGATCCGGGTAGCTTTTGTACTTTTGCATGAGATGACAAGAGATTCCGATTTTGTTGGATTAGATTTAACAAGCCACGATTCCGCCCAAGTATTGATTTTATTGACATCGTCTTGAAGAGTGTTACCTGCGTCAGCAGGATTTCTAATAACCAATGACAAGCTAGTATCGTCAGCAAACAGATTGATACCTGATTCAATATTTTCGACAATATCGTTGATGTAAACAAGAAATAAAAGCGGACCAAGTATCGAGCCCTGAGGGTCACCGGCATTTAAGTGCTTAGTATTTGACTGACAGCCAGGCAATTCAACTCTTTGGCATCTATTAGAGAGACAGTCAGAGAACCATGCCAAAAGTTTTCCTTTTATTTCTGCTCGTTTTAATTTAAAAATAAGGCCTTTATGCCATACCTTGTCAAAGGCTTTACTTATATCAAAAAATATTAATCTTATTTCTAATCCTTCATCCAAAGCTTTACATATTATGTAATAAAGAAAAATTGGCTGATTAACGGTAGAGTCACCTGATAAAAAATCTGACTGGCATGGCGTGAAGAAACGTATTTCTATTAAGTAGTTAAAGACATGCTTATAGATTAATTTTTGGAAAGCCCTTTCCATAGTGTTAAGAAGTGACACCGGTCTATAGTTGGATGGTATCTAGGGATCGCCACTCTTAAAAATTAGACAAACGTTAGATGTTTTCCACGAAGAAGGTAAGCTGCATGATTCCAAAGAAAAATTGAAAAAGTGACATGAGGGAGTTGACAACTCATTTGCAGCCTGACGCAAAACAATGTTGTTAATACCATCTGGACCAGAAGTTTTCCCAACTTTAAGAGTTTTTAGAATGTCTTTGACCTCAGACGGGTGGATTCTAATTGAACTTAAAGAATATTCGCCATTTCTTATACATTAATTAGGTAACAAATGTGCAGTATCATCTAGTGATGATTGCGAAACAAAGAATGAATTTAACAAATTTGCTTTCTCAATATCATCAACAACTATAGTATCATTATTAGTATCATACAGTGGTGGTATAGAGTTTGAACAGGAAGGTGAAATAGAACCTTTCAGTGTTTTCCACCAATCACGTGACGATAAAGATCCAGAATGCAGCTTATCATATAGACAATCAATATATTTCTGTTTACTTTTTCTTATTAAATCAATAACCTCGTTTCTAACACTTTTAAATCTTGACCAGTGATTCGAACTGTTTGATTTTTTTGCTTTTTTATAGTCTTTTACACTGTCTAATTTTACGTTTAATGAGATTAGTAATCCAAGGTGGTTCATGTAAGTTAATAGTAACCATTTTATGGGGAATCGTGCTATTTATCCCTTCTTTAACAACACTGGTTATATTTTCAACGTAGTTGTAAATATCGTTAGATTTCTGCTCGGTCCAATTAATACCATTAAAAAGAACTTTTCAGTGTATTGCAATCACCCTGGTCATATTTCCAGATGACTCGCCTGACAGAAGTGCGTTTTGGTTTTAAAAAATTAAAAACCCCAAAGATAGGACAGTGATAACGTATACTGTTGTCTAAACATGACTTTCCTACTCCAGAGGTCAACACGGATTCTTTGTTAGTCACAAATAAAAGATCAATTAGAAAAGAGGGATTTTCCGTATAATGTGTTGGCTCTTCAATAAGCTGAAACAAATTGAATTGACTACAAAGCCAGTTAATTTTTCTAATTGAAGTATAATTCAGTTGATTAATATTGAAGTCGCTAGTAATTATTATATTCGAAATATTGGAATCCAAAGCAAGTCCAAAAGAATCTTCAATTAATGAATAATATGCAGATTCTGAATTTGGCGGCCTATAAAGACGCCGAATAAGATGTTTCTTTTATTACACAGTTTCATCTGAATCCAGATACATTCAACCCCAGTAATTTCTAAATCATTCCTTCTGACATAAGAAATGGAATCTTTAACAAACACCGTTACACCCTCTTATCTATCTGGAATGCGGTCCTTCCTCTCCGGGGCGTAAAAAGATGGAAATAATAAATCACTAGTAGGACAGTTATCACTCAGCCATGTTTCAGTAAAAGATATTATATCAAACTGTGAGAACTCTGTCAACAAAAGATCTGTTTTAAACCTTATACTTTGCACATTATAGTGTACAGTAGATAGATGGTTAGGAAAATTTAAAAAGTTGTACAAGTCATATGAAGTTAAGCTGGTACTTGTATGATTGGATAAGACATCAAAGTCTGAAGGACCAGAATTAGGATGAACATCTCCCGAATCGAGTAAAAGAGTAATTAGCCACATGATACAAATTAGAGTAAGTGTGCGTGATAAACTCGTTAAAAGACGATGGGTATATATCACGTGCGACCGCTCATTAATGCTTATAATATATTAACATCTGAAGTCGGAACGTATTGAAATCTTATTTTTCTTCACTGCTAGCCATATGGAAAATGAAAACACAAGGGAAACATGTGTAAACAGAATACTTAACATAATTACAAGAAAACGATATCGAAATTTGAAACAGAAGTTGGGTCCTATCTCATAATTCAATTTAATTCACTTAGCCATGCCAGTACATGTAAAAGTAAAAGAAAGAAATAAGGTAGGACTCACTCACGTTAAGGACAGAACACATAAGTACAGCTATGCAGGTTAAGTCAAAGTTGTAGCAAACTGTTAAAACCATAACGTATATGTACTCCATTAAGAAAGAAGGAGAAAAAGAAGAAGAAGAAGTGGATGTGACAATTCGAAAGACAAATATGTAGTAAAAAAATACAAAGCAAATGACAATAGTCATGTAACTATTTTACAAGTACTCATGCTTTGAGGTTCGCTTATTATCATCTTTCGTAAATTATGATAAGGAAAAGGTTTTATAAACTATAGAAGTATAGTGTGATACAACTTCACTTGAATAATATTAGTTTTTTTTTTTTATAAAAGTACAGCTCGCTTATTCATGGAATAAGTGTCACCTTGACAGACTGGATAATACTGCAAAAAGGGATAAATGTACTTGCATTTTTAGATCAGGAATAAAATCCCAACAAACTAACATAAATAAACACCGATATATACACACACATGAACCATCAATTTTCTACCCCCACCACACCGAGGAAGAAACCACTTTGAAAACATTATGGTGAAAAGGAGAAAATGCCGGCAACCAGCATCCTCTCCCTGACCAAAAATTCACTATACACTGTCATACCAAATTCAACCAATCGAGACAAAATTAAATTGTCGTACATAAATGCTTTCAATCTGGACACGTCTGCATTTTTGTCGTGCGGTTAAGGGTGAAAAGAAAATAAACGAAATGCCTTAATAATCTAAGGCACAACAAAATAACAAATAATAGATAATTGTACAAGCATTTTGGATAAAGAGATAAAAAAGAAAAGTAGAAAATTATATATTTTCAACTATCCAAGCAACATTCCGAGCTTAATAACAGCAAGGCAGGAGCCTTTGAAAACACTGTGAGAGAAGGAAAAGAATACCGGTAACCGGCATTTCCTCCCCGCCCCACACTGCCTCCCCTGCCAATGTCAAACTCAAATTCCGCCATCTCAACCACATTTAGGTAGTTGTCTATAAACCCTTAGAACTTGGACATGTCTGCATCTTTTGTCATGTGGTAAAGGTTCGGAACGAAAAGCACGAAATAACATAATAATATAAGGCACAACAAAAATACTAGATTGTACAGTTGTAAAAGTATTTCTTAAATTAGAAAACAAAAAGACTGCAAATTATGTATTTTCAACCCTCCCACACTACTCTGAATTTCAACGACGTCAAGGAAAAAGCCTATTTGAAATCATTGATGGGAAAAGAGAAAATACCGGCGACCAGCACTTTCTCTCGGTCCAACAATATCTTCCACCCTGTCAAAATCGAATTCAACCATCCGAGAAACCTTTGAAATGTCATCTGCAAATACTTTCAATACGAACAAGTCTACATTTTTCATGTAGTAAAGGGTTTTTAGAAGACAGACGAAATAAAATAATAATCCAAGGCACAACAAAATAAGAGACAAGGTAAAACTGTACAAACGTTACTTATATAAGATGAAAAAGGAACAAATTACATATTTTCAACCCTACACACTACACCGACTTTTATCGGCATTGAGGAATAAGCCTTCCAACAAAACATAGCAGGAAAGGGAAAATATGCCAGGAACTACTTTCTCCCCGTTTATAATGCCACATTTCAATTATCATCTGCAAGTGTTCCGAATCTGGACAAGTCTGCTTTTTGTCGCCAAATTGGTAAAGGGGTTTAACATTGCAGGAAAAGGACAATATGCTGAGAATCACACTCCCCCTGTCCAACAATGCCCTCCACCCTATCAAAACCAAATTCCACCAACCGATCCACATTTCACTATCATCTGCAAATGCTCACACTTAAAAAAATCCTGCATTTGTGTTGTATGGTAAAGGGGTTAAAAGGAAAATACTTAATAATCCAAGACACAACAAAATAACAGACAATACATAACAGATACTGTACAAGCATTTTTTTGGGTAAGAGAAAAGTAGCAATATATGGATTTAGCCGTTCTATTACTATTCCTTGCTTTAACGACAGCTAGAAAGACGAGTTTTGCACACTGTGTTGGGAAAAGGAGAAAATACCGTTAGCCAGCACTCTTCCCCCGCCCAACAGTGCCCCTCATACTGTCAAAATTAATTTCCGCCATCTCAGCCACATTTAAGCTACATTTTTATGATGTAGTACAGGGTTAAACAGAAAAAATACGAAAATACTGGACAACCAGAATAACAGACAAGGGATGTGTGTACAGCATAACATTTCTTTGTTAAAAAAAAAAACTGCAAATATTGATACAACAAAATAACCATCAGTTTTCAGTCCTCTACACTCAACACATAGTTTTAACAAACCGAGGGAGAAGTCTTTATGAAAACATTTCGAGATAAGGAGAAACTGCCAGCAATCAGCACTATCTCCCCTACCACCATACCCCCACCCCGTTAAGGGAACTCCGGCTATGGAGACACATTCATATTGTCGGCCGCAAATGCATATAAACTGGACAAGTCTACATTTTTTTGTCGTATGGTAAGAGGTTAAAAAAAATTCAGACGAGACTATAAATAATCTGTCACAACAAAATAACAATAATTATTCCATAAAATGTGCCTTTTCGGGCCGTTATAAGCATGTATTAACGGGTAAAAACTGGGCGCTAACGGGAGAAAACGTGTATTAATCAGTAAATTCACGCGCCGTTAACGCCCGGCTTTGTACTATCAATATCCTCGATTCGGGCCTACCTTGTAAACAACGTTAGTTCTTGTCAGATTTTCCCTAGACTCCGACCATCGAACTGTAGGAACTTGTACCATATTAGATCCTTTTCATGGATTATGTTTGATGATATTAGTACACCACAAACAAAATTTTGCACAGTATCTCAGTTTAATCGAGATCTGAACAAAAAATCACTCGTGAAATGTATTCTAAACCAGCTACATCCCACCCACTTTTTAACGTGATCGGTAATTCCCTCGCTTGGTGTAGATCGATCCCTCTGACGTCTTTCAGTTACAGAAATTCATATCCACTCATTCATCCCTGTTGTAATCGTCCAAACGTGTGCAAGTTTATGCCACATAAGTCCAATTTGTATTAAAAATCATTAGAAGTAAATTTTCACCGAGAGAATCAAAACTGGCAACAGGACTAACGGCCCTTCACTGCTCGTAACAAAAACTTCTTCGCCGACTTCCGGTTTTGACCCATTTAGGTACAGTACATTTGAAGTTCGCTTATTTGTATTTCTATGGAAATATTTTTGCTATCTTTGCAAATTATTGCTAAAATACCTTTACTTTATGCAATAATAGCATTAATTCACGTTTTTTTCGGTCGTTAACATTCGCAGAGGCTCTCAAAACACTTTAACACCCTCGTGCTTCGCACTCGGGCGTTAAAGCATTTTTCAGGCCTCTGCGAATGTTAACGACCTCAAAAACGTGAATTAACCCTATATTATGCAAGCATTTTCTAAACTAGGAAAAATACAAATTATAAGCACTCTGCCTATTTGAAAACGTTGGAGGGTTCGTTTGTTTGTTTGTTTGTTTGATGTTTTACGCCGCTTTCAACATTATTTCAGTCATATCACGGAGACAGCTCACATATTCATGTTTTCCTGGGTTTAACCAATACTAGGCTGGGGCTCTGAAGTGTATTGCCCAAGGACGCTCCTGTGAAAAACCCAGTGGAGCCAATGAGGCTCGAACCCGGGGCCTCCAGGTCACGAGTCCTACACCTAACCACTGAGCCACACAGGACCCCAAAACGTTGGAGGGAAAGAATAAAATGCCGGCAACTAGCACTCTCTCCCAACCCAACAAATGTAATAAATTTTCTGTCATCGCAACGAGTTTTGCAATATTTTATTACATTTTTCGTTTTTATTGCAAAACTGGTTGCTACAATGCTCTCCACCCCGTCAAAACCAAGTTAACTATCTGAACCAACGAGGAATATATTCGTCCAGTTTTTTATAACGATCGAAAGGCTCTCAGAATGGCGTAGTTTTGGCGAGTTAAGTCCTCATTGATGTAGATCCTGTCTGGATTATTTCTAAGGCTTTTCTTTGCTGAAAATACTAAATGCTTGGAGCCATAGTTCGTAAATTTTTATCAAGACTTGCTGGACTCCATCTGAATTGGGTCGATCGACTGGATGGCAACGATCGATGTCAGATTCTGTGAGCTGTGTAAGATTTTTCAGCATATTGTTGTTTAAGAAGGCGGTGACCTGAGTTTTCAGCTCTGACTCAGGAAATTTGTTGGCTACCTTGAAATTCGAAATTCTGATGGAATTGCGTCTTCAGTACTGTTCTAAATCGTTTGTGCCATCTTAAGGGACTTAACTTCTGACTCGAGGTTCTGTACTTTGTGCTCAAAATTAAGTATAGACTTAGATTTCTCCTCTAATAAACGCCCTAGATCAGCCATCTTAGCTTGTTGATCTGCTATAATGGATCTTTGACTTTCAATACTTTCTTTCAGTTTATTGTTTGACTCCATAAGGGGATCCAGCACATTTATTCGGATTTTTTCAACGGTTATAGAAACGGCTGTTTCAATGGCTTTCTCAATCGTAGGCGTAATCATTGAATGAATGAAAGGTGTAATAGAACTAAGGATATAATCCTTAAAGGTATCTAATAACAGTTGCGAGGGGCTTCGGGTTGATTTACTCATATTTGCGAAAGTCGAACTACGACTCGGCGTTGCTCTCTTAGTGACTCTTGTAAGCTGGCTGTTATCAAAAGTAACCGAATCGAGAGCACAAGCACTACTATTCTCACTAGCAATGTCCACTGCTTCAGTATTCAGGATATTTTCGTCAAGCTGGACGCCATTTTTTCCGCCATATTGAATATGTGTAAAGTGTTTGTGTTAACTCGTCTATTGTTAGACTGATGGTATGAGTATAATAGTATATGAGTACAATAGGTTTCTACACGTGCACGTGCTTACCGTATCGAACCACTCACTAATGAATTTAATGCCACAAATTTAAACAACAATTGCTCCTTATTTCAATGACCAAACTAATTCTTGGAATCTTCACCTCTAATACCACATATTCCTTCTCCCATAAGTAACAGTTAATGTTTGATTAAACATTCATAACTCCATTCTGAACCTCAAAACCGAGAGCAAAAATTCATGCGACTTCACTGCATGACGCCATTTTGACCCCGAATTTCATAGAAATACATGGATATAAAGGTTCGAATTACTCGCCCTAGAACTCTAAAAGAATGATTTAAGATCTTTTTTGTCATGTGGAGTTGAAAATATTTTTTAAAAAAGGAAGCAAACTAATCAGATTAATGCAATTCAAAGATCTGACCAAATCTGTCCTCGATTCATCATCAGACGACGAAATTTTATAGACGTGACCAAATCAAAAGCATTTGCAGACGACATATTCATTGTAGCTCAACGTTGAACCCTTTCTTTGACTATGTAGAAAACATTACGGAAAAAAGGAGAAAATGTTGGTAAAAGCATTTTCTCTTTTTCCCACAATATTTTCAAAAGCCCCCTTTCTCAAAGTCGTTAAAACAGGGGAATGGTTTCGTAGCGGGTTTAAGAAAGGAAAATGCTGATGCCTTTGACTAAGAAGTAAGCGGACTGCTGCAGCCTAATAAACTTAACCCTAAGGTTGCTAACCACGACTCATTGCATTTTTTTATGGACATTGTTTATCAAGATCAGACTGCACAGAATGTGCAGTCTGATCTTTGATCTACACTGCCCGATACGTTGAGATTCTTGCGGCAAGAATTTATGATAATCGCACCAGTAGCTTTTTTTTTTTTAAATTCCTGACTGAAAATTTTCATTTCATTTATTTAGCAGTTGAGGATGGGGCACCTTAATGGGATCGCCTTTCATCGCCGAAAAACGTACAGATTCGGCTAAGACTCGGGTAATCTGTAATCGATGCGGGGAACCAGCGTCTATCGGCCGATCGAATAAGGACTACCCGAGTCTTAGCCGAATCCGTACGTTTTTCGGCGATAAAAAGGCGATGTTACACGCATCCCATTAGGGTGCCCCATCCTTAAGAAGTAAAGTTCGGCAATGGTACCGGCTGAAGATTATTTTTGGGCGTTTAACTCTTTACCAAACGACAAGAGTCTGGACTCAAATTGAAAGCATCTGCAGACAACGAATTAAATGTAGCTAAAATGATGATTTCTATCTTTGATAGGATAGAAAACAATGTTGAAAAAGGAGAAAATGCTGGCAAAATGGGGTTTAATGCCTATCTGTGATGCATTATACCAAGTAAGTCACTACATGACTATGGATCCTTGATAGTTAAAATCCATTTTGTTCAACAGCCGACTGAATCATGAGGTAGAATGGTCCTTGGACATGCAAAAAATTGACTAAAAGCAAAAAGTTTCGAGTCATGTCAACCTGCGCGGACTGCGCAGGCTGACATTGGTCGATATTTTCTGCAGATGCATTAAGCTCCCTTTCGCAGAGCATAGCTCATATTTACTTCTTCACTGCATTATTCAATTTCAAGAAAACTAAGCACCATGTACTTTTTGATACTTTGATTTTTGCTGTTGTCTGTTTTCCTACTTATTTATAGCATTGACTTTGATTTCTTTTGTTTTCTGTTCTAAAGCTCGTGCTACATGCTCATACAAACCAGAACTACCATCTTATCTTGCTTACTTTAATTAAGACACCACAACCAGAAAAGGGAACCTAATTAACGAAATGGACGACTTCCGACAAATACCCAGAGTTTAGATCATTGAAACAATTTGAAATTTCGGGCTATTGTAAGCTTTTCTACGAACAGCATAAGGTCGTTTTCTCGTTTGGATTAGACAGAGAGAAAAGGTAACTTCAATTTCTATTTTAACGATTTTAAAACAATATGTCTGCTTTCTTTTTGTGGAGTTTTTCAAAATCATCATGGGAAAAGGAGCACCGTTAAAAAAAAAAACTCAATTAGATTTACACTGGTATAAAGATTTGCTGATTTTAAATCATCCCAAATGTAAAAGATTATATAACCTCAAAATATTTTCTCATTCACATTTTATTACGATTATGTGACATCAAAATAATTTCCATTAAACGTTTGTAAACAAACTGCATGAACTTTCGTATGAAGATACGATGATCTGAAGAAAAACTTTATTTGCTTTTTTACAGACTAGAATAGGCTATATAAGTAATATTTTCACGCACATTGTATAAACCCTTAACAACTTCAGTCTGAAAATTTTCAAAATTGTATATTTTTTTTTTTTTTTTTTTTTACAGAGGTATTGAGTTTAACACTTAAACATACAAAAAATTTTAAACTCTTCCAAATTAAAAGCATATGCAGAAGACGGATTGAATGAGGCTCAACTGATGGGATTTGCCTTAGAAAGAATAGAAAACATTGTTGGAAAAAAAGAAAATGCTGTTCACCAGCATTTTTTCCTCTTTTCCAACAATGTATCCAAATGCTTTTTGCCTCAGGATCGTAACAACACGTGATTGTTTGGTAAGGATTAAAAGGAAAATTTCTAAGACAGAGAGAGAGAGAGAAAAAAAAATGAAACAGCAAATAGCAGGTCGAGCCGGACTGGTAGTACCGTCGACGACGGTCTTATCCAATACTTGTCGGTACAATACTAGGGTCTACAATATTGTACATTGTTACCCGTTGTATCTCCCAATTGCGTCAAATAGACTAACAAACAACACCCAGGTCCATATTCACCAACCATTCTTTGGAACATTCTTTGTCTCGTTCTCCAACATTTTCTAAATTTGAGAGTACCACAACATCTGATTGGCTAAACCAAATGGTTTAGCCAATCAGATGTTGTGGTAGTTTCATATTTAGAAAATTCTGGAGAATACGACTGACTGAGAACGTTCTCAAGAATGGTTGGTGAACCAGGACCCCAATTTATTGGTGGCAGCTATTGATTGTCATGTGCACCAAATCCACCTGTCAGACAGCGCGCAACAAAAGTCCTTGATTTCTGTCACAGTTTTAGTCAAAGGAATAATTTCTATCTTCGGCAACAATTTTCATGGTAGACAAAGATTGTTAAGCCATGTCTGATCGGTGCATATAACAACCAACAATTGCCCTCGGTATATCGGCTGTTGCCTGTGGTCAATTGGACGGTTACGGGAGGTACAACGGGTACCAGTTTACATCTGGTGTTACCTGTTTCTGATACGTAAATCGATTGATTGTATGATGTTTTACGCCGTTTACAACATTATTCCAGTTATATCGCGGCGGCCAGTGCACCTATCCATGCTTTTCTAGAGTTTCTTTTACATGTACTTGGCACAACATTCTTCCCAAGCCACTAGCTGCTTTCCCACATAACCATCGTCAAAAAATATGATCAGCGGTGAGAAAGGAATGAATCCCGTCATAAAGACTATGATCAATCCTCGAAAGGAAATTCTCCGAATTGGAAATTCAAACCAGCGACCCACTGTTCTCAAGTGGGGTCCTGCGTGGCTCAGTGGTAAAGTGTAAGCTCCGGGTTCGAGCCTCACTCGGTCCTCTCAGTTTTTTGTTGAGTGTCCTTGGGCAAGACACTTCAGAATCCTAGCCTAGTATTGGCGAAACCAAGGAAATGCATGAATGTGTGACCTGTCGCCGTGATATGACTGAAATATTGTTAAAAGCGGCGTAAGACACCTTTCAATCATGAAAACTGTTCTCAAGTCCTGTGACGCTACCAACTGCGCTGCCGGGGCTCGGCATGTTGATCGGTAACAAGCTACCAGTTTAATTTTATTGCAGATAGATTATGTCGGTCTTCGACCAAGAAATACAAGAGCTTCGAGCCCAAAAAGACCAGTTAAAACTGGAGGTCAAAGTGAAGCCCATCCTTGTGTCAACTGCCATCCAGGACTTGATCGCTTTCATGGAGGGGAGTAGGCCTGATGATAAAATTTTATCCGGTTTTACGAATAAAAAGGATAATCCCTACGAGGAAAAAGGCGGATGTATTATTATGTGAAGGTCTGTCCCCAGCATCTTGTCTATTTACAATACAGCCTGTGTGTTTGTTTTGTGGACGTATCACCTATCATTATAAGGGACAAATAAAAAAAATATAACTATCTGAAGAAAACGGAAGTAGGCCTACTTTTTTCTAGGACAGCTTAAACAGAATGGGTATAAGCCATGCTCTGTGAAAAGCGGGCTTAATGCATCTGCGAAAAGTATCGACCTATGTCAGCCTGCGCAGTACGCGCAGGCTGACATGGGCCGAAACTTTTTGCTATCTGTAAATTTTCTGCATTTCCAAGGGCAAGTCCACCTCATGACCCTGTCTGTTAGTAGATAGTAAAATACCCTATCTAGCTCTTTTTGGACACAAATCACAAAATGAGCCAGGCACTCAACAAAATGAACCAGAACGCCAACCACAACTAACCACCCAAATAATTTCTTAACCAGACACACATAAATTTCTTAATCGACTAACTAGTTAACCAACCAAACCGACTAACTAGTTAACCTCAAATCTAAGGCTAACTTAAACTTCAAAAAATTTTAATTTTTATTTTTGAAACTTTTTTTGTCTCGAAAATTTTTGAAATTTTCCTATTTTTACAGGACAATTTTTGTAGTATATAGTAAGAATCTATATACCACAATTACAAACATGGAAAGCATACAGAAAATGAATTCCTATTTAGATGAGATAGATCATGTACTAGACAATATATCTACAGATCTATCCCCAAGCTTCTCTCCACCCTTCTATGCACCCACAAACACAGAAAGCATACAACTCCTCCGAGATAGGACAACTAACCATCTTACTCCACAACAAGTATCGCAGGCATACAAGAAGCCACCACCACCACAACCAATACCACCGCCTCCACCTCCACAACCACAGCTACACCCATTTGAAATAGCCCTTCTACAACAAATCCAATACCAAGAAGAACAGATAGCCATTCTCCAACAACAAATATACCATCTACAACAAATAGAACTACAACTACGACTAAGAAAGTAAATTCATAATATTAGTAGATAATATTATGAATTGAGAATCTCCGAAAAAATGAATTTCAAAAAATTTTTAATTTTTATTTTTGAAACTTTTTTCGTCTAGGATAAATTTATTTTTTAAAGTTATATCTTATAATACCCCCAAGCTAGTGTGTCAATCTTGTTCTCCAAAACAAACCGTTTATCATCACTTGATCCTAACGCTTTTTTGTTTAACTCTTCAGTATACATATCATGACACCTACTTCTTAAAACAGTCATCTTTCTATACTGATCCTTTTCTGTAAGCAAACACTCTTTGTAATTATCAAAATTTATCTCTTTCTTGATAACCGCTTTTTTAACACCTTTACATCTTTTATCTTCCTTACCATCTAAAGTTTCATAAGCATACATTTTTGCTCCTAAACCAACAAACTCACGCATAATCTCACCACCTAACTCATCTTTAAACTTTCCAACAACTCTTGCATTACAATCATTTTTTAAGAAATGATCTTTAGGATAATTGGTTGTATCAAACATTTCAGGTACATCTTTTTCCATATCCTTATACAAATTTTTAGTTTCTATTTCAAAAATAAAACTATCTGTATCAGTATAACACATTCTAACCTTTTCGCCATACTTAGCTTTAAAGTAATTATAATAAGTTTTTTGCATATGTGTTTTACTAATGTCTAAGATGCTTAATCCTGAGTAAATAGGTTTAATATATTTTAAATCAGTCTTTTTCATGTGTACTGCTGTTAGGTTTTCATCGAATATTGTTGTGTGGCTAGTTTGGTTTTGCTACTAATTTCCTATAACGCTCCTCATTAGAAACCAGGTGTATTGTTACTCTATTTCTCAAGTTTTCCATAGTCTTACCAAAGACTGAATTATTTATCAACTTAAAAAAATCTTTCTCAAAATTATTTTTAGCTGCTTTTCTTAGTTCAATGTTTGTATTAATGTATGACTTAAGCCATGCACTTTCCTCAAACTTAATTCCTCGATTTATTTTAGTAATCTTTAAACCTAAATCAACGCAAGTTTTTAAAGCTTCATGATGAATAACATAATTCTTTTTATTATTTAAGTTTGGAATAAGTTTTTCTACTTTTTCTATCTTTAAACGTTCAGGTGCTAAAGGAAAGTCATTGTGTAAATCATGTAATTCTTTAGAATATTCTAAATCTACTTCTAATACACATGGGATTTTTTGCCAAATTTCTAATTCTTTATTTTTCATCCATTTAAAACCATGAGTAGGAAGAGGGCGGCTCATTGACCAAGGGTAAAGACTGTTTGCATCTATATATAATAAATATTTTGATGGTTTACTATCCTCATTATTTGCTTTAGCATATCTTTTACTACACATATTAACACCTCCTTTAATACCTGATTCTACCATCAAAAGCATATCGGGATCAGATAAAAGTTCTAGGTTTACTTTTGTTATTTTCAATGCTGCATCCCAAGCTAAACCAGGAGCAGTATAATACCAACTAGGATCTTAGTCATAGTTTTCACAGCAAACATCTCTAAAGTTCTCAAAAACATCTGCTAAAAGCAATACATCTATTCTATTGTAAAGTTCTAAGTAATCCTTAAACGTTTTCATATTAAAAGCTTTCCAAACCTTTTGCGCATGAGCATAATCTACATCTGTAATTCCTTCTTTGTTTAAACTAGAGTAAAATGCTTCTTTGGGTGGTAATTTTTCTTCTTTAAGTTTATCAAAAGAATCTAGGTACTCATAAGGAAAAGCTCCTTTTCTCCTAACTAACGGTAGTTGTTCTTTAGTGAAATATTTTGCTAAAATTTTTAACTGACTTTCCTCTAAGTTGCTTGAAAGTTTATCCAAACTAGAATTCATAAACTTAAAGCTATCAAGGAATCTAATTTTATGGTTTATATTTTCTCCTACCCAAATGTCTTTACTAAAACTAATATATTTCTGTTCATTATTTGGAATACAGTCAATCTTTCCAACAGATTTACCAAGACATTTAATAAAAAGATGAGCATCATATCCACTAAGATTATGAAGGTATACAGGTGTGAAGTTAGGATTTTTAGCTTTTAGGTAGCATTTATTATGCGCAGCGCCTCTATATTTACCTGTAAAATGACAATGATCTCTTACTCTATAATTAACATGACTAAATTTTCCACCACAAATCCAACAGTGTGTTTGTTGCTTATATTTTATTTCTTCATCTATTGTTATTTCAATAGGTTTTGGGTTTTGGTGGTACTGTTGATGAATTTCTTGTATATCATCTTTTAACCACTTTATAAAAACTTCATCAGCATTTTCTCCAGTATAACTTTTTTCTACAGGTGCACACACAGTATCATCAAAACATTTTACAATATAAGAAAAACTGCAAGGAATATGCTTTTGACGTTGTATAGTATAACTTTTTTCTGGGTTTGGTTGGCATGTGTATATTGGTTCTAAAACACTTTCAAAGTCAGCATATACAGCAAAGGGAACCCGAAGTTTTCTAGCATGGTTTTCAAAAGCTAACATGGTACCTGGTTTTGGCATTTCTAAAGTAATAGGTTCATGTTCATTACAGTATCGCATATGTTTCTCTAAAAGTTCTTTACTACCAAAGTGATTCATACATCGTTTACAATATTCCATACCACCATTGTTACTTACTTGTTTTCTCGCTAAACCACTAAATTTTTTTATGAGGGTATAGTGCATGTTTTCCTCATTTTTAATAAAAAGAAGGTCAATATGATTACTTTTTTCATCTTTTGTAAGCCTAAGAGGGTAGATATATTTCTTTATTTCCTCATACCCATACACGTTTACACTAATTTCTGAATTTTGTTTTTCAAACTTATCTATATCTTTAAAAGAAACAGGATACTTTATTCCCTCCATTTTTACACTATTTTCCTTTGCTTGCAAATCCTTGTCAATTCTTTCTGCATTATGCTCTTTAGGGTTTAGCGCTCTTAAAATACACCATAAAAAGCATTTGTTATCTTTATTTTTCATATTGATAACTGCTTTTTTGTTAGCAATCCATTTTGGTAAAGGTAAGTGACCATTAGCTCTTAAAGGAACATAAACAGCTGTATGTAATTCTAACCGTACTATACTTCCAAAAGTCCAACCGCTACCTTCTCTTTGAAAATTAGCTAAATTTTCTAAAACTTCATCTATCATTCTATTCAACAAATCCTCTACTTCTCCTCTGTTTAAATTTAAATGTTGATTACTATGGAAAGCACGTTCAACAGGACCTTGGTTAAGATTTGTCATTAACCATAATTTACACCTAAGTACAAGTTTTACCTTTGTTTGTGAATTATTTTGAAGAGTATTTATAACAGACATCCACGTTTCTGCGAAAAATCTTTGTGGGTTATAACCTTCTCTACCCTCTATAACATGTTGAGTAGCATACCCTCTAAATGCGGATTGAGCAGCTCTAATCTCAAACGGCTGCCTTGGAGGGTAATTTTCTCTAACATGTTCAACAATTTCATCTAACACTTGTGGTATTTGTGTTGTCTCCACATTACCGGTTAACCATTTAGTAAAATCATTTATTCCTCTTTGTATGAATCCTGGTACGACAGCTGAGGCTAGTCGTCTTGCTCCTGAATAAACATTAGACGCTACGCGTCTACCCATGTTCATATATCTATTAAACAAACTCATTTTTATATAACAGATATAATTTCTTAAGCAATTACAATTTTTTTATTTGTTTCAAAAATTTTTATTGTAACAACAATGTCATAATAAAATTACTGAATGCAAATCTTGTATTTATTTTTCCAAACCCTTCCATTCCAGTTTACAATTGTTTGAGGACAATGATCTATAAATTTACCCGCCTTATAAATTGATGGAAAGGTTTTTATCTCACCAGTTTCAACATCCTCTAAACTAACTTCTTTAGGATTATGCATAATAGTTTTTAATCTATCAAACCTAGGGTCCTTACTTTTTTCTTTTTCAAGCAACTTGGGAGACTCCTCTGGTAACAATCCATGTTCTTTCACCAACTTAACTAACCGCTCTTTATCCCAGTAAGAGCAGAAATTTATATTATTTTCTTTAAGAATTTTCTTTAAATCTGTAGTCTTTATCATTTTTATATAAGAAAAAAATATCTTAATACACTACACTCATTCTATTTCCATCAGCCTGGAAGTTAATTAACTTATCACTAATAACAACAGCATATGCCTCTGTGTTTGCAGGTACATTTTCAGTAAAATTTACCTTGATATGGATATTGCTGACTGAGTATTTTAATCTCTCACTCTGTTTGGTAACGTCAAACACAAACAAAGGATAAAGGGTTTTATAATCTGGGGGAGTAATGTTAGGGTTTGACACCAATTCATCCATGTTATAAAACTTAGATCTAAATAGAGCAGCATCACCGTACACTCTACTAAATTGATGTGCAGTGAATGAAAGATTATAGTCAACCGCAGGATATCTAACAGTATTTAACGTAACATAGATATTGTTAACGTTTATATGATCAAATATTGCTGGATTTTGCTCTTGATCACCACTTTTACCAGTCTGAAAGCCAACAATGATAAAACGTGGCACCTCAGGTGATGATTTAACAGAAAGTCTCCAGGTAAATGATGTTGCCTGAGGAACTGCAATAGAGTCGCACTGTCTCATTCTATATCCAACCGGTAATTTTTCTTTTTTCTCGATAATGTTATAAAGCGCCATCTTCTCTCTATCTGAAGGTAACACGTGTGGCACAAACCAAGATATTTTAATTAAATTAATTCTACCATCAGCAGGAGCAGCACCATCTCGAAAGATTGCATCATTATCATCATTTCTTGTCAAGGTGAGAGTTTGCTTCATTCCATACAATATTTTATTATAATCATCACAAAAACCAAATATATGTTTTAATGGAACTCTAAAGCTAAAGGTGCCTCTTGGAAGGGCATCCCTAATAATATACCTTCTTCTTACTTCAAAACCAGTGTTTCCAGCAGCTGCAGTATTTGTTGTATCCTTATACCACAATTGGTTTAGCCCTTGTGATTTTGAGAAGTCATCTGGGTATTTTAACAAACCAAGCATTGTACTGGCCTGGCCAGGATTCAATATGGATTCAATCTCCATACCTGAAAATTGATACTTAATATTTTTAAAAAGATACATAAAACCATTGTTTGTTAAAGAAATATTGGTGTTTGCATCGTAAGCTGCTCCAGTATCACTTCTTACTAATTCGCCTATAATAAGTAAATAACTCTCACTAGGATGTGTAAAAATATCTTGAGTTTCAATGTCAATCCTAATATTTCCTCCTGAGTTGTTGAGATGTGTACCTGTGATCGGTTCATACTCGTGGTGTTCATACTCATCAATGCTATCATCTTTTAAAATTGGGTCAGTGATTCTTAAAATGTCCATTTTATTATTGCAATTATAATTTTTAAATAAAAATTATAACTGTGTACTTTACTCTAGCCAAAGCTGTGCGAAAGACTTATTTTCATCATTAACAAACACACCTTTAAGTTTAATGCTTTTTGCAGTATCTATTTTAGTTTTAGGATAAACTCTATTACCGTATACAAGTGTTATTTGGGGTATATTCCACTCTTGTAAACGTTCATTCACCTTTTCCTCAATCTCTTTCATTTCAATTACTTTTTCAGGAGATAACTTTACAATGGCTCTTTTATAACCATATTTTGCGTTATTAATTTCAAGGATTTCACAATCTTCTAATTTTAACAATGCGCCTACTATAGTAATAGAACTAGTATTGTATTTTTTATAATCTACACGATTAAATTTTAATTTTAGCATCTTCTTTTTTAAGCAATGTTTTTTTCCTTAACTTATTTTTATTTTTTCTTCATACTACTTTAATGCCTGCTCCACTGTTTAATTTTTTAACTAAATCTTGAATAGCAATAGCACTTCCTTCTATTAAGGTATTAATGTCTTGCGTTTTAGGTGCAACAGTGGGTTTAGGCGGTGTGATATATTTTTGTAAAATTTTCTTTGATTTTGGTGTTAAAGCTTTTGTAACCAATTTTTTCCCTGCATCTACAGCAGCACTTTTTCCAACTTCTAAAGCTTTCTTTGCTCCTTCCTTTGCTACACTCTTTCCCACATCAAGGGCAGAAGATGCAATTTGTTTAGCTGCACTACTTGTAAAAAGCCTCGCTAAAAAGTTAGCAATGCTATCAAAGATTCCAGCACCACCATATGAATACCTTCTTTTAAATCCGTATTTTTTATTGATAATCATTTTTTATAGTATAGACATTAAATTTTTATAAGTGTTTGTATTTAAGACACCTTGTCTTTTTAATTCATCACAAATGCTCACTAATTCGTTTCTTACACCTGTGTTACCTGCTTTTTTACTTGCTAACAACAGGTCTAGTCTTTTTATTAATGCGTTAGGGTCACACGGGATAACAATTCCTTCTCCAAAGTATCTATCGCTATCCCAAAGTTTGGAAAGAATGTTTCTCCATTTATATGATTTACCGCTTTTTTGGAGATTTAGATTTTCGGTCATTATTACGATAGATGGTATTGCTGTGTATCATTATCTCCTTGTAATTTTCTAAATCCTCATCATTATAAATATCTTTGTCTGGTTTTCTAGATACGATTAATTCCCATAAACCAGGTGTACCTTCATAAGACCTATCACCAACTAAAAGATCATCGTCTAAAATGCTGACTGGTGTGTTACCAATATAAAATGTGCCATCTTTGTCATATAACCCATACGTTATATCAGTCTCATACAACGGAGAAGTAAACCTTCTTAGGTACTTCTCTGCGAGTGGCCCAACAAAAACTGGATAGTACTCTTCTTCTTTTTCCATTTCTTCTTGAAATCGTTTAATCTCATCAATTTCTTCATCTGTCAGTCCTTCTGGTTTTTCATAAGCTTTGATAGATGGAAATGCTGGAAAAGTAATAGCTTCTGGTAATTTTTCTACACCTTCTTTAATAGGTTTAAGCCCTTCTGTAATCTACTTTGTTGTAGCTTTTTGTGTTTCCGTAATAGGTTTAAAAAACTTTGAAAGATCTGTTTGAAGTTGTCGTTCACCTGTTCTCTCTGCTAGCAGATTATCCCGAATCCTCTTTTTTGTTTCAAGGTACTCCTTTACAATTAAGTCCCTTTTTGCAGGATCAGTGATTTTTAAAAAAGACATTTTTTAATTACTAAAATAATTTTTTATCCCAGTTTCCATCATAGTTTTTATCATAATTTTTTAACACGTTTCATAACTAAAACTGCATGAAAACTTTATTTTTCTTGGTTTGTTACTACTTCTACGAGGGAGCGGTACGATTCTTTTCAACCAACCTCCGAAAGGACTCACGCGCTTCTTGCCTCCCTCTCTCAATTAAACTTTCTTCATTTTCATTAGATATCTTTTTCTTAGTTTTTGTTCTTATCTCATCCTTCATCTTCTTATACTTCTCTTGTTCTTCCATGATAAGTTTAAACTCTTCATCTGATATATGATTGTCAACTAAAGCTTTAGATATATGTGAAGCAATTGTATCAAGCTTAGCATCAGCTATCATCCGAATCTTTTGATGTTTTTCTCCTTTTGTTTTTGAATTCCTTACTACATACTTACCTACCATTGAGAGTAATCCGGTTGTTGCACTTGCAATTTCTAAACCTAATGCTATTGGTACCGCTACAACTGTACCCAATAATATAGCTCCTCCAACACCAGAAGCCATTGTTAGCCCGATCAATGCTGTATCAATTCTATCAACAATTCTTGCGGCTCTAAAATATTTCTTAGCTAAGGCTTCTCTTTTTTGAATTTCATTCTCAAGAAACTTCTGTACTTCGGATATCTTTAGTAAACGGTAGGAATGTCCTTTATCGTCTCCTATTGTGTGCATCTCAATAGGTGGAGCGCTTGCAGTATTTCTTTCTTGAGGTAGTGAAGGATAAATTTTATTAGGATGTTCTTGATCTGTATCTGCCATTTTTTATTAAAATGATAATTGTTTATATCAAGATTGTAGATATTTTAAATAGCAGAATAACTCACCCGCAGGTATTTTAATTGGGTTTTGTGAGAAATTATAAATGTAGGCTAAGATATCATTAGTCTCATTATCAAGATGTATTTCATTAAAAATGGTTAAACTATCTTTCCATTTATTACTAACAGATATCACTACAACTCCTCGTGTAGTTATATAACCAAATCCTAGCGGAAGTCTCATACCATCACGAGGAGGAATCTTAATATCTACTTGTGAGTATATTTTCCATTTTAGAGGATCTTGCTTTAAGGGAGGATATCTTACTCCATCTAAATGAGGTTTCCAAAATATAGTTTTATGTTGAGTAGTAATATTAGGTTTTATACCAAATTTGTGTTCATTCATCTTTTATTTTTGTTATAAATAATATTTAAATATTATTTATAACATTACAATATAGCTCCTAAGATAGGGATATTAGCAAATGGACTATTAGGACCAAGTAAAAGTCTTTTTCCATCGTAAATTTTTTCTCCTTGCTTTATATACAAACCATTACCAGCAGACTCTAATCCTTCACCTTTGTATGGCTTTAAGTATAATCCAGATCCATCAGTTTCCACTTGACAAACACATCCGCCTTTTTTAAGATAAAGACCTGACCCCATTGCTTTTTGTACTCCTGATGAGGCTAATCCGGATAGAGCACCAACACCTAAAGCTGGTAAAACAGTTCTTGCTAACATTGGTAAAGCACTAGCAGCTAACCCAGCTAACATTCCAAGAAAACCTCCCTCTATTTTCATATTATGTTTAAGTTGTTCTGCAGTCATTCTAATCGTGATACCCTTACCACTCTCATAGGCTTTAGCTATTTTCTTTGATTGTGAATTGGTTAATGCTAAAACATCATTACCTTGTAGATCTTTATAACCTAAACGAATACTTACCGGACACCTAGCTTTAACAATATGTTGAAGCTTTTCCTTTTGTCCTTCCGATATATTTACTTTAACATTAGTGTAATTTGTCCTTTTTATATATATAATTCTTTTTTTTATTTTATCTCGCTTCTCTAATATGAAATCTAATTGTTAAATTTTCGCCTCTAAGATTTAGTAAATTACCATCTTGGTCAGTAATATTTACCTCTAAGCTATGTATTTCATGTAATGTTATTGGTAAGTATACTAAATTAAGTGGTGACTCAATTATTTTATATCCAGGTGCAACATCCGGGAAAAAAGAGTAAATAGTGTTTTTCGTTGAACCATTAACATAACTTCCTGAAATAATATCTATGTTAACAAGCAAACTATTTATACTAAGAATGTTCACTACATTCTCTGACTCGTAAAACCCTTGTGTATATTTAGCGTGAGTAAATCCTAATACTTTAGCAATAGAGTTTGATTGATTAAAATCTACTTGATAACCATCTTCTAGAGTAAGAACAGACTTTAGGGTATTGGTGTTTGCAGAAATGTTAATATAATACCCTTCATTAACTTTATCGTAATGACTCTTTTTTCTCATTTCCTGGTGAATGGTATCATTAATGTCAACAAGGTCATAACTTCCTTCAGGTATTTTTATTTTAATCCATGAGGTACCATTGTCTGGAGAATAAACGAATATGTTGTTTGTTGAATCAATGTTTGGAAAAGAGTAGTAAGTTTCAAGGTTTACTAAAGCTATTTCATATTTTTTATCTTTTTGCAGCTGAATTGGGGGATTAAACCTTGTTCTAAAACGTGTTTTGTTGCCGCTTACTATAATTTGAAATGATGTTTTGTGTTCCGTATTTTTTACAATTTGTTCTAAAAGTTCTTCCATTTTTTAAAAAAGTGAAAATATTTTTTATACTGACTTAGGTATGTAAAAGTTGTCAAAACCGTTTCTATACTTCCCATCATGTTTTTTTACTGGTTCGATCAATGATAGCAAAACCGTGCGGTCTTTCCCATGCCCTTTTACAAAATTCTCTAAATTCATCCTTTGTCATATCATCACCTACATGATCACTATAAATATGGTTAATGTTTTTTAGGTCTTGCTGGAAAAGACAAATAAAATTAGCGTTTTCTCTAATAGTTTGCCTTGGTAGCCTGAAATAATTTTGTGAAAGGTAAAAGCAGTCAAGATTACTATGTCTTCCACGAATGTAGTAGCACTCACATTTGTTTTGCTTTTCTAAAAGTAGATCATCAAAAATCATTAATTTTTTATTTTCTGGGTTTAACTCTCTCGGATCAGGTACATCACTCGCATTTTCAAAAAAGTTACAATTTATATCCGATTTGTTTTTAAACGACTTCATCCATTCCTTAATTAAAGCTATAGGGGAAACATCTGCATCCTGTATTTCATCTCGCATGTTAAACAACTTTAAGATATATTCTTTTGGTAGTTTTTCTTCAAAAGCCTTTTTTAGTATTCGGTATTCTGGTTGAAAAAGACTTTTTCCAAAAACACTTAAATCATTGTAGTCGAGCCAACCCGGTCTAAGTAAAAGGTTTAACAATAGAGTAGTTTTACCACATCCTGATTTACCTATAATTAAACCTCTGATACTTTTTGGTAAAAGGTTGTGATTAAATCTCTTTGATACTTTTTCATTCCATGATAAGTTTACAATATCCATTTTATATAACTTTTTTAATTTCTATATATAAAAAATGTATTGTGTTAAATGTAAAAAACATACTGATACAAGCAATATAGAATATGCTGTTGCTAAAAATGGAAGAAATATGAAACGGGGAAAATGTGTAGTTTGTGGAATAACTAAAAATCAGTTTGTTAGGGAGACAAAGGGTGGATCATTGCTAAATAAAGCTATAAATAATTTACCTTTTGAAATGCATCTCCCTGGTCACAATTTCACAGGTCCCGGCACTAAATTAAAGAAAAGACTCAATCCAGATTTAACACCAAAGAAATGAACCAAACCAATAAATCGTGTTGATAAAGCTGCTTACCATCATGATGTTTGCTATCTTCAGCATAATGATACTGCCACAAGAAATGCGGTGTGTGATAAAAATATGTTAACAGAGTTGGAAGGTATTTACAATCCTACTATTAGAGAAAAAATGGAAAGGGGGTTGGTAAGTAAACTCATTGGAACAAAGAGGAAATTTGGAATGGGAGTTAAAAAAAAATTTCAGCATGATAAATTTAGCGGAAGAATTACATAAACCCATAAAAAGAAAATTTAAGAAAAGAAGAGTTAGAGTAAACGGTATAGATAAAATATGGGCTGCGGATTTAGTAGACATGCAAGCATTTTCTAAGTTTAATCGTGGTGTAAAATACCTTCTCGCTGTCATAGACATTTTTTCTAAATATGGATGGTTGATACCATTAAAAGATAAAACTGGAAAATCTGTTGCTATAGCACTAAAAAGTATTTTTAAGGAGAGGAAACCTGAAAAAATGTGGGTGGATAAGGGTAAAGAGTTTTATAATAAAGATGTAAAAGACTTGGTTGAGTTGTATTCCACTGAAAATGAGGAAAAATCTAGCGTGGTTGAGAGATGGATTAGAACAATGAAAGAAAAAATGTGGGAGTATTTTTCTGCTAACTCCACAAACGTTTACATCAATGTGTTACCAGATCTCGTTATAGAATATAATAACACAAGACATTCATCTACTAAGATGACTCCAGTAAATGCTAGTAAAAAAGAAAATGAAACCAAAGTTTGGAGAAATCTTTACCCTGATCATCTTGAAATAAAAGATATAAAACCTAAGTTTTCTGTTGGAGACAAAGCAAGGATAACTAAAAAGAAAAAGACTTTTGAGAAAGGTTATACAACAAGATGGACTTAGGAGGTTTTTACAGTTTCTGAGGTAAAACATACATCACCTGTAACATATAGAATTAAAGATCTTAATGGAGAAGAAATACAAGGTACCTTTTATGAACCTGAACTGCAGAAAACCAGTCAAGAACTGTATAGGACAAAAAGGTTATTAAAAAAGGAAAAAAGAAATCTCTTGTGAAGTGGAAAGGTTATCCCGACGAATTTAATTCATGGGTTGATAATAAAGACATTAGAAATATTTAACTATAAAAAAATGTTAGATATTTCGATTGAAAACGTAATTTTACCAGATAAACCGCTAAGCAATTTCGAGTCAGAAGATGCTGCAAAAAGATTAAAGATTCTTTCTTTTAGAGGAGTTTTTTTACTAGATACGTTACAGAGAAAACCAAATAAAAAAGAATATGGTATAGTAAACTTTGATAAAAGTGGTGGACCTGGTACACATTGGGTTGCTTGGTATAAAAACGGTAAAACTAAAATTCATTTTGACAGTTATGGAATACAACCACCTATTCAAATTCGAGAGTACCTAAGAAGTCCAATACAGTACAATACTGATCAATTACAACAAGCTGGACAAGTATTTTGCGGGCATTTATGTTTGTACATTCTAAAGGAGTTAAGCTTGAGTAAAAAGTTTCAAAATGTTTTAAATAAACTTTTTTAGCAGTATTAAAAATGCCAGTGGATAAATTTGGACGAATGAAAGATGATAAACAAGCGGTGATGGTGTGTCACTCGCTTACATAAATAATAATTTCTTACGTAAGGATGGAACAACTGTTGTTTCTGGTTCTATAGACATGAATGGTAATACATTAACAAGGGTTAGTAATCCGGTAAATCCTCAAGATGTTGCTACAAAGCATTATGTGGATGGAAATTCTGGGGGGTTATTAAAAGAAAATGGTGGATACCAAGCCCTTGGATTTCTAAATATGGGTTTCAATGAAATAAGAAATGTTAAGGAGCCTATAGAACCGAATGAAACTGCTACTAAAAATATGTGGATAGGAGTGGTAAAGCAATAGTAGAGAACCAAGACGGCACTTTTTCCGCTATTGCAAATATAGATATGCGGGAGTATACTTTAACTAATCTTTTGGATCCTGCAGATGCCCAAGATGCTGCGACTAAAAGATATGTAGATAGTGCAAATAAAGCCTTCGTTTATGGAGCTGGTAGGTATATGGCAGTTGATGACATTTCTATGGGAGGACGAAGAATTAACAATGTTGGAAGTCCTTTGGAAAATGATCAAGCTGTAAATAAGTTTTACGTAGATACCGTTGTTGAGGTGGCTACTGCGGGTGAAAAAGCTTTGACTAAAAAACAAGATGGATCTTTTTCAATGGCTGGTGGAATAGATATGAATGATAACCTGATTACTGGATTACCTAATCCTACATCCCGCGATGCTGCTGCCAATAAAAATTATGTTGATAATGGTGGAGCTATCATAAAAAATCCAAATGGAAGTTTCACGGCGGTGGCTGACATAGATCTTCAGGGTTTTTCTCTAAAAAACTCTGCAACCCCGGTAGAAGAGAGAGATTTAGCAACAAAATCCTATGTGGATAAAAAAGTATCCCTTCCTTCTCTCATAGGCCCTAAACCTATTATAACCGTGTGGGCTGAAGAACAAGGGGGGATTGTAGATGGTAATTATGAGTTCTCATTCGGTAATGGTAATTCGGGTCTCAACCATCGTTTAGGAGGTTACTGCATGAGTGCACCGGGTAGAATTATAAGAGGAAGTTTAACGATTGTTAAAGATAACTATAACGCACTAGAAGAGGTACAAGTTAATATTGCGGTAAACGGAATAGAGCAGGTTGATTACTCTATTATTAAAAAAGAGGGTGAAATTTGTAGCTGCACGGTTTTTCCAAGGGCGTTGGAGGTAAAGCAATGCGACATCGTAAACTTTGTTACAAAAACAACCGACCGTGATGTAATACACTCTTATATATCTATTTTGATAGAGTTAGACTTGTAAAAAATATAACTTCTCTTTGGAAGTTATATTTCTGTAGGTGGTCACACTCTTCGTGCTATAAATATTACCAGTAGGTTAGGGTTAAAAACACATAGTACTAGAAATTCGTAATACTAGTTGAATAGTATTATAAATTTACATGTATCTAGATAGTTGTATCATGCGCTTTAATCGTTTTAGTCTATCCAGTTGTTGTATAAGGTAAAGTGTATATGGATCCATTGGTGGGTAGTTGTATTGTGGTGGAGGTGGGTAGTCATATTGTGGTGGAGGTGGGTAGTTGTATTGTGGTGGAGGTGGGTAGTAGTACTGTTGTGGTTCGTTGTATAATTGTGATACTTCTTGTGCTGTAGGATGGTTGTTGACTCTACTACGAAGGAGTTGTATGCTTTCTGTGTTTGTGGGTGTGTAGATGGGTGGAGAGAAACCTGGGGATAGATCGTCGGATATGTTATCCAGTGTTGTATATATCTCATCTAAATAGGAGTACATATTCTGTATGCTTTCCATGTTTGTAATTGTGGTATACAGATTCTTACTATATACTACAGAAATTGTCCTGTAAAAATAGGAAAATTTCAAAATTTTTTTGGTTTGATGTATGATTGTGGTTGAAATGAAAAAATTTTTGAGACAAAAAAAGTTTAAAAAATGAAATATGTAACTTACCATGGTAGGTTATATATCTGTTTCAATGTTGCTTGCTGATCTATTTGCTACTTTCCTTGTCATATTTATTAATGGTTTGCTTCCTCCTCTTACCATTCTTCTATTTTTGAGAAATGATAAAGGATTATTCTCCTCAAATACTAAAAGTTCTTCTGCAAGTTTAAATATTATTTCATTCCTTGTCTTCCCCTTCCTTTCTATCCTTAAACCAAGTTGTTTTTTTGCTTTTTGAATTATTTGTCTTTTAGAAGAATCAAAAAACCTATATAATTGTTCCCAAAATACTACTCTAACTATTGTGTGTTGTCTTATCCTTTCATCTGTACTATCTAAAATGGAGTTTATATGGTTACCTAGTAACACAGCAAATCTAGCTGAATATAGCCTTTAGAATTCTTTTGGAAAATCAAAAAATAAATTTTTGAATTTATCTTTAGCCATATCAACATTTACTAAATTCTCTCTCATGTTTTCTATTGACCTTAGTAAGCCTTCATCGCTTAAATTTATCTCTTCCAGAAATTCTTTTAACGGTTCCATGTTGTACTTTGACAAATTTGATCATGTAAAAATAAGAAAATTTCAAAAATTTTCGAGACGAAAAAAGTTTCAAAAATAAAGATTAAAATTTTTTTGAAGTTTAAGTTAGCCTTAGATTTGAGGTTAACTAGTTAGTCGGTTTGGTTGGTTAACTAGTTAGTCGATTAAGAAATTTATTTGTGTCTGATTAAGAAATTATTTGGGTGGTTAGTTGTGGTTGGCGTTCTGGCTCATTTTGTTGAGTGCCTGGCTCATTTTGTGATTTGTGTCCAAAAAGAGCTAGATAGGGTATTTTACTATCTACTTCTGTTGCTAGATAAAGCGGATTTCAAGGATATGTAACTGTGTGATGAGTTGCTTGGTAAAATGGATCACGGAGATGCATTAAGCCCCCTTTTTTCCAAGAGCATGGCTCAATAATAAAAGTGAAATACTTCGTGTGTCTCAAAATGAAATCTTCATTTCTGGTCTGCTTAAAAAAAAAACACTTTCATATCTCAGAAACCATATAGCCCATGAAGCTGGTCAACGTATCACCCCACAAATACGTATCCGGGTGATAAAGGGAGCTTACCCAAACTTCATCACCCATGGCAAGCGGTATAAGAACTGTGATCGAACCCTGGTCATACCCGTTGGCATAAGAACCGGCTACCTTCACGCCATTTTTCATGATTTCTGCATGAATTTCTTTTCCTGTGTGTAGAATACAGATCGACAGAGAGAACAGGTAAATTCCTGGGGCTGGTGCCGTAAATATTCCACTAGAATTGTGATATCCTCCGCCGACGTTCAGAACTGTGATGTCAAAAACAAGCTTCTGAGTGTTACCGATGTGTTCAATGGCGCCCTGGTCGATTCTTGCTTGGAACGCTACAAGTCCCTCTGTGGGAGCGAGTACCAGTCGTCTCCCCGGTGAAACTTCTACAGGAAAATTAAGTAAACTTAAGAGTGCTAGATAAATAAAATGAACTTAAGAGTGCTAGATAAATAAAATGAACTTTTCAGTTGACCTAAGGAGACCAAGGCAGGGTCCGTATTCACCAACTATTCTTAAAAACAACATGCTTAGTGTTATTTTCAAGAACTTTCTAGATCTGAAAGTAAAGCAACAACTGGGTCTGTATTCATCGGGTTTAATTTTAGTCTTTTTTCCGAATATAGAAAGTAACACAACTTCTGATTGGCTACACCAAATGGTTTAGCCAATCAGAAATTGCATTTTTTTTTTTTTTTTTTTTTTTTAATTCTTCTAAATCTAGAATGAAAATAAAGATGAAATAACAATGGTTGGTGAATACGGGCCAAGATCTACATATAAGTATTGCTCTTTTCGAGCTTTTTGACGTTACGATGCCTCACAATGTACGTATTTATAAAGCTGAGGAGATTCAGAATCATGCTGTACCTCTTTGTGTTGTCCAGTCTTGGTAAACCATGTTTTCAAAAGAATTCGAGCCATGCTCTTAGAAAAGGGAGTTAAATGCATCAGCAAAACGTATCGACTCAGGTCAGCCTGCGCAATCCGCGCAGGCTGACCTGTGTCGAAATTTTTTGCTCTTGGTAAATTTGTTGCATGTCAAAGGAACATTCTACCTGAGGATTCGGTCAGTTGATAAACGAAATGGATTATATGAAACAATAGTTATATTATGAGTGGCTTGGTATGATGCATCACGAAGATGCATTAAACCCCCTTTTGTCAGAGCATGGCTCATTTGCATTGCGATTAGCACTCTAAGACTATGAAACCAATATGCAGTTATTCACCAAACATTTATTGAATCTATGAATGCATTCGTTTTTGTTTCTTCGCAAAGACCACTGTGTTTTTCAAAGAAAACAAGGAGGGGTGCAAGCTTTTTTGAACCGAAGTTACCTCTCATTAAAAAAAAGTCTCGGTCTATTGACAGAAGAAGCTGCATTTAATAAACGGTATGTGGCCAGGGTTCCAGTCCGATCATTTTTTTCCTTTTTTATGTTCAGGTGTTACTTTGTAAAAAATGACGTAATTGAGGAACCGATTATTAGCTCATTGCCATAGATATGTATAGATCGTAAAAAAGGTGCTATTAGCAGTGAAGAAAAAATATGTTAACGCTTGAACCCAGGCTAAATGGTATGAACAGTTAGGACAAATCTCCATCTAACTTTTCCCGTCTGACTTAGTGGTAAAATGAAACAACATTCTTTGCTTCAACTAGTCTAAAGAATAGTCGTGGAGTCACTGTATGAAGCTCCATGCAAAACATCCTGTCGAAAAATGAAGAATTAACCCTATACCAAACAGTAACATGTTTTAACGGTCCTTTAGAAAGGCGTTTTTGAAAGCATTGTGGGAAAAGGAGAAAATGCTGGTAATCAAGGACAATTTTCGCTATTTGAACCATCTTAAATCTATCGCCTGCAAATGCTTTTAATTTGGACAAGTCTAAACTTTTGTCGGTTAGACAAGAGTAAAGTTACCGTTGGCTTCTGTTGGCGTGATGACGCTAGGGTCTCTCTCTTCTTTATCTGCAATGTTTTTCAGCGCATTTTTAAGCGTTTCGATCTCTCTTTGTTGTGATTGTATGATTTCCTCCTGGGAACGTAATTTTTCCTGAACTTTTTGAATCACTAAATCTTGATCTTGTCCTGAAATTTATACGTAGATAAAATGCTTATCTTTATTCCACAAAATTCTGTGTTTTCACGACCCTTGGCTTTTGACAACCAGCATTTTCTTCTTTCCCCACAATATTTTCTACCGTTCCATAGATAGATACGGCCGTTTATTCCACATTTTATTTGTCGTTTGCAAAAGCTTTCGATTTGGACTGGCCTAAGATTATGTCGTTTGGTAAAGAGTTAACACAATATCCGTTGAAACAGTTTTTCTTTAACCTACGCTGCCCAATATCGTTTAAAGTTTTCTGACATGATAAATAGGGAATATTATGTTGTAGTAACTTTTCTGGTGCTTGTATCTAAGGATAGGGCATACTAATGGGATTCGTGTAACATCGCCTTTCATCGTCAAAATTGTACTGATTCAGCTGAGACTCGGGTAATCCGTAATCGATGCGGGGAAACAGCGTCTATCAGCCGATAGATTATGGATTACCCGAGTCTTAACCGAATCCATACGTTTTTTCGGCGATGAAAGGCGATGTTACACGAATCCCAGTAGGGTGCCCTATCCTTAATTCGAGTACCTCGAGTACCGAAAACAATAAACAAAATGAGACAATTCATAGTGTGGAAGGTAGCGACTGTTTTTAGTTTTAGTTTATTTTAAACATATTTATTTTTCCTCAAATATACATGGAAATGGGGTTGGGTCACAAGTTATTACAACTTAGAAATCGACCCTCCCCCTACAATGTAAATATACAAGTGTTCACACAACTAACGGTTTTTATGAATGGCGGATTATTTACTCGGGGGAAATATTACAGTGTAACATTTTGACCAATCGAATTGCAAATCAATGCATGCTTAGTCCGTGAGCGAGATATGTCGTTATAACATATGTAGAACCGTATTTCAGTGTATAGATACGGATTTTCTTTTCTGTCGTGTGTGTTATGTTATCCGACATCTTCGCTAGCCAAGGTGAAGATCACTACGTAGTGATCGTCACCTTGACTAGCGGAGATGGTTATCCGATTGCAACGCATGTATTTGAACCGGAAAATTTACTGGTATAATATAGATAGATAGACAGATAGAAAGAAAGAAAGGTAGGTAGCTTGATAGATAGTTAGATAGATAGGTAGTCGCCTGGAAATGCTTTAAATATGGACAAGTCTAAAATTCTGTCACCTAGTACAGAGATAATTCTTTACCACACAATCCCAGGTTTTAACGACCCTGCCGAAGAAGCCCTTTGAAAGCACTGTGGAAAAACATGGGTAAAAAGGTCGGTGACCAGCGTTTTCTTTTTTTCCCACAATGTTTTTACAATTTTGAAAACAAATCTAATCATTTGGGCAACACTTTACATGTCGTCTGCAAAACCTTTGAATTCTGGACAAATCTGAAATTTTGTAATGGTACACAGTTAACAAACCCCTTTTCTCCAAAGCGCCCAGGCGTCTTAGCACGTCTTCAGTGTTTTGTAAAGAACCCTTGACCACGTGATACTCGGCAGCATGAATGTATAAGTTTGAAGAGGCCAGCGTATATATTGTAAGTATACAGAGCTTAACGTCCGCCATCTTGAAAGATGTCAAACAAACGGGAAGAGAACCTTTCCTTATTTTTTTTAGTTTTATCTCGACGTTACGTCTGCCGAAGATTCCTCCTTTACACTTTATCGACCAGCTCCGTGCTTTAACGAACCCGACGAAAAAGAAATTTGCAAACAATAAAGTAAAAGAGGAAATGCTGATTATCAGAATTTTGAGAGTTGAACTCTCAAAAGTAATTTTCTATGGGGGGTCGTTAAAACTCGAAATTGTATGGTAAAGGGTTCAACTCGTTATCAGAAGACAAAATTATAGACGCGTTAAAATGAAAAGCATTTATAACCAAAATATCGAGTGGCTCAGAGGATAGGATTGCCTTTGTATTTGATATGGTAGAAAACGTTGTGGGAAAAGGAGAAAATGCTGGTTTCCAGCATTTTCTCTTTTTCCCACAGTGTTTTCAAACCTTTTTCTTCCGTAAGCGTCGTTAACTCTTTCCCAAACGACAAAATTATAGACTGGTCCAAATTGAAAGCATTTGCAGACAACAAAATAAATGTGACTCAAAAATTGAAATTTGTTTTGGGAAGGGTAGAAAACATTGTGGGAAGAGGAGAAAATGCTGGTTACCAGCATTTTCTCCTTTTCCCACAATGTTTTCAAAAGACTTCTTTCTCAGGGCCGTTAAAAGTAGGGATTATGTGGTAAAGGGTTAAAGCCTAAATTAGTTGGTGAGGGGTTAAGACCACATTTTGAAACATGATATGTCACAAAATTCGTGCTTTAAAAGAGTTATAGATATTTTCAAAAGAAAATTACATGTATTTATCTTTCTCTTTCGAATAGGCTGGGAGCACTAGGTTTTTCGTGGGAGTGTACTTGGGCAAGATACTTTTAAGTCCTAGCATAGTTCTGGTGAAGCCCAGGACATACACGAATATGTTGACTGTAACCGTGATATGACTGAAATAATATTTTAAAAGCGGCGTAAGGTACCACTCACTTAATCCATCCATCCATCCATCCATCCATCCATCCATCAATCAGATATTTTGGAAAGTCAATCAGCTTAACACATTGCCACTAGCCTTGGGCAAGGCGGTAACAATTTTTTAACACTTAGACTGCAAAGCACGACTCAAAGACCTTTTCTGGACAGTATACATCGAGATCAGACTACACAGAACGTGCAGTCTGATCTTAGATCTACACTGTCGAACAAGGAGATATCCCCCCCCACCCACAAAAAAAAAAAACCTTTGAAATAGCGACATTTGTGTTTTTACTATCGACTTGAAAGTTTCATTTCAGTTATTTAGCAAGTTAAGGACTCCTTATCTCAATCTACGTTCACGGCCTGAATAGGTCGGTGGCAAAATGGTTATCGCTTCCGTTAAAGATACACCCGTACAGCCAGAGGGAGAAAACGCTGTTAAAATTTGGTAGATTGTAGAATGGTTTAGAATTTAGTCAGCTGTATAACTGTAGATAACTTACCGATAGTACATGGTGCGAGAGAGAAATAAATGAGCCATGCTCTGGCACAAGGGGGCTTAATGCATCACCTTGATGCATTCATTGTACCAAGCAAGTCATCACATAATTATGGATCTATAAAATCCATCCTGTTCAACAACTATTGGAAATATGAGGTAGACCTGTCCTTTACCATGCATAAAATTGACCGATAGCAAAAAATTTCGGCCCAGGTCAGCCTGCGCAGTTCGCGCAGGCTGATCTGGGTCGATACTTTTTGCAGATTAATGAAGCCCCCTTTTCACAGAGTATGGCTCAAATATATTGGAAATCTTCGATTTAAAACAGAAACATCCCAACCGTGATTTCTTTAATTATAGGTTGATAAAATGAAAATGACATGGGTTAAAAACTGGCTAAAAACGAGTATTGATGTATCTGTAAGATTTGACATAGTAACGTAAGAATAGATAAACGGTAAAAATGATCAGAATTGAACCAGGGCTACATCGCAACCAATAAACGACATTTTCACAGTGACAAAAATAAGCCTCAAACCGTTTACCAAACAATCTTTTTTTTTTTTCAACGCCACTAAGGAAGAAAGCTTCTGGAAACATTGTGGGAAAAGGACAAAATAGTGATACCTTTTCCTCTTTTTCTTACAGTGCTCTGTACTATTCTAAGACCAACGACATGTCATTTGGTTTAAAAAAGTCACTCGTGACCTGGTGGTTAAAGATTCGATACCCAGTTTAAGCAAACTTCTTTCCGGCGATTTTTAGCCCCCTCATCTCTGATGCAATTGAGAAAGTAGTCAGTGACTTGGAAAGAAAGTTGTGTCAGTGCTGGTATGACAAAGCCAGGAAACAGACGCCTAGATGCACTGACCGCCGTGATATGACCTGAATTATTGGAACGGTGTTAAACTCCAATACAAACAAGTAAAAAAAGTAACTGATTTAGTTATGAAATATGTCATTTTGCCACGTTTTTCCAGGCCGGTCGACCAGAGCGAAATAACAACTGTTTATCTTATAGCGAGTGAAGAATGTGTGTATAAATCGCATCAAATCCTGAACTCCGGCATTTCATTCACTATTAAACCCTTAGGCTGCTAAGCGCGACCTTTTGCGGACAGTGTAGATCAAGATCAGACTGCACAGAACGTGCAGTCTGATCTTGGATCTACACTGTCCCCCTCCAAAATAACTTTGAAATAGCAATACTTGGGTCTTTACTATCGATTTGATCATTTTATTTTAGTTATTTAGCAGAGTAACAGTTAAACATATAAATTTTTCTCATATGGAATCCAATTCAAATTCAGTCAACCCGAAGAAGGGTAAATAGTGTCAGTTTTCAATATATTCAATAGTTATTTCATCAGCTAAAAGATTTTATCCATTACGATATTTTCGGCACATTTCAGAATCGTTAAAAGGAAAGGAACTTGTAAAAAAATGAAATGAGATATTGTACACCTGCTTTGTTGCTTTTGTCGACGGTATAGTTTGAGATCAGACTACCAAAAAAATCTCCACTTACCGTTCGATCTTCGATTTACATCATCCGGTATAGGAATTACAACGCTTGGGCTTTAACTCTGTACAAAAGGACAATTTTTCTTGACTCTAACTCTTTCCCAAACAACAAAAGTGTAAACTGGCCCTAAGTGAAAAAACTCTTCATACGCAAAACTAAATGTGACTCAAATGAAAAAAAAAGTGTTTCTGAAAGGGTAGAAAACATTGTGGAAAATGGAGAAAATACTGGTTACTAGCATTTTCTTCTTTTCTCGCAATGTTTTCAAATGCTTTCTTCCTCAGGGATTATTTGGTAAAGGGTTAAAGCATTAAAAGTATTTGCAGACCACGTCAAATAAAATGTGGTCCAGATAATGATTTATATCTTTGAAAGGGTAGAACACATTGTGGAAAAAGGAGAAAATGTTGGCGCACAGCATTTTTTTCCTTTTCCCACAATGCTTTTAAAGGCTTCTTCCTCTGGGGAATGTTAAGTAAAGGGTTACGTCCTAATGAGAAACAAGAAATATCTTTAAAAAAGAGAGACAGTGTCAATTTGCAAAAAACAGGGACCCTTTGAATAAACATGTCCACATTTTTGACCAATCACAATTTTTTATTTATTTATTTGTTATTAGTACCAAAAAGTAGATCGAAAGCCAGAACATTCAGCTACGCCGAAAAAGGTAAGATATAAAATAATAAGTGCATGTAACCAAGGAAGGTAAATTTAGTAAATAAACGGCATACAAGTGTAGTCAGGACTATTATTGGTTAACTTAGGTCTATATGTGGTCTAGTTTGCGATGGTTTTCATAACAAAATACTGGATTTATATCTCATCATTCGAAACTTGCTTTTTTTTTTTTAAATATATGTATATATATTGGGGGGGGGGGGGCAAAAGACAGAAAAAATAAAGTTTTACTTTCCTGGATTGTTTTTGGTAGGGAAAAACGATTTTTTTACTGCTCTTAGACCATGAAAGAAAGTGTTAACCTTTCATTTTCTGATGCAAGAAAAATTTAGATTTTGAATAAAAATGGCGACTAAAATGGCGGATGTAAGGCCGAATACGGCCTGTACAAAAGTTGTGGTTGCTCTCGATTTTGGAACAACTTGTACCGGATATGCGTATTACTATAAAACCGGCGATCGTGATTTCCTGGACAAAATTAATGCCGAACAATCGTGGAAAGGGGCCACTAATGTTAGCACAGAGGCACCAACCACTGTGTTGATGACCCCAGACAAAAAATTCCATTCATTTGGATGCGAGGCTGAAAAGAAATATAAACTTCTAGCGCTCGAAAATGAACACCGGGATTGGTACTTCTTTCGGCACTTCAAAATGGAACTTCATCACAAACGCGTATGGGTTTATTTACTTTTTTTTAAACTAACCTGAGCACAAAGAGCTCAAGGTGAGCTTTTGTGATCGTGCTGTGTACGTCGTCCGTCTTCCGTCGTCATGGCATCAACAATTAACGTGTGTGCACTCCAAAGGCAACATTTTCAGTCCAGTACTTATGAAACTTGTCTAGAATGCTTGTCTTGATTATATCTGGGAAAAGTTCAAACTGGGTCATGTCGAGGTTAAAAGTAAGTCACTTGGACAAATCTTAGACAGACATTGTGTGCCATCTAGAAGGCACGTTTTCGGTCCAATACTCATAAAAGCTGGACAGATTAGTTGTCTTGCTAATATCTCCGATTAATTTGAAAAAGCGTCATGTCGGGTCAAAAAAGAGATCACTGACACAATTTTAGTAAAACCACGTTTGCATTCTAGAGGCTACATTTTCAGTCTGATACTCATGAAAATTGGCCAGAATGTTTGCCTTGATGATATCTGGGACTAGTGCGAAATATGGTAACATCCGGTCAAAAAAAAGGTCACTGGCTCAAATCTTAGGAAGAACTTGTGTGCCCTCAAGAGGTAACATTTTCAGTCTCATACTCATGAAACTAGGTCAGAATGTTTGTCTTGACGATATTTCGGACAAGTTTTAAATCGGGTAACATTAAGTCAGGAAGTAGGTCACTGGGACGAATCTTAGAACAAGTTTAGTGGTTTCAGTGGTTTCCACACGGATGGTTCAACCTTCGTTTCAGGATTTTATTCCCATCTCCTACACCTCACATCCATGGTAAAAATGCAGAAGATAATAACCGTTGTAACCGTTATGAAATTTTGCAGAACACTCTAATCCATTTTGCTTCTGTTCACTGGATAGGAGTCGAAGATTCGAACTTGCACTGACTTTACTCATACGTAGATTATCCATTAGGATACAACGCAGATATGTTGAACCTGCAATTTCAGAAGAAAGGGTAGAAAAGGCAAAAGCACCGTTTCTTATGGTACAGTCACAAATAAGGAACTGCCAACAGACAGTGGGCGTTTTGCCCCAAATTGGGGGGGGGGGAGGGGGGAGTAACTCGGATGGCGCCCTCCCAGCCGCTGTTCCAGTCGAGCAAGAGCAGCTGAAAATTTGGTCGTTGGATGGCACCCGTTAGAGGTACCAGCTAAAGGTTAATGGCGACAACGTGGTTTTCTGTCAAGGTCATTTAGTACAAAAACATGCCGATCAATGTCGGGCATCTCGACGACGTTTGCTTGGATCGAACGGAAGCTTTGCAATATTATTCGATCGAAAATCGCCTGTTCTAAACAGTGACCGTGCGGATATCTTTTCGGAAGACACTTCCTGATACATATTTATTGTCAGGGTATAGGGCGATGTCTGTGCAGGCATCGGGCGGTGGCTCTTTTGTCTGGCCAGAATATTTGTCTTGATGATATCTAGAACAAGTTCAAATGTGGGTCATGTCGGATCGAAAACGTAGATCACAAAGACAAATCTTAGAAAACCTTGTGTGCACTCTAGAGGTCACATTTTCAGTCTGATACTCATGAACTTGGTCAGAATGCTTTTCTTGATGATACTAGTCCATTTTCAAATTTTAGTCTTGTCAGGTCAGAAAATAGGTTACTAGGACAAATTTTAGGGAAAAGAAAAAAAAAAAAAACGTGCGCACTCTACATTTTCAGTACGATCTCTTGAAAATTGATCAGAATGTTACTCTTGATAATATTTTGAACAAGTTTGAAATTGAGTCACGTCGGGTCAAAAGGTAGGTCACTGGGATGGATCTTAAAAAAAAATTGTGTGCACTCTACGGGCCACATTTTCAGTCTGAGATTCATGAAATTTGATCAGAATGTTTGCCTTGATAATGTCTTGAACAAGTTTTGAACTGGGTCACGTTGGATAAAAGTAGACCACTTTTTGCGTTCAAATCATTACAATCAGGATGATTTCAACTTTATAAATCCTCGATGACTTTACTTAGGTGGGTGCTTTAGGGCCAAAGACCCTCTTGTTCTATATTTTTTAGAAAATTTTTTGTTTACTTATTACATCCAGCAGACAACTAAATGAGAGAGAGAGAGAGAGAGAGAGTCAGTCTCTTATTGAGGTGACCTATCACAACTATTAAAATTGAGATTGACTTTCAAAAAAATAAATACCACACATTTGAAAGGGAGAAACGGTATTTAAAGTATTCCATTCACCTTATGCGTTCAAAGCTTGTCGAGGATACAATTTGTGATACAGAATAAGGGCCCATATTTTCAGTAATGTTTGTTAAGTGTTCTTTGTTCTATGCCGCTTTCAACAAAAGAATTTTGTAGAGCTTTGATATATACTCGTAACTATTGCATTACTGCTCTGCATTACTGGACTCTTTTGAATGATGGTAAACAGAATACTGCAAAAAGGCTTAAGTTTCTAGCTCATTGTTAGAGAAAACAACAGTTATTTAATGCACAACAAGTTGTACATTTAAAACGGAATACAACGACACATTAATCATCATCTGATGAATATATGTAATTATTACCGCCTTATTGTTCTTCAACAGGAATTGAGTAGACATATGTTACTCGAAGACAACAAAGGGAGATCAATGCCTGCGATTGAGGTGTTTGAACATGCAATTCGGTATACCCGGGTAGGTATATATATGTACATGGATTGACTAATGTATAAATGGACTTTTGATTGATGGATTGACTGAATGGCGATTTACGCGGCTCTCAACATTATTTCAGGCACGGCGTCAGCTCACATATTCATATAATTTATGTCCTAGGTTTCATCAGTACTAGGACAGAGATCTGAGGTGTCTTGTACATGGACAGTCCCGCGAAATCCAGTGCTTTGAGGGGGGATTGAACCCGGGCATTATGGAAAGATGGACGGGTCGATTTATGAATTGCAAGACGGATGAATGACTACCTTCATGTATAGACTGACTTATGCAAATCTAGCACAATTTTCTTATTGTAATTTACGATCCATGTTAAGCATAAGGCGCATCCAGTCATTCGCCTTTCCATCTAGTCATCATTTGTTGAACTGGAACTTAAATAAACAAACAATTTTGAAAAGCGTCATCACCACCCTTAATTGCACACATTAATGTGTAAGTTCTGGGTATATATTCACAAATCATTCTGAAGAAGATTCTAAGTATTATTCTCACGAATTTTCTAAATTTGAAAGTTACACGTCTTATGATTACCCAAAGCAAACGGTATAGCCAATCAGAAGTTGATCACTTTCTAAAATTACACCCTCAAGAGTATAATGCATCGGTCTGCCACTGTCTTCGGCACCTAGGCAGTCTTTCAGGATCCTCAGTGCCGATCGAGTGCAGCATAGTTTTGGGATCCTACAAAGTCTAATGTATTGGTCTGCGACTGTCTCTGACACCCTAAGGAACCCCGGTTCAAAATTAATTCAACAATGTTTGTGACTATCCCTGGCACACTCGCAGACTTTCAGTAAGCCTGGTGCAATTCGAGTTGAGCAAAGTTTCAACTGCAAGCGTTCCATCAAAGTCTTATGCACCAGCCTGTGACTGTCTCTGGCATACTTGCAGACTTTTAGGAAGACCGGTGCGAATCGAGTTAAGCAAAGTTTTAACCGCAAAGGGTCCTTCAAAGTTTAATGCACCAGTCTGCAACTGTCTCTGGCACACTCTCAGACTTTCAGGAAGCCTCGCGCCAATCAAGTTAAGCATAGTTTCGACCTCTAGGGAGCTCTTGAGTAGGTTAAACTGGTCACTGTCTAATTCACAGCAAAACAAACTAGCAAACAAAAGAAAAAAAAAAGGTAGTTAGATAGACTTTTGTCGGTTGTCAGTGGTATTAAAATGAGTTAAGAAAAGGAAAAGATGATATTTTTCTGGATTGGATGTCAATGATGTACGATTATCGAATTATTTGGTGTTATAATCACTTCACCACTTTCCTTGTTATTGTCAAATGTTTCCACTGTCGGCCGAGAAGTGTCCTCATAGATAGAATCCAACAATTACTTGCATTTGCCGATGACATATTTCCAAGTTACAGCTTGTCTGGGCGTCCTGTGTGGCTCAGTGGTAAAGTGTAGGACTCGTGATCTGGAGGCCCCGGGTTCGAGCCTCACTGGCTCCACCTGGCTTTTCACAGGAGTGCCACTAGGCAAGACACCTCAGATCCCTGGCTTAGTACTGGTGAAACCCAGGAAAGACATGAATATGTGAGTTGTCGCTTTGATTTGACTGAAATAATGTTGAAAGCGGCGTAAAACACCATTCAAACATACAAAATACACCTAGTCTATTCTGTTAAGTAAGCTTTACTATTGCCTCTTCGATTCCTCTTGACATTGTTCTTTTGTATGAGACTATTCCATTGGTCGTAGTTTGCCACATGCTCTTCACTCACTGATCCTCCTTTCGTATGTTTATTACTCTATATCCTCGGGTCGTCAAATGTCAGAATCTTCGTCCTGGTGGTGAACGCTTCTTTATAACGTAGCATATTATCCCTCCCTTTAAGCTCCTTATCGCATATATCGCATGCGGTCGTCTGGACGGTTTATGTGACACTGATGAGGAGGTGAAGTCACCTCTAAAATCCAGATTTGTCTATGAACGATATGGTAACTTTTCTGTATCAAATTACCCACGTTGTTGTGGCTAAACTTTAACCGGTAAGTGTTCTTCTTCTCGTTTCGTCTTCCGAGCCTGTGCTTTTACAGTATCCTCGAAAACAATACCTCTCCTATGCAATTCACTCTCTGCTTGTTCAACAGTCTTCTCAACGGGGCTCACAGCCTTTAGAGTAACCCATTCGCTTTTTCTCAAACCTCTGATGATTTTCTTCCTTCTATATAATGCATGCTTTTATTGAAGACAGAGGTGACATTTGTCTATTAATAATCTTTTCAAAACACCTCTCCCATTTTACAAGGCCGATACATAGTTCTTCATTTCTGGTTTGCTCAGAAGCAGTAGCACGAGGATGTGCCAGAAACAGTCGCAGACCAGTGCATTAGACTCTGAATAACCCCTTGTGGTCCAAAATATGCTCAACTTAATTGGCACCAAGCTTCCTGAAAGTCTGAGAGTGTGCCAGAGACAGTCGCAGACCTGCTTATTATACTCGGGAGGGTCCAAAAAGGTCATGTACATTCACAAAAGATTCCGGTCAACGTGCCTACATTTCTATGTACATTGATCAAAGTAGGCGGATAAATTCAAATGGCACAGAGTTAACACATATGGATAACAAAAAGATGTAGGAAAATATATTCAAACTTTAAGTTGGAGCGAAGTGGTAGTGGAAAAACACAGGACCGCCAGTCTGCAGGTTCAATCCCTAGTCTGGGAAAGAATTGTTAGAGACACTTTGTATTTCCTGCCAAACCAGAAGTGGACTAGAAGAAATTAAGACTTAGTCTCGTGTGTATGGCTGCCTTACTCCGAGTAAAAGAACTCGGAGGGTTTATTGCCCCGTAGCTTTTATTGTGCTTTCACTAACAGTATGGATCGAGATCATTTTTTCACAACACAATTATTCAATACTGATTTTCTTTGTTATATTATTGGTCAATTTAATCAAAACAGTCCTGTAAAAAAAAAAGGAGTGCACTTGGCCATTTGGTTTTTATTTACCGATAAAGTATATGTGTACAGTACGACTTTTCCTAACTAGTAAAGAAATTGAACTATAGTTAAAAGTACGATGCATCACTAATTTATGACGACAATATTGCGTTCAACATGCTGGGTGGCCTTTCATCTAAATTTTTCTAACAAGATTGAGGACATTTGTGGGCGTTTAGTGGGTCTCTTCACGTTCATCGGTATGCACCCCAGGGTCCGTATTCACCAATGATTCTCAGTATAACACTACAGAACATTATTTTCTTTTCTTTAAATGGGAGGTGCGTAAGTTGGATGCTTGCATTCGGTGCTCTTGCAGGGCTATGCTGCCATACAATGCCGGTTTGTACATGCAGCTGTTCAGTTGCTGTGGTCTCAAGAGAGAAAAAATAATTCTTTTCAGGATCACCTAGAAAAACAACTGAAAAGAGATAGAGCAGTGGACCTAGACCTATCAGATATAGCATGGGTGATTACAGTTCCAGCAATTTGGCGGGAAAGCGCGAAAGCCTTCATGCGCGAAGCTGCTGTCAAGGTAATGCTTTATAGCTCTTTCGGCGCCATAGGTGAAAACAGATGTTTTTGCAGACGGTAAAGATCCATGATCAGACGGCAAAGAGCGTATGGTCTAATCTTGGATCTATTCCGCCCGCTTGTTCAGTCAAGCTAGTAAGGTCAAATCTTTCTGAGTTTTAGTGGATTATATTTTCAGTCGTCGAAAGAGCTTGAGGTTATATAATTGATGCTTAGACTTAGATCTACTACATGTCTTCGAGGATGCCACGCGTTTAAAACCTTTTTTCGTTCATTAAGTCCTGAAATAGATATTTAGCGTACACGCTTGTACAAAGGGAGTATTGTATACCTTGCATGTATTATAAAACGATATATTAACCTGAATTTGCTCCTTGCGAATATTTGGCACCTCTGGCTGCACCGTTTTTTTTTTTAAATGGGCTAGTAACGATCGCAAAAGTCGTCTGCCGGATGTAATATTGAAATCCCCCCCCTCCCACGTCCCCCCAATAAAAAGAAACCCTAAATAAACATGAAAATATCATGTTATCCATGGTAAAAGCAGAAAACATGCGTACTCATGCATCAAAACTTGATTTACACTGTTTATCATGTCGCAGGTTGCAAATTTGAAAAAAGAAAAACACGTGATTTTTTGACATCGCGCATCTTTTATTGCTATCGGTTTTCCCATTATTTTTTAACAGGCAGGTATACCTAACAATAAACTCGAACTGGCTTTGGAACCGGAAGCAGCTGCCATTTTCTGTAAGGAACTTGCAAGTGTTCAAACTATGGAAATGAAAGATGGCTTTCCATTGCAAACATTTAATCCCAAAAAACGGTACATGATTCTCGATCTCGGAGGTAATTACATCTTGATAAATCGTCCCTTTTAGCTCGACCTCATTTATCTTTAGAAGTTTAATTCTTTTTCAAGCAGTCCCGAGTTTTAAAGACCCAGGGGAAAATGCCTCTGAAAACATTTGAGAAAAGGAGAAAATGCTAGTTATCATAATTCTCTCCTTTTCTTACAATGCTTTCTATCATGTCGAGGAAAAACGACCATCAAAACAGCTGCATTTAGTTTGTCATCTGTAAATGCTCGTAGTTTTGACAACTCTTAACTTTGATTATGTGGTAGAGAATTCGCAGGGAGACGAACGGACGTTTTTGAGAAAGCTTTGATGTTTAACATTCTAGTTTGTTACCAATCTTTTTATACGCCCGAAGGGTCGTATTATGTTATAGCCCCGGTCGTCCGTCCGTCCGTCTGTCCGTCATTTTGTCTGTCCGTCCGTCCGTCCGTTAGCAATTTCTTAGCAACTCCTCTTCAGTTTCCATTGGAATAAGTTCAGGCTTACCACAATGAATCTCTGTGTTGTACATTTGACTCTTAAAATTTGGATCCTTGTAGGCGTTCTACATTTTAACCCATTTCACTGACAAGCCCCTTCGGGCATATATGCGCCGCTCTGCGAAGCTCTTGTTTATGTATTTAGTTCACATGACACAAACTTTCGTCCACTCACTTCTCTGGATAAAATCACATGCTTTCAGAATTTGTATGGAGTGTATAAGGAAACTGAAAGTGACATGTAGATTTTATACTATAATAATTATCATATAAAACTATACAAAGATTCGTGTTTAAGCTACAGTAAGAGGACAATTCGTACCCGAATATTTCGTCTAACTATATACGAATATAAGTAATGTCCAGTACATGTAGTTGTTGCTGTAGTTGCTGCAGAATATATTGTGAGTAGTATGGTCTGCACAATTGGGCAAACTGGCTGCTGCCATGCTGCCCCTAGAGCCGTCACGCATGACTGCCTACGAACAGTGGGGTCATGCACGTGTTACTGCCCACGAAAAATGGGACTTTTTCTGAAAACAATGAGAGTTTTATTCTGAGAACATAGGAGTATGCATCCTATGTCTGCCTAAAAACAGTGACGTCATTTCCGAACGCATAGCGAAAAAAAAAAATAAACAAAAAATTCGGCTACTGCTGGTGTGCACGAGTACACACGAATAATGGAGTATTATCCTAAACAATAGGGGCACGTAACACAGATTTACATAGGATTACGACGAACAACGTGGTATTGTTCTCAGAATAATGGGTGTTACACAGAAGTCTGAGAGTAGGTGGAACCCATGACTTCTCGTAAAACAAATAGGGTAAGTAACGTAGGTTTGAAACAATGTTGTATTATTCTTAGAATAATGAGGTGAGCATCCTATGTCTTGCCGTCTCTGCTGCTAATGTGAGGACAGTTGCCTCTTCCAGGTAACGTTTTGTGAGTCACGTGGAATTCCAATGTCATTTTCGTATTACACAACACGGACAACAATGGGAGTATTTAAAGTAGTATTGAAACAACGAGGTAATATTCTAAGAACAATGGGGCGTTCTTTCTTTTATAAAATGAATGAGAATGACAAAAGATAGTACTGATACACGAAAATGCAAAGGGCGGACTTGTCGTGCGTACAAATGGTGCTGAACGGAAGTCAAATCGGAATTTATAGGCGAATTCCGATCTACTGTAAAGGTTAAAACTATACAATCTAGCTTGTGTATGAGGTATCGATTTCAATATGACGCACGCCTATCGTCTGGCCTGATAACTACCCATTGTGTCTCCGGTGTTTACCCTCATTGTTACCACGATAATATTCCATTGTTAGTTTGCACTTGTACGTAAGCAGAGGCTGCAGGCATTCTGTCCATTTTTCTATGGTATGCGTTCAAGAATGATACCACTGTCACAGGCAGACATAAAATAGCCTCCCCTTTGTTCTCATAATTATACCCTCATTGTTCTCAAAAAATATCCCATTTCTCGTGGACAGTCACACGTGAACGACCCTATTGTTTGAAGGCGGACATGCGTAACAGTTCTAGGGGCACTAGGAGCAGCAGAGCAGCAACCAAACTACCCAAATGCGCCACCCTGCTACTATTATGGCAGCAGGAGTAATTGCTTAAAATGAACACTCTCTGGTTTCACTGTGATGTTTTTATTTGTATTGCTTCACCAAACGTTATTTCATTTAAATTATCCATACATTAAAAAGGTCTTTTCAAGGATGTCTGCTACAACTATGTCTCACAGTGAACTCCGTTAATGGATTTATTTATTTTTTACTATCTAGTTGCAACTGCTATGCAGTTACGTTGTCGTCTGCAAATGCTCTCAATATCAAAGACCCGGGAATTTAATGTTTTGTGGTCTGATAAAGATTACACCAATCAATCATTGATTTAGGTGGAACAGTCGATATCACAATTCACGAGGTTCTTGAAAATGGAAAGCTTAAAGAACTGCATGCAGCGACGGGAGGAGCATGGGGTGGACAGCTTGTTGACAACGCTTTCAAGGATTTCATAAAACAACTGGTAATAGGTTTGATTCTTGTCCATTGTTCCTGCTTGCCCTGTACATACATGGCATTTCTCCAGATATATAATGATTGGGCGTTAAATACTGTTTTACTTGGCTTTCAAAATGACTTCCGTCATATCAGGGTGCGTGCACGCTTGCTTATTCATGTTTGTCTGGAGTTTCACTACAAGGCTAGGGCATTGAGGTGTCTTGCACATGGACACTCTTACGAGACAGAAACTTTACCATAAAAAAGTTAACTATTTCTTAAAAGCAGTTAATGGTGGCTCAAAACAATCTAGCGACCATTAGTTTATCATGAGTTTTCTAATTTTGAATTCCACAACTAACCATCTGGGTCCGTATTCACCAACAGTACTAGGTTGCATTCTTAATACCATTCTAGTTTAAGAAAGTAAAACATTTTCTGATTAGCTTAACCATTTGGTTTAGCCAATCAGTAATTGCGTTATTCAAAGATTTAGAAATTTTTTGAGAATTAAAATAAAATGGTTTTAAGAAGGGTTGGTGAATACATATCAAAGTTATAAGCATTTCTCTTTTTCGCCATTATTTTTTGACAACCCGTCCTTGTCCAGGTCGTCAAAACACGAGGTTGTGTGATGACCAGTTACATTGTCTTCCTCAGTTATTTCCGTTTATAGAACATTCGGCCTGGTACGGCGAAATACAGTTTTCGATATCTCTTTAGCTCAGTGGTTATGGTATTGGTCTTTTAAACCTCGAAAAACGAGGATATTTGTCCGCCATGGGTTCGAATCCCGCCAGATGCGGTCCCGATTTAAATACAATACCTGACAACTGCGTTAGGGAGATATCTCTTTAGCTCAGTAGTTATGGTATTGGTATTTTAAACCTCGAAAAACGAGGATATTTGTCCGCCGTGGGTTCGAATCCGGCCAGATGCGGTTTGTATTTCAGCTATGCATTTGTTCATTTGTTTCTTTGTTACGGACTTTGTTCGTAAGAATTTCCAAACAAAAGTGGAAATTTATACGTGTACTGCTTTAGAATTGTTATGTCAGTAAGAACAAAAATAAACATGTACATATATATCTAACCTTAGATGCAGTACAAATGCAGCAAAGGTCAAGGCAAAGGTGATACATACTTGTTATAACATGCATACTATATCTAAACTCTAACGCATATTGACGTGTTTGGTCGAAGTTGGTTGAGTGATGTTTTACGCCGCCTTCATTATCTGCGTCAGACGTGTTTGGATGCTTGTTTACTTAAGGATCAAAAGGATGAAAGGGTTGATCCTACAGTTTGAACAGTCAAATATCGATATGAAGCATGGGATCCTCATTTATAGTCTACTTGATATATTTAGTCGCCGACAGAATCTGTATCTCGATCGTAGGCTCGGTAACATAACACCTTCGCTTTGTTACACAAGTATCTCCCTTTCTTTATTTCTGTTTATTTGAGAGGAAATGAGAATGAACAATTGGCTATAAGCAAAGACAAGGGTTTGTGCGGACAGCGTAGGTCAATTGACCTTTCTGTAAACGCGAGTTTGGCATACCCACCTTAGTAACGCGGTATTTCGATTGATAAGCCCGACAAACAAACCAGAAAATAGCGCCGAATACAAAGAGAAAGAGCTATAATTTCGGTTTTATTCTAGCTGATATTTCACTCTATGTTGATTACTCCAACCTTTTTCCCCAAAATTCTTATCAATTCGAACTAAGTCGGCAACGTAACCAGAAAAATACTTAAAATCATTTCATATTTGTGAGAAATCGAGAAGTAAAAATAATGCAAATATGTTCATAATTCCATGTTTGGTCAGAGCATTTAAAATAAAAATACATTGTGAGTAACTTACTGTCGTCAAAATGTATAATTACTGAAAGGGGCATAAGTTTTTTAGACATTTTGTCAGTATATAACATAATTTGACTGTAAACAATATAGGAAAAGGATTTACAATTTAACCCTTTACCATACAGTCCCGTCCTTTATCGACCTTGAAGAAGGAGACTTCTGAAAACATTTCTCTCTTTTCTTGGCTGTTTTCTACCCTTTCAAAGACAAATCTCATCACTGGAGCAACAGTTAGATTGTCGACAGCAAACGTTTTCAAAATACACAAATCTAATGTTTTTTTTTTTTTTGGCTGGTTAAGAGTTAATTGACACCTCTAATACCTGTTTGAGTCTGAGAGGTGCAATAGTATTTATTTATTTTGTGTTTAAAATGCTTAAATTTAATAACCTTTGCACATCCGAAAAGTGGCACATGTCATGAATGTTACAGTTTGGCATTAATTTTAACCCTTGGTGTGTGAAGAAAATGCTGAGTTTGTAGATATAGATCAGATTGCAAATAGTATGCAGCTTAGTCTTGGATTCAAACGATCTACTACTCACATTATTAAGCATACTTACAGTAGATTTGAAGGTCTAACTTCTATTCTGTTCTGTTTCAGAAGTTCATTTTAAAAGGCAACTTATCTTAGTTAAGTTATCTTTTGATTTAGCCATATTTAAGTGGATTAGCACATCTTCCATTTCAAAGGGTTTGTCGGTAAACTGTTAATTTGATAGGATGTGTGTTTGATTACAAACCAAAATTGCCGCTCTAATCCACTTGACCACCTGTTGTCTCAGTATATCATTGAAGTTCAAAACAAACAGCCATCAATGATACTAACAAGTTTGTTAATTGACGGCACACTTAACACATTTTAAAATCATCAAACAACCAGTTTCCCTTACCCGAAATTGAAACTTTTCTGTTGAATCAGACAATCCATGAATATTCGAAATGCATTTAATTCGGTGTAACTTATTATCGAATATGACGTTGATACGACTTAATAAGCCTCACAAAAACAATAAGCATCTTTAATTTTATTATTCTATGGCAAAAAAGAGGTTTGTTTAGGTGTTTCATTCTTTCTCATTGAAGTTCAAAACATGTATATCTATTGCACTGTCCTTAGCCCCCGAAATTCGGACTTATTAGACTTATCCTTGTGTAAATTAGTTAACACATCTCTAAAGTTAAGGAGGAAGTAGGTTTATCTTATCACGACGGATCCTTGTATTCTGGTTACCAATCTTTTCTCCTTTTCCCATAATATTTTCAAAAGCCCTCCTCCTGAGGGTCTGTATTACAGGGTTAAGCAAAATATAATTGGAAGGTAGTTATCCAACAGACCTTGTTGGCGATTGAAATAGCAATTTTCTAAGATATGTTTTTTTCTGTGCCTATTTTTTTTTTTGCAAGTACTTCCTTAAATGACATTTATACATAACCTTTATGCATACATAACGATTCTTATTGATCCGTGATGGATGAAGCTGTTCACGAGGTCTTCCACATAGTTTTATCCACCGAATACATTTTTCGAGATGTGTTTTCGGCCTTGGAAATGGGACGAATTTAGCTCCCCCCTGCTTTCCATCTGGATAACGATTATCAGTGTCACACAATCCGTAACTACACCTTTCACCATTTCACAGATTTTTATTGACCGATAACACAATTGCTGTTTTGATAATTAAATAGATACGATCAAATTATTTTATTTTTATAACAAATTGTGTCTAACCTTTTTGTTTACATGACGCCCAGTGCTTCCTTTCGATTGGCCGATAAGACCTGTCAATCAAAATCGGCAGAAAGGTCAATTATAGGACGGCATAGTCGTAGTCGACTACATAGAACTTGCAGTCTTATCTTTAATCTTTACCGTCCGCGTATTTTGTCAAGCATATACGATAGAAATCTGAGTTTCAGATGAATGTATTTTAAACCGTAGATAGAAGTCGATTTCAGGCTGTAAAATAGTTAAAGAGAACATAAGCAGCTTTGTAAGGATGATACATGTATTCCGCGCTTCTGCTAGTGATCTTTAGCCCAACATAGCTCGAATAAGGAGCTATTAGGGCGTGCAACAGTTAGGCGTCCGTCATCTGTCGACCATCTTTCTTCCTAAACAACCTGATCGTTCTAAAAACTCTTCCAATTTCAGTTAAACTTGACTCAGTTGATTGTCCAGCAGCATTGTTTCAAATGAGTTCAATCTGGTATCTGGTTAGGTTACAGGAGCTAGTTGAAGAACGTATTTTGAAATGATTTTAAAGGAATCATCCAATATAAGTCCTGTAACACTTTTGTTCACAGGTCACCATCAAGGTCTTCGAAAAGTTCACCTATGACCACACAAACGCCTGGATATCTTTTTGTGAGATGTTTGAAGCAGCGAAGAGAGAGCTGAGCTCTGAGGTCGAAAAATCTACGCTAAGCTTTCCACCAAAACTTGAAGAAATTTTTAAGGCCGAGAAAAAAATGTCCCTGCAAGAGCATATATCAAGAACACATACAACAGAAGAAGTTAAACTTTTAGAAAATACACTCGTTTTGCACAAATCAGTAATGGTTTCATTCTTCAGTATAGCCATTGACCCCATTTGTGAACACATAAAAGATCTTTTGAGAAGTATGGAGTTAAAGCTAGATTATCTTATTCTTGTGGGAGGCTTCTCGCAATCACTCATTGTGAGGGACCAAATTGAAAGAGAATTTGGAAAGTCTTTGCGAGTTATCGTTCCTGGGGGACGCGGTTCAGCAGTTCTCAAAGGCGCTGTAATGTATGGAGTAATGCCAGACATAATCTCGTCACGGATCAGTCCGTACTCGTATGGCGTAAGTACACGGAAGATATTTGACCCTGAGGTGCACCCAAAATCCAGAAAGGAAAGCCTTAATGGCAAATACGTCGTTAAGAATGCTTTTGATATGCATATAGGGAAGGGCGCAGACATTAACGTTGGAGAAGACAATAGCAAGAGAAAGTATACACTTGTAAACCCGGAAAACCCAAAGGTCTTTTGGAACGTGTACCAGTCCGATAACAGTAAACCATTATTTTGCGATGAAACTGATTGTCACTATATTAGCACGCTAGAACTAAATATCCCAAAGGAATTACAAAAGAAAAGCCTTTCTCTAAAAGTATGGATGAAGTGTAGAGGGACTGAGCTTGTTGCACATGCGACAGCAAAAGACAAACACAAATCGGGGAAGGAGGTTACGTGCTCTTGTCAATTTGATTTCCTAGGAGACCCAAATGCACGTGCATCTGATTTTGTTGAACCAATCAATTAAGAAAAAGATAGAAAAACTAAAGGTGTAAACGTGCATGTACTGTAAACATGTTTAACTGGTACTGATCATCATACAATAGAATAGCAAAATGTCTGAAAGAAACAGTTGGCTTGAGAATACATATCATGTGTGATATTTTGTTCTAATCTTGCTGCATCAAATGACATTCTGCTGGTCCACAACATTGTGATTAGATTTAATTATTTCATGCTTTTCGGTAGTTTATCGAGAATTCTAACATGACAGGTGAATTCGGCTCTATAAACACAGCGCAACGAAAACGTGGTAAAATCTATGTCATTCTATGTAGAGTGACGTCATTCTATATAAAGTAAGTAAGTTATTCAATAGAATATAATCTGCATCCGCGTTTTTACTCTAAGTATGAACTTGTTTTCCTTTCATTAAGAGTTGGTCATGTTAGAATCGAAATAATCTTCTTTCTATCGTGGTTTATCGTTCAATAAACCACGTTGTGAGTTATGAGGCGCAATGAATAACCCACTCGGGCTATCGCCCTCGTGAATTATTTATTGTGCCTCATAACTCACAACTGTGGTTTATTGAACGATAAACCACGATAGAAAGAAGATTATTTCTTAAATAACGGTGGGATATTGTTCGATATTTCACGGGTACGACCAGTGAAAGATACCGATTTATTTTCAAACTCTTCAATTGAAGCTGAAACAGAGTAGAAACAGTAGTTCCCGTGCACTAGTTACCTAGGTAAACACTGCGTGCCATTCAACCAGATGGAAATATGACGTAATTTACCCTACATTTTTCGCGCTTTACGTAATATTGTTATGCGTTGTTATGCGGAGCGGGTACGCCACCGGGAATTACCGAAAACAATTGTACTGGATTTTGATGTAAGTACCCCCAACAAAAGGGGTTAGAAGCATGAAATAAATAGAATATTTGGTTTTTTTTTTTCGGTGAAAGATCGAAATTTATTTCATCGAGTGAACATCATGCGTAATATTTTCACTTGAGGCTGTGCCCCTCCTTATATTCAGTTGGTTGATGGGTAAAATCGATTTTATAGATCCATAATTATGTGATGATGTGCTTGGTATAAGCACCCCTTTGCCAGAGCATGGCTCAGTTCTATTTTTAGATGGCGTGGGCAAATATCTCGGCAAAATCCGGCAACAAACATATGTAACTTCTCGCTATTGTTTTTGCTTCTGTCCGTGACGCAATTTTAGCTTCATCAAGATTCTGTTTCTACGACAAAGTTGTGAAACATTTTTCATTTCCTGGAACCATTCGCCGAGCCCCGGTAGCTCAGTCGGTAGCGTGCAGGACTGGTTCGATCCCAGGTCCATACATGTAGAATTAAAGAGAATTGTGCCCCCTTGGGCTAGATGGCAACAGGCATAGAGTGATGATATTTGGTTAATGTATATGGCATCCACAGGCAATCGTTTTGTAACGAACTTTGCCTCCTATATGATGCATAAAACAAGACTTATAGATAACATAGACTATCACAAAACGATCGCCTGTGGTGGTATTATAGAATACCTCTAAAGTAAAGTTGTTTAAAGCGTGCTCCTGTGGCCCAAGATTGCCCCGCCACGAGGGAACACATTTTTTCCCCACAGAATTCTGTAGGAAAAACAAAAATAAAAATCTTGTTGTTTTGATGTAAAGAGCCAAGGCCATATAAAGCCCCTGCCCAGTCCTGACGAAACCAAAGAAACGCGTAATTGAATTGTTGTCATAAAATAACTGAAATACTAATAAAAGCAGCGCAAAACATCATACAGACAAACAACATGTGCGTAATTAGATAGGAGCAGCATTGGGCAAACATAGCTAAAAGAAATCGTTTGCATCATCTCTCTCAGGTGATCGTGAAAAAAACTTAAGTTTCTGATTTTGCTCAAATCCGTTGACGGTCTCATTTTTTTCTTTACTTGCGTTAAGTTCATTATTTGAGATGCATTTCACTAATATTAACAAACTTAAGTAACGCTCTCAAATCATGAATTGACACAATGTTTCAGACTCAACTCAGCAAAATAAACGGACGTAATCCAGTTACTTAGTAACACACTTAAGCTCATTAATTTGCTGAGTTGTGCCCGAAACTTGTTGTCATCTCAGGATTTGTGAATATTAATTAAGTCTGTTAATGTTATCGTCTCAAATCAGAAATTCAGAGTAAGTCATATCCTGTGTCCGTTAACGGATTTGAGCAAGATAAGAGACTTAAGGTCTCTTCATGAAACTGGGTCCCGGGTCCGTATTCACCAACCGTTCTTTGAAACAATCTTAGTCTTATTCTACAGAATTTTTTAAATTTGAAAGTAACATAACTTCTGATTGGCTAAACCAGATTGGTTTAGCCAATCAGGAGTTGTGTTACTTTCAAATTTAGAAATCTTGGTGAATACAGACCACGATCATTTCACATTACAAGCATAAAATGCTATGTAGATATGTACAGGACTTTCTCAGTCGGGACAAATTGCCGAAACACTACGATATTAAAGGCTTCAGGTTTTTTAAGAATGTTTAACGAATTAACTGATAGTGTAGATCAAGATCAGAATACAAATTTTGAGCAATTTGATGTGTACCTTTACTGTTCCCCCATCACTATCTCGTCTTAACTCTAATCCGCCGAGCCCCGGTATCTCAGTCGGTAGCCTAAAAGACTTGAGATCAGGGGGTCGGTGATTCGAATCACCAGCTCAGCCAATTTCTTTCCGAGGACTGACGATAGTCTTTGCAACAGGATTTAGTCATCTCTCAACGCTTATCAATGTTTCGACGATGGTTATATGGGAAAGCAGCCAGTGGCTTTGGAAGAGTATTGCATGAAGCACTGGTTAAAGAAACTGCAGGTAAGCATGGATAGTTTCACTGGCAGCCGCGATATACTAGTAACTGAAATAATGTTGAAAACTGCCTTAAGCACCATACTGTCAATCAGTCAATCGATCTATCAATCAAGACTCTGTTTCTACATCACTACCTGGTTTTAACCAGTTACCATACGAATGCGACATTGAACGTCTTTTCAGTATATATTGCTTTTTGAAATAATTCGGGAAAAAGGGGTGTTACAAGAAAACGCTTTTTTCCCTGCATATCGTTTTTAATATGATTCAAATTAATTATTCTCTGCTAACTTCTGTGTATATATTGTACTACTGATATATACAATGTATCTAAAATAATTTTACAGTAAGTTACGGCTATTACAAGACTACTTGCTATGAAAATGAGTCATGCTCTGTGAAAAGGGGGTTTAATGCATCTGCAGAAAGTTTCGGCCTATGTCAGCCTGCGCATACTGCGCAGGCTGACATGGACCGAATTTTTTTTGCTATCTATATTTTATGGCATGCCAAAAGACCACTCTGCCTCATGGTTCAGTCGGTTGTTTAACAAAATGGACCTTATGGAATCATGATTATGTGACGTGGTATAATGTATCATGGACATGCAATAAACCCCTTTTTGCCAGAGCATGGCTCAAATGTAAAAGCTTCACAACGGTGGTATTTCACCTAAACGGGAGAGTGAGAGAGAGAGAGATTACGACAAAATATTTGAAATGTTACAGAAAGCGTTAATGAGATTAACAATGAATATAAGTATGTTGTAAATATAAGTATGTTTTGTTAAAACTGAGCCGACAAGCTGGTAGAATCATAGACATTGTTAAAACTCAGCTAACGAAATGGTAGAATCACTGACCTTGTTAAAACTAAGCTAACAAAATGATAGAATCATAGACCTTATAAAAACTTTGCTCCCAAAATGGTACAATCATAGGCCTTGTTAAAAACTGAGCTAACAAAATGGTACAATCATAGACCTTATAAAAACTGAGCTAACAAAATGGTAAAACCATAGACCTTGTTTAAACTGAGCTGACAAAATGATAGAACCATAGATTTTATTAAAACTCAGCATACAAAATGGTAGAATCATAGACCTTGTTAAAACTGAACTAACAAAATGGTACAATCATAGACCTTGTAATAATTGAGCGAACAAAATGGAAGATCCATAGACCTTGTTTAAACCTAGCTAACAAAATGATAGAACCATAGATTTTGTTAAAACTCGGCATACAAAATGGTAGAATCATAAACCTTGTTAAAACTGAGCTAACATAATGGTAGAATCATAGACCTTGCTTAAAACTGAGCTCACAAAATGGTAGGCCTTGTTAAACCTGAGCTAACAAGATGGTAGAACCATAGACCTTGTTTAAACTTAGCTAACAAAATGGTAAAATCAGACACCTTGTTAAAGATGCACCCTTACAGCTAGAGAGTAAACAAACGCTGTTACAACTATACAATGTGTAGAATCTAGATAGCCGTGTAAACGTAGATAAAAAATCGATATAAGGTGTATGTGATAAAGAGACACCAGGGATTTGTCTGCGATTTAAACCGGAAACTGAGGTTGTTATGTCTATGGCTAGCCGCAATAGAATGAAATGCATTTTCTATCCGTCGTAATCTGTGCAACCTTGCAACCGTCAGGGGCAACATTTGGCAAGAAGGTACAACTAAAAATTGAACTGAGAAGGTACAAGAATGATTATAATTTCATAAAATAAAGATAAAATATTGGTTACAAAACCGGATGAAAACGAGTAAAGATACATCTTTAAAACTGAGCTAACAAAAATAGTAGAATCATAGACCTTGTTAAAACTGAGCTAACAAAATGGTAGAATCATAGACTTTGTTAAAACTGAGCTAACAAAGTGGTAGAATCATAGACCTTATTAAAACTGGGCTAACAAAATGGTAGAATCAAAGACCTTGTTAAAACTGAGCTAACAAAGTGGTAGAATCATAGACCTTGCTTAAAACTGAGCTCACAAAATGGCAGAATCATAGACATTGTTAAAAACTGAGCTAACATAATGGTAGAATCATAGACATTGTTAAAACAGAGCTTACAAAATGGTGAAACCGTAGACCTTGTTAAAACTGAGCTAATAAAATGGTAGAACCCTAGTATTTGTTAAAAACTGAGCTCATAAAATGGCAGAACCATAGACCTTGTTAAAACTGAGCTGGCAAAATGGTACAATCAGAGACCTAATTTAGTTTCCCCCAATCACAATAGGGATTACATTCTGCTCGGACGTCACGTGCATGTCTGTGAATAGTGCTTGAGGTTTCTTTGTTGATATCAGCATTCAGTCTTAAATTCGACTGGGCTCCATTGTGATTTTGATCGTGTTGGTCCGTTCTGTTAGGATGGTTTTCTTTTTTCCTCATGAAAGCTATATCAAACAGACGGGCAGCACTCTTCTTGAGCTGTTCGTTACATTTTCCATTTTCACATCCATTATACGATCCTGCAATCCTTATGCTCAGTTGTTCATGCAAGTATGGCATCGAATAGGTACGTTTTGGAGCATGAAAGAGCAAAATTAATGTCAACATATATAAGATAAATGGCTGCATCTGAAATAAAAGTGAACATTTTATATAGAAAGAAAATTTTAATACAAAACAAAACTTCACTAGATTAATCTTTGCGAAGAGTGTAGACCAATATCAGACTGCGCCTATGTATTTTTGATCTACACCCTCAGCTGCTTCATTTATTGTTCCTGTCAAACAAGCACATAGCATGCAAATAAACTTCTCAAACTGTATTTTTGTGAGAATCAATAATACAACTTTAGCAGGAAACAGTTTAAAAAGAAAAATGTCGCTGAAAGTGTACTGCATTTGTCACAATAGATCTATTTAATTATTTACCATACAGTCGCCTGTTTAAACGACCCTGAGGTAGAAGCCTTTAGAAAAAAATGTGGGAAAAGGAGAAAATGCTGATACCAGCATTTTCTCTCAGCATTTTCTCTTTTCCCCACAATATTTTCTGTTCCGTCAAAGACCAACAGTTCTTTTTATACCACATTTCAATTTGTAATCCGCAGTCTGAAAGAGTCTACAGTTTGTCGTTTGAGAAAAGGTTAAACCATGACTATGGCCACTATGAATCAATCGTTAAAATCTAAAATATTAGATAGGTATTTGATTCTTTCGGTGACAGCTTTGAATAATTATTCTGAAATATGGGGGTTACAAAATTAGTGAAAACCCGTTGTAATTCGAGAACCGTTCGTTGAAAATTCCGACGATTTCTTGCACTATGTTCATAAATGGCGAATATTTATTATCGCCAGTCCGATAGAGTTATCCCTCTTTGAACACTCTTCTGCATATTTGGGTAGCAAATGAACAAATCTCGCGAGACAGAGCGACATTAAATTTAAAAATTTAAACATATTTTATTCCACAGAAGCACAACATACATGAGCAATACGATACAATCAATAAACAAAAATAATCCTGCGGAAATGGATCGGAACGGAAGCAAAGCTCATAGAGTTCCTCTCCAATTTCCGGTTATTGCGTGTATAAAGTACGATATATTAAAGTCTGGAAAAAATAATAGTAAAAAAAGGAAAAAGATGGGGAAAAGTAGGGGGCGGTGCACATAGGTGTAGAGTGTCAGACCTAATGGTGAAGATTTCATCTATAAGAAACCATATATAGAGAAAAAAAAAGCATTACAACCTGACCGTCACTACTACGTAAGTGTTTACTAATACAGTTTATAAAGATGAAGATAAGAATGCTACACTACGAGTGTCCTCTGCCAGGTCCTGCGGCAAAATATAGTATTGTCCCTAAAAAAACCCAAAGAAACAAAGCACTAAAGAGCAAATCTTCCACTTGCACGGATATAAGTATGCACTGCTGCAAATATTCTTTCATTGTCATGCAGGCTAAGACTCTCATCTCCATATAGGATGATTCGAAGGGAGACTCTTACTATATCATTAACATTAAAGTTTAAACGATTTCTTAAGTCATTATAAATTGAATATTTTAGAAAATAGTGTTCAGTTGATTCAACTGAGCCGCATCTACAGAGTGGCGATTGCACTAAATTTTTCAAGTATAGGTAATGATTAAGAGAACTACACCTGTTACGCAATCTAGCATGGATAATCTGAATTTTCTTTCGCCGAAGAAATACAGTTGTCTTTGAGCGGGTTTGTCAAGGTTCAAATGATATTTAAAAGATGTCAGTGATTCTGCGTTCTTAATCTCATCTGGTAGGGAATTCCAATCATTAATTACAGACGGTAGAAATGAATTGTTATACAAGCTAGTTCTGCAAGCAATTGTTCGCAAATTATTTGGTCTACGCAGATTATAAGTTGTTGAATTACCAACCGTTGGAGGGACGAGAACATTAAGATAATTAAGATAAGAGAAAGTCCATTTACCATTTTGTAGAAGTGAATCAGCTTATGCTTTCACCTTCTTTCCCTTAAAGTTTCCCAACCAGATTCCTGAGTTAGATCAGCAATAGCAACGAGTTTGGTACAGCCTGTAACTATACGTGCAGCTTAATTTTGAACTTTGTCTAATTGATCCTTTAACCCCTGCGAAAGATTGTCCCATATGACATTACCATACTCCAAAATAGGCCTTATAAATGAAAAGTAAAAGGTCTCAAGTGACAGTCGGTCGAGTCGTATTTTCAGATGCCGCATAACCCCAATTCTTTTCCATGCTTTTTCAATTGATTTATTGATATGGATGTCCCAAGATCCGTCATTAGAAAGAAAAAAACCTAAGTGTTTTTGACTTGAAACTAAGGGAATTTCAATATTTGACATAAAGAGACTTGGATGATCTGGCTTAAAACGTTTGCGGGATATAACCAGCGACTCAGACTTTGCAGGGTTGAACTTGACCAGCCACTTCTGTGCCCAATTTGTAATTTTATCGATGTCAGATTATAAAATACTTCATACATCAGCCGGATCACCTCAGTCATTGATAAGCTTGTGTCGTCTGCAAAAAGATTGATATTTGCCTAATATCATCAACTATATCATTTATATAAATTAAGAATAGTAAAATGTCCTAGAATGGATCCTTGAGGGACATCGGCCTGCACATGGCACACGGATGAAACTCTCCTTGGTAAAATAACTCTCTGGAAACGATTCGAAAGATAATTAGAAAACCAAGATAATAGTTTACCATGGATACTGGCCCTGTTCAACTTGAAAAGTAAGCCTCTAACTTTGTCAAATGCTTTACTTATGTCAAAAAACACAGCTCTAAATTCCAGCCCGTCGTCTTAGGCTTTGCATATTTCATTGTAAAGACCAGTAACTTGATTAACTGTAGAGTCGCCGTGCATGAAACCGGACCGGAAGGGTGTCAAATAATTGATGTCTTTCAGATGGTTATAAACATGCTTGAATAACGAAACGGGTCTGTAATTTGATGGAAGAGAAGGGTCACCGGATTTAAATATTGGACATACATTGGATATTTTCCATGAAGATGGATCTGTATTAGTATTTAATGAGTGATTGAACAAATCATATAAATGAGGTACAATCTGTCCAGCTACTTCAGTAAGAATCCCGTCATTAATACTGTCAGGCCCTGAAGCTTTCACAGGTCTCCGTGATTTCAGAACATCCAGTACCTCGAACGGCATAAAATTAATTGATTCTAAAGAAGATTGTGTCAGTAGGTAATTTGCTTCTGGAAGAGTGCTTAAAGAATAATCTATACGTGATTGATTTGCAAAAAAAGGGTTTAGTACATTAGCTTTCTCATTATCATCAATTACCATTGAATTGCTGGAAAGATCAAAGAGAGGAGGAATTGACGATGAAGAACTTGAAGACATAAGTGACTTAAAAGTTTTCCACCAATCACGCGGAGATAGTGAACCAGATTTTAATTTTGAGGATAAGTGATCGTAGTAATTTTCTTTGGTTTGTCGAATTAATGATATTACTTCATTTCTAACAGATTTGATTTTGTCCATTGACTAGCTTTATTTGATGCCTTAGCATTTTTATACAATCTCTTACGATAGCGAACTTTCCTTTAAATAAAACAGGTCATCCATGGTGGTTCTTGGGGGGATAATCCTGACAATTTTGCTTGGAATAAACATACGAGTTTTATCCGTGATGACACTTGCAAGATTTCCAGCATATATGTCAATATTATCATCGTGTATAGAGTGCCAACCGAAATTAGCAAGATAGCCTCTTAACTGGTTATAATCGCCTTGATCGTATTTCCAAATCGTACGTTGAATAATTTTTAACCTAGGTTTAAAGAAATTAAATACACCAAAGACAGGACAGTGATAACGCACTGAAAGACCAAGACAAGGCTTGTCAACGCCAGTTGTTAGAATTGAGTTTTTATTAGTAACAAAAAGAAGGTCAATAATAGACATGGAATTTTCGGTGAAATGTGTTGGCTCGTCAATACATTGAACTAAATTAAACTGATTACATAAAGCTTCGACCTTAATTTATTTTCGTTCATAGTATTCAGATTAAAATCACCAGTAATTTTAACATCAGCAATATTAGAATTTATAGCAAGATTTATAGAATCTTCAGTAAGTGAAGTATAAGTCGAGTCATAGTTCGGTGGTCTATAAAATACACCATACACAATGTTCCTATTATTAATGTACTTGATTTGTATCCAAATACACTCAAGTCTACCGATTTCGAGATCATTTCTACGTATGTAAGACAGATTACTTTTTACATATGAAATTACACCACCGTATCGGTCATGAACTCTATCTTTTCGTTCTGGTGGATGGAAGGAAGGGAAAAGCAGCTCGTCTGAGGATAAACTATCATGTAGCCAAGTCTCAGAAAATGAAACAACATCAAAAAAGGAAAACTCCGCAATCAAAGTATCAAGCTTATTAGCTATACTTTGGACATTATAATAGACGGTAGAGAGATGATTGGGAAGATTAAGAAAATTGTACAAATCTGTACTCGACAAACTATCTGAAGACTCGCTAGGTTGCGGACCAGGATTTGGATGGACATCGCCTGCTCGCAGTATCAAAAGATGAGTCACTACCATCAAAGGCAACAAGCTGTAAATGGTAAACTAAAATGCCGATCTACAAAACTGTACGTTCTCTTCATGGAGTTTACCTGTCAATAATCGTTTTTTAGTGAGATGTAAAATCTGTTTGGTCAGTGATAACGACTGTCTAATATTCATTAGGACTGAATATGAATAGCTTATACTGCTTAGGATTGAAAGAAGAACAGTCAGATGAAAATGAAGATGTGGACAATATTTTGGGTGGCTACAAAGACACCTTAAAATTCTACAGTTCATGTTACCGCACATAGTAAGTACAGGAACAACATATAGCAACCCACCACATGTCCAAATCTATGTTCTTTACAATGCACCACAGTTACATGTATGTTGTAAGTAAAATCATGCAAAATCATTAGATACTCCACACCATCTAGACAAAAAAGTGAACACATTAAAATGAAAACTTTAGGGGAAATTCGGAATGATAGATATAGCGCTATAAAAAGGAAACAAAAGTACAGAAAAAGTCGGGAAAGTTGTAGTATATGTGATTTTAAAGAATGCACGACATTATAAGGTCAGATACTGTGCCCGTGACCTAGACAAAACATTAATTTACTTATTTAAAGATTAATTAATAAAAGATAATAACAAACTTATTTAGACAGTTCAAGGCGACAAAATGTGCCTCCATTCGTAAAGATAGTTGCATTTGATCGTATTTCGGATATGTTGCCATTGATTTTTGCTTAAGCTTCGTCTCGGTAACAGGTCTAGACGCGCCTTGAATGAAAGTAAGATCTATTCCCAAGGTTCTCTTTTCATTGTTTCCTTTTATGTACTTATCAAATAGTGGTGTAAGACCTTCAGCATTAATAAACACTTTAATCAGCTTAAATAACTTAAATTCTTAATCGAAAAATCAAACTGCGTCTCACGCTTAAAAAGCATGGTAGATTCTAATGGGTTTTAAATTTTAAAGGCAATTTAGATTCTAATGGGCTTTATGATGTATTTTTGAAAAATGAGCTTCCTAAGCTAAAACTGCTAGTGTTTTTAGGTGTTTGTAAACTACTTGTCATTGAATCCCTGATGCAGGAGTAGCAAGAGTCCGTTAATAACACCTCAATATTACAGGAATACAAGCATTTCAAAAGTATATTTTAATAAGAATAAGACTCGCTTTATAAAATGTGATCTCAAACACCAACTCATGCCAGATCCTATATATCTTGACATAGAAGTTTTATCCTAGAGGATCAATTTATCAAAAATCGCAATAAAAAGAAAAATTAAGCCTACCTTATTCAGTGAAAATACGGCACAATTACGCAAATACTTGTCAGATCCGTACGAAGTCTCCGGGAATACTCGTATAAAGTATGGTTGAACGGTTGAATGAACTTTAATGAAAAATTTGTTCGGCTTAGTGATAAACACCAAACTCAATCTGCATGATATGCATGAAATGTTGTAACATTTTATCAACGCATACTTTTTTTTTATAACTTTAAAAGAGCGATATGGTACAAAGAGAACGGTGTGAGACATTTTTTGTTGAAAAAGCTGCAGATTTAAATTGTTTCTGGACGTTTTCGTCAGTTTTTCTTTTTCAAATTTAGATGTGCAAAAATTTTAAGTACGGAGAAGCCCGTACAGATTCGTACGGGCTTCTTCGTACTTTAAAATTTTGCACATCTTAATTTGAAAAAAAAAAAAAAAAAAAAAACGAAAGTTACTTTGGACTTGTCAATTTTTATGAAATTAAAAAATACACAAAATTGTCATTATTTGATGATCTTTTGTATGGTTTATAATTATCACTTTAAGCTTCTAGCGAAGATGTAAACAACTATTTAATGTGTCAAGATTCATCAAAAATGCCCTTGATATTCGTAAAAGCATCCTAAGCCTACATGTCTAATTCATTTTGTCCTTTTTTCCCCTTCTATCCGGTAGGCAACTATAATGTGTAGTACTGTCAAGTAAAAGTTAAATTATCTGAAACACATTTTATAACCTTGATGAAAGAACAACATATAGGTCATTTTCGCCGCCATAATCGCTCTCGATTTCGTAATATTTCATGCTTTATTTTTGCTACTTTTTGTGACTTTGTACAATTGTGTATTTGTCTTACAATAAACTTCTATTCTATTCTTGTTCTGGCTTACCTATTGTATATCCAAACTGAATGATACCACTCAGTAGCATGTTATAAAGCATTTTCAATATTTTTTTTGTTCAGTTGCTTTTCTTGGCTGAGTTTTCATATAATGCATTTTTTTTTTTTTTTTAAAGAAATGACACTTACTTGTATGAATGGCCTACGAAGACATACAAAATTTAAAGGTAAATAGGTTTTATGACTTTGTATCATATGAGCATCACTTTGGGAAAACGGAATTTAATGCATCTACTTGATGCATTATAAATCGTAACTTGTCTGTCATAACGTAATTATGGTTCCATAACATCAATTTTGTTAAACAACTGACTGCATCATGAGGCAGAAAGATCTTTGGTCACGCAGAAAATTTACAAATAGCAGAATGTTTCAATACATGGTAGCCTACGCGGACTGCAGAGGCTGACATCGGTAGATACCTTTTGCAGTTGCAATAAACCTCTTTTTCATGGAACATGACTAATATAAATTGCGAGCATCTAAATTTGGAGTAAATGGAGATTTTTTTCAAAGCAGCAGATTACTAAGATAATCGGGGTTTTATTTTTGCTAATCTTTTTATGTTTTATATAATCGTAACTTCACCAAGCTAACAAACCTATTAGACTTCTAAATTAAACTGAAAATGCGAAAAGTAATATTAGTAATTCTTTTTTAACAAATGAACTATGCTCTGGCAAAACGGGACTTAATGCATCTCCGTGATACATAATATCAAGCAATTCAGTACACAATTGTGATCCATAAAATCCATTTTATAGAACAATCGGCTGAATCATGACGTAAAATGGTCCTTTGATATGCAGAAAATTGACCAATAGTGAAAAGTTTCGACTCATATCAGCCTGCGCAGCCTGCGCAGGCTGACACGAGTCGATACTTTTTGCAGATGCTTTAAGCCCCCTTTTCACAGAGTATGGCTCATATATTTTTTAACAATGGCTTGTCTAAGTATAATATCAAGCAACTTTACTTGAGAGAGAGAGAGAGTAATTGCATTTTCATTATGATTAACTCTGTGTAGAAAGTGAGAGTATAAACCTTAATAGAATTCCACTATTCACACTCAGGAATACAATCTTCTCCGACGTCACGCGCATGTCTGCGGATGGTACTTCCGGTTTCCAAGTTGACATTAGTGTTCAGTCGAGAAGTCATTACATTACGAGTTCCTCTTGTTTTCGACTTTCCGTTCTGTTAACAGGACTTGTATCGAACAGACGCGCAACAGTCTTCTGTAACTGCTCGTTACATCTGCCGTTTTCACACCCGTTGTAGGATTCAGTCAGCTTTATACCAAGCTGTTCGTACAAATAAGGCATTGAATGAATACATTGTGGAACGTAGAGGAGCAAAATTACTGCCAACATGTACAGGGAAAATGACTTCATCTGCAATGATAGTAAAAAAAAAACATTGTTATACGAGTATAAACGAAAACCGTAATTTAACCAATCCTTATGCCGCCAACACCTTATGTTGAGAGTCTACACCAAGATCAGTCTGTATTTAATCTTGATCTGCCCTCTTAGCTTCTTAGCTTCTTTATTTTTCGGCGTAGCTGAATGTGCTGGCTTTTGACCTACTTTTTGGTACTGATAACAAATGAATTAACAGAATTTTGTTATTGGTAAAAAATGTAGGGATGTTTATTCTAAGGGTCCCTGAGGTAAGAAATGTAGACATGTTTATTCTAAGGGCCCCTACCTATTTGCTGGCAATTTACGCCGTCTATCCTTTTTTTAAAGATATTTCTTGTTTCATCTTTATATGCAACCCAATTAAATGCCAATATACGTCTGAATAACTTGTGCAAACCAACAATATAAATTCAGAGGGATACGGTTTAAAGAATGCTGCACACGTTTGTCACAATATACTGAAAAAAAAAACTTTCGCTAAGTTTTAACCTTTCAATAGATTTGGCTAAGCTTTTTTTTTTTTTTGGAAAAGAATGTCTTGTGAATTATTTGATATCGACATACTAGACAAAAAGAATCAATTTGATTGTTTGATTTGAATTTAAATAAGAAAGGGGTCGATTTCAAAGGGCAATGTTATCAGTAACTTGTGTGAAAACCGTGTGCAATACTGACTCCCTGACAGGGTCGTCGCATTGAGACCACAAGCTTGTTTATGTCAGCCTGTGAGGTGTTATCTTATTCTTCATGTACCGCTAGTCGAAGGTCGTTTGCTGATTTAGATGTCGCTTCATGTACCGTCGTGTCCGGTAATCTTGCGCGTCCGGTAATCTTGCGCACTTCGGTAGATTCCTGTTTCGCGAGTATGTTTGATGAATTCTACCCGTTTCTGCAGTGTTTCTTAGACCATAGGAATTTGGAATAACAGAGAAACCTTCAGAAAGTAACTATAGCTAAATTTTGTACCTGACAGTGTCTAAAGTTTGTCTATGACATCATCCTGACTAATCATTCATAAACACGCCCTATGACCTAATTCCCGATGAGGCTGGCTGTAACACTTTCTGTCTGTCAGTTAAACAAGCAGTTTATGTCTCATCACAAAAACCAATCAATTAAACAAATATTTGACAACTTTATAAGATATTAAGAAACAGTTTTACCATTATTTTCCTTATTTACATGCAACTTTTATCAGACGACAAATTCATTTCCTATTTGACGCCATTTTGTCAAAGCTCTGAATCAAAGGCCAGAATCGAGCATAATTATTTCTTTTCTACAATTATTCTTTGTATAGGCCACACATACTTTAGAAATCCTTTACATTGACGTCATTTAATGTAAGTGCGCAAGATTACCGGACAGTTGTGTGACGTATAAAACCTCACGGTGATAGTTTTCTTCTTAGAAGTTTGTGTTGTTCGAGGAATCTTTTTATAACTATCTTGAGTCATAATCTAGATGAAACATTTCTATAAATAGGTAAATAGCTGTGGGGATCTAGCAATTCCTTTTAGCGTTATAAGTAAACAGTTTCTTGCTTAGGTGCGCAAGATTACCGGGCAGCATCGTACTGCTGCTCGAAGGTCGTTTGCTGATTTGGATGTCGCTTCATGTACTGCTGCTCACGAAGGTCGTTGGCTGATTCGGGTGTCGTTTCATGTACTGCTGCTCGCAGGTCGTTGGCTGGTTTTGACGTCGACGTGCGCGTCTGTCAAGATTATCCCTTACAGGTTCAAATCTGGGCTAAATGAGGGCCAGTTGTCGATGAGGCAACATTATGATTTTGTAAAATCTATATAGACACGAGCAGCATGGGATCTGGCATTGTACTCGTACTGTTGTAACGTCGATCTGACGTCATGGGTTCGAAGCAGAGTAACATGGGGGCTTAGAATATTTCCCTATAGTTTAGGAAATTGGACTAGTCAAACTATTTTTCGTTTGCTAAAGAGTTCACGTAGGATCACCTAATTTCGTTGATCTCTAATCATTTTCCATGGGATAACCAGAATTGTAACCAGCATGTTCTCCTTTCTCCTCAGAATGTTTTCTAACCTTTCATGGGAAAATTCAGTTATTTCATCCATATTTAATTTGTCGTCTGCAAATGCCTTCAAGGTGGACAAGGTTAAGATTTCGTCGTTTGGTAAAGAGTTAAGCACCTTTGCTACGTCTCACACATTATTTGCAAAATTTATTTATACACTTTTTGGGAAAAAAAAAAGAAAAAAAGCCTACCTTTTTTTTTTTACAGCGAAAGAGACGGTAAAATTACGCGCGCACTTGGTAAGATCCCTCCGAGTACCTCTGCTGATTCTCGTAGAAGTTAAAGTTGAAAACTTGTATCTGGGATAACTTTGAGATACCTTTGACCAAATATCTTTTGTTAAAAATCGTTCAGCCTGTTGAAACTCCATCCTTGTTGACTCTTTATAACACAATCCCGACTTTTAACGACCCTGAAGAAGAAAGCTTCCGAAAACATTGTGGGTAAATTGTGGGTACACTTAATTTTGTTGACCTATAATCATCGTCCATAGGATAAATCGCTTATATTTCGTTCTCATGAATTATATACACTTACCCTGCTAAATAAATGAAATAAAACTTTCGAACTTTCAATTATTCAAAAATGAAAACGCAAATGTTATTTTGGGGAAAAAAAATATCTCCGTATCGGACGGTGTATATCCAAGATCAGCCTGCACGTTCTGCGCAGTCTGATCTTGATCTACAATGTCCGCAAATGCTCCCTGAATCGCGCTAAGCAGCCCAACGGTTAATGGGGTAATCTGACCGTTCATCTCGGTTTTCAAATTCACGATCTTATTATGTTTATTTACAAAATGGTAACAAGCGTTCTCTTGGTTATCATTCGCTCTATTTCTCACCATTATTTTGAGCTTGCGGACAATGTTCTATAATGTATGCCTTGACGCTCTGTATGGCTTATCTCGCGAATATATAGAGGATATTTGTTTATTTCGGCGAAAGATCGAGATTTATTTCATCGACTGAACATCATCGGTAATATTTTCACGAGTGGCGCGGCCACGAGTGAAAATATTACCGATGATGTTCACGAGATGAAATAAATTTCGATCTTCACTAAAAAAAACGAATGTTCTAATTATTTCATGCTTCTAACCCATTTTGGTAATTTCCCGTGGTGTACCCCCTCCACATAGCAACGCATTACAATATTACGTAAAGCGCGAGAAATGTGGGGTAAACGCACGTAAGTTACGTCATATTCATTTTGTTGAATGGCACGCAGTGTTTACCTTGGTAACTAGTGAGCGGAAACTACTGTTTCCGCCTTCAATTGAGGAGTTAGAAGATATGAAATCAGTATTTTTACAGGTCGTAACCATGAAATATCAAAAGCATATTCCACCATTATTTCTCGATAAACTACCGAAAAGCATGAAATAAAGGACGTTTTAGCCAGCTGAAAGTACAAAGAAGAACGATTTGGGCAACGTCATTTTAACCATTAACCTGCTAAATAAGTGACATAAAAGTTTCAAGTCTATAGTAAAAAAACTAAATTTTGCTATTTCAAAGGTATTTCTGACAAAAAAAAATCGGACAGTGTTGATCTACAATGTCCTTTAAAGGTCTTTGAATCGTGCTTAGTAGCCTTAGGGTTAAAGCAGAAAAAGGAAATAAATGAACCTTCTATGCCCGAAAGTATACAGTGTTAGAAAAAGAAATAAAATCATATTGCAGAAACTTCCCTTCCTTCACTTCAAGACAACAAGCCTTAACGCTCTTGCAACAGTGGCGAAACAACCTGACATCCCCCCAAAAAAACAGAAATACTTGGCTTACCACACAGGTAACCTGAGCCAGGCTTGCTCCCATGTTCGTGAGGTATTCACGTTGAAGGAACAACTTAATATTTAATTCATTTTTATCAGTATAGCATAATAATGATAATAATAAAGAAAAAGATGATCTGCCAAGAAGGCAAATTACAAATACACCCAAACCAGGTTGTTCCAGTCTGATCTGGGAATAATTTGTCTTCCCGTGTACTTAAATTTCCAGTCATGGGGCTTTATCGCTATGCTGTAATCTACCCCTAATTTCCATATACAGGGTGTTTCATAACATATGTCCAAGGTATATTATTTGTAAAGGTAGCACACTTAAATTTATATCATTTAACAAGTTTAAGAATAAAGTTTTATGACATGTGCCGAGCCCCGGTAGTTCAGTCGGTAAAGTGCAGGACTTGAGAAAAGGGGGTCGTGGGTTCGATCCCCGGCTCGGCCAATTTCTTTCCGAGGATTGATGATAGTCATTGCGATAGGATTCATTCCTCTCCCACCGGTGACCAAAGTCTCGACGATGGTTATGTGGGAATGCAGCCACAGGCTTGGAAAGAAAATTGTGCGGAGTACTGATAAAAGAGACCCCAGGAAAGCATGGAGAGGTGCACTGGCCGCCGCGATCTGATTAAAATAATGTTTAAAACGGCGTTAAACACCATACAATCATTCAATTTATGACATGTACAATATGTGAGGTAACATCGAACCATAAAGACGGCTAGCGCTTTTCAAAAATAAAATGATTTACATCAAAAAGTCAAAATGCTGTCAATGTTGACGTCGTAGTACATTCAGTCTCTTTATGAAATTCGATTATATTGATCTGCATGTCTAGGTTGTGACCAGTCTTACCTCTGGAAATATTCATGCCCGAAGCTCATTTGTTGTCTGATGCTGGATTTGGATTTTATGCTCATTGTGTGGGATGCTTTGAGTATGAGTGATGTAATTTGGCCTTTCTCTTTGAATTTCGATATTTACAGCTCTTCCTTTGAAGCAAAAGTTTATGCCAGCACTTTGTGTCAAAGTATCTAGTACAAGAGAAAATGTGGTTTCAGCAACATGTACAATACCAAACACAGCCCACAGAGTATTGAAATGATTGGAAAGCAAGTTTTCAAGAATCAGGGGTGATCTGGAAAACAGAGCGACCATGATCCTCTCACTCGGCGGACAAAAGCATACTGGATCTTTTTTCTGTTAGGGTTCCTCAGGGACAATGTGCATAAAGTCAAGCCTCAGACAACAACAGATGGGCTTAAGACGTGAGTAGGTCCAGAGATCAGACTGGTCACAACTTAGGCATGCAGACCGACGATAGCAAATTTCATGAAGAGACTTCGACCTTATGAAAGGAACGTCATGATCGAATTGTGTCCAAATCTTCTGGAAATTATCATTTTAAAAAATAAAAGGTGTCCGAAATAATAGGTTAAACTGTTTGGGGAAAGGTGTGTCCGAAATAAAGGTAAAATCGTGTATGGAGTTCTTTATAGTAACGGTACAGGAGATAGAACTGTTTGTAATTTTGTTAGGATGGATTTTCAAATTTGAAATACATGTAGATTTCTATTTCAAATAGTTTATTACCGTTTTTAGGCCTTAACCATTTATCACACAATCTCGAGTTTTGGCGACCCTGGAGGAAAAACCTTTTGAAAACATTGAGAGAAAAGGAGAAAATGCTGATAACCAGCATTTTCTCCTTTTCACACGATGTTATCAAAGACAGAAATCATCATTTGAGCGACAATTAATTTGTCGTCTGCAAATGCTTTCGTTTTGGTCCAGTCAAACATGTTGTCGTTTGCCAAAGGGTTAAAGAACTAGCTTTCTACTGCGATTGAATATGGAACTGTAACGATAGAGGTCGAGTTTATGTATTTGGCACCGAAAAATTAAGTGAAAATATCAAATAAAATTCAATCATAGTGAGATGATGATTGTGCAAAAAAATGAAAATTTTCGTCGAGTGGTACATTAATTTAGTTAAGAAAAAAAAAAAACCTGAAACGAATTAACACACACACAAAAAAAAAAACACCGTCAGTAGATCAACAACCATATTTAGAAGAACACATAATCTAATGGTACGAAACCATCCATGCGCATAGCCTCAGGGACGAAAATCACGTTTTGCTACGTATGATCCCTAATAAACTGGTCCCGTTGTACATATACAGATGAGCTATGCACCGGGAAAAGGAGGCCTAATGCATCTGCAAAAACAGGATCGACCTATATCAGCCTGCACATTTCGCGCAGGCTGACATCAGTCGAATCCTTTTTGCTATTAGTCAATTTTCTGTACGTCCAAGGACCATTTTACCTCATAATTCAGTCGGTTCTTAGATGAACAATCGAGTGAAGAGTAAAATGTCAAATATACCATTTTTTATAACTGTTTTCGTTTAGAAAATATCACCATATCGGATAAGATTGATCCGAGAGTAGAAATCATATTCTCTGCGGTCTGATCTTTATCTTAATTATCCACAAAAACACAAAAAGTCAAGAGTACATATTCAAGACGTAAGTTCGTCTCTAAAACTATGAAAACCAAGATAAAAGCGTATTATTCGGATTTTAATGATCCCGTCAAACTTAAAAAAGGAAATTATCACAGAATTAGGCAAGGTGACAGGAGCTCATATCAAGGGACTTGTGCTTAATGGGACAGAAAACATTTTGGGAAAAGGAAAAAAATCTGTAATATACTACTCATATTTTGATAGGGGTCACTTACATATTTCAGTATGGGTATATATGTTACAACAGTTTTGCATTAACTCTTTACCACGCAGTAAAATTCTAGATTTGTCCAGGTTGAAAGCATTTGCAGATTAAAAACCAAATGCAACGTAAAATATGCTGTCTGTCACAGGGTAGTAAACATCGTGGGAAAAGGAGAAAATGCTGGTAACCAGTATTTTCTCCTTTTCCAACAATGTTTTCCAAAGGCATCTTTCTCGGTGTCTTTAAAAGTCGGCTTTGTGTGGTAAAGGGTTAAAGATCCATTTCCATCGGTTGTTTATTTAATCAGCGTGGCAATGTTACATATTGTAAAACCATACATGAAACATGCCACATATAGATCTAGGCTGAATCTAATATGGTGATCCCTAGCAAATTTTGAGTGGTGTATTTACTTTAAGCCCTTGTCCTGAGGGATTGTAATCGTTTACAGACAAAGCCTATCATTTGAATCATATTTGATTTGTTGTATGCAAATGCTTTAAATTTGGAGGAGTCTGAAATTTTGTCGTTTGGTAAAGTGTTGAATATTGCTTGAAAAATATATATTTGCCTTCGAAAGGGTAGAAGACATTGAGGGAAAAGAAGAACATGCTGGTTACATGGTAGGCAATTCAACTGAAAAAGAAGTAGTTTAATTGCAGTAAGTTATTTCCCTTCGATTCTGTCATCATTGCCGAATACCAAAAGGGGCTAATTCAAAGGTTCATAACATTACAAATTATAACTTTATAAAAGTTATGTTGCTGCAATTGCATTTGTATCTACCGGTTCAAGGAAAATTAGTGATAATTTTCTGCGTGTTGAGACATGAATTTATTTACTGAAGCTGCGACCTTGCCATATTGTAGTATAGAACTGTGAAAAGCTCAGCTTAACCCTTCACCAAACGACAAAATTTTAAACACGTCCGAATTGAAAGCAATTTCAGACGGCAATTTAACGTGGTTCAAATGATGGGATGTGTCGTTGATAGGATAGAAAATGTTGTGGGAAAGGAGAAAATGCTGGTTACCAGCATTTTCTCCTTTTCCTACTATGTTTTCAACCCTTTCAAAGACATATCGACCTTTTATAACTTTCTGAAAAGGCAAACGCATACAAAAATCGAGGACAAAACATACACACAACACAAAAACCCTGGGCCTCGTGCAGTTTATTTTCGTTTGCACTAGGTTGTACTAGCTTGCACGTGTATCACGAACCTTGTGCCACGACAAACAATAATTCTGAACACGTTTTGTGGTGAATTGTCGTGAAATCTTGTGTATTTACTGGATATACTAAAGCCATAGCTAAGGTGAGTGTTTGGCGTTCTGTATACATTTTTTGAGTTACTTATATCTCAGCTGAAACGAAGATTTACCCAATAATTATAGTCACCACTGTTAGCTTTCTGATTGGCTGAGATGTTTCGTCTCAGCCAATCAGATGGCTAATACTGGGTATCAGAACAGTATTAGACTGGTTTGTGATACAGGTAAATTGTTCTTGTTGAGTGAGCATTGCGTCTTAACCCAGTTTTGGACTCGTAACCTGGGTTTTCGCGGGAGTGTCCTTGGGCAAGAGCCCTAGCCTCGTACTGGTAAAACCCAGGAAAACAAGAATATGTGAGCTGTCGGCGTAAAATGACTGAAATAATATTGAAAGCGGCGTAAAACACCAATCAGTCAATCGATGTGTTTAAACTTTACCAATTACCACACATCCCGAGTTTTCACGATACTAAATTTGAAAGAGAATGATTTTGAAAACAGTGAGAAAAAGAGAAAATGCCCATCATGTTTTCTACCCTGTCAAAGAACATCGGTTCATTAGTATCACTTTCAAATTTGTCGTCTGCAGATGCTTTCATTTTTGAAGCGACTATAATTTGTCATTCGGTTATAAATTAACTCGGAAAGACCATGACAAAACACACAGTCTATCGGCGTTAGGATGATATTCATCAGCCTCGAAAAATACGCCCTCTTAGAGGCGTCTTACGTGCTTGCATGCGTTTGCATTTCAGGGTTAAAACAAAGAAACGTGCTTGTTATAAAGAATTTTTCATTCGCCATCATGTGATTATGCATGAGCGTGGGAAAAAAATGTTCTGGAGCAAATCAATCGAATGTGATGCAGTCACAGGGTGCTAAACTTCTTTGAGATGAGGATCTTTTTTGTAACCAGATACGGTACATGTTACATTAAAAGAAACTCTAATGATATATAGAGAATACTTACACACTGTTGTCGTATATCAAAATATCTAACGAGGTTGGGAGAATTGATAATTGTCGAGCCTTGGCGAGACAATTATCAATTCTTACAACCGAGTTAGATATTTTTGATAAACAACAACACTATTTACGTATTCTATTTATCTTTCAACGTATGGTTTTTACTCATCCTGATAAAGAGTGAAAAATGTGTGCGTTATTTCAAGCGAAACAGATCTTTTCAATTAAGTCGGATTAAGTCGGACTAGATCTAGCTGGAATAATGACGTCATGAATGATGTTGATTACGTCATAAAACGCAACATTTACCCGCAGAAATTTCATTTATGTTCTATAAACGGGTTATATTTAAAGAAATTCTGATCACTTACAGTGTTGTCGTATATCAAAAATATCTAACGAGGTCGGTCGAAACGATAATTATCGAACCTTGGCGAGACAATTATCGATTCTCACAACTGATTTTGATAAATGACAACACTATGTACGTATTCTATATATTCTGTATAGTCGAATGATGTTGACTACGTCATAAAACGTGACGTTTATCCGGAGAAATGTCATTTATGTATTAGTGTTTATTAATTAAAAATTTAACAAGACACCCTAAGGGAAGCGAACGTAGTGAGCGACCGGGGTGTCTTAATTGTTAAATTTTCAACTAATAAACACTAACTGACTTAGTGTTTAACCTTTGAGCTGTAGTACGTCAGCCAGTGAAATCCTTTTGTGGTGAGGTTCATAACAAAACAGAATGATTGACTTCAGTAAGACAGCCAGTCATTATCCCCCGGTAGATGGCATTCTACAAATACACATCTATTAATTTGGGCATTCTGGGTACAGAACCGGACTACTTTTCAAAACGACAATCGTTACTTTGAATTTCAGAATCAAATAAATGTTTACTCAATAAAACGCTACCTGGTGCGATTCATTCAGCTATGATCAGCTAGTATGTAACCTATGCATCGGCCATTTATTAAAACAGCCCGTACATGCTTGGGTAATAGGCTAATAGCTTCGGTATGAGCCCTACTTTTCCCAGGTATACGGGGATGGGTGATGCGTCATAGCAGACAGGTCGAATCTTCGAAGAATATGACATGCGCAGACAACGGACAGCCAGTAAAATCCTTTTTTAGGTGGAGCCTTCATTTGACCTCGTGACGAAACAATTTACGTCATGAAATTTCATTTTCTCGCTTGATGCAATATCCCGCGTGCCCCATTTCCTATTCAAATCATAAAGTAGGCCTCAGCGATGATGGAAGTTGATTTCAATTTAAGCGTGTCGGATTTTCGTTTTTTTGGATGAGGAATTCGATGATCTGTCCTTGACACAGTTAATGAGAATTAATACCCAGGATCTAACATAATTTCAGTATTTTGGATAATAAAAAAGGTACCAGTTTTCATCATTTTCTTCTTAATTCATTGTTACCATGCCACGTCAATTAACCATTCGCCTACAAAACCAGTACTGACAGTGTCGATTCAGGCGAGGCAGCAAGATGAGTTGGTTCACTTGAATTCTGCATTGTTTGTCGTTTAGACATACAAATAATACTTAAACTCTATTATGCAAAAATGAAATGGTCCATTAATCGAAATGGTACTGTCAAGTGTTTCAAATGCGGAGCCGAAAGGGTGAAATAGGTACATGTAGTACAGTACATGTAAACCTGACAGAACAGTTCGGCGGAGTTTCCACAATTCACTGGCGCATGCGCACTGCGCCTTAAACACTTAATCATTAAGTGGAGAACTCTTAATAATCAATTGTTCAGATAGCCAGGTTTAAAAAATGAGACGGACATTTTTTTCAAAATATGGGGCCATTTGATTGGTCAGCAAGTGAGGTTAAACACTACATTCTATAAATATCAGCGGTATATCAATTCATGTTCTCTAAATATTCGTTGTATATAAAAAGATACCGCATAGATGTTATTGCATGGATATTCGGTAATTTGAAAGATAAAAAAAGGGACAAACATTTGAAGATAACGAATTTTCTTTTGAAGAAATGGTGACTCATTTTAAAGCTGAAGCATTCTATACGAGCGAAATCGAACGGTGGGATTTATTACATCTTCGTAATGCATTATGCCAAGCAAGTCGTCTCATAATATGGATCCATTTTGTTCAAAACCGACCTAATCATGAGGTAATAGGTCCTTTGATATGGAGAAAACTGACCGATAGTGGACTGCACAGGTTGACGTGGGGGTCGACACATTTTGCAGATGCATTTAACCCCGTTCTCTAGAGCACGACCCAGATACTTGCTACATATTTCATTAAAAGCCTTACTCATTATGTATGCTTACTTAGATCGGATATTTTAGTATTTAATTTTGATGAAGACAGTAATTTCAAGTAGACATTGTGGCGCAGGCGATCATTTATCCTTTTGCTTTTATATTGTTTTGTATTACTCTTCACAAAAATCATCGTTAAAAACATATGGTTAATTTTCCTTTGATCGGCAGGCTGTAATGCGAGATGATTGTGGACTGTCAGATTTTGAAACAACCACTTCGGCCAATTTCTTTCCGAGAATTGATAATACTCATTGCGACACAATTCACTCCTCTCTCACCGCTGAACATTTTTTCGACGATGGTTTTATGGAAAAGCAGTCAGTTGCTTGGGAAGATGTGATACGAAGTACTGGTAAAAGAAACCTACACTAGGTCAGTATGTTTTGTCTCGGGATAATTGGACCATAATTGGTAATGGCAGGAGCGAAATGCTAGTCTATAAATCTGCAAATCAGACGGTAACATCGGGCTGCCCAGGGGGTCTGTGATATAGATGGTATTCATGGTAACGCATTACTGCATGAAACAAATTTGCAAAACAATACCATACAAAATACACAAAGGACAAAAAGAGGAAATGAGCAGTGAATTTTATTTTCGTCAAACAATTGGATCAAGAAGAAAAGATTATTCAGATCGTGTAATCATCTTGTAATAAATATGATATACCGACTACAGCTCGAATTTGTATTGGCTGAAGTCGTTATGGACCGAAATTGTAATGGGCGGAAAATGTACAGTTACTACTATCATATGCACACGAGTGCTCTATTGGAACAGCGAAAACAGGTACTTTCCTTTTAAATTCATAGATTACTCAAGATGATTGCATTTTTGTGATCCTTTTGTTTTATAATCGTCACTTCATCACTCTAACCAACTTTTTAGACTTCTCAAAAGTGCAAATGCGTTAAGCAATTTTGGATGAATTCTTTTTTATATACATTGACTTGTTTAAGCAGAGTATGAAGCCGCTTGACTGGATGTGAATATTACATAGTAATGAGAGAGAGAGAGAGAGAGAGAGAGAGTGAGTGTAAACGCATTGTCATTATGATCAACTTTGTGTTGAAAGTGAGGCTTTACTTAGGTTAAAATTTCACTAGTCACAGTCGGGAATACACTTTGCTCTGACATCACGCGCATATCTGCGAATGGTGTTTCCGGTTTTCAAGTTAACATTGCTGTTCAGCCTAGAAATCATTGCAGGACCATCTTGTTTTTGAAGTTCCGTTCTGTTAACAGGGTTCTCTACCGTCCCTGTGACACTTGTATCAAATAAACGGGCAGCCATGTTCTTTAGCTGCTCCTTGCATCTGCCATTTTCACATCCCTTATAAGATTCAGTTAGCTTTATACCCAGTCCTTCGTAGAAGTACGGCATCGAATAGGTATGTTGTGGAGCATAGAGGAGCAAAATTGATACCAATACATACAAGAAAAATTGCTGCATCTGCAATGGTAGGGAAAAAAGATAGTTAAACGAGTATAAACGAAAACCGTAATTTAACCAATCTTTATGCCGCTAACTTCACTTTTTGTGGGGGGTACACCAAGATCAGATTGCATGTCACGTATATGATCTTGATCTATCCTCCGGCTTCTTTGTTATCTTTTTTTTTTTTATCTTTACGTGCAATCACAATGAAATGCATATATACTTTAATTAAACTGTGAAAGTCAACTATAGAAATTCATTGGAATATGGCTTAAAGAATGCTGCAAATATTTATCACAATATACTTATTTGAACTCTCCATGTCTACTGAGAGGTATCAGGAAAACTGCCCTCAGAAAACTACCCCCTGAAAAGTGCCCCCTGAAATCTGCCCCTCCCCCACACCTACCCCTTGGAAGACTGCTCCCCTAGGAAAACTTCACCCGCCTGTAGTTTTCTGTGTACATGTATTTCATATTTTACAACAACGACGACAACAGCATCAGCACCTAAAAATTCCATAGAAATCCCTGCATACATTTTCTTTTTACCATTTTACATTACTTTTTAAGTCTAATACTGACTGTAATAAGAACGTTCCCTTTACAAAGGACAGAATTATACAGGATACGGGCTGCAGAATCCAAATACTATATTCGCTGTGGATTAAGAGCATAAGAGCGCATCGTTCATCAGGAGGTATCTTTCCCCCACAAATACCTTTGAAACAGCAACATTTGGACTTTGACTATTAGCTTAAAAGTTTTATTTCACTTTTAGCAGGTTAAGGGTTAAAAATCATTCAGCCTGGTAACCCAAATGTGCATGATATGCATGAAAAACTGCAAATGTTGTAAACATTTTATCCCTGCATGCTTTCTTGATAACTATGCAAAGGTATATGGTACATGAGAACGGCGTGAGACACATTTTTGGGAAAATTTTTTCGTCCTCGAAACAATTCGCAAGAGCTACTTCGTATGATACAATTCTGCACATCCAAATTTGAAAAAATGGATGAAAGGTTTAATGTAACTGTCAATTTTCGTAAAATGATAAATTACATGTAGATATTAATTTTGTTTTTCTTTTTTATGAGAGATTATAATTAGGCAAAAACCAAAATTTTTTTCACAATTTTCGTCGAGTAATTCACTAGTTTTGAAAAAAATAAGAAATAAATAAATTCACATCAAAACACTTATAGATCAACAACCTAATTTAGGAGAGATCGATTTCTTAAGGTACAAAATTATCCATGCGCATAGCCTCAGGGACGAAAATCACGCTTGCTGCGCATGATTCCTAATAAGCTGGTCCCCGTTGTACATAAACAAATGAGCCATGCTCCAAGGAAAGAGGGATTAATGCATCTGCAAAAAGTATCTACTAATGTCAGCCTTCGCACCTCGTTATTTGTTTGTTTTGTATAGAACGCCGATTCACGGTAGTTAAGTCGGTAGCGTGCAGGGCTTAAGAACGGGGTCGCTCGTTCCATGCCCGGCTCGGCGAATCTCTTTTCGAGGATTGATGATAGTCATTGCAACAAGATTCATTCCTCTCTCACCGCTAACCATTGTTTCGACGATGGCTATGTGGGAAACCAGCCAGTGGCTTGCAAAGAATATTGTGCGGAGTACTGGTAACAGAAACTCGAGGGTAGCATGGATAGGTGCACTGGTCGCCGCGATATAACTGAAATAATGTTGAAAACATCATTAAACACCATTAAATTAATCGATCATTTGTATACACCAATGTGAGCTGTGAATTTCCTTAGAGAAATGGGGATGCATTGATCAGTTGACCGTGCCAAAAATACAGGTAATTTTTTGTTTCAAAGCAATGCCTTTTTTATTCGATTACTCAGCCTTTAAACACCGTTTTATCAACGGTAAATAGGTAAACAATTTCTTTTTTATTATTTTGTGAAAATATGTCAATGCTTGGTAACAAAGCCAATCTTCTTTACCTTTTGTTTAAAATGGCACGTTGAGAAGAGAAATTCGTACAGTCACTTGTAAGCGGTTGTACAGGCGCCTGAGATCTATTAACCGCTTACAAGTAAACTGTACGAATTTCTAGAGTACACACAAGGTTTTTTTCTGAGATTAGTCCCAGTGACATACTTTTTCATCTGATATTGCCCATTCTCGAAATCGTCCGAAGTAGATACAAACGGACAGAACTGGGACAGGTCAAAATCTAGTACGCTCTCTCCCCTCCCCTCCCCTCCCTTTCATCCCCTCCCTTCTCATCCCCTCTCCTCCCCTCCCTTCTCATCCCTCACCCCCCTCCCTTCCGGTCGGGGTCGCTCGGCCCTCCGGGGGTCCCCCAAAATCGTCCCCCCTCCCTTCCGGTCGGGGTCGCTCGGCCCTCCCGGGGAAATCGTCATCTGGGTAGGGGGGTGGGGGGAAGGGGGTTGATCATTCTGTCGCGTATTTACCCGAGTGTGTTCCCAAGCTAACGTATCGATATTTCCCTATATACCTATATGAACAAAATTCCCGATCGGCGCGTCCTATATTTTCCCTATATACCTATATGAGCAAATTACAACATTGATATATTCTGCCCTATACGTACTACATTTTCTAAGATCCGCGTATCTATCTTAGTGTGTCCCCAAGCTAACGTATCGATATTGTTCCCAACCATATAGCGTTTATCATCGTTTCCGCTCAAGGCGATTTTATTTATCTCCTCAGTATACAACTCGTGTTTATGACTCCTAATAACTACCATTCTCCTTAATTGCGTCTTATTTTCGAACAAACACTCTTTATAATGATCATGTTTAATAAATGCTTTTACTACGTGCCTTTTAATTCCCTTACATTTTTTACTCTCCTCCTCATCATCACACATTTTATAAGAGTATAGTTTAGATCGGAGGCGTACAAACTCCTCAATAATCTTACCACTTGTCTCATCTTTAAACATACCCACAACTTTCTTATTTAATCCCACGGGAATACCCGAAGGATGATCGGATGGATATTCGCTCGTATCAAACCAATCCTTAATATCGTCGCTAATATCTTTATAAAAATCTTCCGTATGTAACACATACATTAAACTATCTGTATCGGTGAAAAGAAGTTTAGCTTTTTCACCGTATTTATCTTTAATATAATTATAATGAAAGTTATACATCAATATCTTACTTAAATCTAAGATACACATCCCCGCGTAAATAGGTTTATTAAATATTAAACGTGGTTTTTTCATTTGAATTATACATAATTTTTCATCGAGGACGGCTATATCATAATAGTTTGGTTTCGCGGATAATTTTTCCGCTTTTTCCCTGGTACTAACTAATTTTATATCTACTCTATTCCGGATATTTTCCATAGTCTTACCAAATACGGAATTATTCATAAGTTTAAAGAAATCCTTTTCAAACGCGGTTTTAGCTTTTGCTCTTAGGTTAGTATTTTTATCGATATAAGGTTTTAACCATTCACTCTCATCAAAAGTTAACCCTCTATGAATCTTTTTAAGCTTTAGACCTAAACTTAAATATAACTTTAAATTTTCTCGATGTAAGATATATTTATTTTTATCGTATAAATTAGGTATAAGTTTCTCGACTTTACCGGTCTTTAATCTTTCGGGAGCTAATGGGAAATCGTTATGCCAGTCGTGTAATTCTTTAGGATAATCTAAATCAACCTCCAATATACAAGGTTGACTTCGCCAATTTTCTAAGTCATCTATCCATTTAAAATTACCGATAGGAAGTTTTTGACACATCCCCTAACCATATAGATTATTCGCGTCCAAATAAGTAATAAATTTTGGGGGTTCTCTCGGATCGTATTTTTTGCCCATATATATATTATTCGCTTTCGCGTATCGTTTAAAAATAGTCGAGATACCTCCTCTTATTCCATTTTCGATAAATAAAATCATGTCGGGGTCTGATAATAATTCTAATTTTACCTTAGTAGTTTTTAACATCGCCTCCCAAGCTAATCCGGGCGCCGTATAAAACCAAGATGGATCTAATCCGTAATTATCGAAGCAAACATTCCTAAAATGTTCGAAGACATCCGCCAACAGTAAAACGTCGGTCTTATTATATAAGTCGTGATAATCTTTAAAAGTTTTCATCTCGAAGGTTTTCCATACATTCAGTGCGGGCTGATAATCCTCCTTATCAATTCCACTACATTTAAGCTTCGAGTAAAATTCTCTTTGCTCAGGTAGCCTCGTTTCCTCTAATTTACTAAGGTTATCAAACCATTCGTACGGGAATATACCCTTTTGTGAGACCAATTCGAGCTTTTCAAAATATTTCGTGAGATTAGTCTTGTCCTCCTTAGCTAGAGTGCTAGCTAATTCGTCTAAACTTTTACCTAAAAATTTTAAACTATCGAGGATTCTAATCTCATGCGTTTTAGTTTTCTTTATTTCTTTTTTCGTTTTCTTATCTTTACCAGTGTATTCTATTGGCACCTTTTTAGACACGCTTATATACGTTTCCTTGTTTGTTGGTATACAACTCGTCTCACCAGGTGTACTCATTAAATCTTTTATAAATAAATGAGCATCGTACCTACTATAATTATGAAAAAATACGGGTGTAAAAGTAGGTACTCTATATTTTATATTACACGCATTGTGCGCGGCTCCCCTAAACTTTCCAGTATAATGGCAATGGTCTCTTACCTTTTTCTCGCCTTTAAATAACTCCCCGCATATCCAACAATTTCTCGATCTATCAAACTTTCTTTTATCCTCAACTCTATAAATCATTTCCCTCATTGGTATACTATCTATTTCTTTTATAACTTTTTCTAAATCCTCTACGAATTTCTTAGACGCGTTTTCGCCGGAATATTGGAAAATTTTTGAAGGGTAAACCTCTTCATATTGCGATTTAACGTAAAAACAATATCCCAAAAGGTTATGCTCATTAATTACTCTCGTACTGTTGCCTTTCTTTTCGTTTTTCTTTTCTAATGTAGACTCCATATCCGCATAAATAGTAAAAGGGTGTCTCTGTTGTTTATGAAAATGCTTAAAACATATCTTGGTACCCTTTTCGGGTAAGTCTGTTCTACAGGCATCTTTTTCTCCGCAATACTCTAAATGTTTATTTAAAGTTTCTTCTTTTTGGAAATGATTTAAACATCTTTCACAGATATAAGTTTTACCGTCATGATCGGATATTTGTTTAGATAACAATCTACTCATATTTTTAATTAAACAATAGTGTTTTTTACCATCCTTCTCAAGAAGTAAAAGATTAATATGATGTTTCTTTACTTATACTAAGTGGGTAAACACCAACAGAATCGCTATACGCGTGTATCGATACAGATATTGAAGGATTTTGTTTCTCAAATTTATTTCTATCATGAATGGAAATGGGGTAATTAATTCCTTCCATATTTATATCGTTTAAAAATGGTCTTAGTCTTTCGATTCTTTCAGGATGTTCAGTTGTCAGGTGCAAAGCTAAAAGAATACAATATGCGAAACACATATTATCGCTTTTATTTATCGGATTAATAATACTCTTTGTATTCGCTATCTTAGGAGGAGTTGGGAGCCAAGAATTAATTACCTTTTATTGGGTTATATGATACTGTGTGCAATCTTAAATCGATTACGTAAATAACTCTCCAATAATCTTCTTGCATCTCTTTTTCCACAATTTTATTTAATAAGTCATCCGCCATTTCTTCATATATTTCATTCCCATCATCCCCATCTAAATTAACGATCGGATAGCCAGAACCAAAATTCATAGGTTTTAATTCTTTAGTTATAGAGTGTTTCATCATACATATCATAACGAGTTTAACTTTTGTTGACGATTCTTTCTAATAACATCGGTTAATTTATCTTTAGCTAAATCCAGGAAATTAGCCGGTGTATATGATTCTTTACCTCTTATAAAATATTCTCTGGTAAATCCTCTAAGTGCCGATTTTCCTTCTTCAGTCTCTATCTCATCTTTATCCCTATATAACTTATCTATTTTTCTTTTTAAAGCTTCTATCCTTGGCGATATTTTTCTCGGAATTTCTTTGATATTATCTAAATAGTCTATCAACTCATCAACCACGTCTGTAGTTGCTTTTGGTACCTGGGGTGGTGGTGAGTAAGGTGTTGGTTGTAATACCGGGGCTCTATAATCACCACCGATATTATAATCTAATAATGGCGCTCTCCGATTACTTAGAAGATTGATTAATTCGGCTCTTCTAAGTCTAGAGTATCCTCGAATTCCTAAAGACTTGGATTCTCGTTTTAAGTCTTTTACTGTGATCCCCCGGAATTGATCAGCGAGACTAGGAGGTGGAGGATTACGTAGACGCTCGATTAACTCGGCTCTTCTAAGCGTGGAGTATCCTCGGATTCCTTTAGACCTAGTTAAGCTTTTTAAATCTCTTACGCAAAATGAATTATAATTCTCCATTTTATATATAAGATTAAAATGCTTAACTTATTTTATATAAAAAAATATTTACTTAGGTTAATGTAAAATTTTATTACGACTTCGTCATTGTCGTAATAAAATTAATGAATGTCAACCGTATATTTATTCTTCCAAATTTTCCCATTCCAGTTCTCAATCGTTTGTGGGCAGCGATCTATAAATTTACCCGCCCTATAAACTGATGGAAAGGTTTTTATTTCGCCGGTTTCAACATCCTCTAAACTAACTTTCTTAGGAATACGCGAAATAGTTTTTAATCTTTCGTACCTAGGGTCTATACTTTTTTCTGTTTTAGGTGGCTCCTCCGGGTACAATCCATGTTTTTTCGTCTCCTCAACTAAGCGTTTTTTATCCCAGTATGGGCGGAAACGTTTATTATTTTCTTTAAGAATTTTTTTTAAATCCGAACTCTTTATCATTTTTATATATAAGAAAAAATTACTTAACTTAACTTCATTTTTATATCACTACATTCATTCTATTTCCATCAGACTGGAAGTTAATTAACTTATCGCTAATAATAAGCGCGTATGCCTCTGTGTTTATAGGTGGATTTTCGGTAAAAAATACCTTGATTTGGATATCGGTGACTGAGTATTTTAATCTCTCACTCTGTTTAGAAACGTCAAACACAAACAAAGGATAAAGGGTTTTATAATCTGAGGGGGTAATGTTAGGGTTTGACACCAATCCATCCATGTTATAAAACTTAGATCTAAATAAAGCGGCGTCACCATACACTCTACTATATTGGTTCGAAGTGAATGAAAGATTATAGTCAACCGCGGGATATCTAGTAGAATTTAGCGTAACATAAATATTTTTAACGTTTCTATGATCAAATATGGCTGGATTTTGTTGTTCGTTACCACTTTTACCAGTCTGAAAGCCAATAATAAGAAAACGTGGCACCTCAGGAGATGATTTGACACCGAGTCTCCAGTTAAATGATGTTGCCTGAGCAACTGCGATAGAGTCGCACTGCCTCATTCTATATCCAACCGGTATTTTTTCTTTTTTCTGGATAATTTTATAAAGTCCCATCTTCTCTCCATCTGCGGGTAGCACGTGTGGCATATACCAAGATATTTTAAGTAAATTAATTTTACCATCAGCAGGAGCGGTACCATCTTGAAAGACTGCATCATTATCATCATTTCTCGTTAATGTGAGAGTTTGCTTCATTCCGTACACTATCTTATCATAATCATCGCAAAAACCAAATATATGTTTTAATGGAACTCTGAAACTAAAGGTACCTCTTGGAAGAGGATCATTAATAATATAATTTCTTCTTACAATAAAACCAGTGTTTCCAGCAGCTGCATTAGCCGTTGTATCTTTATACTAACCCTTGCGATTTAGAAAAATCATCCGGATATTTTAACAAACTGAGCATCGTAGTAGCCTGACCAGGATACAATATAGATTCAATCGCCATACCCGAAAATTGATACTTAATATTTTTAAAAAGATACATGAGACCGTTGTTTATTAAAGAAATATTGGTGTTAGCATCGTAAGCTGCTCCAGTATTACTTCTTACTAATTCACCTATAATAAGTAAATAACTCTCGCTAGGATGAGTAAAAATATCTTGAGTTTCAATGTTAATCCTAATTTCTCCTCCCGAGTTATTGAGGTTTGTACCGGTGATTGGTTGGTACTCATGGTGTTCATACTCAACAATACTATCGTCTTTTAAAATTGGTTCAGTGATTTTTAAAATGTCCATTTTATATTACAATTATAATTTTTTTAAATTATAATTGCGTCACCCAAAGCTGGGGAAAAGACTTATTTTCAGCATTAACAAGCACACCTTTAAGTTCAATGTTACTCGCGATTCCCAGACGAGGCTGGTCGTGTCTATCTATTTTAGTTTTAGGATAAATTTTGTTATCGTATACAAGCGTAACTCGGGGTATACCCCACTCTCCTAAACGTTCATTCACCTTTTCCTCAATCCCTTTCATCTTGGTTACTTTTTCGGGAGATAGCTTCACAATAGCTTTTCCATAACCGTATTTAGTTTTATTAATTCCGATGATTTCGCAATTTTCTAGATTTAAAGATGCGCCTTCTATATTAATAGAACTAGTACCGTATTTTTCATAATCTACGCGATTAAATGTTAACATTCTCTTTTTATAAGTAATATTATTTCTTTAACTTAATTTCTTACTACTTTAATGCCCGCTCCTCCGTTTAATCTTTTAACTAAGTCTTGAATAGCGATAGCGCTTCCATCTATTAACGTATTAATGTCTCATGTTTTGACTCACTCGACCAGAGTGGAGGTGTCTGGGATATCGTATTTTTGTAAAATTTTCTTCGATTTTGGTGTCAAAGCTTTCGTAACCAATTTTTTCCCTGTTTCTATAGCGGCACTTTTTCCGGCCTCTAAAGCTTTCTTCACGCCTTCCTTAGCTACACTCTTTCCCACATCAAGGGCAGAACTCGCAATTTGTTTAGCAGCGCTACTCGTAAAAAGCCTCGCTAAAAGGTTAGCGATACTATCAAAGATTCCGGAACCGCCGTATGAATACCTTCTTTTAAATCCATGTTTTTTATTAATAATAGCCATATTTTATAATACAGACATTAATTTTTTATAAGCTTTCGAATTTAAAACGCCTTGTCTTTTTAATTCATCGCAAATGCTCACTAACTCGTTTCTTACACCCGTGTTACCCGCTTTTTTACTCGCCAACAACAGGTCTAGTCTTTCTATTAATGCGTTAGGATCAGATGGGATAACAACGATGCCCTCTCCTTCATGATATTTTCTATTATCCCAAATAGGTTTAAGTAAAACGTTCCATTTTTTACCTTTAGAAGATTTAGGATTTTTATTTTTCGGGCTGTTGTCGTGATAAATGGAGTTGGTTTTTACCATCAACTTCGCGTAATTCTCGTAATCCTCACCACTAAAAATATTACTATCTGGATTTTTAGATACGATTAACTCCCATAAACCGGGGGTACCTTCATATTCCTCATTTTCCACAATAATATCGTTGTTTCGAATAAGAATTGGTTTGTTACCGATTTAAAGCCTCTTATCTTTCTCATATATTCCGTACGTTTTATCAGCTTCAACCTTAGAAGCATACTTTGTTAGATATTCTTGCGCTAATTCACCGATAAATATTGGATCTTCTTCCGATGGTTCCGATGGTTTATCATAAGCCGTGATAGAAGGAAAGGCCGGAAACTTAATAGCTTGCGGCAACTGTTCGATACCCTCTTTAATAGGTTTAAGTCCCTCAGTAATCTCCCTCGTTGCAGCTTTTTGCGTTTCTGTTATAGGTTTAAAAAACTTCGAAAGATCCGTTTGAAGTTGCTGTTTGCCCGTTTTCTCCGCTAGAAGATTATCCCAAATATTCTTTCTCGTTTCGAGATACTCTTTTATGATTAAGTCCCTTTTTGCCTTGCGGGATCAGCGATTTTTAAAAAAGACATTTTTTAATATATTCTAAAATAATTTAACGAAAATATATATTCTCTTTAAACAGAATATATATTTCATCGCAGTTTTCATCGCAGTTTTCAGCACCTGAATAGAAATATATTTTGTTCATATAGGTATATGGACTTAAAAGATTTAATCGTTTTACCTGGGATTAACTCGTTTCATAATTACAACTGCACGAAAAATTTATTTTTCTAGGGAGTGGTATGATTCTTCTCAACCAACCTCCGAAAGGACTCACGCGCTTCTTGCCTTCCTCTCTCAATTAAACTTTCTTCGTTTTCGGAAGATATCTTTTTCTTAATTTTCGTTCTTATCTCATCCTTCATTTCCTTATACTTCTCTTGTTCTTCCATGATAAGTTTAAATTCTTCATCCGATATATAATTGTCGATTAAAGCTTTGGATATATGTGAAGCGATTGTATCGAGCTTAGCATCAGGTATCATTCGAATCTTTTGATGTTTTTCCGCCTTGGTTCTTGAATTTCTTACTACATATTTACCTAATAGCGAAAGAACCCCGGTCACCGCAGCTGATCCTTCTAATGCTATGACAGCCGGAATAGCTACGACAATAGATAGTAAACCAATTCCACCTACTCCCGAAGCCATGGTTATCGTGATCAAAACCGTGTCAACGTTGTCAACAATTCTCGCGGCTCTGAAATATTTTTTAGCTAAGGCATCTCTTTCTCGAATTTCATTTTCGAGAAACTTTTGTACTTCGGATATTTTTTGTAAACGGTATGAATGACCTTTGTCATCCATCTCGATAGGTGGAGCGCTCGCATGTAGCGGAGGATAGATTTTTTTAGAGGGATGTTCTTGATCAGTATCTAACATTTATTATTAAAATAATAATTTTTTTTTTTTTTTATGTCAAGATCGTAAATATTTTAGATAGCAAAATAACTCGCCCTCGGGTATCTCGATCGGTTGTCGCGAGAAATTATAAATATAGACTAAGATATCATCAGCCCCATTATCAAGGTGTATTCCATTAAGAATGGTTAAACTATCTTTCCATTTATTACTAACGGATATCGTTACAACTCCTCGTGTAGTTATATAACCAAAACCTAGCGAAACTCTCATGCCATCATGGGGTGGAATCTTAATAGTTACTTGCGAGTATATTTTCCATTTTAGAGGATCTTGCTTTAAGGGAGGATATCTTACTCCCTGTAAATGAGGTTTCCAAAATATAGTTTTATGTTGAGTAGTAATATTGGGTTTTATACCATATTTATGAATATCCATTTTTTATTCGTTATAAATAATATTTATCTTTCATAATAATAACCATTATCATATACAACAAGAAATAATGGTTCACCTTTGGGATAGTAATCTTTTTATCTGAACTATTTTTTATAAGTGTTGTTATATCTTCTCTTTTATAATCAAGGTTAACATCAAACTTGTCAATTACACCTTGTAAGATTAAATTACTATTAAGTAGAATTTTAACATGACCCTCACGCAATATAACATACCCAAGACCAAGTTGAATTTTTACGCTTCTTTTTTCAGTTAGATCTACACCTTCTTCGGGTTTTAGTACTATGTCACTTTGCAAATATACTTCCCATACATTTTTTCTAATCTGAGTAGGTGGAAATTCTAAATCTCTAAAAGGAAACCATGCTGTATTTTCCATATTTTCATTACTTTTTGTATGAAAATTATTTTTGCATAACATATTTTTATATAGTAAACTTATTTCTTTAAATGAAAAAAAATTTTATAATAAAGCTCCTAAGATTGGGATATTCGCGAATGGACTATTAGGTCCGATTAAAAGTCCTCTTCCATCATAAATCTCTCCTCCTTGCTTTAATTACAAACCATCACCGACAGACATTAATCCTTCACCTTTGTATGGCTTTAAGTATAATCCGCATCCATCAGTTTCAACTTGACAAATGCGTCCTCCTTTTTTAAGATAAAGACCCGATCCCATCGCTTTTTGTACACCCATTTGAGCTAATCCGGAAAGAGCACCAACACCTAAAGCCGGTAAAACGGTTTTCGCGAGCATCGGCAAAGCTCTAGCAGCCAACCCAGCCAACATTCCGAGAAAACCTCCCTCTATTTTCGCGTTATATTTAAGTTGTTTCGCGGACATTTTAATCGTGATACCATTACCATCCTTATAGGCTTTAGCTATTTTTCTCGCTTGCGAATTGGTTAATGCTAAAACATCATTACCTCGTAAATCTTCGTGACCTAAACGAATACCGGACAACCACCGGATTTAACGGCATGTTGAAGCTTTTGCTTTTGTCCTTCAGATATTTTTACTTTAATGTTAATGTAACTCGTCATTTTATATAACAGTTTTTTTTTTTTTTAGCCCAAACAAAGGAGTTATCTCGCTTCTCTAATATGAAATCTAATTGTTAAACTCTCGCCTCTAAGATTTAGTAACGTTCCGTTTTGATCCGTAATACTTACCTTTAGGTTATGTATTTCATCTAACGTTATTGGTAAGTATACTAAATTAACTGGCGACTCAATTATCTTATATCCAGGCGAAACATCCGGGAAAAAGGAGTAAATAACGTTTTTTGTCGAACCATTAACGTAACTTCCCAAAATAATATCTATGTTAACGAGCAAACTATTTATACTAAGAATGTTTACTACGTTCTCCGACTCGTGGAATCCTTCCGTATATTTAGCGCTAGTAAATCCTAATACTTTAGCAATGGAGCCTGGTTGATTGAAATCTACTTGATAACCATTTTCCAGAGTAAGAACGGACTTTAGGGTATTGGTGTTCGCAGAAATATTAATATAATACCCTTCATTAACTTCGTCGTAATGACCCTTTTTTCTCATTTCCTGGTGAATGGTATCATTAATGTCAACAAGGTCGTAACTTCCTTCGGGTATTTTTATTTTAGTCCACGTAGTACCGCTGTCTGTAGAATAAACGAACGTATTGTTCGTCCCATCGATGTTCGGGAACGAGTAGTAAGTTTCGAGGTTTACTAAATCTATTTCATACACTTTATCCTTTTCCAGTTGAATTGGGGGATTAACCCTCGTTGTAAAACGCGTTTTGTTGTCGCTTACTATGATTTGAAACGATGTTTTGTGTTCCGTATTTTTTACAATTTGTTCTAAAAGATCTTCCATTTTATAAAATATTTTTATAAATTAAAATGCTCGCAAGCGATAATAAAGAATTCTTCTAATCCATCTTTCTCGCTATTTTCGAAACTAGAATTATAATAATCGGTAAAAAATTCTATCATTTCATCTTCATAAAACTCCCCGTAGGTATAACACGCGGATGTAATATAAATAATAAAATATATATTAAAATAAAAATCGTACAACAATTTTACGATTCTAACTTCATGACCTGATTTTAGATATATTTCTCGCATGATCTCCAATCGTTCTTCTAGGTAATCTATTAATATTTTTACTAAATAACTTTTTTCGGAATGATCATAATTTTTTATTCCCATTTGTTCTAATATCATTTTTAAATTATGTCTCGTAAAACATTCCGCGTTTTTTTCTAAATCCAATTTTAATCTTAGAAAAATTAATTCGCATTTATCCTTATATTTTTCTAACTCTGACATTCTCTTTTTTATAAGTAATCTTTTTTTTCTTTAACTCGACTTAGGCACGTAAAAATTGTCATAACCGTTTCTATACTTCCCATAATGTTTTTTACTGGTTAAATCAATGATAGCAAAACTGTACAGTCTTTCCCACACCTTTTGACAAAATTTTCTAAACTCATCCTTAGGCATATCATCACCTACATGATCGTTATAAATATGATTAATGTTTTTTAGGTCTTGTGGGAAAAGGCAAATAAAATTAGCGTTTTCTCTAATAGTTTGTCTCGGTAGTCTAAAATAATTTTTTGAGAGGTAAAAACAGTCAACATTACTATGCCTTCCCTGAACGTAATAACACTCGCATTTATTTTGCCTTTCTAAAAGTAAATCGTCAAAAATTATTAAATTTTTTATTTTCCGAGTTTAACTCTCTCGGATCGGGCACATCACTCGCAATTTCGAAGAAGTTACAATCTATATCCGATTTATCTTTAATTGTTTTAATCCATTCTTCGACTAAAGCCGTTGGTGCAACGTTTAGTTCTTGTATCTCATCACGGATGTTAAACAACCTTAAGATACATTCTTTTGGTAGTTTTTCTTCGAAAGCCTTTTTTAGTATTCGGTATTCAGGTTGAAAAAGACTTTTTCCAAAGACACTCAAATCGTTGTAGTCGAGCCAACCCGGTCTAAGTAAAAGGTTTAACAATAAAGTAGTTTTACCACATCCGGATTTGCCTATAATTAAACCTCTAATACTTCTCGGTAAAAGGGAGTGATTAAATCTCCTCGATACTGCTTCATTCCACGATAAGTTTATAATATCCATTTTATTTAACTTTTTTATTTTTTTTATTTTTTAATATATAAAAATGTATTGCGTTAAATGTAAAAAGCGTACTGATACAAAAAATATAACTTTCGTCGTTACTAAAAATAAAAGAAATATGAAACGCGGGAAATGAGCGGTTAGCGGAACAACTAAAACCCAATTTGTTAAGACGCCAAAGGGTGGATCAATACTAAATAAAGTTATAAACAACATGCCTTTCGAAATGCATCTCCCGGTCACAACTTTACGGGACCCAGTACTAAACTAAAGGAGAGACTCAACCCGGATCTAACTCCGAAAAGATGGAGTAAACCGATAAATCGCGTCGATAAATCCGCTTATAATCACGACGTCTGCTATCTTAAGCATAATGACACTGCCACAAGAAACTCGGTGTGCGATAAGAATATGTTAACGGAGTTAGAAGGGATTTACAATCCTACTATTAGAAAAAAGAATGGAAAGGGGCTTGGTAAGTAAACTTATCGGAACGAAGATGAAATTCGGAATGGGAATGAACTCGCCGCCGACTCGCTCGGTGAAAAAAAAATCCCGAGATGCTGAAATTAGTGGAAGAATTACACAAACTCATAAGAAGGAAATTTAAGAAAAGGAGAGTTATAGTAAAAGGTATAGATAAGATATGGGCCGCGGATTTAGTAGACATGCGAGCTTTTTCTAAAAATAATGATGGCGTTAAATACCTTCTCGCTGTCATCGATATTTTTTCTAAATACGGATGGTTAGTACCGTTAAAAAATAAAACGGGGTATTCTACCGCTATAGCATTGGAGAGTATTTTTAAGGAAAGGAAACCCGAAAAAATGTGGGTGGATGAGGGTAGAGAGTTTTATAACAAAGATGTAAAAGCGTTGGTTGAAATATATTCTACCCAAAACGAAGATAAATCTAGCGTGGTTGAGAGATGGATTAGAACGATGAAAGAAAAGATGTGGAAGTATTTTACCACTTACAACACAAACGTTTACATCGATGTGTTACCTAATCTCGTTAAAGAATATAATAATACGAGGCATTCATCCACTAAGATGACTCCGGTAAACGCTAGTAAAAAAGAAAACGAAACGAGAGTTTGGAGAAATCTTTACCCCCATCATCCCGAAATACGTAAAGAAACTCCCAAGTTTTCCATCGAAGATAGAGTAAGGATATCTAAAAAGAAAAAGACTTTCGAGAAAGGTTATACAACGAGATGGACTGAAGAGGTTTTTACGATTTCCAAGGTAAAAGATACATCGCCTATAACGTATAAAATTAAGGATGTTAATGGAGAAGACATACAAGGTACCTTTTATGAACCTGAACTGCAGAAAACCATTCAAGAGCAGCATAGGATAGAAAAGGTTATTAGAAAATTAAAAAAGAAATCTCTCGTAAAGTGGAAAGGCTATTCCAAAGAATTTAATTTGTGGGTCAATAATAAGAATATTTCAGATTTAAAATGACAGATATCGAGATTACAAAAAACGAAATTTTACCGAATAAACCGTTGAACAATTTCGAATTAGAAGACGCCGTGAAAAGATTAAAGATTCCTTCTTTTAGAGGAGTTTTTTTACTAGATACATTACCGAGAAAACCGAGTAAAAAAGAATGCAGTATAGTAAACTTCGATAAAAGCGGCGGACCCAGTACACATTGGGTCGCTTGGTATAAAAACGGTGAAAATAAAATTTATTTTGACAGTTACAGAATACAGCCGCCTAACGAAATTCGAGAGTATCTAAAAAGCCCGATATACTATAATACCGATCAAATACAACAAGCAGGGCAAGTATTTTGTGGACATTTATGTTTATACGTTCTAAAAGAGTTAGGCTCTGGGTCTTCTCTGGCGAAGACAGAGGAAAAGTTTCGAGACGTTAATAAATAAATTTTTTTAGTATATAAAATATGCCTGTCGATAAATTCGGACGAATGGAAAAGATGGATAAAACGAGCGACGGTGATGGTGTGTCGCTCGCTTATATAAATAATAATTTTTTACGTAAAGATGGAACAACCACTGTTACTGGTTCTATAGACATGAATGGTAATACATTAACGAGGGTCAGTAATCTGGTAAATCCTCATGACGCGGCAACGAAACATTACGTGGATGGAAATTCTGGCGGCGGGTTATTAAAAGAAAACGACGGATACCAAGCCCTCGGATTTATAAATATGGCTTTCAACGAAATAAGAAACGTTAAGGAGCCTACAGAACCTGATGAAACTGCTACTAAAAAATATGTAGATAATTTTGATCGAGCCTTCGTTCATAAAGGTGGTAGGTGGTATGTAGCAGTCGATGAAATCTCTATGGAAAAACGAAGAATTAATAATCTCGGAGATGATCAAGCTGCTAATAAGTTTTACGTAGATACCACCGTTGAGACGGCTACCGCGGGAGAAAAAGCTTTGACTAAAGAACAAGATGGATCTTTTTCCGCTATTGCAGATATAGATATGAAAGGGAATAGTTTAACAAATCTTATAGATCCTACATATCCGCAAGATGCAGCAACCAAAAGATATGTAGATGATGCTAATCGAGCCTTTGTTCATGGTGGAGATAGTGAGTATATAGCCGTTGCTGACGTTTCTATGGGTGAACGGAGGATTTCCAACGTTGGACAACCTTTAGAATACCATCAGGCTGTAAATAAGTATTACGTAGACAGCAATATAGAAGCTGTTAAAAGTTTTTCGGGGAGTGGCGCGATATTAAAAACTCCAGAAGGAACTTTTTCAGCTGTTAGCGATATCGATATGAATGGTAAGTTTTTAAAAAATATTGGAGACCCGAGAGAGCCACTAGACGTGGCAACTAAGGCTTACGTAGATGGGATGAAGAGATTTAACAAACCTATTATAACCGTGTGTGCTGAAGAACAGGGACCAATTGCAAATGGTAATTATGAGTTCTCATTCGGTAATGGCAATTCAGGTCGTAAACACGGTTTAGGGGGTTACTATACGAGTGCGCCGGGTAAAATTATAAGAGGAAGTTTAATGACTGTTGGAAGTCCTCAAGATGCACCAGAAGAGGTAAAAGTTAATATTGTCGTAAACGGAATAGAACAGGTTAATCACTCTATTATTAAAAAAGCGGACGAAAGTTGTAGTTGTATAGTTTTTCCGAGGCCATTGGAGGTAAAGGAATGCGACGTCATAAACTTTATTTCAAGATCAACCAACCGTGGTGTAACACATGCTTACATATCTATTTTGATAGAATTAGACTTGTAAAAAATATAACTTAGTTTATAAAAGTTATATTTTTATATTTTACACGCAACGAGGTATTTTCAGCGATAATTTAGTTATCCTCATCCTCGTCAGAACTTGGGTATTCATCTAAGATATTAGGTAAAATTTCCTTTTCCTTTCCCGGTAATTTTGCATTCTTTTCTATTATTTTTACCAATATAACTTTAATCTGAATCGTTTCGATGTTTTTATTTTTAAATATTCCTTCTACTTTTAAAATACCAAACAACTTACAAGCAATTTTCTTATATGAAAGAGGGTTTACTTCTTGGCTGTTTTCATCGTAAAAGCGGGTCTTATGTTGACTGTTTTCGTAAAGCTTTGGGTATAACATAGCCGTTCCATCCTCATTATATCTTAAAATATTAATGTCAGAATTTTTAATCTTATCTTCATTTAATTCTTTGTCCATTCCATGCTCTCGGAAGAAATCTGTTAGCTTTTCCAGATCTTCTGTAAAAGCTCTTTCCTTTTTCGTAGGCTTTTTACTGTTATAACATATTAAAGCTAAGGAGTAATCTTTTAGATCTTTTCCTTCTGCATTATTTCCAAATCCTGTATTAAGACCATATGAAAACAGTACAGGGGTACGTATAAACAACGAACCATTTTTATTATTAGAATATTTATACTCTATTGGAATTTTAACAGAAGCGTACTCTTTGTTTTTATATTTATTCGCGTAATTTATAGAAAGGTCTTCTTTACGAAGTTCACCACTTTTGATATAATTCGTATCTGTACTCATTTTTATTACAAGATTTATTTGCTTAACTTAATTCATTTTTGAAAAATCTTCGAGAACAATATCGATACGTTAGCTTGGGGACACACTAAGATAGATACGCGGATCTTAGAAAATGTAGTACGTATAGGGCAGAATATATCAATGTTGTAATTTGCTCATATAGGTATATAGGGAAAATATAGGACGCGCCGATCGGGAATTTTGTTCATATAGGTATATAGGGAAATATCGATACGTTAGCTTGGGAACACACTCGGGTAAATACGCGACAGAATGATCAACCCCCTTCCCCCTTCCCCCTACCCCCCTACCCAGATGACGATTTCCCCGGGAGGGCCGAGCGACCCCGACCGGAAGGGAGGGGGGACGATTTTGGGGGACCCCCGGAAGGCCGAGCGACCCCGACCGGAAGGGAGGGGGGTGAGGGATGAGAAGGGAGGGGATGAGAAGGGAGGGGAGGGGAGGGGAGGGGAGGGGATGAGAAGGGAGGGGATGAAAGGGAGGGGAGGGGAGGGGAGGGGAGAGAGCGTACTAGATTTTGACCTGTCCCAGTTCTGTCCGTTTGTATCTACTGTCTGAGACACCAAGACCAACAGTCTTATCGCCTTAATGAGTACTCGACCTATAGTGTGGCCTCAGCAGTGCACACAAAGTTTTGCTGGGATTTTTCCATTTGACATGCTTTTGTGTCCGACTTGACATTTTTTCGAACCCGTTTGAAATACCATCAAGACAAACATTCAAAAAAACACTCATGAGTATCAAACAAAAAAGGTGACCAGGGTGCAAGACCAACAGACTGACTTTGCTACGTCATTTTACATATTACCAGAGAGTGTGTGTACTGCCGACTCATTTTAACTTACCTGGGACCCAGGGAAAAAACATCATTATTTTGAACTTCGACCACTGACATTTTTTTTTAACATACCTCACAGCTTAGAAGAAGAACCCTTATCGTTATCCTACTGTGTTTTGGAGACATATACATTTTCATTTATTTAAAGTGACTTTAGGACAAAGTGTATTTTTCAGTGACAGTGACACTAGTTTCTGATGGTGACCAGTTCCAGCACATTAGGGTATTGGAAAGCGGTTATGAAGTGTGCGTGAGTAAACATGTTCAGTGAGTCGTTGTAGTGCTTCTTCGATCATGGGTGGTGGTATACCCCGATGTCTTTGCTTAAAGGGTATGTCAGTCATAAGGTCGATTCGATGCTTAATCTTGATGCATGTCCCAATATCTATATCACTCACTGAAAATATGTATTTGTGGTTCTTCAGGAGGTTTACAAGCTCTACCTTCTGGTCTGCATCGAGAAGTCCAGCTTCATCGATATTTAGACTGTCTGGTACTTACTCATGTATGTCCTTGTCTCCTATCTTATCGAACACTACATCTGCAACTGTAACTTGATGTAACTCTCACAAATTAGCTCGTGGCTGTATTACTACAGGACTGGTTGTGAGATTGGATTTCTTGACTTTGATGTCTGTTTTCTTTCCATAAGTATACTACTGCAGGTGTTATCTATAGATGATGGTAGATGACTGTCCTGTAATTGCTGTTGATGATGGACAATTCATCTCCTTGATTGCATAACCTGCAATCTCCATGGATTGATTAGGATTGAGGACTATCTTCCGATTAGCAGCACATCTAATAAGCACAACAACAGCAAGTCTGCTGTTGTTTTTCCTGAGTTCCCTTTTCTTATTGTAATGGTTCTAAAGCTAATGTACCAAGGGGTGTGAAGCTTGGCTTACTGTAAGAACTGTTCTCCAAAATTGTTCTTGAAGTTGTTTTCGCAGTCTATCACCAATTCATTCAAAACGTTGGTGCCTAGAATGACTGGCGTCTGAACAGAATATTGAATGTCCGATGTTACAAGAAGTAAATATGGTAAGGGCTTTGCTCCAGGTAATCCTTTTTCAATGCTGATCTTTGTCTCTATATAGCCAATATATGGTAGATTCTGTCCATCTGCGCATTTCATATTCAAGATGTTTCCAACAGTTTTGATTTCAATGTCACAAATATGTTCCTTATGAAAAGACTCTGATACTAGACTTACACAGCTTCCCGTATCAAGCAATGGATTTGCTGGTTTATCGTCTTAACGGCTTTCAACTTCATTTACATCTCCAACAAGGGTAATACTAGAATCTTTTTGTCTTGAAGAGGTGCTCATATCCGACCCCACGATAGAAGCACTTACACATTTGGGCAGTCTTTGCTGGTGTGCCTTACAGTTCGTGCTTACAAACTGGGCCAAAATGGTAGGGCAGTTCCTCTGAATGTGTTCCTTTTTGTTGCATATATAGAAGAGCGGCGCAAAAGTATTATCTGCACTTGGTTGCTGGCCTCGTCCTCTGCCTCTATTGTTTCCACCTCTTCCTCTATTTCCACCACGCCATGTTTTTCTCTGTCCACTCCAGGGTTTCTGTTGTTATTGTTGGTCTGATGTTGATTTGTCACCATGTATCCCCTCCAGTTTGTCAATTCTTTCATTTATTTGTTTCAGTAGTAACTGTTGTTTGACCTCGGATGTATCTTTTTTCTTTTCCGCTTGCACAATTGGTTTCCATGGCTTCTTACTTTCCTGGCTTTCTACACTTACATCAGCTTTTAACTTTTCTAATTCTCTTTTGAATTCATCATACCCTTGTATCTTGTCGCACTTATATGCTGATATGTGTTTCAGTTCCTTTCTCAGCCCTCCATGTAGTGCTAGTTTAAGGATTACGGTATCACTTCTGCGAAATTCTTGCCACTCATTACGGTATCACTTCTGCGAAATTCTTGCCACTCCACTCCTTGGTCGAACAAGTCTTCCAACCGAGATGCGAAACTCTCCACACTTTCATTCTGTTTTTGTTCACATGCGTAAAAAATCTTCACCACGCTTTCTTTTGTCATTCCTGCTTTTTAAGTACATGAAGAATTGTGACTCCTGGCCCAAGTCTTCTCACCATGTCACTTGCTTTCCCCTATAGAGAGCGTCAGATTCCAAACACAATCTGTTCTGGCGTGAAAATGTCCTCCTGTCTTACGGCTTCAACTTCGTATCGGAACGTTTCCCAATTTACTTCTCCCTTGCCGCCTTCTACGAAAAAGATAGTAAATTTCAGGTAATAGTGAATTGCGTGTCTGACATATCTAGCAGATTCATTTTTCACTCCTTGAAACAACTTTGAAATTCTAATCACATTTTCTGTTGATCCGTGTTTTGGTTCAAAACCAAGAGCACGTAATCTTTTTATCATTTCCATCTCTTTCACTGAAATTCCTCCATGAGCATCTCCCTCAATATCCATATTCAAATCTAAGTCTTTACCTCCTTCCGCCATACTGGATTCACTGTGAGCACTAAATTCTATGCCAAAGTCTAATTTGATTCACTGTGGCCTGGCAATATTATTTCAATATCTTAATGACACAGTATCACAATACACAAAGTCATACTACTCTGATCCAATGTGGTCGCGAAATGTTATTTTAATGTCTATATGACGCACTTTCACAAAACACAAAGTGAATTAGAGCCTGTTCTCTCAAGACTTTAGTGACACTGACACAGTACACAAGTTTAAGACAAAAGAATATAAAAGACTTGTTTTGGAATGACATTCTTACCTGAATGACGATGTGTAATTTTATTTTTAAATTACCTTTATCAACCTACATAATAGATGCACAGGTAAATGAATCCAATTTATTTTAGAATGTTATGTGAGATACCACTAATGCAGAATATTAACGTGCTAGGCTACATTTCTGGCAATGGCCAGATATGCCCATATATGTTTGACATGATAAGTAAACAATTCTAAACTATCACACAAAAGTACACCCCCCCACCGAAGAATGAAATCACACAGAGGAAGTAAGTGCTGTATGAAATACAATTTGAGTGCAATGACTACAATATGAGGTTAACTGTTGCAGCAGATAACTAAGTAAGTTTCAGATTCGACCCTGATAGCCTTTGAAAATAAATTTAGGCAATCAGCCTGAAAAGTAGCTCAGCATTGTTGATACATTGCATTAGTGGTATCTCGCCGACCCCGGCTAACTCAGTCGGTAAAGTACGAGAGTCTTAATCTCGGGGTTGTTAGTTCGAGTCCCACGTTGGGCGCCAATGTTGCAAATGAACAGTAAAGCTTCAGATTAGACTACAATATGAACACACACGATTACCACAGTTTAAGGGGTCAGACTCTACAATGAAGAGTATAATCTAGTACATCACGGTTCACCACATTAAGTGTTCATTTATCAAAATGTTTTCACATATTATTATCGAAATCTAGCAAAATAAGATCAATGAGTTTTAATTAATATTTCCAAACATCAGCTCATCGGGTTGCACATATATTTACAAAGTGTGCTTATAAGAGACAATTTGGTATTTGGTTTTGAAAAAGGCAATTACATTGGTATAAAAATGGTATAGTGAAAATATCACAAAATCACCAAAAAAAAAAGTAATCACTATGAGTAATAAACGTTGGTATAAATGTATTTCACCGAGTAATACAAATTGAATGTACGTTTCTTTAGTATGTTGGTTTAATTCGTTGGGCGCCAATGTTGCAAATCTGACAAATAGCCTCCCAAGGCTTGGATTGAACCCAGGACCTCTAGATCCCAAGGCGAACGCTCTACCACGTCGCTACAAAAGCTAGCTCTATAGCAAGGCAGTATAAGCCCCTTATACAAACAAAAGCTATAGATTTATATTTTTCTGTGGGATAGACCAGTAAACAACATAAAGTATTGGTAATACTATGGGGTTTTCTACCATTTATAGGTTTTTTTGTGATTTTGTCAGTAATGACAGAAATATTACAAAATAGCAAAATTTTGCACAACAACGACTCGGACGCAGATGACTACAAAAATCCAGTAGTTGTTTTCTGTAATTCCCCGTGGCGTACCCACTGCGTAAGGCCGCATTACAATGAAAATGGATGTATCAGTTCACAAGAAAAACAGTTCGTTGGTATGGACCAAAATCATGACAGAATTTTGTTTTAATCATTTTGAGAGAATATCACGTTCAGTGAACTATTTAAAAAAGACAGAAATCCATTTTCATATTTTTTCAATCGTTGATCCTCTGATCTTCCGATTACCAAACATATCCGTGTTAGTGTCATTAGTGTCCGCCTTTTATTTACATTCGAAGTGACACAACAAATCAACAAAACTCATAAACCTGAATTTAACAGGATTCAACATTAAAACATTTTGAAAAGGTGGGATTTTTTTTCTAGATTACTCAATTTAATTACTGTCTGAAATAGATCTGACGCGCTTGAAAGGGTGAAGTGATAATCATGGTGCAAGAATCGAAGTAGTTTTATACTGGTATCAATCAAATCGGTAAATTTCACTGGTCGAAACCATAAATTATCAAACTATAATCCACCACTTTTTCCCGAAAACTAACCGAAAAGCTTGAAATAAAAATAGAAAAGCCTACCTTTTTATGTTGAAGAAATCACTTGATTACGTGAGAGCTTGTAAGATATGTCGGAAGCCTCACAGTTATATCTGTTACAGTTAACAGGTCATATGAAACAAATACAGGATTTCAGACAGGCAAGGGTTAAATATCAAATGCAATATGCATATGGAGCAGTTAATATTGCAACTTCTTATCTCGACATACGATCTTGATGACTGAATAGAGAGTTGTGGTGCCCTAAACAACACTAAAAGATTCTTGCGATTTATTTCTTTTGAAGAGGTTATGCACACGAAGTAGTTTTGCCAATAGGTTTTTCGTCCCTTACGCTAATCTCGTAGGTACCTTAATTTAATGTGGATTATGAGCGCCAAAGTGTGGAGAAATGGGCAAAAGGCATCATGTGCTTTTCATTTTTTGAAAATGATAGATAAGATAGAAAAATCGTAAATTTTGGCGCCTTTTCATGTTTCAAAATTATGACTTTATTCCTGTTACCAATCCATTTCAAACCTGGACCTGAATCTACATGTAGCTTTAAATATACCTTATTAAAACTTTATTTATTTATTTATTTATTTTATTTAGTTGTTTCATATAAGCAGCTGCAAGTCAAATTGGTATGATGTAAAGGATAGAAAATTAGTGTCACGCTATATTTACACGAACGTTATTAGCGAGAAACTTTTTATCGGATGTAAATCATGCGAGTGATATTGTGCAACGTTTATATACCCAACCGTAAGACTACACATTTTACCAGTCAGCAACTAGTACCTTGAATTTATGTATCGACCCTCGGTGTGGGGTCATCGATGTCCTGAGGTACAAAGTAGATCAAAACTATATAATGTTCTTGATACTGATTATCCATGCAAAGTTTCAATTCCATTTGACATTCGCTTCTAGCCGAGAACGTTGATTTTTTTTATAAAGATAGTAAAGGACGCAATCTTGTTCACATTACAAAAATTGTTTTATTTATTGTTCCTAGGTTTGACTCACGGACTGTTTTTCTTAAAACACATCCCAGGGCTGTCCCAAAATGTCGTACACAACACTATTTTTTATGGAATCCGACGTCAGATTTCAGTCAAATTTGCATGTTGTATCCGTTAGTCATTTGTGCATATTCCTGTATAAAATAAAAAATCGAATTGCAAATAGTACATTTTATGAAGTATTTTACAGGACCGGGCGCACACCAAAACATGACCGGGTTTTAAGAGCATGCTACATCTTTACATGTCTATCATTCCAGACATGGTCATACTTGCGGGAAATCATTCGACATGGATTAACCACATTGCATTTGACGTCATTACACCGAAGGATACTTACGTAACGTTATTTTGAAAAAAAAAAAAATATATAGGATAAAACCTAGCGCGGTGGTTAATTCCAACATGCTGAAAATGGCGACGTCAAAGGAAATGGCTGCGCAGCGGAATGCTATCGAATATTGTGTACAATTAGATATGGCGTTAATTGACAATCTAAAGAACGTTATATTTCACCAAGCCAACGCTCCTTGCCACAGATCTCAGCAGACACAACTAGAACTGGATGTGTTAGGTTTTCAGAGACTCCCGCACGCGCCCTACAGTCCAGATTTAGCACCCCTAGACTTTGCTTTGTTACCCTATTTAAAGTCTCAGTTGCGGGGACATAGATTCGAAAATTTCAATGAACTGCGACAGGAAACTCTGAGAGTGTTTAGCAATTTGGAAAGCAAGTGGTTTGAAGACGTATACGATAAGTGGGTCACACGCCACCGTAAATGCATCGAGCACCACGAAGAGTACTTTGAAAAAGAATAAACTTTTTTCTAGGGATGTCATGAAGTTGACGTTAGTGTGCGCCGGGTATGTATGGGTAGCTTATTTTAAATCGTGATAGATTGAGCTATTCTTAAGGTAATTAGTTTATATTTCACACATATATACACAAAGCTCTTGTAAAGAATTCTGAAACTTGCTGAATCCATTTTGTTAATACTGATTGTGTTATAGCCTTTGTCTACGCTACTTCGGGACAGCCCTCGTACATTATAGTTGGTAATGGCAGGAGCGAAATGTTGGTTAACAAGCCAGTAAATCAAACGGTATGACTTGGCTGGCCGGGGGTCGCTTTGTTCTGTGACTAAGTTAATATTCACTATTTCAAGGGTCCATATCACCAACCATTCTTCACGACGTATATGACAAATTTTTGCGCGCATCCTACTGCGGATGTATTTTTGTCTTGGATATTGAATCAAAAGTGCACCCATCTATTTTTTGCACATAATGGTAATACTACTGGTGCACTGAAACAAGCAGCACTTTCTTCGGGTAGTACTGGTGAAGAGAAAAAAGTGGATCTTTGAACTGGTACCGTGAAATAATTAAAATGCTGCTGACACGGCCTTACATACTAAACAAGGAAACAAAGGCAGGACATTTAAAGCTGTGGAAGTATAGCTGTTTCCGCTTTGAAAATTATTGTTGGAAAAGGAGAAATCGCTCCTATTGAGCAATTTCCCCTTTTCCCACTATGTCGGCTGAGCTTTTACCCTATTTTTTTCCTTGAAAAAATAACTTCGACAGTGACCCTCAACCTTGTTTTCTGACAAATAAGCACGGATAGGTGCCATTTTTTTTTTTTTTTTTTTTTTCTTATTGTTTAGAAATACTATAAGTGTGGAAATTTTAAGAAAAATTTGACCGTTAGAAAGTATGTATTTATTTAAGATTAACCCTTTATTCGGTCAAATTATCTCCCTTTTTAACTCAATGGTCTATATATAGCATGCATATTTGTACATTTACCATGCTCAAAACCAGGCTTTTACACATTTTTTTGTGCAAAAATATATGAATTTTCATCAAAATAATGTATACTTGTACATTTTTCCTTTTTTTTTCCCCTATTTAACTGACTATTAAAGAAAGACGCTTTAAATCCAATGTAAGCTGATTTTGGAACTGTATACACCGTTTTCAAAGGCAAATTTCTCAGAAACGAGCACGGTGACTTCTTTTTTTTTTTACCGTAATTTCCTAAAGACATGATGAGCTTTGTATGTGCAAAGTTTTAAAAAAAATCTGTCCGTTAGAAAAAAATTGTGATATACGTCGTTAACGACGTATATCACAAATGTTCGCGCGCATCCTACTAAGTATGAAAATTACTGTGATGGTAACAATCTATTATATTACGGTCGGCCCTAGTGTTAGTCGCTGGCACTGAAGTCAATTTCAAACTAGGTTAGAATCTGCCATGTCACTCTACCTTTTGTTTACTTTTTGCCTAATTTTAAAACTCATTTTTCTGCCAGCCACTAACACTTGGACCAACCACACAAAGCAGATTGTCTTCTTCACAACATTTTCCATACTTTTAAATGATATGATTTAAATTAAATGCATTTTAACATCTGCTTTGATTCGTTTGGCCGCTACTGGGCCTTTATGGCATTTGATTTGTAATCAGGACATTCTGGTTCGATTCTACCTGTGGTTGCTGGTCATGTGAGCTGTCCATGGACAAAGCACTGCACTGCATAGCTCCAGCTTGGTAATGGTGAAATCCTGGAACGACGTAACAATTCGGCTATTGCAGCGATAATGGGAGACAAAAGACAGTTACTTCCCTTGATAGTTCTCCACTACTTACTAGGTCCTGAATAGGGTATTACTTGTTTTTTATCCTTGATATCCTTTGCACCATTTAGGAATGTTCAGGTTTAGATATGTTTTTCAAAATTCATCAAACCACAAATTTGATATATTTGATGCATTTCAGTGGTAATAGTGTGTGAAATTCGGTTTGCAAATGTTATGAAGACCTTACATATACATCATAAATCAAAATAATCGCAACATCTCTTGGTAAAGCAAGGATAAAATCAAAGGAAATCAAATAAGAGGATCCAGTTGCAAATTGGTTACCTTGGTTTTTATCTAACCACGGAGATAGTTTGAATTTCACTTTTTTTTTCTCCTATTTCAATACGATTGAAAGCTGTGGGGGGTAAAAATATGAGCCCGCTCTGGCAAAAGGGGGTTTAATGCATCTGCGTGATGCATTATGCCAAGCAAGTCATCACATAATTATGGACCTATAAAAACCAATTTGTCTAACAACTGACTGTATCCTGAGGTATATAGAAGGGTCCTTGCACACGCAGAAAAGTGACCAATAGCAAAAAGTTTCGACCCATGTCAGCCTGCGTAGACTGCGCAGGATGACATGGGTCGATGCTTTTTGCAGATGTATTAAGCCCCTCTTTTTACAGATCCTGTCTCATATCATTGGAGAGGTCATCAGACCTCTCCAATAGTGGTGAGTTTAAAATGCAGACTGCCACAGAATTTGCTGTCTAAATCCATTTTTCTTGCGAAATTGTTCTGATATACAGTCTGTTTCGTCATGGTTTTATAAATAAAGCGAAATAAAAAAAAAAACGAAACAGGAAATAGACGTGGTTTATTTTTATATTTCACAACAGATTTGTTATATTAATCTGCCATGGTTGCAAATGATCTCTCAAATAATTGTAATTTTTCTTTAAGCAAACAAATCTAAGCAGAAGAAAAAAGAAGAAGAATTTCGTTAAAAAAGAGAAAGAAGATCCGTTGGACAGGATCATGCGACTTGAAAACGCGGAAAGAAGGTCAAATGACCGTCATGTAAAGCATAAGAGGTTTGTACGCGGCGGCTTTTTTACTTGTTTATTTACATGTACCAAAATATATTGAAATTAAAAGCTAATAAACTATTTGAAAACATTGATGCTGACCTCTCCTGGCTTCTTTTGTAAAGAAGCCAACTTGTTCAACCAAATCTGACTTTACTCGTTGTCAATGATACATCAAGATACATGTACTGATGTATCAAAACCGCTTGCCCTGCTGGACGTATGACCGCTCATTTGCGAGAAACGTTCTGGTCTTGGGAATATCGGCTAATTTATCATTGCCTCTTTAGAAATCCATCTATCATGTATATGATCTAATTAACCCGTTTCTGTACATTTAGGAAATTGTTCATCCTTCTTAACCCTTAAGCTGCTAAGCGCGACTCAACGACCTTTTGCGGACATTATAGATAATGATCAGACTGCACAGAGAGTGCAGTCTTAACTTGGTTTACACTGTCCGATAAGGAGATATTTTGCCCCAAAAACTATCTTTGAAGTAGCAAAATTTGGGTTTTTCCTATCGGCTTGAAAGTTTTTTCCCCCCTTATTTAGCAGAATAATGTTAAGATGACACAGTTTGAAACCAATGGTGGAAAAGAAGCAATTGCCTGTAACAGGAATAATCCTTTTCCGTACATGTATTTTTATATCATTTTGAAATTTCATGTTTTTCCTCAAAACCTCGTCCACCTGATAATTATCTGATATTTACTTAAAGTGAGACTTTTTACGTCCTCATACTGCAGTTAACATTTGACATTCTTTCAAAACGTTACAGGCAAAAGAGCCATTGTTTTTGACAGCGATCTCTCCTTTTTCGGCAATGTTTCTCGTAACAATAAAAGACAGAGAGACGCGGGATAACAAGAGTCGAAACTTGTTGCTATTCGTCAACTCTCTGCAAACCAAAGGACCAGTCTACCACGAGATTCAGTCGATTGTTCGACAAAATAGATTTTATGGATTCATAATTATATGATTACATCCATGGTTTGATTTATCACGGAGATGCATCGACGATGATTATGTGGGAAAGCAGTCAGTGGCTTGGAAAGAATATTGTGCGGAGTACTAGACAGAGAAAGTCCAGGAAATCATAGATAGGTGCACTGGCCGCCGCGATATATCTGACATAATGTTGAAAACGGCGTTAAATACCATACAAACACCTGCCTTATTTCAAACTTGTAAAATGAGCAAAATGTGATTATTGCGAGGGCTGGGTACATCTGACATTCTGTACAGCAGAATAAAACAATTAGGAGACAGAGTTAATTTAACTGGCCCCATTGTGCAGCCAGTTAAACTTTCGAATGAATATTGGGATGGGGTATGTCATCTTTATCCTTTTTCCTTATTTTTCAATAGTTGGGTATTATATTTGAAAAAAAAAAGTGTTCCCATTTTATTACGTAGACTACTGTATATAATTTAAACTGAACTCTAGTTTTATCGCTATACGGCTACCATGACCTTTTTTTTTTTTCATCAGACTAATCAGAGGGGTCTAATTTACAAGAAAAGCACCTGAGTGATCCAGACCAGTGACCCGATTTGTTTAGGTACCGATATTTTTACTTTCTATGTGTTTTACATCTTTTTTGTTCATGGTTTGAAAGTTGATGGTTCAATTTTTAAGTAATGAAGTCCGCTTATATCATTTGTGCGCATGCGTGATAATGATAAAGGGGTCAAAAACGGAGGTCAACAGGCTCCCTTTTCTTTTTATCGCCCTTCTATCACGTCCTTTATTTCTCTCTCACGCACTCCTTTCCTATTTTCACCAGGTGTCTATCACACCCAACCCCTCTCTTGCTTTCACCCAGTCTCTCTCTTCCACTTCTCTCTCAACACTCTTCCCTCACCCGGTATCTCTCCTCCACTCCTCTAAATCTCTCTCAAATTTCTCACACAGCCTACTCTTGCCACTCTCCTTCTTTCACCCGATCGCTCTATTAGTCTTCTGTCTCTCATCCATTTTCATCTCATCTCTCCCCACTCTCTTTTCCGTCTGTCAGGAGAAAGATAAGGGGGCTTCCATCAGTGTAAGTCTGGCGTAGCAGTTGTCAGTCACAGTAACCGGGATTTCGTCGCAATATAGGCCTGCGTCTAGTTTTTTGTCGATATTTGGCGAAGCTTAACCTCGAGATGGCCGTTACAAAGGATTTAACGAAATCCAAAGTCAGCCGTTTCGAGATGTCAGTCTTTGCCAAACAACAGTCAAGTTATCGTCGCAGTCTTAGTCTAGTTCTTGTCGGGTAAGGCAAAGCACAATCTCGAGTTGGCCGTTACTAAGGATTGAGTGAAATCCAAAGTCAGCCATTCCGAGATGTCTATCCTCGCCCCACAGCAGTCAAGGTAACGTCGCAGTGTTAGTCCAGTTCTTGTCAGTATGGCAAAGTATATTTTCGAGTTGGCCGTTACTAAGAATTTAGTGTAATCCGAAGTTAGCCTTTTCGAGATGTCAGTCTTCGCCTTAAATTAGTCAAGTTAGTTGTTGGTCGTCAGTAAGTGTCAAGGTTTTGGCCACCTAACGTAGCCACGGTCGTGCTTGCATTCGGGGGCTAAAGGACTAAACTTGACGGGCCCATGTAAAAGAAATAGATAGTGATCCCGTGAGAAACCTCCCATCTATCATGTTTTCGAGTTAGATTGTTAGGTTTACTGTGTGTTTTTATATGATTTCTATTTTTCATGGAAACGGTTCCAGAAGAATATAAAACGATGAATATTGTACTTTGATTTTTTTCTTGTTTTCATTTCAATTTATTTAATTGAAAATCCTAGACGGCAGTGTTCTTTGATCATCATCGGATTTGTTATTTATAAAACGAAGTCATAAACCAACCAAGAATGTATACCTCCCGTTTACAATTCATTAAATGGCTTAAAGTAATTTTCACACCTTTTGTACAGTTAATCCAGTTCTCGATCACAACTCATTTACAGCATAAAGTCTTCAACTCTACCAAATGACAATCAAAGGACTGAAAGTCCTGTAAAGCGGATTTGTTTAACAGTTTTAAGCTATTATTTGATGTAATGAAAATTAATCTTTTTTATCTCATGTAATACATGTATAATATGTAAGCAATTAGTAGAGTAAGCATGGGAAATGGGAGTCGAAATTGTTCTACCAAGTGTGCTGCGCAGCAACTGTTATTTTATCACTTATTAGAGTATTAATTTGATCCAACAATTTGATGTTTTTTTTTTTGTGTGTGTGCTAGTATTATATTTAGGACTGTAAACACGCACAGGACTGGAAAAAAAAAAAAAAAAAACAAGATGGATCTATAAGTGAAAGTTATTTGACAAATATATAGAACACTTCAGTTGTTGATTTGTTGATGAGTAAGACTTAAAGAACTGTACAAAATAGGATGATGATATATAATGATATTTCTGTAAAAACACAGTGTTAAGGTCTACAGCTGTCAATCAGTTTCAGCAATCATGAGCAAATTTGATCAAAAAGTACAATATATATTGCTACTTACACATGTATGCAATATGAAATTTTTGTGCCTTCTTGTTGAACTTCTTACCAGAGGACAAGATTTTTGACTCCCCCAGATTAAAACCAACTACCCGGTATTCAGATTTTCATACCCTCAACCAACTAAAAAATTAATTACTGCATTATAGCTGGAAATTATTAGTAAAGAAGAAAGATAAGATTTAGAAAAATATATATATATATCTGAATTGATATTTCCTTAATGCACTACTCAGCCTCTTTGGGTATTATTAGATTTCATGCTACAGTTTTGGGAAGCTTTGAGGGAATGGTACTTAATCAATAACATGCGCCATCAACAAGGATTTATATATTCAAATCAGTATCAAGACGTCATATCTGGTTTAATAAAAATAAACAGAGTGACCTATTGCTAAAGTAGCCTACAATTCTATTATCAAACGCACAAAATTGGATTTATATATTCAAATCAGTATCAAGACGTCATATCTGGTTTAATAAAAATAAACAGAGTGACCTATTGCTAAAGTAGCCTACAATTCTATTATCAAACGCACAAAATTGCATCATTTTACTGAATTTAACCATACACTTTATATGAAAAGAAATATATTTCTGGTAGTATTTATTGGAGTTTTACGAAAAAATTTGATTTGTGGCATAAAAACTAAATAGCTTGCTATTTAGAGCATAAACAATTAAATAGATAAGGAGCCCTCAGATTATGTGGTTTGTATTTGTAAAGGGTAGAAAAAATTCTGGAAGAAAAAAAAAGAAAAGAAATACTGATGTCTTATTTGCCAATACTGTTTTCATAAGCCTTATTACACAGAACTCATAAAACATAGGATTTATTGTGTTAAAGGGCTAAAAAAAAAAAAAAAGAAAAATCCTCAAAAATTTTCCCACTTTAACTTTGACATAAAATTCAAGGGTCAAATCTAAGTAGATATATATATATATGGGAATGCTAGCGCAAAATCGGACGAAAATCGCAAAAATCTTCTTAAATTCTCAATCCAATCATGCCGACTAAACAAAACACTCTTTTTTTGTTACCATGTCTATTCATTCAACCACACAAATAAATTTTGATACCCCTTGATGAGGAATATCAAAATGGATGGCAACAGGCACACAATTTCTCCATATACCAACAAACCAATTTCTCACTCCCCCTCATCTCACTTCCCCATCCCACTTCCCCATCCCCTCAATACGTTCGACAAAACTTTTTTGAATTTCCAAAATTTTAAAAATTGAATTTTCCAAAAACTTCAAGAAAATAATTCACCAATACATTCATCACACAAATAACTCGAGACACCCCTTTTACAGGGCCATGCGTCCGGCTTACACAGGCACTTAATATGCCAGGTCATAGGCTTAACAATCCGTCAGGTTCGTCTAGCTAATCATGTGTCTGAGGAAAAAATTTTTTTTGATTTTATGATTTTTTAAAAAATTGAAATTTTCTATTTATTTCATGAGAATTCTTGTAGGGATAGAAATAGAATCTATACCCTATGAAAGTCAAAATGAACGACCAAACATATGAACCCTTATATGACCATGAAAGGCTAAAAGAAGAACATAAAGATGTGATAGAAGAGGCCAGAAATTTACTTCTTGAGCAAAAAAGAATAGATAAAAATATAGAAGAGCTCAATGAAATAATAGAAGAAGGGAAGAAATTATTACCTGAAGAAGATCCTCCAGAAATAGAAATGATAGAGAAATTAAACCAAAGAAATGATGAAATAAAAGATCGACTAGGTGAGCTTAGTAATTGGTTTAATGATAAAGAATACCTAGAACACCTTGAAAGACTATTAATCAACACAAACCTCTTCTCAGATGTGGTAACAGTAAATGATTTTAATGCCCTTCTACTTAGATTGGGATGTGGAGAATACTCACTTTACTCCACCCAACTAATACCACAACCACCATTGTATCAACCAATACCACAACCAATGTATCAACCAATACCACAACCACCAATGTATCAACCGATACCACAACCAATGTATCAACCAATACCACAACCAATGTATCAACTAATACCACAACCACCAATACCTCAACCAATGCTACCATCAATGCTACCACCAATGCCTCAACCATTGCTACCACCAATGCCCCAACCAATGCCTCAACCACCAATGTATTACCCTCCATATCCAAACTATTGGGGCTACAACTACTAAATAAAAAAATTTCTAACTTGTCTACACAAGTTAAAAATTGAAAAATTTCTCTTATTTTAGGGGATGTCATAGGTAAAATGATGGATACACTTACTGTTAAAGAGAGAATAAAACTATTCGACAACAATGAAATATCAAGTAACTTATGGAAGAAAAGGTTCTACACCTATTATGAAGAGTTTCTATCCAGACAATATTGTTGTAGAAAAATAATCAAATATAATTTTGCACAAGGATATTTTCCACATTTCCTAACTGATTTCAAAGGAAGATTCTATTACGAAATAAGCAAAGCAATAGTATCCTCGAAACATGGTAACGGAGAAGAAAAACAAATTTTAGTCCATCTAACTATGAATATGGATTTTGAGGATGATGAAGGATGGCCTTATGGTGTTAACGAGGAACAACCCATAATCATCTATGGAATTGATAATCATTCATCAAATAACCATATTCTTTACTACTATAACTGTTTCGAGAAATTAAACATCCTAACACATAGTGTAATGAACATAGACTCAGTTTATACACCACCATATGATCTAATAGAAAGAAACTGGAATCTTACATGGAGTCTTAAACCAATATTAATCATAGGCCATAAAAATGAAACAGGTGAATGTAACTGCATCTGCCATATAATTGAAAACAACAACCATATATGTCATGAATGCTTCTGTTACTTAGAAGACAACGAAACATTCCAAATCGAAAAACATATTTCAAACACAGCTAGAATAACAATTAAAAAATTAATTGAATTCGGTTATGACGAAAGACAACATAGAGATAGCCCTTTAAATCCATGCAATAATAGTCAATATAAATTGAATGGCATAGAAACATTTAAATCAGAAAAATGTATTATATGTTGGGAAAAAGATTCTGAGATATTATTTTGTAATTGTGGTCATATATGTATTTGTGATGACTGCGACGCAATATCTAATTTTAACAAATGTCCTATTTGTAAGACTAAAGCAAACGTAAAATATAACTTTTATAAACAAAGTTATATTTTTACAAGTCTAATTCTATCAAAATAGATATGTAAGAGTGTGTTATATTACGGTCGGTTGTTCTTGAAATAAAGTTTACGATGTCGCATTGCTTTACCTCCAACGCCCTTGGAAAAACCGTGCAGCTACAAATTTAACCCTCTTTTTTAATAATAGAGTAATCAACCTACTCTATTCCGTTTACCGCAATATTAACTTTTACCTCTTCTCGTGCGTTAAAGTTATCTTTAACAATCGTTAAACTTCCTCTTATAATTCCACCCGATGCACTCATGCAGTAACCTCCTAAACGATGGCTGCGACCTGAATTACCATTACCGAATGAGAACTCATAATTATCATCTCCCAATGGTCCTTGTTCTTCAGCCCACACAGTTATAATAGGTTTAGGACCTATGAGAGAAGGAAGGGATACTTTTTTATCCACATAGGATTTTGTTGCTAAATCTCTCTCTTCTACCGGGGTTGCAGCGTTTTTTAGAGAAAAACCTTGGAGATCTATGTAAGCCACCGCCGTGAAACTTCCATTCGGATTTTTTACGATAGCTCCACCATTATCAACATAATTTTTATTGGCAGCGGCATCACGGGATGTAGGATTAGGTAATCCAGTAATCGGGTTATCATTCATATCTATTCCACCAGCCATTGAAAAAGATCCATCTTGTTTTTTTGTTAAAGCTTTTTCACCCGCGGTAGCTACCTCAACAACGGTATCTACGTAAAACTTATTTACAGCTTGATCATTTTCTAAAGGGCTTCCAACATTGTTAATTCTTCGTCCTCCCATAGAGACATCATCAACTGCCATATAGCTACCAGCTCCATAAACAAAGGCTTTATTTGCGCTATCTACATATCTTTTAGTCACAGCATCTAGTGCATCTGCGGGATCCAAAAGATTTGTTAACAAATACTCTCGCATATCTATATTTGCAATAGTGGAAAAGGTACCGTCTCGATTCTCTACTATCGCTTTACCGCTTCTATCCACATATTTTTTAGTAGCAGCTTCATTCGGTTCTGTAGGCTCCTTAACATTTCTTATTTCATTGAAACCCATATTTATAAATCCAAGGGCTTGGTATCATCCATTTTCTTTTAATAACCCCCCAGAATTTTCATCAACGTAATGTTTTGTAGCAACATCTTGAGAATTTACCGGATTACTATACCTTGTTAATGTATTACCATTCATGTCTATAGAACCAGTAACAACAGTTGTTCCATCTTTACGTAAAAAATTATTATTTATGTAAGCGAGTGACACACCATCACCGCTTGTTTTATCATCTTTCATCCGTCCGAATTCATCAACAGGCATTTTTTATTATTAAAAAAGTTTATTTCTCACTGTCTGAAACTTTTTACCCGGGCTTAACTCTTTTAGAATGTACAAACATAAATGCCCACAAAATACTTGTCCAGCTTGTTGTATTTGATCAGTATTGTACTGTATTGGACTTTTTAGGTACTCTTGAATTTCAATAGGTGGTTGTATGCCATAACTATCAAAATAAATTTTAGTTTTACCGTTTTTATACCAAGCAACCCAATGTGTACCAGGACCACCACTTTTATCAAAGTTTACTATACCACATTCTTTTTTATTTGGTTTTCTTGGTAACGTATCTAGTAAAAAAACTCCTCTAAAAGAAGGAATCTCTAATCTTTTTGCTGCATCTTCCAATTCGAAATTGTTCAACGGTTTATTTGGTAAAATTACGTTTTCAATTGAAATATCTAACATTTTTTTATGACGAAATATTTTTAATGTCTTTATTATCAACCCACGAATTAAATTCATCGGGATAACCTTTCCACTTTACTAGGGATTTCTTTTTTCCTTTTTTAATAACCTTTTCTATCCTATACAACTCTTGACTGGTTTTCTGCAGCTCGGGTTCATAAAAGGTACCTTGTATTTCTTCTCCATTAAGATCTTTAATTTTATATGTTACAGGTGATGTATGTTTTACTTCAGAAACTGTAAAAACCTCTTCAGTCCATCTGGTGGTATAACCTTTCTCAAAAGTCTTTTTCTTTTTAGTTATCCTTACTTTGTCTCCAACAGAAAACTTAGGTTTTATATCTTTTATTTCAAGATGATCAGGGTAAAGATTTCTCCAAACTTTGGTTTCATTTTCTTTTTTACTCGCATTTACTGGCGTCATTTTAATGGATGAATGCCTCGTGTTATTATATTCTTTAACGAGATCTGGTAACACGTCAATGTAAACGTTTGTAGAGTTAGCAGAAAAATACTCCCACATTTTTTCTTTCATTGTTCTATTCCATCTTTCAACCACACTAGATTTTTCCTCATTTTCAGTAGAATACAATTCAACCAAGTCTTTAACATCTTTGTTATAAAACTCTTTACCCTTATCCACCCACATTTTTTCAGGTTTTCTCTCCTTAAAAATACTTTTTAATGCTATAGCAACAGATTTTCCTGTTTTATCTTTTAAGGGTATCAACCATCCGTATTTAGAAAAGATGTCAATGACAGCGAGAAGATATTTTACACCTCGATTAAACTTAGAAAATGCTTGCATGTCTACTAAATCTGCAGCCCATATCCTATCTATACCGTTTACTCTAACTCTCCTTTTCTTAAATTTTCTTTTTACGGCTTTATGTAATTCTTCCGCTAAATTTATCATGTCGAAATTTTTTTTTTAACCCCCATTCCAAATTTCATTTTTGTTCCAATGAGTCTACTAACGATGGACTTATCCATTTTTTCTCTAATAATAGGATTGTAAATACCTTCTAACTCTGTTAACATATTTTTATCACACACTGCGTTTCTTGTGGCAGTGTCATTGTGCTTAAGATAGCAAACATCATGATGATAAGCAGCTTTATCAACTCGGTTTATTGGTTTACTCCATTTCTTTGGTGTTAAATCTGGATTGAGTCTTTTCTTTAATTTAGTGCCGGGTCCCGTGAAATTGTGACCAGGGAGATGCATTTCAAAAGGTAAATTATTTATAGCTTTATTTAGCAATGATCCTCCCTTTGTCGTCTTAACAAACTGTGTTTTAGTTATTCCACAAACCACACATTTTCCTCGTTTCATATTTCTTCCATTTTTAGCAACAGCATATTCTATGTTGTTTGTATCAGTATGTTTTTTACATTTAACACAATACATTTTATATATAAAAATTAAAAATCTTATATAAAATGGATATTGTAAATTTATCATGGAATGAAGTAGTATCAAAGAGATTTAATCACTCTTTTACCAAAAAGTATTAGAGGGATAATCGTAGGTAAATCAGGATGTGGTAAGACTACTTTATTACTAAACCTTTTACTTAGACCAGGATGGCTTGACTACAAAAGTTTGAGTGTTTTTGGAAAAGGTCTTTTTCAACCGGAATACCGAATACTAAAAAAGGCTTTTGAAGAAAAACTACCAAAAGAATATATTTTAAGGTTGTTTAACATGCGTGATGAAATACAAGAATTAAATGTATCCCCTACAGCTTTAGTTGAGGAATGGGTTAAGTCGTTTAAAAACAAATCAGATATAAATTGTAACTTTTTTGAAAATGCGAGTGATGTGCCTGATCCGAGAGAGTTAAACTCAGAAAATAAAAATTTAATGATTTTTGATGATTTACTTTTAGAAAAGCAAAACAAATGTGAGTGCTACTACATTCGTGGAAGGCATAGTAATGTTGACTGCTTTTACCTCTCACAGAATTATTTTAGGTTGCCAAGGCAAACTATTAGAGAAAACGCTAATTTTATCTGTCTTTTTCCACAAGACCTAAAAAACATTAATCGTATTTATCACGATCATGTAGGTGAAGATATGCCTAAGGATGAGTTTAGAAAATTTTGTCAAAAGGCATGGGAAAGACCGCACGGTTTTGCTATCATTGATTTAACCAGTAAAAAACATGATGGGAAGTATAGAAACGGTTTTGACAATTTTTACATACCTAAGTCAGTATAAGAAATTGAAAATAACCTTTTAAAAAATATATTAATTATAAAAAATGGCTCTTTATGAAATATTTAAAAAACAAAATAAAACTATGAATGCAATTGATTATATATTTAAAACATATGAAATAGAAAACCCAAGAGGTGCTATAGATTCTTATGAATTTGTATATGTTTTCAGGGAGTTAGTGCGTTTCAGACAAGAAGTATTAGATTTAATCTATAAGATTGGATTTGCTGAGAATGATGATGTTGAGGATGAGTATATTAGAAAATTAAAACTAGTGTTTGGTAAGATAGCAGCGATTTCTACAAAAACAGAAAAAGACAGAGAGGTTTTTCTTTTTATGTTAGAAGAAAGTATTCATACTTTTTTATAAATATTTTTCCCAGAATATAATATTTACACAGATAAATATTATATTTCATACTTTAAAAAATGGAAGATCTTTTAGAACAAATTGTAAAAAATACGGAACATAAAACATCATTTCAAATTATAGTAAGCGACAACAAAACACGTTTTAGAACAAGATTTAATCCACCAATTCAGCTGGAAAAGGATAGAAAATACGAGATAGCTTTAGTAAACCTTGAAACTTACTACTCTTTTCCAAACATTGATGCAACAAACAACATATTCGTTTATTCTCCAGACAATGGTACATCATGGATTAAAACAAAAATACCTGAAGGAAGTTATGACCTTGTTGACATTAATGATACCATTCACCAGGAAATGAGAAAAACAGGTCATTACGATGAAGTTAATGAAGAGTATCATATTAACATTTCTGCAAACACCAATACCCTAAAGTCTGTTCTTACTTTAGAAGATGGTTATCAAGTAGATTTTAATCAACCTAACTCCATTGCTAAAGTATTAGGATTTACTCACGCTAAATATACACAAGGATTTCACGAGTCAGAGAATGTAGTAAACATTCTTAGTATAAACAGTTTGCTTGTTAACATAGATATTATTTCAGGAAGTTATGTTAATGGTTCAACAAAAAACACTATTTACTCTTTTTTCCCAGATGTTGCATCTGGATATAAGATAATTGAGTCACCACTTAATTTAGTATACTTACCATTAACATTACATGAAATACATAGCCTAGAGGTAAATATTACAGACCAAGATTGCAATTTACTAAATCTTAGAGGCGAAAATTTAACAATTAGATTCCATATTAGAGAAGCGAGATAAAATAAAAAAAGAATTATATATAAAAATGACAAGTTACACTACTGTTAAACTAAATATATCTGAAGGACAAAAGCAAAAGCTTCAACATGCTGTTAAAGGTGGTTGTCCAGTAAGTATTCGTTTAGGTCATGAAGATTTACAAGGTAATGATGTTTTAGCAATTACTAATTCACAAGCAAAAAAAATTGCTAAAGCCTATAAGAGTGGTAAGGGTATAACTATTAAAATGTCTGCGAAACAACTTAAACATAATATGAAAATAGAGGGAGGTTTTCTTGGAATGTTAGCTGGGTTGGCTGCGACTGCTTTACCGATGTTAACAAAAACTGTTTTACCAGCTTTAGGTGTTGGTGCTCTGTCTGGATTAACTCAAACAGGGGTACAAAAAGCATTGGGTTCTGGTCTTTATCTTAAAAAAGGAGGTTGCGTTTGTCAGGTGGAAACTGATGGATCTGGATTATACTTAAAGCCATACAAAGGTAAAGGATTAGGGTCTGTTGGTGATGGATTGTATTTAAAACAAGGAGGAAAAATGTATGATGGAAAAGGACTTTTGCTTGGACCTAACAGTCCATTTGCTAATATACCTATTTTAGGAGCTATCTTATAAAAATATTAATATAAAAAAATAATACATAATTAAAAAATGATGCGTAGAAATAGTTGTGATTTTCGAATTAATGAAAATATAAAAGAAGTAATATGGGTTCCTTTCCAAAATTTGGAATATCCACCTAAAAAAATAGCAGATAATATGTGGGAAGTATATTCACAAAGTGAAATAATACTACAACCTGGAAAAAGTGCAGGATTGCAACTTGGGCTAGGGTGTATTTCAAGAGGCTGTGGTAATATTGCAAGTATACTTAAAGATAATTTATTCTTAAAAGGTCTAATACACGAGGAAGACCCAAAATTTGGTACAAGAGATGATATATTTGTAATTATAAAAAATATTTCTGATAAAAAGATTATCGCAAAAAATGAACCTTTATTTTTTGTTTTTTATGATGATGGACATCATGATTATATAAGTAATGATTAAGTTATATTGTAATGTTATAAATAATATTTAAATATTATTTGTAACAAAATAAAAATGGGTATACACAAATTTGGTATAAAACCTAATATTACTAATCAACATAAAACTATATTTTGGAAACCTAACTTACACGCTGATAATCCTCCCATCAAGCAAGATCCTTTAAAATGGAAAATATACTCACAAGTACCTATTAAGATTCCTCCTCGTGATGGTATGAGACTTTCGCTAGGATTTGGTTATATAACTACACGAGGAGTTGTAGTGATATCTGTTAGTAACAAATGGAAAGATAGTTTAACCATTTTTAATGGTACACATCTTGATAATGAGACTAACGATATCTTAGTATACATTTATAATTTCTCACAAAAACCAATTGAAATATCTGAGGGTGAGTTATTTTGCTATCTAAAATACTTGCAATCCTGAGATAAAAAATCATAATTTTAATAAAAAAATGACAGATATAGATCAAAAACATCCTAATAAAGTCTATCCTTTATTAGCTAAAGAAAGTAATACACCTTCAGCCCCGTCTATTGAAATGATGTCACAAGATGACAAAGGTCATTCCTACCGTTTACAAAAGATATCCGAAGTACAAAAGTTTCTTGAGAATGAAGTTCAAAAAAGAGAAGCCCTAGCAAAGAAATATTTTAGAGCCGCAAGAGTTGTTGATAATATTGATACAACATTAATTGGGTTAACAATGGCTTCTGGTGTTGGGGGAGCCATATTATTAGGTACAGTTGTAGCGGTACCAGTAGCATTGGGTTTAGAAATTACAGGTGCAGGAACCGGATTACTCTCAATGGTAGGTAAATATGTAGTAAGAAATTCAAAAACAAAGGGAGAAAAACATCAAAAGATTAGAATGATAGCTGATGCTAAGCTTGATACAATTGCTTCACATATATCCAAAGCTTTAGTTGATAATCATATATCAGATGAAGAGTTTAAATTATCATGGAAGAACAAGAGAAGTATAAGAAGATGAAAGATGAAATAAGAACAAAAACTAAGAAAAAGATATCTACCGAAAATGAAGAAAGTTTAATTGAGAGAGGGAGGCGTGAGCAAAGGGAGTCCTTTCGGAGGCTGGTTGAAAAACATCACGGTGGGACGCTTGAATATTAAAAGACCAAAAATAAAGTTTTCATGCAGCTTTAGTTATGAAACGTGTTAAAAATTATGATAAAAATTATGATAAAAACTGAGATAAAAAATTATTTTAGTAATAAAAAAATGTCTTCTTTAAAAATCGCTGATCCTGCAAAAAGGGACTTAATTGTAAAAGAATATCTTGAAACAAAAAAGAAGATTCGGGATAATCTACTAACGGAGAGAACAGGCGAAAAGGAACTTCAAACTGATCTTTTAAAGTTTTTTAAACCTATTACGGAAACACAAAAAGCTACAATAAAGGAGATTACAGAAGGACTTAAACCTATTAAAGAAAGTGTAGAAAACTTACCACAAGCTATTAAGTTTCCAGCATTTCCATCTATCACAGCTTACGAAAAACCAGAAGAAGATGTACTTGATGAGATAAGGCGAGCTAAGAAACAGATGGAAGAAGCAGATGACTATCCAGTTTTTGTTGGACCACTCGCGGAGAAGTACCTAAGAAAGTTTACTACTAAGTCTGAAGCTGATACAACATATGGGTTATATGACAAAAATGGTAAATTTTACATTGGCAAAACACAAGTTGGCATTTTAGAAGATGATATTTTAGTTGGTGATAGTTTTTATGAAGGTACACCTGGTTTATGGGAATTAATCATATCTAGAGTACCAGACCAAAATATTTATAATGATGAGGATCTTAAAAATTACAAGGATATAATGTTAGAAAGCAATACCCTCTATCGTAATAATGACCCAAAAACTAATTCTCCAAAAAGCGGTAAACCATATAAATGGAAAAACATTCTTTCCCACATTTGGTTTGATAAAAAATTCCTTGGAAAAGGAATTGTTATCCCGTGTGACCCTAACGCATTAATAAAAAGACTAGACCTGTTGTTGGCAAGTAAAAAAGCAGGCAACACAGGTGTAAGAAACGAGTTAGTGAGCATTTGTGATGAATTAAAAAGACAAGGTGTTTTAGATTCAAATGCTTATAAAAGTTTAATGTCTATAGTAATAAAATGATTATCAATAAAAAACACGGATTTAAAAAAAGGTATTCATACGGTGGTACTGGAATCTTTGATAGCATTGCTAACTTTTTAGCGAGGCTTTTTACAAGTAGCGCAGCTAAACAAATAGCATCTTCTGCCCTTGATGTGGGAAAGAGTGTAGCTAAGGAAGGAGCAAAGAAAGCTTTAGAGGTGGGAAAGAGTGCAGCTGTAGACGCGGGAAAAAAATTAGTTACAAAAGCTTTAACACCAAAATCAAAGAAAATTTTACAAAAATATAGCACAACCCCAAAACCTGTTGATACCCCTAAAACACAAAATATTAATACATTAATAGATGGAAGTGCAATAGCTATTCAAGACTTAGTTAAAAAATTAAACAGTGGGGCAGGTATTAAAGTAGTATGAAGAAAAAATAAAAATAAGTTAAGGAAAAAAATATTGCTTAAAAAGAAAATGCCAGAATTAAAATTTAATCGTGTAGATTATAAAAAATACAATACTAGTTCTATTACTATAGTAGGTGCATCGTTAAAATTAGAAGATTGTGAAATCCTTGAAATTAATAACACAAAATATGGTTATAAAAAAGCCATTGTGAAGTTATCTCCTGAAGAAGTAATTGAAATGAAAGAGATTGAGGAAAAGGTGAATGTGCGTTTACAAGAGTGGAATATACTCCATATAACACTTGTATACGGTAATAGAGTTTATACTAAAACTAAAATAGATACCGCAAAAAGCATTAAACTTAAAGGTGTGTTTGTTAATGATGAAAATAAGTCTTTCGCCCAGCTTTGGTTAGAGATTTAGAGTAAAGTACACAATTATAATTTTTATTTAAAATTATAATTGCAATAATAAAATGGACATTTTAAAAATCACCGACCCAATTTTAAAAGACGATAGTATTGATGAGTATGAACACCATGAGTATGAACCGATCACAGGTGCTAATCTCAACAACTCAGGAGGAGATATTAGGATTAGCATTGAAACTCAAGATACTTTTACACATCCTAGTGAGAGCTATTTACTTATTGAAGGCCGTTTAACAAAAGCTAATGGAACAGCTTACGCAAATGCTGATGCTGCTTCTCTAACAAACAACGGCATGCTGTACCTGTTTAGAAATATTAGGTATCAACTTTCAGGTATGGATATTGAATCCTTAACACATCCTGGTCAAGCTACTACAATGCTTGGGTTGTTAAAATACCCGGATGATTTTTCGAAATCACAGGGGTTAAACCAATTGTGGTATAAGGATACAAAAGCTAATGCAGCTGCTGGAAATATAGGATGGAATGTAAGAAAACTATACATCGTTAATAATTCCGATCCAAAGGCAACATTTAGCTTTAGAATTCCATTAAAACATATATTTGGTTTTTGTGAAGACTATAATAAGATATTGTATGGAATGAAGCAGACTCTCACCTTTACAAGGAATGATGATGATGATGCGATTTTTAGAGCTAATGGTGTTGATGCTGGTAAAATTACATTGGATAAAATATCTTGGTTTATGCCTCATGTGCTACCTGCGGATAATGAGAAGATGGCACTTTATAAAATTATCGAGAAAAAAGAAAAAATACCAGTTGGATATAGGATGCTACAATGCGACTCCATTTCAGTTCCTCAGTCAACAACATTTACCTGGAGACTTTCAGTTAAATCATCTCCTGAGGTGCCACGTTTTATCATTGTAGGATTTCAGACTGATAAAATTGGTAATCAAGAGCAAAATCCATCTATATTCGACAACGTAGATGTTAAGAATATTATGTTATGTTAAACTCCACTAGGTATCCTGCAGTTGACTACAATCTTTCATTTACCAGACAGCAATTTAGTAGAGCTTATGGTGATGCTGCTCTATTTAGATCTAAGTTTTATAATATGGATGAGTTGGTGTCGAATCCTAATTTCACTCCTTCAGAGTATAAAACGCTTTATCCTTTATTTTTGTTCGATGTTTCCAAGCAGAGTGAGAGATTAAAATATTCTGTTACTGATATCCAAATTAAGGCAAATTTCGGTGCAAATGTACCTGCAGACACTGAGGCATATGCTTCCAGTCTGATGGGAATAAAATGAGTGTAGTGTATTAAGATATTTTTTTCTTATATAAAAATGATAAAAATTACAGATTTAAAAAAAATTCTTAAAGAAAATAATATAAAATTTCACTCTTACTGGGATAAAAAACGGTTAGTTGATTTGGTGAAAGAACATGGTTTGTTCCCAGAGGAGCCACCTGTAGCATCTAAAAAAGAAAGAAGTAAGGACCCTAGATTTGATAGATTAAAAACTATTATGCATAATCCTAAAAAAGTTAGTTTAGAGGATGTTGAAACTGGTGAAATAAAAACCTTTCCATCGGTTTATAAGGCGGGTAAATTTATAGATCATTGTCCTCAAACGATTGTGAACTGGAATGGAAGGGTTTGGAAAGATAAATATAAGATTAACATTCAGTAATTTTATTACGACATTGTCATAATAAAATTTTATGAAATTAGCTTAAGTTTTTTATTTTATATAAAAATGAGTTTGTTTAATAGATTTACAAACATAGCTAGACGAGCTGCATCTAATGTTTACTCAGGAGCAAGACGACTAGCCACAGCTGCCATACCGGAATCCATACAAAGAAGAATAACTGATTTTGGTAATTGGTCAACCGGTAATGTGGAACCAACGCAAATACCACAGGCGTTGGATGAAATTGTTAATCATGTTAGAGAAAATTACCCTCCGATACAACCGTTTGAGATTAGACTTACACAATCCGCATTTAGAGAGTATGCCGCTCAACATGTTATAGATGGTAGAGAAAATTATAGCCCACAAAGATTTTTCGCAGAAACGTGGATATCTCTTATAAATACTCTTCAAAATAATTTACAAACAAAGGTAAAACTTGTATTTAAGTGTAAATTATGGAAAATGACAGATCTTGACCAAGGTCCTGTTGAACGTGCTTTCCATAGTAAACAACATTTAAATTTAAACAGGAGAGAAATAGAGGATTTGTTGAATGAAATAATAGATGAAGCTTTAGAAAATTTAGCTAAATTTCAAAGAGAAGGTAGTGGTTGGACTTTTGGAAGTGTAGTGCGGTTAGAATTACACACAGCTGCTTATATTCCTTTAAGAGCTAATGGCCACTTACCTTTACCAAAATGGATTGTTAACAAAAAAGCAGTTATCAATATGAAAAACAAAGATGACAAATGCTTTTTATGGTGTGTTTTAAGAGCGCTAACCCTTAAAGAGCATGATGCAGAGAGAGTTGACAAGGCTTTACGAGCAAAGGAAAGTAGTGTAAAAATGGAGGGAATAGAGTATCCTGTTTCGTTTAAAGATATAGATAAGTTTGAAAAACAAAATTCAAAAATTAGTGTAAACGTGTATGGGTATAAGGAAATAAAGAAAGATATTTATCCTCTTAGGCTTACAAAAGATGAAAAAAGTAATCATATTGACCTTCTTTTTATTAAAGATGAGGAAAACATGCACTATGCTCTCATAAAGAATTTAATAGTTTAGTTAGAAAACAAGTAACAAATACTCATAATGGAAATATAGAATGTTGTAAACGATGTATGAATCATTTTGGTAGTAAAGAACTTTTAGAAAAACATATGCGATACTGTAATGAACATGAACCTATTACTTAAGAAATGCCAAAACCAGGTACCATGTTAGCTTTTGAAAACCATGCTAGAAAACTTCGGGTTCCCTTGGCTGTATACGCTGATTTTGAAAGTGTTTTAGAACCAATATACACATGCCAACCAAACCCAGAAAAAAGTTATACTATACAACGTCAAAAGCATGTACCTTGCAGTTTTTCCTATATTATAAAATGTTTTGATAATACTGTGTGTGCTCCTGTAGAAAGAAGCTATACTGGAGAAAATGCTGAGGAAGTTTTTATAAACTGCTTAAAAGATGATATACAACAAATTCATCAACGGTACCACCAAAACCAAAAGCCTATTGAAATAACAATAGAGGAAAAAATAAAACATACACAACAAACACATTGTTGGATTTGTGGTGGAAAATTTAATCATGCTAATTATAGAGTAAGAGATCATTGTCATTTTACAGGTAAATATAGAGGCGCCGCGCATAATGAATGCAACCTAAAAGCTAAAAATCCTAACTTCACACCTGTGTACCTTCATAATCTTAGTGGATATGATGCTCATCTTTTTATTAAATGTCTTGGTAAATCTGCTGGAAAGATTGATTGTATTCCAAATAATGAAGAGAAGTATATTAGTTTTAGTAAAAACATTTGGGTTGGAGAAAATATAAACCATAAAATTAGATTTCTTGATAGCTTTAAGTTTATGAGTTCTAGTTTGGATAAACTTTCAAGCAACTTAGACGAAAGTCAGTTAAAAATTTTAGCAAAATATTTCACTGAAGAACAACTACCGTTAGTTAGGAGAAAAGGAGTTTTTCCTTATGTGTACCTAGATTCTTTTGATAAACTTAAAGAAGAGAAATTGCCACCCAAAGAAGCATTTTACTCTAGTTTAAACAAAGAAGGAATTACAGATGAAGATTATACTCATGCGCAAAAGGTTTGGAAAGCTTTTAATATGAAAACGTTTAAGGATTACTTAGAACTTTACAACAAAATAGATGTATTGCTTTTAGCAGATGTTTTCGAAAACTTTAGAGATGTTTGCTGTGAAAACTATGACTTAGATCCTAGTTGGTATTATACTGCTCCTGGTTTAGCTTGGGATGCAGCATTGAAAATAACAAAAGTAAACCTTGAACTTTTATCTGATCCTGATATGCTTTTGATTGTAGAATTGGGTATTAAAGGGGGTGTTAGTATGTGTAGCAAAAGATATGGAAAAACAAATAATGAGGATATCGGTGAATTATATGATCCTAGTAAACCATCAAAATATTTATTATATATAGATGCAAACAGCCTTTACCCTTGGGCAATGAGTCGTCCTCTTCCTACTCATGGTTTTAAATGGATGAATAAGAAAGAAATAGAAAATTGGCAAAAAAATCCATGTATATTAGAAGTAGATTTAGAATATCCTAAAGAATTACATGATTTACACAATGACTTTCCTTTAGCACCCGAACGTTTAAAGATAGAAAAAGTAGAAAAACTTATTCCAAACTTAAATAATAAAAAGAATTATGTTATTCATCATGAAGCCTTAAAAACATGTGTTGATTTAGGTTTAAAGATTACTAAAATACATCGAGGAATTAAGTTTGAGGAAAGTGCATGGCTTAAGTCATACATTAATACAAACATTGAACTAAGAAAAGCAGCTAAAAATAATTTCGAAAAAGAGTTTTTTAAGTTGATGAATAATTCAGTCTTTGGTAAGACTATGGAAAACTTGAGAAATAGAGTAACGATACACCTGGTTTCTAATGAAGAGCGTTATAGGAAATTAGTAGCAAAACCAAACTATAGCCACACAACAATATTCGATGAAAACCTAACAGCGGTACACATGAAAAAGACTGATATAAAATACATTTAACCTATTTACTCAGGATTAAGCATCTTAGATATTAGTAAAACACATATGCAAAAAACTTATTATAATTACTTTACTAAGTATGGTGAAAAGGTTAGAATGTGTTATACTGATACAGATAGTTTTATTCTTGAAATAGAAACTAAAAATTTGTATAAGGATATAGAAAAAGATGTACCTGAAATGTTTGATACAAGTAATTATCCTAAAGATCATTTCTTAAAAAATGATTGTAATGCAAGAGTAGTTGGAAAGTTTAAAGATGAGTTAGGTGGTAAGATTATGACTGAGTTTGTTGGTCTAGGAGCAAATATGTATGCTTATAAAACCTTAGATAGTGAGGAAGATAAAAGATGTAAAGGTGTTAAAAAAGCGGTTATCAAGAAAGAGATAAATTTTGGTAATTACAAAGAGTGTTTGCTTACAGAAAAGGACCAGTATAGAAAGATGACTGTTTTAAGAAGTAGGGACCATGATATGTATACTGAAGAGTTAAACAAAAAAGCGTTAGGATCAAGTGATGATAAAAGGTTTGTCTTGGAGAACAAGATTGACACGCTAGCTTGGGGGCATTATAAAATATAACTTTAAAAAATAAAGTTATAGAAATGTTAAAAAATATGGTTGATTCACTGTTAAGTGGTAATATATAACTTATATGGTTAAGTTATATATTCTTTAAAACTTTTTCATAAACTTTCTTAGGTATTTGTTTAGTTTCTATTTCCGCTTCTTACATTTCTTCTAGAAGTATGCAATGTAACAAAATTTCCATCTTTTAATAATAAATAATTCTTTACTAGATACCATATTATCTTATTTCTTGTTAAATTTTTTATCTCCTTTTTATCTTTAACTCCAAACAAAAATCTTAAACGATTTTTTAAGTCTTTTTTAGAATCATTCATATAATCATATAAATTTGACCAAAATGTTTCTTTAATGAATACATCTTGACTTATTCTTTCATTACAATCATCTAAAATTAATTTAGTATAATTTGATAGTAGTATAGCATATCTTGCTAAATATAATTTTCTTTGTTCATCTGGTAACCCATAAACTAAATTTTTAAATTTCTCCTTAGCATCATCTATAAATATTAAAATTTCCTCCATATTGGTTCAGGTTCTAAGTAGTTTAGCATCATTAAGGTTAATTTCTTCTAAAAATTCTTTTAACTGTTCCATCTTGCACTTTGACAAAATTCCTCGCGATTTTTTAGAAAATTTCAATTTGTGGAAAAATCACAAAATCAAAAAAAATTTTTTTTCCTCAGACACATGATTAGCTAGACGAACCTGACGGATTGTTAAGCCTATGACCTGGCATATTAAGTGCCTGTGTAAGCCGGACGCATGGCCCTGTAAAAGGGGTGTCTCGAGACATTTGTGTGATGAATATCTTGATGAATTATTTTCTTGAAGTTTTTGGAAAATTCAATTTTTAAAATTTTGGAAATTCAAAAAAAATTTGTCGAACGTATTGAGGGGATGGGGAAGTGGGATGGGGAAGTGAGATGAGGGGAGTGAGAAATTGGTTTGTTGGTATATGGAGAAATTGTGTGCCTGTTGCTATCCATTTTGATATTCCTCATCAAGGGGTATCAAAATTTATTTGTGTGGTTGAATGAATAGACATGGTAACAAAAAAAGAGTGTTTTGTTTAGTCGGCATGATTGGATTGAGAATTTAAGAAGATTTTTGCGATTTCGTCCGATTTTGCGCTAGCATTCCCATATATATATCTACTAATATAGTCCATGTTTGGACAAATCATAAGTATTCTGAATACTGATTACATGTATCTGTAACAGTTCTGTTAAAAAGCCCCAAAGGCTGGGATTGAACCTATAACCTTCAGATCCAAACTCTGTAGGCAAACGCTCCACCACATTGCTACAAAAGCTAGCTCTATAGCAAGACAGATAAGTGTATCCTTATACAAACACAAGCTATACATTTATATCAATCTGTGGGATAGACCAGTATACAACATACGGATCCATGTCGGGTTACCTTGGCATCTGACAACTGGATCTTGAGAAAATTTTGATTCGGTTTTATTTTAACACTTTACTGAACACTCATGTTAACCCTTAGGTTGCTAAGTGCAACTCACTGACCTTTTGCAGACAGTGTAGATCAAGATCAGACTGCACAGAACATGCAGCCTGATCTTTGATCTACACTATCCGGTAAGAAGATATTTATCGTCCTCAAAATTACCTTGAAATAGCAACCTTCTGGATTTTAGTATCAACTTGAAGGTATCATTTGAGTTATTCAGCAGGACAAGGGTTAATAACCCTGAAGGAAATAGGCAACTGAAAGCATCATGGGACAAGGACAAAATTCTGGTAGACAGTATTTTCTCCTATTCCAACAATGTTTTCAGTCATAAGAGTGAACTTCAGCTCATTTGTATAAGTTTCTGAATAATTGTCTGCAGATACATTTAAAGAGCCTAAACCTTGCCATATAACAAAATATTAGCATCCATTTAATTACCATTTTTCATTGAAAAACAAAAAGTAATTTATGCATAGATGGTGGACATAGACTAATCTAAACAATCTTACAAAAATTAACTCCCCTCTAAATGTGGATCTGCGGTCCTGCATGGCTTACTAGTAAAGTTAAGGACTTGTTACCTGATGGCCATATGTTTTTCTGTGGGAGTATCCTTAGGTAAGACACTTCAGAGCCTTAGCCTAGTACTGCTGAAACCCAGACATACATAAATAAGCTAGTTGTAGCAGTTATATGACTGAAATGTTGAAAGCGTCATTAAACGCCATTCAATTAATCAAAAGTGGATCTAACATTGGCCTCCTGCAAGGGTAACCTTTACCTTACATTTCTGTCAGCCTCGCAAAATGTAACTTTTAAGTTTTTGAAAACATTGGTAGACAAACAGATTTTTTTTTTTCATTCTTACCAAAGTCATTTTTTCCCCATTCCATAACACCATAAAGGATACAATGTGTTTTGATTAAGGTAAGTGTGGCTATATTAACCCATTTTGAAGGATATGTTCAGAAAAACTTTTGAAACAACTTTTCCAACTGGTTGAGCTTTATTTGGCTGTACTAAAAATCAAGGGTTTCAGACGGACTGGTGATTGTGGCTTTTGTCCGAGATTATGCTTTAACTCAGATTGAAAATATCAACAGCTCACCCTAGAGTTTGTAAACATGTGAGCTTAAATAAATACACTAAACAGGGTGACTATATTTTCCTTTACCATAACATTTTAAGCATTTCTAAAACCATTATTAATCATCATAATGCAAGACACTTTTGAAATATTGAAACTTCTGTACTCAGATATCAAGGTTTTGATTTTCAAAACAGCATTTTACAAACCTAGTCAGACTATAAACACAACACTTTCTAAACTTTCATATAGTGGGTATAATCACATAGACTGCAAACAATTCAAATCTAAAATAGTGTGCCTATAGAAGTGAGATTTTACTATGTTAGTGGTCTGATCTTAATCTACTCTTGCTACAAAGGAAAAAAACTGTCCTCATTCTGAAGTATAAAGCATGTATTGCTTTGAAACTAGTATGATTTAGTTTAAACCCTTACAAAACAATCCCAACTTTAAACGATCCTGAGGAAGAAAGCTTTTAAAAAGAATTTCGGAATATGAGAAAATGCTGGTAACCAGCATTTTTCCGTTTCCCACAATGTCTCCAGACCTTCCAAAAATAAAATTCATATTTTGAGTCACATTGATTCTGTTATCAGCAAATGCTTTCCATTTGGACAAGTCTCAAATTTTGTTGTGTTGTAAAGAGTTAAAAAAAACATCGGAGTCCTCTCAGGGAAATAGAAACAATGGCTTTTTGTATGTAATTTCTTACTGAAAGCACATTGTCCTTTCCATGACTCTAACGCCTAGGAATCTCTTCCTTATTACTACACAACTTGAAACTATTAATTTCAAAATGAAATACAAAATCAAACTAGACACAACAATTTGATTGTTCAGATACAATGATTTCTTCTTTCTTTTAAAAAGAAAATTCTTGGTTTTATTCCTGACATAAAAAAATTTTATGTAATGGTCTGAAAGGTGAAAACTAAATGGTGTGTTTAGTATTTTCTAAGATTTAGGCCATGTGTAATTCATGAGTATTAAATATACCTTCCTTCTGTTACATAAAAGAAAAATTCACCTTGCATCTTCATAAAGAAACAAGTCCAGAAAATAATGATTTCACTAAAGAAAAGTAAGGTCAACTCATGCAGTGCCACAAAACATGAAACTGATTGTAACTACCTTCAAGAATAATTTGATGTTTGATTTCTTTTGGTTACATTAGTTTCAACACTATTTCAGTCTTACAGTGACGACATCCCATTTATTTGTGTATGGCTTGGGTTAGGCTGATTCTATGCAGTGTCTTGTCTATAGGCACTCCTACAAAATCCTGGCAAGTAGCTGAGGATAAAATCCGGGATAACTCAACCGACACCTTCACCAATCAGCCACAGTCTCACAGAACCTCACTAAATAAATGAACAGGATTATGTCATTTCATGGCTATGTTGGTCCAAATATAAAAAAAAGAAAAACATAGGCTGTATAGGTTCAAGCTCAGACCTCATGTTCTGCACACTCTGAACATAGATTATTATTCACAGTTTCAAAAAAAAAAAACGGTGTTACACTTAACTATAAAAAATGGACTAATACTTAATAATTTCAAGTTCATTTTATGAGTATTACATAAAACATAAGAGACCTACATGTAATATGCAAACTCACATTCTTGGGTCCATTTCTATTCAGTCAAAAAAATGCAGGTCAACTTAATATTAACACTGATAAAACGGCTATTCATTACTTCCAATGCAGTTTTGAGTAAATCCATTTTCATGGTCTCAAGAAAAGAATTAAAATCATCACTCATCACCTAGAAGAACATAGTCCAGATATTATTTGCTTTTTGATATCTGCAAATCCCTGCCCTGGGTACAGATGAAGCTGCCAAAATGGACCAAGATCACACTCAGTGTAGCAAGTTGCCATGCAAAGTGAAAATTGACCTATACATAACTAAAATGAAACTTTCAAGTCAATAGTACAAATCCAAATATTTCTATTTCAAAGTTATTTTGGGGGAAAATACCTCCTTACCAGGCAGTATAGATCAAAATCAGACTGCATGTTCAGTGCAATCTGATCTTGATCTACACTGTCTGCTAAAGGTCCTTGAGTAGCACTTAGCAGCCTAAGGGTTACAGGAATTGGTTCCTCTACATAAAACTTTAAAAACTATAGGCATTCTTTCATTCTGAGTTTTGAATTACTTGCTGTTTACATGAAGCACAGACTTTACCGTCTCTAGTATGGGTTGAGCAGCAGTTCATCATAAATATGTACTTTATTAAATAAAGTACATATACTTCCATCTCAAAGCATAATAAACATATCAAAGAATTTAAATCTACATGTCCAAATAGTAAGACATACAGATCTAGACTAAGATGATTCTTGTGGACCCTATATCAAACATCTGTCTGAAAATTCTGCATTCTTAATTCTTTTGCATAAAAGGTAACAAAATAAAATTCAAGCATATTAGAAGGACTATGAATGGACTTTTGCACCTTAAAGGTAATTAAGTATCTGAGGCTTAAAGTCCAGGATGTTAGGTTAAGTTAGTGGATGTCCAGTTCACTGAGAAGTACACGATTTCCCATCTAAAATCCTCAGAGAGAAATTTTGGAAGCAGTCTTGCATAAATAAAATGTCAAATATTTTTTCTTAATAGACTACACGATCTTCATTTTTTAAAACGTTTCACAGATATGTTTCAAACAATGCGGAAATTCATCGTTGAAAAACTAGTGCTATGTACGAAGGGGGGTAGCTAACAAGGTGCCGAATCGACTTTACGGGTTCTGTGTATTCGTTATCGAAAGGGTTTTATATTATTTACGGCCAAATTCTAGCTAGCTCTCTGAACAGTTAAAGATATTTGACATAATACAAAACTTAAAAATGTAATTTCAATAAGGAATTATTGCGTAATCTCCTTTTTTTATTTCTACAGCGGACGACACAAGTTGTGAATGAACATTTTTTGAATGAAAATGGGGGCAGTCTGTGTAAACAATATTCATACGCATATGGCAACGTTTAATGAAAAAAAAACAAACTTTGTTTAAGTATTTAGAGTATTTCAAACTGACAATTTTTGTAGTATTGACGAAATTTCGATAAAGAAATCCAACATAATTTGTATGATTTGTTCAAAGTCAGAGCTGAATATCATTTGTAGATCTGTGTTGTTCGTCCCTACGCCAGCCATGCAAAACTGAAAGTGAGCGCGCATGCGTCGTTACGCATGATGTATTTGGTTCCGGCCAAAACGATCACAGTAAGCGGATTTGCTATATAGCAAATCCGCAAAAGATTGAGACAGGTCCAATTTGAAAGCATTTCTAGACGACAAATTAAATGTAGTTCAAATGATGAGAGTTGTCTTTTAAAGGGGTAGAAAACATTGTAGAAGAAGGGAAAAAATGCTGACCAGCAATTTCTTTTATTCCAACAATGTTTTCAAAAACGTTCTTTCTCTGGGAAGTGTTAGCTAGGGGTTGTTGGGTAAACAGTTACAGACATGTTGGTATCATATTTAAATTTTCTTTTTTATTTCTTGTTAATAGACCTGTAAGATCTTTTTTAGTCATAATCCAGGTACCTAGATCTAGATCTACCCGATATTTTAAAAGCGAATTTATTTCCAAGGACTGATATTCTAACTAGTCAATGCGACAGAACTGATCATTGTTTCGACGATGGACATGTAGAAAATCAGATGAGAAAAAAGAAAGATAGAGCAACAAATGATCTAAATGGTAAAATCTATGCACGCTGATTAAAGAAACTTCAGGGAAAGCATGGACAGGTGCGCTGGCTGCCATGATGGCTGCTCTGGTTCGCAGGGTCACATGTATACGTCTAGATCTACCAGATAATAATATATTCTATTGCAATGACTTTTATAAACCCTAAAAAATAATTTTGGCAAAGCCGTGATTCGAACTCAAAACCGCATGATTTCAAGATCTAGCATGTCGTTTGAATTATCAGATAGATCTATTTATCCCACAAATGATTCATGTCGCTCGTATTGAGTATGTGAAATTCAGCCATCTATCAAGAGAATTATTAATGATTCAGCGTAATACAACAAACATAAAAATACAAATGTAACGAACAAGTTATTTAGCAATATGCTTTTAGATCCGTATTAACTAACCATTCTTGAGAACATTCTTAGTCTCATTCCTGACAATTTTCTAAATTTGAAAGAAACACAACTTCTGATTGGCTAAACCAATTGGTTTTAGCCAATCAGAAGTTTTGCTGCTTTCAAAGTCTAGGATTAGACCATTAATGTTCTTAAGAATAATTGGTGAAAACGGAGCCAGGTTATAATATCGGCAGTTAAGCGAAGCAAAAATTTAATTTTAGAATCACTCCCGTTTCTATCGTTTCAGTATAACGTATAAATCAACTCGGAATCAATAGAAAGCGCTTTGTTCTAATGGAAAACGACCGTTTTGAAAATGAAATAACAAGCAAAAAAATCTGATTCCTTTGAAGGCTTGAAAGTGATGCTGTTATTGATTTAAAACTGCAATCACTGTACCGGGTTATATTAGGCGGATCTGATAAACGCAACACGTACCGGAGTGCAATGTTCAGTGAGTTCTGTTAACCCATTTCGTGTCTACACATTTTTTATTTTTATTTTTTTGTCTGGTTAATTGATTGATTGATTGATTGACAGGTGTTTTACGCCGTTTTCAACGATTTTTCAGTCATATCATGGCGACAGCTCATATATTCATGTATTTTCTGGGTTCCACCATTACTAAGGCCAGGGCTCTGAAGTGTCTCTCCACAGGACACCCCCACGAAAAACCAGAGGGTCCAGTGAGGCTCGAATCCGGGGTCTCCAGGTCACCAATCCTACACTTTACCTACTGAACCTCGAAGGACCGCCTTTTTTCTGGACAGTTGAGATGCATTAAACCCTTTTCGCCAGAGCATGTCTCATATGTACGTATATTTAGAAATGTAGTATATTGTTTGTAAAATATTTTGAATATCTTTTTACCGAAAAACTATTTGGTTTCACCCTTATCAAGTAACGCACTATCGCCTTTCTACTAGACCAATCTATAGTTTAGTCCATGTTGTGGCCGTCACGTAAACATCGACTCATTTTTAACACTGTTTTCAAGTCTTCTTCGTCGAGGTCAGTAAAACTCGAGATTGTTTTGTAACGGGTTAAATACCTTTGTCTACGATTACCTAATTTTTTTTTTTTGTAAATTTACATGTCTTTGAAACTCGCCATTCTGCAGGACTTAGTGGTAAGGTATAGAACGCGTAACCTGGAGGTGCCGGGTTCGAGCCCCAATGGAAGCATTGGGCTTTTCGTTGGAGTATTGTTGGGTAAGACACTTCAAAGCCCTAGCCTAGTACTGATGACTGATGAAACCCAGGACATACATGATTATGTGAGCTTCCGCCTTGATATAACTGAAACAATGTTGAAAGCGGCCTAAAACACTATTCAAATTAAAAATTCTATCTTTGTTGCCGTAAAACCATTTTACAGACACTCTGAAATGGCATAAAACCTAAAAGCAATTGACGCCCATAATGTCAAAAGCAAGTGAAAACTTAATTCATTTTCTGAATAACAGTTCATGTGGCAAACTGAGCCCCTTTACCCTACACTTTACCCGATGACAAATTCGTAGACCCGTCTACATTTGAAACATTTTCAAACTACAATTGAGATGTTACTCTTATGTTGCGAGTTGCCGCGAAATGGGTAGAAAACATAGTGGAAAAAGGAGAAAATGCTGGTGACCAGCATTTTCTCCTTTTCCCATCATGTTTTTTGAAGCCTCTTTCCTCGAGTCGTTTAAACGCGGGATTGTGTGGGAGAAGCGTTGATTTAAGTTTCATAACTCTGAGGTCGTCCTCATTAACCAATCTTAATTCAATCATAATTCTCGATTCCGAGACGAGACATCCGATTGGCTGAAACAGACCGTGTTAATTAACAAGATAGCTAGTCAAAGAAGTTTGAATTATATTGGAATAAAGAATGGTTTGTTCGATTTATCGATCGATTGACTAATTGATCGATTTATTGATAGATAGACTGATTAATTGATTGGTTGGTTGATTGATTGATTGATTGATTGGTTGATTGGTTGATTGATTAATGGATGGATGGATGGATTGGTGTTTTGCTCCATTTTAACAACATTTCAGTCATATCAAGTGACAGCTCACATATCTTTGTTTGTCCTAGGTTTCATAGATATTAGACTAGGACGATGAAATGTATTGTCTATGGACACTCCCACGAAAAACCCGTTGCTTTCAGTAAGGATCGAACCCGTGGCATCCAGGTCACGAGTCCTACACTTTACCACTGAGTCATGCAGGACCCCGTGGAATTGTTTGTGGAACACAACACCAGAGTGATTGATCGATTAAAATTTGCTTTACATCATTTGAACATTATTGCGGTTATATCATGGCGATAGCTAACATATTCATGTGTGTTCAGGGTTTCAGTAGTATTAGGCTAGGACTCTGAAATGTCTTGCCCAACGGCACTTCCAGAAAAAACCCCAGTGCTTTCAGTGAGCCTCGAACCTGTAGTATCCAGATTGCGAGTCCTACACTTTACCACTGACCCATGCAGGATCCCTAGAATTGTTTGTTGAATGCAACACCAGAGTGATTGATTTAAGAAATAATCTTCTTTCTATCTTGGTTTATCGTTCAATAAACCACAGTTGTGAGTTATGAGGCACAATAGATAATCCACGAGGGCGATAGCCCGGGTGGGTTGTTCATTGCGCCTCATAACTCACAAAGTAGTTTATTTAAGAAATAATCTTCTTTCTATCGTGGTTTATCGTTCAATAAACCACAGATGTGAGTTATGAGGCACAATAAATAATCCACGAGGGCGATAGCCCGAGTGGTTTATTCATTGCGCCTCATAACTCACAACGTGGTTTATTGAACGATAAGCCACGATAGAAAGAAGAGTATTTCGATTCTAACATGACCAACTCTTTATCAAAGGAAAACAAGTTCATACTTAGTGTACAAGAGCGGATGCAGATGATATTCCCTTGAATAAATCATGGCTGTTCCAGTTACTAACCAAAACAAAACCCCACTGCCCGGTCGGTAAATACAAAAAGAATCAAAGTTCAATAAAACCTTAGGCATCGAATATAACATAAAACAAACGTACCGTTTTACTGTTACATTTTCTCCCTTTCAAATGACAAAGAAGAATGGATGTATCGTCAAGTATTAGAGTCGCAGTCGCTTCGAAAGCTATGAATATTACTCCGCCCTCTCCCAATCCAGTTTCCAATGCAACACTGGCCAGTTTTGAAACTAACGTTCACCATGAAAAGACACCTGATTTATATATGTTTACTGGTAACATTTAAAATAATTTCATCGTCAATATTCATCAAAAACAGTTAATTTCGTTAAATCCTTGAGTTTTCCCTTCGTCCTTGGTCGAGTTGCGGAAAAGACGATTTGTTTACATCAAGTGACATTCATCGATAAAATATCGGAGGGCGCAGACATGGAACAGCCTCAGGCGACCTACTTTATACAGAATGACGTCACTCCACATAGAATGACGTAGATTTCACCATGCTTTCGTTGCACTGTGTTTATAGAGCCAACTTCACGTGTCATGTTAGAATGAACGATAAACCACGATAGAAAGAAGATTATTTCGGTTCTAACATGACCAACTCTTAATGAAAGGAAAACAAGTTCATACTTAAAGTAAAAACGCGGATGTAGATTATATTCCATTGAATAACTTACTTACATACTTTATCCAGAATGACGTCACTCTATATAGAATGACATAGATTTTACCACGATTTCGTTGCACTGTGTTTATGGAGCCGAATTCACGTGTCATGTTAGAATGATTAATCAACATCATTTGATTTATGGCTGAGTTATATCATAGCGACAGCTCACATACTCATGTGTATCCTGTGTTTCAGCAGTCTGAACTTTTGAGTAGATAGGGATTGCCCTGTTACTCAATAATGTCTTTTATGCATATTAAGATCTCACGTAATCCTTCTTAATTCAACGCTTTTACTATTATCATTGTATTCAAACATTTTCAGCTTAAAAAATCCACTTTCATAATCTTTTTATACAGATATGCGCGCTAAATGACCAATGCTGTCCATGCGCCATAAAACAACATTCATTCATTCATTTATTCAACTAGGGCTCTGAAATGTCTTGCCTAAGGACACTGCCACAATACATCATGTGCTTTTAGAGAGGCTCGAATCCGGGGCCTCCAGGCTACGAATCCTACACATCACCACTGAGGTATGCAGAACCCCTAGAATTGTTTGGCGAATACGACTGCAGAGTGATTAGCTTCAGAGTAGAGATTCATCAAACCGAATTATTATAATCATGGGAAATTAATTGAAGTTCTATTTACCACATTGTTTCTATAATTTGCAGTCTCACAGCGGAATGCACACATCAGTGGTATGACCGGTCAGTGATAGCCGTGGTCAATAGAGACAACGAGTATCGCTTCTTGATTGCTTTCATCCACTAATTGTATGATCATTGTTGTATGCTTGCACTGCGAATATTCGAAAATAGAGAATATTCTTTTCATTATTCGCATTGCAAAGATTTGACCCATGCTCTATGAAAAGGGGGCTTAATGCATCTGCGAAAAGTATCGGCTCAGGTCAGCCTGCGCAGGCTGACCTGGGCCGAAACTTTTCGCTGTTGGTCAATTTTCTGCGTGTACAAGGATCCGTCTACCTCGTGATTCAGTCGGTTATTAAAAAGTTGGTTATTATGGATCCATAATTGTATGATGGCTTGATTGGTACAGTGCATAACGGAGATGCTCTCAGCTTCGTTTTCCAAGAGCAAGGCTCGTTTATTTTCTCTTTGAAAATGATAAATTGCTTCGTATCAGAAATTTCTCGTTGTACAACATTTCTTTTTTAGAACTGACCGCCGGTCAATAATAGCGCAGCGTACAGTACTTGGGAACAGGGGGTCGCTGGTTCGATCCCCGGCTCGGCCAAATTCTTTCCGAGGATTGATGATAGTAATTGCGACAGGATTCATTCCTCTCCCACTGCTGATCTTTGTTTCGACAATGGTTATGTGGGAAAGCAGCCAGTGGCTTGGAAAGAATATTGTGCAGAGCATTGGAAAAAGAAACTCTAGGAAAGCATCGATAGGTGCACTGGCCGCCGCGATAAAACTGAAATGATGTTGAAAACGGCGTCAAACACCATACAATAAATCGGCTAATTGTGTCATCGTTGTGGTATACTTCCACTGTGAATGTTCAAAATCAGAGAATACTCGGTTTATTTTTCGCATTGATAAGGTTTTGTTTTGTTTTCTCAAAATCAAAATGGAAAATGCTCTTTCGAAGAAGTAAATCTCATTTTGCCACAATTATTTTTGGAATTGACCGTCCGCAATGAGGATTGATGAAAGTCATTGCGACAGGGTTCATTCCTCTCTCACCGCTGATCATTTTTTCGGTGATGGTTATATGGGAAAGCAGCCAGTGAATTGAGAAGAGTATGGTGCGAAGTACTAGTAACATGAAATATCTTTAAAAAAGATAGAAGGCGTAAATTTGCCAGTAAATAGGCAGGGGCCCGTGAAACAAACATGTCTACATTCACAAATTTTTGTTTATTCATTTTTTATTAGTACCAAAAAAGTATGTCAAGAGCTAGCTCATTCAGCTACGCCGAAAAAAACTCAAGGAAAGCCCGGATAGGAGCACTTGCCGCAGCGATATTGCTGAAATATATAAAACAGCGTTAAACACCATACAAAAGAAGACCGAATTGACCGTTTGTAAAGTGCTTTCATTATGCAAATCTAGTCCCAAAACGGGAACGGTTAGACAACGTCTGCGGTGGTCTATTTCTGATAACTCTCTGGTCCATAGTAGTACATGGGTAATCAGGAAAATTTGGTTAAACAGTTTACCACACGATCCCGAGGTAAGCAGTCCTGAGGAAGAAGACAAAAACATTGTGGAAAAAAGAAGAAAATGTCGATCATCGGCATTTTCTCTTTTTCCCGCGATGCTTTCTACTCTTTCCGGGACTAATTCTATTATTTGAACTTCACCGGTCATCTGCAAATGCTTTCAGTTTTGATGAATCTCAATTTTGTCATTTGGTGAAGAGTTCAAAGGTTCTCGTTATCATGCAAATTTTGCCTCAGAACGAGAACAGGGACAAATTCTGCAATGTTCTATTTCTAAATACTGGCAGATTCTCAGTGACTAGAATGCATAATCAGACTTTGGTTCAACAGTTTTAAACACAATTCCTTGTTAGAACATGCTTTGAGGAAAGTGACTTTTGAAAACACGTATTATCGTTTGTTGTCATTCTAAAACAAATACACGGAGTTAAAACGAGCCATCCCTTCGTCAGGTAAGGAAACTGTGACGTGTCGAAACTCATACCGTATATAACGTTGAAAGGACAACATAATGGTCGTTTTAGGCAAGTAATGCTCGTTTACTTTTGTCAGCAAATCATTAAAATGCATAGTAACTTACCTTGAAGTTGTTTAAATTCATGTTTAATAAAAATACGTCGAATGTCAATCGCATTGACATCATCATGTTTATGCACCAAACTGCACCTTTTACCAAGGTTTCAGTGACGTCATTTCTCAGTGAAATAAGGTTTCATTGAATTGGCTCACTCAGAAGGGAAATTCTATTCCGTCAGCGTACCCAATTTGTGAGACCATAAAACAGGGGAATTTCACCTGATACACGTTGGTATGGTAAAACTTTGCAGTATGATAAATTCGTTGTAGCCTACTGTCAGTTGGCAGGGGGGCTTGGAAACTTGTTCACGGATGAGGCGAATCATGTGGCCACCTCGCCTTCGGCTCGGGGCAACATGATTCACCACAGTCGTGAACAAGTTTCCAAATCCCCTGCCACCTTACTGTCCAACTAATACTGTACAACTAGTTCAAAACTAGAAAGCAACAACGTAAAGGTTTATCTCTCTCTCTCTCTCTCTCTCTCTCTCTCTCTCTGATCACAGAGAAGCTCCATTTGAATGTTTACAGGCCGTATAAACAGACTGCAAATACAAAATATTAACTTAAGCCAACATGTCTTTCGTTATACGCTGAAAGAGACAAATTTTAGCTGACGGATGTGACGTAATAAAGGTACCTTTTCCCTACGGAAATATATGAGTCATGCTCTGGCAAAAGAGGGCTTAATGCATCTCCGTGATGCATGATACCAAGAAAGACATCGCATAATTATGCATCCATAAAATCCATTTTTCCTAACAACCGACTGCAGTTTGTTGTCGAGCGTTCCTTTAACATGCAGAAAAACCACCTCTGGCAAAAAGTATCGACCCATGTCAGCCTGCGCGGACTGCGCAGGCTGACATGGGTCGATACTTTTTGCAGATGCATTCAGTCCCTTTTTCACAGAGCATCTCACAAACGTTTTTGAAGGAAATACGCAATACATTTGATGAGCCTAAGAAAAGTAGGATAAAATCTGACGTCTGTATCAAAACTAATACACATACTGCTTTTGTTCACTCTTTACCAAACAATCTACTGTTTAAATGACCCCGCGGGAGAAGGCTTTAAAAAAATACTTTGGGAAAAGGTGAAAATGTAATTAATCTGCATTATCTTCTTTCATCGTAACGTTTTCTATCCTTTCACAAACAAATATCGGCATTTCGGCCATATTTAACTTGTCGTCTTGCAAATTGTTTCAGAATAAAATTTTGTCGTCTGGTGAAAGGGCTCATTTAACATGCATCTCTTGTTACTCGCTCAAGAAAACAATTGAGTCATTCTCTGTGAAAAGGGGGCTTCATGCATCTGCAAGAACTATCGAATAGTGTCAGCCTGCGCAGTCCGCGCAAGCTGTCTTCGGTCGAAACTTTTTGCTATTTGTAAATTTTACGCATGTCCAAGGACCATTTTACCTCCATAACCAGTCATCTGTCAGACTAAATGGATTTTAAGGATCCCTTATTATGTGATGAATTGTACGGTATAATGCATAATGGGCATGTATTAAACACCTTTTTGCCAGAGCATGGCTCAATTATTGACTTCATTAAAGTGATGACGCCATTCTAAGACCTATTTTTCATAACGGCAATACATTTTTTCGACAGTAATGCGGCCTATATTTCCTGTTCAGCAAAGCGTAACAGCAGTATAAGCGCCAAGCTGATACAGATGCTCAAAGACCATAACGTTATTTGTAGTTTGACTTGTCCTTCCATTTTCTCTGATAAAACAGTGCAGCACTCGTGCTTGCTGTCAAATTTTCAAATAGGACTACTTTTGACTTCCACGACCCGGAAGAATTTTGCATCGGTGTTACACCTTCAGCAAAGCTATAATAGCAAGCTGATACAGAAGCTCAAAGCCGTACTTGGTTTCCGTGGTCAACATCTTGTCAGTTACAGAGAGCTATGTCAATAAGTTCTGTAGTGTATACATGCCCTCTATTCCGTAGAGGTTAAGCCGCACGTCACTTACCATCACGTGGATGTTTAGATCCCAGAAAAGGTTTGATAAAGATTAACTCTTAACTTGCTAAATAAGCTAAGTAAAACTTTCCAGCCTATAGTAAAAACCGAAATTATAAATATTACAATTTCAAAGTTATTCTTGGCAAGAAATATCTCCTTATGGGACAGTGTAGATCCAAGATCAGACTGCACGTTCTGTGCAGTCTGATCTTGATCTACACTGGCCGCAAAAGCGCCCTAATTCGCGCTTAGCAGCCTAAGGGTTAAATATATCATCCATATCGCTTAAAGTCGCCAGTGACTAATATTTATCCTTCAGTGGCATAGCGACTTTTTCTCTAAGTGTACTAGAACATTTTAAGCAAGGAATTCTACTTTGTGTAGCGATTTGAGTTTTATTGTATCACCTGGCTCAGACGAGAACGCAATAAATAAACCAATATAAACAAAGACTGACAGCTAGTTTATATAATTCTGGCAGATAAATCTCGCAACAACTTTTTCCATCCCTCCATTCCTATAAAACATTGTGGAAGATAATTGTTTGTGTATGAGGAAAGACGAGAAGGCACGTTAAATTATGGATCTACTTTCTGCCAGATAACTGTCATGCGCCATTACTTCCGGTTGACTATGAGAATATAGCTGGCTAAAACTAATGCATAATTGGACAAAGCGATTTCTTCATTCGTCCAGATTTTTTCCACTTACTATGTATTCCTACTCTGTGTTATCTATCTGTTCCCTTTTACTTTTTAAAGCAAACTTTATTTTTAAAGCTGTACAGCTAAGAATAAACGGGGGCGCATTGATAGGCATACTGGCTGCCAGTGGGTTCAGTGTTGAATAAATCATTGCTTCGCTTTTTTTCCACAATGTTTTCTATTCTTTCGAAGAAAAACCGCATCCGATGATTTAGATTCTTTTCTTTTAAAATGAACTTGCTCCACAATCAAAGTAAAATAATAATATTTAATAAATCAGCCCTTTACTAAACAGCCCCGAGTTTTTACAACCCGGAAGAAGCAGACTTATTTTTTTTTAAATGTTGTGAGAAAAGAAGGATATGTTGGTGACCAAGATTTTTTTTTTTTCATTTTCCCATAATGTTTTCAACTCTTTCACAACCAACTCTAATAGTCTCAGCTACTATTGGATTGTAATCAGCAATTACTTTCAATTTGGAAAAGTCTGAAATAATTTTGTTGTTTGGTAAAAAACTAATCTATACACATATTTTTAGTTCGCAATTTTTTAAGTCCAGTCAAACATTGTCGTCGGGAGAAGTGTAAAGTAATGCGTAGCATTTTAACTCTTTACCAAACAACAAAATCTATAGTCCTTCAAATTGAAAGCATCTGCAGACGACCAATTCGAAAGTGATACAAATGAACTTAAGTTCTTTAACATGATAGAAAACATTGTGGGAAAAGGAGAAAATGCTGGTTACCAGGATTTTCTCCTTTTCCCACAATGTTTTTAAAAGCCATTTTCTTCGTGGTCGTTAACATTCTGGATTCAATGTGGTACATTGAACTGTTAAGACTCGAGGATGTTTATTGGAAAATATTCAGGAACAACGCTTTGTACAACATTCTATTGAGCGTATATTAGATAGAAACTTGGTTCCATTTCTCATCATTCTTTGATAGACTTTATATCTGGTGGTCTCTTTTTCTACCTATCTGAGGAAAAAATTAAAATACGATTACACTATAGTTTATTGGATTTGTATACGTTAATATCGAAGTGCGAGTGGGACGAATATGTTTCTGCTGTAAATAGTGTCTCTTAATTCTGGACAGTGAAACGGCAGCTATAAATAGAGATTGATTGATGGTATAGTGTTTAACGCCGTTTTCAACATTATTTCAGTTACATCGCGGCGGCCAGTGCACCTATCCATTTTTTCCTGGAGTTTCTACCAATAGATCTACTCCGCTAAGGGCATACTACGGCGGTCAGTGCACTCACGCAAGTGTTTTCTGGCTTTCTCACACCAGTACTGACACAGCTTTCCGTCCAAGCCACTGACTACTTTTCTCGCATGCGTCAGAGGTGACAGGCGAACAATCGCGAAAAAAGAAATTATGTCTCAACCGGGTATCGAACTCACAACCATCAGGTCACGAGTCAGTTACGCTAACCTTTGAGATACCCGACTGGGCAGTGAAGCAGTAGCTATAAATAGTCACAATGAAGCTATGAATAATGCAAGAGAAGATTCGATTGATATTACAAGCAATCAGAACTTCTTCTGCATTATTTTACCATAGAAATGATATCATTTATACATGTTTGAAGAGTGAAACCTAATAGATATGTTTTTTTTTTTTAATCAGTTATTTAAGAAATAATCTTCTTTTTATCGTGGTTTATCGTTCAATAAACCACAGTTGTGAGTTATGAGGCACAATAAATAATCCACGAGGGCGATAGCCCGAGTGGTTTATTCATTTGCGTCTGATAACTCACAACGTGGTTTATTGAACGATAAACCACGATAGAAAGAAGAGTATTTCGATTCTAACATGACCAACTCTTAATGAAAGGAAAACAAATTTATACTTAGAGTAAAAACGCGGATGCAGATTATATTCCATTGAATAACTCACTTACTTACTTTATACAAAATGACGTCACTCTATATAGAATGACGCAAATTTTACCACGCTTTCGTTGCACTGTGTTTATAGAGCCGAATTCACGTGTCATGTTAGAATAATGAATAGTGAATTTTTTTAGTGATTTTTTTGGATAATGCGTGCACAATGTATAAATCGAATTTCCGTCAAAGTTCTCTGAACGATCAAATTTTACCACTTTGGCAGACAACAAAATTTTGGATTCGTCCAAATTAAAAGCATTTGCAGACGACAAATTAAATGTGGTCAAAATGATGGGATTAGTGGTTGGAAGCTTTGAAAACATGGTATGAAAAAAGAAAAATGCATTTAAGCTGCATTTTCCTCTTTTTCCACAATGTTTTCAAAACATTCTACCTAGGGATCTTAGAGACATAGTGATCATTAGGTGAATGGTTTTAAATGTACGGATAAAAAAGTGTGTACAGGTGTGATTCTCGATTACGCACGTGCTCGGAATATTCTACCAAACACTCAGGTAATTTTTTGAGTGATCTATAGCTTTTATATATCATCTAACGCATATACCCTTTACCTACCAGTCCCGTATTTTAACCACCCCAAAGAAGGAAGGCTTCTGAAAACATTGTGGGCAAAGGAGAAAATGCTGGTAACCAGCATTTTCCACTTTTGCCCGCAAATGTTTTCTACCCCTTAAGAGACATAATTCCGTCGTTTGAATCACGATTGATTTATTGTCTGCACATGCTTTCAAATTAGACCAGTCCAAAATTTTGTCGTCTAGGAAAGAGTTAATGTTTGGGTCTACAAATGGTAAGCTGCTTAGCACAAGACTTCCTACAGAGGACTTTTTTATTTGCGAAATGCACACGACTTTTTAAAACATTGCGACAAAAGTGGAAACTGCTCGTCACGAACACTACTTTTATCAAAACTACATTTATCAACCCTTACTCATTTTGATTAGCCTTATGTCTGTCTGCCGGTCTGTCCGTCCGAATCCCGCCCGTTCGCCCGCCCGCCGGTCCATCCGTTCGCCTGTCTGTCTGTCCGTCTTTGTCTGTCTGTCTGTCTGTCTGAGTATGAAAATCAGTATTTCTTTCATTCAGACAATGTGCATTTCCATAACTAAACGCCGTTGACAGCTAAACAACAATCCAACATACCCAGATCTTTGCCTCCATATAGGCTTAGTAAGCGGACAGTATAGATTCAATCTTGATCGTAACTGTGGAAGCCCCTATTTCCGCCTTGGGCGCTTAAAGGCATAAACCTTTATCAAAGACCACCGAGATTTATCAACCCCTGGAAAGAAGCCCTTTGAAAAGATTGTTGGAAAAGGAAAAAAAAGTGCTTGTAACAAATCCATTTAATTTGTCTTCTGTAAAGGCTTTTCATTTGAAAAAAAAAAGTCTAAAATTTTCTCGTCTAGTACAGAGTTGAGGATAAATGGGTGTACTTTTTATCACATAACCTCCCTTGTTTTTCAGTGTAATATACCCATTACGAATTTTCTTATCCTATACACGTTTAATATCAGTATTGTGTGACGTCATTTTTGACGTCATTTTGTACGTACATGTATTTCAAAGAAGTGAATGGGTTTTATGGATATTACCGCGTGTGCATCTATAGATGGTTTTGCATCTTCTTATCTATGATTTGTGAAATATCGTTATATGATAAAAGGAATCTGACATTTGTTGGCGTATGAGATAAAAATCTTATTAAACTCAAGAAAATTTTTTATTAAGCTCGCCAAAGGGACGCTTAATAACATTTTCCCTAGACTCGTTTAATAAAGTTTTATCTCAACGCCAACTCATGTCAGATCCTATATATCAGTTATTAGAAAATTAAACTACAATCTAGGTAAAGGATAGTTTGAGCCATGCTCTTGGAAAGAGGTGGTTTATGCATTTCTGTGATGCATTATACCAAGCAAGTCATCACACTATTATAGATCCATAAAATCCATTTTGCCCAACAACCGATTGCATTATGAGGTAGAATGGTCCTTGGAAATGCCGAAAATTTAAAAATTGAGAAAAAGTTTCGACTCATGGATCCATAAAATCCATTTTGTCTAACAACAAACTGAATCCTGAGGTAGAATGGTCCTTGGACAAGCCGAAAATTCATAAATAGCAAAAAGTTTCGACTCACGTCAGCCTGCGCGGACTGCGCAGGCTGACATGGGTCGATCCTTTTTGCAGATGCATTAAGCCCCCTTTTCACATGGCATAGCTCATTTATTGATGCCAACTAATCACCATACTTATTGCCATGTATTTTCACATCGGGGTTTCTATTTCTCACTTAGTTGTAATTAACCGGTAATCAGTACATTGGAAATTAGACATACATCATTGGAATGATTATATCGACTTACTCTGTTCTCTGAGCATGTCATGTTCTTCGAAGACTGATCTTTCTGCTCTGACGCATCACTATCCTGTACAGGATAAATATTAATACGCGGTGCGTGTAACTGAAAGTCTGCCGCTAAAAAGTGGTAAGAGGAAAATGGCTATAAATAATACTTTTGTGGAAAAATCAAGCCTTGTTTTTACTCCAAATTTCTTTGATAAAATAACTATTTCAAAATAGAAAAAAATAATTTTTAAAAAATTCCAATGTATCTTTGTATATAGATTTTAAACTTTAATAGATTTAGGAAAACGCGAGGTTTGTGAAAGTCTTTTTTCCCACAGACTGTAACCATGAAAAAAAACCTCAAATGTATGCTGGGCTTATACCGGGGCTTTTCCCAGGTCTATAGAGGCTGTGTTTCTTAATGCCTTGTGCATAGGTTATAAGCTAGAAAACCATGGCTGGATGAATCGTATAGGCTGTAAGAACTGACTTGGCAGGGCGTGGCTAACCTTTGAAATAGGTCGACCAGTTTATTTTTCATTTTAGTGGCCTCGAGCAGTTCGGAATTCTTTTACTTTATCGCTTCTTTGCTTCATGGACACATGAATTCCATACTCTTGTACCGTCTGAAAACATTGTGAAAAACGTTGTCTTATCCATGTTGTTCAATTATCGTGTTCTTTATCTTTATTTTGCTTTTCATACGACTCCTCACGATGATTTCCGAAATACCTATTTTACTTCAATTTGAAAAGTTGTGTGAGCCGAGCCCCGATAGCTCAGTCGGTAGCGTGCAGGACTTGAGAACACGGGGTCCAGGGCTCGATCCCTGGCTACGACCCCTGGCTCGGCCAATTTCTTTCCGAGGATTGATGATAGTCACTGCGACAGGATTCATTCCTCTCCCACCGCTGACCATTGTTTCGACGATGATTATGTGGGAAAGCAGCCAGTGGCTTGGAAAGAAAATTGTGCGAAGTACTGGTAAAAGAGACTCCAGGAACGCATGGATAGGTGCACTGGCCGCCGCGATATAACTGAAATAATGTTGAAAACGGCGTTAAACACCAAACAATCAATCAATCAATCAATCTGAAAAGCTGTGAACTTTAACATAGCTCCGCTCTACCAGGTCAATTCTTACAGCATATACCAGTTAGCGTTGTTTTGAATAAACATATATTTCATTTTGAAATTTGCTTCGTCGATATCCATCTTGAAAAGTAGTCCGGTTCTGTACCCTTAATCCCCAAGTCAGATAGGTACATTTGAGAAGTGCCACCTAGGGGAAGATAATATGACTTACTAAGACGTCTCTTGTTCTAAACTTTAGACCGTTAACGGGTATCCAACATGGACAAGTGTTTAAACCATTATTTAACCAGCCCCGTGCTTTAATGATCCTGAGATAGCAGTTCTTTAAAAACATCCTGGGAAAAGGAGAAGATGCAGGTAGCCAGCATTTTCTTCGCATCCCCAAATGCTTTCTGCACTGCCAGAGGAAAATCCAATCATTTTAGCCGCATTTAGTCTGTCGTCTGCAAACGGTTTCAGTTTGGATGAGTGTAAGGTAATATCGTAGGGTAAAGAGTTAACACGTGACAGTTTTAGGTTCATTACCCGCTGGCGACCGTAGTCATGTGGCAGTATCCAAAAGGCAGTGCAGAGCTCGAGTCTTGTTCTTGTGAATCCAAGAAAACACATGAGTGAGCTGTCATCGTAACAAAATGTTTGAATTTGAGACGTATTCAAAACAAACAATATTTGCCTATTATTACACGCAGGAACCAATTTCGTGCGTTTCTTTTCTCAATTCTTACCTCTCCAGAATAAAAATGAAAACTAATTGACTCTGCCGCTCGGTGGATTTTCGTATTGTCGTACACTTAAGATTTTAGGGTACTTTTTAGTAGCAATTGCTGTTACAAGTTGCTTATTTCGAACGTTTGCTCTTTTGCCCATAATGTTTCCTTTCACCGCTAGGGATGACACTGCCTTTCTTCAATTATAATACCGCTATGTCATTTGTTCAGTTTTGGGGTTTGTGTAAAATCGTCATATACAATAAAAGATTAAGGTATCTGTTAATTTCAAACTTCCACAGTACTTCTTACCACAATTCCACACACGTGAGTCTAGGACCATTTACGTAAATTTTCAGAACGCGGTGTCTAAAATAACTGATACGAGTACTTCAAGATTCTAGAAAGCAATGATGAACGTAAAATTGCAATAATGATAAAATTTGCTTTACTGTTGAAACAGTTTAGTTCTTAGATCCATTCAGAGAGAGAGAGGCAGAGACACAGACAGATAGACATAGTGAGAGGGGGGGGGGAAGGGGGAGGGATGGAGAAAGAGAGGGATAAAATAACAATAAATGTAATGATTAATTGCGATGATTGAACGGTGTCATGTATTCTTAGATACATCATTTGCGTCCATTTACCCTTCAGTGTACAGCTCTTTTTATTCTTTACCACACGATGCCGAGTTTTAACGAATCTGAGAAGAATACTTTTGAAACCATTATGGGAAAAGGAGAAAATGCTGGTAACCAACATTTTCTCCTTTCCCCACAGTGTTTTTTTTTTTTTTTTTTTTCATTTTAAAGACAGACATCATCTTTGGAGTTAATTTTACTAGTATTAGTCTGCAACTACTTTGCATTTGGTCGAACCTAACATTTTATCGTTTGATAAAGAGTTGTTAAGAACTACACAATTACGAATTACATAATATGGCCTGCAACACGCGAAAAGGGGCATTCGGACATTTGCGTAAAGTGTCCTCGCGGATAAGCCTGCGCAGTCCGCGCAGGCTGATCCGAGACGACACTTTACGACTACGTTCGATTTTGTACTACAGTAGACTTGCACGAAAGAGAAAATTGCATAAGAACGGAAGGTGTCGTCTCGGATTAGCCTGCGCGGACTGCGCAGGCTGATTCGGGATGACATTTTACGCAAATGTCCAAATGCCCCTTTTCGCGTGTTGCATGCCATATTATAAGCCATGATCTGTTAAAAGGAGATTAATTGCATATGCACAAAGTATCGACTAAGGTCGGCCTGCACGGTTCGAGCAGGCTAACCTGAAAGGAAACTGCTAATGGTCAATTTTCTGCATGTCCAAAGACCATTTACCCGAAGGATTCATTCGTTTGTAAGAGAAATTGAATTTCATGGATTTATAATTAACGTGATTACTTGCTGGGTAAAATGCATCACGGAGATACATTAAACTCCCTTTTTTGCTACAGGGTGGCTCATATACATAATTAAAGATATTTGAAGAAATAGAGGATATTTGTTTTTTACGGTGAAAGATCGAAATTTATTTCATCTCGTGAACATCATCGGTAATATTTTCACGAGTGGCTGCGCCGCGCCACTCGTGAAAATATTACCGATGATGTTCACTCGATGAAATAAATTTCGATCTTTCACCGAAAAAAACAAATATTCTATTTATTTCATGCTTTTAACCCTTTCTGGGGGGAACTTAATCAAAATCCTGTACAGTTCTTTTCGGTTATTCCCCGTGGCGTACCCCCTCCGCATAGCAACGCATTACAATATTGCGTCAAGCGCGAGAAATGTAAGGTAAATTATGTCATATTTCCATCTGGTTGTGAGGCACGCGCATTTTACCTAGGTAACTAGTGCGCGTTAACTCGTTCGCACCTCACTTACAAGTGAGTAGGTTTGGTTTTTAGGCAATTTTTATGTACTGTTTCACTGAAAATGGAGATATCCTTAAGTCATGAATTAGAATCAAGTATCGGACTATGGAGATCAGCTATCAGACTTCACATTCTATTAAGTCTGATCTTGATCATTATTAACCGCAAAAGCCATTTATGTTTTCCTTGGGGGCTAAAATCGTTAAAAGAAGACGGAAAGGCATCAATCCACAAACAAGGAACGGAAGCTCGACCCCTTAATTTGATTGGTCGTTTGGTCGATTGACCTTTCAACTTCCTCTTGGGAAAGCATCACGTGACACTTGGCTTCTGTTTTATACGAGAACTCCGGTTCTGTCGATGATTTTAACGCACTACTATAACAGAAGATTTTGAGCATCTTGCAGAAGATTACAGACGAAAACATTGTGGCAAAGGAAGAAATTGTTCTTAAAGAACAACTTCTTCCATTTGCCACAATATTTTCACTTGTATTTATGTATTAAAGAGTGAATAAAGTCGATTACCCAAGTTTTACGAGCATATGTAGCGTATATTGTATTCATGTACATGTATTCTAGCGTATTTACGTTGATTATTCAAAATTTACGAGTGTTATGTAGATCTAGTTTATTTTGAATACATGTACTGAAGTGTAAATAATGCTGGTTATTCAAGTTTTATGTGGCTATGTATTATCTGTTAAAGCGTTAATAATGCTAATTATTCGAATACCATGTTGTACTTGTAGTAGAGTGTTGTGTATTCAAGTTTAAAAGCACAAATGAAGCTGAGTATTCAAATTTTACGAATATACATGTATTCAGAATATTGTGTACTCAAGTTTAAAAAGCGTAAATGATGTTGATTATTCAAATTTTAAGAGTATCTGAAGTTTAAGATTATATGTAGGGTAGTTTGTTTTCATTCATCAAAGCGTAAATCATATTTACTTTTCAAATTTTACGGGTGTATTTATGTAGAATATTCAAGTTTCAAGACGTAAATGATGTTTATTATTTACGATTAACTGAAGAGTATTTTGTAATCCTGGATTAAAGCGTAAGTGATGATAGTTATTAAAATTTTACGTGTACATGTGGAGTAGTTTATATTCATGTATTAAAGCGTAAATAATATTGATAATTCAGATTTTCCTACACATAAAGATAATTTTTCAATCATAAAAGAAAGCGTAAATGGTGCTGATTAATTCAAGCTTTATTAGCATTTGTAGAGTATTTTGTAAGCATGCACATAAGCGCAGTTGTTGATTATTCAAGTTTTACGTGTACAATGTTATGTGGGGTATTTTACTTTCGCCTGTCGCAAATTCTTTGCAGGAGGTACCCATAGCGGTCCGTAGTTTGACTCCTGTCACCCATAGACTAAAACAAGGGATTTAACTGTATGCAGCCTGTTACTCGCCCCCGGTTACAAAAAAACATCGTATCTTTTCTACCACATCATTTATTCTCCTAATTTTTTCTACAGCTGAGAGCTAAAACATTTTTCTACCAGAAAAACAAAACTGTTTGTCAGTGGCTAATGCAGTCTGGCTGATACATTCGTTCGAACTTGTAAACTCGCTCAAAAATCTTCGCCATTGACACGGGTTCGTACATTCGATACTGACGCTCGCGCATATAAACCAATGAAATTTCTCGTTCCAAACAGTGTCACCGTACTGTCACGTGACAAAAAGGTGTGAGCAGCTGTACGAGATTTCATTGGTTGAATTCACGACTGTTAGTACATATCAACCGATGAAATTTCTCGTTCCAAACAATGTCACATGACAGAAGATGGCTGCAGCCGTTCGAAATAAGAACGTGGATCACAAATTCAACGAATTCTGAGGCGTTTCGTCGTTATTGAAGATAAAGACTATAGGTCAGTAGTATTTTTAAACATGTTTAAAGGGTGGGTGCCGCTAATGCTGCGTTTCATTGGATCTAAAGTGCATTTTATATCTTGAAAACGGATGTACGAACCCGTGTCAATGGCGAAGATTTTTGAGCGAGTTTACAGGTTCGAGCGAATGTATCAGCCAGACTGCATTAGCCACTGACAAACAGTTGTGTTTTTATGGTAGAAAAATGTTTTAGCTCTCAGCTGTAGAAAAAATTAGGAGAATAACTGATGGGGTAGAAAAGATACGTTGTTTTTTGTAACCGGGGGCGAGTAACGGACTGCATACAGTTAAATCCCTTGTTTATAATATATAGTCTGTGGGTGCCAGGAATCAAACTACGGACCCCTATGGAGGTACCGAGATAAGATCCTGGTTCAGAACTCGATGATAGGCCTGAGAATCGTGTTCAAGAATCTATTATGTAAGGTTTCTGTTTACCAAGCGCTTTGTTTTTATTATTGGTCTCCATATTTTCCAATAAACTTGTCAAAACGAATCAATTGAGTAGGCAGACCGAAGTCGCAGTACAGTCGGGAGAAACTAGCTTATCGAATTTTGTTAATAGAAAAATGATGTCGAGCAATTTTCAGGATATCATTAACTCTTCGGGTGTTTTTCGTAGCTGACATTGCTATTTGTGGCCAGTGTAGATCAAGATCAGACTGCACAAAACGTGCAGTCTGATCTTTGATCTGCACTGTCCACTTTGATGAAACATTCTGGCCAGATGGCAGCTTAAAATAGCATTCACATTGGGTCTTTTGTTTCCAAGATGAAAAAAAAAAACCGGCATTGTTTATCTGGCGCCCTAAGGGTTTATATTCTATCTATTTTATTGAACACTATCATCAAAGTACCTGAATTACTCTTGACTATGTGGTATCATCCCTTACCAAACAGTCCCGAATTTTAACCCATCTGACAACCAAGTTTTTTTTTTTAAAACATTGTTTGAAAAGGAGAAAATTCTAGTAACCAGCAGAACTGCAACAGCACTGTTAAAAAGTCTTGATCGTAGTAGAAGCGTATCAGAAGCTTCATCATTGCCACTTTACGGTGCTTGTTTTGACCTCGCTCAAAATTTACGCTGCTGAATCACCGTGGACTCGAAGCGCCACAAAAGACGGAGATGTCACGGCGTTCCCACCACGACCAAGGCGTTGCTACGGAGCTCCTATGGCGCGTTATCGCGTTCCTACGGAGTTCTTCTTGGCGATTCTCTGCGCTCTAATGGCGCTAGCACTGCGTGCTCTGCTCTTTCATGGTGCTCATACTGCGTGCACTGGGCGTTCACGGCGTTCTCAAGGCGCTCACAGTACGCTGACGGCGTGACAATGATCTATCTCTGAAAACGAATTGTATGTATACACATTATTCATCAATTGTTTCTTTGCTGTGCTCTCGAAAAGTCAACGGAGAATAAAACTCGTAAAAAGAAAAGGGGAAAAAGCAGGACATAAACCCCAACCCTCTCAAACAGAAGCAAGTCAACCACTGTCAACTCCTCAATCATTACTAGCCCGGCTAGCTAGCGTACATCAGCCATTGTGAATTGAATGTTTATTTGCATACTTCGTCTACTATATGTTCGTTTTTGTCAGACAAAGACTGATGGACGCTGTAGAAGCGCCTTACAAGCGCAATGATCGCCGTTGCAGCTCAGACGAGTCGTTTTAAGAGCGCAGTGAAATAAATAACACTCCGTGTCAGCGCCGTTGATGCGCTGTATAAGCGCCGTTGACGCACCGTATAAGCACAGTAGAGACGCGGTGACATCTCAGAGCGCGCGGTACAATCTCCATGCAAACGCCACCGACATCCATAGCGTTCGCACTGCGACCTCTGTGCGCGCCGGCGGAGCTCCCATGGCGTTGTGGGAGATCTTACTGCGCCGCTAAGACGACCTTCCGGTGATCGCACTGCGCTCTTCTCAGAACGCCGAGGGACGGCGTTTGTTTTGTGCATGCTCAAAATGCTCGCCGTCCCTCGGCGTCCTAGACGATCCCAACGCGTCTACTCGCGATGCCACTGCGTTGCTGTAACGGTGCTTGCGATCGTACAACGCGCACCTTGGCGTTCTGTATTTTTTTTTTTGGACGCCGTGGGATCGCCGCCCTGGTGTGACAGGGGTTTAAGCAGATCATAAAAGTACTGGAAACGCTTAAGTCCCAAAACTGTGCATATGTCGGCGATTTAGAAGATTTTGGAGGAGCGCCATGATCGCCATGAGTGCAGTGGAATCGCTGCCCAGTGGATTGGAGGTATAAGAGGCGTCAACCTTTTAAACTCACCCACATCATGGCGCGAGTTCAAGTACTGGTAAAGATTTCCTTTAAGCAACCACTGGGATTATGCATGACAATCTTTCTTGGCATTTGTCTGCTCTCCAAGTCAAAATTATTGTAAGCGCAAAGATTAAAATTGGTCCTGCCAATATTTTTTATCTGTTTTCTTTCGAAAGAGTATTAGTGGAGCCGGGTGTTCGAACTTAAAACCCTGTGATTGCTAGCTCTCCTTCGTAAAAATGAGCGATTGGGGCTCGGATTTTTTGTTTAAGACAAAGAATATTTCTGACCAAAAGAAATCTAGTCTTGGATTTCTGGATAATGGAATGAATCCTTTGGCTACTAAGCTCGACTTTAAGGACCTTTAGCGGAAAGTGTAGATCCAAGACCAGACTGCACAGACAGAACGTGCAGTCTAATCTTGGATCTTCACTCTCCGACAAGGAGATATCTTTTCCCCAAAAAATACGTTTGAAATAGCAAAATTCGGGTTTTATTACTATCTACGGAGCTCGGTAGGTGTCATGCTTTACTCATTTTTTTTTTCGAAATAACGAAATCCTAAATCGTTCAAACGAAATACTATTTCGAGAAAACGAAAATACTAAACCGTTAAAACAAAATGGGTATGTTCGGAACACTTGGTTGTCATCGTCCGCCATGGCCATGTGAGATGAGTCATCTCACATGGCCATGGCGGACGATGACAACCAAGTATTCCGAACATACCCATTTCGTTTTGTCGAAATAGCATTTCGTTTTATCGAAATAGCATTTCGTTTTAACGATTTAGTATTTCGTTTTCTCGAAGATAGTAAAATCCCAAATACTGTATTGTTACTTCAAAGTTATTTTTAGGGGAGAAATATCTCCTTATCGGACAGTGTAGATCCAAGATCAGACTTCACGTTCTGTGCAGTCTGATCTTGATCTACACTGTCCGCAGAAGGTCCTTGAGTCGTGCTAATCAGGATAAGGGTTAATATATAAGGTTTAACCCTTATCTTGTTGTATAACTTGAATGAGACCTTCAAGAAGATAGTAAAATCCCAAATACTGTATTGTTACTTCAAAGTTATTTTTAGGGGAGAAATATCTCCTTATCGGACAGTGTAGATCCAAGATCAGACTTCACGTTCTGTGAAGTCTGATCTTGATCTACACTGTCCGCAGAAGGTCCTCGAGTCGTGCTAATCAGGATAAGGGTTGATATATAACTTATCTTGCTGTGTAAGTTGAATGAGACCTTCAAGTCGATAGTAAAAACGCAGATGTTGTTACTTCGAAGTTATTTCTTTTATTTTTTTTTTTTGGGGGGGGGGGGATATCACCCTATCGGACTGTGTAGATCCAAGATCAGACCGCACGTTCTGTGCAGTCTGATCTTGATCTTCACTGTCCGCAGAAGGTCCTTGAGTCGCGCTAATCAGGAGAAGGGTTAATATTTAAGGTTTAACCCTTATCTTGTTGTATAAGTTGAATGAGACCTTCAAGAAGATAGTAAAAACCAAAATCTTGTTACTTCGAAGTTATTTTTGGGGGAGAAATATCTCCTTATCGGACAGTGTAGATCCAAGATCAGACTGCACGTTCTGTGCAGTCTGATCTTGATCTACACTGTCCGCAGAAGGTCCTTGAGTCGCACTCAGCAGGATAAGCGTTTTTAATTGAAGGAGCCATTTTATAATGATGTAATCGTTTTTACTGCACGCAAGAAAACTGCTGAAGTCAGCTTTTATTGGTTTATCAATAGTGCTATTATTTTTCAATTTACATTTTTAGAACAATTATCGAAGTATGTGGAGGCATGAGCCCTTCAAGCGATAAAACCATCTTTACTTCGTTTGATCCTTGGTTTATACAAACAGTATAGGGCAAAATCAGACTGCAGATATCAAGATCAGACTGCACAGAATGATTTATGCTTTGAAAATATATTTCCTACCATCTTATAGCCGATACTGCTTTCAAATTACAATAATTAGGTCATTTTTCATAACATGAAGTGTTAATACTTTTTACAAAATGACAAAATTTTGGATTGGTGCACACTGAAAACGTTTCCAGACAAGCAAATTTGATGTTCCTCAGATGATGAAAAAATTGATTTTTTCTCAATTATGGCAGAAAACATCCTGGGAAAAGGAGAAAATGCTGGTTACCAGCATTTTCTCCTTTTACCACAATGTTTTCAAAAGTCCTTTCGTTAAGACACAGGACTGTTTGGTAAAGAATTCAAATGTTCAGCTCCCCCAGGGTTAACGTAGTTATAATAGGTGCATTGATTAACTAAATAAGCTATGCTTTGTGAAAAGGTGGTCTAATGCATCTGCAAAATGTATCGACCCACGTCAGCCTGCGCAGTCCGCGCAGGCTGACCTGGGTCGAAACTTTTTGCTATTGATCAATTTTCTGCACGTCAAATGACTAGTCCACCTCATGATTCTGTCTGTTGTTAGACAAAATAGATTTTATGGATTCTTAATTATATGATGACTTGCTTGGCATACTGCATCACAGAGATGTATTAATCTCCTCTTTTGCCAGAGCACAGTTGAAATAGATTTTTTATTACATGGCTTTCAGCAAAAGACTTTTTTTTTTTGTCTTGCGATAGACCACTTTTTGAAAAAAAAAAAAACATTGGGGCGTAAGGACAAGTTTTTCGTATCGGGCAAAATCTAGTTTTGCCACGCTATGATATTCATGACATTAAACCTTATTTAGATTTGATTATTCATACTTTACAATTGCAGTAGCGATGATGGTTATTCGGGAAAGCAGCAAGCGGCTTAGCAAGAATATTATGCGAATTACTGGTAAAGAGAAACTCCGGGAAAGCATAGATAGGTGCACTGGCCGCTGCGATGTAGCAAAAATAATGTTGAAAACGGTGTTAAGCATCATACAAGTAATCAATCAATCATACTTAACCCTTTACCGCACATTCCCGACTTTTAACGACCCTGGGGAAAAAAGCCTCTTGAAAACATTGTAGGAAAAGGAGAAAATGCTGGTAACCAGCATTTTCTCCTTTTCCCACAATGTTTTCTACCTTATGAAAAATTGCATCATTTGAGCCACATTGAAATTGTCGTCTGCAAATGCTTTGAATTTGGACAATGCTAAAATTTTGTCGTCTGGTAAAGGGTTAACAAATGTATTTTCAATCTGATCTGCTGCACTTTGTTATTAGAGGTAAAACTGGGTGTAACTTTAACTATCTTTTAACAAAGAACCGGTCATTGATAAAGATTAAAACGTCTTCAAAACGTGGTTATATATCTAAAAACAGTACAATAAGCCTTTGAGAGGGGTTTAATTTATTATCAATCGCCTGTTTATTTCTTCACAATGTGAGGATCTTCTTGGGTCACTGGTAAAGAGGTAGACAGAGATTCCAAGGTTTTTGGTTCAATCCCAACTGCTTTTAAAACATGGTCTTGGAGCGAATCCTCTTGGGGCCGAATCTTCTGTTATGGGCTATTTTTAGACGTTGGGTCGCTTACGTTCACGAATATTTTAGTGCGTACCATGCTCAGCTGAGAACGTTCTCAGACGACGTTTATAAGCAACGTCTGAGTTCAAAACTCCCGTGAGCAAAACTCAAGCAGTTGAGTACGATTTTATGCTGAGGCTGAGATCGTTCTCAACATTTTTTTATAAGCACGGGGCCAGAACACTTATCCCTTTACTACACAATCCGGAGTTTTAACGACCTTTAGGAAGAAGACCTGTGAAAACATTGTGGGAAAAGGAGAACGATTAATGCAAGTAACCAGCATGTTATCCTTTTCCCAAGATGTTTTCTACCCTATAAAGGACAAGTTTCATCATTTGGCCACCTTCGATTTGTCGTTTGCAAATACTTTCAATTTGGAACAGTCTGAAATTTTGTTGTCTCGTAAGTTGTTAAGCCTGTAAATCGTTTACCTGGCTACAAAATGTCAGACTTGTCCCAATTCAAAGCATTTGCAGACGTCAAATTGCGTGTGGCTCAAATAAAGGAATTAGCTTCTCAATTGGTAAAAATCATTGTGGGAAAAGAAAAAAATGCTGGTAACCAGCATTTTCTCCTTTTCCAACGATGTTTCTCAATGCCTTTTGTCCTTGGAGGTCGTTAAAACACGGAATTGGTTGGTAACGGATTCAAAAGCTTTTGCTATCGTAATTTAATACATCTATCTCAAAATATCAGTCAGTGTATACCTAGACGCTGTAAGCACTAACAATCTTATCTTGGTCTACACGGCATAGGAAAGTACAGGTCTTGAGAACAGGAGGTCGCTGGCTCGATCCCCGGCTCGGCCAATTTCTTTCCGAGGAATGATAATAGTCATTGCGACAGGATTCATTCCTTTCTCACCGCTGATCATTGTTTCAACGATGGTTATGTGGAAAATCAGCCAGTGACTTAGAAAGAATATTGTGCGGAGTACTGGTAAAAGAAACTCCAGGAAAGCATGGATAGGTGCACTGGCCGCCACGATATAACTGAAATAATGTTAAAACCGGCATTCAACACCATACAATCAATCAATCAATCAATCAATCAATGGCATAGGAAAGCAACAATAGTTGTGTTTTGGCCACTCTAAGAGTTTTCATAAAGGTGTTATTACAATTTCAAGCCGTTTTGCACGTCGCAGAAATAGATTTGCAGCCTAAAATTCAATATTCAATATGATTCAGTGCAAATTTATTGAACCTACATTTGAAAAAGTATTAACCCTTAGCACGACTCACTGACCTTTTGCGGACAGTGAAGATCAAGATCAGACTGCACAGAACGTGCAGTCTGATCTTGGATCTTCACTCTCCGATAAAGTGATTTCCTTTCCCCAAAAAATATCTTTGAAATATGAAAATTTGAGTTTTTACTATCGGCTTGAAAGTTTCATTTCTTTTATTTAACAGGATAAGGTTAAACGTTGGCTGAGAGATTCCCCGGAGAATGCTCGTCTTACTTTTATGTCTTATAATTTTCCCCGTGTTTTATTTGAACTTGCAGTTTAGTATTTCTGGTTTGTTTAACTCTGTTAATGCTGATGACAACTCAAGTAGCTGTGCAGTTTGATCTTGATCTACACCGTCCGCTACCTGATGTTAAACTATGGCCTAAACGCATCATTTTTATTCAGACTGTATGTTTACACCTCTTTAGTTGTTCCGATGTTCCCCTGAACTTGTAGTTACCCTTCACAACACAATCCTGACTTTTTAATGACCTTGAAATAGAAGGCTTCTGAAAATATTGTGGGAAAAGGAGAAAATGCTGGTAACCAGCATTTTCTCCTTTTCCAACAATGTTTTCTACCTGGCCTAAAACTAGTTTCATATTTAAGTCACATTTATATTGTCGTCTGCAAATGCTTTCATTTTGATCCAGTCCAAAATTTTGTCGTCTGGTAAACCATTTGGTTTCGTCAACAAGAAGTTATGTTACTTTTAGATTTGGAAAATTCTTGAGAATAAGACTAAGTACGGTTTGTGGAAACGGACCCAGATCCATTTTTCAAAGCGGAAGTACATTTTGGTGAAAGTTATTTGCCCTCCACTTCCGGTCGAACACCGCAACAATGTAGAACATTGAAGCCTACCTCAATACGAGTAAAAGCTTTGACTCAAATGAGAAATTGAGACATTTATCCTCAGAAAAGCCTAGCATTTGTGTCATTTACTCGGAAAAGGGCTCGGTAATGACTGATACAAGCGCGAAATGGACATCAAATCTCGTCATATCTCGTTTATCAAATATCGAAGCTTAGAGAGTATAAAGGAGATAAAAAGAGAAGTAATCACGCAGACTCAGTTCCCTTTCTCTCGCTTTAACTCTTTACCAAACGACAAAAATTTAGACCGGTCCAAATTCAGAGCATTTGCAGACGACAGCTAAAATGGTACTGAAATGATGGAATTTGTATCTGAAAGGGTAGAATACATTGTGGGAAAAGAAGAAAATGCTGATTTTCAGCATTTTCTTCTTTTCTCACAATGTTTTCAAATGCCTTTTACTTAAGGATCGTTTAGAATCGAGATTGTGTGGTAAAGACCCTTTTCATTTACTTCATGCAGACGTGTTCTGGATACGTGTTCACCAACCATTTTTAGCTCACCTGAGCACAAAGTGCTCAAGGTGAGCGTTTGTGATCGTGCTGTGTCCGGCGTCTGTCCTCCGTCGTCAGCTTTTACCTTGTGTACGCTCTAGAGGCCACATTTTTAGTCCGATACTCATGAAACTTGGTCAGAATGTTTGTCTTGATGATATCTCGGACGAATTCGAAAATAGGTCATGTCGGGTCAAAAACTAGGTCACTAGGTCAAATCTTAGAAAAACCTTGTGTACACTGTAGAGGCCACATTTTCTGTCCAGTACTTATGTAAGGTGGTCAGAATATTTGATTTGACAATATCTACAAAGGGAAAATGGGCTATGTTGGGCTAAAAAGTAGGTCACTGAGAGAAATTCTAGAAAAAGCTTGTTTACAAGCTAGAGGCCAAATTTTCAGTCCAATAATTATAAAAGCTTAGTAGAATGTTTGTCATAATATCCAAAGAGATTGAAAATGGGTTTTGTTTGGTCAAAAGACTCTGGGTGAGCGACTTCAGGGCCATCAATGCCCTCTTGTTAAGAAGGTTCTTTAGTCTTGTTCTAGAGGATTTCCTGAATTTTAAAGTAACGGGATTTCTGATTGGCTAAACCGAATGGTTTTCTTGCATGACAAATCAAAACTGCTTCTTTGTTATTTTCTTAAAAGTACGTCCGTTCCATACAATTCTTTGAAGTAACGGATACATTCAAATTTTTTCTGTTCGAATAATCAAATATTCGAATATTCGAATTATCGAATTGTTATAATGGTAGTTTGTTTATACATGTATCTTTAACAAGATTGGATTAGATTGAATGGTATTTTACGCCGCCTTTAACATTATTCCAGTTATATCACGGCGACAGCTAACATATAAATCTATTTCCTTGGTTTCACCAGGACTAGGCTAAAGCTCTGAAGTGTCATGCAACTTTAACAACTAAAATCTGTTTATATCTTTATAATGTTAACCAATATTGTTCAGACGAAGGGAAATCGTTGATTTTTTTGTATGTTTAAGAAGAGGGATTTCGATATAAACGTTTGTTGCCTAGCAACCATTGTAGATATGATCCATTGAAAATGATGCCAGAAATTCAACAAAGGAAAGAAAAATTGATTTAAGACATTTTAATCCTGTTAAAATATAAAAATGAGTCATGCTCTGTGAAAAGGGGGCTTAATGCATCTGCGAAAAGTATCGGCCCAGGTCAGCCTGCGCGGACTGCGCAGGCTGACCTGGGCCGAAACGTTTCGCTATTGGTCAAATATCTGCATGTCCAAGGACCAGTCTACCTCATGATTAAATCGTTTGTTATAAAAAGTGGATATTATGGATCCATAAGTACGCGATTGCTTGTTTTGTACCATGGATCACGATGATGCATTAGGCCCTCTTTTGCCGGAGCTTGGTTCATTAATTTAATCTTATGATTCACCTTTGTCATACAAGCAATTTTAGTCATGATCTTGTGAGAGCAATGCTTTATGTGAAGTAATTTTGCAGTCAGTGTTGATCAAGATCAGATTAGGTGAAGCGTGAAGTCTGATTTCGCTTCAAACTGTCCAATATTTTCTAGATATTAGTGTCAAAAGAGATTGGATTCGCAATGCTAGTTTTCTTTCGAAAGAATATTTACATGTCAAAGAGTTTACCCTTTTTGTAAAGGCCTTTTTAAAACTTGATGAAAAAAAAAAAACATTACAGAGTTCGCAAAGGATAAACAATTGTAAGAGAGAAATTAATCGTTTAAGATGGTAGGAAAAGTAGCAAAAGCTTAAATTAACCAGTTTCTCCATTTTCATCAATGTTTATTTTTTTAAAGCTGTCGATTACATTAGACGCTCAAAATAATACAGTATTTTTACAGTTCTGGATTTTTGCTCTTTACAGTAGGAAAAAAATCTTCGACTTTTCCAAACTGAAAGTAATGCCAGATTACAACTTAACCCTTTGGCTGCAATGCACGACGCAAGGACCTTTTGAGGACAGTGAAGATCAAGATCAGACTGCACAGAACGTGCAAAATATTCCGTCCTAGCTGGTCGTTTATTTAACTCAGACTGTCCCGATTATAACAAACAACAGACTCTCTCTATCTCACGTTCGTATCAAGTTACATTGAGTATATGGCGAGTTTCACATATTCTCATTATCAAACATTTCCCTTCCTTAAGTGAAGCAAATTATTTTAAGAAATCAATTGATCTTAACTCAAAGTTTAACAAATATGAAATTGATATTAAGCATGAACGGCTTTTCTGTATTTTTTTTTACTAAGGTTAATAACTACATTTACGTGACTACCTATGAATACATTAAGTATAATTGTCTCTAGGTACATTGCGTATTATTTTGTTCTACATTTAACGTCTCTACTATATAATAGTATTTGAAAAATAAAAAACATGTTATGAAACAAAGTCTTTAAATCTCGCAGGTCTTCTGACTGTAGGTCCACTTCTCGTGGTAACCACTGGCGTCGTAACTGTTGGTTCTGTTACTGTGACTTTTGGCTCCGCGTTTTCGGTTGTATGCTGATTGAATTGATTGTACAGTTGGTCTCGTGAATTGTTTTCTGTCTTGTATTGCTGTCTTGAGTCATTATGTTTTGTTGATTGGATGTGTCGTCGGTTCCTGCGATAGTTACCTTTAGGTGTTTCTACCAGTACGAGCGGTTTTCGTAATCACAATGTTTTACAGTCCCCCTAGTTTCCCACAATTTTTCTTTGTCAGTTTTCAACAATACACCCTCTCCAGGATGTAATTTTGGTAATGTTTTTACTTTATTGTGCTTGTCATAGGAAAGTTTCATGCGTTCTTTGTATTTTGTATCATTCAACCTTATCTCGTCATCGTTTTCCCACAGCGGTTTTAATGACTCCGGTAACATTGGTAAGTGTGTTCTTATTTTCCGTCCCATCATCATTTCTGCCGGACTTAAACCTGTAGCTTCTATTGGTGTTGATCTGTAAGCTAGTAAGGCTACGAATATGTCAGGTTGTCGCAATATTCTCTTTGCGTTTTTAACTGCACTTTCCGCTTCGCCGTTTGATTGTGGATAATGCGGACTAGAAAATGTTTGCTTAAATGCATAGATTTCAGCAAATTGTTTGAATTCATGTGACGTAAATTGCGTTCCATTGTCTGACACAACTTCTTCAGGGATACCCCATCTTGCAAACATATTTTTGAGTTTACCTATCACCTGTTCACTGGTAATAGATGTTAAGAATACTATTTCTAAGAATCGTGAAGAGTAATCTACCACAACTAAGTCATGTTTGCATTCTAATTCGCAAATGTCCATGGCTAGCTTTTGCCAAGGTCTGGATGGTAATGGTGTATATTTCAATGGCTCTTTAAATTGACTTGGTCTCAATTTTTTACAAAATTCACAATTTTCTACTTTTTCTTTGATATCTTTGGAAATACACGGCCACCATACACTTGCTTGAGCCCTAGCTCTGCACTTATTTAGTCCTAAATGTCCTTCGTGAATAGAGTTTAGTATTTCACCTCTTAGTTTCTCTGGTACAACTAATCAATCTCTGTACAGTAGTAATCCTTGTGAAATTGACAATTCACATCGCGATGCAAAATAATCTCTCAATTCTGCTCGAACTGAATTCATGTGTGTAGGCCATCCAAATCTTGTGTAATTCATTGCTTCCTGCAAAATCTGATCTCTTGCCGTGTATTCTCGAATTCGTTCTAACTTGCGGTCCGAGATAGGTCTCAGTGTATCCACAGAAACAGTATAATCCTGTATTTCTTCAATCATATATCCTTGACTTGTCGTCATTGGACTTCTTGATAAAGTATCGGGTACAATTAGGTATTTTCCTGGAACATGTTCAGCAATGGCATTATATCCACGTAATCGCATGAGCATACGTTGGCATCGAATTGGCGTTTTGTCCAAATCTTGAGTATTGGTCAAAGGTACTAATGGCTTGTGATCAGTAAGTAATCTGAATGTGTTTAGCCCTACCAAGTATCGTGAAAATTTTTCGCATGCCCAAACTGCTGCTAAACATTCTTTTTCGATCTGAGCGTACTTTTCTTCAGTGTCTGTCAATTTTCTTGAACAGTAAGCTATTGGCTTTATTTCTCCTTGCTCTTCTTGAAATAATGCTGCTCCTATCCCATAGCTACTTGCATCAGCACTCACGATTATCGGTTTGTTTTGATCATAAAATGTCAACACTGGCGCTTTTGTAAGCAAGTCCTTTACTTTTGTGAAAGATTCTTCTTGTTTTGAGTCCCAGTACCACGCATTGGATGATTTTAGTAAGTCAGTCATTGGTTGTATTACTGACGCGAGATCTGGAATGAATCTTCCCAGATAATTGATCATGCCAACAACTCTCCTCAGTTCCTTGACATTTGTGGGTGCTTTCATGGATTTAATGGCTTCAATTCTCTGTTGGCTTGGAAGAATGCCTTCTGGAGTGATAACATGTCCAAAGTATTCAATTTTGGTTTTACGGAATTCACATTTCTCGTAATTCAGTTTTAGTCCCGACTCAGAGATTCTTCGTAACACATTGTCTAAGTTTTTATCATGTTCCTCACGTGTTTTACCATGAATCAAAATGTCATCAATTATGACTTCGACCCCTTGTAAGTCTTGTAACATTTCTTTCACCTTTTTCTGAAAGATTTCCGATGCCGATGTGATACCAAACGGTACTCGTTTGAAGCAATATCTTCCCATTGGTGTTATGAACGTGGTCAGTTCACAACTATCTTTGTCCAGTGGAATTTGATAGAATCCACTTGATGCATCTAACTTTGAAAATAATGTTGATCCTGTCAACTTTGGTGCTATGTCCTCTAAGTTAGGTAACATATAATTCTCTCTTTTGACTGCATTGTTTAATTTCTGTAGATCAACGCATATCCTTATGTTGTTATTCGGTTTCACCACTGGTACCATAGCTGCACACCAGTCTGTTGGCTTGTCAACTTTTTCGATGATACCTGCGTTTTCAAGTTTGTTCAACTCGATTTCTACTTTCTTGAGTAATGGAAATGCTACCCTACGTGCTGTCGTAAGACAATATGGCTTTGCATCTTCTTTCAATGTTATTTTCACCGGTTCACATTTTAAAAGACCAAATGATCCAAATATATCCTTGTTTACTGATACATTTTCAATTCTACAGATTAGACCCATTTGTTCAGCTGTGGAGCGCCCTAACAAGTTATTCGTCATTTTGCCATCGATCACATGTATTGGGAAAGAATAAGTTTTGGACTTGTAAACAGTTTCTGCCGTAAACATTCCTTTGCAATTTAATTTTCCTCCTGGTCCAAACAATGGACTTAGTGCTGGTTGTAGAGTCTCCGTTCCCTTCAGTGCTTTGAAAGTTTGATAACTAATTACAGACGTGTCTGCTCCAGAGTCGATTTTGAATGTCAACGCATGACCATTAATTTTCAGTTTTACTTTCCATGGCTCTGTGTTGTCCTGACATGATGTAACCGATCCCAAAAACAAATCATTACTCGTCACTTCGTTAACTCTTTGTTTATTTTTGCCTTGTTTTGTCGTCCTACAACATACCGCAAAGTGATTATATTTGCCACACTGGCGACATTGTTTGCCCTTTGCGAAACAGTGTCCCTTTTCATGGAATCTATTGCACCTTGTGCATCTTTTTTCACCCGGACTTCGCTCTGGTGGCTGACCTGGTCCTCGAAAATTTCGGCTTCTTTGTTGATTTTTGCTATCAAACGGTTGTTTTTGCTTTCGTACAGCTTCGACGTTTTGCGCAGCTGCCTGATCTTTTATTTGACTTTTTACTAATTCAAATTGTCGAGCCATGTCTACTGCTTTTTCCAGCGTAAGTTCGGGCGTTAACTGCAATTTTTCTGACAGCTCCCTATCTGTTATCCCAATAACGAGTCGGTCACGAATTTGTTCCTTTTTATCCGGAAATTCACAGTGTTCAGCGATTTCATACAAACTTCTCACAAAGGTTTCCACCGTTTCACTGCTATTTTGGCTTCTTTGGTGGAATTTCGCCCTTTCATGAATTATATTTCTCTTAGGCACGAAATATTCGTCGTACTTTTCCAATACGATTTCGTAATCTTTCTTGTCGTCTTCGCTGTCGAATACAAACGACTTGAATATGTGTTCGGCCTCTCTCCCCATCGCGTAGATGAGTGCGCTGATCTGTACCTCCTCCTCATCTTTGTTCAGCTTCGTGGCCATCCTAAAGCGAGAAAATCGTTCCTTCCAGTCAGGCCATTCCGCTGGGTTGCCAAAGTTGAAGTTTTCTGGAGGCGTGAACCTAGACATCGCTAAATTTTATTTTGTTGGTGGAATTTTTTTTTGTTAATATAATCCCACTTCTGACACCATGTTTCAAGGATACAATGAGTCGAACAACAAAATATTCCGTCCTAGCTGGTCGTTTATTTAACTCAGACTGTCCCGATTATAACAAACAACAGACTCTCTCTATCTCACGTTCGTATCAAGTTACATTGAGTATATGGCGAGTTTCACATATTCTCATTATCAAACAATCTTGGATCTACACTGTCTGATAAGGAGATTTGTTTCTCAGAAATAATTTTGAAAAAAATAACATTTTGAACTCTAGATCTGCTATCGGATTGAAAGTTTCGGTTAAGTTATGTAGTAGCTTAAGAATTAAACCCATTTTAGACCTGCCCATATTGACAACCTTTCCAGATTTCACACTAAATGTGGCACATATCATGGGATTTATCTTTTAGAAGGCAATAGACATTATGGGAAAAGGAGAAAATGCTGATTACCAGCATTCCTCTTTTTCCTCAATGTTTCAAATGCCTTCTTTCTCAGGGTCGTTAAAATCGGTAATTTGGTAAAGAATTTATGTGGCGATATTACAAGAAACTTTATTACCTTCTGTTACCAGCATTTCTCCTTTTCCCACAATGTTTTCAAAAGTAAATTTCTCTCTAGGTCGTTAAGATGAGGGCTAATTAAGCAAAACATACGTTTATTCACCCCTCTGAAATTGAATTCATTTTACGTGAAAAATTGGTAATCTATTGTCGATGTATACGTATATTTTATCAAATTATCGTTGATTTGGAATCAAGTTTTGTTGATGAAAATTTCGTTAAAAATTGTTATTTCCCCAATAAATCAGTTAGTTGTCTTTAAATATTTAATTATGAAGCCGTAAAATTTATCTAAAATTCTAAATTTACTTAAAATTTTAAAAATACATCATTAAGTATTCGTCTTGGGAAATTAACCAATACCAAACAACCTAATCCTTATACGATCCTGTGGAAGAAAATTTTTGAAACATCGAGGGAAAAGCATTAGCCGACGATAGATTGAAAGTGGTCCAGTGTTGGGTATTTGTCTTTAACAGGGCAGAAAACATTGTGAAAAAAGGAAAAAAAATGCTGGTTACCAGCATTTTTTCCCCTTTTCTCACAATGTTTTCAAAGGACTCCTCTTTCACAGTTTCATTGACTCTTTACCAAACGTGAAAAATTTAGACATGCCCAAATAGATGGCATTTGCAGACGACAACAATAATTCTTAATCAAAAATAGAAAATCGCCCTTGGAAAGGTATAACACATTGTGATTACCGGCATCTCCTCTTTTTCCCACAATGTTTCCAAAAGATTTCGTTGTCAGAGTAGTTAAAATTCGGGGTTATTTAGTGAGCGGTTCAAACTCGCAATTTGGTAAATGGTAATAGGTCAAAGGCTTCCAAAGTGTAATCGACGCAGACATTAGTTTGTAAATTATACGTATCATTAATACTTTGATTAATTTTCAACATGTTTTACCACTTTTGGCGCCTTAGGCGAACACGTGAACTTTTGCGGACGGTAAAGATCAAGATCAGACTGCACAGAACGTGCAGTCTGATCTTTGATCTATACCGTTCGCTTGTTAAGTCAAGCCTATACGAGACAAATCTTACTGAGTTTCAGTGGATTTTACAATAAATACAGCTGGCGAAAGAGGTCCAGTTTATTTATTTATTATTAAAAGAGTTAACCGTTTCTTTGCCAAGGACGAGAAAAAGAGCTTTGAAACAATCTGCAGTCTCATCTTGGATCTTTATCAATGCGATACAATCTTTTTTTATTATTGTAAATGTAGGCCCACGGCCCAAAATACATGTAATACGTTAAATAACGCTAATACATACAATAATTTTACATTACATTAACAATTTTATTTAAACGAAAACCCAAAGTTTAATGACCATCAGACAGAAGGCATGCGAAAATATTGTAGGAAAAGGACAGAAATGCTGATAATTTCTCCTTTTCCACAATGTCCTGTATACTTTCAAAGATAAAATCTCCTGGTTTAAGCCACTCTTAACTTATTGTCTGCCAATGCTTTCAACGTGTACAAATCTGTTCTGTCCTGTCTTGCGAAGTACGAGTATACGTAGATGTGTGAAACCATACAGTAAATATTCTTAATTAAAGAATAATTCTTGTGAAATTATCAGGTAAAATACATAAAGGGAAATGATAATTGCATACATCTAGATCACAATCATAAAAGCATTTTCTTTTTTTTGTTATCTATGTTTTAACAGCGTCCGCTACTTTATTCTTTATTAGCCCAGCCCGATAGCGCAGTCGGAAGCGACCAGGACTTGGAACCAGAAGGTCGCTGGTTCGTATCTCCAGCTGTAAGAAAGATATTGAAAAGATTATTGGTAAAGGAGAAAATGCTGGGAACCAGCATTTTCTCCTCTTCCACAATGTTTTTTTCTATTTGGAAGGTCCAGCGTGGCTCAGTGGTAAAGTGTAGGACTTGTAATCTGGACGCCCTTGGTTCGAATTTCACTGGAAGCGCTCTGATTTTTCGTTGGAGTGTCCTTGAGAAAGATATGCCAGAGCTCCAGTCTAGTGCCAAGTGAAACCAAGGAAATACATGAATATGTGACCTGTCACAGGGATAAGACAGTGGTCTGAGCTTGGATCTTCACCGTCCGCTACTGTATTCCATATCAGACCAGCCCGGTACCGCAGTCAGTAGCGTTTAGGACTTAAAACCAAGGGGTTGCTATTTCCAATCTGTATCTTGGCGAATTTCTTCCCGAGGATTAATTATGGACCTTGGGACAGGATTCATACCTCTCTCGCCGCCGATTACTGTTTCAACTATGGCTATGTGGGAAAGCAGACAATGGCCTAGGGCCAAAATATTATGCGAACTAATCCTACTGGTTAAAAAAACTAGAAAGCATGTTAATTTCTTTGTCTCTTCTTTTCATAGTTATCCTTATATGTTTTAATTTAAAGCAACTAAAAGAACTAACAATTATTTTATGATGAACACATCGATTTTAAATAAAAAATAAGGTTGCTGTCTGATCATGATATATTGTCTTCTTACGGGTCAGCGAATTTCCTATAAATTTAGCCTCCATCCGACTATCCCGAGTTTTAAATCCTTTGGAAAACATTGTAGGAAAAGGAGAAAATGCTGGTAACCAGCGTTTTCTCCTTTTCTCATAATGCTTTCTACCTTTTCAGAGATACATTTTTTAACATGTCATTAGATTTAACTGAAATCTTTTTTTTTTTTTTGGGGGGGGGGGGGGGTGGGGAACGGGGGGTTCAAAGAATGTTATGCTGCGAATCTTTTCATATCGGCATGTTTGACAGAAATGATCAATTTGATTGTTTGATTTCAACTAAAATAAGAAAGGGATCAATATCCAAAGTTAATAACCAGTTGCGTGTGTGACCACCGTGCGTCTTGTCCAGTTTATGTGGTCCAGTAATTGCGCTATGCCATTGCGACTCTAGCGCATATAAACCGAGCCTCCAGACGGGCGACGTATGTGCAAACCGTCATTAGCTTGACGGTTCCGCACTGTGTGGGCGGGAATCCAGTCGTCGGAAGTACATGAACCAGGGGTAACGGCAGCTATAGCTTTTGCTGTTCTAAAGCGATCTTGTTCTAGTGCAGGTTAAGGATATAGTGATCTTGGGCTCGAGTCTAGACGCGCGGTCTGCCGCTAAGTGGTAAGTCTCTTGTAATCCCGCTCTGCGCAATCGCCGCCGAAGGCTTCTAACTGCTTGCACAAATGCGCCAAGACGAGTTGTAATCTGCAGTAGGAATCCCAGCCTCCAGCATGCCAACGACCCTCCTTCGTAATTTTTCGGAATACTTGACATTTAAATTTCTAAAAAAACTAGAGACCCTTGAGGGCCTGAAATCGTTCTACTGTCAGTGATTTTGCTTTTATGCTAACATACATTATGAATTCATTATTCAAAAAGAAAAAAAAAAAAGACAAAAAACACAAAAATGTGCTCTTGCAACTGGGCTTGAACCTACTAAGACAGCATAAGTAGGCATGGTGAATTGAACAAACAGTGAAAAAAAAATGAAGTGCAATTTCTCAAAACTAAATGTTTGGAATCCAGCCAAAGTTATTAGGGTTTCAGTACGCCTTGTACGCCTTGTATTAATCAATCCTAGCAAATTTCAAAGAAATGTGACTAATAATGAGGACTTTGTTGAGTAAACGATACTAAGTCATCAAATGACTGCTTTTCCTGGACGGTTTATTAGATTTTCTTCACTTTTAATAGAGTTCAGTCCCTTGATGAACTAAACAATCTTTGCAAGTTTCATAAGAATTGGATCAACACTGTGAACTTCATTGCCTAAACAAGAAATGGAAATTTTCAACTTTAAATGGCTACTTTTCCCATACTGATTGTCAGATTTTTTCCAAAATCAATAGGGTTCAAGTTGTTTATGATACAAAGCAACTGTGCAAGTTTCATGAAAATCCGACCACAAATGCTGACTTCATCGCGTAAACAAGAAATGGAAATTTTCAACTTTAAGTGGCTACTTTTCCCATACTATTTGTTGGATTTTTTTCAAAATCAATAGGGTTCAAGCTATTGATGAGATAAACAAACTGTGCAAGTTTCACAAAAGTCTGATAACAAATGCGGACTTTATCATGTAAACAAGAAATGGAAATTTTCAACTTGAAATTGCTACTTTTCCCATATTGTTTGTTTGATTTTTTTCAAAATCAATAGGGTTGAAAGTATTGATAAGATAAACAAACTCTGCAAGTTTTACTGAAATCTGACCAGAAATGTAGTCTTAATCGCGTAAACAAGAAATGAAAATTTTCAGCTTGAAATGGCTACTTTTCCCATACTGTTTGTTGGATTTTTATCAATAGGGTTCAAGCTATTGATGAGATAAGCAAACTGTGCAAGTTTCATGAAAATCTGACAACAAACGCAGACTTTATTGCGTAAACAAGAAATGGAAATTTTCAACTTGAAATGGCTACTTTTCCCATACTGTTGGTTGGATTTTTTTCAAAAACAATAGGGTTGAAGCTATTGTTGAGATAAACAAACTATGCAAGTTTCATGAAAATCTGACAACAGGTGCAGACTTTATTGCGTAAACATGAAATGGAAATTTTCAACTTGAAATGGCTACTTTTCCCATACTGTTTTTTGGATTTTTTTTCAAAATCAATAGGGTTCAAGCTATTGATGATGTAAACAAACTTTGCAAGTTTCACGAAAATCTGACAACAAATGCAGACTTAATCGCGTAAACAAGAAAAAGACTAACGGACGGACAGACGGACGGACGGACGGACAGACAGACGGACGGACGGACGACGGAAACCCCGCCATGACATAAGCTCTGCTGGCTTTCAGCCAGTAGAGCTAAAAATGCTTTTTTTCCGGTAGGTACACGAGCTGCAATATTTCGGTATGAGTAAAATCAGGCACCTGGATCGGATATGTCCATTCCGTGCGTGCACGTGAAACTCGAACTTTGCAATTAAATAAGTCGACTGGACTATTAAATAGGGATCAATTCACCGATTTTGAAAACTATAACTCTTTTGGAAATCACCACACGTGTATGTATGTGGATGTCTCCAAGGTAATCTTGAAAATTTTGCACGTAGTTTACGAAAGTTTCTTTTTTTTTTTCGTCAGTGTAACTTTAAACTAACAAAAGTTTGGTCTTACTATTGGCTGGAAATGTTTGATTTATTTATCTAGCAGTTTTAACCGTTAGGCTGCTAAGCGCGACTCACTGACCTTTTGCGGACAGTGTAGATCAAGATCAGACTGCACAGAACGTACATTCTGATCTTTGATCTACACTGTCCGATAAAGAGATATTTTTCTTAAAAAATAAAAATTAAAATAGCATCATTCGGCTTTTTACTAACGTTATCGGTTTGAAAGTTTCATCTATCTTATTTAGCAGGATAAGGGTTAAAGGCTTTCGTATCGAACATTTTCAGATGGATTTCCTCATTCTCATTGAAACGATGTGTACACAGTATTACGGGATGGTTGCATTTATTTACAAAAGCGTCTAGAAGAGAGAGATCGTGATTCTTTACATCCGGCAAATTTATCAGTTTGCCATGTGTGTTAATACACGGAAATAAATTAATGCGCAGCAGCGGTAAGTGTTTATCTTGTTTCCGATTTTTTTTTTAACTGACATCATATTTCTATCTGTTTTATGGATCATAATGAATTACCTGCGATACAGTTCTTTCCAGCACAAAGGTACTATTTTTCTTATTTTTGTGGGGTGGGATGAGTTTTAGCATTACCTCTGGATATTCGAAGAAAACGCAAGAGTTGATACATCTACACGGTGAACTTCAGATTTGTTGAACATGTTACAATTGGAAAATATCAGTAAGTTTGGGGCATGGGCTCTAAGACACAGTTTTTTTTAAAACAAGAAAATAGTGCAGCGGTACTCTTCGTTATTGAATAGAGCTGTATTTCCACTTTTTACGAGATTCTGCTTTATGAATTTTTTTTTTCATAATCAAATTTCAAGTGATAAGAAGAACACTGTTGGTAGTACTGTCCGAATATTATGTAATAAAAAAGCTCTAATCTAAAGAGTAAAAAATGGTTTTCTTCACCGACCAATTTAATTCAATGTCTTGGAAGGAGGTTTAAGGATTTGGAGCTTGGAGAGGGGGTTCATAAAAAATAAAGCATGCGGAGAGAGAGACAGACAGACAGACGAGCAGAAAGACAGGCAGGCATAAAGATAAACAGTGAGAGGTACAGAGAGAGAGAGAGGAGAGAGAGAGAGAAACAGACAGACAGACAGACAGACAGACTGGCGGGGGAAGTACGTACTATGATCTGTGAGATGCCGGGGTTGATTGATTGATTGTATTGTGTTTAACGCCCTTTTCAACATTATTTCAGTTATATGGCGGCGGCCAGTGCACCTATCCATGCTTTCCTGGAATTTCTTTTACCAGTACTCCGCACTATTTTCTTTCCAAGCCACTGGCTGCTTTCATCGTCGAAACAATAGTCAGCGGTGGGAGAAGAATAAATCCTATCGCAATGACTATTATTAATCCTCGGAAAGAAATTGGCCGATCCAGGGATCGAACCCACGACCCCCTATTCTTGAGTCCTGTACGCTACCGACTGAGCTACCGGGGCTCGGCTGTGATGTCGGGAATTAAAACGATCGCACACCTAACAAGATTATCAAATACATCGATCTAAATGTTAGCGAACACTTGCTGCGAATGTTACTTTCCGCTCTGTTATAACGTTTACCAACATCGAGGCACAAACATCATAAAACAGCTGTGCAAAGATAAAGTTCGAAACAGTTCATTGCCGATAGACGTGTGATGAAATCTCAATTGTTAGATGAAAACATGTGAGAAGATCATTACGAACAGTTCTCCTTGTTCCACAATGTTTTCTAGGGTGGTCTTTTGAAGTACAAATAAACCATGCTCAATAACGTGTGATGAATTTCAATTGTTGGATGAATACAAGTGAGAAGATAATTACAAACATTCAAACATTTTTTTTCCTTTTATCACAATGATTTCTAGGATGGTCTTATGAAAAACAAATGCGCCATGCTCTGTAACAATAGTTTAAATCCATCTGCAAAAAGAATCGACCCAGGTCAGTCCGCGCAGTCCGCGCAGCCTGACCTGTGTCGAAACTTTTTGCTGTTCGTCAATTTTGTGCATGTCAAAGGATCAGCCAACCCCATGATTTAGTATGTAGTTAGACAAAATGGATTTTTAGCTCTACTGGCTGAAAGCCAGCAGAGCTTATGTCATGGTATGGTTTCCGTCGTCCGTCCGTCCGTCCGTCTGTCCGTCCGTTAGTCTTTTTCTTGTTTACGCGATAAAGTCTGCATTTGTTGTCAGATTTTCACGAAACTTGCACAGTTTGTTTATCTCATCAATAGCTTGAACCCTATTGATTTTGAAAAAAATCAAACAAACAGTATGGGAAAAGTAGCCATTTGAAGTTGAAAATAGCAATTTCTTGTTTACACGATAAAGTCTGCATTTGCGGTCAGATTCTCATGAAACTTGCTTAGTTTGTTTATCTCATCAATAGCTTTAACCCTATTGATTTTGAAAAAAATCCAACAAACAGTTTGGGAAAAGTAGCCATTTGAAGTTGAAAATTTCCATTTCTTGTTTATGCAGTGAAGTCTGCATTTGTTGTCAGATTTTCATGAAACTTGCACAGTTTGCTTATCTCATCAATAGCTTGAACCCTATCGATTTTGAAAAAAATCCAGCGAACAGTACGGGAAAAGTAGCCATTTGAAGTTGAAAATTGCAATTTCTTGTTTACGCGATAAAGTCTGCATTTGTGGTCAGATTTTCGTGAAACTTGCACAGTTTATTAATCTTATAAATAGCTTGAACCCTATTGATTTTGAAAAAAATCCAACAAACTGTATGGGAAAAGTAGCCATTTAAAGTTGAAAATTGCAATTTATTGTTTACATGATAAAGTCTCCATTTATTATCAGATTTTCGTGAAACGTGCACAGTTTGTTTATCTTATCAATAGCTTGAACCCTACTGATTTTGAAAAAAATCCAACCAACACTATAGGAAAAGTAGCCATTTAAAGTTGAAAATTTCCATTTCTGTTTAGGCAATGAAGTCCATTGTCTTGATCCAATTCTTTTGAAACTTTCAAAGATTATTTGGTTCATCAAAGGATTGAACTCTAATACAACTGAAGAAAATCTAGTAATCTATTCAGGAAAAGCAGCCATTTGATAACTTGGTACTATTTACTCAACTAAATCCACAGTTTTTGTCACATTTCTTTGAAATTTGCTGGGATTGTAAAGTACAAGATGTACTGAAACCCTATCAAATTTGGAATTTCACTGTTCAATTCACCATGCCTTGGCTTACACTGTCTTAGTGGGCTCATGCCCAGTTGTAAGAACACCCACCTTTTGTTGTGTTTTTTTTTCGTCTTTTTTCTTTTCGCATCATAATACATAATGTATGCTAGCAAAAAAGCAAAATCACTGCCAGTAGAGCGATTTCAGGCCCTCAAGGGCCTCTAGTTTAACTCTTTACCAAACAACAAAATTTCAGACTTGTCCAGATTGAAAGCATTTGCAGACGACAAAATAAATGTAACTGAAAAATTGAAATTTGTTTTGGAAAGGGTAGAAAACATTGTGGGAAAAGGAGAAAATGCTGGTTACCAGCATTTTCTCCTTTTCCCACAATGTTTTCAAAAGGCTTCTTTCTCAGGGTCGTTAAAAGTCGGGATTGTGTGGTAAAGGGTTAATAGATCCAAAATTATGTGATGACCTACTTGGTATAATGCATCACAGAGATGTATACTGAGATGCATCGAACCCCATTTGTCAGGGCAACAAATGTTAGTGTCGATGAGCACTACTACAGCTGTCGTTGTGACAATGCCGACTTACCGACTGATCTATAGATAGCTGTCACAATTTCGCTTCGGCGAATGTGCGTCTGTGCGTGCGTGCGTGGGTTCGTGGGTCTGTCCGGATTTTGTCCGGATCATCAGAACTTCAACATTTATGGATTGTTTACAAAGTAATTTGGCACAACTGTTTTCCTTCATGAGTGGAAGTGCCATTTGAAACATTTGGTCAGGTAGGTCTAAGGTCATGGTCAAACTTTAAGGTCATTCGCCCAAGACGGGCTCGACATGTTGCCCCTGGGTAATCTTCATGTCTTTGAGTTCATAAACCCCGGGAACATAATTGTGGCAGACGATTTTGAAAATATTCATGTAAAATGTTAATGCCCAACGTGAATAAAGGTTTAGTAGTTGAGATTATGAGAGTGAAACATGTTGGCAAAGGGAGAAAACAGATCATAAAAGGACTTTCTCCTGTTTTCACAGTGTTTTCAAAAGTGATCAGCCTAACCCTGAGACGTGGTGAGCGCGACTCACTGACCTTTTGCAGACAATGTAGATCAAGATCAGACTGCACAGAACGTGCAGTCTGATCTTGGATCTACATTGTTTGATAAGGAGATATTTTTCTCCAAAAAATAAGTTTGATGCAGCGTTATTTGGGTTTTAACTATGGGCTTGAAAGTTTAACTTACCTTATTTATTACTGAGGCTGCTAAACGTGACTCACTGACTTTTTGCGGACAGTGTAGATCAAGATTAGACTGCACAGAACGTGCAGTCTGATCTTGGATCTATACTGCCCGATAATGAGATATTTTTCTCAAAAAAGTAAGTTTTGAATTACATTATTCGGATTTTTTTTTTTTTCATTATCGGCTTGAAAGTTTAACTTAACTCATTTAGCGGGATAAGGGTTTAGACGGAAGAAGTTATTCGCCGGAAGTTATTCGCCGGAAGTAATGTATTAACCTTTATCCTTCCTTAGAGGCTTTCGAAAAATAGTGTTAGAGAAGGGAAAGATGCTGCTAACCATCATTTTTTTCTTTCCCGACGATGTTTTCTATTTTATCAAGGGCAGATTTGATCGTTTGAGCCACAGTTAATTTGTCGCATCTAAACAGTGATTACAATTTGGACAAGGCTGAGACTAAATCGTCTGGAAAACAGATAATATCCTTTGTGAAGGGAAATAGTAAGATTTGTCCGTCTGATCCTAGTCTTCTGTCTACAGCCAGATACTGTCATAGTTACTCTTTGCTGATGTCGTAAAAAAAAAAGATCAGACTGCACCGATTGTACTTTCTGGTCTTAGATTTCCACCGTCCCGAACTTGATTCTGAAATCTGTCTGAAAATGCCTTATGATTGTAGTAGAATTTCTTTTATGCATACCTATAAATTTTCTAGCTCATTTTCAAATACATGTGTCGCACACGGATAAAATATCACACAAGACAGAAAAATTATGTTTATACGCAGTATCAGATACGGTTCCAAATATGGTATGATGACGTATCCTACGCGCGGAATACGTACATATTAATTTCCGATTTGATTGGTCAAAATGTCCGCCATTCATGAAAACGAAGGAACTACCCACAAAAACAGTGCTTGTTTAACCTGGTTACCGTTTTTTTTTTTTTTAATAAAATTGTCTAAAATCAGAATATTTCATTGTTGGAAGTTGTAGGTGTATAATGAACGGAATATTATGTTGTAATAACTTTCCTGGTGCTTGTATTTGCTTCTCGCTGCGAAGGAAAATTTTGACATTTCGGTCGACCTTCGGTCTCACGCGCTATCAAATTTTTCACACGCTGTTCTAAGCAACTACAAGCACCAGGACAGTTTCTACAAAATAATATTCCGTATGTATCAGACCCAAGCGAACAGACAAAATGTTGGCCCATGGAAGATTTTTTCTGTACATAGTCTGTTTCGTCTGCTAGACGAATGGAATTAACTCCTACTTTCAATAGAAATGAAAACACTCAAGTTGTTGCAGTGTCTATTTTGGAGATATATCTAATAGGATATTGAACAGTATAGACTCAAGAATAAAAATTTGTAAATCTGATCTTGATCTACACTTTCTTTGATTGTTTTGTGCTCAGCAATTTAACTCTAACCGATTATCCTCAAAATCAAGACATTTGAAACAATTGTGGAAAATGGAGAAAATGCTGGTGTGGCCAGCATTTTCTCCATTTTTCCACAGTGTTTTCTACACTTCCAAAAAAAAAAGAGGAATTTCAACTTCCAAGAGACATTTATTTTGTCATCGCAAATGCTTTCAATTTGGACAGGTCTAAAATTTTGTCATTTGTTAAAGGTATGATGATGGAGAAGATTTATCTCTGTCGCTAACAGGTAAATAACTTGGACTTTTTTTTCAGGTCAAAAAACAGGTTTCCGTTGCAGCTGAGGAATTGAGCGACGCTCTGGGAAAACTGGGTTTAAAACATTTCCGTGATGCATTATAGCAAGCAAGTCGTCACATAATTAAGGATTCATAAAAATCTATTTTGTTCAATAACCGACTGAATTATGATGTTGGATGGTCCTTGAACATGCAGAAAATTTACACGTAACAAAAAATTTCGACTAAGGTCAGCCTGCGCGGACTGCGCAGGCTGACCTGGGTCGATACTTTTTGCAGATGCATTAAACCTACTTTTCACAGTGCATGACACAGACGTTTTTGGTCATAGATTAGCATCAGATAGTGGACAGTGGAGATTTAATATCAGACTGCACGTTCTGCATGTGATCTCTGACGAGCACAAAAGCTTTTCAAGTCGCCCTCGGCAAAAACAATCTTCCGTTATCTTTGGTTTGGGTCTAAATTGATTATTGACATGTTTTGAAAATAGTCAGAACACGCGAGAAAAACAAAAGGCGTCTTTGTGTCTCTCACGTATTGTGCCATTTGCATAACCCAAATTGGACACCGTTTTACAAACTGTCGACCGTACATGGATGCCAAATTTGAGGCATATTATGTGGTCTGGCGAACCTTTAAATTGCTTTAAAGGCTCAGTAGCGGCCAAAAGTAAATAATGTGGGTGTTAAAATGCAGTTAAATTTAAATAATACCGTTTAAAATTATGGAAATTATTTGAAGTTGACAAACTATTATCGTCGGTCCAAGTTTTAGTTGCTTGCAAAAAGTATGCAAAAAATACAGCGACTTAGCATCTTTTTACCTAGTTTTTAAAATTCGTTTTTTTGCCGGCGACTTCCACTTCAACCGACCATATAATAACAATTTCTTTTGTCATCTTCATATACTATTAACTGGTATGATTTGAATCTAAATGCATCTTTACACCCGCATTGTTTACTTTTGGCCGCTACTTGGCCTTTAAACTCGTTAATGTTCAATCGTAACCCTTGCAAGCTTTTAAAAATATCATGTGGATAATTCTTCCTTCTTTATATATTAAAATTTTGGAAGACTTTAAAGTAGCAGTAATCAAGATTTCGTTGAGCAAGTTTTTTGAGAAAATCTTGACAAGGACTTATATTTTTTATTCGCCTGCAAAAATAGCTGTTATACTTAGAAATGAACAGAAATACATGTAGAAATCAAGGGGAGTTACCCATTTTTATTTTAATCTGTAAAATTACCAATCCCATTTGATACAGGGTGGTCCTTATTGTGTAAGAAGGGATTATTGCATTTTTAGCTCTGCTGTTTTCGAAGAAAACGTCGAGGTATTGTCGTAGAACTGGCTTCGTCGTTGTCTTCTTCGTCGTCTTCTGCGTCTGCGTCGTAGTCGTCATCGTCGTCGTGTACAACTTGGACATTATTAGTTGTACGGTCAGGTGGCAGGGGACTTGGAAACTTGTTCACGGCTGTGGTGAATCATGTCGCTCCGAGCAAAGTTTTACCATTCCAACGTGTGTTAAGCGAAATTTACCTGTTTTTTGGTTTCAAAAATTGAGTACGCTGACGAAGTAGAATTTCCCTTCTGAGTGCCCCAATTCAATAAAAACTGACGTCACTGGGAACTGACGTCACTGAAACCTTGGTAAAACGTGCAGTTTGGTTCATAATCTTGATGTTAATCTTGATCGACGTCGCCATTTTGGATGTTGCGTTGAAAGTGTAGTCATGTATACGGGGCTCGCGAAAGGGAAACTGCTTTTACGTTGTTTTTGCCAGTGTACATGATATATATGTTCGGGGCATATTATCCAATCAGATCACGAGAAATTTCTTTGCAGTATAATAATTTGTAATATCTCTGTTATTACTGGAGATATATACTTCAAACTAAGACAAGTTGTTCACTATCAAAAGTGGAACCCATACAACAAGAGCAGATAACTATGAAAGTTGTTTTTGACATAGTTATGCTCCTTTTTTGACTTAGAATTTTCACCGAAAATCAAGCACTTGCAGCCGAGCGTTGGCACCCGCATGCGTTGCTCTTATTGACACATAAGTATAATACATGTATACGAGCAATGCACCGTGAAAAGGGGACTTAATGAATCTACAAAAAGTATCGACTCATAACAGCCTGCGCAATCTGCGCAGGCTGAATGGATGGAAACCCCTTTTGCTACTGGTCAATCTTCTGTATGTCAATGGACCAGTCTACCTTGGGATTTAGTTGTTTGTAAGAAAATAATGCATTTTCTGGATCCATTATTATGTGATGACTTTCCTGGTATAAGGCAACACGCAGATGCATTAAGCCCTCTTTTGCCAGAGCATGGCTCAGTTATACAAGTTGTTGTTCGGGTAACTCAGTGGATAGAGTCGCTGATTTTGTTTTGAAGGTCGAGGGTTCGTATACGAGCGGGGGCAGTTTCTGTTATCCCCAAGTAAGAGTAAACAGTCATATCCACTTGTGATCTTGCCTTACTTAGTATCAACATTTCCTCAACGCCATATTTTTTTTTTGGCTGAGAATTTGATTTTGTAGTATGCCTTAATGCAAAAATAGCCAAACAACAACAACAACAACAACAAAAAATTTCTCATACATGTTTCTCTCTCTCTCTCTCTCTCTCTCTCTCTCTCTCTCTCTCTCTCTTTTTCACTCTATGTCTCTGTCCGTCTGTCTGTCTGTCTGACTCTCTCTCTCTCTCTCAAATCTGTTGTTACGACACGAATGTGAGCATTTTGATACTTTTAATTCTTCCTCCAGCTCATATTGCTCTTTGTTTTATGTATAAAATCACAATTTCGCTAAACCGTCCTTCATGAGATGTCAGTTTTGTAATTTTGCTCTGATCTTTTCGCACCAGCCGTTACGGGCAAAATAATCAATTACATGATGGATGATCATGCCAAATTTTTTTCACTCAGTGAATATCAATCGAAATCACAAATCAGACTGGGAGAAAATTGCTCAGACTCCATGGTAATATGTCCGACAAACTCAAATAAATGAATTAAAAAATCTATTCGACCTTTGACATTTGGCCTAATTGGTTATCTATGCATTCGCAATCCTCGGTCATTATCACCTGGTAAAGTTTGTCAATGACGTGGAGGAAAATTGATTTCTCAAGAAACGAGTGTGTCAAATTAACTCATTTAACACTTTACTTACCACATGTACTCCCAAGGCTTGGAGATGACAAAATTCTAGACTCCTAACAATTGACAGCACTTAAGAGTTCCAAGTAGTTAACTTTTATCCTGCTAAATAACTAAAATGAAATTTTCAATTCGATAGTAAAAACCCAAATATTGATATTTCAAAGTTATGTTTTGGGAAATAATATCTCCTTTCCGGACAGTGTGGATCCAAGATCAGACTGTACGTTCTGTGCAGTCTGATCTTTTTCTACATTGTCCGCTAAAGGTCAGTGAGTCGCGCTTAGCAGCCTTAGGGATAAGGATACACCAAACTGGCTTCCTGAGTGTCAAGTACTCGAGTATACAGAAGAAACTCGAAAACTGATTTGAAGCGTATTTCGAGTATACTTATGTAAATCGATTCCTGGTTACTTGATTTCCAACCCTTGAGTATACATTTGTAACTCGATAGAAGATTCTTTGAGTTACAAGCACTCTAGTATAGGTAAAGTGATTCCTGGTTTCTTGAGTTCCAAGTACTTGAGTATGCAAAAGAAACTAGATGACTGATTTCTTGATTATTTAGTACTCGAGTATTCATAGATAAAGGCAATTTCTGGTTTCTTGAGTTCCAAGTCCTTGAGTATGAACAATTTATTCGATCACAGATTTCTAGAGTTCCAAGTATTCAAGTAAACATAAATAAAAATCGATAAATAAAAATCGATAAAATATTTCTTTGTTCCGAGGACTCAAGAATACATACATAAATCACTTACTGATTTCCTGAGGTTTCAGGTACTCGACTATACAAAAATAACTCGATAACTGATTTCTTGAGTTCAAAGTACTTAAGTAAACGTAAGTAAATCGATAACTGATAACTTGAGTTGGAGCAAATCGATAAATCAATTCTTGAGTTTCGAACAATCAAGAATACATTATTATTTCATTCTCTTCGGTAGTTTTTCGAGAAACAATGGTCAATCTGCAACCGGGACACAGTCAGTACACGGTATGGCCACCATTAGCACGAATACAAGCTTGAAATCTTCTGGGCATTGACCAGATCAAGCCGTCCAGCTGTTGTTGTGGAATATCCTGCCATTCCTGACTCAGAAGTTGCTCGAGGTGTTGGAGGTTCTGAGGCCTCACATTTCCATCATTGACACGCCTACCGAGAATGTCCCATGCATGCTAGTTTTTGACCGGACGTGACCCATTTTCGAACTTGTTCGAGATATCATCAAGACAAATATTCTGACCATCTTTCAGGAGTTTTGGACTGAAAATGTGGCCTCTAGAGCGTACACAAGGTTTTTCTAAGATTTGACCTAGTGACCTAGTTTTTGACCCAACATGACCCCTTATCAAACTCGTCCGGCACACTAGTTACCTAGGTAAACAGCATGTGCCATTCAACCACAGGGAAATATACTGAACCAAAAAAGAAACTTCCCCTGTGTTTAAGTGCAGATATACACAAATATGAAAATCAGGATTAAACTAGATTTATATGCATTGAAAGAGTATTTTATTGCGACTTTGTGTGAAAAAAATTATTGCTGAGGGTTTATCCAAAAGTAGTGAAATGGTAGTTAAAATGCGGAAGGGGTCGCTCACCAAAATCACAAATTAATACCGGGTATGACCACCTTCAGCATGAAGGACTGCCTGGCATCGTTGGCGCATAGAACGGATAAGTGTATTGATTTCGGCTTGTGGAATGTTGTTCCATTCCTGAATTAAGGCTTGTCTTAGCTGAATGACGTTTGACGGTGGAATAGGGCGACGTCTAACACGCTGGTCCAAATTATCCCAAAGGTGTTCAATGGGATTCAGATCAAGGCTTTTGGCAGGCCAGTCATTAATAAATGCAATGTTATTCCCCCTGAGGAAATCCACATTGTCCCTAGCTGTATGGCTTGTGGCATTATCATGCCGAAAAAGAGTGATATTGGCATTATTTTGAAACAGTAGGATAACGTGCCTCGCAAGAATTTCATCTCGGTAGCGTTGGGCATTCAAATTCCCTTCGATAACGACGAGATTAGTGCGAAAGCCATGTGCAATGCCCGCCCAGACCAAGACAGAACCCCCACCCCCAAAACGATCTCGTTCAAGTACGCAACAGTCGGCATAACGTTCATTTCTCCTACGGTATACTCGAACCCTGCCATCACCTCGATGAATGGAAAACCTGGACTCGTCAGAGAAAAGAACGCTATTCCACTGTTGTCTAAGCCAGCGTTGGTGTGTACGTGCCCAATTAACACGATTTACGCGGTGACGTCGCGTCAAAACACAACCAACGTATGGACGACGTGCACGTAGCCCACCCTCGCGCAAGCGATTGCGCACAGTTTGGGCAGATATACGGTTGTTATGTGTACCAGGGGTGTTAGCAGCAGTGGCTGTGGCAGTTTGGAAGCGATTGCGCTGGTGGGTGTTCCGAATATAGCGGTCTTGGCCGCGCGTCGTGACGCAAGGACGTCCACTACGTGGTCGATCTTCCGTACGCCCTGTTGCTTGAAAACGTTGCCTAAGGTGTCGAATAGCACGAGTAGAACATCCAATATTCATAGAAACAGCATTCATCGTCATACCAGCATTAAGCATGCCAATAGCACGTTCGCGTAAATTTTGCGGAATTCTAGGCATATCAAAAATAAAGAAAACTAAAAAGAATTTAATTTTTTTCAACGTCTTTTTCTTATTGACATGAAATTCTATAAAATTAGACTGAAAGGTTTCAAAAAATATACACGAATTATACTGGTCCGTGCATGCACGTGAAAATCGCTTTCAGCGGGTTTCTTCTGCAAAATGCTTTCAATCGAGTTAAAATTTGTTTTATCGGACACATAATCGTTCGCCCGAATATATGTAGGTCATCTGATATTTTGATTTTTTTAATAACATTGCATTTGCACTTAAACACAGGGGAAGTTTCTTTTTTGGTTCAGTATATGAGGTAAATTAAGTGCATTTACGCTACATTTCTCGCGCTTTACGTAAAATTGTAATGCGTTGTTATGTGGAAGGGGTATGCCACGGAGAATTACCGCAAAACAACTGTACTGGATTTCGACGAAAGTACCAACAAAAAGGGGTAAGAAGCATGAAATAAATAGATTTTTTTTTTCTTTGTAGAAAGATTGAAATTTATTGCATGGAGTAAACATCATCGGTAATATTTTCACTAGTGGAGCCATGCATGAAAATGTTACCGATGATGTTCACTCGATGAAATAAATTTCGATCTTTTACCGAAAAAACCTCTTTGTAACTTAGTAACCGATTCTATGACTTTAAAGTATACGAATATGAAATATGAGCTCGAAAACTTATTTCTTCTGTTTCAAATTGGATATACTACTTGATATTCTACCGAAATAGTCAAACATTTCCCATCATGGTGAAAGTAAATTACATTGGCATTCTCAGTAAGTTACGGCAAATAAACATAGATAAAGTGTAGATATGTGTATACTCGTGATATTGTTGTATCAAAAGGAAAAAAATAATTGTTCGTTGCAAGTCTTGTGCACTCTGATCTTAATCTTGACTGGCAGCAGTAGCACCAACAGCTATGTTTGGGTTTTAGTCTTTCAGTGCCAAATATATAACCTCGACCTCTTTCGTCGGCTGATAATACAATCCATTGAAACTCGGAAAGATTTTTATTTTATAAGCTTGACTGAACAAGCGGACGTCATAGATCTAAGATCAGACTGCACGTTCTGTGCAGTCTGATCTTGATCTATAGTGTCCGCAAAAGCCCGTGTTTTGACGTATGACGCAGAAAGGTTTAACGCATTGCTTGGCAATGTTTGTAATGTTCTAAGAAACAAAGGAGGCGTCCAATAGTGTTTGGTTTATTTATTTCCATTTTACGACTGCGTTCTGTACTTTTCCAATTTCACGCTTTGTCGATCTTTTCATTTGCCCTGTTGATTCTGCAGACGACATTTTAAAATTATTGAGGGACAAATTTCTTGAAATGAGCTTTTCTTTTGTTCTCAATTTGTCGTAAAGTATTTAGGAGACAGTTTGATGGAACAAATGCAAAGTTTGTTTGCAATTTTTAATCCATGAAGAGGTTTTAGAGGTTTTATTCTAATCCGTGTAAAGAACGCTGGTGAATTAACGCACTGCAAGGGAGAACTCTTGCCTCAAACTATTTTTGAACACATTGCGGCATCGGTCGTAACTCACATTTCTTCTCTTTATCACAACATTTTCAAATCTATTCTTTTTCTTTCTTCTTAATTTCTTTAAAGGTCACATTATTTTACAAAAAGTTTACAGTATTGTCAGCTGTAAATTATTTTAAGTCTTTACCAAACGACAAAATTTTGGACTGGACCACACTGGAAATATTTGCAGACGACAAAATAAATGTGGCTCTGATGATGATTTTCTGTCTTTGATGAGGTAGAAATACATTTTGGGAAAAGGAGAAAATGCTGGTAACCAGCATTTTACCCTTTTCCCGAAGTGTTTTCCAAAGCTTTTTTCATCGGGGTCGTTAAAACTCAGGCTTGTGTGGTTAAGAGTCAAAGAGGCAATGAGTTTAAAGCGTTCCCATTTAGGTATCATGACGTATATCAAACAGTGATCAAGCCTTTTGTTTTATGGCTAACCGTCATTTAAAATCGTCACAGTGTTACCCAAAATAGAATATTAAGGAGATAGATGGTAGGAATACGGTGGCACAAAAGTGACATGGAAGATATATTTTATACTACGTGCGTACGCAGGAGCTAATACGTGCGCACGTATTAGTTATAACGTGCGCACGCAGTAGCTAATACGTGCGCACGTAATAAGTAATACGTGCGCACGCAGTAGCTACTGCGTGCGCACGTAATAACTAATACGTGCGCACGTATTAGCTACTGCGTGCACACGTAGTATAAAATATATCTTCCATGTCACTTTTGTCCCACCGTAGGTGTCAGATGTATGCACATCTGTTGCCGTGTTGGACCAATGTAATTTCGCCCTTCCCTCGCAACAATATGGCTTTTGTTCCTTATAAACTGATTGGTCGATTATTACGTACACACGTAATAGTTATTACGTGCGCACGAATTAGTTAATACGTGCGCACGTATTAGCTACTGCGTGCGCACGTACTAGCTACTGCGTGCGCACGTAATAACTATTACGTGCGCACGTATTAGCTAATACGTGCGCACGCAATAGTATTACGTGCGCACGTATTAGTTATTACGTGCGCACGTATTAGCTACTGCGTGCGCACGTAATACTACTGCGTGCGCACGTATTACTTATTACGTGCGCACGTATTAGCTACTGCGTGCACACGTAGTATAAAATATATCTTCCATGTCACTTTTGTGCCACCGTATAGGAAAGACTTTGTCTATTACAGTCGGTCGACCTTGACCTTGCCTCTGTGCTGTGGACAGAAACTTTACGACAATGTCATTGACATCATTATGTGCTTGTCGTAAAGTGACTTTGTTATTCACTCTCTGGCTGGATGTCGTACAACCAGCTATCACTTCACACGTGTCGGCCCAATTTTTTCTTTGGCATAGCTGAATGTGCTGGCTTTTGACCTACTTTTTGGTACTAATAAAAAATGAATAAACAGAAACATGTGATTGGTCAATAATGTATCAATGTCTATTCCAAGCGCCCCTGCCAATTTGCGAGCAAATTTACGCCGTCCATCTTTTATTTTAAAAGATATTTTTGTTTTGTTTGTTTGAAAACTAGTCCCTAATTCAGCTATTTATGAGAGTTGATTGATAAGCTGTGAGACTTGTATTGAAGGAGTTAAGCAAGGGTGGCCTTTTTATCGCCACTATTCCCTGATGATTTAAAGCTGTGTACCCGAACACTGGTGTCATTTGGTCAATTTATGTCGAAGAGGTAGCACTCTAAAGCAAACAAGGTAAGTGGCTTTTGTTCCACCGGGATAATGCCCCTGTGAACAAGTCTGTCATTGCCATTGCCGCCATGAACGATAGTGGCTTTGAATTGATTGAGCATCCCTCTTATTCGCCTAATCTCGCTTCATCAGACTTTCATCTATTTCCAAAATTGAAAGAGGTCATTTCCGGTACCAACTTTCGGTCAGATGATGACGTCATACATTTAATGGGGGGACTCCCTGAATGGTCAATGAAAGAACTTTTTTAATAGTGGCATTGGGGCCCTTAAACATCGCTGGCAAAAGTGTATAAATAATGAACAGGATTGTGTTGATAAGTAATGCAATATGCCAAACCCTTACAGACGAGCCTCACAAATACTCAATCAGCCCTCGTAACCTGTTACTAGACAACAATATTTTAGACTCGTCTGTATTTAAAGCATTTATGGACCAATAATATCTGTGTTTAGGGTTTCCCGACCCTACCTAGAAAAAAGTGCCGACCCTAAACTTTTTACGCTACGATAAAAAAAATACTAAAATCTGTGGTGTGATTTCAGTACATGGTCCATGTAAAAAGTTTCTGGAAAAAAAATCCCTACCTACACTACCTAGAGCATCTCGGACCGAAACCCTAAACACAAATATTTTTTGTTAGGCCTAGGGAAAACTAAAGACTATATTGTAGTCTGCTAAGAAAATCATTCTCTCTCTCTCTCTCTCTCTCTCTCTCTCTCTCTCTCTCTCTCTCTCCCCCACCCTCTACAAACTTTTAGTTTCGGAAAACAACCAGTTCCCTACCTGTCAGAGCTTTGATTTGACATCATGCTGATTCACATGATGACTAAGTGTGCCACTGACTTAAATGCACAGACCTACAATGGACTTTCGAAGCATTTTATTTAAGGTTTTGCAGTCTAAATCTAATATGCACTATCCAAATAGAAAATACAACCAAAACAGCCCTTAGTATTGCAGTAATTGACCATTTACCAAACGATCCCGAGTTAAACTCTTTACTAAACGACAAAATTTTAGACCAATTTAAATTGAAAGTATTTGAAATTTGTTTTGGGAAGGACAGAAACGTTGTGGGAAAAGGAGAAAATACTGGTTACCAGCATTTTCTCCTTTTCCCACAATGTTTTCAAAGGTTTTTTTTTTTTTTTTTTCTCGAGGTCGTTAAAAGTTGAGATTGTGTGGTAAAGGGTTGACGACTCTTTGAAAGAAGGCTTTTAAAATATTGTGGGAAAAGGAGAAAATACTTGTAACCTTGAAAATGCAAAAACTTCCCGAAGCAAAAGGTTTCGATCCAGGTCAGCCAGCGCGGATTGCGCAGGCTGACCTCGGTCGATACCTTTTTCAGATGCATTACACCTCTTTTCACAGAGTATGATCCATTTACAAGTCATTAAGACAATATATTTGTCTTCCTAGACACATTAGTTTACTCTCTCCTTGATGCATTATACCAACCAAGTCATCTCATAATTATAGACCCATAGAATCCGTTTTGTTTAACAACCGACTGAATCATGAGGTGGAATGGTCCTTGAAAATGTAGACAACTTTCAAAAAGCAAAAAGTTTCGACCAATGTTAATCTACGCGAACTCTGACTTTGACCTGGGTAGATACTTATTGCAGATACGTTTATCCCCCTTTTCACAGAGCATATTCCATTTACAAATCACCAGAAAATATATTTTGTCTCGCTAGACACATTAATTTACTCTCTGCCTTTTATTCTCGGCGGTACAAACTAAAACCCTTCAAGAATAAATGCTCGTGGTTACCCTACACGCTGATTTCTCAAATTGTGCGATATGTAATTTGTACATTCGGGTACTTATTAGTAAAAGTTTAATGAACTTAATATAGTTTTAGGAGAAATATATTTAGGAATAGGTATCATAAAAAAAACAACACATTTTCTTGGAAATTAAAAGCAAATAAAAGTGGGCGTAACGTGGTAGATAATCTAGTGTTGTAAAAATAATGACTATAAAATTAACATTCAGAAAAGAAAATGAAAAAAGGAATACGAAGCAGAAATCTCTGACTTCAGTTTAGAAAAAAAAAGAAATAATTTTTCTTCCACGCTAGATTTGAATCTTTCAACTTAAAAACTTTAGTTTGTTTGTATTAGAGTTTAACGCCGTTTTAACAGCTTAGGTCATATCATGGCGGTAAGTTCACCTACGTGGGTGTTTCCTGGCTTTCTCACGTCAGTGCGGACACAACTTTCTTTCCAAGCCGCCGACTATTTTTTTCACTTGCATCGACCGGATATCGAACCCGCAACCACGAGGTCATGAGTCAGATACGCTAACCACCGAGCTGCCCGGCCTGGCTAACTTAAAAACTTAGTCAGTGCCAAACTTAAATATCAACTCTTCACCTGAAAATACAATTCACTGAAATTTTTAAGACATATTTTATTTTATAGGCGTGACTAAGCAAGCGGACGGTATAGATCGAAGATCAGACTGCACGTTTTGTGCAGTCTGATCTTGATCTATGCCGTCTGCAAAAGCCCGTTGCAATCGCTCTATAAGGCATTGAAAGGATAAAAACAATTTCGCAGTCTTTGTGTTTATATAAAAATAAAAAATCAGGTTTACAAGAAATACATGAGGCACTCTTTTGTTAAAAGTGTGCTTAATGGATTTGCAAAAAGTATCGACTCGTGTCGGCCTGTGTATAGCGCGCAGGCTAACCTGGGTCTAAACATTTTGCTATTTGTAAATTTTCTGCATGTTTAATGGCCAGTCTACCTCATGATTCAGTTCGTATTTATGGAAAAGGGATTTTATAGATCCATATTCATGTGATGAATTGGTTGGTATAATGCATCACGGAGATACATTAAGCCTCCTTTTTGCCAGAGCACGGCTCATTTATCCAGTCGACGTAAGAGTTTACTTAGTACGAGCAAGATTGGGAACGATTTAACGATTTGTCTTGCTAAATAAATTTTATAAAACTTTCAAGCCGGTAATAAAAACACAAATATTGCTACTTTCAATCAGTTTTTGGAGGAAAATATCTTCTTATCGGACAGTGTAGATCAAAGATCAGACTGCACGTTCTGTGCAGTCTGATCTTGATCTACACTGTCCGCAAAAGGTCAGTGAGTCGCGCTTAGCAGCTTAAGAGGTAAAACTTGATGAGAAATATAGTTCATGAACGTACCATGAAAAGATTTACTTGGAAATCAACTACGTTTAAAGTTCGACGAAAAAAAGTAAACTAAAGAATTTTTATTTCTAGATCGTGACTTGATTACTAAGATTTTTTTGCTCGTTTATTACTGTTTCTATTAAAAGTTAATTCTATTACTTTGTGAAAAAGGGGTTTAAAACATCTGCAAAAAGTGTCGGCCCATGCCAGCCTACGCGGTTCGCGCAGGCTGACATGGGTCGAAACTTTTTGCCATTTGTAAATTTTTCTGCATGACCAAAGACGACTCTTCCTCAGGATTCAGTTGATTGTTAGACAGAATGGATTTTATGTACCCATGGTTATATTATGACTCACTTTGAACTATGTATCTGCATAGAAACCCCTTTAGTTGAAGCGCAGCTCTTTTATTTGCTATTTAAAGTCCAATTCACTTGTTTCTTATAGGCTTATGAAGTGCATTAGATATAACATGCATTAAATCTTTCACTACTAAGTAAATAAATAGCATTTTCTCAAATGCTAAAAATGCATTTCCTCTACAAGATCAAGAGACGGTTTGGTCACAGTCTAGAATATAGCAGTGGACAGTGTAGATCAGAGATCAGATTGCACGTTCTGTGCAGTCTGATCTTGATCTACATTGTCCATAAGAGCTTCTGGTGTCGCCTTTGGTATTGAAAGAGTTAAGTAATAAAGGAATTTTGTGGTTCTCAATGGCTAAGTGAATTTGATGTCAGCTTTGTAATCAGTGAATCCGGGCTCGGTTTCTATTACACTGTTCCTTCGGGCAGGGTTTGGTAGGACCCCACTGGAACTGGTGAACCCCAAGCAGGACATGGTTAAGCTGCCCTGCTCTACATTTATAATTATAGATCTGTCCGTTCAGTACCCCACAGCAGACAAAGTTGAAAACATTTTTGTAAAATATGCATGATCGCCATGATAAAACCCGTTATCGCATTCCCGGCACTGGCCCCGGTTTCTCACGGTGAAAGTTACCAGTTGAGCCCAGTTCTCAACTTCACGCTGCTGGTCTCGGTACCGCCCGGTAAGGAAAAGCCGCTGTTACCGTGATGATGCGTGATAAGCCGGTTCATGGCATCTATCCCGATGATCCCCTGTTGTATGAAACATTTTAAAATATCTAGGGCTGTTTGTCAATTAAAAAAGGTTCATCGAAGATCGTCACGAATTATCACGGTGCCGCTAAGGTTGTTTTCCCGATTCACCACGCTTTTCCCCAGATGTCTAAACGGGACCTACCGGGATTGTCAAACCGAAAAGTGAGAATGGGGCCGTCACGGGATGGACAATATTTATCCCCACCCCTTGAAAAAAAGGTGTTTATTTAGACTAAAATGATTGTCACTTTCCTATCGAAGAATTTGTATACTACAGACCGTTCAACCCCGGCCAGGTCGTAGTAGCACGAACGGCACTGTTAAACACCGGATCCGCTACCTGTCACATGCCGGAACGTGCCTCGATAGAACGCAACGAAACAACGACGACATTGCCCCGGTATAGCCAAGATTGAGTCTGCTTAACGATCCTTCATACTGTTTTCGGCGAGTTTCGGTTGAAAGTTTTATAATAACTGCTACTGTATGACGATTCATATCGGTGCGTCTTGGGTTGTCACGGTTCCTTCCGGTCATTCATGGTACTGCCAGGGTCACACGATTTTAAACATGGCGGCGCCCGTGTTCACAAATCAATTATCAAATTTGAAGTTGTTCACATATATCAGTCTGTGGATGAAAACTGCCAAAGGAATTTATGGGCCTCGTTAACAATTGAATGTACAAATTGTTTGTCCACGGAAATGTATTTAGAAAGAATTCTATGGAAAATTATGATAAGTGTTTTCAGTTTTGAAGTGGAACCTTACAATCTAAACATTTTAAGAGCTGTAAAGCGATGTTTTTCCGGCGAAGTGTACCGTAGTGGTGCATATCACTCATTTTAATACAGCCGTGGAATTTGATCAACGGATCACCCGAGGTTTGCCGAATGCTCCCGATTTGACACGGTAATTTCCGGTCTACGAAACCGGGACTAACCGGAATCCTAAACCGAACAGAGAAAACGGATGTTACGGTCTGAAACATGAATACACATGAGCACATTGTGAAAAAAAAAAATGTAATTTTCCGAATTCCGAAATATTTTTAAATTTTATCAGCTACAAGAAGTAAACAATTGTCTGTAGGTGCTCATTTATCTACTCTTTACCGAACAACAAATTTAAGACTGGACCAAATTGAAAGCATGTGCAGACGACAATCTAAATACTAAGTTTTCAAAAGCCAACTATGGAAGGGTTGTTCGTTTCGCTCTCAAGTGCGCTTTCTATACATATACATTATTAGTTGTACGGTCAGGTGGCAGGGGACTTGGAAACTTGTTGACGGCTGTGGTAAATCATGTCGGCCCGAGCCGGAGGCGAGGTAGCGACATTATTCACCACAGCCGTGAACAAGTTTCCAAGTCCCCTGCCACCTGACCGTACAACGAATTTATTATACTGCAAAGTTTTACCATTCCAACGTGTTAAGCGAAATTTACCTGCTAGTTGGTTTCAAAAATTGAGTACGCTGTCGAAGTAGAATTTCCCTTCTGAGTACCCCAATTCAGTGAAAACTGACGTCACTGAGATCTGACGTCACTGAAACCTTGGTAAAACGTGCAGTTTGGTGCATAATCTTGATGTTAATCTTGATCGACGCAGCCATTTTGGATGTTGTGTTAAAATTGTAGTCATGTATACGGGGGTCCCGAAAGGGAAACAGCTTTTACACTTGTACTACGACACCGTGTAACCGGGAGTTAATGTGTGCGTGAAGCAAGCATGTTAAAAACGTAACAAACAAAAGAATTTGATCTGTTGAGGTTTTTTTTTTTCAAGGCAAATAATGACTCGAAGGGTGAGATATTATACATATTTCTAAAATAATGCTGAGAACAAAAATGTTAAAACTCGGGATTGTGTGGTAAAGAGTTAAAGATACATCCTTACAGCAAGAGAGAGAAAAAAAAAACGCTGTTAGGACTCGTGTGTAGAATGGCTCAGTCATGTAAACATAGATAAATTTCTAATATATATGGCTTAAAGATACATCTTTACTCGTTTTCGTCCAGTTCTTTAACCAATTTTATCTTTATTTTTATGAAACTATAACCATTCTTGCATCTTCATGCCAAATGCTGTTCCTGACGGTTGCAAGGTTGCACAGATTACGACGGATAGAAAATGCATTTCATTCTGTGGAGGCTATCCCTAGACATCAAAAACACAGTTTTCGGTTTAAATCGAAGACAAATCCCTGGCGTTTCTATATCCCATACACCTTATATGGACTTTTTATCTACGTTTACACGGCTAACTAGATTCTACAGGTTGTAAATTTTTAACAGCGTTTGTTTACTCTCTGGCAGTAAAGATGTATCTTTAAGGGATAGAGGGATATGTCCTCATTTAAATTCGGAAACGACAACAACGATTGCTTTGAAGACCTCCAAAACATGAAATGCGTTTTCTATCCCTCGTAATCTGTGCAATCTTGCAGCCATCAGGGGCAACATTTGGCATGAAGATACAAGAATGATTACAGTTTCATAAAGTAAGGATGAAATGGGTGAAAAACTGACTGAAAACTGCCTTAAAACAAGTATAGATGTATATTTAATCCAGCAGGCGTTTAAAAGGAAAAGAGCCCAGCAGCCAGTCTTATCTATTAGTCTGTTTGCCTGACAAACGCCAAGAAGATTGTGTATGACGAGAATTGAATTTTCCTGATTAGATTGACGTGAAGAAAGTATATTAGGAGATATGTAAGGGGAAAGTGCGGGCACTTCTTTTAATTAACCCTGCGCGCGCGAAGGGGCGAATTTAGTTGCTTTTGCTGACAGTATAGATCCAAGATCAGACTGCACAGAACGTGCAGTCTGATCTTTGATCTATACTGTCCGATACTGTGAGACAAATCAGTGTTTATCTCAGAAAGCTATTTAATTTTATTGGTCTTTTATTTCACTAATTGAGAAATGTCAATTTTCATTATTAAGTGCTGAAAAAAAAGGGTAGACAATTCTTTTCACAAGCTGCCAATTTCAATTTTCAGATCAATTTCTAAAAGATTTTTTTCGAATCACAGAATGTTGACAAAAAGATCAGACTGTGCTGTATGATCAGAGTCTTCAACAGGCACAAAACACTGTAAGTCATGGACTGCATCTAAGCGTTAATTTCTTTGCAACTGAGAGATTGGCGATTTGAACCCTTCCATTTCCCTGGTAAAATTCTGGTAAAAATGCCAATGTTGTACGCATTCGACTGCTTTACGGCTCAATATTTGGCAGTTAGTTTCTCATTTGATTTTCAAGACTTTCATATGTCTGTCTGTCTGTCTGTCTGTCTGGAAGATGTTTTACGCCTACAACAGTATGCCCGTCATATGACGGCTACAGGAGGTATTGCCGACGGCATAGATTAAGATCAGAAAGCACTGTCTGATCTTGGATCTATTGCCCCCGCACGTTAGGTTAAGCACATAAGATATGCCAGTGGTTTTTTTTTTGCTATTTAGAGCCGACGGATGCAATAGGATAACATATTTGGGTGCTGAAAGTGTTAAAGATACATCTACACTCGTTTTAAGCCAGTTCTAATCCATGTCATCTTTAAATTATCAAAAAACAATTATTCTTGTATCTTCATGCAAAATGAATGGCCCCTGACGGTTGCAAGGTTGCACAGGTAACAACCGACTAAAAATAAATTCAATTTTCCGGAGGCCATCAAAGAAATCACCGTTGTAATGTTTCCGGTTTTAAATCGTAAATTTCTGATATATGTATTTATCCTTTACACCGTATATATCGGTAATTCATTCTGAACCATTCTACATTCTATCAAATCTTAATAACGTTTTTCTCTCTGCTTGTAAGGATGTACCTTTAAGCACTGTGCCTCAGAGGACCCATTTTATTTTCAAAGATGTTTTGGCGGACTTGGATGTGTAATTAGGTAGATTGTAGAATGACCTTCGGCGAACCTTTTCCAGTAATTAGATCTATTGTTTTACACGGAAACAAGACGGCACGATATGTTCCTCCGCGTAGGAGAAACTCACGGATCTTCCAGCTTTGACCCAATTCAATATCTCAACCCTTAGGATACTTAGTGTGACTTAAGGACCTTTTGCGGACAGGTTTAGGGTTACCTCTTTCCCACAAGACAAAAATTTAGACTTTTCCAAATTGAAAGCATTTGCAGACAATAAATTTGATGTAGCTTAAAAAATATTTTCTGTCTCTGAAATGGTAGAAAAAGGAGAAAATGCTGGTTACCAGCCTTCCTCCTTGGGTCCGTTAAACCTTGGGATTGTGTTGTAAAAGCCTGCCAAAGCTAATTTCCAGCAAGAAAACTTTGAAAAGAAAAGCTGTTATACGAGTGGTAAATCATGACAAGTCAATATGAGTGACAATTAAAAAGAATGAAAAAAAAAAAACGAAGATTGTAGTAAAATGAGAAATAAGAGGCTGCTTGAAATAGAAAATTGATTGACAGTGATTTAAGTATAGTGATCTGTCCTAAGACGGAACAGGAAATATCTTTAAAAAAGAAAGACGGCGTGAATTTGCCAGCGAATAGGGAGGGGCCCTTAGAATAAACATGTCTACTTTTTTTACCACAAGGGTCCTTAGAATGAGCACGTCTGCATTTTTTACCAATCACAAATTTCTATTTATTAATTTGTTATCAGTACCAAAAAGTAGGTCAAAAGCCAGCACATTCAGCTACGCCGAAAAAAAATTCAGTTTTTAAATGGCCATGGCAGAACGTCCCGGCCAAATCTGATCTGGATCTGTGTCTTTGGTACTCAAAAAATTCTTTGACGTACATTCTACAAAACAAAAGCTACTTCATCGTCCTCAGCCCGTCAGTCTCGTAAAGTATGCTAAGGTATTTCTTTTATGCTGTTCAATGGTTCCTAGAAATCTAAAAGTGAATCATAACATTACAAAATCACCGGTGAACTTTTCTTGCCGGAACTATTTTTTCACCCGATGCATATCTACTTTAATAATTAAATTTAATTAACTCTCTTTGAACAAAATAGGTTGATTCTTGGGAAAATTCAGGATATTTTTTATGATAATATATTCTTCGCCACTCGTGGAAATATAGCCCTTGCTTTTCACTCGATGAAAGAATTTCGATCATACACTGAACAAACAATTATCCGCCATGACTTGTGTACTTCTTAGGTCATTACGCCATGATTTCCGTTTCAGGGTCTGAATACAGTAAACCAAGATCAGCTTACACCCATATTCAATCTGATCGCATTGGACTGTCTGCAATATGGAATCACTTTTTTTTTTTAATATTTCAAATACATAACAGGACTGAGATTATTTATTACTCTCAGCACTTCAATATGGCGGCGAAATCAGTTAATCAGGTTTTGTCAGTATTTTCATTACTATTCTTTTGATCGTTGTTTTGGTGCAGTGCCCGTATTCACTAACCATTCTGAAGAAAATTCTCAGTTCTCCGGAACTTTTTTAATTTGAAAGTAACACAAGTTTTGATTGGCTAAATCAAATGCATTTCATATCCGTCGTAATCTGTGCAACCTTGCAACCGTCAGGGGCAACATTTGGCATGAAGATATAAGAATGATTATAGTTTCATAAAATAAAGATGAAATTCGTTAAAAAAAAAAAAAAACTGAATGAAAACGAGTGAAGATGTGTTAGTGAATAAGGACCCTGCTCTTTAACTTGTGTTATTGAAAAGAATAGGTTAAGATCAGATTAGACTGCACGATATTCAGTGGCTTGTTTAACATTTGTAACTATTCACATCTGAAGATTATTCATCGTTCTCAGTGCCTCAATCTGGCGACAAAATCAGTAAATTGGGTCTCGGCTGGTCTACTTCCTAGGGTCATTAACCCTTTACCTCACAATCCCGTCTTTTAACGACCCTGAAGAAGAAAGCTTTTGAAAACATTGTGGGAAAAGGAGAAAATGCTGGTAACCAGCATTTCCCTTTTTCCCACAATGTTTTCTACCTTATCAAAGACAAAAGTCATCTTTACAGCCACATTTAATTTGTCGTCTGCAAATGCTTTCATTTTGGATGCGTCCAAAAATTTTGCTGTCTGGTTAAGAGTTAAGAGTGATGTAGAACGTCCTTAGTTGCCTTTTACAAGTACGCCCATCTCATTACAGCTGCCAATCAGTGAGGAAAAAGGAAAAAGTCAGACTGAAATATACCAGGAGTGTTTTCTTACCATTCCTTCTCGTCGTTGTTTTAGTGCTGAATCCGTAGTTACCGACCATTCTTAACAACGTTCTAAGTCTCGTTGTTCTCCCGATATTTTCTAAATTTGGAAGAAACACAACTCCTCATCGGCTAAGCCATTTGGTTTAACCAATCAGGCGTTGCGTTACTTTCGAATTTAGAAAAACCTTTTCTGGAGAATGGTTAATAAATACGGACCCAAGGTCTGATTTTTCATGTTATCGAAGAACTTTTCCTTGTCAGTTCGTCAAAGTGGGAAAAATGCGGAAAAAGGAGAAAATGCTGACAACCAGACAATTAAAGATAGTACATCATTTTGCTCTCACAGGCTTGGGAAATGTATTTTCACACCATGACGAACTAGAATGTACATTTTGCCGTCAACTGTTCTATTAATGCCTATTGACATTTTAGAAAAATTAGTTGCTAATCACTTCATTCTCCGGGGAGACGGAAGCGTATAAATCAGTGTACAAGGGTTGTTCCATAAGTACGTAGGTTCTTCCCTATAACTGAAGTATTAAACTCACAATAGCGGCCAAAAGTAATCAATGCATGTGTTAAAATGTATCTAAAATTTAAATCATACCATGTCGAAAAAGGAGAAAATGTTGTCTACCAGCATTTTCTCCTTTTCTTACAGTGTTTTCACAGCATTTTATTTCAGGGTCGTTAAGAATCGGATCGTGTGGTAAAGGGTTGCGGTATATATTCTGCTGTCAACCACCGGTGGCCTTTGCAGAAAGTGTAGATCAATATCAGCCTGCAGTCTGATCATTGTTTACGCTTTCGGATATCCGTGTACCTCTCTAAGTTTTACTATAGGTACTGATTCAGTACTAAACTAATTCTCCTAAAGCGAGCCTTTGGCGAGTTTCATAGCTGATTTTTTGTCCACTGCCATCCACAGTGACCCAGATTCAGATGTTAACCCAAATCCTACTAAATAACTAGCGTGAAACTTTCAAGCCGATAGTAAAAACTCAAATTTTGCTATTTATTTATATATTTTTTTTGTTTGAGAGAGAAAGATATCTTCTTATCGGACAGTGTAGATCAAAGATCAGACTGCACGTTCTGTGCAGTCTGATCTTGATCCACACTGTCCGCAAAAGGTCAGTGAGTCGCGCTTAGCAGCCTTAGGGTTAACAAAAGACCCTTCGTCGCAAAATACTTTCCCATAAAAAATAGTTCTTTCTGTTAGAAGTCATAATTTTGCTAAATATCACAATGTTCACATGAACTACAAAATCTCTACAACTCTAATTTGAACGATGTCTTCTAACAAAGTCTAAGACTGAACAAGATATAATCGATATGGTACAAAATGCTTTCTAATATGGATATTATATCAGTGATCTATGGAAATTAGGCTCATCTTTACTTATCCCAGTGCAACCTTATTCATCCTTGTTTTTTGTGCGTATTGTAGGTCTCGTCTAGCTACGAGTTCCTCCAACCAATAAAAAAGTGGAAACAGCATGGAAGGAATATTTAAAAATAAACTCTATAAAGCATTTAAATGGCAAATCATCAAAATTTAATAATAATTATGTTTTTTGATTGCTTTTTCTTTCCATAAAAGATAATAAAGTAGAATTTGTTCGTGGCATATTCCTATTGAGACAAGTAAATGGCTGTGAGCGCAGGGTAAGTCACCAGATCGACCTGGATCGGACTTAACCGGAATGGACCGGGCCGAGCCGGCTTGTACTTTCTGGATCGAATCGGAACGTACTTGATAACCGGATTGGACCATTCTTCTTCAATTTTGTATGAAACAACCGAGTTTTATCTTTACCAAAGCCACTTTTTACACATTCGCTAGTATGTCAGTTTTTTGCAGTTATTTGATTTAATACACTTTCACCTCAAAAGTCAACGAATGCTTATTTCTTTTCATCGCATAACTGCATCTCACGATTTATAAGTATAATTATTAGATCTGTGACCTTGAAATCCATGAAAGAGACTATTCAAAGCTTTGGCAGGAGTGTACATTAGAGATAAAAATAGTTCCAAAGATGCCGATATATTATCACTCGATTTCAAATTCAAAATCAAAAGAAATTTCGCCTTTATCGCCATTATCAGTTTTTGACAGTCGAATTTATCGGAAGATTTATGTATATATGTCTGACTTATTTTGGGAAATACGGACAATGAGCAGCCCACATAGCTCAAGTGGTAGAGTAGAGGACTTATAAACATCAAGTCATGGGCCACTTAAGGGTGTGGGTTCGAGCCCCACGGCTGGGCATCCAAAATTACTAATGGTCTTCCGGATGAGACGTTAAACCGAAGTCCCATGTGACGGTGCTTTACACCGAGCACGTTAAAGAACCAGACGTAACTTAGGATGGGTTTCGTCCTGTATCTTGCGCCATCTCCCGTAACAAAACTAAGTCTTCAGGGGACGTCGGCCATATGGGTAACCGGTGGCGACAAAAAATAAACGCAAATTAAATCAAAATACGGACAGGAAAAACGATGTTTTAACGAATGACGCCACAAAATTATCCCATAACGTCGCGCAGTCTTATCTACAACTTTTGTAAGGTAAGAAAATTCGGTACGACTACACTAGCTTATATGTATAACACTAAAAACAAGGGCGTTTTTTTTTTTTTTTTAATTAAACAATTTTATTATATGCCAATAAATTTTCCGGCTCAAATATATGCGTCGCAATGGGATAAAATAACACACACGACGGAATTAAAAGTCGGTATCTACACAATTTTAAAATGCGGTTCTAAATATGTTGGGATGACGTATATCTCGCATGGACCACGCATACTTTGATTTGCGATTTGATTAGTCAAAATGTTACGCTGTAATATTAAATCGATATTTTATGGCTACGACCAGTGAAAAGTATCGATTTCATTTTCTAACTCTTCAACTGAAGGCAGAAGCAGTAGTTCCCGTGCACTAGTTACCTGGGTAAAATGCGCGTGCCACTCAACCAGATGGAGATATAACGTAATTTACCCTACATTTCTCGTGCTTTACATAATATTGTAATGCGTTGTTATGCCGAGCGGGTACGCCACGGGGAATTACCGAAAAGAACTGACTGAATTTTGATGTAAGTACCCCAAAAAAGGATTAGAAACATGAAATAAATAGAATATTTGTTGTTTGGTTTTTTTTCGGTGAAAGATCGAAAATTATTTCATCGAGTGAACATCATCGGTAATATTTTCACTCGTGGCTGCGCCACTGAAAAAAAAAACCAAATATTCTATTTATGTACTAACTTTACTGGTGCTTTTATTTACTTCTCGCTACGTAAGAAAATTTTAACATCACCGGCATACCAATTTTGTGCCGCGCACCATTCTAACTTCACAGCATTATCTGGACTCGTTTATGACAGCACAGTTCTATATAGCGTTGTAAAGTTAAAAAAGTGCCATTTGGTAAGCAGGTATAAAATGCCTCAGCCATTCAGAGGGCAAGTCTTTCTTAAATAAAAAAGAATCAGAACTAGATATAGAATGGTTAGTGAATTCGGCCCCAGGATGAGCAAACGTCACCAAAGCCCGTCCCTTTAAGACAGATATAGAATGGGGACATGTGCGTAGTGATACGTTGAACGAATGACGGCAACAAAGACCCAATCCTCTTTGACGTATTTTGACATGGTGATACTTTGTAAACGGACGTCAGCAATGGCTCGCCCCTTTCCGTGGGATGTAGAAAAGGGGCGTAGAGCGAAGTCATTGTTAATCCCTATACCAAACAATCCCTAGTTTTAACGACTCTGAAAAAGGAGGCTTTGAAAACACTGTTGGAAAAGAAGAAAATGCTGGTAACCAGCATTTTCTTCTTTTCCACACAATGTTTTGTTTCCCTTGAAAGATATTTTTATAGTCACGGTTAGATCTACTTTGTTGTCTACAAATGCTTTCAATTTAGACAAGTTCAAAATTTTATCGTCTTGGAAAGAGTCGAAGGTTACGTCAGCGAGGACTCTTCCCTTTTTGTAAACTGAAGAAAAAGGGGTTGGCGCATAGTGACATTTTGTGCTTTGTTTATTGTGTTGCCATGAAACGATATCTATAAATACATAAAGTGTTTGTCATGTTTTGCAAGCTGTTGTACAGTAAATAAACGACTTAAACGTCTCAGAGAAAATGGGTACAAGTGTCCCTAAATAAGAGCCAATGAGAGAACAGAATGCAACAACAAATTTAGTATCTATTTGATGGACTTTCAGAGAGCCAAAGGAGCATTTCTTTCGAGTCAATACAAAAGTCCCAGTGTACGAGTATGGAATGTTAAAGACGCTTTAGTTCCACAATCGGACAGTGTAGATAGAAGATGAGCGTTTGTATTCACCAACCATTCTTGACAACATTCATGGTCTTTTTCTCAAGAATTTTTCTAAATTTGAAAGTAGCACAACTTCTGATTTGCCAAAACCAAATGGTTTAGCCAATCAGAAGTTGTGTTACATTTTTAAATCTAGAATTAGACTTTAACTGAAACTGACTGTTTTCAGGATGGTTTCCTATTTGAATGATCAAAATGCTACGTTATGATATTCATCCCCTCTTGATGAAAGACCCACTCAACCACTATTTGTTATAATTTCTTTCCTTTTTTGAATTACCTTGTCAATAATTGCAATATTTTGTTATTGAAATTTATTAGTAAGTAAGAAAATTAAAATAATGTTGCTGCGTAGGAAAATTTTGACATTTCGCGAGACTGACCGAAGGTCTGACGAGATTTCAAGTTTTTGCGCGCAGCTTGAATCAAGTAAAAGCAATTGTAAAGTCACTGATTGATTGAATTTGCGTTTATTTATCATCGCCACAGGTTGCCCATATGGGCGACGCCCCCTGAAGGCTATTAGTATTGCTACGGGATATAGTGCAGATACAGGACGAAAGCCATCCTTAGTTACACTTCCTTCTTTAACGTGCTCGCTGTAAAGCACCGTCACATGGGACCTGGGTTTAACGTCTCGTCCGAAAGACTGTTAGTAGTTTTAGATGGCCAGCCATGGGAATCGAACCCACACCCTCAAGTGACCAGAGACATCACGTTCACGAGTCCTAAGCTCTATCAATCGAGTTATGCAGTTAGGCTGTAAAGTTACTACAACGGTACATTCGTTCTTCACCCTATACTGAATTCACACAATACTACTGCAAATTCAACAAAATATAAAACGTCCTTTCTTGCCGACTCTATCTCCTTAAACTGACCACACATCGGATACATAACGAGACGTCCGCTTTTTTTTCTGCCACTATTACCGATTTGACCCTTGTGTCCGTTGTATCTACATTGTTATGCAGGAAAGAAACGAAAATTTTGCACTCTCATTACTTTTTTGACCCGAACATCTGAAAAAAGAAAAGACGAAAAGTGTAGATCCAAGATCAGACTGCACGTTCTGTGCAGTCTGATCTTGAATCCACTCTGTCCGCAAAATCAACCCACATTCTGCTAAGTAAGCTAGAAATATCAGAAAGTAGCACTTCGCGATAATTATTTCCAATACGTTAAACAGGATAGAGACGTAAAGACGGGTGATAGACAAGGGGCACTCTGTCAGTTTCTGCTGTCATTTTCCCTCCAGTGCAATCTCCTTCATGGTTTATAAGTTAACCATTAACGGTGCTATTGTATGATTTGTGCTCTTTTCAACCAGGAGGTTTCTGGAGGAGGGGAAATGAAAGTGTAAATATTGTTGTGTGTGCATGGCTATTTTTTAAAGGTACACCGGCAGCCAAATGTGAACAATTAAGCCTTTTATCACACGATCCGGAGTTTTAACGACCCTATGGAGAAGGCTTTTGAGAACCTTGTGGGAAAAGGAGAAAATGCTGGTAACCAGCATTTTCTCCTTTTCCCACAATGTTTTGTACATTTTCAAAGAGAAATTTAAGTTTTTGAATTCACAGTTATTTTGTCGTCTGCAAGTACTTTTAATTTGGACCGGTCTAAAATTTTGTCGTTTAGTATAGAGTTAGTGGAACAAACTGCAGACAAGTTTTGATTCATACCATTTAAAAGTATTGATATTATTATGGTTCTCATAATATGTTACAGTGGAATTTGTCAAAGTTCCAATAGCTGGCAAGGAAACCTACTGTAAAACGAGATAAAAAAAAATGGCAACTTTAATTCCAGTTTTACTGTACATTTTTCTATTAGCAAGGGGAACTTTGCTGAAAAAAGTCTAAAATTGGCAACTTTAACTCTTGTTTTAAAAAAAACTTATTTTTCTTCCAGCGACTGGAACTTTGACGAATTGTACTGTAACACATTATCAGACAGTAATATTATAACATCCATACTTTTAAATGGTATGAACTAAATTTGTGGAGAATTTAACTCCTGAATTGTTTTTACATTTGCGATCTAGTGTGCCTTTAAGCGTTTACTGTGTAGTGTAATTGTTTATTGAAAAAGTGCATTCTACATGTCAATGGTTTGTACGTTTAAAAAGAGAACTTAGGGTAAAAATTTAATGATTTTAAAAAAAAAAGCACAGGCGTACTAATTTACGAGCCATGCTCTGTGAAAATAGGATTTATTTGCAAAAAGTATCGACCCAGGTCAGTCTGCGCTGTCCGCGCATACTCACCTTGGTTGAAACTTTTTGCTTTTGGTAAAATTTCTGCATATCCAAGGACCATTCTACCTCATTATTCAGTTGATTTTTTGACAAAACGGTTTTATGGCTCCCTAATTATATAATGACTTGCTTAATATAGAAGCATCACGGAGATGCATTGATCCCCTTTTTTGCCAGAGCATGACTCGTACGTGTTCTATTCAGAATTTTCTCTATCCTTATCTTAACCCCTATCGTGCGGAATGAATGAAATGAAACTTTCATACCGGTGGTAAAAACCAAGATTTTGCTATTTCAAAAGGTATTTGTCGGGGAAAGACATCGCCTTATCGGACAGTGTAGACCCAAGATCAGACTGCACGTTCTGTGCAGTCTGATCTTGATCTACATTGTCTGCGAAAGGTCATTGAGCCGCGCTTAGCAGCCCAAATTAACCGATAGTACAAGTACATGAATACATGATAATGGTTTGTGTTTTAAGGAAGTTAACTTATCAGGAAGAAAGAAAGGATGTATTGACTACCTAAACCTTTCCGAAACAACCAATTTTAGACCCTTCCAAATTGAGAGTATCTGCTAGCAACAAATCTCAAGGGGATACGAATGAACTAAGTTCTTTGACAGGGTAGAAAACATTGTGGGAAAAGGAGAAAATGCTGGTTACCAGCATTTTCTCCTTTGCCCACAATGTTTTCTACAGGCCTCTTCCTCAGAGTCATGTTAACACGGGATTGTTTGGTAAAGGGTTTATCAACCCTTTCATGAGAATCTTCGTAAGGTTTTCGTCAAAAAAAGTGCTGTATATTAAAAAAAAAATCCTAGTGAGGTTTTCGTCAAAATATTTGCTACATATTAAAAATCCTTGTAAAGGTTTTCGTCAAAATATTGCTGAATGTTATTTATGTTGCTTTTGACGACAGTAAGGAGCAAGATCAGACTGCACAGAACACGAAGGCAAATCTTGTATTTACACTGTCCGCTATTTTGGCTACTTTTCCTCATTAAAAAGGTCTATGTCATTACTTAGCGCCATTAGTTTTTCAGCGCCAAATTCCATCTCTATCAACCAAACCTCAGAAAGACTTTTTTCATACACTATAAGTTTGACTACACAAACGGACGGTATAGATCCAAGATCAGACTGCACGTTCTGTGCAGTCTGATCTTGATCTATGCCGTCCGATATAGCCATTGTGTTCACCTAATGTAGCGCTGGAATAGTTATCGATTAAGTTGCATGAATGATTGAGTGAAAATACGGACTATTTTCCTCTCTTCTCTGCATTTTCAGGCAAGAAGGAAATACGATAAGAAGATAAAGATAATATACCAGTACGTTTCAATCACGACATCATTTCATAGATTGATATAACGGAATTCTAACGTTACCCGCCTACAGAGTGAAGAATATATCGTTCTGAGAGAAGGTACGATTTAGTAACGTAAGTAAAAAGGCTATACTGACGCAAAATACGAAAGTGTGCACTTACAGAGCAAAAAAATTGTTTGTACAGATGCAAAACACAATTTATTGGATATCGAAATGTGCAAAAATGCATTGGCTATATGGCGTTTTTTTTTTACTTTTAACTGAAATTTGATGATTATCAAAACTTTATTTTTACATGAGAATAGCGTAGGGTTGAAAATATGATTTGCCGATTTAAAATGTTCTGTTTTCGTAAGATTAATTTTTTGTTAAAGATACATCTCTACTCGTTTCATCCAGTTTTTTGACCAACTTCATCTTTATTTTATGAAACTATAATCATTCTTGTATCTTCCCTTGCATCTTCATGCCAAATGTTGCCTGACGCTTGCAAGGTTGCACAGATTACGACGGCTAGAAAATGCATTTCATTCTCTGGAGACTATCAAAGACATCTCTGTGGTCGTGTCCGGTTTAAAATCGAAGACAAATCCCTTGAGTTTCTTTATCCCATACACCTTATATCGAATTTTTTTAAATCTATGTTTACACAGCTGACTAGATTCTACGCGATATCAAGTTTTAACAGCGTTTGTTTACTCTCTGGCTGTAAAGGTGTATCTTTAAATTAAGTGTCAGTTAAAAAATGTAATTCACATGTAGCCAATACATCGTTACACATTTCGATACAAAATTAGCTAATATTTTGCTTTAATAAGTGTTAAAAATATTCCTTCTAAGTGTACACTTTCTTTTTCGTATGAGTATATTACCGGACTTTGTTTTGTATTCAGGAAGGTTACCGGAAAAAAAAAATGTAAATGAACAGGGAAGTATTTGATGAAGTTATGATATTAGAAGCCATTTCATAATAACTGTTTATTTGGTATGATAATCCTTTCGCTGTCTGTCGTTACATTTGATCATTCTATTGGAAATGACCAGATCAAGATCAGACTGTACTTTCAAGCAGTCTGATCATAAATTTTATCATATCCTTCTGTATTGATGCAAAAGGCTTTAAGACGTTTATACTCAGTAGGCGGATCTTGACATTTAGAACTCGAACCTGGCTGTAATTGCTTTTTGTGGACAGTGTAGATCAAAACTAGACTGCACATAAATGTTTAGTCTGATCTCGGAACTTCACCGTTTGCTACTTTGCCATATGGCCTACAACACGTGAAAAGGGACATTCGGACATAGGCGTAAAGTGTCGTCTCGGATCAGCCTGCACATGCATGCTTTCTGATCTTGATCGGCACTCTTCTGTTCGAATAAATATTCAAATAACATTTAATGTGATAAATAAGTTAGACGAAACAAAATTTTAAGCCTACAGTAAAAAACCAAACGTTGCTGTTTCAAAGTTTATTTTTAAGAAAAAATATTGCCTTATCGGACAGAGTAGATCCAAGATCAGACTTCACGTTCTGTGCAGTCTCATCTTGATCAACACCGTCCGCAAATGGTCCCTGAGTCGCGCTCAGCATCCTAAGGCTTAAGAGGCAAAAAAACACAAGCTGTTCCTGTAAATTATCTCCACATCGGACAGTGTAGATCCAAGATTAGACTGCACTTTCTGTGCTGTTTGATCTTGATCTACACTGTCCGCAAATGGTCAGTGATTCGCGCGCAGCAGCCTTAGAGTGAAGAGGCAATAACACAAGTTGTTCCTGTCAATTATCTTCAAGTCATCAATACAAAGGGTCGGAATGATAACGCTCTGCGGTAGAAGGCTCCAGTGAGTGCGTACGTTTATACGTTTAATTAATTACGCACAATTAGATTTTTTTTTTCCTATTGTATAAATTCCATAAATTTTCTGCACGTATTAACCTTTTACCGTACGACAAAAATGTAAACTTGTCCAAATTGAAAGCATTTGCGGACAATTTCAATGTGACTAAAATGATGGAATTTTTCTTTTTGATAGGATAAAAAACATAGTGGGAAAAGGAGAAAATGCTGGTTACCAGCATTTTCTCCTTTTGCCTCAGTGTTTTCAAAAGGTTTCGTTCTTGAGGGTCGTTAAAACTCGGGATTGTGTGGTAAAGGGTTGAGTGATTATTAATGCTGAATGTTTGTGTATAAAAAGGATGCAATGCAGAGAGATATTTTAATCTAAAATAAGTGTGGCAAAAGGATAATTTTGATTCTGAAATAACCGTGGCAAAAGGAGTACATTCTTAATCTTAAATTGCGAAAGGATGGTGAAACAATAAACACTGGATATTTGTGACGTTTCCGATAGTTTGTGCGGATAACATGAAACAATGCAGTGCGATTGAAAACTATTGTGGTGAAAGGATAAGAACTGCAAGGTGAAACTATAACACAGGATAGTCGTATTGAAGCTGTGACTGTGTGGTTGATACAACGTTTAAGAAAACTATTGTGGTGAAAGGATTAAAACTGCAAGGTGAAACAATAACAGGATAATCGTATTGAAGTTGTGACTGTGTTACAGTGTAGTGTATACAACGTATTTCTAGGACTTTCTAAGAAAGGTAAGATTTGCATTTATTTTAATTATATTCCTCTGATTAACAAGACGATCTATCTGGAAAATAATGCGACAAAAGGCATGTTGCAAAAAACTACGATCAAAAGAAGCGTGTAAATTCTCACACAACAACAACAATTTTTTACCCACAATGTTTTTCATACCGTTTTCAACGACCCCCGGAAGTGCAGTCGGTAGCGTACAAGACTTTAAACAAGAGAGGGTCGCTGATTCAAATCCCCACCTTTTGCGAAATTCTTTCAGAGGATTGGTAATAGTCATTGCTACAGGATTCATTCCTTTCTTACTGCAGATCATTTTTCGATGATAATTATATGTGAAAGCAAACCGCCTATCCACAGAGATTGGCTCGATTCTTATCACTTGAACAATGTTTGATTTGTTGTCAGCAAATGCTTTCAATGTGGACCAAGCCAGAATGGCCGAGCCCCGGTACATCAGTCGGTAGCGTACATGACTTGCGAACAGGAGGTCGCTGGTTCGATCCCCGGCTCGGTCAGTTTCTCGCCGAGGATTGATGGTAGTCATTGCGACAGGATTCATTCCTCCCTCACCGCTGACCATTGTATGGACGATGGTTATGTGGAAAAGCAGCCAGTGGCTTGCAAAAAGTATTGTGCGGAGTACTGGTAAAAGACAATGAAGGAAAGCATGGATAGGTGAACTGGTTGCCGCGATATAACTGAAATAATGTTGAAAACGGCTTTAAACACCATACAATTGATTAGACGGCCTGGTCAAATGTCAAAGTGAACTAGACCCAACCCTTTACCAAACAACCCCTTGCTGTAAACGACCGCGAGAAGGAATGGCTATGCTATTGAAAACATTGAGGGAAAAGGAGAAAATGCTGGTAAACAGCATTTTCTCCTTTTCCCCACAATGTTTTCTACCTTTTAAAAGACAAATACCATCATTTCTGTCATATTTACTTTGTCCTCTGCGATTGCTTTCAAACTGGACCTTTCTAAATTTTGTCGTCTATTAGAAAATTCAAACAAAAAAACGACATGCTTGTGATTTTTGTCAGCCTTTTCTGACTTTAATAACCTCAGAGAGTCGGGTCGAATCGACCTGGGTCGAACCGTGAAGGTCTGAAGGACCATTCTGTTTGCTCATGCATTTTTAAAAGAACGTATAGTTTTTATGTTCCTGTAACATTGGTTAACGAGTCATTTAACGTTCGACAAACTGACACATCCTTTCACCGGTAGTTTTCTTCTCTTTGCCGTTTACTTTTTTCCAAACGCCGAGTTACGGCAGCTCAGTAGGTAACGTACAAGACTTTAGAATAGAGGGTCGCTGGCTCGATCCCCGACTCGGCCAATTTCTTTCCGGCTATATGGGAAAGCAGCCAGTGACTTGGAAAGAAAATTGTGTGGTGAACTGGTAAAAGAGACTCCAGGAAAGCATGGACAGGTGCACTGATGGCCGCGATATAACTGAAATAATGTTGTAAACGGCGTTAAACACCATACAATCAATCAATTAATCAACCAAACGACAAAATTTGGACTTGTCCAAACTCAAAGCATATGCAGACGACATTTAAATGTGGCTCAGGTTACGGAATTTGTTTTTGGTAGGAATTAAAACATAATTAGAAAATGAGAAAATGCTGGTTACCAGCATTTTCTCCTTTTCCAACTATGTTTTCAAAAACCTTCTTTATTTTGGCCTATTTTGTAATAAAGGGTTAATTCTGTAAATACGGGGGATGGTGCAGAATACAGGACGAATCCCTTCCTAATGGGTATGCCTGGTTCTTTAACGTGTTCGGTGTATAGCACCATTACACGTGTCCTCGGTTCAACGTCTCATCCGGAAGACTATAAGATGGCCAGTCGTGGGGCTCGAAGCCACACCCTCAAGTGACCTAAGACTTGATGTTTACAAGTCCTACGCTGTACCTCTTGAGCTATGCGGGCTAGTCGTAAGTCAGCGGGGATTCGGACTGCGATGAAATAAATAGAGAATAGAGCTCTGATCTTTTTTTTTTTTGGGGGGGGGGGGGTCGGTTAAAAATCGAAATCTATTTGATCCAGTGAACACCATCGCTAATATTTTCACGAGTGAAAATATTACCGATGATGTTCACGAGATGAAATAAATTTCGATCTTTCACCGAAACACACAAATATTCTATTTATTTCATGTTTCTAACCCCTTTTTTGTTGAGACTTTAGTCAAAATCCAGTGTTGTTTTCGGTAATTCCCCGTGGCGTACCCCCACATAACGTTTTACAACATTTTACAGCACGAGAAATGTAGCGTAAATTACGTCATATTTCCCTCTGGTATGATGGCACTCGCTGTTTACCTAGGTAACTAGTGCGCGAGATCTACTGTTTCCGTCTTCAATTGAAGAGTATTTTTCACTGGTCGTAACCATGAAATATCAAACCATAATCCACCATTTTTTCTTGATAAACTACCGAAAAGCATGAAATATTTATGGCCGCTAACTTTTTGTATGTCTGAATACAGGGAAACGGTAAGAGCCAAGTCTATGTTCTATAGAGATAAATTTCGCTGATATTTGGATTCCTTCTGACATAACTGTTGGATACTTGTTCCTCAAGATTAAGATCAAAAGTCGTAAATTCACTTTTTCCAAACCCTTTTCCTCCGCAATCGCACAGCAAACTATCTCTTAACCGTTAGGCTGCTAAGTGCGACTCAACAACCTTTTGCGGACAGTGTAGATCAAGATCAGACTGCACAGAACGTGAAGTCTGATCTTGGATCTACACTGTCCGATAAGGAAATATTTTCTCCCCCAAAAAATATCTTTGAAGTGGCTAAATTTGGATTTTTTACTATTGGCTTGAAAGTTTTATTCCACTTATTTAACAGTTTCGGGTATTATAAATTTTGTTAGGCTAATTGTCACTCAAAAATGATCATACGTGTGAAAGCATTGCTAAAGAGGTGGAGAGCGCAGACTAAAATCCGACAGCAGGTACATGGAGACTGATCTAACTCGACACTGTCAAGAAATTATGTTTGTAATGGCGTATGGTCGGATAAAGGTAAAACGCCAGTTATTGGGTTTTACAGTCTATAGATACCTTCTTGAATGCTCACACTTTATGGAGAGAGGGAGAGAGAGAGAGATGAATTGGACATGAGCAAAGGGACGTCTGCATTATGAAAAAGGATAAAGTGAACAAAAGACGTATATGCACCATGTTTTATCGTCAAAATTATCGAAAGCTTGATTGTGTGTTTGATTTTTAACGCCGTTTTCAACATCTTCTTTCAGCTGTATCGCGGCGGCCGGTTAACCTATCAATGCTTCTTTTACCAATACTTAGAACAATGTTCTTCCCAAGCAGCTGGCTAGTTTTACACTTTGGCATCGTCGTTATCTGTCCTCTGAACGAGTATGACCAAGTTCGGGATGCGTTCCAGCGAGCTCTAAGCGCAACCCCCACTCTCCCCCGCGGATTCCCCCGGCGGATTCATGCTCTGTTTGTTACTGACTGGGCTATCGGGCCCGACGAAAGCTTTCAAAATTCGATGGTTGCAATAATGCATCCGAACAGAACAGTCCAGAGAATACTTCATTCGTCCTCAGGACGCAACATTCTTACGTTTTATCAAACCCTCATACTCTGTCAAATCGAAAGCATGTGCGAACGACAAATTAAATATGGGTCAAATAATTTGACTGTCTTTTCCTTGAAAAGGAAAGAAACGTCGTTGAAAAAGGAGAAAATGCTGGTTACCAGCATTTTCTCCTTTTCCAACGATGTTTCTACAATGTTCTCACAAGCCTCTGTTCCTAGGAGTCGCCAGGAAACGGGATTGTATGGTGAAGGGTTACAAAGTTATCAATAATTATCATTATGAGTGCCTCTATTATATGGCCATTAACCATTACTACCCGCGCATAATTACCCTGTCGTCATGGGAAAACTAGAAGGAATTCCTGAACGCCCCGAAATGCTTCAACCTTTACTAAACAATCCTAAGATTCAGCGACCCTACAAGAAGAAGACTTTTGAAAACATTGTGGAAAAAGGAGAAAATGCTGGTAACCAGTATTTTTTCCTTTTTCCACATGGTTTTCTGCCCTTCCAAAACCGAAATTTGAATGTTTGAGTCACATTCATTTTGTTGTATGCAAATTCTTTGAATTTTGCCAAGTTTAACATTTTGTCGATTGGACAGAGAGCTAGGCAAATTATGAAGACGTAAATCTATCAGCAACAACTGATAGAGCCATTGAGATAAATAGATAATGTTTTATTCTTTTTTCATGATGTAACTTCTTTTACATCCAAAATTATTAATTATCATAAGTGATATTCTCCCTCCCATCTATTCCGCCCTTCCAATTACTTCAACACAGAGTTATACAATGAAATTACACAACTATTTCGGGTTCAATAAAAGTTCAAATGCAGTTCGTTGTTATTTCACTTAATTGGCCTGCAACACGCTAAAAGGGGCATTCGGACATTTGCGTAAAGTGTCGTCTTGGATCAGCCTGCGCAGTCCGCGCAGCTTAATCCGAGACGGTACTTTACGACTACATTAGATTTTGTTCTTCAGTAGTCTTGCGCAAAACAGAAAATTACATAAAACGGACAGTGTCGTTTCGAATTAGCCTGCGCAGGCTGATCCGAGACGACACTTTACGCAAATGCCCGAATGTCCCTTTTCGCGTGATGCAAGCCTTATGTAACAGGGATACAGAAACGTCTCATATGGTGGCATAGTCTCAATGGTTCAAATTAACAAATTTTGTTCGCCGAATTAAATTATAACTTTAAGCAATGCAACAACTCTTGATGCATCTCCGTCATGCATCATACTGAGCAAGTCATCACATAATTATAGATCCATAAAATTCAGTCAGTCTGACAACAGATTGAATCATAATGTAAAATGGTCCTTTGACATGCAGAAAATTGACCATAGCAAAAAGTTTCAACTGGGGTCAACCTGTATGTACGGCGCAGGCTGACCTGGGTCGATACTTTTCGTGGATACATTAAGCGCCCTTTTCACAGAGCATGATCCATATGTATTATGCACAATTATTGCAATTCGAGGATAACTTTACAACTGTGGTCTCCTTTGTTCAGTGGTTAAGTCATTGAAGTTGTAATCAAGAATTCCAAGTTCGATCCTAGTCCACTGATGATGCTTGTCAGGTGGGAGTGTCCTCGGGTTAGGCACTGCAAAGCTCTGTATCACTGGTAAAACCAAAAAACAGCATGAATAAGCTAGCTGTTACTAAACACTGATCAATCAAGGAACGGCATGAATAAGCTAGCCATTGCTATGCACTGATCAATCAAGGAACTGCATGTGTAAGCTAGCAATTGCTATGCGCTGATCAGTCAAGGAACGGCATGAGTAAGCTTGCTGTTGCCACGCACTGATCAATCAAGGAACGGCATGAGTAAGCTTGCTGTTGCCACGCACTGATCAATCAAGGAACGGCATGAGTAAGCTAGCTGTTACTATGCACGGACCAATAAAGGAACTGCATGAGTAAGCTAGGTGTTGCTATGCACGGATCAATCAAGAAGCGGCATGAATAAGCTAGCTGCAGCTATGCACGGATCAATCAAGGAAAGGCATGAGTAAGCTTGCTTTTGCTATGCACGGATCAATCAAGGAACGTCATGAGTAAGCTAGCTGTTGTTTTGTACTGGTAAAGCCAAGGAACGGCATGAGTAAGCTAGCTGTTGCTGGACACTGGTAAAGCCAAGGAACGGCATGAGTAAGCTAGCTGTTGCTGTACATTGGTAAAGCCAAGGAACGGCTTAAGTAAGCTAGCTGTTGCTGTACATTGGTAAAGCCAAGGAACGGCATGAGTAAGCTAGCTGTTGCTGTACATTGGTAAAGCCAAGGAACGGCTTAAGTAAGCTAGCTGTTGCTGTACACTGGTAAAGCCAAGGAACGGCTTAAGTAAGCTAGCTGTTGCTGTACACTGGTAAAGCCAAGGAACGGCTTAAGTAAGCTAGCTGTTGCTGTACACTGGTAAAGCCAAAGAACGGCTTAAGTAAGCTAGCTGTTGCTGTACACTGGTAAAGCCAAGGAAAGGCTTAAGTAAGCTAGCTGTTGCTGGACACTGGTAAAGCCAAGGAACGGCATGAGTAAGCTAGCTGTTGCTGTACATTGGTAAAGCCAAGGAACGGCATGAGTAAGCTAGCTGTTGCTGTACACTGGTAAAGCCAAGGAACGGCATGAGTAAGCTAGCTGTTGCTGTACACTGGTAAAGCCAAGGAACGGCTTAAGTAAGCTAGCTGTTGCTGTACACTGGTAAAGCCAAGGAACGGCGTGAGTAAGCTAGCTGTTGCTGGACACTGGTAAAGCCAAGGAACGGCATGAGTAAGCTAGCTGTTGCTGGACACTGGTAAAGCCAAGGAACGGCTTAAGTAAGCTAGCTGTTGCTGTACACTGGTAAAGCCAAGGAACGGCTTAAGTAAGCTAGCTGTTGCTGTACACTGGTAAAGCCAAGGAACGGCTTAAGTAAGCTAGCTGTTGCTGTACATTGGTAAAGCAAAGGAACGGCATGAGTATGGTAACTGGTGCTGTGCACTGGTAAAACCAAGACACGGTATGAGTAAGAAAGCTGTGGTGCCCTGGTAAATCCCAAGAACGGTATGAGAAAGAAAGTTGTTGCTGTGCTTCGGTAAAACAAAAGGAAAAACTTGATTAAGCTTGATGTTGTTTTGTGCTGGTAAATTCAAGGAACGGCACGAGTAAGCTGTTGTTTTGCATTGGTAAATCCGAGAAACTCGACGAGTAATCCAGTTGTTGCTGTACACTGGTTAAATCAAGGAACGGCACGAGCTAGCTTGCTGTTGCTTTTCACTGGTAAAATCAGGAACGGAATAAGTCAATCAGCTGTTGCTGTGTAATGGTTAAATCAAGGAACGCCACGAGTTAGCTAGCTGTTGTTGTGTATTTGTAAATTTAGGAACGGCATTCCTCCTTTTCTCCGTGATTAAGGTGACGCGTTTGTCATCTGGCAATCTTGGTTTGACCCGCGAGGGCTACAGGGGAGTGTCCTTTGACTGGGCACTACAGATTACCAGCTAATTAGAATGACACCAGGGCTTTTATTCACCAACCAATCCTGGGTCCATATTCACCAACCATTCTTAAGAACATTCTAAGTCTTAAATTTGAAAGAAACACAATTTGTGATCGGCTAAACTAAAATTTGAAAACCTTGGAGAATAAGACAGAGAATGTTCTTAAGAATGGTTGCTGAATATGGATTCAGAGGTGTACATGTGAAGCCTAATTGAGCTTACGCCTGTTATGACTGAAATATTGTTGAAAGTGGTGTAAACCCCAAGTTAAATGATTTAAAACTACAATGAGCTCTGTGGTTCTTTTCTTTTGCAACAACAGTTGAAATAGCCAAATTAATTGCTTTTCAACTGAACTGAAGGGAGAGATTAACCAAAAGCCAACGAAGTTTCGGAGACGGTTCTAGTTACCATGGAAATGGCGCCATGCTCTCAAATGGAATACAACAAGAAACTTAAAAGGATTTGGTCTTCCTTTTAATCCATGTTTTCTCAAGATCTAAAGATAAATGTGAATTCAACATGCCCGTCCTATCGATCTGTCAAGATTTGGCAAAGACTTTTTGCATTCTCCAGCCTGCGCATCCTGTGAGATTCTCGATGCCTTTTATCAGGACGTCTGTGCAGTCTGACCTTGGTCTGAGCTGTACCCATTTAATTGTACAACCCTTTCAGAGCTATGGGCGAAAACATGAAAGAGAAGACATAGACAATACCAGACTGCACCAAAACGTGCAGTCTGGTATTGTCTATGTCTTCTCTTCCATGTTTCCGCCCGCTTGTTTAGATAAAAGTCTTCCTGAGTTTCAGTGGATTATAGTTTTAGTTGTCGAAAGAGGTCGAATTTATCAATTTGACGCTGAAAGATTTATTTCACTTATTTAGCAGGTTAAAAATTAAAATTCAATATCTCCGAGGTTTAGTTTTTGGCTTGGTAGTACATTTGTTTCCGGAAATGCGCTTCCGGTTAAATACGCCATTTCCTCTTTCAGCAAAATAAAAGCATACGACTTTGAAAATTACCTTTTAAAACATAAATATTAAATATTCTATAACCCTTTACCAGATGAGAAAATTTTAGACATGACAAAATTGAGAGCATTTGCAGACGACATATTGAATGTTGGCCAAATGATAAGATTATATATCTTAAAATACAAAACATGGTGGGAAAAGGAGAAAATGATTGTTACCAGCATTTTCCCTCTTCCCACAATGTTTTCGAAAACCCTATTTATCAGGATTGTTAACTCTCGAGACTGTGTAAAGGGTGAATACGTGAATACTCATGAAAACATTGTTGCAAAAGGAAAAATTGCTTGTTATAAGCAACTTCCTCCTTGTCACATTTTTTCAAAAGCATGGCTTCAAGATGAAAAAAAAAGGAGGGTCATGCGTGGCTCAGTGGCAAAGTGTATGACTCGTGACCCGAAGGCCCCGGGTTGGAGATTCTCTGGATCTTTTGAGTTTTTCGTGGGAATGTCCTCTGGCAAGACACTTCAGAGCCCTACTCTAGTACTGGTGAAACCGAGGGAGTACATGAATATGTGAGCTGTGGCCGTCATATGACTGAAATAATGCTGAAAGCGGCTTAAAACACCATTCAATTAATCAAGATATAAAAAAGGTCCCCTGCAAAACTTTATTTGAGCAACGTAAACCACGGCTTAAAAGTCTTCTCATGCCCAGGCACAACTTTTGAAACCCGTGTATTTATATAACGCTTTACTGCATTTTCTTCGGTGAAAGATCGAAATTTATTTCATCAAGTGAACATCATCGGTAATATTTTCACGAGTGGCTGCGCGTGATTCACTCGATGAAGAAAATTTCGATCTTCCACTTAAAAAAAAACAAATATTCCATTTATTTCATGCTTCTAATCCCTGTTTTGTTGGAACTGTCATCAAAATCCAGTACAGTTGTTTTCGGTAACTCCCCCTGGCGTATCCCCTCACATATCAACGTATTGCAATATTACGTAAAGCGCTAGAAATGTAGGGTAAATGCGCGTAAATTACGCCATATTTTTCTCTCGTTGAATGACACGCGCTGTTTACCTAGGTAAATGGTGCGCGGGAACTACTCTTTCCGCCTTCAATTGAAGAGTTAGAAAATATGAAATCGGTATTTTTCACTGGTCGTAACCATCAGATATCAAACCATAACCCCACCATTATTTCACGATAAACTAGCGAAAAGCAAAAAACAAAGCAGCGTAGACCACAGCTTAAACGTCTGCTCATGCATTTGCGCGACTCGTGACAGCTATCTGCAACTCGTATAGTTATATAATGCTTTACTGCATAAGTTCATATATAACATCATGATCATATATCATCAGTTACGGTTTCACTGAGGCATAATTGCCCGTTTATGGTGCTCATAAATCCACAGTGGCTCGTTCTGTACACATTGCATTTATAAATCACTTAGGTTTTGCATAATAACCTATTTCATACATTAATCAAATTACGGTTTATATTTCCTGTGTATGATTTTAAATGATGTTGGGCTCAGCAGTTTGGAGTTGAATATGTAATCGGAAAATCCAGGTTTGACACCCGGTCACGTTTGAATGCTCCTTGGCCAGGAACTGCAGAGCCCTTGCCTGGCACGTTCTGTGTAGTCTGATCTTTATCTGCACTGTCCGCAAAAGGTCAGTAAGTCGCGCTTAGCAGCCTAATGGTTACTGAAAGTCATTGCTATATGATTTATTCCTCCCCGCTTTAAAGAGGCCCTTATACTCATTTTCAGCCAGTTTTAACTCATTTTGTCTTTATTTTATCAAAATATAGTCATTCTTATATCTTCATGCCAAATATTGCGCCTGACGGTTGCAAGGTTGCTTAGATTGCGGTCGATAGAAAATGCATTTCGCTGAGTTGCGGCCTTCCATGTAAACAGACTCGTCGTTTCCGGTTTTTGAATCGAAGTTTTTCGATATATCCGTTATACACTCGGGTAGATTCGTATGATGATTATGCATTCTGTCACGTGACTATATTTGACCTGCCCCGCCCGGGTGGCTCAGTGGTGAGCGTGTCGGACTCATGACCTGGTGGTTGTGAGTTCGATACCCGGTTGAGGCGAACTTTCTTTCCGGCGTATTTTCGCCTCTCACCTCTGCTGAAGCATGTGAGAAAAGTAGTCGGTGGCTTTGGAAAGAAAGTTGTGTTAGTACTGGTGTGAGAAAGCCAGGAAACACATGTGCGTCACCGACCGCCATGATATGACCTTAGCTGTTAAAGTGGCGTTAAACCCCAATACAACAACATATTTGACCTTCGCCCTGCGTTTAATGAGGTAAACAAAGGAAAATGGAGGCTTCTCTGTTGCAGCCTCGATTTTCAGACGGAGGTCGCGGCCTATATGCAAATTACACCGTGTCCGACTCTAGGCGGAAACCAACGATAAATTTCCGTGACGCACAGCGCCATTGTTTACAGCTTCGATCGTCAGCCAGTCTTCTTCTGACCAATGTTCGGCTTCTAATACAAATCTCCGTGTTTCTTTTTTTCAATTACACCATATATGTCAGTAATTTATCCATGTTTACACAAAGGACTGATTTCTGTACCATTCTAAATTGTTTGAAATTTAACAGCGTTTTTGCTCACCGGCTGTCGACGGGCATCTTTAAATTGTTTCGACTTTAAGTATCTGGAATAGTAGTCATGTGTGTATAGACTTTGTCATGCGTAGTACAAAATTAAAAAGAAAACAAACAAAATCCAGGAATGCACAAAAAGATGTACTGGTCGCCGTGATATAACAAAAACTGCATTTATATAAACAAACAAAAAAAAAAAACCGATGTGTTTATTTATGTGTTTCCCAGTAATAACCGCGTAATTGATCCAAATATTACAGCGGAACGCGTAACAAATGGTCTATTTTTAGAAACATTGGCTGTAATTGTCATGACAATGATGGATTGCCAATCATTCTGGGGTCGTGATGAATGTCAAAAATCTAATTGATCTCATAAAGATTGTAAGAGTATACTGTAATGACGATGTGATTATAATAAATCAGGGGGAACGAATATGTTAAGGATGTGCTTATTGAGTAAATCAGGGGAAATAAATATCTTGCTAGGATGCGCTGATTCAGTTTAAGAGATGCTTAAAACTTTATCACTTAATCCCAAGTTTTAACAACTCTGAGGAGGGATTTTGAAAACATTGCAGGAAAAGGAGAAAATGCTGATAACCTTGAAGCCATGTGAAAAGATTGCCGCAAAAAAAGCAGAAATTATACGTTACAGTCTATTTATCCTATTGGCTCAGTGTCTACAAAAGTTATCGACTGCAAGACAGAAAAAGGTCGTCGAAAAGGTGATCTGCAGAAGTTAAATGGGGTAAAATGATCCTTGAGAAAACAGAAAATTTAGAAACAGCAAAAAGATTCGACCCATGTCAGCCTGCGCGGACCGCAGTCTTCCTTGTACACACTGTTTGCCATTGACACAGGAATGAGTCCTGTCTCTATGATTTCATTAATCATCCGGGGAAAATGGCCTAGCAAGGACTCGAAACCAAATTACTCTTCCTGCGAGCTATAGAAACTGGGATTGAAATCCTGAAATTTAGATTACGAATCCGCGATAGGTCAACAGAACCAGACTCAGAATTTTGTTGACTGTTTCATAAATCATATGTAACAAAATATAGCTAACCTGAGCACCAAGTGCTAAAGGTGAGCTTTTGTGATCGTACTGTGTCCGTCGTCCGTTGTCCGTCGTGCGTCGTCCACCTTCAAATTTTACCTTGTGTACGCTTTAGAGGCCACATTTTCAGTTCGATATTCATGAACCTATGTAAGAATGTTTGTTCTGATATGTTCCCGGACGAGTACGAAAATGGATCATGTACGGTCAAAGCTAGGTCCCTTGGCCAAATCTTAGAAAAAAAAAAAGCTTGTGTACGCTCTAGAGGCCATATTTTCAGTCCGATACTCATGAAACTTGATCAGAGAGTTTGTCTTGATAATAACTCGAAGGGGTTTGATATAGGGTCATGTGGGGTCAAAAACTAGTTCACTAGGTAAATCTTGGAAAAAGCTCGTGTATGCTTGTGTATGCTCTAGATACCACATTTTCTGTCTTGAAACACACGGAACTTGGTCAGAACCTTGGTCTTGATGGTATCTTGGATGAATTTGAAAATGGGTAATGTCGAGTCAAAAACTAGGTCACCAGGTCAGATCTTAGAAAAAGCTTTTGTATGCTCTAGATGCCACATTTTCAGTCTGAAACACACGAAACTTGGTCAGAACCTTGGTCTTGATGGTATCTTGGATGAATTTGAAAATGGTTAATGTCGAGTCAAAAACTAGGTCACCAGGTCAGATCTTAGAAAAAGCTTTTGTATGCTCTAGATGCCACATTTTCAGTCTGAAACACACGAAACTTGGTCAGAACCTTGGTCTTGATGGTATCTTGGATGAATTTGAAAATGGGTAATGTCGAGTCAAAAACTAGGTCACCAGGTCAGATCTTAGAAAAAGCTTTTGTATGCTCTAGATGCCACATTTTCAGTCTGAAACACACGAAACTTGGTCAGAACCTTGGTCTTGATGGTATCTTGGATGAATTTGAAAATGGGTAATGTCGAGTCAAAAACTAGGTCACCAGGTCAGATCTTAGAAAAAGCTTTTGTATGCTCTAGATGCCACATTTTCAGTCTGAAACACACGAAACTTGGTCAGAACCTTGGTCTTGATGGTATCTTGGACGAATTTGAAAATGGTTAATGTCGAGTCAAAAACTAGGTCACCAGGTCAGATCTTAGAAAAAGCTTTTGTATGCTCTAGATGCCACATTTTCAGTCTGAAACACACGAAACTTGGTCAGAACCTTGGTCTTGATGGTATCTTGGACGAATTTGAAAATGGTTAATGTCGAGTCAAAAACTAGGTCACCAGGTCAGATCTTAGAAAAAGCTTTTGTATGCTCTAGATGCCACATTTTCAGTCTGAAACACACGAAACTTGGTCAGAACCTTGGTCTTGATGGTATCTTGGACGAATTTGAAAATGGTTAATGTCGAGTCAAAAACTAGGTCACCAGGTCAGATCTTAGAAAAAGCTTTTGTATGCTCTAGATGCCACATTTTCAGTCTGAAACACACGAAACTTGGTCAGAACCTTGGTCTTGATGGTATCTTGGACGAATTTGAAAATGGTTAATGTCGAGTCAAAAACTAGGTCACCAGGTCAGATCTTAGAAAAAGCTTTTGTATGCTCTAGATGCCACATTTTCAGTGTGATGTTCAAGATACTTGTTCAGAAGATTTGAGCCATGCTCTGTGAAAAGGGGGCTTCATGCATCTGCGAAAAGTATCGACCCAGGTCAGCCTGCGCAGTCCGCGCAGGCTGACCTGGGCCGAAACTTTTCGCTATTGGTCAATTTTCTGTATGTCCAAGGACCTGTCTACCTCATGAATAAGTGGATTGTTGGCTGTTATGGATCAGTAAGTATGTGATGGCTTGCTTGGAATGATGGATTACGGCGATGCATTAAGCCCCCTTTTACCAGAGCATGGCTCATTTGTTTTGATGATATCTCGGACACTTTAAAACTGGACCATTTTTTTTGACAAAAACTAGGTCATCAGATCAAATTTCAGAAATAGCTTGTGTACGTTCTAGATGCCTCATTTTCAGTTTGATACTCATGAAACTTGGTCAGAATGTTTGTCTTGATAATATCTCAAACGATTTGAAAATGGGTAATGTTAGGTCAGAAACTAGGTCACTAGGTCATATCCTAGAAAAAGCTTGTGTACGCTCTAGAGGTTACATTTTCAATCTGAAACTCATGAAACTTGGTCAGAATGTCTGTCTTGATGATATCTTGGACGAATTTGAAAATGGGCCATGTTGGGTCCAAAAGCTAGGTCACCAGGTCAAATCTGGCAAAAAGCTTATGTACGCTTTAAAGGCCACATTTGCAGACTAATACACGTGAGTAAGTCAGAATGTTTGTCTTGATGATATCTAGGATGAGTTTGAAACAGGGTTACACCGGGTCAAAAACGAAGTTACTGGGTTAAATCGTGGGAAAAAACCTATCATACGCTCTAAAGACCACAATTTGTTCAATACTCTTGAAAACTAGTCAAAATGTTTGTCTTGATAATATCTGACGAGTTGTTATCTCTGATATAACAGAAAATTAATTATATTGGGTGAAATGTTTGTCTTGATGATACCTAGAGTTTGAAACTGGGTTATGTGGGGTCAAATCCAGGTCACCAGGCCAAATCTTAGAAAAAATCGATTTCGATGCTTCGATAGGTTGGTTGGCAAACAGCCATGCAGGGAGGTTTGACAGGTTGATTACATTATTGTTGAGGTTAATTCTCAAATATGAAATATTTTACATACGCAAATAATGGTGTCAAAACGGTTTTGCAAAATGTTTTACGTCAAGTCAACGAGCCTGGAGGCAATGAATACGTCTCAAACGCTTGTTTTAACTCTTTACCAAACGACAAAGTTCTTGACTCGACGAAATTCAAAGCATTTGCAGACGACAAAATAAATGTAGTTAAAATGTTAATTTCTGTCTTTGAAATGATAGAAAAATTTCTGTCTTTGAAATGATAGAAAACATTGTGGGAAAAGGAGAAAATGCTGGTTACCAGCATTTTCTCCCTTTTTCACAATGTTTTCAAAAGCCTTCTTCTTCAGGGTCGTTAAAACTTGGGATTGTGCGATAGAGGAATTAACCTTTTTCAGACTGAGTAAAAGTAATGAACATATCCAAACATTGTTAGATCTATGGTATTTAAGTTTTTACCAAATAGTTGCGGTTTTTAACGTTCCTGAGGAAGAAGGCTTTTGAAAACTTTGTGGGAAAAGAAGAAAATGCTGGTTCCCGGCATTTTCTCATTTTCCAACTATGTTTTCTAGCATATTCCACTTTTCCACCCGACAAAAATTTAAACATGCCCAGAACGAAAGCACTGTCATACGACAATTTAACTATAGCTGTAGTAATGGGATTTACATTTGAAATAGTATAGATTGTGAGGAATGGAAAAAATTGCTTTGCAATTTGTTAATTTTCTACATGTCCAAGGACCATTTTACCTCATGATTCAGTCATTTGTTGCACAAAATGGATTTGAAAGATCCAGAGTTATATAATTACTTGCTCGGTATAATGCATTGCGAAAATGCATTAGACCCACTTTTGCCAGAACAAGGCTCATTTACAGATTTAACGAAACTTTGTTCTTTTTTGTGAACCGTATGGTGATTCGGCAGGATACCGGCGTTAATAAATATTAATAAAAACAAGACTGTTCTTCAGCAGTTATTTAATTGTTCATGACTGTCCGGCAGTTTTCGAAAGTATATCATCGAGAAAAATCGTATAAAAATATTGTTGATAAAATTTTACGATAGAACTCACTTTAATAAAGATCAAAACTATACATTCTATCAAAGTTGTATACCGGTACATAACGAATTTACTGTCACTTAGTGCATGAACTTTGCAACTTACTGATCTTTAACTCTTTACCAAACGACAAGTTCTTAGACTGGTTCAAATTCAAAGCATTTGCAGACAACAAATTAAATGCGACTCAAATAATTGGATTTATTTGTGACAGAGTAGAAGGACTGCGGGAAAAGGAGAAAATGCTGGTTACCAGCATTTTTCTCCTTTTCCCACAATGTTTTCGAAAGGAACCTTCCTAAGGGTCATTAAAACTCAGGATTATGGGGTGAAGGGCTAACTGTATGTCAAATCATCTGGTTTCCCGTAGAATGCAAGATCCACATGTAGCTGAATTTTTAAATTTTGAGGTATTTTTCTAATTACATATAAACGGCAATTACTCCTGTTCGGGCAGTGTTTTCAAAGATTTTTCTACAGCAAGGGCTGCGATAACGAAATATCTCTTTATTTGGAGACAAAAATTTTCGTCTTGTCCATGTCAACCCTTTACCAGACGACAGAACTTAGTACTTATCCAGTTTGAAAGCATTTGCAGACGACAAATGGCTTAAACGTCGGAACTTATCTTTCAAAAGGTTGAAAATGTGGGAAAAGGAGAAAATGCGGGTTACCAGAATTTTTTTGCTTTTTCCATAATGTTTTCAAAAGCTTTTTTTCTCTTGGTTGTTAAAACTCGGGATTGTGCGGTAAAGTGTTAAATGCACATGCAGTTGACAAAATAATTGTGGCTCAAATGATGGGGTTTTATTGAAAGAAAAAAAAAAAAAGGCAATCATTGTGGGAAAGGGAGAAAATGCTGGTTACCCGCATTTCCTCCTTTTCCCACAATGTTTTTACGACTCTCTTTTCTTCGGTAAATAGAAAAAAGCCGGGGTTATCGGTAAACGGGTTTACCCTTTACCACACAATCCCGAGTTTCAACGACCTGTAGAAAGACTTTTTGAAAACATTGTGGGAAAAGGAGAAAATGCTGGCACAATGTTTTCATTTTTTGATATACAAAAAAATGGAAGTATCAAAATATTGTTGGTAAAATTTTACGATAGAACTCACTTTAATAAAGATCAAATTTTAACTATTCATTCAAAAAAAAATGTTGGTAACCAATATTTTCTTTTTTCCCCAGTGTTTTCTACCCCGTGAAAAAGAAATTTTAGTTTTTGAGTTACATTTATTTTGTCGTCTGCAAATGCTTTCAATTTGGATAAGTCTAATATTTTGTCGTTTGGTAAAGAGTTACAGAGAAAAAGGATTTTGGAGAGTGTTTCAGTATTCATGTTCCACTTGTACGTGCCCACCAGTTCGATATTTCTCATTCAAATCACCAAAAATTGATAAAAATCTTTCGAAAGTGGTTTTAGATTTCAATAAAATCACAGTCCGAGAAGAATTTCGTTAAGAAACTTAATTAAACTTAGATAACACTCAAGATGTACTGTAGATATACAATCGATCTTGTTTACGAAGGTTTTGTACAAATTGATATCCCATGGCTTAGACCCTTTGGACCTACTATTGATTAGCGCAACGGCAGTCGCGCCTTTCCTCACAATGTTTTTATACATCATTTATAAAGATATTTTTCTTTCCTTGAAATAGTTATTAATTGTCCTGTAGCAAACAAACTCTTGTTTTAGATACCCATGAAATAGAATGCTTTTAAAAATATCGAGGTTAAAGAAGAAAAATTTTGCTAGTAATGTATTCCTTTTAAGGACAAATCCAAGCTAATCTATCTAAAAAAAAAAAAACATGCTCTGGTAAAAAGAGGTTAAATGCATCTCCTTCGTGCATTATACCAAGGAAGTCATCACATAGTTATGGATCAATAAAATTCAGTGTATAACAACCGGCTGATTCATGAGGTAGAATGGTCCTTGGACATGTATAAAATTTACCAAAAGCAAAAAAGTTTCGACACAGGTCAGCCTGCGCGGACTGCGCAGGCTGACATGGGCGGATATTTTTTGCAGATATGTTAAAGCCCCTTTTCACAGAGCATGGCGTATTTGGTAAATGAGCGTATCTACTGTTCTATACTTGAAATGGACTTTACAAACCAGAAAAAGAATCTAAGTACTGCGAATTCAGAGCTAATTTCAGCATAGAAAATCCAACAAATTGGAGATTGCAGATCAAGTATCAGACTGAAGGGTTTGTGTAGTCTGATCTTAATCCACACTTTCCGCGAAATCGTCTATATTTCCGCCTAGTATTCGAAAGTTTAAGTCTTTATTAAAAGAAAAAAAAAAAGTTAATCTCGACCAAAATTGAAAGCATTTGCAGACGCCAAAATTTAATAAGACGTAGCTTAGATAACGATTTCTGTATTCGATAAGGGTAGAAAACATTGTTATGAAATAGGGAGAAAATGCTGATTATTATCATTTTCTATATTTCCCACAATATTTTAAGAAGTCTTCTTCAGTAAGGGTCCTTTAAACTCGGACTTGTATGGTAAATTATTAAGAAACTCCAGGAACGCAAAGATCAGTAGGCAACCCCCCCCCCCTTCCATTCTTGCAAAGATAGCTAGAAAGGCATAAAACTCCAAAATTGACAAAAACATCACATCCAACTATCAGTACTCTTTTAACCCTTATACCCTGTTAAATAAATTGAATGAAATTTTCAAAATGATAGTAGAAATCCATATAGTGCTATTTCGAACTATTTTTGGAGAAAAATATCTTCTTATCGGACAGTTTAGATCCAAGATCAGACTGCACGTTCTGTGCAGTCTGATCTTGATCTATACTGTCCACAAAAGGTCAGTGAGTCGCGCATAGCTGCCTACGGGTTAACAGGTACACTAGCTGCCATAATATATCTGAAATCCTGTTGAAACGGCGTAAAACACACATGAAATAAACCCCAAACTGAACTTATCTATCAATACTCTCAGTGCTTTGATTCAGTCTATTATTGTCACCCCGCTGTGAAGACCTGTCTACTTAAACATAACAATTGTCACCGGTGGGGTTTTTAACCTTTTTTTTTTTTCCCAAACGACATTGGAGAAACGTTGTGGGAAAAGGAGAAAAAGCTGGTAACGGCCATTTTCTACTTTTCCGCCGCCACCTCACCATATTTTGACCCTTTAAAAGCAAATTCCCATCAATTGACTTAATGTACATTTTAGCATTTCTTCTTCAAATTGCTTTCAATATGGACGAGTCTAAAATTTTGTCTTTTGGTAAAGAGTTTACCTTTTCACCGTATGTTAGTAAAAGGTTTTTGTGTCGCTTTATTGACGAAAATAAGTAAATAATGTAGAAACGATAGTTTTTTTTTTGTTTTTGTTGTTGATGTTGTTGTTCAAACTTTGTATATACGCTTCTTTCAGAAAATCTTGACAGCTTCACTCCTTACCAAACTACCAGTATTTAGACTGTTGCAAATTGAAAGCATTTGCAGACGACAAATCAAATTTGGCCCAAATGATGATTCCAATCTATGAAAGGGTAGAAAACATAGTGGGAACAGAAGAAAATCTTGGTTACCAGCACATTCTCCTTTTCCCACAATGTTTTAAAAAGGCTTCTTCCTCAGACTCGTTGAAACACGGGATTTTGTGGCAGACGACAATTGAAATGTGGCTAAAATGTTGGATTGTGTTAAAAATAGAAAACATTGAAAGAAAAGGCGAAAATGCTGGTGACCAGCATGTTCTCCTTTTCCTACAGTGTTTTCAAAATCCTTCTTCAATTGGTAAGTTTACACCTATGCAGACCCTTTCTTGTGTCATTCAGCAGGCCGCCATCGAAAACAATGCGGGAAAAGGGTAAGAAATCTCGATGTGCCACAATAAGTTCACTGTTATTTCAGCATTAAATCTTACTCATCGTGATTATCAATATTTTACGAGAATGCTTTCAAAATCGTTCACTACAACTTTGTTTCGGAAGTTGGGGAGGGGGGGGGGGTTGGCTAAACCATAGGCTGCTAAGCGCGATTCAATGACCTTTTGCGGACAGTGCAGATCAAGATCAGACTGCACAGAACGTGCAGTCTGATCTTGGATCTACACTGTCCGATAAAGAGATATTTTTTTCTATACAATAATTTTGAAAAAGCATATAATTCAGATTTTTTTTTTTCCTATCGGCTTGAAAGTTTTATTTAACTTACCTAGCAAGATCAGGGTTAACTTGAAATACGGATCTACGCAAGGAATCTTCGAACTGAGCTGTGACAACCATTCACATAATTATTTGCACACAAAAAAAGTGTAAAAATTGTTGAATTTCCGTTTATCTATCGTCGCCACCGGTTGCACATATGGGCGACGCCCCATGAAAGCTGTTAGTTTTGTTAAGGGGTATAGTGCAGATACAGGACGAAGTCCATCTTAAGTTATCCCGGGTTCTTTTACGTGCTCGGTGCATAGCACCATCACATTGGACCTCGGTTTAACGTCCCACCCGAAAAACTATTAGTAATCTTAGATGGCCAGCCGTGGGAATCGAACACACACCCTCAACTGACCCGAAACTGGACGTTTACGAGTCCTACGCTGTACCACTTAAGCTATGCGGGCTTGTCATAGAAAAAAAAGTGTAAAGAAGGGAAAACAGTGAAAAAAAAAAAATGGGGGAAGCGTAACAACAAGGACAGATACCTTGTAAATTGTCCTTGTTTTATGTTAAAGCGAGGGTCATTCGTGGTGTTTAGTTTGGATAATCAAGGTGTGCACAAAAATACCTCGGAGATATTTACTCTTAAGTTTGTACAGTGGATTTAAAAAGGAAAATTGTTCTTTAAACTGTGAAATAAATAGGTAGGTACTTTATCTTTGAATGGTACAAATATCATTTTCGTTAAATTGAAAAAAAAAACCTGTAAATTATCCTTGAAGGGTAAAATTATTTCCATTTTATGGCAAAGTAAAATTACGAGACCGTAGATCTTTTTCTTTCATTGAAGTAAGCAATTATCTTTTTCGCCCCCCCCCCCCCCCCCAAATAATGGAAAATAGAATTTGAATTTGGAATTTTTTAGAGGGGTGAAAGGGTAGAAAGATGTTTTGCTTTGATCGAAAATATGTTGTTGTTGTTGTTGTTGTTGTTGTTGTTGTTGTTGTTGAAGAATACAACAGTAGAGTGCAAAATAAACTGATTTGGAACATGCTTTAAGATTAAAAAATACAGATGGCTCTTGAAGTCCGAGCATCACAAAAATATGGTACATTGTAAATCCAGGATCGGACAGCTTGGTTCTCTGCAATGTGGTCTTGATCTACACTGTCCGTAAAAAGTGGATTTAGTCGTGCTTAGCATCGAAAGGTTAAAAATGCATTTCTTTGGTCTGAGCCAATCAGATGACTTGTCTTGTAATTTTGAATTGAAACAAGAGTTAGAGAGATTGGTCAGTACGGCCAATGTATTTAAAGTTGCTTGTTTAAGTTCTCCATTTTGAATTTTATCCCTGTTTTCATGCAGAGTTTTGATTGTTAAGACACAATGCACAAAGAGAGAAAGATTTTATCGTCAGACACAAAAGATGTATGTCAACAGCAACTCTTCACCACAAGGGCACTTAGAACAACTTGGGGGTTTTTGCGAGTCTGTGTAGATGAAGACTAGGCATGCAGCACAGAACCTGTTGTCTGATCTTGTATTTGCACCGTTCGATATTTTGCGAAACTTTTTGACTAAACTGCTCTAAATTGCTATTAATGGCTTTGCTGCTGCTTCCTGCTTCTACTCATTGACAATAACTTTTTTATGTAAACATTCCTTGATTACAAGATGAAGTACATTGAAAGAGATTTTTATCGTCAACTCCAAACAAATTTTGCACGAAATTTTACCCCGTTAACCTATTACCAAACAATCCACGGTGTCCGCGTTCAAAAATCATTTTGAAGAGCACTCTAACCCTTATTTTCAAGAAATTTCTAAATTTGAAAGTAACAAAACTTCTGATTGGCTAAACCCAACGGACACTTTCAGTCTAAAAATCAGATCAAATAATTGCAGTTTCATTTTTGCTTTTGTCTAAAATGTCAAGGCAAAACGGACAGTGTAGATCAAAGATCAGACTGCACGTTTTGTGCAGTCTGATCTTGATCTACACTAGTCACAAAGGCAACTTTTGAGTTGAAGGCGCTTTTTGGATTAATTTGCATTTATGGAAAGTAAAGATTGAGCTTCAACATTGAACGATCGACCTGGGTCCGTATTTACCAACCATTCTTAATTCCAGTCTAAGTCTAACTCTAGATTTAGAGAGTAATACAACTTTCGGTTGCCAATCCATTTGGTTTAGCCAATCAGAAATTGTGTTACTTTCAAATTTAGAATATTCTCTAGAATAAGACAGAAATATTTTTTAAGAATGGTTGGTGAGAATGGACCCTGATCTTTCGCTTTACACTTTCAGACAATGTGTATAATCATCCTATCGTATAGAATACTTTTGAACTACAATATCTAAGCTGCTTAGCGCGACTTTTGAGGATAGTGAAGATCAAGATCAGACTACACAGAACGTGCAGTTTGATCTTCAATCTATACTGTTCGATACGGTGAGATTTAGTTGGGCGAAAAATAACTGAAATTGCAACATTTTGGTGTTTTAGTGTCGGATAAAAATTCTCATTTTTATTAGTGTAACCCTGTATCACACATACTCGACTTTTAATGACTCTGAGGTAGACAACTTTCATCAAAATTGTGGGAAAAGGAGAAAATACTGATAACCAGCATGTTCTCCTTTTCTCACAATGTCATACTCTTTCAAAAACGAATTAAAATTTCTGAGTCACATAATTTTGTCGTCTGCAAATCCTTTTAATTTGGACAAGTCTAAAATTAATTTTATAATCTGTCGAATGGTAAGGCATACAAAGGAGTCTATAGTACACAAGAAAGGACTTTTTTTGCACCAAATCTTAACCTTTAGAATTAAAAAAAATCTTGGTCGCTGTTGATGATCAAAATTTTCCATATCTTTTATTTTTTTTTTCATAAAGTCTGCACGCGAGAGGTTGAACTTGCATTTTGGGAAAACTTGAAAGGTAACTATGACAAAATTTACCAGCTAAAAACGGCTATTAAAAGGAAAATAACGTGAGCGCATATTCATAGTTTCATACTAGTTAGCTTTTCTTATAGTATGAAAAATTGCTGCTGTCAGAATTAATTGTTGAATGAGGAAATGCGAAATTAAATATGAGCCATGCTCTGTGAAAAGGTGGCTTATTGCATCTGCAAAAGGTATCGACCCAGGTCAGCCTGGGCCGAAACCTTTTGCTATTGGTCAATTTCCTGCATGACAAAGGATCAGTGTACCCCATGATTCGTTTGATTGTTAGACAAAATGAATTCTATGGTTCCTTAATTATGTGATGACTTTTATGGTATCATGCATCACGGAGATGCATTAAGCCTCCTTTTGTTAGAGCATGTCTCATTTATAATGGCAGTAAATGGTGTCGTTTGGTTAAAATTCTATTCTTTGTCCTTTCTTCTTCGTCTCCTCTTTCTTCTTCTTCTTCTTTTTTCTATCACCATTATCACGGCCCGCCCGGGGAGCTCAGTGGTTAGGGTATCTGACTTGTGACCCTGTGGTTGTGGGCTCGATACCCGGTTAAGGCAAACTTTCTCTCCGGCGATTTTTTGCCTCTCACCTGATACATGTGAGAAAAGTAGTCAGTGCCTTGGAAAGAAAGTTGTGTCAGTACTGGTGTGAGAAAGCCAGGAAACACATGTGTAGGTACACTGACCGCCGTGATATGATCTAACCTGTTAAAATGGCGTTAAACTCCAATACAAACAAACAAATAAACAGTCTCCATTATCATGATCACCACCACCTCTATTTATCATCATCATCATCATCATCATCATCATCATCTCTATCAAGATCATCATCAGCAGCAGAATAAGCATCGTCATCATCATCTAAAGCTTTGATTTCAAGGGTACACTTTGCTAAGTTTGACGTCTACAGACGCCTTAAAAATAGAGAGGTCTTTTCTAAAATGTTGTTGGTTACAGACTGCTAAAATACTGTCAAAGAAAACAGATACATGTATCTTCACTTCTTACCAAACGACAAATTTTTCACTCGACCAAATTGAAAGCATTTGCATACGACAATCTGAATGTAGCTCAAATAATAAGGATAGAAAACATGGAAAAGGGGAAAAAAATGCTGGTTACTAGCATTTTTTTTTCCTTTTCCAACAATGTTTTCTAAAGCTTTTTTCTTCAGGGTCATTAAAACTCGGGATTGTATTGTAAAGGGTTTGTTAAGAGTCCTCGTGGAACAACTACCACGTAAAAACATTGAACAAATACTATTATCTAAAGAAGTCATTGCTTTTTTACGGTGTGTTTAAGGTCTGGGTAAAAATAGGCGAAACGTTCCAAAAATTATTACAGTTTAATTTCTCAGTAAGCTAAACATTTACAACTTAATTGATACTTACAGCTTCGCAGCCCAAAGTAATAAAGTTATTGTTGAAAGAACATTGGTATCCCATGACCCAGTGTATAAGGTGTTGGACTAATTGGACACGAAACAAGAGCAGCGCTTGCGGGTTCCAACTATAAGCTGCGAGTGATTTTTCATTCTAAATTTTATGTCGAAAAGGGGGCATAACTGTTTCAAAAATGTTTTATGGGTTACTTGCCCTTATGTTATGGGTTTCCCTTTCGACGAGTTAACTACTAGTCCGAATTTGAACTCGATCTTAAGGATAGGGCACCCTAATGGGATTCGTATACAACATCGCCTTTCATCGCCCAAATCGGACAGATTCGGCTAAGACTCTGGTAATCCGTAATCGATGCGGGGAAGAAGCGTCTATCGGCCGATCGATTACGGATTACCCGAGTCTTAGCCGAATCCTTACGTTTTTTTCGGCGATGAAAGGCGATGTTACAAGAATCTCATTAGAGAGCCCTATCCTTAAGTAATATGTAGTTGTAACAGTGAAATGATAACGTCAAGGTTTTCGCACGACAACAACGACAGGGCTATGGCAGTAACGTTATTATACCTAGGTCTGTATTTACCAACAACTCTTAGTTTCATTCTTTGTCTTATTCTAGATTTAGAAAGTAGCACAACTTCTGATTGGCTAAACCATTTGGTTTACCCAGTCAGAAGTGTTACTTTCAAATTTAGAAAATTCTTGAGAGTAAGACCAAGAATTTTAGAATGGTTTGTGAAAACGGACCCAGGACGTTTTCGTCGGAAAAGCCGGGCTAATACGAGTAATTATGTGAAAAAAGATCGGGGGAATTCGCTCCCGACGACCACATTGTCTTTTTGCTGTATATAGTTCTTAGATGTGGTCAGCCACATAAAAGAAAAAAAAGTCACCTACCATTGAATATATCAACGAACAAAGCCCTTTTAACTCTTTACCAGACAACAAACTTTTGGACTGGACCAAATTGAGAGCATTTGCAGACGAAAAATAAAATGTTTCTAATATGATGATTTCTGTCTTTGATAGGGTAGAAAACATTTTGGGAAAAGGAGAAAATACTGATTACCAGCATTTTCTCCTTTTTCCAAAATGTTCAAATAAGAATAAAAAAGAAAAAATCTCTTTCAGGGTTGGTACAGATTCGGGATTGTGTGGTAAATGGTTAACAAACGCATTCACATGCCTTCAATACTGTCAGAACTTTGATCGTGTCTTGTAACGGTTTCCCTGTATTTTTTCGCCTTTACAAATGTCGTCTGCCATCGTGACGAAGAAAATTGGAATATAAAGAAGCAAGGGCACGTAACAGATGTGCTGAACATGTCGCTTTGACACGTTTTACCTTTTTTATTTCCCTTTTTTTTTCCTTCTTGAATATCTCATGAATTCTTACGAACTACTCCTAGCCTTTGTGCCTCTTCCTGCAGACCAGACGACTTTTTTTTAAAAACATCGCGGCAAAAGGAGAAATTACTCCTAGTGAAAAATTTTTCCTTTAGCCATAATGATTTCAGTAATTTTGATCTATTAAACCTTAATTTAGGTTGATAGTCAATATCTAACATTGTTGTCTTCAAAGTCGTCTGCTGCCGACTTGTTCAAATTGAAAGCAGTTGCAGATGACAATTAATAAATGTCTACCCTGACAGGATTTGTTTTAATAGAGAAAAGACCGTGTGGAAAAAAAAACGGAAAATGATTGTTGCTAGCTTTTTCTCCTTTTTCCTCAATGTTTTCAAAATCAACCTTCTTTATGGTCGTTAAATCTCGGGATAGTATGCTTAAGGGTTTAATATCGTAAGACAACATCAGATTTCGTGCACAGAATGCACCGTTCAATCCTGAATCCAAACTGTCAGCTATTTAAAACCAGTAACTTAGCTAAAATTACAAAATGTGTGTCTTCTCCTTTGAAGGGGTAGGGAGGAATTATTACAGTTATATCTGGGTATATTTTCAGCAAAATAGAGATGGATACTTTTCACTCATAACGTTTATTTTCTATACTTAAGGATAGGGCACCCTAATGGGATTTGTGTAACATCGCCTTTCATCGCCAAAATCGTACGGATTCGGCTAAGACTCGGGTAATCCGTAATCGATTCGGGGATGCAGCGTCTATCGGCCGATCGATTACGGATCACCCGAGTCTTAAGCGAATCTGTACCTTTTTTCGGCGATGAAAGGCGATGTAACACGAATCCCATTAAGGTGCCCTATCCTTAAACGTCGCTATTGCGTCACTTGTATATACTCATAAAATCCAAAACAACAGCACAGAGCGGGTATTTAGAATTACGGTATAATTGTATATGTATGGTAAGAATGCTTTCTCATCGCTCAAAAGATTTATTTGAATCTTATCTCATATATTTGTTCCAAAAACCATTTTGTTTAACCATAATCAAGTAACAAACTATTGCCGTTATTCTACAGTGCAAAGGGAAAGACTTACTTTTTTGTACACTCGTCACGTTTATGTTTATTGTTTATTGAAAAGGGAGGTTAATCTCTTTATTCACTCTCACTTAGCAATTTCGCGGGACGGTAATCTGTTCCATAGTGTTTCTTTCAATGGATTTTGTGTACCGTGAGACCAGCTGTTGTCGTGCTAGTAAGTCTTGTGCCAGATTTTCATTCATCTCGTAAAATAAAACTTTATATTCGAACATTGAATTATTTGAATAAATCTATTTATTTCATGCTTTCCGGTAGGTTAACGAGAAATATCGGTGGAATATTTTTCGATATTTCATGGTTACGACCAGCGAAAATACCGATTTTTACTTCCTAACTCTTCAACTGAAGGCGGAAACAGTTGTTCCCGCGCACTAGTTACCTAGGTAAAATGCGCGTGCCTCTCAACTAGATGGAAATATGACGTAAATTTACCCTATATTTCTCGCGCTTGACGTAGCCTAATATTGTAATGCGTTGTTATGCAGAAGGGGTACGCCACGGGGAATAACCGAAAAGAACTGTACTGGATTTTAAGTTCCTCCCAAAAAGGGTTAAAAGCATGAAATAAATAGAATATGTGTTGTTGTTTCTTCTTGGTGAAAGATCGAGATTTATGTCATCGAGTGAACATCATCGGTAATATTTTCACGAGTGGCTGCCACTCGTGAAAATATTACCGATGATGTTCACTCGATGACATAAATTTCGATCTTTCGCCGAAAAAACAAATATCCTCTATTTACCTATCACTTTAAAGGTGATGAAAACAACTTCATTTCAACATATTAGCCATGCCCTGTGAAACGGGGATTTAATGCGTCTGCAAAAAGTGTCAACGAAGGTCAGCCTGCGCAGTTCGCGCAAGCTGACCTGAATCGAAACATTTTGTTATTTGTAAAATTCCTGCATGCTCATGCACTGTTCTATCTCAGGGTTTACCCGGTTTTTAGACAAAATGGATCTACAATTATATGGCCTGCAACACGCGAAAAGGGGCATTCGGACATTTGCGTAAAGTGTCGTCTCGGATCAGCCTGCGCAGTCCGCGCAGGCTAATCAGAAACGACACTTTCCGTTTTTATGTATTTTTCTGTTTTGCGGAAGTCTACCGTAGCACAAAATCTACTGAAGTCATAAAGTGTCGTCTGGGATTAGCCTGCACAGGCTGATCCGAGACGACACTGTAGGCAAATGTCCGAATGCCCCTTTTTGCGTGTTGCAGGCCAATTATGATGACTTGCTTGGTATAAAGCATCACGGAGATGCATTAAACATCCTCAAGCCAGAGTAGCGCCAATATCGAAAAGTTATGATAAATTTAACAATTGCTACAACAGGGTACACCTTTGCCCACAACGTTTTCAAAAGTAGCCTAAAGCAGAGGCGTGCAAAGTGTTATGGGTTGATTCCAAAATTTGATGTTCTGTAAATCAGTTTCGCTGTCATGAATTGCATTATGTCGCTAGTCTTTGATTTACGTTTCAATGCAGCTTTTCCTCCACTTAATCTTGTGAGAAAATCTAGAAAGTCTTTAGACTGCTACTCATATTAAAACGTTGTTGTACCGGAAGTGCATGACGAATTACCGCCAAAAGCATGTAGTTCCGATATGAAACGTAAACCCGTCCTGTGCTGTGTGTTGAATACGATAAATGTAACTTAATTTTCAACAGAGAAAAAATTAATCAAACGAGTTTCGAAATGTGTTATTCTGCTAGAAATGCCGCGTTTGGGAGGGGGTGTAAACACTAGCGCAAAGACACTTGAATTTTGACCGACTTTGCCTTCTATAACCTATTACATAAGACGACTTGTCAAACTGTATTGCCTGTTGTACATGGCCTCCAAACATTTGTCAGTATTTTACACTCATTTCTAAGCTAGGATTGAAAAAAGTCGTTAGTTTAATCGTGTTCAACGGTAATTTATCTTCGAATACATGAAATGGATGAAACGGATAAATATCTACCGCGTATATACCATATTGGACGAATCTGGTTCATTAGAGCTATTTTTAGCATCACGCTGTCAATTCAAAGCTGACATTCAAATTTCATTGACCAATCAGACTCGTTTAATCTATTAACTGCGGTATTATAATTTCTATCTCACGTTGGAAAGAAATCAAACTTGTCCACTTTGCAGAGTTTCGACTTTTAAACCCCTTGAGTATGGTCTGCAACATGCGAAAAGGGGCTTTCGGACATTTGCATAAAGTGTCGTCTCGGATCAGCCTGCGCAGTCCGCGCAGGCTATTCCGAGACGGCACTTTACGTCAACATTAGATTTTATCCTACAGTAGACTTGCGTGAAATAGAAAATCACACACGATCGGAAAGTGTCGTCTCGGATCAACCTGCGCAGACTGCGCGGGACGGCACTTAACGCAAATGTCCGAATGCCCCTTTTCGGGTGTTGCAGGCCATTTTATTAGTCCATTTGTTCCGCGTTAGGTACCAGAATGAAAATAATTAGCGCAACACACGAAAAAAGTAACGACTTTTTTCCTTTTGAGGTAAGAAACATATGAAAAATATTAACAACTGACTCTGGATGATATTCAGCAAGTAATATAGTTAGATAACTTGTCGTATACGGGTATATTGGGTTATAGAAAGTGAGTCATGTCAAAACCAAGGCGCACTGGTACTTTCTGTACTTTGATTCATGAAATGTAAATACCTTCTCTTGGACAAAGGCGACTGTTAACACTTACCAAGCTATTATCGACTATGGACTTCCTTTTCGGAGAGGACACACCAAGATCAGATTGCACATTATGTCCAGTCTGATCTTGTTCTTTACTCCCAGCAACTACTTCCATAGTTTCATTCAAATATTCTCCAATACACTGCAAAGATTTGATTGACAATTATTTTGTGTTCGCCAACAACATAAATTCGTCAGAATATGGGTTAACACATGTCTAGGCAATAAAAACCTATTATATTCGTGTTGACAGCAATACTTAGTGAAGTCAAAGGTCACCTTCCCCCAAAGGGCACAGTTAGTCATTTTAGTACGCAAGGGTTTGAAAGGGACTTGATATCGATTTCAGCCGTATTACAGTTGCGTTGGCGCGACAGCTCACCTATTCATGTGAGCAATGCTCTGGCAAAAGGGGTTTGAATAATATAACGTAAGTTTTATTTGGCATGAAACTAACAATTTATAGCTAATACATAAACAAATCAAAGGGGGGGGGGGGAAAGGTTAATACATTTCTGTGATGAATTATGCCCACCAAGTCATCATAATGATTACGGATCTCTAAAATTTATTTTGTCTCACAACAAACTGAATTGTAAGATAGAATGGTCCTTCGACATGCAGAAAATTTACTAAAAGATAAAAGTTTCGACACAGGTCAGGCTGCGCGGACTGCGCAGGCTGACCTGGGTCGATACTTTTAGCATATGCATTAAACCCCCTTCTCACAGAACATGCCTCGTGTCTTTTCTCTGTTTCGCTAGTGTCAGGCCCGAGGACACTCCTAATTGTGAGAATCCGACCAGACTTCTTCACCTATCCAACAACTTAGCCAAGGGGAGGGGGATAATAGAATCCATAAACGTGAGTTTTTGAAAAAAAAAAAACACGCTGCGAGTACTTATTAGAATTGAGCCGAACCCCAGTATCGTAGGCAGTAGCATATAGGACTTGTGAACAGGAGATCGCTGGTTCGATTCCCCAGCTCGGCTAATTTCTTTCCGATGATAGTCATTGCCACAGGGTTCATCTCTCTCTCACCGCTGATCATTGTTTCGACGATTGTTATGTGGGAAATCAGCTGGTGGCTTAGGAAGAATATTGTGCGAAGTACTGGTAAAAGAAACTCCAGAAAAGCATTGATGGCTGCCGCCGCGATATAACTGAAATAATGTTGAAAACGGTGTTAAACACCATATAATCAAATTCATACTACATGTAATTAGAATTGTTTCGTTTAGACAATGAGTACCCACGACATAATTATGTTAGTGAGGAAGGACGCCACTGCTTATAAAAAATTCTTAGTGTCCCATTTACAGATCTATAGGCCCAGTGATTTACCTTTAACTTGCTAAATAAGTTAAACGAAGCTTTCAAGCCGATGATATAAACCAAAATATTGCTATTTCAATGTTATTTTGGGGGTAAAGCTATCTCCTTATCGGACAGTGTGGATCAAAGATCAGACTGCACAGAATGTGCAGTCTGATCTTTGATCTACACTGTCCGCAAAGGCTTCTTGAGTCATGCTTAGCAGACCAATGCTTAATCTTATGTACATTTGCAGCAGGTCGCTGACATAATGTAAATGAGGCATTAATTCGGAGCAGGAGCGTAAACTGAATGTAACTAATTGTCATAAATATGACTTCATACAATTTCTCAGATCTCTCTCTCTCTCTCTCTCTCTGTCTCTCTGTCTCTCTGTCTCTCTCCTAAACCCTCTCCTCTCATTTCCTCTCTCTCTCTTCTCCCCATACCGTCTTTTTTCTCTTCCTCTCCTTTCCTTTCCTCTAATTTTCTCCCCTCCTCTCCTCTCTCCTCCCTTTCTCCTGTCCCCCGCTTCTTCTTCCTTCCCCATCTCATCATTACTCCTCTTTCGCCCCCCCGCTCCACTTCAAGTCCATTCTCTCCTCTCCGATCCTCTTCTCTCCTCTCCCGGCTCCTCCCCTCCCATCCCCTCTCTTTCTCTTCTCGCCTGCTTCTTGTTCCCTCCTTATCTCATCACCACTCCTCTTTCGCCCCCTCCCCTCCCCTCCACTTCTGATCACCTCTCCTCCCCTCTCCTCTCCTCCCCCGTCCCCTCCCCTCCAGTCCCCTCCCCTGCCCTACAGTCCCCTGTCTGCACATCGCCTCGCCTCTCCACCCCTCGCCTCGCCTCGCCTCGGCCCTCCCCTCCTATACAGTCCCCTTTCCTCCCTTTCCCTCTCCTCTTTTCTCCTCTCCTGTCTCCTCTCCTCTTCCTCTCCTCTCCTTTACTCTACTTTACTCTACTCTTCCTCTTCTCTCCTTTCCTCCCCTCTCCGCCCCTCCCATCTTAACCCTCCCTCAATCTCCTTCTCCCTTCCCTCCGCTCTCCTCCCCTCCCCTCGCTCCTCTCCCCTCTCCTCCATTCCCATTTTCTCCACTCGCCTCTCATCGCCTATCATCACCTCTCAACCCCTTTCCACCTCTCGTATCTCCTCTGACTTCATCTTGTTCCGCCTTTATCACTACCTACTATTGAAGCTGTAAGTCTATACCAACTGTAGAACTCTTTAATACACCAAGTAACCCTCTTGGTAGCAGATAACTATATAAGCCACAGTGTAACGATCTGGAGCACGCTATATTGTAATTATACCACTAAATGCCGGGTAATCAATGGTAATATCATTCCAAATTATTCAGTCTTTCTTATTGATGTTGTAAAACCCTTTCCATGGAAAGAAAGACTTTCTTCCACCAATCTAAATTTGTATGATCGCTATAGGTAATAAAATTAAGATTGCATGGAATTTGTAGATCAAGATCAGACTGCACAGAGTAGTCTGATCTTTATCTACACCACTGCTTTCCATTTTGGTATATTATCAAAACGCCTCTTCATTTGTGGTGAAACTTACGTTAGTCTTAGATCTCGAACTCAGCCAGATTGATTTGTTTCGGCAACGTAAGATCTAAGCTTGTTGATTATTTTAGCCTTTCACTACAGTAATTATTGCTAATATTTTTTGCTTTTACAGACAGTGTAGATCAAGATTAGTTTGCAAGATGCAGAAGTTCTATCTGCATAAATCTTTAGCTGATTTATGGTGAGCGACAGGACTAGGCGACAAAATGTTAGACTTGTCTGTATTTAAAGCACTTACAGATAACATATCCAATTTGGCCCAAACTATGGGACTTGTTTGTGAAAGAGAAAAAAAAAAAACATTGTGGAAATAGGAGAAAATGCTGGTTTCCAGCATTTTCTCCTTTTCCCACAATGTCTTTAAAAGCCTTCTCTGTCGGGGTCGTTAAAACTCGGGATTGCGTGGTAAAGGGAAAAGGTAAATTATATTCTCGGTAACCTAGGTTTAAACTTTTCTTCAAATTCCAATGAACTCGATAAATATAGTACAGAAATTAATCGTACCTCGGTAACCGAGGATTGTCTAGCTAGCTGTAACTCCTCAGTAAACTAGGAATGAAACAGTGCTTTAAACCGTAAGAATGCAGTAAGCAAGATGAAGTGCATATGAGTTAACCGAGGGTGGTCTAGCTACCAAAAGAGCCTATGGTAACCAAGGTAAAAACAATTTATTAAACCTCATTTATAATGGCGATAAAGTAAACAAGATGAAATGCATCTGTGTAGCCGAGGATGATGAAGCTTCCGATAGAGCCCACGGTAACACAGCAATGAAAAAGTGCGTTAAACCTCATCCATGTAACATCAATATACATAGTAAACAAGATAAAATGCATCTTTGTGACCGAGGATGATCTAGCTACCTAAAGAGCCCAGGAAACACGGGAATGAAACAAAGCATAAAACCTCATTCATCACGACGACAATGAAAACCAGATGAAATGTATCAGCGTTACCAAGGATGATCAAGCTACCTGTAGTGCCCACGGTAACCCAGGAATGGAACAAAGCGTAAAATCTCATCTATAACTGCGATAGGGTAAATAAGATGAAGTGTATCAGCGTTACCGAGGATGATCTAGCTACCTGTAGAGCCTACGGTATCCCAGGAATGAAACAAAGCGTAAAATCTTATTTATAACGGCGATAAAGTAAATAAGATAAAGTTTATCTGCGTTACCGAGGATGATCTAGCTACCTGTAGAGCCCACGGTTACCCAGGAATGTAACAACGTGTAAAAACCGTGTTTATAACGGCGATAAAGTAAATAAGATGAAGTGTATCAGCGTTACCAAGGATGATCTAGCTACCTGTAGAGCCCAAGGTAACCCAGGAATAAACAAAGCGTAAAACCTTGTTTATAACGACGATAAAGTAAATAAGATGAAGTGTATCAGCGTTACCGAGGATGATCTAGCTACCTGTAGAGCCCACGGTAACCCAGGAATGAAACAAAGCGTAAAATGTCATTTATAATGGCGATAAAGTAAATAAGATAAAGTGTATCTGCGTTACCTAGGATGATCCACATGTAGCTACCCGCAGAGCCAACGGTAACCCAGGGAATGAAACAATGAGCTAAACCTCATTTTTAACAAACATGTAGTAAAAAAACTTAACTGTATCTTTGATAATAATGATGATCTAGCCACATGTAGTTTCCAAGGTAACCCAGCAATGAAAGAGGGCGTAAAACCTCATTTATAGCAAATACGTGGTGAAAAAAAATGAAGTGCATCCGTGCACCGTGGATGATCCAGCCAACTGTAAAGCTCAAGGTAACCCAGATATGAGACAATGCGTAGACCCCCATTTGAAAAAGAATATGTAGTAAAATAATGAAGTGCATCTTTCATCTTTGTATTGGGGATGATCTGGCTACATGTTGAGCCCATGGTAACCCAGGAATGAAACAATGCATAAAAACTCCCTTGTAACAAATATGTAGTAAAAATAATGAGGTGCATCTGTGTTACCGACGAATATCTAGCTACACTTACAGCCCATGGTAACCTAGGAATGAGACATTGCGTTAAGCCTAGTGATGTATTAAAAACTTAAAGAAAACTTTCTTATCGAGGATGATCTAGGTGCATGAGGAGCCCACGGTAACCCAGTAATAAAACGATGCGTTAAACCTCATTTATAACGAATATGTAGTAAAAACATTAAGTGCATCTGTACACCGTCAATGGTCCAGCTACCTGTAGATCCCACGGTAACACATGTAGGCACCATTGCGTTAAACCTCGTTTATAATGGTGACATAATAAAAATGATGAGGTGCATCTTTGTTACCGTGGATGATATAGCCAAATAAAGAGCCCACGGTAAGCCAGGTATGAAACAATGCATTAACACATTGCAAGACACCAGAATTTCAGCCAGACGACAAATAAAAATGGTTTAGATATTGATATTTGTCTTTTGTGTGGTAAAAACATTGTGTGCACTTCCTTCTTTACCTAGAAGGTTGCCAAAAAACAGTTTTTAAGGTCGTTAAATAGGGGATTGTCTAGTAATGCGCTAAACCTCACCGATGACGAGGAATGTTGTAAACAAGATGAGGTGTATCATTGTAACAGAGGAAGGTTTAGCGACATTTAAATTTGCTTTAACTCGGGTCTGAGAAAATACGCCAAACTTCATTCATTACAAATAGCGTTTTAAAAATGAGGTGCATTTGGGTTACCAAGCATGGATGGTTTAGGTATCTGTAAATCTACGGTTACCCAGGGACCGTATTCACCAACTATTCTGAAGAATATTGTTTATTTTATTTTAGATTTAGAAACTAGCACAAGTTCTGTTTGGCTAAACCATATTCATTCTACTTTCAAATTTAGAAAATTCTTGAGAATCAGACAAAGAAAGTTCTAATGAATGGTTGATGAATTTGTGGTCTGCAGATGTTTCTAAATTTGAAAGATTAAAAAATTTGTCGTTTGGAGAAGGGTTAACCCCTAACCTGCTAAATAACTAAAATGAAACTTTCAAACCAGATAGTAAAAACCCAAATATTTCTATTCCAAACTTGTTTTTGGGGACAAATAATCTCCTTATCGGACAGTGTAGATCCAAGATCAGACTGCACGTTCTGTGCAGTCTGATCTTGATCTACACTGTCCGCAAAAGGTCATGGAGTCCCCTTAAGCAGCCTAAGGTTTAAAATGTCGTCTGCTCGGGGTGGTGTGTGAAGAAAGATACAGAGCGTATAGTTTGCACATTAGCATAACGTCAAGAACAGAGCATTTTAACTGCTACATTAGCATTCCATAAAATGTGAAACGCTTTTTGTTTTACATTAAAATTCCTGCGATATGAAACACTTTGATTGTTTTTGAAGTTTTAATTTTTATGCAGAACGATACTTAAAGATGCATCTATACTCGCTCTCAGCCAATTTTTTTAACCCATTTCATCTTTAATTTATCAAACTATATGTATAATCATTCTTGTATCTTCGTGCCAAATGTTGCCCCTGATGATTGCAAGGTTGCATAGATTACAACCCATAGAAAATGCATGTCATTTTCTGTTGGCCAGCAAAGAAATCACTGTTGTGTGTTGTGGCGTTTCCGGTTTTAAATCGAAGATTTCCGGTACATGTATTTATCCCTTACACCATTATATATCAACTGTCAGTGTCTAAATTCTAAGCCATTCTACAGTCTTTAAATTTTTTACAGCGTTTTTTTTCCCTCTGGCTGTAAGGATGTATCCTTAACTCGTTTACCAGACGACAAAATTTTAGATTTGTCCAAATTCAAAGCATTTTTAGACGACATGCAAAATTTAATCTAGATGATGGAATTTGTCTTTGAAAGGGTACAAAACATTGTTGGGAAAGGAGAAATTGCTGGTTAATGTCTGACTGCCTTCTGTGCAGTCTTATACCGATCTTCACCGTTTTTCTCCAAATGTTTTTTGTTAGTTTTTTTTTACCTATTTTTTAAATACGATATATATTCTGGGAAATAAGAACAGCACTGAAACTACAGTGTTTCTCATGTCTTAACCGTTATGTTGATTTCATACAAGCCATGTTCTGTAAAAAAGGGGTTTAATGCATTTGCAAAAAAGTATCGACACAGGTCAGCCTGCGTACTCCACGAAGGCTGACCCGGGTCGGAACTGTTTGCGATTGATCAATTGTATGCATTTCCAAGGAGCAGTCTACCTCATGAATCAGCCGGATGTGAGACAAAATAGATTCTATGGAAATTAAACTGTTTCCTCTTGTCTCTGATGAAATGTTAATTTTATTTGTTTGGTGCTGAATTCTCAGACAAGTGATAAGGGACCGAGGAGGGGGGGGGGTGAAATATGCATGATGTGCGTCTAAGACTATGTAATCAATTCCATTTAATCTTGGAGATTCTAATATTTCATTGCATACAATGTCTTACACGAAACTTTTGATGTTTTTTGTCACTATTTGGACATCTGAATGATTAGCATCTGGACGTTTTGACCCTTAACTCTTTACCAAACGACAAATTTTTAGACTTGTCCAAATTGAAAGCATTTGCAGACGAAAAAATGAATGTGATTCAGAAATTAAAATGTGTTTTAGGAGTGATAGAAAACATTGTGGGCTTGTTATCAGCATTTTCTCCTCCCACAATGTTTTCAAAACCTTCTTCATAAGGGCCGTTGACAATAAATCCGGAATTGTTCGGCAAAGAGTAAATTTGCCCTAAGTGTCAAATCACTAAATCCTAGGTGTGACTTCATTACGCTTTTGCGAACAGTGTAGATTTAGATCAGACTTCAAAGACAGTGTAGTATAATCCTGGATCGAAACTATTTAAAACAAAGAAATTTTTCATGAGAAAAACGAACTAAAATTGTATCATCTGAGTTGTTATTGTGGGCTGGAAACCGCCTTTAAGTCATTTCAAAACGGCAAAATTTTAGACTAGTCCAAATTAAAAGCTCTTGCAGACTACACTTTAAATGTGACTCAAAAGATGGAATTTGTATTTGATAGGGTAGAAAACATTGTGGGAAAAGGAGAAAATGCTGGTTACCAGCATTTTCTCCTTTTCCCACAATGTTTTCAAAAACTTTCCACATCAGGATCGTTGAAATTCGTGATTATGTGCAAAAGGTTCAGTGTCCGAACTGTTTACCCTAAAATCACTACATAGATAAAATGAAAATTTCAGGCCAATAATAAAATCCCAAAAACTGTGATCTCAAAGATCTTTTTGCTGAAAAAAAATGACACTGTATCGGACAGTGTAGATCTAAGATCAGCAGCCTTACTGTCACACGATGTTTCTTATCTTTTTGCAAAAGTGATTACAAAATTGAGTGTTGTGGTAAAATTGCACAGCTGCCGTTTTCACGAAAGCACAGGCAGTGGATTTATTGACAAACTTCGCCGGATATAACATATTTTATCACATGACTACCCTTGTTTTCAGTGTAAAACAGTCATTACGAATTTTCTTAACTTATACACGTTTGCGACAAGCAAATAGTGCCGTATATGGTCAACATTCTGTAAATATACAGCTTATTTCTTAGACCTTGCTGATTCAGATTTCTTGGCGAAATTAGTCAAAATTGATGATCGTGACAAAGCTGCGAATTCTATCGTCTTTATATTCACAACAAAATCATTATATATTAAGTCTTTCTTTTGGAACTATTTTTTTTTCGTGTTGTACCTGTCAAAGAAGTGAATAGGCCTCATGTAAATTTCAATGCACGTGTACATGTTGGCCAATGTTTCAACAATTCCTGAACTATAATTCTTGATATACAGTTATGTGATAGAAATAATTTCACATTCGTTGGCCCTTGAAGTAATAGTTTATTAAACTCGTCTATTTAAAAAAAAGAAAGGTTATTAAGCTTGCCAAAGGCACGCTTGGTAACATTTTTTGACTCTTTTAACCCTGCTAAATAAATAAAATAAAACTCTCAAACCGATGGTAAAAACCCAAATTTTGCTACTTCAAAAAGGTGATTTTGGGAACAAAATACCTTCCTATCGGACAGTGTAGATCTAAGATCATACTGCACGTTCTGTGTAGTCTGATCTTGGACCTACACTGTCCGCAAAAGGTCATAGAGTCGTGCCTTAGGATTCATACAATTTTATCTCAAATGCCAATTCATGTCAGATCCTATACGTTTCATACAATAGGTTATAAAGAGCAAACTTTTGCCAAAGAAAGCAAGCGCCTGTGTACGAAGGTCCTAGAACAAGAAAGAGAGAGAGAGATATAGAGGACGGGATAATTTACTTGGGTGACAAGTTGATTAATATCGCCTGCCATCATTGTCCTTTTCGTCTTAATGGACGCTCTGGAAATAAACGTGGTGAGAGAGTTTGAGTGGGTACTATAAATTGATGGTGTACATGTATTACATAAAACGGGAGAGGAGATCTTTCTACAAAACATTGTTGCCCTATGCTTGCTTTACTGAATTTTATACGTCGAGCAGCAAGTTCGATCACCCGACTGTTTATGTGTCTGTCCATTAAATGGAAGGATGGCCCTTCTAATATAGCTCTATGGTCTTTGTTTTCATTTCGTCCGTTCGTCAGTTTGTCCATCAATCTATCTGTCTATAGATTAGGCATGTACGTCTTATTGTCTACTGAGAATTAGTCTTTCTGATCGGCTTCATATATTCTAAATACTGTCGAAAACGGTTTTTACTATGCTTAAAACAAATAACAGTCGAAAATAGAAAACGTTGTGGGAAATGCAGCTACTAATTTGAAGCAAGCAATAGATCCTTGTCAACCACTGATTTCAGGAGCTACAAAATACTCGTAGTTCACAAAAGTTACAAGCTCATGACAGTGAATAACTGGTATCAGTTATTTGTACCTACACAGTATCATTGCGTCTTCTAGACGAGTTCGCATATAAAAATGACTCTAGACCTTACCAGTTGGGTTTTTTTTTTATAGAAATATATACAAGAACAAGTGTCTCAATGGAGGGAAAGGAAAAATCTGTTGAGTGACTGCTCGTTGAAAGCAATTTTCAACAATTGCGTAATTCCATTTTTGTTGGTAGCTACGTGAATGCATTTTATTGTAAAGTTCTATCTCACAAGCATCACCACAAGATCTAAAGCGTGTCTCAGCATGTTCGGGCGCCTAGTGGAGACTTGCTGGCTCTTTTATTGGTAGCCACGTGAATGCATTTTGTTGTATCTTACAAGCATCGCCACAGGATCTATATCTGGAGCGTATCTAGGCACGTTCGGGCGCCTAGTGGAGACTTGTTTGTGTCTTTGTTGGTTAGTTGAATTATGCTTAACAGGTTATGTCATATCACGGTCAGTGCACCTACGCATGTGTTTCCTGGCTTTCTCGCACCAGTGCTGACACAACTTTCTTTTTAAGTCACTGACTACATGTACTTTTCTCACTTGCATCAGAGGTGAGAGGCGAAAAATCATCACAGAGAAAGTTAACCTCAACCGGATATCGAACCCATAACCACCCTGTTTCGATTCAGATGCGTCAGCCACTGAGCTACCCGGCAGGGCTGGAGAATGTCAACATTTTTGTCCTCAGTTCTTTACTAAACAACACAATTTTCTGACTTCTCAGAATTGAAATATTTAATGACGACAGATAAAATGTCTTTTTAAACTGTTTTAACCCTTTATCACAAGATCAAGTTTTTTAACAACCCTTTTGAAAACATTGAAGGAAAAGGGGAAATGTTGGTAACAAGCGTTTTCTCCGATTCTTACAATATTTTCCACCTTCTAATGACAAACCCTCCCGTTTTAACCACATTTAGATTGTTATTCACGCGCATTTTACCTAGGTAACTAGTGCGCGGGAACAACTGTTTCTGCCTTCAATTGAAGAGTTAGAATATAAATATCGGTATTTTTCACAGGTCGTAACCATGAAATATCGAAAAAATTTCACCGTTATTTCTCTATAACCTACTGGAAAGTATGAAATAAATATCGGTAATTTATCCTTTACACAGCTGACTAAATTCTGAACAATTCTACAGTCTAGCAAGCTTTAACAGCGTTTTCTTTTTTGTATAAAGTGGTTGGCGAGTACAGACTCTAGGTCTAGAGTAATGACAACAGACAAAACACCGGTTTCCCAAATACAGACTTTTCCGCGAGAACAAAAACTCTGATAAAATAAAATCAAGGGCTTCAGTCATTTCCATTCTGTAAACAAGTAAAGGAAAAATATATTTGTATCAACCCTAAATGCAGAAAACAACAACAATGACGTAAAAAAGAAAAACATTGGACTTGTTTTCCAAAGTTGTAAGATGATCATTTGCATGTCATGTCTGTTTACACGTTATCACACAAAAACACCGCTTTTAACACCCCTGCAGTGGACAGCTTTCGATAACATTGTGGAAAAACAACGAAGGCCTCGGGCTGATATAGTAGACCCTGTTAATTTTTAAGAATATTCTTTTTCTATTTCTCAAGAATTTTTTATATTTGAAAGTAACACAACTTCTGATTGATTAAGCCAAATGATTTAACCAATCAGAAATTATGTTGCTTTCAAATTTAGAAAATTCTTCAGCATAAGACTAATGGTTGGTGAATACTGCCCCTATTTATAGTATCAGACTTAACAGTGTCGGGGAAAGTATATTCAATCAATTCATTATTGTTTATATCAATAAATCGGACAAGAACAACAAAAACAAAGCCGTACTTTTCCTTCCGGAAGGTCAACGTTTTTCGATTGACCAGAACGGCAGTCGTTTACCTTGTAGGGTAGTTCTAAAAACTGTAACTTTGTATCTGCGCTTAGGTTTTCTTTTGAATGGCCGTTCTAATGGCTCGAGAACAAATCTGGTGGGAGGTTGGAGAGAGAAAGGGGCAGACAGAAAGACAGAAAGGGGGGGGGAGATTTTTGACTGAATGCTGTTTTACGCCGCTTTCAAGATTATTTCAGTCACATCACAGCGACAGCTCACGTTATTCATGTATGTGCTGGGTTTCACCGTTACCAGGCTAGGGCGCTGAACTGTCTTACCCAAGGACACTTACAGTGGCTTCCAGTAAGGCTGGGCTACGAGACTTCACTTTACCACTGAGCCATGAAGGACCCCTAAGGGAGAGAGAGAGAGAGAAAGAGAAAGAGGGAGGAAAGAAGCCCGAGAGATTCAAAGTACTGAAAGTACCAAGAGTCACATATAATGAGGGCCATTCTTCAGTTATTTCCCTTGATTCCTCTCCAGTACTACATTGGTCCTGATAAGGTGTTTACTTGGATTTTATCCTTGATTTTCTTGCACTACACAGATATGTTCTTGAGATAATATCTCAACTAAATCTGATTAGATTATTTTACAAATCGATATATACACTTTTTTCGAATGATTGAGAACAAAATTTATTTTAAAATTACATGGGAACCTTGCATGCATGTAATCATAAATCAAATTATATTTATCGCAACATTCGCAAAGGAATCAAGGATAAAGACAAAGGAATACAGGTGAAAGGACCAATGTGTTATTTGGTTACCTTTAGGTTTTATCTAGCAAGGGATATAATTTTAATTACAGGAATGGCCCTCATTTGTCGTAATCAGGTATTCCATTTGATCCCAGCCTAACGTCTAGGAGTTAGCGGACTGAGGCTCGGATAAAAGGGGGCATACAGCCGTAACTTTCAGTAGCTCGAAAACCTTACCCTGTTACATAAATGAAATGAAGCCGAAAGTAACAACCCAAATTTTGCTATTTCAATGGTATATTTTGGGGAAATATATCTCCGTATCGAACAGTGTAGATCAAAGATCAAAAGGTCACTGAGTCGGGCTTAATAGCCGAAGGGTAAATTTTCCCAAGATAAGTTCTCTGATTGCCTGAAATGTTCCTTTTCTGCGAAACAGATGGGTGACCTTTTAAATTTACAAACAGATTAAACTTAGAATCGTAGTCAAATACGAGTTTTCCTGCAGGTTTCTGTTTACCGTTACCTCATCACGTCAACTGTCAGTGACAGTTTATAAATAATTAGCTAAAGTGACCTTGGGATGACACATATATACTTTTTTGACAGCATAGGGTTTTTTTTCGGCCTAGCTAACTACGCTTGCTTTTGACCTACTTCTTATCATTGATATACTGGAATGAATAAATAGTAATTTGCAATTGGTCTATTAGGGGCCTATTTAAGGGCAAAATTGTAACATCAATATACACTTGTTGCTTCCACCTGTATTTTAAGCCTTACCCTATAACCCGTCTACATGTATTTTCAGAAACATTATTTCTAGCAAGAGCTATCCTTTTCCAACGATGTTCTGGACTGGCATCTAATATTGAAAAATATATGAGCCCTGCTCTGGCAAAAGGGGGTTTAATGCATCTCAATTATGCGTTATACCAAGTAAGTCATCACATAACTACGGATCCATAAAATTCGTTTTGTCTGACAACCGGCTGAATCTGGTGGTAGAACGGTCCTTTGCCGTTCAGAAAATTTACAAAAAGCAGGAAGTTTCGGCACAGGTCTGCCTGCGCAGTTCGCGCAGGCTGACCTGAGTCGATACTTTTGAAGATGCATTAAACGCCCTTTTCACAGAGCATAGCTCATACCTTTCTGAAAGTTTTACTTTTCAACAATATGCAAAACAGTGCGGAAAAAGATGCAGTAACTGATAGGTTTACTCTTCTTTATTTCTCTTCATATTTAACCACAAAAAAAATTTGGTATTCATATCCCAGTACCTCTTACGCCGTCTGTCTTTTTTGTGGGCATTCTCATTCTCTCTCTCTCTCCCTCCCTCTCCCCTCTAGACAATCAGATATAATATTTCATTTTTTTTCTAGGGTTTTTGGTGGACAAACTGTATGCGCCATGATTTTTGCAACATTATTAAGCGCATATTTAAGGATACTTTGGTTTCTTGTAGAAAGTCTGCGTTTGTCTGATTTTCCGCGACAGATATGTGAGGTAATAATCGCCAAAATATTGATTTACCCTTTACCACACAGTCCCGAGTTTTAACGCCCTTGAGAGAAAGAATGGTTTTGAAAACATTGCAGGAAAAGAAGAAAATGCTGAAAGCAAATTGTAATTTTATGTTTATTTTCTAATATTCCTTCAGACGTCTTTCATCCGTAAATCCCAGCCCAAGACGTTATGGCCCTGAGCCCGGTTGCGCAGTCGGTAGTATACAGGACTTTAGACATGTGATTCACTGGTTCGAATTCCCAGCTCGGCCAATTTCTTTTCAAGGACTAATGATAGGCATTACGATAGGATTCATTCCTCTCTCACCGCTGATCATTACTTCGATGATGGTTATATGAGAAAGCCACCGGTGGCTTGGGAAGAACATTGTGCGAAATCAGAATGCTAGTAAATCAAAAGCCAGAAAAGCATGGATAGGTGCACTTGTCCCGGGGTATGACTGAAATAATGTTGAAAATGGCGTTTAACACTATAAAAACAAACCAAAAAGTTACGGGCTGAGCAGAGCATGACAATGATGATAAAAATTAAATGATCCATGCTCTGTGAAAAGGGGGCTTAATGCATCTGCGAAAAGTTTCGACCCAGGTCAGCCTGCGCAGTCCGCGCAGGCTGACCTGGGCCGAAGCTTTTCGCAATCAATCAATTTTCTGTATGTCCAAGGACCAGTCTACCTCATGATTAAGTCAGTTGTTAAAAAAGTTGCTGTTATGGTTCCATACGTACGTGATGGCTTGCTTGGTACCATGGATCACGGGGATGCATTAAGCCCCCTTTTGCCGGGGCATGACTCATTTTGTTTTGAGTGTTTTTTTAGTGGTTTTTTTTTTGTTGGTACGTAAACATACGTCATTTTGTGGTTGATTTTTTTGTGTCAAAAGTCACATAACTCTAATTACCAAACATCTCTCAAATCTTGACCTAAGAATGATGTCCTTTGCAATTAGAGAAGAAAAAGATCAGATTTCACTTTTGTGCAGCCTGATCATGATGGATACTAAAGTGATTGTGAAGTCTTTATTAACTCGTTTTACCAGAAGACAAAATTTTAGACTGGTTCAAATTTAAAGCATTTACAGATGACAAATTAAAAAATTGTACAACTTATGAAATTTGTCTGTGAAAGGGTAGAAAACATTGTGGGAAAAAGAGATAGTGAGTTATCAGCTACACAACTCAGGGATCCTGCGTGGCTCAGTGGTATATTGTAGCACTCATAATCTTGAGGCCCCCAAGTTCAAGTCTCAATGGATGCACTGTATTTTTTTCGTGGAAGTGTCAACTCAAGGAAATACATGAATATGTGAGTTGTTCCCGTGATATGACTATTAAAGCGTTGAAAGTGGTGTAGAACACCATTCTATTCATATTGAAATCCAGCGCCATAACTACTTAGCCTCCGAGGAAACCCTGTTGCACCTTCGAGAATTTTTTGAGCCATTTTCTGGCGAGAGGGCTTTAAATGCATCTCTGTAATAAATTCTACCAAACATTTCATGACATCATTATGAATCCATAAAATCCATTTTGTCTAATAACCGACCGAATCACGAGGTAGAATAGTCCTTGGATATGCAGAAAATTGACCAATGGCAAAAAGTTTCGACCCATGTCAGCCTGCGCGGACTGCGCAGGCTGGCATGGGTCGATACTTTTTACAGATGCATAAAGCCTTTTTTCACAGAGCATGGCTAAAACGATTCAGCCAATCAGAAGTTGCGTTACTTTCTACCTATAGAGTTAGACTTGGAAAGAAATTAAGAACAGACCTTTGAGATGGAGAAAATCGACCAATAGCAAAAAGTTTCGACCCATGTCAGCGGACTGCGCAGGCTGGCATGGATCGATACGTTTTGCAGATGCATTGAACCCCATTTTCACAGAGCCTGGATTATTCATTTGTTTACAGGGAAATCTCAATATATTCGTGTTGATTGTTGTGAAAATCACTCTGTCACAATGTATTTAATGATTGTTGCATGACGTGAATTGATTTGTTTACAGTGGTTTTTGCAGTATTTCGCAGAAAACAAAGGAAATGGGACCGGCTTGAAAATGAACATTTCTTCCGAGTGTTTCCTTTATTTTTTTGTAACGTTAGTAAGCTTTATGTTTTCTTTAATCTTTTACCTTAATTTGTCGTCTACAAATGACTTCAATAACGAGGAGGCTAAACTGGTCATGCCCTGTGAAAAAGGGGTTTTAATGTATTTGCAAAAACTATTGATTCATATCAGCCTGCGCAGTCCGCGAAAATGATAAAACTTAATTTGAAACAAATGATAGAGAAACGTGACAACTTTCAACCTAGTTTTAAAATTCATTTTTTCTACAAGCGACTAACACTTGGACCGACCATACCATAAAAGATTGTCAACTACACAATGATTTATATTTAAATGCATTTTAATATCAGCGTTGTTTACTTCTAGCCACCACTGGGCATTTAAATAAACACAACTCGAGGGTATGCATATATAGGTGCAGTGGCCGTCGAAGTATAACTGAAACACTGTTAAAATTGGTTCTATATAAACTCAGATGAACAAAACCATGTTCGAAAGGTCGGATATACCAAAGAGATGGGGTCACGTGTCACGCTCGACAATGAACATGACATGAAATAAATGTCAACTGTTTGTAAATTTCTTGAATCAGCGGACGATTTTGAGAAAGACAATGTGAAACAAAGAAAATCAAAATTTAAGTAAAAAACATGAATACAGCTCGATGTGAAAACATTGTCGCGAAAGGAGAAATTGCTCGTAACGAGCAGTTTTTCCATTTGCCACAATGTTGTTTTTTTTTTCAAAAGAGGTCTACTATCAAAGCAATAGGTCGTATACAGAGGAGGGGGGAGAAAGAGGGTTGTAATATTGTAACCCGTACTTCATAGAGATGGACTCTTTAACACTTACATAGGGCCTTGAAAACCTCATAATAAGTAGAAATTGTCGTCGTGATAGGAATGAAATAATGTTGAAAGCAGCGTAAAACACCATTCATTCTTTTCAATTCAAAAATTGAGAAATTCTTTAAGAGGCGCAATGTTTCTTTCTTCATCCCAAATGACCCATATTACTTCATCTGTTCCTTTTCTGTTCTTTTCTTATTTCTTCATTCCCCTCTTTCCCCCCCCCCCTTTTGCTTAACGTAAAAAAAGTACAAAAAGTGAAAACTATATACTTCATTTTTTTTCAACCTAAAAACCATATTTTTTTCTGTAAACTTGTCGTCCTAATTGAAGGATTATGTTTTTGCGAGTGTTTGTTACTTTGTCTACGTCATTTATTTTTCTATTATTGTTGTTCTTGGTGCTGTTTTAGTTTTCGTGTTGTTTTTTCAAGATGAATGTTTGTCATTGAATTTTGTCTCAACCTAGAAAGAAAGGGTTCAAGAAAAACCAAACGTCCAATACTTCAATACCTTTCTGGTTTTCTGTTATTTTTTTCCTCCCTTTTCTAATAAGTGAACTGAAAATTTCAAGCCGAAAAAATAAAACCCAAAATTTTGCTATTTCAAAGGCATTTTTATAACGTCCCCTACGAAGTAGAGGGGTGTATACTGGTTTCACCATGTCCGTCTGTCTGTCCGTCTGTCCATCTGTCCGTCCGTCCGTCAGTCCGTCCATGTTTTCGTTTCCGTGCTGTAACTCAAAAGCCGTTTGACCTAGGAACCTGAAACTTTATACAAGTATTGATCATGAGCCAAAGGAGCTGCTCTATTGTTTTGTGGTTATATGGGTCAAAGGTCAAGGTCACAGGTGAACTTTTTTTGAAAATCGATTTCGTGCTTCAACTCAGAAACCGTTTGACCTAGGACCCTGAAACTTTATAGAAGTGTTGTTCATGATCCAAAGAGTTGTCCTATTGTTTTTTGGTCACATGGGTCAAAGGTCAGGGTCACAGGTTAACCTTGTTGGAAAATCGTTTCTGTGCTCTAACTCAAAAGCTCTTTGACCTAGGACCCTGAAACTTTATTCAAGTGTTGCTCTTGACCCAAGGAGGTGCCCTATTGTTTATTATCACATGGGACAAAGGTCAAGGTCACAGGTGAACTTTGTTTTGAAAATCATTTCCGTTCTCGTATTGTGCTGCTTCAGTGACAAGGTGGAAGGGGGGAATTTGTCCTCTTTGTGACGGTGCGAGCTTTTTTTTTGGGGGGGGGGGGAAATATCTCTTTATCGGATACCAAATAGATTAAATGAAACTTTCAAGCCGATAGTAAAAACCCAAATAATGCTATTCAAAAGTAATGTTTTGGAGAAAAAAAAATTCTCCCTATCAGACAGTGTAGATCCAAAATCAGACTGCACAGAACGTGCATTCTGATCTTGATCTACACTGTCTGCAAAAGGTCTTTGAGTCGCGCTTCACAGCCCAAGAGTTTAAACAAATACAACAGCAACGCCAAATTAGAGTTCGGCATGTTGACAACACGTTGAGTAAACTGACATTGTCATCTATTGTCGTTAAAATTCAATCTGACTGTCATCTATTGTCGTTAAAATTATATTGTTTTATTGATTTCTTAATTTCAATTAGATTAAAAGTTGTAGTTGTTGTTGTCCTATTTTCTGTGTTACTCTCTTGGTCGTAGTGACATGCAGTTGAACGTATCTGAAAATGACAACGTGATGGTAAAAGGGTTTAAACTTATTTGATGCATGCTCTGTGAATAGGGGGCTTAATGTTTCTGCAAAAAGTATCGACCCAGGTCAGCCTGTGCAGTCCACGCTGGGTGACCCGGGCCGAAACTTTGTTACTATTGGTTAATTTCCTGCAGCTCAAAGGACAAGCGGAATAGTGGACATTGTCCATCAAAGACCCGCCTGCACATTCTGTACAGTCTGATCTTGATCTACACTGTCCACAAAAGAACTCATGCTGGGCACAATACAAGGAGATACGCAATGAATTACCTACAAGTGTATCAGGTATCAGTCGTTAATTAGTACTGAATAAAATTCCTACCCATACAAAAACACTTATTCATGCCGCTGCAGTTGAGAGCTTTAAAAAGCATTGGAGAAAATTGGGGTACAATTTGCTGGTAATAGGTAACATTTCTTTTTCACAGTGATTCTCTTACCACACAGAACTAACATAACTGTTTTCCTTCATTTTTTTTTTTTCGCCACAGTGTAACTAGCAATGGGTTTGGGTATATGTGTAAATATTTGGTTAAAACTTGATATCTTGACCACCCTAGGAAATGTGATAAATGAATGCTCTGTGAAAAGGAGTTTTAATGCATCCTCATAATGTATCGACCCTGGTCAGCTTTAGCAGTCCGCGCAGGCTAAACTGGGTCGCAGCTATTTGCTATATGTCAATTTTCTGCATGTCAATGGACAATTCTAGCTCCAAATCAAGTCGATTGTCAGACTAATTGAATTTTATGGATCAACATAACTGTATGATGACTTGCTTGGAATAATGCCCCACGAAGATTCATTAAACCCACTTTTACGAGAGCATGGCTTATATCTTCCAGCATGCAGCACGAGAGAAAATTCTGAATTTACGTATATCTAATCTGTGTTACTTTGATTCTATTTCTAAAATACGAATGCATGAATATTTCCTCATACTATTATCGTTCATTCACACCTTTGAGGACAGTAAACGATCAACACTTGCTGTGTTCTTTCGGATTCATCCGCAGAATGAACTTTGGTTCTTTAATCCGCTGCAAATAACTTATTATCTCTCGAACAAATTGAGCCATGCTCTGTGAAAATGGGGTTTAATGCATCTGCAAAAAGTATCGACCCATGTCAGCCTGCGCAGTCCGCGCGGGCTGACATGGATCGAAACTTTTTGCTCTTTTTAAATTTCCTATGACGACTCGCTTGGTAGAATGCATCATAGAGATGCATTAAACCCCCATTTGCCAGAGTAAATTTTCTGTTTGTCAAAGGACCATTATACTCGTACCTCATGGTTCAGGCGGCTGTTAGACAAAATGGATTTTATGGATTCATAATTACACGATGTTTTTCTTGATATAATGCATCACAGAGATGCCCCCCCCCCCCCTTTTTTTTTGCCAGAGAATGGCTTAATTCTATCGCAAACTGACACTGAAAGTATTTTGTTAACTTTATCAGACGGCAAAATTTTAGTCTTGTCTATTTGGAAAGCATTTGCAGACGGTGAATTACATGTGGCTCAAATGAAAGGATTTGTTTCTTGAAGGATAAAAAACATTGTCGGAAAAGGAGAAAATTCTTGCTACAGTTTCTTTTGGTTACTTGGAAAAAAGGTTAAGCCTACGAGATTAAAGTTCAGAAAGTTTGAACAAAAAGCAACACCATACGTATTCATATATATCACAAAACCTAATTCACAGGCTTCGATTATACATGAGCAATGCTCTGAAAAGGTGGTTTAATGCATCTGCGAAACACTTCGACCTATGTCAGCCTGCGCAGTCCGCGCGGGCTGACCTGGGTAAAAACCTTTTGCTATTGGTAAATTTTCTACTTGTCAAGGGACGATTCTACCTCATGATGCAGCCGGTCTTAGACAACTTGATCCATATCTTGATACCACAACTTGCTTAGTATAATTAAATGCATCTCAAGGACGCATTAAACCCCCTTTTCCCACACCGCTCAATTTTTTTTTCTCTGACATCGTAAGTTATTTTTTTCATCCATACCTTCGAACAAACTTCCGGCGAGTCACCATATTCTCATGGAACTACATTTTGTGCATTATTATTCCGCGTGCAGAATACCCCTAGATTGGACATTTAATTTTGTTTGTAAATCCTATTGGAAAGTACACGTCATCGTCAGAGTCTCCCTTTGTGTAGAAAATTGTCACAGAGAGTTATTTTTCCAGGAAATCGCTCTTCTTTGTCGGTTAATTTAGATAGTGCGTCCTAGGCTGAAATGACCTCGTGCTAAATTACTACGCTAAATGTCCTCTAAACTAGGAGTAGTGACTGGAATACAAATAAAGCGTAGCATGACAAAATGTGCCTGCGCTTGCCTTTCTTTTACGCCGTTGTGCGTTGCTGAGTGGTGAAGGTTTAAAAATTTTACACCTGGTGATCCCGGGTTCGATCCTCACTCGGCTTTTCGTGTGAATGGCCTTCGACAAGACGCTTTGGAGCCCTAGCCTAGTATTAGCCTAGTACTGGTGAAACCCAAACATACGTGAATACGTCAGCTGATGCCGTGATATGACTAAAGTAATGTTGAAAGCGGGCTAAAATACCGTTGAATCATTCATTCAATTGCCTTTCTTTTACGATCAGCCATTCTTCCTATTTATTGATGGTAAATGAGTATAATAAATCTGAACTTCTTTCCACTAACGTTTTTTAAAGTTTTCCCCCTTAAAGTATTTAAAAGTCGGGATGGTTTGATGAAGGGTTATAGTTATATCCCCCCCCAAAAAAAATCCATATGAGCCATGCTCTGTGAAAAGGGGGCTTAATGCATCTGTGAAAAGTATCGACCCAGGTCAGCCTGCGCAGTCCGCGCAGGCTGACCTGGGCCGAAACTTTTCGCTATTTGTCAATTTTCTGTTTGTCAAAGGACCAGTCTACCTCATGATTAAGTCAGTTATTAAAAGAAAGTAGCTCTTATGGATCCATAATTATGTGATGAATTGGGCTGGTATCATGTATAACTGAGATGCATTAAGCCCCTTTTTGCCAGAGCATGGCTCATATCTATTGGTCTCATTCTTGGCAGTTTAGCCTAGTCCCATAGCTCAGTCGGTAATTTAAGGACCTTGAAACCTTGGGGTCGCTGGATCGAATCTCGGCCAAAATCTTTCCGAGGAGTGGAGACAGTCATTGCGACAACATTCATTACGTTCTCACCGTTGTTCATTGTTTCGACGATGCTTATGTGGAAAAGCTGCCAGTGACTTTTGAAGAATATTATTTGGAATAATATTGTAAAAGAAAATCAAGGAAAGCGTGGATAGGTACACATGCCACCGGAAATTGATTGGAAACGGCGTTAAACTGCGTAAAACAATTAAATCTTGACATTTGTACTATTATCAAGCTGTACCATTTGTACTATTCTCACGCTAGCATTTTGATCGGATAAAATGATCGATAAACAGAAAACGTAAAAAGAACACAAATAGTCTTTGATGTATTTCCGATCAGGGATCAGCGTTACCCTTCACCCGAAACGATCCTGTGTTTGTTCTTGTCTACAAAGAAAAAACTTTCAACCCGTATAGTGCCTTTCACCACTATAGTTGCTTTTGTCTACAGTGTAGACCAAGATCAGGCTGCACAAAACGTGCAGCCTGGTCTTTGATCTACACTGTAGACAAAAGTAACATTTAAATTGCAATTATTTGGGGTTGTATTCTTAAGATAGAAATTTCTGTTGTGTACATTTGGCGCTCTTTGGATTAACACCTTACCAAACGATAGAAATTTTTGATGCCGCCAAGTTGAAAGCATTTGCAGACGACAAAATGAATGTAGTTCAAATAACGATTTCTGTCTTAAATAGGATTGAAAACATCGTAGGTAAAAGAGAAAATGGTGGTTACAGTCAGTTTCTCCTTTTCTCAATCTATTTTCAAAAGCCTTCTTCTTCAGGGTTGGTAAAATTCGTAATTGTGTGGTAAAGGGTAAAAACAGTAAAAAAAAAAGTAAACAAGAAATAACCTTGAAAAGCTAGACGGCGTAAATTTTGCCAGCCAATATGCCTACAGGGGCCCGCAGAATAGACATGCCTACATTTTTGACCAATCGCAAACTTCTATTTATTCATTCGAATTTATCAATACCAAGAAGTAGGTCAAAAGCCAGCGTATTTAGCTACACAGAAATTTAAAATGCTGGTAACCAGTATTATCTTATTTTCCTATAATGTTAACTACCGTTTAAAATGACTCACGCCATTAGAAGCACATTTAATCTGACACACCTGCAAAAAATGTCGATGGAGGAGTCTTTAACTGCCTTGTCGGACTAAGAGTTTTAACCATATATCAAACAACGCATTGTTTCAACTACCCCGATGAAAAATGGCGTTTGAAAACATTGTAGAAAAAGGTGAAAATGCTGGTTACCAGCATTTTCACTTTTCTCCACAATGTTTTTAACCTTTCAAAGACAAAAGCCAGCATTGTCCATTTATCCTTATTAAATTTTTTCAGACATAATCAGATCCATCTGTAATGCTACATTTTAAAATATCAACAGTTATTATTCGTATGGTGTCCGTGGTTGTGAGGTAGAGCGTCGGCCTCATAACCATAAGGTCCCAAGTTCGATACCCAGTAGCGGGTGTCAACTTTTGGATTGTTCATTGGCCCACACATTCGGCGCGAGTACTGGTGTAGTTCCCAGGAAGCAGAATCGAGAGAGATTAGTAGAAGCTGTAAGAACTTGTTTCTCAATCGATTTAAAATAAATACATTAAACTAACAGTTATTATTTGTCACTCTATTTGTATTTGTAATTGTGTATGTTGTAAATGTTTATGTGCCGTAGGCCTGAATACTTTAAAAAACCATCGAATTGAATTAGAGCCATATTTAATTTGTCATCTGCAATTGGTTTAAAAAATGGACGAGTCTTAACTCTTTACCAAATGCGAAAATTTTAGACACGACCAAATTCAAAGCAATTACAGATTACAAAATAAATGTAACTCAAAAAAAATCAAATTGATACTTGTATTTCAAAGGGTAGAAAACATGGTGGGGAAAAAAGAGAAAATGCTGGTTACCAGCATTTTGTCCTTTTTCCCCACAATGTTTTCAGAAAGCCCCCCCCCCCCCATGGTCGTTAAAACTCTAGATTGTGTGGTACAGGGTTTAAATCGCCGGATTAATCCTTAAAACGCCTGATAAACCCAAATGGACATTTTCATTCCAGAATAAATCCCAGATAATAGCAAGAAAGTGAATGTGTTCTTGTCTGTAGTGTTTCAGCAAAGCCGACAGTGTAGACCAAAGATCAGACTGCACGTTTTGTGCAGTCTGATCTTGATCTGCACTGGCCGCAAAGGCAACTATAGTAATCAAGGACGCTTTAGCAGTAGCAAAAGATTGATTGATTGAATTTGCGTTTATTTATCGTCGCCACCGGTTGCCCATATGGGCGACGCCCCCTGAAGGCTGTTAGTATTGTTACGGGGGATAGTGCAGATACAGGACGAAGCCCATCCTAAGTTTCGCCTGGTTCTTTAACGTGCTCGGTGTATAGCACTGTCACACGGGACCTCGGTTTAGCAAAATATATCGTTGTAAGTTTAGATTTAAACTGTAGATAAGCCTGCTAATGGAATATTCGCCCAACGGGTAAAACTAAAATCTTTGAAGTATGTCCACTTTAGTTGTAATCGTTATGTTCTGTAGACAAGTTCTCTCGTATTACAGTTAAACACTTTCGAATTTGAGCAATTTCACTTTTTTTTTCAAGTTTCGCCATTCTGGAAAGTGTTTTCAAATGTTTTAACTCTTTACCAAACAATCTAGTGTTTAACGACCTGGGAAAGGCGACTTTTGAAAACTCTGTGGAAAGAGGAGAAAATGCTGGTAATCAGTATTTTCTCCTTTTCCCACAATGTTTTTAAAAGCTTTTTTCTACCAGGGTCTTTAGAACACGTGATTGTGTGAGTAAATGCGTATTTCAAAGATGTTTCAGTTATACAGCGGCGACCCGTCCATTTCTGAAGTTTCTGTACCGGCACAACAAACAACACTCTCTTTAACGACTTTAAGAAATAAGGCTTTTGAAACATTATGGGAAAAGGAGAAAACGCTGGTTACTAGCATTTTCTTCTTTTCTCGCAATGCTTTTAATCCTTTAACAGAGAAATCCCATTGTACGAGCCATTTCTAATTTGATATCTGCAGCTGCTTTGAATTTGGACCAATTTAAAATTTTACCGCTTAGTAAAAAGCTTAGCCGCTGGTCGCTGTCCGAACATAAACAATGTCCGAACAATGTTTGGCGGTGAGAGAGAGAGAAATAAAATCTGTCAATCCTGAAAAAATTTTTGTGAAGTCAGCACTCGAATTTGAGACCGCAGGATAAGTAGTCCTGCCCGTGACCTCAGAGGAACTGAGCTTGACTTTATAGTTTCGTACTTGTGGCACATTTTCTGGCGTAAAACCTGGCAATTTACTCTGAAATCCCAAATGAGTTAATTTATTTATTATCGCCTAAAGTAAAATTCCCATTTCATATCAATTAATTGAGAGAGCGTTTATGTTTGAGTAAGGAAAATTTGCAATTACGTCGCCGGAAAGAAAAATTATAATGGACTTGATTTACTTTCGTTTCAGAATTTGGTGCTAAACAAGACAAATCAGGAATTTTTTCGACTATCCGTCGCAAAACAAAATGGCGGATATTATTCACAAAATATTCGGTCAGAAACATGGCGGAAGTAAGCATGGAGAATCGAGCAAAAAGGACGAAAAGGAGGCGGAGGGATATACAAAACAACAGGCCGACTTCTGTAAGTAGTTCCTTTTATAATATATATTAGTCATGCTCTGTGAAAAGGGGGCTTAATACATCTGCGTAATCCATGCCACCAAGCAAGCCATCGCATTCTGATTGACCCATAACAGCCACTTTTTTTACAACCGACTTAATTATGAGGTAGACTGGTCCTTAGACATACAGAAAATTGACCAGTAGCGAAAAGTATCGGCCCAGGTCAGCCTGCGCGAACTGCGCAGGCTGACCTGGGTGGATACTCTTCGCAGATGCATTAAACCCCCTTTTTACAAAGCATGGCTCATATATGATTGTGATTTTTTGCATGTCACCTTTTTAAACGGTATGAACAAATGTGTATGAGTCATGCCCTGACAAAACGGAGTTTAATGCTTGTTCGTGATGCATTTCACCAAGCATGCCATCGCATAATTATTGATTTATAAAATCCATTTAGTGTAACAATTGACCGGATCTCGAGTCACTTGACTCGCAGAAAATTTTACAAATTGCAAAAAGTGTCGACTCGTGCCAGCCTGTGCTGACAGCGCAGGCTGACATAGGTCGATACCGTTTGCATTCGCATTAAGCCCCATTTTCACAGAGCATGGCTCATACATATATAAGTCAGAAATGTTCCTTTCAATGGATATTGGGTGTCACTGTTATTAAGGGGCTTTCAGAAGGGGCTAGGGTGTTCTAACGATTACGTTTTATACTATAAGCAAAGTACTGCGATGCCATATGGCCTGCAGCACGCGAAAAGGGACATTCGGACATTTGCGTAAAGTGTCGTCGAGGATCAGCCTGCGCAGTCCGCGCAGACTGATCCGAGACGACACTTTACGACTACATTCGGTTTTGTCCTACACCGGACTTGCACAAAACAGAAAATTACATAAGAACGGAAAGTGTCGTCTCGGATTAGCCTTGCGGACTGCACAGGCTGATCCGGGATGACCCTTTACGCAAATGTCCGAATGCCCTTTTTCGCGTGTTGCAGGCCATATCATACTGCTTTAAGTCTGTATGGTAAACGCATACGAGTACATGAATCCTTGTTTAAAATATCAAGTGTCCATCTACAGTTGGAATGCACTAGCATGACATGTTCACAGAGTAAACTATATTCTTTCAGAAACAGAAATCGTCCTTGTAATTATTTTTCATGCCGACGACATAGGTTCATGAAAATGTTTATTTTGTGATGCATTTCATAGTAGAAAATACTGTCACAAAAGGTTAAACGCTCAAGATGACTGATATCACTTCAGTCTTGTCACAATGTTTTCCAAACCTGTTCATCTAAAGGGATTGAAATCTTAAAAACCGCTTGATTTAGCTAGTTATAAATTGCATTATTTTGAAATTTAGAAAATGTTTGAGAATTAGACTTGGAGTCTTTTTCAGAATGTTTTGTGGATACGGATTCTATAAATGTACTTTTATTTCAAAGTTAAGAGCTCTCATAATCTGATGAAAACATTTAACGGTGTACATCCAAGACCGATCTGCGTGTTCTAATCTTGATCTCTGAACTTGATCCACAGTGTTTGCCGCAGAACATAATGTTAAACCCAGACTGAGAAGAGCTAACTCTAGTTCTTTCTGTTCTGTTCTGTGTACCAAACGACATAATTTTAGAATCGACCAAATTGATATAGTACTTGTATAGACGACAGATTAAATATAGTTCAAATGATAATTTATGTTTTCGATGGGGTAGAAAAACATTGTGGGAAAAGGAGAAAATGCTGGTTACCACATTGTTTTCCTAAGGCTTCTGCTTCAGGGGAGTTAAATTTTGGGATTGTGTGGTAAAGGGTTAAACATATTTCAACACGGCTGATACATAGTTTTGTAATTTAGCTACAAGCATTATGACACGAGAAAATACTTAGGTATGTTGCACGAGGGCCGATCCATAAGTATCTATTGTCATATGAAAATAGTAACTCTTAAACTGCTAAGTAAACTTAATGTAGCAATAGCTGGGGAAATAAGCGAGTGCTAAAATGGATTTAAACTTGAATCTTACCATTTAAAAGTATGGAACTATTATGAAGGGGACAATCTGTCCGTCCAAGTATTAGTTGCTGGAAAAGAAATTAGTTTCAAAACTAGGCCAGAAATTGCCAGGTCGCTCTATCTTTTGTTTACTGTTTGCATGATTTTAGATTTAATTTTTCTGCCAGCTTGTAACACTTGAACCGACAACACAATAACAGATTATCATACTCACAATATTTTCCATGTTTGTAAATGGTATGATTTAAATTTAAATGCATTTAACATCTGCACTGCTTTTTTGGTCGCTATTGGGCCTTTAACTCTTTACCAAACAGTCCCAAGTTTAAACGATCCTGAGAGAGTAAGCTTTTGAAAACATTGTGGGAAAAGAAGAAAATACTGGTAACCAGCATTTTCTCCTTTTCCCGAAATGTCTTCTATCATATCAGAGAATTTAAGCTCTATTGTACTGATTCTGAATCTGTCGTCTTGAGATCTTTTAAATTTGGAAGAATCTAAACTTTTCCTTGTGAGAAAGAGTTAACTCTTTACCAAACTACAAAATTTTGGACTTGTCCAAATTAAAAGTATTCGTAGACGAGAAACTAAATGTAGATCAAATGATGGGATATGTATTGGACAGTTTGGAAAACATTGTGAGAAAAGGAAAAAATGCTAGTTACCAGCACTTTTGTCCTTTTCTCACAATGTTTTCAAATGCCATCTTCCTCAAGGTTGTTAAACAATGATGGGATATGTCTTGGAAAGGTTAGAAAACATTGTGAGAAAAGGAGAAAATGCTGGTTACCAGTATTTTCTCCTTTTCCAACAATGTTTTCAAATGCCATCTTCCTCAAAGTCGTTAAAGATAGGACTGTTTGTCCTTTTTTTCATCCACTATCAAAGACCTAAATTTTGTAACTTCAAAATTATATACGCCGAAAAAAAAGTCTTCGACCGTATTGGACAGTATGGATCCCAGGTCATACTGCGTTTTGCGTGCAGTCTGATTTAGATCAGCACTGTCAAAAAAGGCACATTGATCGCACTTACCATTTCAACCTTTAGGCTGCTAAGGACCCGGGGCGCTTTTGCGGATAGTGTAGATTAAGATCAGACTGCACAAAACGTGCAGTCTGATCTTAGATCTGCACTGTCCGACACGGTATTTTTTCCCGGTGAAATCAACTTTGAAATCATTATATTTAGATTTTAATTACTGAATCGAAATTTTCGTTTCATCTATTTAGCAGCTGAAGGGTTAAGGATAAAGCTTTTTTTTATGAATCAGTCAAGCAATCCACTTGTTTAGACGTCAATCATGTATCGATTCCAAGTTTCATATATCTGTCAATCAATCATGAACCAATCAGTCGCTTCACCATGGCATCTGCCAATCAATCATTCATCATACATCGATCTGTCGCTTCATGCATATATAAATAAATCATAAGTTTATCCGTCGCATCATGCACTCGCCATCAGTCATGTCCCCATCCGTTGCTTTTTTTCATTTGACAGACATTCGTGTATCGAACAATCGCCCATTCATTAACCAACATATCAACTATTGTCTTCTCGTTGATAAAAACAGGTCTGAGATCACTCGTCACAACTCGGTCGGTTCCGTGACTACATCTACGGATCACCCGAGGTTTGCCGAATGGCCAGCGACCCTACATGGCACTATGATTGAATGGTTTGGTCGTAATTTAGTGATTCCTGTCTCGATCCCCGCTTACGTCGCTAAACTTTTGAGAATACGGTATCCCAGGGAAAAACTCTGTACCACATAGTCTAGTACCTTTGAAAACCATGGAAAGACCTCAATAACTTAACTTTGGCCGGGATATGAATAATAATACTTTTAGCAAGCGACATGGCACCATCCAAACAAGCTAAAAATAGCCTCTATGACGACAGGCTGAAAGCGACAAGACGTTTTGCATGTCACTTGAAATATCATTTAAACTTGTTTTGCGATTCAGTACTCGGTTGCCCTGAAGGAGCGTGCATGATATCCGGAATACAGGCACTCAAGAAACCAGAAACGGTAATTATCCCCTATCCTGCTCAATAACTGAAATGAAACTTTCAAGTCGATAGTAAAATCCCAAATGTTGCTATTTCAAAGGGATAGTTTGGGGGAAAATATCTCCTGATCGGACAGAGTAGACCCAAGATCAGACTGCACGTTCTGTGCAGTCTGATCTTGATCTACTCTGTCCGCAAAAATGTTAGTGAATCGCGCTTAGGAGACTAAGGATTAAAAACTTAATTCTTTCAGCCCAAAAAGTACATAAACTCGGGCGCTGTCAGAGGCTGAAAATTCAATCCGCTGAAACCCAGCAAAAAGTTTTATCTCATAGGCCTGATTAAACAAGTGGACGGTTTAGTATCGAGATCAGATTGCACGTTCTGTGTAGCCTGATCTTGATCTATTCCGTCCGCAAAAGTCCCCGTTTTCGCTTATGACGCTGAAGGGCTTGAAGCTTGTTATCGGGAAGAACACGGTGCACATGTACTGGAAATTTAAAAATCTTGAAAAAAAATGTTTAGGTTTTATTAGAAACTCTTGAAAAATAAATTGTTTCAGCTTCTTTAAAAAGTGTAATTATTTTTCTTCCCTGATTAATCTGACTAATATAGCGGGAGTTTGATCTCCTTCGCGACTACTTTATTTTGATTGAGGTTTTTGATGTGTTTTGTCTTGCAAATTATATTTTACGTCGTTTTTCAACTGACAAAACCCAAGATAGACAATGATTCCACAGCTACATCTCAGTGGAGAACGGGGAATTCCTATAAATCAAATTACCTACCTGGTCATATAACGCCTATAGGTAACCAAATAACAGATTGGTCCTAGTACCTGTATTCCTTTGTCTTTATCCGTGATTCCCTTTGGGAAGTTGCGATTAATACCATTGGGTTATGATATATATGTAAGGACCCCATGTAATTTTACAAGAAATTCTGTTTTCAATTATCAGAGGAAGCCTATATATTGATATGTAAAACAATCTGACCATATTTAATTGAGATGTGATCTCAAGAATATATCTGTGTAGTGCAAGAAAATCAAGGATAAAAACCAAGTAATCCTCTATCAGGACCAATGTAGTATGGGAGAGAAATCAAGGGAATTAACTAAAGAATGACTATCCCCACCCCCATTATCTATATCTTACTTGGGTGTTACCGGTGTAAGGCCGGTGCTCAGGAGAGTTGGAAATCGAACTAGGATTTCTTCCACTGCGGCCTTAACCATCTAGCGACAGAGGACCCCTTTCCTAAGTTGTTTGGATGGTGTTTAACGACGTTTGCAACATTATTTAGTTATATCGCGGCGGCCAGTGCAGTGCACCTATCCCTGGAGATTTTTTTCCATTACTTCTTACAATATTCTGTCCAAGTCAGTTGCTGCTTTCCTACATTATTTTAGTCGAAACAATTTTCAGCGGTAAAAGTGGAATGAATCCTTGCACAATGACTATCATCAGTCTCGGAAAGAAATAGGCAGAATTGGACAGGCAGTTTCAAAAGCTTTCTTCCTTAGAGTCGTTAAGGCACGGGATTGTGTAGTAAAGGTTTAATATGACCAGTCTGCTACTATCACATTTTTTAACTCTCTCTATCCCATTAAAATTCATCGTCACAATTAAATCATTACCAACTAAAACAAGTTCGTAGCCGATAACTCTGAAAACTTCTTGTAACATGTGGATAATAACCACGAAATTAGTGCCATAGACGATAACAGGGGCTTTTGAGGATAGTATTGATCAAAATCAGGGCCTGTATTCGTCTAAATGTAAATGTTGAAAGTATATGTAATATGGTTTTTGGTCGACCCCGGTAGCTCAGTTGGTAGCGTACAGGACTTGAGAACAGGAGGTCGCTGGCTCGATACCCGGCTCGGCCAATTTCTCTCCGAGGATTGATCCTAGTTATTGCGACAGGATTCATTCCTCTCTCACCGCTCACCATTGTTTCGACATTAGTTATACGGGAAAGCAGCCAGTGATCTGGAAAGAATATTGTGCTACTGGTAAAAGAAACTCCAGGAAGATATGGATAGGTGCACTGGCCGCCGCCATGTAACTGAAATAATGTTGAAAACGGAGTTAAACGCCATACAACTAATATAGTTTCTTATTGGCCAAACGAAATTGAGTAGCCAATCAGATGTTGGTTTACTTTAGAATTTTGAGAATTCTTGAGAATAAAACTAAAAACGTTCTTCACAGTAGTTAAGGAATACGGTCCCTGGAAAGACAAGGGGCTCTTGAAAACATTGTGGGAAAAGGAGAAAATGCTGGTAACCAGCATTTTCTCCTTTTCTCACTATGTTTTCTACTCTATCAAAGACAGAAATCGTCATTTAAGCTGTATTCTACTTGTCGTCTGTAAATGCTTTCAATTTTGGGCAAGTCCGAAATTTTGTCCTTTGGTAAAGGGTTAACCTTTGCTTGACCTTCATTACTTACTTTATGTATAAAATTTTGTCTGTCAACCCTTATCCTGGTAAATAACTAACATGAAACTTTCAAGTCCTTAGTAAAATGTCAAATGTTGCTATTTCAATGTCATTTTTGTTGGGGGGGGGATATATCCTTATCGGACAGTGTAGATCCAAGATCGGACTGCACGTTGTGTGCAGTCTGATCTTGATCTACACTGTCTGCAAAAAGTCAGTGTCGCGCTTAGCAGCCTAAGGGTCAAAAGAACGATGGCGGTGGCCTTTTTTCTTAGCAAGCAAGTTAATTACTTAATATTATTTGAATGGGGTGTCATGACGCCCTCTATCTTTTTTTTTGTTGGAATCACTATAGGAAAATAGCGGACAAAGCCATTTTTTCCGAAGAGTGAATTGGAGCGAAGTTTTAAAGGGACATGATTCGTGAAGTATTATGTGAAACGATGAGTTTCCTGAGTTCCGTACTTGCTTACCTCCCCTAGTCCAAGCTTTTAATTTGATGTCATCTGCAAAAAGTATCAACCTATTTCAGCCTGTGCAGTCTGCGCAGGTTGACATGAATCGAAACAGTTTGCTATTTGTAAATTTCCTGCTTGTCAAAGGGCCATTCTACTTCAGGATTCGGTCGGTTGTTATACAAAATGGATTTTATGGATCCGTAGTGAAGTGATGACCTGCGTGGTATAATGCATTACGGAGATGTATTATATCCCCTTTTGCCAGAGAATATTACATGTAGATTATTTTGATGTTCCAAAACTAGAAAAAGCCATGCAAATGGAAATATTCAGTACAGGAGGAAAGTGCTTTATTTGAATCTGAAATTTCATTGTCGGAAAAAGAGCTTTTGCAGGTACACAGCGATCAACACTTGTTTTAAACTGGGGCAATGGTTTATATATCGCTTGCAGAGATTCCTGCAAGTTGCTTTCATCTTTCATGCATCTATGCGAGCATGATTTATTTGGCATGACGTAATTTAAAAACAGGCGCTTGGGCCAACCAATTTTGACGTCTTTGCAAATAAAGATGCTAAAAATAGCGCTGTACAGGTGCACTGGGAATTTGCTGTAGCAGAGATCAGAAATTAATCACCCAGGTAACTCCCAGGTAATTTTGGCGCTAACCCGTAAGTCTTTACCAAACGACAAAGTTTTAGACCTGTCCAAATTGAAAGCATTAGCAGACGACACCTTAAATGTGACTCAAACATTGGAATTGGTTTATAGGAGGGTAGAAAATATTGTGAGAAAAGGAGAAAATGCTGGTAACCTACAATATTTTCAACTGGTTTATGCTCCAAGGTCCTTAAAACGCAGGATTGTGGGGTTTAACAGCATTTTCTCTTTTTCCCACAATATTTTCTACCCTTTTTTAAACAAAATAATTTCAATGTTTGAGACGCGTCTGTTTTGTCGCCTGCAAGATTTTTAATGGTCTCAGTTTGGACAAGTCTAGAATTTTGTCGTTTGTTAAAGACCTAATACAGGTTTGCATTAATGATGGTTCTCTCAGAGAAAGCCTTTGAAATTACTGTGGGAAAAAGGAGAAAATAATGATAACCAGAATGTTCTCTCTTTTTCCACAATGTTTTCTATGCTTTTTAAGACAAATTCCATTACTTAGGAGACATGTTTAAGTTTTCGTCTGCATATGCTTTCAATTCGCACAAGTCTAAAATTTGGTTTGGTAAAGAATTAACATTTGTATTGCTAAGCGCAACTCAATGGCCTTTCACGGTTAGTGTAGATCACGATCAGACTGCACAGAACGTGCAGTCTGATCTTGGATCTACATTGTCCGATATGGAGATATCTCTTTCCCCACAATCAAATTTGAAATAGCAAAATTTATGTTTTTACTATCAGATTGGAAGTTTAATTTCACATGTTCAGCAGGATACGGGTTGATACAGGTTTGCCAGTATATGGAATTTTCTTCTCAGAGAAAAACTTACAGTCGAGATCTGCTTTTCACATTAGAGTGAGATAAGAGTCAGAAGTTGGCACGATTTCGCGGTGTTTTTTTGTTGTGTGTTTTTTATATTTCTTTCTTCAGAACTTCTCTCGCGCCCATTAAATTCTCGTTTGCAGGTTACTGAACTTTTTCGCTTTACTTTCTTTCTTTGAAGTTAATAATGACTGGTCTGTCGTCATTCTATCGCGACAGCACAGATTGTATCAAGATGAGATTTGGCGTTCTGATCATTATCTTGTTTCTTCAATCCACTTCAACGGATATACTATTTGGTAATAGTTTGACGCTAGGTGTAGGACGGTGTAGATCCAAGATCAGACTGCACTTTCTGTGCAGTCTGATTTTATCTTATGCCGTACGCAACAGCTACTTGAGTCGCCATTGGCAATGATGGAATCTGTGTTTGTTTGTTCGTTTGTTCGTTCGTTTGGTTGGTTGGGTGGTTGGTTCGCGTTTAAATGCCGTTTCCAACATCATTTCAGTTGTATCGCGGCGGCTAGTGCACCTATCCATGCTTCTTCTGCTTCTCCTGGAGTTTCTGTTACCAGTACAATATTTTTTCCTAGCCACTTGCTGCTTTCTCACATGACTATCGTCGAAAAAATTATAAAAAGTGAGGGAAAATCAATCCATTCCCAATGACTATCATTAATTTCTTGAAAGAAATTAGCGGAGCGAACCAGAGACCCCCATTGTCCAAGTTATGTTCAAAATCTTGTACGCTATCGACTGCGGAGGGAACTTTTAAGCCGTATTTACTTTTTTTTTTTATATTAGACATTCTCTGTGAAAAGGAATTTAATGCATCTGCGAAAAGTATCGACCCAGGTCAGCCTTCGCAGTCCGCGCAGGCTGACCTGGGTCGAAACTTTTCGCTATCGGTCAATTTTCTGTATGTCCAAGGACCAGTCTACATTACGATTAAGTCGGTTGTTAAAAATAGTGGCTATTGTGGATCCATTATTATCTGATGGTTTGATTGGTATCATGCATCACAGAGATGCATTAAGCCCCCTGTGGCCGGAGCAAGGGTTATATATTTTATTAAGTTATGTGAAATCCGAAATCTATTTGCACCTTGTTCAGAGCATAAAGTTTAGTAAAAAGTAGACCAAATCCTATGCATTTTTTTTTTGCTCTCCATTTTATTTTCGGAATATTTATTAACTCGGCTTCCGTGAGAATCACAGACGCGTAATATAAAGGTTTGCAACCTGTTGACCTGGCTCGCAGGTATACAAAGATTTCCGCGCAGGCGCACTGGCACCAAACGCAAATTAATTTCTAATTATATCCGACCATTAGTCAGATCTATCATGGATCAGACGTTGATAAATGATGTAGTAAATATGTTCTATAGTGGTAGTTTTTTTTTTGTTTTGAAAAACTCTGATAATACCCAAGGTTTCTATTAGCGAAATCTCGTATTTGAGAAATTAACAACTGCAAATTACCCAAACTAAAGTTAACCCTTCACCAAACAGTCCTATGTTGACCTTGAGCAAGTAGCTAGCAAGGCAGATAAGTTTTAGAAGCTGCTTACCCTGAGAAATAAAGTTTTTGAAAACTTGCAGCAGAAATAGCTAGGGTTTTTTTTATTAGTATGTTTCAAAGAAGCAGACAGTGTAGATCGATGATCAGTCTACAGGACCAGTACAGTCTGATCTTGATCTCCGCTGTACGCAAAAGCAGCTTTAGAGTTAAAAGCTTTTCTTTTCCCGCCGTTTCGAAATATGTAACGTAACCAGTCATTATTGGTAATCCAGTTACTGGTTTTAGACGAGCCAAAAAAAGTTTTAACCCATAGGCTGCTTGACGCGACTTAAGGTATTGTTGCAGATAGTGTAAATCAAGATCAAACTGCATAGCACTGATACTAGTGTTTGATCTAAGCTATCCGATACGGTGAGGATTTTTCCGGCGTAAAGATCTTTGAATTCATGATATTTGGATTATTATTTTTTTATGTTATTTTTCCCATTTAAATTCTGTTTCAGTTTAAACATTAACCAAACAATCCCAAATTTAACGACCCTGAGGAAAAGGGTCTTAAAAAACATTGTGGAGAAAGGAGAAAATGCTGTAAACCATCATTTTTTCATTTCCCTTCAACGTTTTCTACCATATCAAAGATAATTTCCTGTATTTGAGCAAACATTTGAAATGTCGCTTGCAAGTGCTTTGAATTTCGCCTCGTCGTTTGGTAAAGAGTTCAAGGGCTATCAGTTTAAGTTATTCTGGGATCGAAGACATTAGACAAAGATCGGAATGCACATAAGTGAAGGCTGATCTTAGTCCTTACATTTCTCAGGGATTGCGTTTCGTAGAATATTGTGCTATTTGTGCACTTTGCAAAGTCTGCCAAAAAGCTAGGCGAGATGAATAACGTCTGTCTTTATTTATACGAGTAGCGCGTTGTATTTTTGGAACTTTCGTTTTTTGCATGATTCGGTTATTTACCCTTAATACTTTACCAAACGATAAATTTTTCGACTCGGCAAAATTGAAAGCATTTGCAGATGACAAATTAAACGTGGTTCAACCGATATAATTTGTCTGTTAAAGGGTAGAAAACATTGTGGGAAAAGGAGAAAATGCTGGTTACCAGCATTTTCTCCTTTTCCCACAATGTTTTCAAAAGGCTTTTTCCTTGAAGGTCGTTAAAACTAGGGCCTTTTTCGTTATGGATTTATACTGCTTTCACAGCTGCATTTTGCATTTTGCGTAGAGTGTAGATTAAGATCACAATGCAGAGAACATGCAGTTCAATCTTTCATCAACACTGTCTTCTATATTTCAGCGATGCTTTGTAAAAAGGAGACTTAATGCATTTGCAAAAAGTATCGACCCAGGTCAGCCTGCGCAGTCCGCGCAGGCTGACCTGAATCGAAACTTTTTGCTATTGGTAAAGTTTTTTGCGTGTCCAAGGACCATTCTACCTCAGATTCCAGGCGGGTGTGGGTCAATATGGATTTTATGGATCCATAGTTATATGATAACTTGTTTGGTATAATGCATTACAGAGATACCTTAAGCCCCCTTTTGCCAGAGCACGGCTCATAATTCTGACAACAGTGCATTTAACCGGCTTCTTTTCCCTTTGACTGAAAGTGTCCATTTTGTTTACCGGGCGCCTTGGGATAAGTTTATCAACGTTTTATGTTGGGAAATGTCTGTCAAAAAAATAAGGAAAAGCGGAGAAATAAGCTATGGAAAGTCACGTTCAGGTCAACACACTCTCTTTGTTTAAACGTAACAAATTAATTGGGATTTAAAGATACATCCTTACAGCTAGATAGAAAAAACGCTGTTAAAACTTAAAAGTGTGTAGAATAGCTCAGCTGTGACAACTTGTATAATTTACCAATATCTATGGTGTAAGGAACAGAAAAAACAAAGGATTTGTCCTCATTTAAAACCGGACACGACAACAGCGATTGCTGTAAAGGGCTCCAAAACATGAATTGGATTTTCTATTCGTTGTAATCTGTGCAATCTTGCAGCTTTCTGGGGTAACATTTGGTATAAAAATACAAGAATGATTATAGTTTCATGAACTAAGGATGAAATGGATTAAAAACTGGCTGAAAACTGCCTGAAAACGAGTATAGGTGTATCCTTAATGCATCCTAGTAATACACTAAACCAGGCAAGTTGTCGTATAATATGGATTTATTTTGTCTTAAAAACCGGTAATTTTTAATGATATTTCCTATAATGACAAGTAAATGTCTATGAGCGATGGGTAATTTCACCGGATAGAACCGGATTGGACTGGGCCAAATCGGATCGGATCGGACTTTATGACCGGATTGGACCGGATCGAATCGGCTCGGACTTAGTAACCGGATCTGATCATTTTTCTCCAGTCTTCTCATCCGGCATACCTCAGGTGATGGGAGCCATCAAAATTCCTCGGCTGTACCTGGTAGCTTGATATGCACCTACACGGTACGTTTCATCGCCGGAAATACGCCGGTTTACCGTTCTAAAAATTGTAAGGCTCCTCGTAAAAAAGAAAACTTGAGTCTCAATTTTCTATCGAAATCTTTTTAACTATATTTCAGTTGACAAACAGTTCGTACTTTTTTTAACGTGGTTTATCAATCGCGATTGAAGTTTTCACCGACAGATAGATAGATGTGAATAACTTCATCGAGGTTGTTTATGTCGTTGCTAAACGACTGACAGTGACGCTGCCATGCATAAGATCACGTGATTGGCAGTTCAATTTGGAAACGACCGTTATACAAACGAGGTTAGATGTAGGTCCGGAATCGGCCGAGTTGTGACGAGTGCAGTCTTCTATGGACCAGCCAAGTTTTATCTTTACCAAGGCAATTTGTCCTATATCTCTTGGTCTGTCAATACTTTTAGTACTTTGATTCATTCATAAAATTATATCGAGAGCCATTTTCGCTTGTTTTCACCTATTTACAGCATTTTTTACCCAAGAAACGTTTCTCACCCGATAAAAAGGATTTTCAAACATTATCTGTAAATGATAAATATAATGTATATCATTTCATCGCTGCCGACAACTTGTGTTTTTCAAAATTTTCGTTTTTTCGAATGAACAGATAACTCGAACTAGTTTCTTTTTCTTCTTACTTCCATGATTTCGAATTATCGAGATATCAAGTTAATAAATTTCAAACCTGTTTTGAACAGCCATTCTTCGAAAATGCACCATGGCCTCTGATAACAAATAGCAACATAATGCTGCTCAAACGTGAACTTTCAACATTACGTTTGACGTTTGAACTGTGTTAGAACAATTTTTGTAATAAAACTGCTTTTTGTAATAACATTTTCAACTTTGCTTTTTTCCTTCAGTATTCACCAATATCGCTCAAAATTCATGTATCTGTATGATTTTACCCCAAAACTTTACGCAAACTATCATGAACGTTGGAAAAAATGAGTTGTAAAATGTTGTTATAAAAGACTGATTATTACAAAAAAGTGGTTATAACAGAGCTGCATAATGCTGACACCTGTCTTAACCCTTAGGCTGCTAAGCGCGACTCAAGGACCTTTAGCGGACAGTGTAGATCAAGATCAGCTTGCACAGAACGTGCAGCCTAATCTTAGATCTTCACTGTGCGATAAAGAGATAAGAAGATATCTTTTCCCAAAATTACTTTTGAAATAGTGAAATTTGGATATTTACTATCGGTTTGAAAGTTTCATTTCACTTACATAGCAGATTAAGGGTTTTAGACAGCTTATAAGTCATCTTTTTAGTGGTCACTTTAAACAGGTTGGACTTATGTAAGAGCACACTCCAAAAAACGTTGCGTATTTAGCCTAGGAATATCTGACTTGAAAAAAACGTTGCGTATTTAGCCTAGGAATATCTGACTTCCAGTCAGTCACTATCGGATTGATAATGACGAGAAAATTGCTGCCTGCATTTTGGAGTTTGTAGTTGGTTGTTTTACCTGTAATAATTCCGATCAACGTAAGCCATGCTATGAGAAGGGGAGGGGGGGGGCTAAATGTTTAGAAATAATAATTTCGATTAATGTTGGCCATGCCCTGAAAAAAAAAAAAAGCTCAATGCATCTTGCAAAAAGTATCGACCCAGGTCAGCTTTCCCATTCCATGCAGGCCGACCTGTGACGAAACGTTTTGATTTTGATCAATTTTCTTCATGTTCATCGACGTACATCAATACTCAGTCGGTTGTTCGACCAAGTGGGTTTTATAAATGGAACAATGTTGAAAACGGCGTTAAAAACCATACAATCAATCAATCAATTTAACGACCCCGAGAAAGAAGACTTTTTGAAAACACCGTGGGAAAATAAGAAAATGTGTGTGACCAGCATTTATTTTTTCATTTGTTGAATGTTTTCCACTCTTTTAGAGACAGATCATATCACTCAGGGCACAATGTATTTGACGTCTGTAAGTGCTTCGAATTTGGACGGGTCTAAAATTTTGTCTTGTGGTAAAGAGTTAACGAAGAAAATAAATGTGTACTCTATCTTTAAGCCTGGAAAGCGTAACGCCCCGGTCTCTCGCCCCCGTAATAAAAGGTTTCGGGGTACCTTCACACGCCGATAGAATATCATAATTATGATTCAGACAAATCGTCGCAGAAAGTCACCCTGGTCCCGTATTCATTAACCATTCTTAATTTCATTTTAAGTTCCGTTCTAGATTTAAGAACGTCTGATTGGGTATATCATTAAAATGAGCAGCGCTCTGTGAAAAGGGGACTAAATGCATCCGCAAAAAGTATCGACCCAGGTCAGCCTGCGCGGACTGCGCAGGCTGACCTGTGTCGATACTTTTTGCTATTGGTCAAAGGCCCATTCTACCTCATGATTCAGTCGGAGATGCAGCAAACGCCCTTTTGCGAGAGCGTGGCTCATTTGATTTAGCCCAACCATTCGGTTTAGCTTATCAGAATTTGTGTTGCTTTCAAATTTGGAAAATATTGAATGTTAGACTAAGAATGTTCTGAAGATGGTTCATGAATACGGGCCCTTGCTAATCTCAATTTTCAGACTCAGTATTGCTTCGATCGAAGTTCACTTTTGCATCAGCCCGTTTTAGGAGGTACTTTGTAGTCAATGAGGCGACCAGTGCACGATTGTTGGTATCCAGTGCACCTTTTTTTCTTGTACTGCATTCATTCCTCCTTTAAATCATTTTTTTTTTTTTGGGGGGGGGGGGGTTTGAAGAGAATGCTGGAAGTTAAACGAGTTGAATATATTTAACTAATTAGTGGACTTGTCCAAATTGAAAGCATTTGCAGGCGACAAATTAAATATGGGTCAGCTGATTGGATTTGTCTTTGACTGATTTGCTGATTATCAGCATTTTCTCCTTTTCCTACAATGTTTTCAAAATCCTTCTTCCTCGGCATCATTGAAACACGGAATTGTATGTTTAAGGTTTTTGGGTTTTTTTTTTTTTTTTTTATTCAAAGAAGAAAAAAAAAAAAAAGTTTTGAATTGCTAGTAGCAAGAAAATAATGTTGTTTGTAATGATTTTAAATTCTCATTTATCAATGGTTGCTTTGGATCAGAAGTAGTCTATGTTAAACTATGCATAGATAAAACAGAAATGTCAGTCATGAAAAAAACTTTTGAAACAGAACAAAACAGTACCTTAGTTTTACCCTTACACAAAACACAAGTATTTCGTCACACAATTTTATGAGCCGTGCTATGTGAAAACGGGGTGTTTAATGCATCTGCATAAAGTATCGACTCTTGTCAGCCTGCGCGGACATGGGTCGAAACATTTTGCTATTGGCTAAATTCTTGCATGTCAAAGGACCAGTCAACCTCATGATTCAGTTGGTTGTTTGTCAAGATGGGTTTATGGATCAATAATCTTGTGATGACTTGCTTGGTATAAGGCATCACGGTAATGCGTTAAAACCCCTCTTTCCAGAGTGCTGCTCATACAGATATAAAAGTGTTTACCACAAGACTTCCAAATTGGAAGCATTTTTATGGATTGCTTTAATGGTGTTTTACCCGCTCTCAACATCATTTCAGTCATATCACGGCGACAGTTCACATATTCATGTATGTCCTAGGCTAGGGCTCTGAATTGTCTTGCCCAAGAAGGAATTATTTGTGGGCGTTTAGTCAAATATATCCCGAATGATTGCATTTTTCTTTGAAAGGGTAGAAAACACTGTGAGAAAAGAAAAAAATGTTGGCTACATGCATGTTTTCAAACGCCAGTACTGTCAAGGTCCTTAAAACCCGGGCAAGTTTGGTAAACGGCAAAATGATACTAAATTTACATCAGAGATTGGGTGAATACGAAATATTAAGAATTGTGAAATATTCCGAAAAGTAGGCCTAAAGAAGGAAATAAAGGATATAGCGATTTATTCCAGGGTTGCATGCAAATCTGCAGACAAATTGAGCATGGACATTTCGGTTTCAAAAAAAATATAGATCTATCTTTAAACATTGCCCCATTCGAAAACGGACTTACTTTGATATATATTCAGTCGTTAAGCCTTCACCACACAACCACGAGTTTTGACGACTCTGACAGAAAAGACTCTTGAAAACATTGTGGAAAAAGGAGAAAATGCTGGTAGCCAGTATTTTCTCCTTTTTCCACAATGTTTTCTTACCTTTCAGAGACAAATTTCATTACTTAAGCCAATTCAACTCGTAGTCTGCAAGAGCTTTCAGTTTGGACCAGCCCTAAAATTTTACCAATTGGTAAATGTTTAAAAGGGTAAACTTTACGACATTTTGATTTTAACCCTGACACCGTCCAGCACACTTTACGTCACTGCTCTGCAATATGTGAAAGATCAGGATTAGACTGCACAGAACATGCAGCCTGATCATGAATGTACTCTCTCAGAAATTCTGTGATATATTTTGACCCAAAAACAGTCTCGGTATTTTTTTTAATTTTTGCCAACAGAAAATGTCACTCATATTTATTTTGGGCTTTAAGGATTAACAAAAACGCGAGTGTAGTTTTACCTTAAAGCAGAATAGATATATATTCAATTGCTGTTTCACCTTATTTACATACAGCGGTCCAAAAGCAAAAATCCAAATATTCAGTTTACGGTGTGACCTAAGTTAACTGACATATAGCTAAGTGATCGATAATTGATTACTTTACATTGATCTGAAAGGACTTTAAAATTCAAAGTTGGATATAAAAAGTGAGATAAACTTGTGTTTCTTTATCACTTTTTTATGAGAAAGTTTTAATAACTTTGTATTTAAATTTAACCGCGTTTTTTATCGTGCGATAAATAAATTTTATCTTATCTTACTTAAAATTTCCTTCATGCAATCGACTTTTCTTATCGACTTATCATTCTATCGTTGAACAACATTTGAAAACATTGTGGCAAAAGATAAAATTGTTCTCAACGAGCCATTTCCGCTTTTGGCACAATGTTTTCACTTACATTCATGTATAAAACCTTTACAGCTTTAGATCATCTCTATTTTTTAAAGATAACATATGGAATCGTCTGCTTCAGGCTGTTTCACACGGTAGACTAATAGCTATCCTAAAAGTGAAAGCTTTTGAAAATATTGTTGGATAACAAGCATTTTCTCTTTTTCCAAATAAATTTCAGTTTGTTCTATTCTAGCACTTGGGCCACATTTAACTCTACCAAACGACACATTTTTAGGTATGTCCGAATTAAAGCATTTTCAAATGAAAAGTTAAAAAAATGTATGTCAAATAATTTGTCTATGATAGGATAGAAAACATGGTGGGAAAAGGAGAAAATGCTGGTTTCCAGCATTTTCTTCTTTTTCCAACCATGTTTTCAAAAGCCTTTTATCTTAAGGTCGTCACTTGGGATTGTGTGATAAAGGTTTAATTTGTCGGAAAATGCTTTAGTTCTAGGCAAGTCTAGAATTTTGTATTTGTCTGGAGTTATTAGTCTATATTATAGTATCAAACAATTGAACCTTGTTCTGGTAAAAAGTGAGCTTAATGTATCTCCGTAATGCATTATACCAATCATGTCATCAGATAATTATGAATCCATAATAGCCACTTTATTTTAGACAACCGACTTTATCATAAAGTAGACTAGTCCTCGGACATTCAGAAAATTAACCAGTGGCGAAAAGTTTCGGCCCAGGTCAGCTGGCGCAATCCGCGCAGGCTGACCTGGGTCGATACTTTTCGCAGATGCATTAAGCCCCCTTCTTCGCACGGTATGGCTCAATTCATTGTGGAATGGGTTTCTGACTGGCTCAGTGCTTAGGGGTGTCGAATTTTAATTGCAATGTTCTGGATTTGATACGTGTTTGGCCCCGCTGGTTGCATGTGTCCCTGCAGAGTTCCAGCCTAGCGCAGCCGAAACCAAGTTAACATGCATTTATTAACGAGCTGTTTGTCTTGACAAGTCTTAACTACTGTTAAAAGCGACGAAAGGTTTGCCACTAAAAAAATGGAACTGATAAATATGGAAGTAAGAAGTAGCAATGAATTGGGTCTTTTGGATCTTAGAGCAAAGCCCTCAAAGTTCGAGTGAGGAAGGGACTTAGAAAGTAAGAAAAACTTTGACAACTAGAGTATTGAAGAGACTTAGAAAGTAAGAAAAGCCATGAGAGTTTGAGTGTTAAAAGGGACTCAGAAAGTTAGTGCAAGACCTTGACATTTCGAATGTGTAAGGGACTCAGGAAGTTAGTGCAAAACCTTGACATTTCGAGTCTGGAAGGGAATAAGAAAGTTAGTGCAAAACGTTGACAGTTCGAGTCTGGAAGGGACTGAGAAAGTTAGTGCAAAACCTTGACAGTTCGAATGTGTAAGGGACTCAGAAAGTTAGTGCAAAACCTTGACAGTTCGAGTGTGTAAGGGACTCAGAAAGTTAGTGCAAATTTGACAGTTCGAGTCTGAAAGGGACTGTGAAAGTAATAGAAACCTTAAAAGTTCGAGTGTGGAGGAAACTTAGAAAGTTAGTATAAAGTATTAGATGTTCGAGCGTGAAAGGGAATAAAAAATTTTGAGCGAAACCTTGCAAGTTCGGTTGTGGAAGGGACAGTTCGAGTCTGCAAAGAAAGAAAATCATAGCAAAATCTTTGCAGTTCAAGTGTGGAAGGGACTTGGGAAGTAGTTTGAATTATTGCTCTATGACCAAGTCACTTCCCTATTTGCCAGACTGTTGCGCCTCTCAGATATTTGCCAAATTCGCACTCGGCATATTATTTTTGTAGGCTGTAAGTGAATCAGATATTTTCAGCCGGGTGTAAAACTTTCATTCTGTTTCAGGTAACGATTTGACAAGTTTGGATAAAAAATAAAATCTATTGTAATCAAAGAATTTGTATAATATTTCAGCAATGTATTCTATCGATACGCAACTGTGTCAATGATATTTTGCATTTTGAAAGCTTTTATGACGGGTGCGCAATATTAAAATAATTGTTATTATGCAATGGATTTGAAACTGTTGTGAGCGAATTCAGCTCAAATGGTTTGAAGTTAACAACTTTTGTCGTAGCAAAATATGACATACCTCGAGAAATGTCGAGTCCATGTACTAACATTAGGAGCGAAAAAGTTACAGATCCGCCTGTTTTGAAAACAAGAAGTAGGGGTTAAATATTAGCCATTCTCTTGTAAAAGAGTGTTTAATGCATTTACGAAAAGTGTCGATCCAGGTCAGCCTGCGCAGTTCGCGCAGGCTGACCTGAATCGAAACTTTTCGCTAAAGGTCAATTTTCCACATGTCAAAGGACCTTTCTACCCCAGGATTCAGCCGGTTGTTGGACGAAATGGATTTTATAGTTCCATAATTATGTGGTCCCTTTGTTGGTATAATGCATTTCGGAAATGCATTAAGCCGCCTTTGCCAGAACATGGCTCGTATATCAAATCTCATACAAGAAATATCTTTAGAAAATATAGAGGGCGTAAATTTGCCAGAAATAGGCAGGGGCCCTTAAAATAAACATGTTTACCCTCTTGACCAATCACTAATTTCTATTTATTCATTTGTTATCAGTACCAAAAAGTAGGTCAAAAGCCAGCACATTCAGCTAGCCGAAAAATGCTTAATATCAGGTGAGCAATTCTAGGTCAATCATTGCCCTCTTGTTTATGTAAGTGAAAAGAGATGGCGCTGTATGTTACAAGACAGCTGTTCAATTAGAGTAAGAGAAACATAGGTATCACATTACCAAATTTATTGACCAAGCGGTTTATTGCTAACAACGAAAAGTAATGAGCCCTTTTCGTCCGTTGGTGATTAACGGTTCAATATCATAAAAGAATTTAGTGGTGCAATGCTTCACCTTTGGTTCCAAGACTTTAATGGTCCATTACGGATCGTATTGTTCTTTCAGATTTATGTTTTCTGTCTTGGACTGTCTTGCTCCATTGTTAAAATGGTGGTCACGTGATTTTAGTCTAATTAATTATCTTGATACGTCTAATTGTTTCTTAATTTTCTTGACCTTTTTACTTTTACATTGAACATTTTGACTTTGTGAAGCTTTAGCTACAAATGGGGAATTATTGCGCGACTGGTTTGGATCTTAAGCCCTAACAGGTCATGGTCCACATTACATTGTTTTAGTTGATTGTATAATGTTTAAAGTAATTTTCAACATTATTTCAATTACACATGTATATTGCAGCGGCCAGTGCACCTATCCATGCTTTCCTGGGAGTTTCTTTTTACTAGTACTTCGCACAATATTTTTCCAAGACACAGGCTGCTTTCCTACATCCCATTCATATTGTCAAAACAAAGATCCGCGGTGTGAGAGAAATGAATCTTGTCATAATGACTATCAGTAATCCCCGGAAAGAAATTAGCCGAGCTGGGGATTCGAACCAGCGATCCCCTGTTCTCAAGTCCTGTACGCTACCGACTGCGCTATCGGGGCTCGTCATTTTGACTTTGTGAAGCTTTAGCTACAGGTAACTATTGGTTTGGGTCTGAAACCCTAACAGGTCATGGTCCAGACTTGTATGTAACTTTAACACGGTCATTATCACAACCAGCATTTTCTCCTTTTCCCACAATTCTTTCTACTCTATCAAAGACAGAAATCATCATTTAAGCAAGATTGGATTTGTCGTCTGCAAAATGCTTTCAATTTTGTTTGGTCCAAAAATTTGTCGTTCGAAATAGCAACATTAGGTTTTTTACTATCGACTTGATAGTTTCATGTTAGTTAATCAGCAGGATAAGAATGAAGTTTCCTTTGCCCTTCAAACTTCAAAGGACGTTAGTATTGTTTTTCAATATTATAGATATAGCACGATATCGTTTTACTTAACCCCTGTCCCACTAAATAAGTGAAATAAAACTTTCAAGTTGATAGTAAAAACTCGAATAATGTTATTTGAAACTTATGTTTTGGTGAAAAATATCTCCTTATCGGACAGTGTAGATCAAAGATCAGATTGCACGTTCCGTGCAGTCTGATCTTGATCTACACTGTCCGCAAAAGGTCAGTGAGTCGCGCTTAGCGGCCTAAGGTTTAAGCTGACGTGGTAAACTCATTGAGTTAGATAACGGATTTTTTTGCCAGCTACGTACGTCAAAGGCTCGATTGTATACATTTTTCAAATTCACTGAATTTTAAGGGATATTATTAGTTGTACGGTCAGGTGGCAGGGGACTTGGAAACATGTTCACGGCTGTGGTGAATCATGTCTCTACCTCGCCTTCGGCTCGGGGCGACATGATTCACCACAGCCGTGAACAAGTTTCCAAGTCCCCTGCCACCTGACCGTACAACGAATTTATTATACTGCAAAGTTTTACCATTCCAACGCGTGTCAAGCGAAATTTACCTGTTTTTTGGTTTCAAAAATTGAGTACGCTGACGAAGTAGAATTTCACTTCTGAGTGCCCCAATTGAATGAAAACTGACGTCATTGGGAACTGACGTCACTGAAACCTTGGTAAAACGTGCGGTTTGGTGCATAATCTTGATGTTAATCTTGATCGACGCCGCCATTTTGGATGTTGTGTTGAAATTGTAGTCATGTATACGGGGCTCCCAACAGGGAAACTGCTTTTACGTTGGTTTTGCCAGTGTACATGATATATATGTTAGGGGCATATTATCCAATCAGATCACGAGAAATTTCTTTGCAGTATAATAATAAGCCTTATTCACTTCTTCACTACTAAAGGCAACTGCAATAGCTTTTGTGGATGGCGTAGATCAAGATCAGACTGCACAGAACCTGTAACAAACCAACGAACGATGAACAACGACAAAACTCCCACCCTCCCTCTCTCTCTCTCTCTCTCTCTCTCTCTCTCTCTCTCTCTCTCTCTCTCTCTCTCTCTCTCTCTCTCTCTCTCATTATCATGCATAAAAAAAACTTTAAAAGATATTTAGAATAATCAGTAAATATAGGTTAGTTTCCAATAATCCCGTTCTCACTTTCAGCGAACAGTGTTGTTTAATTAAAACAACAACAGCTAGGCTTGAACTGACAACAACTATATTTCCATACTGTTCCATAGATAATTTTTTCTGAGTCCTTTAAGCCATGGTCACATTTACGGTCATGCACGTAGTTGTCCGTAGTTAATTTCAAACGATGTCTGCCGTAGTGCTACTACGGTCAACTACGTTGAAGTACGTTCAAAATAGGTTCAAACTTGGCGATATAGAAAGTCTAAGTAGGTTGAACTACGTGTAAGTACGGTTAACTACATTCAACTACGTGCAAAGTGGCTAGGGTTAACTAGGGTATTACTACGTATAACTACGATTAACTACGCTAAACTACGCATAAACTACGTCCTAAGTAGGCACAACTACGGTAAATTGAGGTCAACTGCGTTAAGCTACGGTAAAACGTTGTGGTTGTGCCTGCTCAGTACGGGTAGGCTGCAGTCAAAAGACAGGTTTTTATGCAGTAATTATTTTTACCTTAGAGTATAAAATTCATCCTTGGTTATCACCTAAAAAGGTGTTGCCGTATCATTCATGAATGTTAAACTGTTGAAATGGATAAACCCTTCACCAAAACTGTCCAAATTGTAGGACCTTTCAGAGGTCAAACTAAATGTAGCTCAAATGCTGGAACTTGTCTGTAAAAGGGTAGAAAACATTTTGGAAAAAGGAGAAAAAGCCAATATTTTCTCTTTTCCCCGCAATGTTTTCAAAAACTGTGTGTTTCACGGTCGTTGAAAGTCAGGATTGTATGGAAAAGGATTGTATGGTAAAGAAGTAATCAGTGGTACATTCATTATAGCTGTGTTTTTTACATTTTATCGAATAAAAAGATCTACTTCGTTCTTTAATTATTTACCAAACTAACAAAAGTTGAAATCTAACAAACTAAAAGTATATGTAGATGATATATATAATGGAGCTCGAATGAAACTTTCTGTCTTTGATAAAGTAGAAAACATTGCAAGGAAAGTAGAAAATGCCGGTAACCAGTATTTTCTCCTTACCTAGCAATATTCTCTGAGGCTTTATCTTTCAGGATCATTAAAGCTTGGGCTTGTGTGGTACCTAGCAGGTTAAAGTTTCATACTCTATTTATCAATATAATGCCAAATGATTAAAAACAACAGTTATGTATTTGATTCATTACTTTTATAGAAAGCAAGTAATTATAATCAAAATTTAATTGAAACGTTTCTATTTTAATTGTAAATTATTAATTACTTTTTAAAATATTTGAATCCAGGTCTGGTCACATTTTATGTAGTTGACCGTATTACGGAATTACCGTAGTTGACCGTAGTTGAACGTATTAAAAACACTACGGTTAAGTAAGGTCAATTACGGTTAACTACGGTCAACCACGTTCAAACTACGGTCACAGTACGGTCACAACATCGTAGTTAACCGTAACAAATTTTTGAACTTGTTTAAAAAATTTGCGCTTACTACGGGCAAAACATAAGTTCAAACTACGTTCATTACTACGTTTAACTACGGTTAACTACGTGTAACTATGTTCAACTAAGTTCAATACGTTTAACTACGGCCATCTACGGTCATTCCCCACTACGGTCAACTACGTAAGGTGTGACCATGGCTTTAGTCAGTTACGCCAGGGCTCATTCGTCACAACCAGGCCGATTCCGTAACTGCATCAATCGGTTTGATCAACGAATCACCCGAAGTTTGCCGAATGATCTTGGCCGGTCATCCAAGTGTTGCGATTTTGAACAAAAAAGAAAGTGGGCCATTTCTTTCTCTCAGATATCAGAAAACTTGTAACAGGATATGTGATCTCGGTTAATTAAACGCTAATAAGATAATGTATGCAGATAGAAATTGATTTGCATTTTTTTCGGGAGATATTGAATTAAGTCAACAATCATAAAGCCTTTTATTGATATACACCTAAACACACTGAAATCAAAAGCTTCTCTCTGAACTAGATCGAATCCCTACATGTGTTATGTTTGTTTACATTGTGGCATTAAACTCGTTTATTCATACTAAACCGGATCTAGATAAATAGACAGTATTTGGAATGTAGGAGGCAATGGGAGAGAGAGAGAGAGAGAGAGAGAAACAGACACAGACAGACAGACAGACAGACAGAAATTCAAAGAGAGATAGACAGAGACAGACAGACGGAGAGACACAGACAGAGACAGAGACTAAAAGAGAGAGAAAGAGACAGACAGACGGTCGAACTAATGGACGGACAGACAGACAGAGGGTGTGAGAGTGAGAAATAGAAATAGAGGGAGGGAGTTTGGCGTTATTTCAAAAGTCTGTGTTTGTTCTAAAATGTCAATTTTTATCTTGTAGACATGTTATATATTTCTATCAGACTAGTATTTCAAGACTGTCCCATTATCAGTGTGTCGAGCATTCATTAGATTTATTTAAATTAATCTATGCAGTCATTTACTGCAAAGTTGTGAAACATTCAGATAATACTAAAAAGGGCAAAGAAGTATGGAAAGTGCGTCATCGGAAGAAACGAACAATATCAAAAATTGTAGACCCAGTTAAGGCGTTTTGCGGTGTCTTAACTGGTTCTATAAAATGTAAACTCTTTGAAAAGATATCGATATTCAAGAGTTGTGTAGGTGGTTACCAGCATTTTATCCTTTTCCCACAACGTTTTAAAACCTTACAGGCTCAATAGCGGCCAAAAGTGTACAATGGGATGGTAAAGTGCAATTCATTTTAAACCATACCATTTAAAAGTATAAAAATTATTGCGAAAATGATAAACTGTTATTGTATGGTCGGTTCAAATGTTAGTTACTGGACGGAAAATGAATTTTAAAACTAGGACAAAAGTTGCCAGGTCGCTTTTTCTTTCGTTTACGTTTAACCTGGTTTTAAACATTCTTTTCCTGCCAGCGACTAATACTTGGACCGACCAGTATATTAATGGATTGTTCTTTTTACAATAGTTTCCATACTTTTAAATGGTACGGTATGATTTCAATTTAGATGCAGCGACTAGCACTTGGACCGACCGTACAATACTGCATTGTCATTTTCACAATAATTTCCATACGTGTAGTTTTGAATTGTATGATTTAAATTTAGATACATATTAACATCCCCATTGTTTACTTTTGGCCGCTACTGCGACTTTAAACACGGGATTGTTTGGTAAAAGGTTTGAGATTGACCGTTGATTTTAGGTGTTTAATACTGTTTTCAACATTATTTCAGTTATTATATTGCGACGACCAGTGCACCTATCCATGCTTTCCTTGAGTTTCTGTTACCAGTACTCTGCGAAATGTTCTTTGCAGCGAAGTCACTAGCTGCTTTTCCACATAACCATCGTCGAAACAATGGTCAGCGATGACAGGGGAATGAATCTTGTCGCAATGACTATCATCAATCCTCGGAAGGAAATTGGCCGAGCCGGAGATTGAAGCAGCGACCCCAAGTTCTCAAGTCCTGTACGCTACCGACTCAGCTACCGGGACTCGACATGATATGATTTAAGTTTAGATGTACTTTAACACCCCCATTGTTTACTTTTGGCTGCTACTGTGACTTTAAACCCGGGATTGTTTGGTAAAAAGGTTGGGATCGCGTTGACTTACTGAGTTTGTCTAAAACAGATTGTGTTGGGAAGTAAAACAGTTCGTACCTGTTATCGACAGTGACGCTGGGTGCCTGTGTTAAATGTGAGTTTCGGTATATTTTCGCTGTTCTCAGTATTTTCGAGGTAGAACGGAAGGCAAAAAGGGGAAAACTAAAACGAGGGCAAAATGTGTTATATGGATTTTAATGTTTATTTCACGGATGTCAGTCAGTGCTTAAGACCCTTAACACGCCGAATAAAACCGAGTGAACATTTTCAGTGTGGAAATGAGACCTAAATAATTGTAGCTTTAGGGTCGCTTCTGTTCAGGATGTCTCAGTAAAGCGAACAATGTAGATCAAAGATCAGACTGCACGTTTTGTGCAGTCTGATCTTGATCTACATTGTTCGCAAATGCAATTTAAGTTGTGAAAGGTGCGTCAAGGGTTATTACGTTGTAGAGATTTTTTTTTTCGACTGTACGGTGAGTTTTGTCAAGGGGGCTCGGTGCAAGATTTCTTTTAGAGCCTGCAATCTGCAGGTGCATAGCTAGGCGTAAGTCAGGGAACCACGGGTACCTTTCTCTAAACTGTGTACGCATGAACTTTGCGTACGCAGATTAGGTAAGCAAGCATCAAGTCTGAAAACAAGTTTCACTGAACTGCATAACTTTATGGTTTGAGTAAATATTTGCATTACTTTACGCCAGCTCATACCCTTGGGTAAGGCAGGGATCGTACCTGTGTATATTCAATACCAAATAATTTGCGTAAATCTACGCAATTTAGTGAAAGGTACCCCAGGTCTTCAACAGTAACTGTTGATATGCCAAATAAATAAAATGCCGTTTTTTTGTACAATCAGAAAAACAGACCAAATCAATTCACATTCAGTGGCGTTTTCACCAGAATATTGCACACTATAGCAGATCGACTAGATCATCAATCAGACTCCATGCTCTCTGCGTTCTGATCTTAATCTACACTATCCACAAAAATGCAGTATGATCTTGATCCGCACTGTGTACAAATTCTGTGCTTGGCCGAGCTGCCGAACTCGCATTATCATCATTTGGGGTGATTTTATTTTTTTCACTTTAAGGCTCAGTTGAATGCGTCAAACCTTTTTTTTTTTGTCGTTGTAAGCAACGATTAGGATCTTGTTGCTCTTTGCCTTTTGCCAAGGCATTCGATTTGTTGTCAGGAAATCAAGGTTCGATCCCCATGGGCACCACAGGTTACGTGACAAGGCACTGCAGCGCTCCAGCTCATTACCGTTCGAATCCAGGCGATTTTCTTGATTAAGTCGGCCGTTGCCTTGATGTAAAGAAATGTAGTTCAAAGCTATTTAAAACGTCTTGGCACAACATTCAATTGTTAGATAGAGATTAGATAGAAAGTATTTGCGCAGTGGTTTGGTAATGCATCTCCGTAATGCATTGTACAAAGTAAGTCATCACATAATTATAGATCCATAAAATCCATTTTGTCTAACAACCGACTGAATCATGAGGTAGACTGATCCTTCGACATGCAGAAAATTTACAAATAGCAAAAAGTTTCCACCCATGTCAGCCTGCGCGGATTGCGCAGGCTGACGTGGGTCGATACTTTATGCAGATGCATTAAACCCCCGTTTGCCAGAGCATGACTTAGTTTGTTTTGCGATATCTTTAGACGTGATCTACGCATTTTTTACTCTAAATATCTAAATTACGTTACATTCCATGCATTTTAAAGAAATTACTCTATACACTTAAATTTAATCGTTCGTTATTAACCGCTTATGATAGCAATCACATCTTGAATTAGTTTTGCGGACAGTCTATACTCAAGATCAGACGAATTAGTTTTGCGGACAGTGTAGATCCAAGATCAGACTGCACAGAACGTGCAGTCTGATCTTGGATCCATACTATCCGATGCTTTGATACTCTGACCAAAAAAGCGATACAAACTTGCAATATCTAGGTACATGTCTTTCTTATAGGCTGAAAATTCACCTTTTTACTTATTTTGCGCTTCATTTGGTATCTCGTCACTATGTGACAAAATTTTGAACTTGTCCAATCCCGAAGAATTTCAAGACAAAAAATCCTTGATTATGACTCCAATGATGAGATTTGTTCTGGAAAGGGTAGAAAACATTGTAGGTAAAGAGAAAATGCTGGTAACCAGCATTTTCTCCTTTGCCACAATGTTTTCATAAGCGTTCTTCTTTTGTGTCGTTAAAATACAATGATTGTTTGGTATACAGGGTAAACAAATAATTGTATAGGCCATTTTTAAACATTCAGAAATTATAACGAATTATGCAAAGGAAAACTTTTGAAAAGAAAAATATCGTTCACTTCCGAAATGCATTGAAAATATTGGTGATAAAAGTAGCAAATGTTTGTTACAAATAGTTACTTCTTTCACCACAATATTTTTTATTATCATCATTTCTATTATCATGTTAACTGCAAGGCGTGTAAAGTCGCGTTTGTACGGTAACAGGTTAAGAAATATTTTGTAATGGGGTAGTAATTTGTGTTTGCATTATGAATTTCCGGGCAATTTCCATACTTAATTAGTTATAACAACGACTTTAATTGGTTATACACATGCTTGCCTGTGATGGTGCACTGCATTGTCATAAAACTGGGGAAGGTACATTGCATAACTTATGTTCTAAGTTTATCATGTTATGTTAACATTATGTTTAGATATTTAAACATGTTTATTTATAGAGCGTACCGTTGAAAAGGAGAAGAAAGAGTATGAGCGGAACGGGAAAGAGAGAGAGAGGGCGGAGAGTCAGAACGAGACAGACGAACAGACAGACAGACAGACAGAGACGGACACAGAGAGGGAGCGGAACGTAAAAGAGACAGACAGACAGACAGAGACGGAGACAGAGAGAGAGGAAAGAAAGAGGAGGGGAAGAGAGAGAGACAGACAGACAGAAAGACAGAGACAGAGACACAGAGAGAGAAAGAGACAGAGACAGAGACAGAGAGAGAGAGAGTGTGTGTTTAATGAAAAAATGGGAGGAAATGAAGATTTGTTTTGTTTGAATGGAGTTCTATGCCGCAAATACAAGCTATATTTCAGTTATGTCTTTCCCCTCTGTTTAGGGCTCCAACGGACCTTGGCTGAGCCTCTGCAATGTAAAGCTCTGTTTTGACCAATGCCTCTACATGTAATCTAATATTATGGTTTTCTTCTTACTATCCCAACTGTTCTAGTTGGAAACATAGTATTCAAAACATTCTGGGGAAAGAAGCAATTACTATGATCACTTTTTCTCATTTCCCTAATGGAATTTAAAATTTTTTTCTGTTGCATTTGGATAAAAACTGGTGAACTTTTACAGACTTTGAATTCAAGCTGCGTGAAAGGCGAAATACACACAGAAATGAAAAAAAAAATCCTATACACGTGCAGAAATCTGACAAATACGTCAAATAGTCACAACGTGAAAGATGCAATAATTATGTGTCAAGAACAGGTCTATTCAGTAGATATAAGTTATTAGTATTGCAAATCTATGAACAATGCCATGGAGAAATCTCGATTTATACGAACACGCGATAAGTCGAATAAATCGGTTAGTCCGAGTGTCTGCGAGAGCTGTGTTTCCTTTTGAAAAACGTACAGCAGAAGTTCTGATTGCTCATACGAGCAATCAGAACTTCTGCTACACTATTTTCTAAGATGCAAATGTACAAGAACAGGCTTTGTCCATGATTCTTAGCTGAATTTATCATTACAATAAAACTGGAGAATCGAGTGGGGATTCGATGACACGAACTCTTATAACTTGAACTTACCTCTTTGTACTATTCTTATTCGAGTTATAGAGATTCAATTTGCGTTTCCTTTTTACTATACTCGTATAATCTTTCTCACCATGAAATTTTCCTTGGACAAGTCATTTTCGTCAGCTACGGTACTAATTAGTAATCTAAATCGAAGGAATATGATCAAAATGGAGATTTTTGTCATTACGAGCCTATATAAATAAAGACTGACAGATTTCGATATTATTGAAGGGCCATCAACTTCGTTCAACGAGAAAGCAATTTTGAACTCTTCGTATTATCAGTTGTTAAACCTTTAGCAAACAAGCCCGTGTTTTAACGACTATGAGGAAAAAGGTCTTTGAAAACATCGTGGGAAAAGGAGAAAATGCTTGTAACCAGCATTTTCTCCTTTTCCCACGATGTTTTCTGTCTATTTGAAAACAAAACCCATTATTGGAGCCACATTTTTTTTTGACGATGTCGTGTGCAAATGCTTTCAAATTGGGTGAATCTATATATACTGATGTCGGATGAAGCGTTAATACGGTATTTCCACTTAACATCAATGTTATCGGTAGACGAGTACTTAGTGCTAAGGTTTTTTATGCAATAAGGAGAAATTCGTTTAACCAAATGAAACTTTCAAGTGAAACTTTCAAGCCGAAAGTAAAAACCCAAAATTAATGTTGCTTTTTCAAAGCTTTACTTTTTAGAAAATAATGTCTCCTTATCGGACAGTGTAGATCCAAGATCAGACTGCACTGAACGTGCAGTCTGATCTTGATCTACACTGTCCGCTGAGAGTCTTTGAGTTTCGCTTAGCAGCCTCAGGATTAATTGGACACTTTCAACAGTATTTCTGTTAAATGTATAACACGGCGACAACTCAACTATTCAGGTGCTTCTTTGGTTTCACGAATAACATGCAAAAATCCGAAAATACCGCCACCCGATCGAAAAAAAGAACATGTACAGCAATGGTGACATTATTTACATCTGACCGAAAAGCGAACATGTACAGCAATGGTGACATTATTTAGTTATCTTTCATAGACTATCAATAACAATCAATGATTGTTAATTTGTTACTGTACAAATACAACTTTGTACGAACCAGGAATAGCAACTTTCGAAAACATTGTGGAAAAGGGAGCAGCTGCTTGTAACAAGCCATTCTGCTTATCTCACGATGTCTTCTATTCAGCTGGAAGACGAAGAAAGTTGTAACGTATTTTCGTTTTTGTGAAGTTTATGATAGCTTTTGGTAGGTCAAACAAATAACTGGTTTTTGCAGAGGCGTCGAAAGTTACAGGGATAAAAGGAACTTTACGATGGAGTAGTGTATGTTACACTTGAGTCATACTCTGGCAAAAGGGGGCTTAATGCATCTCCGTGATTCATTATACCGAGCAAGACATTCACATAATTAGGGATTCTTAAAATCCATTGAGTCTGACGATTGAATGAATCTGGAGGAAGAGTGGTTCTTGGGCATGCAGAAAAGTTATAAATAGCAAAAAGTTTCGATACATGTCAGCCTGCGCAGAGTGCGCAGGCTGACATGGGTCGATACTTTTTGCAGATGCATTAAGCCCCCTTTTCGCAGAGCATAGCTCATATACTTCTATTTCTGGCAATGCAGACTAATTTCGCAAAGGGTCGTTTTCCTTGATAAACATTAAATACCAGTTGATAGCATTGGAAGTTAACGCTCGGTGATAACATTCGGCAGAAAAAAAAATAGTTACCGGGTTTTCACATTCGTAAACAAGAGGGTGTATACCGGAGTATAGTGAGAAACGATAGGAGTTAACTTCAGTGAAACAGCTTGAAAGGTGAAAAAAAAATAGGAATATCTAGAGGAAACTTACACAAGTTTCTGGTGTTTGTGTTTATTTTGGTTTGATTCAAAACTAGAGTGCGCAGACCGATTAAAATGGCGGAGAAATCTGAGGAAGCATTGGAGAAAGAGTCGGAATTCTGTGAGTATTTTTTAAGTGGTCTTCTTCTTCTTCTTCGCCATCATCGTCTTCTTCTTCTTCTTTTTCTTCTTCTTCTTGTACTCTTGTGTTAAAGTTTCTTTGCACACATAATGAGCAAATGCTTAGATTTCTATGAGAAATGTTTTGTTTGGTCACTAGTTTTATTTTTATCGTAGGTGAAATTTTGTGGAACCACTCACCTATTTGGAATTTGATTGCATCACAGTTCTCCATGCTAAAGCCCGGCCGTGTAGCACTGTGGTTAGCGTGTCTGACTCGTGACGTGGTGGGTGCGAGCTCAATACCCGTCTTCGCCAAACTTTCTTTCCGGCGATTTTTCGTATCTCACCTCTGATGCATGTGAGAAAATTAGTCAGTGGCTTGGAAAGAAAGTTGTGTCAGTACTAGTGTGAGAAAGGCAGGAAAGACATGCAAAGGTGCACTTGCTGCCGTGGTATGACCTAAGCTGTTAAAACGGCGTTTGACTGCAATAAAAGCAAATCTCCATGCTAAGGATTTTTAATTGTGCTCTCTCTCTGTCTCTCTCTCTGTCTGTCTATCTATCTATCTATCTATCTATCTATCTATCTATCTATCTATCTATCTGTCTATTAATCAATCAATAAAACAATCACCTGCAAATCAATTAAGACCTTCAGATACTTAGTAATAGTCGTCAAACTCGAAATAATTTAAGATAGACTAGAACGACAGGGACCAAGTTACTTCGTACAACCCGGTTTACCAAATATGACATTTTTAGCTCTTGCAGTATATAACATTTAAATCTTTACTACTCAATCCTGAGCTAAAACGACCCCGAGAAAGAAGCTTTTTGAAAGAATTGAGGGGAAAATAACAAAATGCTGGTAAGCAGCATTTTCTCCTCCTCTCACAATATTTTCCACCAAATCAAAGACAAAGTCCATCACTTGAACCACATTTGAACCACATTTAAATAGTCGTCTGCACAATGCTCTAAATTTGAACAAGTCTACATTGTTGTATAGTTAAGGAGTAAACACACAGAGGAAAACCTAGGAAAGACTAATAGCTGATTCCTCTCGTTGCTGCAATGTTTTCAAATGACTGAAAACGTTTCTGCTTTAACCCTTCACCACACTGTTCCGACTTGTAACGACCCTGAGGAAGACACCTTTTGAAATCATTGTGGGAAAACAAAAAATTCTTGTAAACAGCATTTTCACCTTTTCTATCCTCCCAAAAACTTGTTTTGTTTTTGAGTCACATTTTATTTGTCGGCTGCAAATGCTTTCAATTTGAACATGTTTAAAATGTTATCGTTTAGTGAAGGGACAAGTGAGTAGTAGGCCTACTACTTTTTACGACGGTGCAGACAAGAGTGGTATATCAATTCTTAAATCATCATTTCATCACACAAACCTATGTCGTGGGTAATCATCAGAATCTGCACATCAAGACGATTCCAATGAGCACCCACAACATAGAATTTTTGTGAGAGATATTAGTCTTTGAAACTGAAAATATTCCTGTATCTTTACTGTACATCTGTTTTCGGTTAACGTGAAACTATGCAGTAATTATGTAAACGGGTTAACTATGTATTAAACTTTAGTTTACTTCATATCTGTGTTGACGAAATATCTGACAGTGAAACGTTCAAGTTCAGACTGCACGTTCCTTGCCGTCTGATCAGGATCACCATTGCCCTTTTTTGCAAAAAACATCGGTGTAGGCACCAAGTGCCCTTTACCAAATTACCCCGTTTATTAGCGATCTTTAGGAAGACGACTTTTGAAAAAACCTGATAAGAAGAAAAGAAAATTTTGGTATCCAGCAGTTTCTTCATTCCTCACAATGTTTTTCTAACCTTCATATCAAATCCCATCATTTGGGACATTTAGCAGGTTTTCAAATGCTCTCTATGTGGAAAAGTCTAGAACTTTGTTGTATGGTGAAGAGTTAAAAAATTTAAAAGTCGGTCACAAATTTTCATACCATCAACTTTATTGAAATCTAGATAAATTAAACGAAAAATTTCAACGAATATGAATATATTCTTTCGTTGTAATTTCAATGTTCTATTTATCTTAAATATCTCACTGCATCAGACAGTGAAGACAAAGATCAGAATGCACGTTCTGTTCCGTCTCATCTTAATCTACAACGTCCTCTTCAGTGCATGGAGTCGCATTTTGCGGCCTCTGGGATGATCCCCATCAGGATGTTGGGTAATGAAGAAGCAATTCACAGTATCTTGGACATAAAGACAAATCCTATGTATCCGTAACAAAACTTTGGAACCCTCACCTATTGAACAGTGCAGATCCAAGAGGAGACTGCACGCTACGTTTAGTCTGATCTTGATCTACACTGTCTGACAAAGTACATTGAGTCGCTGTCAGCAGCATAGGAGTTAATCTCTATCGAGGTGCTGGTAGGTGAAGATGGAATTAGCAGTATCTTGGACATAAACACGAACTGATCGAATCCCTGACAAAACTTTGGTATCCATCGTGACTCAGTGGTTTCGGCGCTTGACCTGTGATAAGGAAACCCTGCTATACCTGCTGGTGGTACCAGTCACCTGGGAATGTCACTGGGCAAGTTATTTTAGTGCCTCAGCGTAGAACAGGTGAAATCCAGAGAGACTTCATTGATAAACCCTGTTAGAATGCGCTGTGGCCGTCCAATGGCTGAGTATCCTTGAAATCGATGCAGAACACGAAATTATTTGGGAAAATGATGATGTTTAATGTATCCCTGACGAAATGCACGCATGACAGAATTATAGAAAAATGACTTCGGGGAAAAAACGACGACCGATAAAAGGCAAGATGAAATGTGGCAATTATTGAAGAAACAGACACACAGGTTAATAACGCATGCGCAGTTTTTTGGAGTCACATGGTCTTTTCAAAATGATTTTTGCTACATGCACAATTAATCAAAGGAAACGAATCATTAGATTACAGAGGGTCGTAAAAAGTTTTTTTAAACAATCATAAACCAACTCCTTAAGTTTATGGTTTTCTTTTTTCGTATTCCGTCGGTTTTATTCTAAGCTGTTTCTGAAGCATTATGATAAATCAACAGATAATTTGCAGGTGTAGTTAGCAGTAATTCCTCAAAATGTCGAGTAAAGATATCTGAGCTATGCTCTGTGAAAAAGGGTTTGAATGCATCTGCAAAATGTTTCGACCCAAATCAGCCTGCGCAATCCGCGCAGGCTGATCTGGATCGAAATTTTTGCTAATGGTCAATTTTCTGCATGTTATAGGACCAGTATACCAATCGATTTTTATACAAAATAGATGCATCCATTCATCGTATCATTCTCTCTTTGTCCACCAATTGCATACAGTCATCCACAATCTATCAGTGCATTCGTTCTCTCTCTGTGTATCTATCGCTCCACCAATTCATTCATTCATTCATTTTTCTGTCTGTTTATCAAGTTCCTGTACCATTCACCCGATCCAACCATCCATCCATTGTCTGCAATTGCACCGTCTGCTCACCATTTATCCATGTATTCGAGCGTTCATGCTCTGCCATTTCTTCATCGATCTCTCTATCCACCCATCTTTCCACTATCTATTTATCGACCAGTTGCCTAATCCATCGGCCCATTCTTTCTTGTGTACCAAATGCCCCACCAATCTATCAGTGTACAATGCCCGAAACAAATACACGAAAAAGTTCAGTGACATATTGGGAGGAAGAAGAGGTTTAACAAGTTCATTTGAATCTGAAACAGGTTCATCATTTATTGCGTTAGATATGAGCCAAGCTCTGTGAAAAAGGGGTTTAATGCATTTGCAAAAGGTATCGACACAGGTCAGCCTGCGCGGACTGCGCAGGCTGACCTGTGTCGAAACGTTTTGCTTTTGATAAGTTTTCTGTGTGTCCAAGGACCTGTCTACCTCGGGATTGAGTCGATTGTTAGACAAGATAGATAAATGAAAGAATGAATCTCTCTCTCTCCTCTCTCTCTCTCTCTCTCTCTCTCTCTCTCTCTCTCTCTCTCTCTCTCTCTCTCTCTCTCTCTCTTCTATGTCAAATATATTATGAAATCACAACTATGTGATGACTTTCTTGATGCAATGAATCACGGAGACGCGTTAAACCCCCTTTTTTTATAGAGCATGGCTCAAATACGCTGAAAAGATAACTAACATATTTGATGGTCGAAGATATTTAACAAGTTCATTGGAATCTGAAATAAGTTTATTTTTTATTGCATGGATATGTGAGCCACGCCCGGGCATAAGGGGGTTGGATGGATCTCCATGGTGCATTATACCAAAGCACGTCATCACCTAACTATGGGTCCATAAATCCTTTTTTTTTTGTTACAACCGGCTGAATCTTGAGGTACACCGGTCCTTATACATGCAGAAAATTGACCGATAGCAAAAAGTTTCGACCCATGTCAGCCTGCGCGAAGTGCGGAGGCTGACATGAGTCGATGTTTTTTGCAGATGCATTAAGCCCGCATTTCACAGAGCATGGCTTGTATATATATTTTTCCCGTTCCAATCGAAGACTTATTGTTGAAAACATTGTGGGAAACGCAATATCTTGCAATATGCTATTATATGTACTTCTTTCCTCGTATTGTTTTCCATATAGTTCACTAAAACTAACCTTTGTTTCCAGGGTTTCTTCTTATTTATGCCACTTGTTACTGCCTCCTGTATTTTTTGAAAATAAATTGTGCAATATTCCTTCTACCGGAGAGATCTTTAAGCCCCAATAGCAGCCAAAAGTAAACAAAGTGGGTGTTTAAAATGAATTTGAATTCTAGAACCATTTAAAGGAATTTTTTCTTCCCGCGACTAACACTTGGACCGACCGTACAATAACATATTGTCACCTTCACAAAAATTCCCATACTTTTAAATGGTATAATCTGAATTCAGATGTATTGTAACAGCTGCTTTGTTTACTGTTGGCAGCTATTTGGGCCTTTAAAGTGTTGTTGTAGACAGTATAGATCAAGATCAGAATGAAAGATAATTATAGCTGTTCCAACGGCAATCTTCAAGCCTCGGAAAAAAATATCGCCGAGTCGGGAAATTCAATCCACAACCCTTGGCTATCGTGTCCCGTTCGTTAGGGGCTAACCAGGAATTCTGCTCGAGGACAACAAATGCTACAATTTTTCGAGCGTTCCTTATCAATCTAGAGGGCGTATCGGTAAACGAAATATGTTTAACTCTTAACCTGCTAAATAAGTGATATGAAACTGTCAAACCAATAGTAAAAACCCAAATTGTGCAATTAAATTTTCAAAGATATTTTTCGGGGAAAAATGTCTCCTTAGCGGACAGTGTAGATCCAAGATCAGACTGCACGTTCTGTGCAGTCTGATCTTGATCTACACTGTCCGCAAAAGGTTCCTAATTCGCGCTTAACAGTCTGAAGAGTTAATATACACGGAGTGTTTATTAACGTTAAATGCACTTGACTCATCGACGTTTGAAATAAATTTGAAGCCGAAACCGTTTGAAAACATCCTCGTAAACTACGGGTAATCAACGTGCATTTTTTAAGTTTCATGTCTGGATTCAAGCGAATATATTGTGGCTAGAGGAGAAAGTGATTGATATTAGCAATTTCTCCTTTTGCCACTTTAAAAACTCGTCTGCAACAAACAGCATAATATGTATCCTCTGCAAGACGTTATGACGCTAAATAAATGAAATGAAGATTTCAAACTGATTGTAAAAACCTAAATGTTGTTATTTCAAAGGTATATTTTTGGGAAGAGTATCTCTGTCTCGGACCATGTAGATTCAAGATCAGACTGCACGTTCTTTGCATTCTGATCTTGATCTACATTGTCCGCAAAAGGTCCTTGAGTCGCAGTTAGCAGCCTAACTTTTAATTCTAAAGATAGTTTAATCATTAGAACTTAAAAGTGTTCATATCATGGCAACGTCGAAATGCAGATATTTCTTTAGACTTAGAACACTTTCAACGCCAAATATACTATATAAACTCGACCTTTTTCGGAGCATGAAAATAACATCCACTCGGAACATCGGAAAAGTTTTAATCATATAGGCTTGACTAAACAAGCGGACCGGTATAGACCAAGCTCAGATTGCACGTTCTGTGCAGTCTGATCTTGATCTATTCCCCTCGTAAGAGGACCTGCTTTCGCGTATGGCGATGAATAGATTACATCTTTACCACAATACATTTTTTTTTTGACTTGTTTAAGTTGAAAGCATTTGCTGTCGACTAACAAAATTAATGTGGCTCTAACTGTGAGATCTTTGAACAGATAGAAAACATTGTGGGAAAAGGAGAAAATGCTAGTTACGTATGTGTCAAAAACAAATTCTTTATCAGGCGATTTTTTTTTTTTACATTTGTCCATGTTACAAACATTTAAGTCATGCTCTCTGGTAAAAGACGGTTTAATGCATCTCCGTGATTCTCTGTACCAAGTAAGTCATCTCATAAATATAGATTGATAAACTGCCTTTGGTTTGACAACTGACTTAATCCTGAGGTAGAATGTCCTTCGACAGGCAGAAAATTGACCCAGTAAAAAAAAGTTTTGACTCAGGTCAGTCCGAGCACACTGCGCAGGCTGACCAGGTCCGATGCTTTTCGCAGATGCGTAAACCTCTTTTCACAGGGCATGGCTCATTTGTAAACAGCCCGCCCGGGTGGCTCAGTGGTGAGCGTGTCGGACCCATGACCTGGTGGTTGTGAGTTCGATACCCGGTTGAGGCGAACTTTCTTTCCGGCGTATTTTCGCCTCTCACCTCTGCTGAAGCATGTGAGAAAGGTAGTCGGTGGCTTTGGAAAGAAAGTTGTGTTAGTACTGGTGTGAGAAAGCCAGGAAACACATGTGCGTCACCGACCGCCATGATATGACCTTAGCTGTTAAAGTGGCGTTAAACCCCAATACAACCAACCAACCAAATCATTTGTAAACTACTACTTTAATTAATTCTGATTAAATACAGAAGTTGTCTTAAGAGAGAGAGATGAGGAGAGAGATGAAAAGAGAGAGAGAGAGAGAGAGAGAGATTTGGGAAACAGAGAAACTGCTGGTTACCAGAATTTTCTCCTTTTCCAACAATGTTTACAGGAGCCTTTATATCTAAAATTTGTTGAAGAATTGAAACACAGGGTTATTTGGTACAGGGTAAGAGGAGATAATACTGGCCTTAAATCACTATAAATGAGACGTTATCACTCTAACTGTTACATTAGAAAAGTTTGTTACTGCGTAGTGAAACAACTTTCAACAGGTTACTTCAAGGTCTACGGCCTCTAAATCTCATATTAAAAGACGGAAGCTGCCGAGATCGGCCGAAAAGCCTTTACGAAAATGTCGATGTTTACACGATATTTACCAACGAGTTAGTGAGTCTACGGCTCCTAACTCTCATATAGAAAGACGGAAGCTGCCGAGATTGGCCGAACAGCGTTTACGAAAACCTCGATGTTTAGCGATGAGTTAGGGGCCGTAGACCTTAACTCTATCCCAAAGGTCAAAATAATGGACTTCGCCAAATTGAAAGCTTTTACAAAAGACAATTTGAATGTGGCTCAATTGATGGTATTTGTCTTTGACAGAGAAGAAAACATTGTGGGAAAAGGAGAAAATGCTGGTTACCAGCATTTTCTCCTTTTCTCACAATGTTTTCAGAAGGCTTTTCTCCTTTTCTCCTTTTCTCACAATGTTTTCAGAAGGCTTCATCCTTATGCTTGTTAACCCAAATAAAACAAAATGTATGCTAATTGGACCAAAACATAAATTAAATTCTATTAATCTAGAACTAAAAATTAATGACGTTTGCATTGAACTTGTTGAGTCTCATAAGATATTAGGTGTACACATTGACAAGCATTTGTCGTGGAATGTACACATTGATAAAACTTGCACTGCGATCAACAATAAAATTAATTTGTTTAAAAGGATTTCGACGTACCTAACAATGGAAATGAAACAATTATTTTACAACTCGTACATACTGCCTCTCTTCGACTATTGTTGTACAGTTTGGTGGAAGAGCGCTAAATATAGGACCTCTAAACTATCTGTACTTCAAAAAAGAGCAGCCCGCATCACATTAGGGGCTCCATCTAGAACACCGTCAATTGAACTTTTCGCAGAACTAAATTGGTTGACCTTTGACAATAGATGTGATTATCACGCTGGTGTTTTAATCTTTAAGTGTCATAATAACCTTTCACCACCATATATAAGGGACATTATTTCGTTTTCTAGAAACACCAAGTATAATTTACGATCATCTGCTCATTATGATATCATTAACTCAAGATTTAACACTTTGTTCAAGAAAAAAGCATTCTCGTTTTACAGCATGAACATATGGAATGAAATTCCTATTTCAATCAGAGCAGCAACTTCCTTATCTAACTTTAAACATCAGTTTAAACAGTATATGTTCAGAAAGCAATCTATCACCTCACCAAATAACACAAACAAATTACCGTAAATTGTGTATCTGTCCACTGACTTATAGACTCATTTTCATGTTATTTTCTTTCATCATCCACTTATTTATTATCGCATCTGTTTGTGTGTGGGTGTAGGGGTAAGTGTGTGGAGGGGTGTGTGTGTGTGAGAAAGAGAGAGAGAGAGAGAGAGAGAGAGAGAGAGAAAGAGAAGGCAACATTGTAAAAAAGACTCCATTTTCAGGTCATTTTTCTTGAAATTCTGTCTTAATGTTTTAACCTTCAAGAAATAAAGATTTTATTATTATTATTATTATTATTATTATGGTCGTTAAAACTCGGAAGTGTGTGGTAAAATGTTAAAGGGGCCTTAATAGATTTTTTTTTGCCTGTAATTATTTTTTTTAACTTGGCTGTTTTCGAAGAAATCGTCGAGGTATTGTCGTGGCCCTGTCATCGTTTGCGTCTGCGTAATTGTGCAAAAACTTAAACGTTTTATAATACCTCTGTTAAATTACTGAAGATATTTACTTCAAACTTAAAAAAGTTATTAAGGATAGGGCACTCTAATGGGAATTCTGTAACATCGCCTTTAATCGTACGAATTCGGCTAAGACTCGGGTAATCCGTAATCGATGCGGGGAACCAGCATCTATCGGCCGATCGATTACGGGTTACCCGAGTCCCAACCGAATCCGTACGATTTTCGGCGATGAAAGGCGATGTAATAGGAATCCACACTAGGGTGCCCTATCCTTAACTATCAAAAGGGGAACCTGTTCAACAAGAGCAGGTAACCATCAAAGTATTTTTTACACAGTTTTGTCCCTTTTTCGACTTTGATTTGTTTTTACTGAAAATCAAGCAACTGCAGCTGATTGTTTCATCGGTACTTGAAGTGGGCCCTGCAGTGCCTTGTCTGAGGACACTCTAACGTGACCCAGTGCTACCAGCTGGGTGAATCGAACCAGGATTTTCTGATTAAGAATTCAACGCCCTTACAACTGAACCACAGAGGATCCCTGTATTTTATATAAAATATATAAAATTCCATCAGATAATGTGAAGAATACAAGAATGCCTATCTCTTATTGCTCTGTTGGAATGTTCATTGTTACGTTATCTGAATATTTATGTATTTAATGTTTGGAAAGATTTAGGAAACTTTATACCCTTTCCAGACAGTGTATGTCAAGATCAGACTGCACACAGCGTGCATTCTGATCTTTTATCTACTCTGATAGTTCGAATCCTTTTCTTTTTTTTTGACAACGGCCTTAAGATTAAAATTATTTTTGGATTTGCCTGGATATTCACTGGCTTTTATCAAAATAAAATGAGATTTGGTCTGTGAAAAGGGTGTGTAATGCATCTCCAAAAAGCATCGACCAAGGTCAGCCTGCGCAGTCCGCGCAGGCTGACCTGAGTCGATACTTTTCGCTATCGGTCAATTTTCTGCACGTCCGAGGACCATTCTACCTCATGATTCAGTTGGTTGTAAGACAGAATCGATTTTTATGGATCCATAATTATGTGATGAATTGCTTTGTATAATGCATGACGGAGATGCTCCAAACTTTTTTTTGCCACAGCGCCGCTCGAATGGATGATACATTTATGCGTGGAATAGGGTTATCATTATTCAACTTTATTATGATAGAGAAAGCATGTAATATTATATGTATTTTGGTACAACTATATCTAAAGGTGAACAATGAAGATAAAATATCTGTTACTAACCGTTACATTTTATCAATGAGCCGTGTTCTGTGAAAAGGGGTCTTAATGCATCTGCAAAATGTATCGACTCAAGACAGCCTGCGCAGTCCACGCAGGCTGACCTGGGTCGAAACTTTTTGCTATTGGTCAAAATTTTGCATGCCAAAGGACCTGTTTATCTCATGATTCAGTCGGTTGTTATACAAAACTGATTTTATTGATCGATGATTAGCCTGTGTGATGACTTGCTTAGTATCATGCATCATGGTGATGCATTAAGCCCCCTTTTCACAGAGCATGGCTCTAAGTTTTATCTTTGAGCTTTTTTCGCAATATAATGTATTATCAACGTATCGGGTTATATTCTAAAGAACACCTGGATGGACATGCTTTTGTGAAAATGTGTAGTAAAAGATATGGATGCTCATATGAGTACATACTTTTTTTTTTCAAATTAAGTCACCTTTTTGTGGCGTAGCTGAATGCTCTGCCTTTTGACCTACCTCTTGGTATGATATTTTCGAATGAATAAATAGAATTTTGCGATTGGTTAAAAAAATTGGTCATGTTTATTCTGAGGGTCCTGTAGGCATATTTGCGGGCAAATGTATACCTTCTTTTTTTCAAAGATATTTCTTATTTTTATTCTTTCTTTGTTGCCGCAATGTATCAGGTTTTTCTATAAACTATCAATTTACGTTATACTGTGCCACATTTTCGGTTTACTGTATCACTTTGCGGTTCTCGAGAGTGTCCTTGAGAAAACCAGCCTTAGCGAAATGCTGGTGAAACCCGTGACATACACAAATAAGAGAGCTGTCGCCGTGATATGAGTGAAATAATGTTGAAAGCGACGTAAAATACCAATCAGTCACTTTGCGGTATACTCTGTCACTTTTGCAGAAGTTGTTTGTGATGATTATCGTCTCTCTTTATCCATCAGTGATAATTCAGTTCCACTTTGTTTGGTCGTCTACTTGGTGTTTAATGCCTATTTCAACAATATTTTACATAAATCTTTGCCAAACGACAAAATTTTAGACTGAGTTTTTACGAAACGGCAAAATTTTAGACTGGTCTAAATTAAAAGCATTTGCAGACGACAAATCAAATATTGATCGGATGGTAAAGTTTGTTTGTGATAGGATAGAAAACGTGGGAAAAGGAGAAAATGCTGATTCCAGCATTTTCTCCTTTTCCCACGATGTTTTCAAAAGCCTTTTTCTTCTTGGTCCTTAAAACTCGGGATTGAGTGGTAAAGAGATAATGCAGATTTCAACAATATTTTCCCAAGCCGCTGGCTGCTTTTCAACAAAACCATCGTCGAAAAAGTGATTAGTAGTGAGAAAGGAATGAATCCTGTCGCAACGACTCTCATCAATCCTCGGAAAAAATGCCGTGCTCGGGATGAACCAGCGACCTTTTTTTTTTTTTTTCTCTCAAGTCCTGTACGCTACGAACTTAGCTGCCTGGGGCTCGGCCCACATAATCGAGGTCTAAACAATACTTAATGGTAAGACAGGCATGAAATCTGTGGCGATGATGTTCATCAATCCTAGGAAAGAGTTTTGGCTGTGCCAGGACTCGGCCTCAAAGCAGCTGGAATCCTAGCCTCGTGTGTTACCACTGATCTACCGCAGTATGGCCAAAAGCGTAAAAATATCATAGCTAAGGATCGAACACAGAGTGTTGCCGCCCTATCTAACGGTTCTGTGTTGGAGGTCCATTGATCGGTATTTACTCACAAATGAGCCATGCTGTACGAAAAGGGAGCTTAATGCTTCAATCCGCAGTCCCCGGGTCGAAACTTTTTGCTATTTGTAAATTTTCTGCATTTCAACTGACCAGTCTACCTCATTAGTCAGTGAGTTGTTAGACAGAATGGATTTATGGATCTATAATTTTATGATGTCTTGTTTCGTATAATGCATGATGGAGGTGCATTAAGCACCCCTTTACCAGAGGATGGCTCAAATATATTTGCACTCGATGGACCAGAGACGAACAGTTATAGTTTAGAACCCAACATGGTAACGACATTAACGCTAAAGCTGTTAAACGACAAATTAAACATGATTCACATGATTTGATATTTTTTCTGAAAGGTTAGAAAAGCACCATGGTTATCAATATTTACTTCTTATTCCACAATGTTTTCAAAAGTTTTTTTTCCCCTCTCATGGTCGTTAAAAATCGAGAATAACTTTGTGGTAAATACAACCGTCTCCTTTGCTCGTGATTAGCCGCTTGCCACACAATCCCGAATTTTGATGACCTTGAGCAAGAAGGCTTTTTTAAAACCTTGTGGGAAAAGTATGCTTTATACTCTTTCAAAGATGAATTCTATCATTTGAGTCACATTTTCTGTTTCGTCTGCAGATGCTGCCATTAGGGATGAGTTTTAGAATTTTGACGTATCGTAAAAAGTTATCTCTTTACCAAAATACGAAATTTTGGACTCGGCCAACTGAAAGCTTTTGCAGACGACAAACTAAATGTAGTTCAAATGATGGTTTCTGTCTTTGATAGAATAGGAAACATTGTGGGAAAAGAAGAAAATGCTGGTTACCAGCATTTTCTTCTTTTCCCACAATGTTTTCAAAAGCCTTCTTCTTCAGGGTCGTTAAAACCGATGTCTTCTGTCTTTGATAGGGTAGAAAACATTGTGGTTACCATCATTTCCTTCTTTTCCCACAATGTTTTTCAAAAGCTTTCTTCGGTAAAACTCGAGATAGTGTGGGAAAGGGTTTTAATGCATACGTCTACGGGGCAGGAGGCCAAAGGTTTGTTTCCTGATAGGAGATGGGGGTCGTTCTGATATGGCCGGTTGGTGAACCGCCAGTTGCTCAGTGCATACAAATGTATTATGACTTAAATGTTAGATTTATCTTTGACAGGGTAGAATACATTGTGATTACCAGCATTTTCTCCGTTTCCACAATGTTTCAAAAGCCTTCTTCTTCCTTACAGTCATTAATTCGTTGGGTTGTGTTGTAAACGTTAAACCGTCACTGCGCAGGTAAAATTTAAACATAATTAAAACCTGCTGTAAATTACCAGCAGTTCTTCCATTTCCCTCAATGTTTTGCAACATTTCAAAGACAGAAATCATATTTTGAACTAGTTTGAATTCGTCATCTGCAATTTTTTTACAATTCTGACAAGCCTAGTAAAGTTTTTTCATTTGGTAAGGGGTTAAATGAAACACGTCATTTTATCGGTTTGACAATGATCCTTGGTCAAGTAAAGGGACATTACTCTTTCGGTCATAGTTGACATGTACCGTGTAACTCATTACCTGCCTTATATAGATTCACAGGAGTCGACTTATTATTGTAAATATGAATCAAGGTCGAATAAACGCATACGTAAACAAAATTACTGTTTCAATAGAGAAATATCTGTTTTTTGCAACAACACTTTAGCGACAATGTCTTTCTTTAAATGTTTTCTTCAGTACGAAAAAAACGTTCGAAGGTGGAGACTAAGTGGGCCTATATATCAGAAGTTTGCTCTCAGAGACGATTCGTATGTTGTCTTAACTCTTTGCCAGACGACAAATTTAGACTTGTCCAAAATCAAAGTACATGTATTTGCAAACGACACATCTTATGTGTGTCTAAAGAAGGCATTTGTTTTTGGAAAGGAGAAAATGGTTATCACCGTTTCCCCTTCTCCCAAAATGATTTCAAAAGCTTTCTTCCAAGGTGCTTTAAAACCTGGAATTGTTTGGTAATGGGTAGATATTCAATCTGTGATTAGTTTCAAGTCGTTAGGGTGTTCGACTGCAGGGCGTTTAAGCTGTATAGAAAAACATTGTGAAAACAGAAGTTTTGCTTGTACCAGCAATCCTTCGGGTTTGTTTTAATTTAACAGGAAAGTAAATCTGTACAGCCATTTTACGCAGATTTGAAACAGTTCTTTTTTTATGAGAAAGAAGCCAAAACAAAACAATTGAGCCACGATCTGTGAAAAGGGGGCTTAATGCATCTCCGTCATGCATTATGCCAATGAAGCCATTATGACTGTAATCATTGATCTATAATGGCCACTTTTTCTAACAACCGACTTAATCATGAGGTAGACTGGTCCTTGGATATACGAAAAATTGACGAATAGCGAAAAGTTTCGACCCAGGTCAGCCTGCGCGGACTGCGCAGGCTGACCTGGGTCGATACTTTTCGCAGATGCATTAAGCCCCCTTTTCACAGAGCATAGCCCAATTTCATGAAATGAATGTTTCTCGTAGAGTGTTTCTTCTCAAAAGCTAGAGATACGCAGCATGTTTGCTTCTCTTTTTAGCACCCTAGTTGCGATTCACCTGCATATGAATCGTATCAATTTTGGCAGCAAAAGTATTTCAATTCAAGATTTATTCCCATATTTCCAGTATTAGAAACTTCACCTTGTGTATGGTATCTTAAATTGCCACCTGCTTGAAATTTAAGGTAAATCGTGACCTACTGCAGAGCACCTGGCATTTGTCTATCGTTTATTTGAAAATATTGTTGCATAATGAGAATTTGCTTGTTCTGAGTTATGAGTGTGTGTATGCCTCAGTCTGTCTGTCTGTCTGTCTGTCTGTCTGTCTGTCTCTGTCTCTGTCTCTCTCTCTCTCTCTCTCTCTCTCTCTCTCTCTCTCTCTCTCTCTCTCTCTCCACTCTCTCTCTGTCTCTCTCTGTCTCTCTCTCCCCATTCTTTCTCACCATTTCTTTCTTACCATACCATATTTTCTCTCTCTCTCTCTCTCTCTCTCTCTCTCTCTCTCTCTCTCTCTCTCTCTCTCTCTCACCTCCCTCTTTTACCCCTCCATTTAGTCTAACAACTGGCTGAATTCTGAAATAGAATGGTCCTCAGATAAGCATAAAATTTACCTAAAGCGAAAAGTTTCAACCGAGGTGAGCCTGCGCAGGCTGATCTGTGTTGATACTTTTTTCATATGCATTTTACCCTTTTTCACAGAAAATCTCTCTCTCTCTCTCTCTCTCTCTCTCTCTCTCTCTCTCTCTCTCTCTCTCTCTCTCTCTCTCTCTCTCTCTCTCTCTCTCTCCCTCCCTCCTCTGTCTCTTTCTCAAAACTGGAAACTATTTATTTCATTTGAGGATGACATACGAAAGGTTTATAACTGTGCCAAGGCCGCACAACACAAGCATGTTTACCTGTATAATGGTGCGAAAAATAACTTTATTTCACAGCCTGATTGTGAACTACCTTCTATTTGATGCATATACCCTTTACACTTTAAGCGCCATGGGCGGAAACATGGGCTCTTGCGGTCGGCATAGATCAAGATCAGACTGCATAAAACGTGCAGCAAGATCAGACTGCACCTTCTGTCACTTTAGGGGCAATGAGTGGCGCTTAGAAACCCAAGACCTAAACAGTACTCCCGAATCGGAGTGTGTGATGATCCTAAACCTCTTGTTACGCCCCTGCTAATGCAAACCATAACGTCCATTCTTACGAACAAATTCTTTCTTTTGCCACAATGTTTTCGAAAGTTATCTTATGCAAGAGGAAACAGGTTGTCTATAGGAAGCAATTTATGTCATAGGTCCTCGGACAGAACTCTTGCCAAGCTGGGTATTCGAACTTACAACCTCGTAATTACTTTTACTGAGTATACATAGTCCCAAAGCTACCGGACCTCTGCTGAGGGGATCGTCCACAATTCGCTCAACTCTTTACATAACGACAAAAATACAGACCTGTCGAACTGAAAACATCTGCAGACGACAATTCAAGTGTGACTCAAATGATGGAACTCGTCTTTGATTGGGGTAGAAAATATTGTGCGAAAAGGAGAAAATGCTGGTTACCAGCATTTTCTCCTTTTCCCACAATATTTTAAAAAGCTTCTTCCTCAGGGTCGCTAAAACTCGGGATTATGTGGTAAAATATTAACTGACATGGTTATTTCATACTGTATAGATCAAGATCAGTCTGTAGAAAACTTGCAGTCTGATAAAAAATCAGACCCATATTTGGAGAAAATATTCTCGGACATGCAGTAAATTTGTCGTCCCTTTTGACTAAGTATGTTTTATCTGTTTTATCTTTATCCTGCTAAGGAAGTTAAACTTTCAAGCCGATATTAAAGCCCCGAATAATGCTATTTCAAACTTATTTTTTTTTAAGAAAAATATCTCCTTATCGAACAGTGTAGATCCAAGATCAGACTGCACGTTCTGTGCAGTCTGATCTTGATCTACACTGTCCGCGAAAGGTCAGTGAGTCGTGCTTAGCATCTTTTCATAGTAGCTTTAACTGACGAACTGTGTGGATCGTGATCAGACTGTAGAGATGACATGGTCCCATCTTGATCTACAGCTTCTGCAAGACGATACTTTAATATAAACCAATCGCATCTGCAATTTGCTGCCAAAAATAGTATAATTTTGTATTCATTTGACTTCGTGAACACGTAAAAGCAAGAGTAATTTTTTAACGGCGTAAAAAGTAAAGGGTGAAAAAAAAGTACAAGGATCAATGCATGAACGGTTAAGCTTACTAAGAACTTATTTATACCTGAGGCGATAACGGTTCCGGTATGTCCATACATGAACATTTTTTTTTTCAATTCGGTTTCTGTAAATAAAACTCACCGAAATCGTGAATACTTTTATCAGTTTTAAAGAACACTACTCACCATTTTGTGAGAACTATTCACTATTTGAATGAACATTACTCAGCGATTTTGTGAAAACTTCTCATCGTTTGAATGAACACTACTCATTAATTTCGTGAACACTTTTCACCGTTCGAGTGAACATTACTCACTGTTTTTGTGAATACTTCTCACGCTTTGAGTGAAAACTACTCACCCAATTCGTGAATACTATTCATCGTTTTAGTGAACATTACTCACTGATTTCGTGAAAACTATTCACCGTTTGAGTGAACACTACTCACTAGTTTTGTGAAAACTATTCACCGTTTGAGTGAACACTGTTCATCATATTTCGTTAATACTTCTCAACGTTTGAGTGAACATTGATAAAAAAAAACAATAAGACTTCTAGCTGTTTGATTCAACATTACTCACCCGATTTCGTGATGACTTCAATTCTCATCGTTTTAACCCTATTCCACACAATCCCTACACTTATTGACCATAATGAAGAAGGCTTTTTGAAAACAATGTATGAAAAGAAGAAAATGCTGGTAACCAGCATTTTCTTCTTTTCACACAGTGTTTTCTCGCCTTTGAAAGACAAATTTTATGTTTTGAGTTACATTTGATATATCATCTGCAAATGCTTTCAGTATAGACCAGGCCAAAATGTTGATGTGTGGTAAAGGGTTTATGAACATTAATCACTGACAGAGTGAAAACTTCTTGCGGTACACATTCACTTATTACACAATGACATCTCTCCTTCTTTGTTATCACTTAATCTCGACCCTTAACAAGGCAAACCAACTGCTGAAAAAATAAATATGTACAGAAAATCATACTGATGGGAATCAAAGCACTGAAAGCACTGTTGAGGTTTATGGTGCGTGTAACTCCATCACACATATTATTAGAATTGTCTTAGTTGCAGCTTGAAAGTATTTGCAGAATTCAAAACAAACATGACTACAAATTTGAAATTTTGTCTTTTGAAAGGTTGAAAAAAATTGAGAAAAGGAGAAAATGCTGCTCTCCAGCATTTTCTCCTTTTCCCAAAATGTTTTCAAAAGCCAACAGAAACTTTATCGAACTCAAGTTCAAAACCAACTGGAAAACAAATTACTTTAAGCATGAACTGCGGCATTTATGCCGCAAAGAATTGAACAGAAGCAAATAGACATTAGCTTTATAATTGGCCTGCAACACGCGAAAAGGGACATTCGGACATTTGCGTAAAGTGTCATCTCGGATCAGCCTACGCAGTCCGCGCAATCTGATCCGAGACGACACTTTCCGATCGTGTGTGATTTTCTGTTTCACGCAAGTCTACTGTTGGACAAAATCAAATGTAGTCGTAAAGTGCCGTCTCGGATTAGCCTACGCGGACTGCGCAGCCTGATCCGAGACGACACTTTACGCAAATGTCCGAATGCCCTTTTTCGCGTGTTGCAGGCCATATATAAGTCTGATTTGTCATTTTAGAACGTCATCTATATTTTCATACACACCTGTTGGAATACTTATACAATTTTCTGGGTAAACCAGTGTTTCTTGAGAAAATCTCAGATCAAATTGTCTATTTCCAAAATGCATGTGCACGTATTTGCTTTCAGCCATAACACAGAGAGACAGGATAGGAGGGAGACCTAAAGGCAACAAGAATGTGAAGGATAACCAATGAAATTTACATGAAAATATATTTCTGAATCTTTTCTATTGAATTTTTTTTACAACATTTTATGATGTTAGGAACCCGATTTTTTTTCCCACATGGGTAATCTGAGTTAGGATGCTCGCACCCCAACTCAAAAATTGACTTTTTGGAGGGTACGAATTGTCCTGGATACAGACTGTCCTTAGTACCAGTTGTTCCGGATACCAATTGACTTAGGTACTTATTGTAATGGTAAGAAGTACCCAAGGTACGAGTTGTCTTAGGTACGTCGTCAGGTATGAATTGTTCTGGTATGAAATGTCTGTAATGTCCTGGGACGAATTGTCCGGGTACAGATTGTTCTACCACCCTGCAAACAACCGGACCCTTTCTTGTGCCTTACCTTTTGGATTACTTTTTTTTTTTATAGCGCTTTACTAGGAAAACGATTTAGAAAACATAGTCGAAAACAGCATTTTCTCCTGTTCTCACAATGTTTTGTGTCCTTTCAAAGATTAATCTTATCACTTAAACTGCATTTATTTTGTCGTCGGAAAATGCTTTTTATTTGAACAACTTTAAAATTTTTGTTGTCATTCAACAGGTCCGTAGCCAGGAATGTAGTAAAGATGAAGTCCGTTTAATTCCAAATTTTACTTTCTCTTTTCTTTTTTTCTTTCTGTGTGTCTTTCGTCGTTTTTCCTCTAGTGAAAAGGATATCAGCACCTTGAAGAGCCAAGAACTATTCCGTCAATTTTTTAGACCACGTTAATCAAAATAACAGCGTTTCGCGGACAATGTAGATCAAGATCAGACCGCACAGAACGTGCAGTCTGATCTTTGATCAACATCGTCTGCTATTCAGTTTTATTTTCTTGCAAAAGTAGTTTTTCAAATGAGATAAATTTTGTCTCTACCCTGATTGAAAAAATGCATTTCCGTTTATTTGATGCTTTTATGATTAATGTTGAAGCCCGGGTTTTCACCTGGCTGTGTGTCTGCTTCTCTTTCGACGATTTTGTCCGTTTTGCAAAAGTCACTTGCTTTGTTTACTTTAGCGTGCTACCTCTTCGACATAAACTTGCCAAATGACAAAAGTCTTCGAGTAAACAGCCTTAAGCAGTCAGAGAATAGTAACGCTGAGAAGGGACATCTTTGCCTACAGATACATCTCTACAGCCAGAGAGAAAAAAAACGCAGTCAAAACTTTCTAGTGCGTATTTTGGTTCAGGTATTGGTCAGCACTGTAAAAATAGGTTAATAATCGATAAATATGGTGTACGGGATAAAGAAACTCAAAGGATTTGTCCTCATTTAAAACCGGAAACGACAACAGCGATAGCTTGGAAGGCCTCCAAAGCATGAAATGCATTTTCTATCCGTCGTAATCTATGCAATCTTGCAGCCGTCAGGGGCAACATTTGGTATGAAGACACAAGAATGATTATAGTTTCATAAAGTAAAGGATGAAATTGGTTAAAAACTGGCTGAAAACTGGCTGAAAACGGTATAGATGTATCTTTAACTCCTTCAAGACAATCATCAATCAGCTCTCGTAACCTCCTAAAACAAATAAAGAAACAGACGACATTAACTCCTAAAGTATTAATAGTCAACTTTTAGATCTAATATATGAATACGCGTAAAAACATCGTAGCAAAAGGATAAATTGCTCGTTACTCGTTACGAGCAATTTATCCTTTTGCTACAATGTTTTTGTAAGTGGTCTGCTGCAACACGAAAAATGACATCGATAAGAGGTAATGAATCAGGGGCATTCCGTGCTATTTTTGATCATTAAACGAAGAAAACACGGCCGTCCTACTTGAACGATACGCTTTCCTTCCTCTTGATTATTTCCCGGTCGAAGATGAATTACATTTCCGTCTGGTCTGTCCCAAATAGTGCCATGATTTACCCTAGAGAGTAGGAAATAAACAAAATGGAAGTTTTCGTTGAGGAATGGAATGAATGTTTGCTGCTGTTTTCAGATTCCCTCTCAAGCGTACAAATCGTAGTCCATTTTTATCAACCATTTTTGACCTTTTGGTGTAGCCCATTAGATGTTGTGTTACTTTCAAATTTAAAAAAAAAATCCTAGAATAAGACTAAGAATGTTCATAAGAATATGTTTTTGAATACATTCCTGTTATATTGAAAGGCCCAGAGCCTGTTTAAGTTTGTATTTGTCAGGAAATCTCATCTTTTCTACTACAAAGAAGTTTATTCTTTGCTAGTTTTCCATGGGGTACTTGAGGCATTGAAAAAAAATGAGGAACTTGCCAAGTCGGCATATCTGACTTTAACCCTTATCCTGCTAAATAAGTGAAAGGAATTTTTCAGCTGATGGTAAAATCTCAAAGTTTTCTGCTTCAAAGGTACTTTTTGGTGGACAAGATGTCGTTATCGGACAGTGTAGATCAAAGATCAGACTGTACGCTCTGTACAGTCTGATCTTGATCTACACTGTTCACAAAAAGTCAGTGAGATATTATTCCCCAAAACATAACTTAAAATTTGCAATATTTGTTTTTTTACTATCGATTTGAAAATGTCATTTTAGTTATTTAGCAGGATAAGAGTTAAAATCATCTTCTGCCAATTCATGGGGGGGGGAGGGGGTTATGTATAACCAATGAAAACAGAACAACTGCTCCTTTCCCCTCCCCCACTTTGCATAACAATACTTTGCATAACAATCAGCGAAAATTTGACCAAGTTACTCGTAGTAATAGAGTGAAAATTGTATGAAGTTCAATAACTCTGGGTGAAAATCTCTTTATTTACTAGCTCATTATCTCCTTGGTAGATGATTGTTTATCAGAACTGTAGATTGCTACCTGTGTGTTTATGAGAGTTATTTATAGAGCAGGGCGGGTCTGGCAACTGTGATCTAGTTTATAGTCTGCTTGTACAAATAAAATTGATTGGTATGTGTAAATGGTGTCTTATCCCGCTTTTAACAGTGTTTCAGTCATACCGCTGCAGCTGCTCACTTATTCCTGTTTTTATAGTTAGTTGTATAGTGTAACTACATCAGAACTGTAGTTTACTACCTAAGTATTTAGGCGGCGTAACACAGTCATTGGCTGAATAGCTTCTCGGCCAACACACACACGGGACGGAACTTCTGCATTTGTCACAAGTCTGAAAATCAATTCAAAACGATAAAAAGCATTCCAATGCAACAGCAACAATATGACTTCTAAATGTTCAGTATTTATCAATAGATCATGATCAACCAGTGAAATAGTGAAATTCGGTACAGTGGTCAAGCATTTTTGAGTAAGTATATCCAAATATCACACAATGCAAACTAAGGGGACTACCACTCAACACAAAACGGCCGATCTAACCTCGTCCGAATCAAGGTGGTTTCCATTTTGAAATACTGGCAGTCACATGATCTTTAACATGACGTCGCCCTGTAAATCGAGTAGCAACGGCAACAACAGCCACGGTGATAAGCAACCTGTTGTTGAAAAATGCCATTGTAATTGATAGAAAATAAATGTACAAACTGTTTGTCATCTGTCACGGAAAATTGTGACTAGTGTTTGCTTCCTAAGTGGAGTGTTTCGATTTTAAGATCGGTGAAGCGGCTTACTTCCGGCGAAGAAATGTACCGGGTAGAGGCATATCAAGCTAGGTAATACAGCTAAGGGACTTGATCAACGGATCATCCAAGGTTTACCGAATGCGAAATTACCAGACCAACTTGAGACTCAAAACATCATAGAGACGGTGAATGTTGTCAAAAATCGCATCTTACCAGGCCGTTTATTCGCAGTCTTTGCTCTTCTTACCCTTCCTAAATTAACATTTCTGCTGCAAAAACAAGGCCTAGCTCCGCACTGTCTGAGTTTTGCATTTTGATCCAAAACTTTAAAACAAAGACAGAAAGATTAGGACTCTAAAATTCAAAAACAAACTACATTCCTCTTTTCAACAATCTTACACAATTTCATGTGTGTAATAGCCACTTCTTTTCTCAAAATTGCAATTTAAACCTACCTTTTCCTCTAGTTCTGATTTTCACAATGGTAGACTGCAAAAGCAAGCTAGAAGAGCTGTGTAAAGTTTATAGTGGGGTTTGACTAATTTACAGGTAGCTTGCAAATGGGCGTTTAATGCATCTCCGTGATGTGTTATACAGAGCAAGTTATCACGTAATTATCGATTCATAAAATCCATTTTGTTTGACAACCGACTGAATCATGAGGTAGAATCCTCCTTTGACATGCAGAAAATTGACCAATAGCAAAAAGTTTCGACCCAGGTCAGCCTGCGCTAACTGCGCAGACTGACTTGGGTCGATACCTTTTTTTACAGAACATGGCACAAATTAATTTGTTGGAATGGTTTTATATGCTGCTTTTAATACTCTTATCACGGTAATAGCTTACTTGATAATGTCTTGAAGATACTTGTTATTCAGAGACGCAGATTTGTACCTGTGTGTTTATTTTAAGTGATGTAGAGCAGGACGGGTCTTGTATCGATGTAAAAACCCTTTACCACACAGTCTCGAGTTTTAACGAGCATGAAGGAAAGGGCTTTTAAAAACATTGTGGGAAAAGGAGAAAATGCTGGTAACCAGCATTTTCTCCTTTTCCCACAATGTTTTTACACTTTCAAAAACATATCCCATCATTTGAGTCACATTTAATTTGTCGTCTGCAAATGCTTTCAAAACGTAAAGGTCTAAAATTGTGTCGTGTGCAAAAACCTTGATTCACAGGCTGCTTGGACAAACGGAATTTACTTTGAAATTATGAAACTTTGACTTTCAAATTATAAAACTTTGACTGCACATTTTGTACAATCTGATCATGATCTACACAGTGAGCAAAAGTGCATAGAGCCGTTCATAGCAGCGTTAAGGTTCAGAAATAGGTTCCCTGTCAGAGATGATTAGTCTGGCTCTCCATTTGCAATCTAAACAAAAGACAGTAATAGCATTTTGAGAATTAAATTTCGGGTACTAGTCCAAGATGTTGCGATATTTACCAGTCCAAGATGTTGCGGATAAGAAATCTTCGGTGCAAGACTTTTTCGTCTTTACAAGGTTTTGATGGAGAGATAAAGATTACTACTGTAAAGTAAACAACGCATACATGTATTTGTACCTGCATGTTGCATTCTTTAGCTCTTTACCACACACTCCCGAATTTGAATGGCCTTTACAGAGATGGCTTTTGAAAACATTGTGGGAAAAGGAGAAAATGCTGGTAACCAGCATTTTCTCCTTTTCCTACAATGTTTTCTATATTTTACAGACATAGTCCCACCATTTCAGCCCACATTTGATTTGTCGTCTGCCATTGCTTTCAATTTGGACAGGTCTTAAATTAAAAGTGTTTCAGATGATAAAATTTTTCATCTCTCTCTCTCTCTCTCGCTCGCGCTCTCTCTCTCTCTCTCTCCCTCTCTCTCTCTTTAGTTTGGAGAAAATCGATACATGTATATGAAGAGGGGCAATAATTTGTTACATGAATTGATCTCATGATTTAACCCTTTTTGACTTGAAGGGCATTCCCATGTTTAAACAACCCTGAGAAAGAAAGGCTTTTGAAAACATTGTGGAAAAAGGAGAAAATGCTGGTAACCAGCATTTTCTCCTTTTTCCACAATGTTTTCTATCCTTTCAAAGATAAATCTCATGATTTGAGCCACATTTAATTTGCCGACTGCTAATGATTTCGATTTTTTACAAATCTTAACATTACGTCGTTTGATAAAAAGATAAACGACCCTTAGAAAGAAGGCTTTGAAAAACATTGAGTGAAAATGACATACAGCCGGTTACCAACATGTTTTCGTTTTCCCACAAAGTTTTCTGTCCTTTTTAGAGAGAAATTCAATTTGTCGTCTGCAAATGCTTTCAATTTCGGACAAGTCTTAACTTAGGTTGTCTTGTTTAGAATAAATAGTTGAAATGTATTTAAGTATTCAACCCGATAGACAATCTTTGTATGCACAGGGATATAAAGAGGCGAAAACCGTATTTTTAGCATTTTATCATTTTCCTGTGCTGTTTCCTATCCTTCCAGAGATAAATTTCATCATTTCAGCTACACTTAATTTGTCGTCTGCAAATGTTTTCAATTTCGGACAAGACTAAAATTGTTTCGTCTGATAAAGAGTAAACATTTACAATGAATTCACGTAACTCTTTATCAGACAAGAACATTTTATATTCCGCCATATTCAAAACATATGCAGACGATAAATCAGAAGTAGCTTGAATCTAAGATTCGTCTTTTAAAGGATAGAAAACATTGTGAGAAAAGGAGAAAATGCTGGTTACCAGCATTTTCTCCTTTTTTTACTATGTTTTCAAAAGCCTTCTTTCGTAGGTTCGTTTAATTCGTTGCCAAAAGACGCATTTCTAGACTTGTCCAAATTGAAAGCATTTGGAAACGACAATATAAATTTAGCTTGAAAGTTGATATTTATCTTTGAACGGATAGAAAACATCGTGGGAAAAGGAGAAAATGCTGCTTACCAGCATTTTCTTCTTTTCCCACGATATTTTAAAAAGTCCTCTTTCTGAGGGTCTTTAAAACCTTGGACTGTTTGATAGACGGGTAAATACCCAATAGATCGATCGTCTAGATACATGTACGTAAAGAAATAACTAGAGACAAAAAAAAATCTATTCTTACAGACTTTTGAAATCAATGTGGACAAAGGAGAAAATCCTGATAACAAGCATTTTCTCCTTTTATCACGATGTTTTTAAAAGCCCTCTTTCTCAGAGTCGTTAAAATCCGAGACTGTTTTCATAAAGGCGTAATCACCCAATAGATCAAAGATAAAAAGAGACAAAAAAGTCTATTCTCATAGACTGACGTACATGTAAAATACTGGATACATATCAAATTCATTGGACCCCTGAAGTGTTAATTCTTTACCTACTAAATTCTATACCAGACGACAAAATCTTATACTTGTCCAATTCGAAAGCAATCGCAGACGACAAATAAAATGTGGTTCAAATGTTTGAAATTGGCATTGAAAGGTAGAAAATGTTGTTGGAAAAGGAGAAAATACTGGTAACCATCGCTCCTGTTCCCCGAATGTTTTCAAAAACCTATTTTTTTCCCGCAGGGTTGTTAAAACTCGGGATTGTATGGTAAAGTGTTAATCCTTAAAGGGCTGGAACTGGCTGGAATTATTTTTGCGGACGGTGTAGATCAAGATTAGACTGCACGTTCTCCTTGGATCTACACTGTCCCCTACATCGTCACATATTCTGACCAAAATAACGCAATAGAAATAGCAGTTGAAAACGCAATAATTTGGCTGTGTTTTTTTTTTATTTATTTAAAAGATCCATTTCAGTAACTTAGCGCCGTGCGGGTTAAACAAACTTGCATAGATCAAATGACTTCATATCATGTTTGTAGAATATTGACAAACAACCTTAAGCACATTTTAGTGCATTTACGGTGGCACAAAAGTGACATGGAAGATATATTCTATACTACGTGCGCACGCAGTAGCTAATACGTGCGCACGTAATAAGTAATACGTGCGCACGCAGTAGTATTACGTGCGCACGCAGTAGCTAATACGTGCGCACGTAATAACTAATACGTGCGCACGTAATACTATTGCGTGCGCACGTATTAGCTAATACGTGCGCACGTAATAGTTATTACGTGCGCACGCAGTAGCTAGTACGTGCGCACGCAGTAGCTAATACGTGCGCACGTATTAACTAATACGTGCGCACGTAATAACTATTACGTGTGCACGTAATAATCGACCAATCAGTTTATAAGGATCAATAAATGTCTATCTTCCACTTCCATCTTGAAACAATGGCTTCCGTTCATGATTCTGATTGGTGGATTATTACGTGTGCACGTAATAACTAATACGTGCGCACGTATTAGTTACTGCGTGCGCACGCAGTAGCTATTACGTGCGCACGTATTAGTTATTACGTGCGCACGTAATAACTAATACGTGCGCACGTAATACTACTGCGTGCGCACGTATTAATTATTACGCGCGCACGTATTAGCTACTGCGTGCGCACGTAGTATAAAATATATCTTCCATGTCACTTTTGTGCCACCGTATGCATTAGTACTTGTGAGCATGTTGTTGCTCAAGGAGGAATTGCTTTTTAGAAGTAATTTCTCCTTTTGTCACAATGGTTTCGAAAAGTTGTCTGCTGCAAGAAACAAAATTTCCTCTGTTGTAAAAAAAAAGTGTAAAGAATTGAAGCAGAATTAGATCAAGATCAGGCTAAACAGAACGTTAAAATACAATTAGCTGAAACTAAGAATAAGACTTTTATTTTATAGGCTTGATTAAACAAGTGGTCTAAGATACGACTGCTCTTTTTATGCAGTCTGATCTTGACTCATATCACCAAATCCCATGTTTCCGTTATGGCGCTATAAGGGTTGATGTTTACAATCTCGTATCGAAATAAATGAGTGGATCGATCTTGTACTAATTATTATTATTATTATTATTATTATTATTATTATTATTATTCATTATTCAACATGAAAAGGATAATAAAAAAGAAAAGACTTTTACAGAAAATCGAGACAAATGACCTATTCATATACTGGATATTGTTACAAGTGACATAGTTGAAAAATGGATTTGAATAAGAAGATGGAATGATACGCTATTTGACCTTTGGCATTCGCCCTTAACCCAACAATCCCGGGTTATAACGACCCTGGGGAAAAAGGCGATTGAAAACATTGAGGGAAAAGGAGAAAATGCTGGTAACCAGCATTTTCTCCTTTTCCCACAATGTTTTAACCCTATCAAAGACGAATTTCGTAAATTGAATCCCCCTTGAATTTGTCGTCTGCAAATGCTTTGAAATTGGACAAGTTTATAATTTTGTTGTTTGGTAAAGAGTTGATAACGGTAATTTAGAATCTAAAGTGACTAATTACGAGTATTTACAGCTATTTTACATAAAGTGCATTTATTTTTTCCATACTAAAGTCAAATGAACCTTTTTTTAAAATGTCATTTATACAGATATTTGTAATATTATATACTTATGTGCTAGCGATTATTTTAGGATTGAACTTCTAGAATTAAAACTGCATTTCATAATTGATATTATAGTGTCAGGATATTACATATCTTTTTGTGCTTTTAATGAAAAATTATTTAATTTAGGAGTGGAAAAAATTTAAGATATGACTCTTGTAATGAGTAGACAGTCACAGTTTGGTAAGTAAATTTTGTATAATATTGTTCTAATATGATTCGGTCATGCTTTGTGAAAAGGGGGCTTTCTGCATCTGCAGAAAGTATCGACTCAGGTCAGCCTGCGCAGTCCGCGCACGCTGACCTAAGTTGATACTTTTTTGCCTTTGGAAAATTTTCTGCATTTCCATTTCTCATAGTTCAGTCAGGTGTTAAACAAAATGTATTTCATGAATCCATAATTACATGATGACTTGCTTGGTATCATGTATCACGGAAATGCATTAAGCTCCCTTTTGCCAGAGCGTGGCTCAATTCTATATTGACTTGATTTTAGTTTCTTTGAATGGGTTTTTTTGAGTTTTATCTAGCGATAGCTCAACTATTCATGTATTTGCTGTGTTTCACTAATACAAGGCTGGGGCTTCAGGCCTTTTGTGCCGAGCCCCGGTAGCTCAGTCGGTAGCGTGGAGGACTTGAGAACAAGGGGTCCAGGGTTCGATCCCTGGCTACGATCCCTGGCTCGGCCATTTTCTTTCCGAGGATTGATGATAGTCACTGCGACAGGATTCATTCCTCTCCCACCGCTGACCATTGTTTCGACGATGATTATGTGGGAAAGCAGCCAGTGGCTTGGAAAGAAGATTGTGCTGAGTACTGATAAAAGACTCCAGGAAAGCATGGATAGGTGCACTGGCCGCCGCGATATAACTGAAATAATGTTGAAAACGGCGTTAAACACCATACAACCAACCAACCATCAGGCCTTTTGCCTAGGGACATGTCATCGTTACAAGTCCAGAAAGTTGAAATCGAACCAGGATTTATATGGTACTTTTATGTCAGAAAACCCGAAACTTTAACTTTTATTTTGGCCAGGTCCTTGTTTCTTTGCCTATTATTTTTGATAATTATTTTTGCTGAAAATATCAGTAAATCAGACCGTTTGGTCTGCCAAACAGTTAGGCAGGTAGCGAGATTTAAACTCTTTACCAAACGACAACTGTTTTGGACTTGTCAAAATTGAAAATCATTTTCAGACGAAAATCCGAATGTGGCTCAACAAATGGGATTTATTTTTGATAGGATTGAAAACATTGTGGGAAAAGGAGAAAATGCTGGTTACCAGCATTTTCTCCTTTTCCCACAATGTTTTTAAAAGTCTTCCTCTTTATATTTAGTAAAGCTTGGGCATTGTATAGTAAAGGAAATAGCGCTTGATCACTTAATCTATCCATAATACAGTTGGGCAATAGTTAGATGTAACCAGATTTGACCCCTGGTCATTGAACGGATCAAAACCTTTTTACCATTTCGATAATTTTTGTCGTTTTTAGCTCTAATTTTAGCCTAATAGTGGTTCGAGAATCAGGCAATTTGCTCGTCATTATATTTTTCACTTTAGGTCTTATCCTGCTAAGCCCGGCCGGGTAGCTCAGTGGTTAGTGTATCTGACTCGTGACCTGGAGGTTGCGGGTTCGATATCCGGTTGCGGCGAACATTCTCTCCGACGATTTTTCGCCTCTCACCTCTTATGCATGTGAGAAAAGTAGTCAGTGGCTTTGGAAAGAAAGTTGTGTCAGTAGTGGTGTGAGAAAGCCGGGAAACACATGGGTGCGTCACTGACCGCCATGATATGACTTAAGCTTTTGAAATGGCGTTAAACTCCAATACAATCAATATTCTGCTAAAGAAGTGAAATGAAATTATTAACGCCGATAGTAAAGACCCAGATTTTTGCTATTTCAAAGGTAATTTTATTGAGAAAATATGCCTATATCGGACAGTGTAGATCAAGGATCAGACTGCACGTCCTGTGCAGTCTGATCTTGATCTACACTGTCCGCAAAAGGTCAGTCAGTCGCGCTTATCAGCGTAAGGGTTAAATCTTTACCAAAAGACAAAATTTTACACTAGTCCAAATTGAAAGCATTTGCAGACGACAAATAAAAAGTGAATCAAATAATTGGATTTTTGTCTGAAAGAGTTGAAAATATTGTGGGAAAAGGAGAAAATGCTGGTTACCAGCATTTTCTCCTTTTCCCACAATGTTTTCAGAAGCCTTTGTACGTTAAGATATAGTATAGTTTTTGGTAAAGGGTTAATAAGATTGGACGAGGATTGATGATAGTCATAACGACAGGATTCATTCCACTCTCGCCGCAGACCATTGTTTTGACAATAGTAATGTGGGAAAGCAGCCAGTGGCTTTGAAAGAATATTGTACGGAGTACTGGTAAAAGAAACTCCAGGAAAGCTTGGATAGGTGCACTTGCCGCTGCGATATAACTGAAATCATGTTAAAAACGGCGTTGAACACCCTACAATCAATCAATCAGTAATAAGGTTTGATGATTTTTTTGATCATATTTGTCCTCTTTTTAACCAGTGATGAAGCATTGACTTCGTTCTTCCGATTTATTACGCAACATCCGGTCTGCTTCTCTGTTATACAGGATGGTGCTATAAATACACAATACGGAGTTAAGGTAATGCTCCTCCATTTTAAAGGCCCAGTAGCGGCCAAAAGTTAACGATGCAGGTGGTTAAGTGCATGTAAATTTAAGGTCTACGGGCCCTAACTCTTATTTCAAAAGACGGAAGCTACCGAGACTGGCCAAATAGCCTTTACGAAAACGTCGATGTTACACGATATTTACCGATGAGATAGTGAGTCTACGGCCCTTAACTCTCATATCAAAAGACGGAAGCTGCCGAGATTGGCCGAATAGCCTTTCGAAAACGTCGATGTTACACGATATTTACCGATAAGCTAGGGGTCGTAATCCTTAAATTATACTAGTTAAAAAGTATAAAAATTTTGATGAAGAAGATCATGTTATTGTGCGGTCAGTCCAAGTGTTAGTCGCTGCCAGAAAAATTAATTTTAACGCCAGGTAAAATGTTAACAAAAGAAGAGCTACATGCACTGGGTAAGTTTATTTTTTTACCTTTTTCTGTTTTGTTGGCCAGGCAAACAACAGAACCATTTTTAACCCTTATCCTTCTAAATAAATAAAAATTTCAAACTGATAGTGAAAAACCCAATTTGCTATTTGAAAGGTACTTTTCGAGATAAGATATCTTCTAATCGGACAGTGTTGATCAAAGATCAGACTGCACGTTCTGTGCAGTCTGATTTTGACCTACACTGTCCGCAAAAGGTCAGTGAGTCGCGTTTAGCAGCCCAAGGATTAACAAAATTGATACACAGGAACCTTTCAAAAAATACAAATTCAGCCAAAGTCGATGTAAGATACAATTTCTCTTTGCTAGCTGCAGTTATTGTCATAGCCTTCTCGTCGACGTATCTGCGTCGTGGGGCAAAAACTTTGACACTTTATAACTTCTCTGTTATTACTGAAGATATTTACTTCAAACCTGGACTGGATGTCAACTATCAAAAGAGGAACCCATACAACAGGGGCAGGCAACAATAAGAATATTTTTGACACAGTTATGCCCCTTTTTCAAAAGTTTTCAAAAAAAATGACATTTTATCATATCTCTGTTATTACTGAAGATGTTTACTTCAACGTTGGACTAGTTTGTAACTATCAAAAGGGAAGAAGCCCATACAACAGAGGCAGGCAGCCATCAGAGTATTTTTGACACAATGCCCCTTTTTCGACTTAGAATTTTCAAAAAGCTGGACATTTCATAATATCCCTGTCATTACGGACGAAATTTACTTCAAATTTAGACTAGTTGTTAACTATCAAAAGGGGAACCCATGAAACAGGGGCAGGTAATATCGGTGTATTTTGGACAAAGTTATGCCCCTTTTGAAACTTAGAATTTTTACTCGAAGCAACGGCAGCCCAGCGTTGGCACCCGCTCTTGATTTGTGCTGTTTATTATTAACGAGGTTGACGCTGAGAGCCTGGACTAATAAGATTTTGGGTCCATCGACGTCGACCTCGATTGGTCACAAAATGGTTGTTTTGCGGAATGTACGAGGTGAAAAATATTGAATTCAGTGTGACAGCCCATTAAAGGTCATTTAGAATACAATAGCAGTGGTTGACCGGCGCTGTCGGCCATTCTCCAAAGTCCTTTACCAGACGAAAAAAAAAAAACGTGTCTAAACTAAAAGCATTTGCAGACGACAAATTATATTTTGCTGAAACTACCGAAATAGTCACGGTGAAAAATGTAGAAAACATCGTGGAAAAAGGAGAAAGTGCTGCTTACCTGAACGATGTTTTCAAAAGCCTTCTACTGGGTCGTGAAAACACAGGATTTTTTGGTCTAAGGTTAAACCCTCAACACTTTACCACACAATACCGAGATTTTAACGAAAGCATTTGAAAACATTATCGAAACCAGCATTTTCTCCTTTTTCCACACTGTTTTTCACCCTTTCTGGTAAAAAATTCCGCCATGTGTGCAACATCTAATTTGTCGTCTGCAAATGCTTTCAATTTGGACCAGTCGAAAATTTTGTCGATTGCTAAAGAGTTAGGCACTGTACCAGACGATCATATAAAATGCGGCTTAAGTGGTTGGTATTTGTCCCTGAAAAGTTAGAAAAACATTGTGGAAAAAGAAACAAATGCTGGTTACCAGCATTTGTTTCTTTTCCCACGATGTTTTTTCAAAATTCTTCTTTCACAGGGTCGTTAAAACACGGGTTTTAAGATATAACAAATTCATTTTTCAACCACCAACGAAATACATGTATTGCAATTTCATGGCGGTTTTAGGCCATGTTTTCTGAAATACAATGTATATTTGAGAGTATAGAACCAAGATCAACCCACACGTTTTATGAAGTCTGATCTTGATCTGTGCCACCCGAATGAAGTATGGTTGTGCTCAACGCTTTGTAGGGTTTTTGCATGTAAACCCGTTGCTTTGGGAAAATATAATTGGATAACGGAGGTTTTAAAATCCTAAACCCTCCCTTCCACCTCTCCACGACGTCGCATTTGTCACCTATATTGTAGACCTATAAAAATATCGTGGCAAAAGAAATCGCTCGCCAATGTCTCCTTTTGTGTAAATGATTTTTTTTTTCATTTTCTGGCGCTCACTCGAATCAACCAATTACGAACATAAGATTAAAATGGTTTTTTTCAACATTTATTTGTCTCCTTTAATAGTTTGCCGTTTAGAAAGAACAAAGGGAATGAAGTTGGTGCACTTTGGAAATGCGTTAGCCCTTTACATCACAATACCGAGTTTCAACACACTTGGTGGAGAGAGCTTTTGAAACCATTGTGGAAAAAGGAGAAAATGCTGGTAACCAGCATTTTCTCCTTTTACCACAGTGTTTTCTAATCTTTCAAAGACAAATCCTTCCATTTTAGCCTCTTTTATTTCGATGTCCGGAAATGCTTTCAAAATGGACCAGTCTAAAATTTTGATGTATGATCAAGTTTTAAATGTTATTCAAAATTTTGTCGTTTGGTAAAGACTTAGACCTTTATCATACGACAAAATTTTGGACTTGTCGAAATTGAAAGCATTTGCAGACGACAAATGAAATATAGCTCTAATGATGAGATCTGTCTTTATATGACCAGAAAAACATTGTTGGAAAAGGAGAAAACGTTGGTCCTATTCCGTCAGAGTTATTATATGCGGGTTTTGTTGTGTGGTAAAGATTGAATAGTGAAAGGATTTTTCTTTCAGTTTTTAGTTACTACATCGAAAACAAGAACCCTTACTCTGATCAATTATAACCCCATCCCACCCCACCCGACCCCTGCCTTACAGTCGTGTGATTCAAACTTGCAGACGATTTTTTGTTTCGATTTGCACCAAACCATAATGACAAGTTGGTGCTGTCGTGGCTGCCGGGAATATGGTGTAAAATTTACGATGATCGTCCATGTTTTATTGTCTAGTAATTCGATTCAAATGATAACTAGAAAAAAGCGGAAGAAATAATCATTGGTTATCTGAGTGTATTTTCCGAAAATTCATATGAATTAAAAATAAAACAAATGCAGCACTTTATGAAATCTATGTACATGTCCTTTTTTTAACGTCTTGCCAAACATTTTCTCTTTTTTTTTTCCTACGATACATTCTACTGTACCCTGTCACAGGTTGAAACCATCGTTTAGGATACACGTCTATACAAATGCCTTCAATTTGGACAAGTTTAAAATTTTGCCGTTTGGTAAAGCGTTTTAAACGACGCTACAGTCCCTCAACTCTTCACCAAACCATAAAATTTTACGCTTGTCCATATTGAAATCATTTGCAGACAACAATTTGTTTGGTAAAGGTTTATAAAAAAAAAAACCGAGCGCGAGCTAAATCCTCGCCCTCTATGGAGGAAGGTTTAACTTTACCAAACAACAAAATGTTGGACATGACCAAACTGAAAGCATTTTGCAGATGACAAACAAAATGCAGCTCAAATGATGATTCCTGTCTTTGATAGGCTAGAAAACATTGTGGGAAAAGGAGAAAATGCTGGTTACCAGCATTTTCTCCTTTTCCCACAATGTTTTCAAAGGTTTTCTTATTCAGGGTCGTTACAAGTCGGGATTGTATGGAGGAATGGTTTAAGTAATTATACACAATGGTCTGCGATTAGACCGGCTTGTAATAAACAGCTAATAGTGTTTAAAGAGCTTTCATGGAATGAACTTTGTGCGACATAAATAAGGCAAAATGTTGAAATATCTATAGTGAAAAAATAAAAGGTTACGTTTTTTCGTTCGATTGGCATTTTGAAATGTGTTTTCGTATAGCGTATTTCAGTGGAATTTAAACTCCGAGTGTCAGTAACTCTACTATATCTTAACATCATAACAAAAAAATTAATAGTTTGCGGGGGGGGGGGTTATTGTTTTGAAAACTGTTGTAGAAAAGGCCAACTATTCTTTTTAAGTAGTTGTATCTTTTCCCACAATGTTAGCCCAATCTGTGATAAAGTAGTTTCTGTGTGATAATAGGTTAGAATTAGGCCAGTTATCAAAATTTGGGAAAGTTTGAAATTAAGAGCGTACGGAAAAAAAAAACTTTAGTTATAATGCATCATCGAAAATTATTGAAAAAGTTTGAAAGAAAAAACGTGCATACGAGGAATATAATAAAAAGGGATACGAACTTTTTGCGTCAACTTCAATCATTTGAGTAATGCTCTGTAATGCTCCGCGATGCATTATTCCATTATTTAACCATAGATTCATAAAATCCATTTTGTCTGATTTAAGAGGAAGAATGAGGCAGGATGGTCCTTGGACATGCATAAAATTAAAAAAAAAAAAGCAAAAAGTTTCGACCCATGTCAGCCTGCGCGGACTGCGCAGGCTGACATGGGTCGATACTTTTTCGCAGATGCATTAAACCCCCTTTTCATAGAACATAGCCTATCTATTTTGCCAAGGGATTATTATGATATAGAAAGTAAAACTGTCTCGTCAAACAAAAAGTGTTGTAAAGAAAGAGAAAACAAACACGATCTTAAATAACGAGCCATGCTCTGTGAAAAGGGGGCTTAATGCATCTGCGAAAAGTATCGACCCAGGTCAGCCTGCGCAGTCCGCGCAGGCTGACCTGTGCCGAAACTTTTCGATATTGGTCGATTTTCTCTATGTCCAAGGACCAGTCTGCCTCATGATTAAGTCGTTTGTTAAAAAAAAAAAGTGGATATTATGGATCCATACGCATATGATGGCTTGCTTTGTATCATGCGTCACGGAGATGTATTAAGCCCCCTTTCATATCTTTTATCTATTCGCCTCATTAACCAATTACCTCAGCCTGGAGACGGCTTTCTGAATCTTCTGAAAACATTTTAGCAACTGGATAGTTTGCTCGTATCAAGCGTTTTATTCTTTTAACCGCAATGTTTTCCCTCGTATTGATGTACTAAATCGTAACATGTTTTGTTATACGGATTATTAAGCCTTTTAACAAACAGTCCCGCGTTTAAACGACCCGTTGCAAAAGTGTTCTTAAAAAAAATGTGGGAAATGGAGAAAATGTTGGTAACCAGCATTTTCTCCTTTCCCCGCAATTTTTTCTACCCTTTCAAGAAACTTTAATTCATTTCTTTTGTCGTTTTAGAAAGAATTTACCCCTTCCCTGCCGTTCACGACCATGCATGACATTTTGCGGAGAGTGTAGAGCAAAATCAGCCTGCACATACGTGCAGTCTGATCTTTCTCTACACCCTCCGCTGCTTTATCGGTAGTTTGGATTATACAAGCCCAATCTAAAGCCCGCACATTTAGCAAAATATATTTGTGTTATCATCTGGTCTCTATTTTGTCACAGGAGGTAATGCGGTGAAAGTAGTTTGTTCAAGTACTTGACTTTTGACCTTTCCATTACTTGGTACCAGTCACTTGGATGCTATAAATAGAAACAGTGTTTGATATTTATCACTTCGTGTTGAAAATAAAAGGATTGGAATAACTGATTCGTGCTGCTTTTTCTACAATGAGTTTGACCGGAACGTCCACGGCGACGACTGTCAAATCATCGACTAGGCGGAAAGAGAAATTTGATTGTAAGTTGTTTATTTTTTCTCATTTACGGAGGTCCGTATGGGAAGGTGGGTGTTTTCCTCACATTAAAAAGAAAAACACTATTTTTGTCACCCAAAGCTATGAGTTACGCTTTGGCAAAAGGGGGCGTAATGCACCACCGTGATGCATGATACCAAGCAAGTCATCACATAATGATGGATCTATAAAATCTATTTTGTGTAAAACCGACTGAATCATGGGGTAGAAAAGCCCTTTGACATGCAGAAAATTGACCGATAGCAAAAAGTATCGAGAAGGTCGATATTTTTTGCAGATGCATTAAGCCTCCTTTTTACAGGACATGGCTCCTATGTTTTGGAAAATCAACAGTTATTTTTATAAAGACAATTATAATGAGTACCCACAACATAGGTTTTGATGAAGAAGTTAAGCGGTAGTACTCCTTCAAACCTAAAATACTCCCCTACGCTATACAGTAAACCCGACAATTCGAATATTTCCGGTACAAAGACGTCCGGTCGAATTAGCAGTATATGCCGAGTGTTGTAAACAAAGAAAAGCAAAATAGAGGTTTTAATACTTTACTTCTGCTGTAAATGGATACATACGTAGTTATATTTACCATTAGTTTCTCTATAGATATGACGGTGCTATGACAAAAAGAGGTTTAATGCATTATACCAAGCAAGTCATCACATGATTACGGATTCGTCAAATCCAGCTCGTCTCACAACCGAATGGGTTATGGGGCGCAATGGTCCTTTGACAAGCAGAAAATTTACAAATAGCAACACGTTTTGACCCAGGTCAGCCTGCGCGGAGTGCGCAGACTGGCATGGGTACATACGTTTTGCAGGTGCATTGAACATGGGTCCATACGTTTTACATATGCATTAAACTCCCTTTTCACAAAGGATGCCGCACATACTTTCATTTCTTTGACAAAAAAAAAACCTGCAGCACCAGTTCTTAGTCAGAATTGCTAAGAGACTAGTTTCTCGAGGCATGTAAGTTCTCGAATACAATTTGATAGAACGATATGTATTCGAAGTATTGCATGTTCGAGTAATCAAGAATACATTGTATAATTGGCCTGCAACACGCGAAAAGGGGCATTCGAACATTTGCGTAAAGTGTCGTTTCGGATCAGCCTGCGCGGTCCGCGCAGGCTAATCCAAAACGACACTTTCCGTTTTTATGTAATTTTCTGTTTTGCACAAGTCTATTGTAGCACAGAATCTAATGTAGTCGTAAAGTGCCGTCTCGGATTAGCCTGCGCGGACTGCGCAGGCTGATCCGAGACGACACTTTACGCAAATGTCCGAATGCCCTTTTTCGCGAGTTGCAAGCCATAATTATACTAGAACATTACCATAGAACAAACATCTCGGAGAACAAGAGCGATTGAACTAGCGTACATATACGAGCCAAGCACTGTGAAAAAAGGGTTTAATACGTCTGCAAAAAGTATCGACCCATGTCAGCCTGCGCATGGGTCGAAACTTTTTGATATATGTGAAATTTTATGTATGACCGAGGACCATTCTACCCCCATACATGTATTCAGTTAAATGACTGACTGGATTGTAAAGATCCCTACATGTAGTATTTTGCTTCATATAATGCATTAAACCCCGTTTTGCCATAGCATGGCTTATATATCATTAAAGCAATTGAACGCGGATAAAATGATGGGATTTTTTGTTTAGAAAACATTGTGGGAAAAGGAGAAAATGCTGGTTATCAGCATTTTCTCCTTTTCCCACAATTTTTTCAAAAGCTCTATTCCTAGTTAAAGCATAGCGTTTTTTGGTATAAGGATAAGGTATATTCTTATATTAGTCTGTATACAGAAATGCTCATTAACCTTTCTAGAGCTTAACGAATTACCAGTTGACATTTTCTGTCAGTTATCCCTGTACCAAACAGTCACGTGCTGTTACGATTTTGGGGAAGAAGGCTTTCTTACATTGGAAGGAAAAGGCAAAAACGCTGGTGACTAGCATTTTTTCCTTTTTCTACAATCCTTCCTTAAAATTTCCGTTTGGAAAAAGCCAAGTCCAATTTTTTAGCCACACGGAATGCCACCTGCATTACGCTTTAAGTTTGCAATGTAGAGGGTCCTTCAAAAAAAAAGGGGGGTGGGGCTGGGGCTATTTTGTTTACGGGGCTAACCTGCTAGGGATATTTCACACAACATCGCTCAGTTGATAGATCAACATCAGACTACACATTACGTCGCAATACCGGACATTGTGAAACAAGAGCAAGGTGCGGTTTCCGGTGCAGGCTGATATGATTTTGTTGCCGGGGCCCAGGGCCCGTATTCATCAACCATTTGTAGGAATGTTCTGTACCTTACTCTTCCAGAATTGTCTAAATTTGAATGTAACGCAAGTTCTGATTGGCTAAACCATTTGATTTAGCCAATCAGAAGTTGTGCTACTTTTAAATTGAGAAATGGAGAATAAGACAAAGAACGTTCTTAAGAATGGTTGGTGGATACGGACCCGGGACCCGGTAACCTAGTTGGAAACGCAGGGCTACTGTATTCTATAGGATGTGAGTTGGAATCCATATTCGGCCAAAACTCAGCCTGGAAATTGATGAAGATCATTGCAACATGATTGTTACTCATCACGATAAACATTTTCTCGACTTTGTTTAAAGCTGCCAGAGGCTTGAAAAGAATCTCAAACGGCCAAAGTCGTTCTTGGTATCAAAGAAAACTTTGGAACACGTGTATTGGATAAGTTCCCACGTACCCGTGTAAAATAACTGTCGATTAGGGCCTACATTTTGTCTTTATAAAATAATGAATAGGGTTGTTTTTCTCCTGATTAGCAAAACGTAATCACAGTACAGTGAAAAGGTAAAATTTGTTTAAATTAACGCTTACTGCAAAATTTTAGATTATTCCAGATTGAAAGAATTTGATTACAACATACTGAGGTCTACGGCCCCTAACTCTCATATCCATTTCAAAAAGACAAGACGGAAACTGCCGAGATCGGCCGAATAGCCTTTGCGAAGACATCTGTTATACGATATTTACCGATGAGTTAGTGAGTCAACGGCCCCTAACTCTCGTGTTGAAAGACGGAAGCTGCCGGGATTGGCCAAATGGCCTTTACGAAAACGTCGATGTTACACGATATTTACCGATGAGTTAGTGTGTCTACGGCCCCTAACTCTCATGTTAAAAGACGAAGCTGCCGAGATTGGCCTAATAGCCTTTAGGAAAATGTCGATGTTACACGATATTTACCGATGAGTTATGGGTTGTAATCCTTAAATTAAGGCAATATTGATAAGATTCGTCTTTTTAAAGGTAGAAAACACTGTGGGATTTTTTTTTAACCGGCATTCTTTCCTTTTCCAAAATGTTTCCAACATCCTTCTTTCTAGTGGTCGTTTAAACGCGGGATTATTTAGTAAAGGGTTGAAAAAGCCGCCAGAGGTTTGAAAAGAATCTTGCACGACAAAGATAATTTCTGATATACAAGAAAAGCCTTGAACACGTGTATTTGATTTTAAGTTTCCATGTACCCGGGTAAAATTGCTTTCGATTTGGCCTAAATTTTGGCTTTACGGAATAATAATTATGGTAGTTTTTCCCCTAATTGGCAAAATATAATTACAATACAGTGAAAAGATATAATTTGTGTAACTCTTTAACAGACGAAAAAAATTGTAGATTTGTCCAAATTGAAAGCATTTGCAGACGACAAATTAAACGTGACTAAAAAACTTGAAATTTATCTTTTGGACAGTAGAAAGCATAACGACCCTAAAAAACTTCTAAGAAGTTTGTATTTTCATACAGACCTCGTATAGTTTAATATCTCTGTTTATACTTATAAAGTAAACTTTACCAATGTATCTCGTGCTTGATGAAATTCTTTTGAAAACATTTCGGGAAGAGGAGAAACGTTTTCTATCTTTTTAAAGACAAGTCCAACTTTTGTGTTATATTTATCATTTGCTTATTCTTTCAATTTAAAAAAAAGTCTTAAATTTTGTTGTCTGGAAAAGTCTGGTAACCCTTCACCACAAAGTCCTGACTTTTACCCGACCCTTAGGAAGACACCTTTTCTAGAACATTGTGGGAAATGCAGAAAATGCTGGTCACCTGCATTTTTTTCTTTTCCCACAATGTTTTCTAGCCTTTGAAAGAAAAATTCCGTGTTTTAAGTAACTTGATATGTTGTCTGCAAATACTTTCAACTCAGCAGACAAATCCTAAATTTTGCCGTCTCGAAAAGAGTTAAATGTAAGTTGAACGATACAGGGTCGCCATGGCCCTCTTGTTTTATCGAACATCGTATTCTGGTTTCACGTCAAGCTTTAACCCTTTATCACACCATCCCGAGATTCAGACACGCTAAAGAGGCAGGCTTTTGAAAATATTGCGGGAAAAGGAGAAAATGCTGGTAACCAGCATTTTCTCCTTTTCCCTCAATATTTTCTTCTTTATCACAGACAAGTTCCATCACCCGAGTCACTTTTAATTTGTCGTCTGCAAACGCTTTCAATTTTGACTAGTGTAAAATTCTGTCGTTTGGTAAAGAATTAACTAGACGTCAGTTTTTTAGACTAGTCTTTATTTAAAGATATATCTTACAGTCAGATAAAAACAACCCGGTTAAGATTTGATAGACTGTAGAATGGTTTAGAATTTAGTCAATTTAGAATTTAGTAAACAGATTAATTACCGATATATATGGTGCAAGGGATAAATACATACACTCAGAAATCTTCGATTTAGAACCGAAAATGTCATAACAGTGATTTCTTTAATGGCCCCAGAAAATGAAATGCATTTTCTATCTGTCGTAATCTATGCAACCTTGCAACCGTCAGGGGGAACATTTGGCATGAAGATACAAGCATGCTTGTAGTTTAATAAAATAAAGATGAAATGGGTTAAAAAGAAAAACTGGCTGAAAACAAGGCTAAATGTATCTTTAAAACATTGAAAGACGGCAAAATGAATGTGGTTAAAACGGTGGTAGCCTACTTGACTTTGAAAGGGTAAAAATGAATGACGCATAGACAAAAGACAGATAAAATCATTGAGCGCGCATGATTTTTTAAATGTAAAATAAGGACAAGAATTTTGAGAAGCAATTGATTAAAGAATATTGATGTTATCAAAATTTTAGTGCAAATGCCCTCAAATCTATATATCTTCATTCCAACTTAATACATGTAATTGAATGGGAGGCTTTTGAAAAACACTGTGGGAAAAGGAGAAAATGCTGGTTACCAGCATTTTCTCCTTTTCCCACTGTGTTTTCTTCCCTTTCACAATCAAATCCCATATTTTGAGCCACATTAAGTATGTCGTCTGCAGGTACGTTAAATACAGACGATTCTCAAACTAAAATTTTGTTGGTGAAGAAGTTAATCTCATGTCATGCTATAAGGCACACTTTAATCACGAGACATTCCAATGATTTTATTTATTGTCAATGCTTCATGGTGAATTTGGCAATTATTATGTGCGCGGAGGGGGGGGGGGTTTATTTTCTCATTGTCCAAGGAAGTAAAGGTTTGTAATCATGAAATCATGGTTACACCCCACTATTGGCGCCGGTATTGGGGGAATGTCCTTTAGCAAGATTTAACAGAGTCCTAGCCCTTGATTGTCCCAAGAATTTAAACGTTTGTAATCATGAAATCCTGGTTCGGCCTCCACTGCCGGTGTAATGCAGAGAAATGACCCTCCCCTACAAAATGACCCATGGGTCATTTCACTACGTAAAGGAATGACCCGGGTCATTATTCTACGTAGAGAAATGACCCCAGACCCTTGAGAAAGGACCCCCTCTAAGTGTAGTAGAATGACCCCCTCATGAAAAGCTGTAGTAGTAGAAGTAGTAGTAGTAGTAGTAGTAGAAACATCAGCAGCATCAGCAGCAACAACAATGTTAAGGCAAAAAGGGGGTAGTAGAAGTACGAGTAGTAGTAGTAGTAGTAGTAGTATCAGCATCAGCAGCAACAACAATGTTACAGGGGAAAAAAGGGGGATCAATTCTCTACGGGGGTCCTTTCTTTTCATGAGGGGGTCATTCTACTACAGCTAGAGGGGGGTCCTTTCCCTACGGTCTGGGGTCATTTCTCTACGTAGAATAATGACCCGGGTCATTCCTCTACGTAGTGAAATGACCCATGGGTCATTTTGTAGGGGAGGGTCATTTCTCTGCATTACACCGGCGCCGGTTATGCGGGAGTGTCCTTTGGCAAGATACTACATGGGCCTAGCCAAGTCCTTGTTTAACCAACAACGGCATGAGTAAACGGCATGATTGAAAATTGATGGAAGTCGAGTAAGACAGCATTTGGAAAAAAAATGTTTTTATGTTTATGTTTTTAGTGTATTTTGAGACTTATTGTATGGACCATTTGTACTTTGCAGAGGGACTTTATAAGCTTTAGTTAGCTTCCGTCCCAATCTTTTTGTAATTTATGATTACAAATAAATATGTTTATACTAAGGCAACTTTTAAACAAACAAGCAACTTGATAATGGCGCACTGGCAAAAGACAGAGATAGTGCAAGTCATAGGGAGGGGCGCTAAACTCTTTACCACACAATCCCGAGATTTGATAACCCGGGGAAGAAGGCTTTTGAAAACATTGTGAGAAAAGGAGAAAATACTGAAAACCCGCATTTTCTCCTTTGCCTGTAATGTTTTTCCACCCTTTTAGAGTCAGGTTTCATCGATCGAGCCACATTTAATTTGTCGTCGACAACAGCTTTGAATTTGGACGAATGTAAAATTTTCAAAACGGTCGTTTGGTAAAGAGTGAACAAAGTATTACAAAGTACAATGACAAATTCAGGGGGAATCTTTGTTTTAAGGTCGAGAATTCCCATTGCTTAATTATAAAATGAATTCCAAGGATGGCGTAAAAGGTTTACTTTTTATGGCGACATTTTGTTGGCGGTAATGGGGCTGCACTTCCGGTTGAGTACTCTAACAATAACATGATAAATGCCGAATGAAAATAGTGCCAAATTGGCGACTAACACGTGATTTAAAACATGGGTTCAGATTATCAACTCAGATAACACAACAGAAATGTAAAACTGGCAATTCTATAAGGAATTCTGAAAAAACATGCACGTTTTTTTTTTCAGTCTTTTTCAATTATCTGATTGAATTATTAATTTTTTTTCCTCATTGCCCGAATTAAAATTTTTATGTAACCCTTTACTTTCGATGATACATGATAAAAGCGTTTGAGAACATTGTGGGTAAAGGAGAAAATGCTGGTAATCAGCATTTTCTCCTTTACCCACAATGTTCTCTACCCTTTCCTAGACAAATCTCAAGATATGAGTAACACTAAATTTGTCATCAGGATATGCTTACATTTTTAACAAGTCTAAAATCTTCTTCGTCTTGTAGATAGTTCGCTCTTTCAAATACAGATTATTTCAAAATTCATGTGACGTAAAGAAGAAAATCTATTCATTATCTAGATATCAACTACTGCAATGGGTAGGGGCGTAAACAGCCATGTTTGATAAACAATAGACCAGTCTGTTTGAATTTTTATGAGTCGTGCTCTGTCAGAAGGGGGCTGAATGCGTCCGGAAAAAAGTATCGACCCAGTCAGCCTGCGCAGTCCGCGCAGACTGACATGGGTCGATATTTTCTGCTATTGGTCAATATTCTGCTTTTTGAAGGACCAGTGTACCTCATGATTCATCAAGGAGATGCATTATGCTCCCTTTTACCACAGCATTGCTCAATTGTGCATTTAGTAGATCATATAGAAATCGTAAAAAAAGTGATTGTAGGTGGTACGCAAAGGCATTGGACCCCCAACCTCTCTGTCTCTGTCTCTCTCATTCCCCCCCCTCTCTCTCTCTCTCTCTCTCTCTCTCTCTCTCCTCTCTCTCTCGCTCTCTCTCTATCTCTCTCTCATTTTGTCTCTCGTTTTCTCTGTCTCTCTCTCTCATTTTGTCTCTCGTTTTCTCTGTCTGTCTGTCTGTCTCTCTCTCTCTCTCTCATTTTCTCACTCTCTCTCTCTCTCTCTCTCTCTCTCTTCCCCCCCCCCCACCCACCGCCAAACAGCATTTTTTGCATTTTTGAAAGAACTCAAAGACTAAGGTAACATTAAAGTTAGGTTTTTCTTAAAGTTCTTGTAATTTTTCAATCAATATCTTGTATGGCCACCTCTGCTGTCGATACAGGCAATTATTCGACGTCGCATAGACCTTACATAACGTAAAATCATTGCACCGGGAATGTTATTCCATTCCTGAACGAGAACGGTTGCCAAAACCTAACTTTAATATTACCTTAGTCTTTGAGTACTTTTGCAACTTTGATTTTAGTACCACCTTCATTTAAACTGCAAAAACCTAACTTTAACTTTCTGTTAGTCAAAATCTGATTAACCTGGCATTTTCTACAGACTCTGAACTAAAGTATGATACCAAATTTGTTGGTCTGCAGTAAAACATGCGACGAGAAATAAAAGAAAATTAAGTGCACACTTATTTATGGAACTGAGTATATTTATGAAGTGAAACACACGTATATACCCTTACGCTACTGAACGCGACTTACAGACCTTTTGAGGACAGTGTAGATCAAGATCAGACTGCACAGAACGTGCAGTCTGATCTTGGATCTACACTGTCCGATAAAGAAATACTTTTCCCCAAAAAATTAAGTTTGAAATAACATTATTCGGGTTTTTTACTATCGGCTTGAAAGTTTTATTTTATTTATTTAGCAGGATAAAGGTTGACGGCCACACCTCTTTTAAAGCAATAATGGCTGCCAAAAGTAAACAAAGCGGGTGTTAAAATGCATTTAAATTTTAATCGTAGCATTCAAAAGTATTGAAACTACTGTGAAAATGACAATCTATTATTGTACAGTCGGTCATAGTGTTAGTCGCTGGCATAGAAACCAGTTTTAAAACTAGGTTAAATGTTGCCAAGTCACTCTATCTTTTGTTTACTTTTTGCCTGATTTTAAAATTCATTTTTCTGTCAGCAACTAACACATGGACCGACCACACAACAGATTGTCATCCTCACATTATTCGCCATACCTGTTAACCTTTGGCTGCTAGGCAAAACTCATGAACGTTTTGCGGACAGTGTGGAACAAGATCAAACTGCACAGAACGTGCAGTTTGATCTTGGTTCCACACTGTCCGATAAGGAGATGCACTTTCCTCCATACATACCTTTGAACTGGCAAATTTTGGGTTTTTACTACCGGCTTTAAAGTTTCATTTCATCTATTTAGCACGATAAGGAGTAATATGTTATAAAGTTAAAGGCATTTTCACTCCTACATTTTTTTTTTACTGCTAATGGGCCTTTAAACAATCAACCTGTATTAGGCAGTCACGTAATTTGTTTCCAAAGGATGCTGTTGCATTTATATTGAAATGTGCCCGCATTTAGCGAGCACCTGTATTAAACAAGCACATTGTAAATGTCTTTTAGGTGCTTCCATAACCCTATACATGTAAACAATTTGATGTTTTAACGACCCCTGGGGGAAAGGCGTTTGACAACGTCGTGGGAAAAAGGAAAAAAATGCTGTATTCTATATTATTTTCAAGAACAGATTTCTTTGTCTGACATGCGCCGTGAACTGCAGCAAATCGTCACGTGATTTCGCGACACAGTAAAGGTATGTAAGGAAATTTTCAAATCCGCACTGTTTCTTGAATTTCGAATTTCATATCATCTAATACAGTTATGCGCGCTGAATGACCAAAGCTGTCGATGCTTCATAAAACAACATTCATTCATTCACTCACTCATTCATTCATTCATTCATTCGAGTTTCCTTCCGAGCTGATCGCTTGGGGTACCCCATGGTGAAATTTTTGTTCTATCCCCGTTACACCGAGTATCGTTGGACAAGCCAATCCAAAGCCCAAGCCTGTACTGGTGAAACAGGGAAAGATATGATTAAATTAACTGTTCTGTAGTATATTGACTAAATACTGTTGTAGGTCGGTCGTAATATCCCATTGAAATTTGCATAAAAATCAGATGAAGGAAAATTAAAGCACTGGCGATACAGAGAGCCAGCCTCACACCCTATTAGCTATAAGGTTAAATTCAAAAGAAATTAAAGTACCTTTGAGTCACAGACAGAGAGCTAGCTTGGCGTTCAGGCCCTGCTTTTGAGTCATTCAAATAAACAAGGTACACAACTGTAGTAACCCTACAGAAATATCTGTTGTTATTTGCCCTCTATCTAAAATGGAGGCGCTATATGAGACATTGAGGATATTATATTAGTGTATTTGTTTAACAGTTTTATATTTTTTTTAAATGAAAATGCTCTATTTAACGGACTGATACCAGTCTAATAGAGAGCCATTGATAGCCATGATCTTCATTAACTCTTTTCCCAACGACAAAATTCAGGCTCTCTCAAAGCCAAAGTAACTGCAGACAACAAATTGAAAACTACTGGCATCAGTGAAGTGAAGTTCTTTGACAGGGTAGATAACATATTGGGAAAAGAAAAAAATGCTGGTCAGCAGCATTATCTCCTTTTTTCACTGTTTTGAATAGCTTTTTTTTTTGTCAAGTACACGGGATGGTTTGGTGAATAGTTTAAGATTAACCTCTTATCGCTGTAGTACATGTACACTGCACTGTGCCGTTCGACTGCCGGTTTACCTTCGCTAAAATAATCAGCTTAAACCAACAGACTAGCTAGAGGAGAACCTTTTGAAACAAAAAATAATAAAAGCTTTTTTATTTTCCCAATATGTAAGTCTTACATTTCTTATGCACAAACAAGAGTAATGCATTTATACATACACGTATAGTAGTAATGTAGGAAGTGGAAAAATAATACTTGTGCATAGAGTCACCTTGCATTCGTAAACATACATTTCAGCTACGGTTTGGCAAAAGAAGATTTAATAAATCTCGGTGATGCATGATACCAAGCAAGTCATCACATAATTATGGATCCATAAAGTCCATTTTGACTAACAACCGACCGAATCCCAAGACAGATTGGTCCTTTGACATGTAGAAAATTGACCCATAGCAAAACGTTACGACTAAGGTCAGCCTGCGCGGACTGCGCAGGCTGACCTGAGTCGTTACTTTTCGTAGATGTATTAAACCCCCTTTCTACAGTGCCTTACTCATTTTTGTGTGGTTTGTTGTCCTTTTGTTTGTATGTTGTTTACATATATAGAGCACTAACTGTTATTTGATAGGCTACGTTTAGAAAAAGCGAGGGTGTACCCAAATACATGCCGGATGTTTACCTCCTTTATAACATGCATTCTTTCTTTCTTTCTTGCTTGCTTTTTTTCTTTCCCTTCCTTCCTTTCTTCCTTCCTTCCTTCCTTTATGGGTTTTAGCTTAACTTATCACCTTTTGATATGATCACAGCAACGACAACGATCCGTCTAACGTATGGATACTAAGTATGAACTTAAGTTTAGCATGTGTACACAGTCATGTATGTGCGAAAACATTCTTGCAAAAGAAAAATTGTTCGTAGCAAACAGTGTCTTTTTTTGCCTCATTGTTTTCAAAGGTCGTGTACAGGCAGTAGGGAAAGTCACGGCAATTCAGGCCGTATATACAACTCTTTACCATACAATCCCGACTTTTATCGACCTGTAAAAGATAGCTTTTGAAAACATTGTGGAAAAAGGAGAAAATGCTGGTAACGACTCTGAGAACAAGACTTCTGACATTTTGAGAAAAGGAGAAAATGCTGGTAAAAAGTATTTTCTCCTTTTCCCATTATGTATTCAAACCTATCAAAGGTAGATTCTACTTTTTAAGCCAAATTTTAATTGTCATCTACAAAAAAATAATGCTTTTAAGTAGGCCAAGTCTTTTTTTTTCATGTGGTAAACTAAACAGTTTACATATCGTCTGCAAATCCTTTCAGTTTGGACGACCCGAAAAATTTTGTCGTCTGGAAAAGATTTAGCCCTCAGCCGACGTCACGGATGAGAAATATCACAGGCTTTTATTTATTACGTCTGACTGATTCGTATCTCTGTCGTAGGTACAGAATGAATTGAATAGGAAATTAAAGTAGATGTGCCTGTAGTATTAAATATCCCACAAGGAAACGCGGCTGATTTGGATTTAGCGTTAATTCTTTTGGAACGACAAAATTTTGCACACGTCAAAATCAAAAGCCCTTGCAGACAAAACATCAAATATGGTTCAAACAGTGGAATCTGGATAGGATTGCAAATAATGTGCGGTCTGATGTCAAAACGTTTTGGTGTAGACAGCGTTGAAATTGCAAAATTGACATTTTCCAGTAGATCTAGCTGAAAAATGCCATTTTCGTTATCTGCGGAGGTAAAATATATTAATCTTAGGGTGCTAAACGCGACGACTCTATGTGCTATGCAGACAGTATGGATCAAGATCAGACTGCATAGACCTTGCAGTCTCATCTTGAATCTACACCGTCCGATACGGTCAGAGCTTTCCGGAGTAAACAACTTTTACAATTGCAATATTTGACGTTTTATATTGGTTGGAAATAGTTATTTACTTTGTTTAGCAGGGGTCCTGTGTGGCTTGGTGGTGAAGAAGTAGAACTCAAAGTCTGGGGGCTCCGGGTTCGGTCCTAACTCTAGTCGTAGATTTTTTGCATAACTGTCCTTGGGCATGACACTTCAGAGCCTTTATGTAGTATTGCACAAATATGAATCAGTGTTGTAGCCGTGATTCAGTATTTAGTTGAAGTGATACAGAGGGAAAATGTTTAAATGAAGTGGGGATAATTGTCAGTTTTGACCGAGATGGAAAACATTGGTCAAAAAGGAGCATTTGCTTTATTATGAACAATTCCAGAAAAATATGGGGTTGTCCGTGACTCAGTGGTTGTGGCATTGGAATTGTGACCGAAGAGTCTTGGGATCGCTTCCTGAAAAAGCGATCCCAAGACTTCCCGGTCACAGTTGAAGGTATGGGTCACGTTACATTAGTTACCTCCCCTTTTACAGCCAAAGTGTAAAATGTACATATACAACGGGGACCAGTTTAGGGTCACGTGGGAGTGTTCTTGGGTAAGGCATTGTAGGGGTCCGGCCTATCACTATCGTAACCTAGGAAAGACGTTAAAATGTTTGCTGCCGCCATGATATGACTGAAACATAAGTTGAAAGCGGCGGAAATACTATTCAAACAAACAAAACCCCCAAAAAACAAAAATGTTAATCATTGTTTTGTTCTGCAGCTAAGGCCAAACAAATCCTAGCATTTGATAATATTCAATCAAAAGCTTCAAATTTTGACGACACACTGTTGCGGTCTGTTCTCAACACCTTGTGGAATCAAACGCAGTTTTCAAGATCTGCAAAATAATTTTAACTTTTAAAGGTAAAAAGTTTATTTTTAGGTATGTAAACACGGAGGTTTCGCTTCATTGACAACCAGCTTCCCCGAACACATAAATGTATCGTTTCAATTTTGAGTCAAAAACATCGAAAAGTATACTTGAAGTACGAATTTCTAGTATATTAAATTTATTGGATTGCAAGGCGTTAACGTTAAATTCTAGACTTAAGGAGCTGTATTACGTTAGTGGGTGGATAGTATCAATTTCTCTACCCTTGTTAGTGCTGAACCCTGGGTTTAAATTTCTTCTGCGGAGAGTGTAGATCAAAATCAGCCTGCACAGAACGTGCAGTCTGATCTAGGATCTACACTGTCCGCTTATTTTCCAGATAGTCTGACAAAAATATCAGCTTTGAAATGGCAATATCTGCATTATTATAGCACAGTTTCGTAATGTCCCTTTCATGAATTCAGCACGGCAAGGGTTAACTCTTTTTCCGCATGACAAAAATTTCGACTTATCCAAATTGAAAGCATTTGCAGACGACAATTTAAATGTGGCTCAATTGATATAATTTGTCTTTGATAGGGAAGTAAACATTGTGGGAAAAGGAGAAAATGCTGGTTACCAGCATTTTCTCCTTTTCCCACAATGTTTTCAAAAGGCTTTAAGAGGGTCGTTAAAACTAGGGATTGTGTGTTAAATGTTAAGTATAATAGACATCTTGAAACGAATTTATTGTGGATAGTTTTTGGAATTTATTCATGCAAGATTAAGATAATCTACAAGAACTAAGGATTAATTCATAAATACTTTGTGAAAACATCGTGGCAAAAGGCGAAATTGCTCGTCACGAGCAATTTCGCCTTTTGCCACAACGTTTTCCAGAGTCGTTTGCTGCGAGTCAATAAACGTTTTCTGCGGGATGTCATAAAACTAAACAAAACTGCGTTACCGTATTTATATATACGTGAACTGTGTCAGAAATGTTCGATACTGCGACTCTGTACGTTCAGCCTCACGCAGACGAAATTTTTTGTCTTGCAACCAGACTATTTTTTGTAAAACATTGTGGCAAAAGAAAAAATTGCTAGTAAGAGCGATTTCTTCTTATTCCGTGATGTTTTTACATTTAACCGTTTATCAAAATTTTACTTATATCAAGTTTCCCTTTATTTTTGTCATTGATTTTTTTTAAGGTTGGTTGTTGCTGATTTGTTTTAAGAGGTCATTAGTTGGAAATATGACAGTGGCGGGAAAATCGATGCGTTGACTTTTTGTGTTTAAATAACTTATTATTTGTGAATACAAAAGCTGACTACTGTTGTATTGAATAGGATTTGAATATAGGAAGGGGAAAAAGTGACTAAATTATAAATCAACTTACCGTTTGAAAAAGAGATATACAGTATACGCAAGCAACGCGAGAAACAAGATGGATTTTTTCTATGATTTGTTTGAGAAAGAAAAGGAGGAAAAGGAGAAAAAGTCGGGAAAGAAGCCAAAAGAGAGCGCTAAAGACAAGGAGCGCCAGAAACAAAGGGAAAGTTACGGTAAATTAGTAGTTACTGTTTATTGTCGAATAATATTTTGCAGTCTGCAACATAGGTTGATTGATTGAATTTGCGTTTATTTATCGTCGCTACCGGTTGCCCATATGGGCGACGCCACCGGAAGACTTTGTATTGTTACGGGGTATAGTGAAGGATACAGGACGAGACCCATCCTAAGTTACGCCTGGTTCTTTAACGTGCTCGCTGTATAGCACCATCACACGGGAGCTCGGTTTAACGTCTCATCCGAAAGACGATTTAGTAATTTTAGATGGCCAGCCGTGGGAATCGAACCCACGCCCTCGAGTGACCCAAGACTTGATGTTTAAAAGTCCTACGCTCTACCAGTTGAGCTATGCTGGCTGGTCAACGGCATAGGTCCTACATGATTCGATATTTAAACTCTTTATCAATCGACAAAATTTTAGACTTGTCCAAATTGAAAGCATTTGCAGATGACAAATTTCATTTTATTCAAATGATGTGATTTGCCTTTTGAAGGATAGAAAACATTGTGGGAAAAGGAGAAAATGCTGGTTACCAGCATTTTCTCCTTTTCCCAAAATGTTTTTCATAAGATGTCTGGCTCAATGTCTGGATTCTCTGGTACAGGGTTTTATTAGCTTAAGCGTTGGATTTGTTATTAGGAAATCCTGGTTCGATCTTGACAGGTAGCACTGGTCACGTTAGAGTTACCTTAAACAAGGAGCTTAAGAGTCCCAGTCATGCAAAAGGGTACTAGCACTTGTAGACCGAGTATAAATCCTGTTGGTCTTGTCTTTAGACGGTGCAGATTAAAATCAAACTACATCTCGTGCAGTCGGAATTACATCCTTAGATAGGGAGTGAAATGGGCAGTGAGAGAGAGACAGAGAGAGAGAGAGAGAGAGACAGAGAGATGGAGACAGAGACAAGCAGAGGGGTAGGGAGTGAGAGACAGAGAGAGACAAACAAAAGGGCAGGGAGAGAAAGACAGAAACAAAGACAGAGAGAGAGACAGAGACAGAGAGATAGAAACAGAGACAAGCAAAAGGGCAGGGAGAGAGAGACAGAGAAAAGCAAAGGCACAGAGAGAGAGAGAGAGACAGACAGACAGACAGACAGACAGACAGACAGACAGACAGACTTTTAAGATGTCATAAAATTCATCTCTGACACATGAACCCATTAAGGTATTTATTTTTCTAACACGGTAACGACCCTCTTAGATCAATATTAACCTCTAGGCTGCTAAGCGCGACTCACTGATCTTTGCGAACAGTATAGAGCCAAGATCAGACTGCACAGAACGTGCAGTCTGATCTTGACTCTACGCTGTCCGATAAAGAGATAATGTCTCCAAAACATCACTTTGAAATAACAGTATATAAAGTTATACTGTCGACTTAAACGTTTCATTTCACTTATTTAGCGAGTTAAAGGTTAAGTTTTTTTCCTTCGGGCATTTAACCCTTTACCAAACAATCCCTGGTTTTTACGACCCCGAGGAAGAAGCCTTCTGAAAAAACTGTGGGAAAAGGAGAAAATGCTGGTAACCAGCATTTTCTCCTTTTCCCACAATGTTTTCTACCCTCCCCGAAACAAATTTCATTTTTTGAATCATGTTTATTTTGTCGTCTGCAAATGCTTTGAATTTGGACCAGTCTTAAATTTTGTCGTTTGGTAAAAAGTTAAGCTTTTAACCCTTAATCTGCTATATAGCTAATATGAAACTTTCATGCCGATATTAAAACCCAAATTTTGTTATTCGAAAGGTATTTTTGGGAGAAAGATATCTCCTTATCGGACAGTGTAGATCCAAGATCAGACTGCACGTTCTGTGCAGTCTGATCTTGATCTACACTCTCCGCAAAAGGCCAGTGAGTCGCGCTAAGCAGCCTAAGGGTTAATAAACCATCCCATCTTTTGACGAGCCTGAGAATGACGGCTTTCGAAAACATTGGGAGATAAGAAGAAAATGCCCGTATCGACAAGTGATGGTAACCAGCATCTTATCCTTTTCCCACAATGTTTCCTGTCTTTTGAAAGACAAAACCCATTCTTTGATCTACAATTTAACCATGCTCTGTAAAAGAGGAGCTTAATGCATCTGAAAATGGTATTGACCCAGGTCTGTCTTGGGTCGAAACATTTTGCTATGGATAAATTTGCTCTGGGGTTAAGGACCAGTCTGCCTCATGATTCAGTCGGGTCTTAGACAAATAGATTTTATGGGTCCATAATTACAGGATGACTTGCTTGGTATGATGCATCACGGTGACGCGTTAAATCACCTTATGCCAGAACACCGCCTTTTTAATTTGTCGTCTGCAAAAATGCTTTCACTGTGGACGAGCCTGAAGTTTTGTCGTCTGGTGAAGCGTTTAAAATATTTCAATCATCCATTATTGCTATTTGAAATTAAAGGCACAGTAGAGGCCAAAATATCAAAGCAGGTATCTTAATAAATTTAAATTTAAATCATACCATTTAAAAGTATGGAAAATATTGTGGAGATGACACTCTGGTATCGTGTGGTCGGGCCATTTGTTAGTCGCTGGCAGAAAAAAAAAGAATTTTGAAATCAGGCAAAAAGTAAACAAAAGACACAGCTACCTGGCACGTTTTAACCTAGTTTTGAAATTAATTTCTTTGTCAGCGACTAACACTTGGAGTGACCGTACAATGACAGATTGTCATCTTCACAATAGTTTCCATACTTTTAAACGGTATGATATAAATTTAAATGCATTTAAACACCCGCTTTGTTTACTTTTGGGCTTTATTATTACTTTAATGAACTTTTTTCAGTGCAAACGCTACTGGCCCAAACGAATAAGCCTTGCTCGAGCAAAAGCGGGGGGGGGGGGGGTTGATGTGTCACCATGATGCATTATACCCAGCAACATAATTAATATGGATCCATAAAAACAATTTTGTCTAACAACTGACTGAATCATGAGGTAGTATGGTCTTTGGACATGCTTAAAATTCACAAACAGCAAAAAGTATCGAACCATGTCAGCCTGCGCGAACTGCGTAGGCTGACATGGGTCGATACTTTTTGTGGATGCATTAAGCCCCCTTTTTCACAGTGGATGACTCAAACAGAAAAAGAGCAGAATGTTATTCTTGCAATCAAGGTGAGTTGTCGGTCGTGGGATCTGTCGGCTTTCTCTGTAGAAATTTGTCGGAGTATTAAATTTTGATAGAGTGAAAAATACAAGCACTAAAATAAATAGTTACAATTTGAAAATTTGTCTAAACAGTCTTTTTCAACACTTGTCACATTTTTTTCACTCACCCTTCATGAAGAACAACCGACTGAATTATTGGGTAGACTGGTCCTTGGACATGCATAAATGGAACCAATAGCAAAACGTATCGAACTAGATTAGCCTGCGCGGACTGCGCAGGCTACCCTAGCAAAACGTATCGACCTAGATTAGCCTGCACGGACTGTACAGACTACCCTGGTCGATACCTTTTGCAGTTGCATCAAAACCTCTTTTCACAAAGTATGGCTCATTTAGAATTATTTGGAATAATGATCTACAAGTGTTGGCGTGTTGGCCTGATGGATGGATGGATGGGGGGACAGGCGGACGGACGAATAGGGTTAAGAAATAGTAAAATCGATGCACATTTACTTTCTTGTTGTTGAATCCGAAGTTTTGACATGTAGATCTAATATGTTTTCCGTCATGGACTGGTGAAATGACGTAAATCTTATACATGCATTATGAATTACTTTCGTCCGTAATTTAGAAATTAAAACCTCACTCGATGTAGATTTACACGTGTGTATTCAAAGGGATCTACCCAACACATCGTTTGAAAACACCGTGGCGAGTAAAGAATCGCTTAGAAGGAGCAAACTTTGCCGTTTGCTTCTTTTTTTTTTCTTGTTTCATTTTACAACAAGATTACAATTATCGGTATGAATTATCTTGCCCGCCTTCTTTCATCACCTGGTGACCAGCATTTTCTCATTTTTCCATGATGATTTCTACCCTCTCAATGTCAGTTTTCATCGTCTTTGATTGATTGATTGTTTGATTGATTGTTTGTTAGTTGGTTGATTGATTGATTGATTGATTCATTGATTATATGGCGTTTAACACCGTTTTCAACATTATTTAAGTTATATCGTGGTGGTCAGTGCACCTATCCATGCTTTCCTGGAGTTTCTTTCACCATCATTCCGCACTATATTCTTTCCAAGCCACTGGCTGCTTTTTTCACATAGTCATCGTCGAAACAATGATCAGCGGTGAGAGAGAAATGAATCCTATCGCAATGACTATCATCAATCCTCGGAGAGAAATTGGCCGAGCCTGGGATCGAACCAGCGACCCCCTGATCTTGAGTCGTGTACGCTACCGAATGCGCTACCGGGGCCCAGCATCGTTTTAGTTTGTTTGTTTGCATTGGAGTTTAACGCCATTTTAACCGCTTAGGTCATATCATTGCGGTCAGTGACGCACCCATGTGTTTTCCTGGCTTTCTCACACCAGCACTGACACAACTTTCTTTCCAAGCCACCGACTACTTTTCTCACATGCATCAGAGGTGAGAGGCGAAATATCACCGGAAAGAAAATCCGCCGCAACCGGGTATCGAACTCGCAAACTCCAGGTCACGAGTCAGATGTGCTAACCACTGAGCTACCCAGCCGGGCTTTAGACACATTTAAATTGTCGTCTGCAAATGCTTTCAATTTGGACGAACCTGAAATTTTGTCATCTAGTAAAGAGTTGAGTTGCGCAGGTTATTTTAAAGCTATTTTGAAGCATTCTGCATCGATACTCATCAATACACGTGAAGGACGTTCACCGCTTTAAGTCTGTACCAAACGACAAAAATGTAGACTTGTCTAAATTCAAAGCATTTGCAGACGACAATTCAAATGTGGCTCTGATAATGGAATTTCTCTGTGATAAGGTCGAAAACATTGTGGGAAAAGGAGAAAATGCTACCAGCATTTTCTCCTTTTCCCACAATGTTTACAAAAGGCTTCTTTCTCAGAGCCGTTAAAAACTCGAGATTGTGTGGTAATGGGTTAAAACGTCCCATGACCATATTTACTGCAGACAACTTTTTGCATTGATTTGTGGAGCAGACGTGAAATATTTCACTTCGTACAGAATTTCTGGCAGCAATTCCGAACAATAACGAGTATATCGCTGATAGTTTGTAGGGCTCTAGTAAATGCAAATTTCGTTTTATATGATCGTCTTGGCGGTAACCGGCAGACTGATATTATTAGTCTGGTCCTTTTTTTTTTCGCGCAGGAAATTTCTTCTGTCCGGAATTGTGTGTATTAGGTATTTGATTGAAGTCGTCGGCTGCGAAATATTAGGTGGTTTCACTACCATAACACTGTAGTATTTCTGTTAAGAAAAGAAAAAGAATCTAGCCATATCAAAGTAAATGCACGGATAGTAATTAACCTATGACAAAATTGCCTGTCTTGCCGTAGATCTACTTTTTCATGCGCATGTTTAAAATCATAATAGTAACCGGTCGTAAAACCTGTTTTTAACACTAGAATTTAAAACGCCTGGTCTTGTATAAACATATATACTACATCTAGCTATTTTGACTGAAGTTTTGTGAAATTTTTGTTGAGATATTTTGATTTTAAAAAACATGATAAACAGCTGTCACGCAAAAACATATGTTAGCACATTTCCCATGCGAATTAAGATTTCGCGCCAACGGCGACGCAACAAGTAGAAGTTTTTGTGCAAAAAAAAAAACCATCAAAGTCTGTGATAGCTGTCTTCAAAAGCCAGTTTTTTTTTTATCATAAAGGGTTACGAAAAAGCATTTGCGTTGCTATAGGGAGAAACTGTTTAAGTCGGGAAACAATCTATCTAAATATTTCGATTTCAAAGCTGTCATGAATGCACATAATTTTATCATACCAACAATCCAGCTGTGTACCATTAATCAAACCGCTCATTCTGTTGATTCTGACTGGTTTCGTATTCACCAACCTTAAGAACATTCTTAGACGTCTTCTCAAGAATCAGTCTGGAAATTTGAAAGTAACTTACCTTCTGATTGGCTAAACCAAATGGTTTAGCCAATCAGAAGTTGTGTTACTTTCAAAATCCATAATTAGACCAAGAATGTTCTTCAGAATGGTTGGTGAATTAGGGCCCTGAACAACACCAACCGTTCTGTTTCACTACAGTTCTTTATTATCACACTGCCTATACCTCCAGCAAATGGCCTTTTGCAGCAATTTTTTTAAAAAATGTTGGGAAATAGGGAAATTGCTTGTACAGACAGACAGACAGACACTAAAACAGACAGACAGACACCAAGACACCAGAAACAGATAGACATCAAGACAAACAGACACTAAAACAGACAGACAGACAGACACCAAGACAGATAGCAATTTCTGGAAAGCTTTTATTGCCAGTGAACGCCAGCTAAAAATATCCTTAGCCAAGGGAGACAAATATGATACGACGAAGTTTGGTTCTATAAGTAGTTAATGAACTTGATTTCCCAAACTGAGACCGATATCGTGATTTAAAGTACACGTGTGTTTAGATAATATTAGATCTAACCCTTTATCACACAATCTCGTGTTTTCACGACCCTAAAAAGTAAGGGTTTTTGAAAACGTTGTTGAAAAATGAGGAATCGCTACTAGCCAGCATTTTCTCCTTTTCTCACTTTAACTTTTGTGCCGTTTCAGAGACAAATCTTATTTTTTTTTTAGCTCGGTTCAATTTGTCGTCTGCAAAACCTCTTGGTGTAGAAGAGTCAAAATTGTGTCGTCTGGTAAAGATTTAACCCTTTACCGTTCGAAAATATTTTAGACGCGTCCAAATTCAAAGCTGTTGCAGACAACAAATCAAATATGACTAAATTGATGAAATTCGTCCTTGAAAGAAAAGAAAATACTGAGGAAAAAGGGCAAAATGTTGCTAAGCAGCATTTTCTCCTTTTCCCAAACTTTTTTTTTTTTTTTAAAGGCTTCTTCCTCAGGGTCGGAAAACCCCGAAACTGTGTGGTAAGGGGTTCAATGTTTTCTTGTGTCGTATTTATCATCTGTAAGTTGTTGCAATTCTAAATTTCAAGACAAGCGCGGATCTACTTTGATGATGTTTGAGATCTTTTGTCCTCTCCAATAAGGTGGCCTGTCTTGAAATTTATAAGTATTGAATTAGGAATGAAAGGAATAATACGGCTCATGATTTCTTTGATTTCTTGTCTTAAAATCCCTTAACTCTTTACCATAAGGCAAAATTTTAGAACTGTCCAAATTCAAAGCATTTGCAGACGACAAAAGAAATCTGTCTTACACAGTAGTTTTGTCCACGAGGATTGATGGTAGTCATTGCGACAGGATTCATTCTTCTCTCGCTGCTGATCATTGTTTCGACGATGGTTTTGTGGGAAAGCAGCCAGTGGCTTTGAAAGAATATTGTGCGGAGGGTTGGTAAAAGAAACTCCAGGGTGCACTGGCCAGCGCGATGTAACTGAAGTAACGTTGAAAATGACGTTAAACATCATAAAATCAATCAACTAAATTTGGGATGGTATGGTAAATAGTTAAAGGAAAGGCCCATTTGTTGGAGAAAAAATGTTTGCTAGATAATTTTATGCGTGATGTTTACTACATGCAGTATTGTACTTAAGGCCCTATCTAACCGTTACCACAGCCAGGTCAGTTGTAGCTCACCGCAATAAGTCCAAGCTTATGACTAAGCGTGTTTTTTTTTTTAAACATTTCGAAATAAAGAAGAATATTTTATCAAATTTATGAGTGAAGTTGAGAAAGGGGAAAAAGAGATAAGAAACACAATCAGTATACCCATTCTATCGATCGTATCCGGCCTGAGTAAACGATGGAAACCTGACGTTACATATGCAATAAATTAATAAAGTATGTATTTATATATTTAACACAGTGTATGTGATAAGAAAAATGTATCGTAACACAATGTAACGCAATTACTTAAAATTAATTAGGTATAGTTTTGAAAACAATCACAGTACGATTTTTGTATTTAATACACTATTTTTATGAAGACCACGATAATGTATAATTCTAGTCGGTTTATACTCTGCCTTAGTTCAAAGCAGTGCTAAATTTGGCGTCTGCATCTGTAGCTCGTGTTATTTTTTTCTACCTCTGTTCCTGCGAAAGATGGGCAAAAAAGAAAAGCAAGAAGACCGATCAGAATATGAAAAGAATCTTGATCCATGGTGTAGGCTAAAGCTTTATTAATTTTTAATTTCCTTATTATCTTTCTCGATATTTTCTCATAAAACACAAGGGGCAAAGTGTAGGGCGAATTCATTTTGAGGTGCCAGCATATTGGCTAGGTTCGAGTAAAACAAACAGATTCTTGAAGTCTAATGTTTATTTTTTCTTTTTTCTGCTTGCTTATTGCCGCCTGGTTTGATAATATAACCAGAAGTGAGTCTATTTATAGCATCAAAGAAGTCGATATCACCTTGTATGAGAGCCCCATAACTTATCATTGGGCTACACGGTTGCGCTGCCTAATGTAGTTCTCGACTTTTCGATGATTTTGGATGTTCGGTCAACATCATGAACAAAATTATACACTTCAAATACTCAAATTTATTTTTTATATTCATAATCTAGACTAAAACTGTAAATAATTCAGAGATTCGATCCTGTATTGGAAACTGTCGTATCGAAAAATATCATGTTGGAAATACGCATGAATACACCAAGCACCTAGCATACATTACATCTAGGCCTTGTATACACAGAGGCTAAATGGATTGTATACCTATTTATTTTTAACTATACTGATAAAATTGTGTATTTGACGATAGTTAAACATTTAAAATTTCATTGGATTAAAACACTGAAACAGCATGGGTAATGCAGCTACTGCCAAAAAGGGTGACCCAGCAGAAAATGGTAAGACATGAATCTAGTAGGTAATGAATTACTTAGCTCTGGAAAAGGTTCAAAGTAGATGATCTATCTGTCGTTTGGAACCTCCTTGAGTCTGCAGCCATGCATTGATAGTATAGCTTAGTATTTATTATGTTTTTTTTAGGTTTATATGATTGCTATTGATGTCAGTACTATTCTTCAGTTTAGGTTAATTATCAGTTAAATCATTACTTATGTCTCATCTTCACGCAGACTCTTCACAAACAATAACAGGGAGGAGCTGGGTGTTGTTTACAATACCAGGTTTATGATGAGCAATCAGGTTAACCCTTTACCAAACAATCCCTGGTTTTTACAACCCAGAGGAAGAAGCCTTCTAAAAACATTGTGGGAAAAGGAGAAAATGCTGGTAACCAGCATTTTCTCCTTTTCCCACAATGTTTTCTTGTCTTCTAAAGTCAAGTTTCAATTTTTGAGTAACATTTATTTTGTCATCTGCAAATGCTTTCAATTTGGACAAGTCTAAAATTATGTCGTTTAGTAAAGAGTTAACCCTTATCCTGCAGAATTTGCATTGAAAATTACGAAAACAATTTTTGTTAAATGTATTGGATATGGATTGGGTTTACATGACTCTAAGTACGTATAAAGCTGCAGAGAATGTAGAGCATGATCAGATTTCAGATATGTGTAGGCTGATCTTGGTTTACACTTTTTGCAATTAGAAATCCACAGTTGAGAATGGCAGAAGAAGAGTTTAGATGTGCACAAAGTGTTTTGTTTAACCCCTTACCAGACTTGTCAAAATTGAAATCTGCAAGAAGTTTAAAATAAATTGGGCTGAAAATATGGTATTTGTCTACAATAGGATAGAAAATATGGGAAAAGAAAAATACACAGGTTTCCAGCAATTTCTCCTTTTTCTACAATGTTCTTAATAAGACTTTTTCTTTCGGTGGCCAGAATGGGATGGTTTGAGAAAGGTTCAGTCTAGGCAAAGCGTACCTTTCACCATTAATTTGGTGTAGTTCATCACCTTTGTAGACATCTTTTGTTCTTTTGCGGCAGACCATATTTTTAACCATGTTAGCAAGAGGAGAAATGCTCTTAGTCAATGATTCAATAATGGTTCCCCTAGCCTCAATATTTTCACATTTATTTTGTCACAGTAATTTGTATGTTAAACTCAATGTGATCATTGATCAAAGTTAAAACATGAATTTGTTAGGTAAAGGATAGAATAGAATGCTAAATAACTTACATCAAATACATTAAGACCTTGATAATTCAATTTCAAGGGGGTTTTTTTGTTTGAGGTAAGACAATTTCGCCAATTATTCAGCTGTGTAGATTCCATTATTAGACTTAATCACATGATCCCAAGTTTAAACAATATTGAAGAAAAAAAAACTTCTGAAAATATTATAAGAAGCTGAGATAATGCTGGTAACCAGCATGTTTTCTACCCTTCCAAAAAATGGTTATCAATTTTAGCATAACATTTAATTTTTGTCTGCAAATACTTTCAATTTAGACCAGTCTAAAATTTTATCTTGTGGTAAAAGGGTTAATCAACACTGTCTGTTAACTCTTTACCAAGCAACAAATTTTTGGACTGGACCAAATTCAAAGCATCTGCAGACAACAAATTAAATCTTGTTAATATGATGATTTCTGACTTCGATAGAGTAGAAAAAATATTGTGGGAAAAGGAGAAAATGCTGGTTACCAGCATTTTCTCCTTTTCCCACAATGTTTTCTATAGGCTTCTTTCTCAGGGTCGTTAAAAGTCCGGATTGTCAGGTAAAGGGTTAAAGCAACTGTGGTGTTGCCTATATCACTAGAATGGAAAAGGTACATCAAACTTGATCTTTTTTGGCACAATAAAAGTATTACAATGTTGGCAGTCATTTTTCCTTAATTTTTCATGCCAAAACCTTAAAACTTTTTTCAATACAGGTCATATTATGTTTACCAAATGCAACACTTTTGATGTCTAAACATGTAATCCCTTCAATAAATATTGAATGCGATATTAATGTATAAAATCTGATCTTTTTTAAATGGCAATTGGTATTCAAGCCATTGACCTTGAAGGTGCATTTTGAATACTCCGCCTTTAGTGTTTATACACATGTATATGATTGTATTAATTTCTAAAGTTGTTTATGCAGTTAGTGTAGAGTAGGATCAGACTGCCAAAAATGTAAAGTTTGATCTCTGAGGTGTACTCATTTTAATGTTTAGATGTACAATGAACAGCCTTTGAAAATATAATGTTTGGGTCTTTTGATAGAGGTTCAGATAAGTACTAAGATTAATGATTGGGGTTTCAAAAGAGTGAAGCCACCTTGGTTTTTTTCAAAATGTATGTTGAAACATAAGTAGGAGACTTTCCTTACTAGTAGAGGTAATATGGAATTAGCCCTATACCACACAGTTCAGACTTTTAACGACCCTAAGAAAAAGAGCTTTTGAAAAAATTGTTGGAGAAGGACAAAATGCTGGTAACCAACATTTTCTCCTTTTCCCACTACATTTTCCAACCGCTCCACATCATTTCATCATTTGATTAACATTTGATTTGTTGTCAATGATTATACAGGCTTTTAATTCAGATAAGTCTTAAATTTTGTCGCATGGTAAAGAGTTAAGTGAAGAAATATTTATTTCAGATTTCAAATACAACAACCCTCCACCACACATGATGCACTTATCCAAACTGAGAGCAATTTTGTATTTTCTGTTTCATGAAAATGTGTTTTTAATTATGCTATAGCTCAACAAGGTTTATACTGATGAAATATAATTTACTGAAGTCTTGTTTGAATGGGGTCTCCCACCTAGCTGAAAGTAGTTATGTGGAAACTGTCAGTCTCTGACATAGTTTGAATGCTGTCAACCTGGCACAGTATACCAAACAATGTCACCTGCTGTTTGTCTATGCTGGGTGAACCCTTTACCAATCACAGGTTTTAGAAACCATCAGGAACATGTTCAGTGCTTTAAAAACTCTTGTGTTACATGTAAATGTAAGATGCTGGTAATCACTATTTTCTCCTTTTCAACGTTACAATGTTGTCAACCCTTTCAAAATCAATTCCTATCACTTACGGTAAGTCAGACTCTTTGTCCTCTGCAAGCACTATCAATACGGACAAGTCTAAAATTTTGTGGACTGGTAAAGAGTTAAGTTCAATGGCAGTCTGCAGGCGTGAATACAATCAAACAACACACAATGTAGGTCAGCATCTTAATCCTTTACCAGACAACAAAATTTTAGCCTTGTCCAAATTGAAAACATTTGCAGACGACAATTTCAATATGGCTCAAATGGAGCAATTTTTCTTTGACAGGGTAGAAAACATTGTGGGAAAGGGAGAAAATGCTGGTTACCAGCATTTTCTCCCTTTCCCACAATGTTTTCAGAAGGCTTCTTTCCGAGGGTCGGTAAAAGTCGGCATTGTGTGACAATGACAACTTTTAACAACCCTGATTGAGAAGGCTTTTGAAAACATTGCGGGAAAAGGAGAAAATGCTGGTTACCAGCATTTTCTCCTTTTCCCACAATGTTTTCTACCCTATCAAAGAAAAATCATTTCATATGAGCCACATTGAAACTGTCATCTGCAAATGCTTTCAATTCGGACAGGTTTAAAATTTGTCGTGTGGTAAAGGGTTAAATACAAAAAGAGATGCCATATTTATAAGTATAGTACATGTTTTTGTGTAAATAATACATGTATTTACTGAATTACATTTCCCCTTTTTTCTATTTTCAGTCAAGGAATTTTTAGCCAAAGCTAAAGAAGAGTTCACTCAGAAATGGGATCATCCAGGACAAGTAAGTATTTGTCAATGAAGACATAACATTTTACCAAACAATGCAGTCTTTTTACATCCTTGAGGAAGGGAAGGCTGTCGGGAAAAAAACTTTAAAAAAGGAGAAAATGCTGGTAACCAGTATTTTCTCCTTTCCTCACAATGTTTTCTATTCTATCACTTTATGAAAGACAAATCCCATCATTTGAGAGACATTTGATTTGTCACCTTAAAACCCTTTCCCAAACAATCCCTGGTTTTCACGACCCTGACAAAGAAGCCTTCTGAAAATATTGTGGGAATAGGAGAAAATGCTGGTAAACAGCATTTTCTTCCTTTCCCAAAACAAATTTCAATTTTTGAGTCACATTAATTTTGTCATCTGCAAATGCTTCCAATTTGGACAAGTTTAAAATTACGTCGTTTGGTAAAGAGTTAAAATGCTTTCAATTAGCACAGCCAGAGAGTTTGTTGTTGGCAAAAGAATTAAAGTTTAACTCTAGCACACAATAATTTGTAACATTGTTTCAAATTAAAAACATTTGCAGAGAACAAAGTACTGTAACTTGGGCTCAAGTGATGTGGCTATAATTTTTTTTCATTTAGAAAAGGGCCCTCTGCCCTTAATATTGTCAAAAGCCTTTTTCCCCGGGGTTGTTAAAAATCTATTTATTAAGGTTTAACTCTTTACCACACAATCCTGAGTTTTAATACCCTTAGAAAATAGCCTTTTGAAAACATTGTGGGAAAAGGAGAAAATGCTGGTAACCAGCATTTTCTTCTTTTCCCACAATGTTTTCTACCCGATCAAAGAAAAATTGCACCATTTGAGTTACACTGAAATTGTTATCTGCAAATTATGGTGGCATATTTCTGCCACAAGATAGGAGATAGCTATCATATTAATTTTAGAAAACTATCGCGATAAATTAAAGTTTCCTGGAAATTTTATCGAGATAGTGAAAAGTTTCTGAAAAAATTATCACGATAAACTAAATATTTTAACGCAAAATTTCTCAATCTCGCACGAAGCTGACATGCGAGGTAAAATTATCGTGATAGTTCTATCCATTTCTCGATATCTATAAATAGGAAATTCACCATTTGGATGAACTCGGTAGTTTTTGACTTCACAAGATTGCAGGAAGTAAAAATTCAAATTATTAACAATTGTAGCTTAATTGGTAAATTTTGACAAGACTGGAAATTAACAGAAGTCTGTTAAAATCACAAAGACGACTCGAAATGCCTCCTGCGAAATACTTGAAATCTATTCAGGGAAAAGGAAATTCATAAGGATGTAGACGAAGATGTTACGAAACAGTATCTTATTATAAATACCTTGAATGTCAGTTGTGGGCACTAAAGCAAAAAAAAATCATGATAACAGTTAGAATTATCGCGATATTTTTATTGTGAAAATTTTTATTATCTATATAATATTTCCAGGAAACTTTGTTTTCTCACGATAGTTCTCTTAAATTATCGCAATAACTATCTCGTATCTCGCGGCAGAAATATGCCTTCATAGCAAATGCTTTCATTTTGGACAAGGCTAAAATTTTGTTTTCTGATAAAGGGTTAAAAGCTTCCTGAAGTTGCTGTATTCCTAATGTATGGGCTGTGCAGTCTGAAATTGTTCAAGCATTGAGAATAATAAAACAGTTGATATTTCCATATTTCCATACTGCAGTCATATCAAGCATTGGGCATACTATTTTTAGATTGCTAATATTTCTTCTTATAGTACATCTGTTTTCCTACATGTGCTTGATTGATTGATTGCATGGTTTTTCAACATTATGAGTTCAGTTATATTGTTTCAGGCAGTACTTTTTGTCCGTGCTTCCCTGGAGTTTCTTTTTACCAGTATTGTGCACAAAATTCTTCCCAGGCCACTGGCTGCTTTCTCATATAACTATCGTGGAAACATTGATTGGCAGTGAGAGAGGAATGAATCCTGTCGCAATAACTATCATTAAACCTTGGAAAGAAATTCACCAAGCAGGAGGGAATTCGAATCAGCACCTCCCTGTTCTCAAGGCCTGCATGCTACAGACTGCGCTACAGGGGCTCGGTTTTCTACATGTACACATGTATTAAACCTTGACTCTAGTTCATAATCCATATTTTACATTTTCAGTCTTCTGCAGCAGATTTGTTTGGGATGTAATGAGTTCAATTTATTTACATGTATGTTTACTGAATATTTAATACATCCAAAAATGGTCACATACAGGATATGCTATCATGAATCACTCAGGATGAATAGTCAAGTGTTACTTGAATACCTTGACATATTATTATACTTGATTTTATCAGTCAGTCAGTCTAAATGGACCAGTTTTACTACATTTGTTATCTGTAGCTGGCTGTTTGTATTATACTTACCAACCATCTTAGTCTAGTAGATTTGTCAGATTGATACTTTTACATTCTTTTGCAGAAATTTTGGGTTTAAAAGAGTTTTAAATTGCTTAAAATGTATATGTGCTATTGAACCCTTTACCATACTATTCTGCGTTTTGTGACAGAGAAGGTGCTTGAAAATATTATGGGCAAAGGAGAAAATGCTGGTAACCAGCATTTTCTCCTTTCCCCCCAATGTTTTCTACCTTTCACAGACACAAGTCTCATTTTTTGAATTACAATAAATTTATTGTTTGCAAAGTATGCTTTCAGTTTGGACGAGTCTAAAGTTTTGTCTTTTGGTAAAGAGTTAAAAAAATGAGTTATTTAATCTTTAACCAGTCCTGAGTTTTAACAACCTTGAAGAAAGAAGACTTTTAAAAGCATTGTGGGAAAAGGAGAAAATGCTGGTTACTGGTACTTGCCCCTTTACCTCAGTATTTTCAAAGGCCTTTTTCAAGGTTGTCAGAACTGGGAATTGTTTCGATACTTACATGTAGCTGCTTACTTTCTGTAACAGTTTACAGTGCTTCAGCAGGCAACATGGAAATGTGCTTGTAAAATTTGGAAAATTAACATGAATTTAGGTTTAGTAATAGTATACATGTATATATTTGAGCATGCTCTGTCAAAAGGAGGTTTAACTCTTTACCAAACAAGGAAAGTTTCGATTGGTCCAAATTGAAAGCATCTGCAGACGACAAAATAAACGTGACTCAATAATTAAAACTAGACTTTGGAAGAGTAGAAAACATTGTGGGAAAAGGAGAAAATGCTGGTTACTAGCATTTTCTCCTTTTCTCACAGTGTTTTCAGAAGGCTTCTTCCTCGGGGTCGTTAAAATCAGCGATTGTTTGGTAAACGGTTAATGCATCTCCTTGTAATATACCTTGAAATTCAGCATGATCATATAATGGATCCATAAAAGCAATTTTGTTTCACAGCAGACTGAATCTCTAGGTTGAATGGTCCTTAGACAGGCAGAAAATTTATTAAGAGCAAAAATTTCAACTCGGGTCAGCCTGCGCCGATTGCAGACAGTGTAGATCAAAGATCACACTGCCCATTTTTGTACCATCTGATCTTTGATCTATACTGGCTACAAAAGCAACTGTAGTTGTGAAAGGCGCTTTAGGGGTTAAAGTGTAAATCTTATTATATTGCTTACCGTAATTCGCCAATGTATGTTCGGACACACTAAACTATTTCTAAAATTATTTATTTTCAGTCCTTAATCCTGACAGTCCAAAAAATTTGTTTTCATAAATAATTGGACAGGCTGAAAATTTATTTTCCAAAAGATCGGACAGTCAGTATCTTAGAAAATGATTTCGATAATGGTCAGCTGCAAAGACCTGTGCACATTTCTACATCAAAATGTGTTGAACTACAGTTTTGACCTCGTAACTGTTGCTATAAATAGATTTGAATTTGCTGAATATAACCCTCATTATTTCAGACTCACATTACGACAATATAGTAAAACCTATTATTTCTGCCACTCTCTTTTTTTCAAAATAATAATTTCCTAAAGATTCAGACTCTAAAAAAAGATACATGTAATTAATTTTTTCTGTCGAAATACATTGGCGAATTACACTAATTATTGAATGTTTGCAGAACACTGCTGGGCTGGATGACTTTGACAGAATCAAGACTCTGGGTACTGGATCCTTTGGTAGGGTCATGTTGGTGCAGCATAAAGCAAACAAAGAATATTATGCCATGAAAATTCTTGACAAACAGAAGGTAAGCTACTTGTGCACCATTCTAAATCCAGAGACTCACTTTATCCGCTGAGTATATCAGGGTTTTCTCTGGGTTTTCACATAATCAGGTCATTCAGCGCTCTGTAAATTGAAAGAAAGAAGGCAAACATTCATATTTTTGGGGACTTATATAGAAAATTTGGGGGCCAAAATTTATTTAAAGTAACAAGGGTCAGGGATACTTCCTTATGTGTGAGGTTAGTGGACCAGGATACATTTAAGGAACAACACATCTTAAGTTTAACTCCAATGTTGAATCTCTAACAACTTGTGCGCTGTAATCAATCAAGAACTAGGTCATAAGGGGAAAGGGGGGGGGGGGCTTTCTGAAAAAATCTTACAAGACAAAAATTTACAGTTTTTGTCAAATCCTTGTTAAACTTTTTTCAGAATATTTGTCTGAATTTTAAATTGAATTGGAAACTGGACTTTGTGAGGTAAAAGTCTTGGTCTAGAGGTCAAATTACCAAAATTATGACCTTGTTTAGATTACAAAGGCCACATTTTTTATCAAATCAACTTGAAATTTGTCATAATGCTTGTTTCATGATATGTACAGAATGTAGAATTTCACTAGAAAACTGGTTTATTGTAGCATCATAAACTAGGTCATTTCATGAAATTTACAAAGTCTAGTGGGAAGCTATAGAAAACAGCTCCTGGGTGGGTCAAAAGTAAAGTGTAAGACTCATAACCAGGAGTCCCGGGTTTGAGCCTCACTGGACACACAGGGTTTTTCGTGGGAATGTCGTGGTGCAAGACACTTCAGAGACCTAGCCTAGCACTGGTTAAACCCAGGGCATACATGAATATGTGAGCTGTCACCATGATATGACTGAAATAACATTTGTAAAAGTGTCTGCCTCCTTGATGCTTGATCTTTAAAGCTGACATGAGCTCAAAAACTAGGGCACACATGTCAAATTGATGAAATTGTTTAGAACATAATAATCCATCCAACCAGCTTTGTTTTTTCCCTGACAACTCATGATCTTTCTTAGCATTTCAACATTACTAACAAACAATTACAATTGCGCAGTCCTATAAACCAGCTCATTTTCAGTCCTCATATTAAGTTCTAAAGACACTCCTATTTGCAGAAACTTTTTATATCTATAGCATGGTATATTAATGATACAGGAAAACAAGATTCATTTTACTTCACTGTTCAGTTAGGCTCTGTAAATCTTACCATAGTGTGACATTGGGAGACGGTGAACCTCCAAGCCCATAACAGTCGGAAGCGTTGTAAGTCTTGAAGTTACAACACAGTCCTGAGTTCAAACAACTTTGAACAAAAAGACTTTTTGAAAATATTGTGGGAAAAGAAGAAAATGCTGGTAACCAGCATTTTCTCCTTTTCCCACAATGTTTTCCACTATGTAGAACTACAGTTCACTGTTATCTACCTTGTTGTCCTTAATTACGTTCTATTTGGTTAGACTCGAGAATTTTAGTTTTGGAAAGGGTCGAAAAATCTTCTATCAATAGAAAGGAGTGTCATGACAAATATTTTGGACAAGGCAAATTATTTTCTGGAATGAGATATTGGTTTTCTCCTAGATTTTGCTGGGACACCCTTTTGGCTTTGCTTTGACAGGACTATTATTGTTTTAACCCATTACCACACAATCCCGACTTTTAACGACCCTGAGAAAGAAGCCTTTTGAAAACATTGTGGGGAAAGGAGAAAATGCTGGTAACCAGCATTTTCTCTTTTTCCCACAATGTTTTCTACTTTTCTCAAATCAAATCTAAATTTTTCAGTCACACTTATTTTGTCGTCTGCAAATGCTTTCAATTTGGACTAGTCAAAAATTTTATTGTTTGGTAAAGAGTTAACTCTTTACCAAATGACAAAATTTTGGACTAGTCCATATTCAAAGCATTTGCAGACTACATGTACAATTTAAATGTGACTCAAAATGATGGACTTTGTTTTTGATGGGGTAGAAAACATTGTAGGAAAAAGGAGAAATGCTAGTTACCAGCATTTTCTTCTTTTCCCACTATGTTTTCAAAAGCTGTCTTTGGAAGGGCCGTTAAACCCGGGATTGTATAGTACAGAGTTAACCCATTACTGAATGATCCTGTGTTTGAACAGTTCTGTGGCAGGAGGCTTTTGAAAGCATCATTGTAAATGGAGAAAAAAACTGTTAGGAACTACCATTTTCTCCTTTGCCCACAAGGTTTCCAGTCTTTCAAAGAGTTAGGGAAGAAGTTATTATGAGTTTAGTTTGTATCTGCCAACAAAATTTAACTCATCTGTACTGAATTCAGAATTAAATTCAGAAAGCACTTCCAAGTAACAATGTGGAATTGTTTAGGAAAGGATGACAAGATGTTAATTTATCCTTTTACCACACAATCCCGAGTTTTAATGACGCTGAAGGAGAATGCTTTTGAAAACATAGTGGGAAAAGGAGAAAATGATGGTAACCAGCATTTTCTTTTTTTTCCCACAATGTTTTGTACCTTATATGTACATTAATCATTATTTAAGCTACATTTAATTTGTGATCTGCAATTGCATTCAATTAGGACCAGTTTAAATCTTTATGGTTTACCATATGGCAAAATTGTAGACTTGTTCAAACCCAAAACATTTGCAGTTGAAAAATAATGTTGCTCAAAAGATAATTTCTGTCTTTGAAATGATGGAAAATATTGTTGGAAAAGAAGAAAATGCTGGTTAACAGCATTTTCTTCTTTTCCCACAATGTTTTCCTAAAGCAACCTCGGGGTCGTTTAAAAATGGGGTTGTGTGGTAAAGGATTAAAAAGTTGTTTTGCTAACTAGAAAGTTCTTTTGGCTCAAATGTTCTGTTATTTTGTGGTTTTCAGGTTGTTAAGTTGAAACAAGTTGAACACACTCTAAATGAGAAGAGAATTTTACAAGCCATCACATTTCCATTTCTTGTTAGTTTAGAATATCATTTTAAGGTAAGTAATGCATTAAATTCAATACATGTTGTAAAGCATTGCAATTTGATTATGGTTTCTTAATACATATCTAGGGAAAAGGAGCTGTGCTCACAACAGCGAGTTGCTAAAATGTTTTTCTACATACATGTACATATTTGGAAAGTGAAAAGTCATGTTGCTATACTTATCTCTTTGCATTGTATGCAAATATTAGTGGTATGTCTTTATAGTGGTATGATAAAAGATTTTAAACTTTCATTTCATAGATGTGAGCAGCACTCTTGCAAATGGGGGCTTAACTCTTTACCAGACCACAGAATTCTGGCCTCACCCAAATTCAAAGCATTTGTAGACAACAAAATAAGTGTAGCTCAAATGACGATTTCTGTCTTGGATTGGGTAGAAAACATTGTGGGAAAAGGAGAAAATGCTGGTTACCAGCATTTTCTCCATTGACCACAATGTTTTCAAAAGCCTTCTTTATAGGGGTCATTAAAAGTCGGCATTTTGTGGTAAAAGGTTAATGCATCTTCATGATGTATTATACAGTGCATGTTCTCACACACTTTTGGACCCATAAAACCCATTTTGTCTGACAACCGACTGAATCACTAGGTAGAATGGTCCTTCATCATGCATAAAATTGACCAATAACTAAAAAGTTTCGACCCATGTAAGCCTGTGTGGAGTGTGCCGACTCATTATAGAATGATATTTTTAGCAGATGCATTAAACCCCCTTTTCAGAGAGCATGATTTAGGTATTTTGATGAATTTGCAGTTGTAAGCAATGTTCAGACATTTTATCATATGAAACAGTCACAGCTCCAGATTAGATGGAGTGATGGCATTCTAAATCCGTTTTTTTCTCTTCCAAACCCTATGTTGTGGGTACTCATTAGAATCGTCTCGATGAGATGATTCTAACGAGTACCCATAACATAGGGTTTAGTGGAGGATAATTAATACTTTCAAATATGAAATCAAAATCATTCCCTCTATCTGGAGCTCTGAACTATGGATCTTACATGACGAATGAACAAGCGAAATTCTAGGCTAATTTTTGTATGAAGACACATTTATGATGTTTTACTATTCATTTTATTTCTTTGGACTTGAAAAAAAATGGTGCAGTAACTACAACATACATGATTGTGTCTTAAATGTTGCTTTGTTGATGTTTAAATGCTAAAAGATTATTATGAAAAGATCAACGAAAGCTGTTTTGCATAATGTCCACATTTGTGTTCAGACATTGTGAAATAATAATGAATTACAGTGTTCTTTGGTTGAAATGTTACTGATTTACTTGAGTAATTTCATTATTTGTCTCAAGGTTTTCAGAAATTCTCTGCTTCAATTATAAAGATAGAAAGATATACATATGGCAAAAGCAAATGGGGGGGGTGTTTAACCCTTTACCACACAATGACGCCTTTTGACGCCCCTAAAAAAGAGGCCTTTTGAAAACATTGTGGGAAAAGGAGAAAATGCTAGTAACCAGCATTTTCTCCTTTTCCCACAAAGTTTTCTACGCTATCAAAGAAAAGTTGCGTCATTTGAGCCACTATGAAATTGTCGTCTGCAAATGCTTTCAATTTGGATAGGTCTTAAATTTTGCCGTGTGGTAAAGGGTTAATAACTACATTATTTGGTTTGTCCAGACATTTACCTCCATATTGTTTAGAAGATATCTATCGTCACTACTAGTATGTTTGATCTATATCTACGATACCGGGTTTGATAGAATCACAAAGTCTTCAGCAATAACTGTGATGCATGACATTAACTCTTAGAGTGCCTGATTTATGAGCAGGACACTGTTACTTTTGTAATATGGACACTGATATAAAAAATTTGAAGGCAATTTGGGCCATACTCTATCACACAAAATTTCTGATGTTGTGTAAAGTAGTGATCAGATCGCATGCTCTGTACAACCCGATCTTTCATGACACATTCTATGAAAAAAGTAAAGTTTTGCTTGACACTCACAGGATAACATCATCATTGAGATTCGTGTGACAGAGTTTTATTGAGAATCAATAATGGCCGGCCAGTAAACCTAGGAATGTACCACATTACTTGATCTGGTTCATTATCCTGTCGTGAGATGATTCACCGTATTTTTCCAGTTCTTCAGAAAAAAGCGATTACAGTCTGCCACCTATTTCTATTTTCTTGCTTTGGTAGTGGAGAGAGGGGGTGGGGGACGTAGTCTTTCACAAGTTCGAATTTTTAACCAACACCCACCCCAACCCCCGCTGTAGAAACTTAAAAAGATATAGCAGTGTTTTGTGCTTGTAATTATTCTTTTTACTCACTAGGCCAAATTGAAAGGTGTTGCAGATGACAAATGAAGCTCAATTGATGAAACCTATTCTAAAAGGGTAGAAAACATTGTGGGAAAAGGAGAAAATGCTGGTTACCAGCATTTTCTCCTTTTCCCACAATGTTTTCAAAAGCCTTCTCTTTCGGGTTTTTTTCAAACTCTGCATTGTGTGGTAAAGGAATGAGTATATTCGTCTGCTGCAAATGAACTGAATTTGGACAAGTGTTAATTTTGTGGTTTGGTAAAGGGCTGAAAAAAATCAAGCAAACATTTAGAAGTTCATGTTTTTTCGAGTTACAGAAATCAAAGAAACATGTAGAACTTATTATTATTTTGCTGTCATTCCAGGATAACTCTAATTTATACATGGTGTTGGAGTTTGTCACTGGTGGTGAAATGTTCTCCCACCTTAGGCGTATAGGTAGATTTAGGTAAGTACACTTGCATGTAAATTGGATATACTCTGACATGCTTACTGTCACTCTAGATAAAAGGAAACGAGCCATGCTCTGGCAAAAGGCGGCTTAATGCATCTCCGTGATCCATGGTACCAAACAAGCCATCGCATACTTATGGATCCACTTTTTGTAACAACTGGTTTTATCATTAAGTAGAATGGTCCATGGACATACATGAAATTGACCAATAGCGAAAAGTTTCGGCCCAGGTCAGCTTGCGCAGTCCTCTGTGATCCATGGTACCAATTAAGCCAGCACATACATATGGATCCACTTTTTTCAACTACCGGTTTTATCATTAAGTAGACTGGTTCATGGACATACAGAAAATTGACCAATCACAAAAAGTTTCGACCAGGTCAGCCAGGTCAGCAGTCCGTGCAAGCTGACCTGGGTCGATACTTTTCGCAGATGCATTAAGCCCCCTTTTCACAAAGCATGGTTCAAACAAATGTACTGCAATATCTCTCTTATCATATTGAATAAGTTGAACAATATGAATGTTCTAAATTTAATCCATGGTTTCTATTTTTGAAGTAAATCTTTGACCCATAATTATAAATGTATAAAACAAGCTATTTTTAGACAGGTTACATACTGGTGCAAGTTACACAAAAGAGGAATATTTGAAGGAAAGGAAATACTATGTTGCCTTTTAATTCTATGGAAACATTGTGGAAAAAGGAGCTGTTGTAAACTTGTTTGTAACAAGCAGTGGCTTCTTTTCTATTCAGGTTTTCAGAAACTATTCACTGCTTGAGATTAACCCTTTACTGCACAACGCTGACTTTTAACGACCCTTGAAAAACAGCCTTTTGAAAACATTGAGGATAAAGGAGAAAATGCTGGTAACCAGCATTTTCTCTTTTCCAACAATATTTTCTATCCTATCAAAGAAAAATTGCACCATTTGAGCCACATTGAAATTGTCATCTGCAAATGCTTTCAATTTGGATAAGGCTAAAATTTTGTTGTCTGGTAAAGTCCGATTTGTCTATTTACATGATAATAAAAGTAAAAAGTGTAGGCTTATTTTTTTTTCTCATGAACTAGATATTTAGCTTGTGTTCCGATTTTGAGGTCTTTCAGATTAAATCGGAACAAATGAATCGTCCGAGTTGCATTGTAATCAAAGACTTGAAGAAATGGCATGGTGTATATTTAATTACAAAATGAACGAAGATTTCTTATAGCTTGACCTGTTACTTCACACATAAAGGTTAGATAGCTCTAAATCCAGAGCATTTCTGGGCAGAGTCAGTATTTCTTGGCAAATCTGAGTGCTGGATAAGAAAACATTATGGGAAATGGAAGGCCATTATCATTTTTCTGTAATTTTCTGTTCCAATATTTAAAATCACTTGTAGTAGGCAATGTTAAACTTGTCCATTTTAGGCTTTAGTTTTGACTTGAACTTAAGTTCAGATAAAACAGTAATTAAGGTAATGTCTATGAAAGACTTTAAAAGGTATTCATTGTTTGAGCCATGCTCTGTGAAAAGGGAGTTAAATGCATCTACAAGAAGTATTGACCCATGTCAGCCTGAGCAGACCATGCAGGCCGACATGGGTTGATTCTTTTGCTTTTTATACATTTTCTGTATGTCAAAGGATTATTTTACCTCATAAACCAGTTCGTAGGTAGACAGAATGGATTTTATGGATCCGCAATTATGAGATGACTTCTTGGTAAAATGCATCATGGAAATGCATTAAGCCTCCTTTTTCCGGAGGGCGGCTCATTTCAAATTACATGATCTTTTTTATTTTCCAGTGCATGATAGCTTTTGAGTATGCTTGATATGTACATGTATTGTCTTGATCATCTTCATTGCCGTCTTTGTCACTGCTTAGGTACAGATTAGAGGAGTGTTAATGGGTCAAAATCATCTTATCCCATTACCACACAATCCGGATTTAACGACCTTGAGAATGAGGACTTTTGAAAACATTGTGGGAAAAGGAGAAAATGCTGGTAACCAGCATTTTCTCCTTTTCCTACAATGTTTTCTACCCTTCCAAAAACAAATTTCTATTTTTTGAGCCACATTTATTTTGTTGTCTATGTATGCTTTAAATTGGACAAGTCCAGGATTTTATCATCTTGTAAAGAGTCAAAGTAGATTAAAAATAATCCTGTGTAATCCTCTATTCTATAACTGTATTATTTATTTTAACGAAATAAAGTAAATTTTTTTTTTTTGGTCAGAAATTATTCACCAGCATGATCATCCATCAGAATTTTATTGTTTACCACACAATCCCAAGTTTTAATGACCCTGAAAAAGAAGGCTTTTTGAAAACATTGTGGGGAATGTAGAAAATGCTGAAAATAGATTGCTAGCATTTTCTCCTTTACCAAAAATGTAGTCAACCCTATCAAAGACAAAATCCATCATTTGAGCCATATTTTAACTGACATCTGCAAAAGCCTTCAATTTCAACAAGTCTACTCTATTTGTCGTGTGGTAAAGAGTTAAATGGAAAAAATGAAAGCATTAAAATACCCTAAAAATAGCCTGTATGCCAATAGGCTGTATGTCAATAGGTTGATAGGCTGAGTATGTTTTTCTTAGTGTTACTAAGCCTGAAGCAAAAACAAATTATCTCTTTACCATACAACTAAATTTTAGACTTGTCAGAATTGAAAGCATTTGCAAATGACAATTTAGATATGACTATGATGGAAATTGTCTTTGATAATGCATAAAACATTGTGGGAAAAGGAGAAAATGCTGGTGACCAGCATTTTCTCCTTTTCCCACCATGTTTTCAGCAGGATTCTCCCTCAGGATTGTTAAAATTCTGGATTGTATAGTAAAGGGTTTAAGACAATCAACAAATGATCTGCTACTGCACTTAAGCTTATAGGAAAAGAACACTATATGCTCAGGTTACACTGAAGTAAAAACATTGGAGTAAAAAATAAGATTTTTGTTATATAAAGATTTTTCAATTTACATTCAAATTACAACTATAAAATTTGGTAATTTCTAGCTTCTATACTGGAGTAATCATTACTTGTTTTTAGAGACCTGCCACATTCATACTTATTGAAAGTGTATGTATATTTGTTTGAGTTCATTTAACAGATAAAATCTTTTTCTTGTCTTCCAGGTGAACATACCCCATAGACATATATGACCTTTTTACTATTCTACCCTTAATTTATCTGTGTGCTTTTTTCAGCTCAGTGCCTTTTTGTGACAAAAAGAGACCGTTGGCATGACAAGCACTTGTCTTGCTCCAGGGATGCTTTCACCTTTTTTTAAACTCTTTCACTACAAGATAAAAAAAAAAAGCTACCAGATAAAAAATTTCACTTTTTCAAGGGCTACAATTTCTGTTTCGCTGCAAAATTAAAGCCACAGGAGCAGCCAAAAGGAAACAGTGTGGGTGTTTAAATGGTAACCAGCATTTTCTCCTTTTCCCACAATGTTTTCTACCCTATCAAAGACAGAATTCATCATTTGAGGCATAGTTTAATTGTCATCTACAAATGCTCCCAATTTGGACTAGGCTAAAATTCTTTCGTCTGGTCGAGAGTTAATGACCCTCAGGGAAAAAGCTTTTGAAAGCATTGTGGGAAAAAGCAAAAGTGCTGGTAACCATGATTTTCTCTTTTTCCCACAGAGCTTTCTGCTCTTTTTCAAAGACATTTTTTATTACTTTTAGACCCAATGAAAATGTTGTCTGGACTGCTCTCAGTTTTTATAAGTCTCAAAATTTGTTATCTCTACTAAGCTGGTAAAGTAAGTCATCAACAAGTATACTGTTGAACATGAAATTCTGTTAAAAGTTTGCCAAGCAGTCCTGTGATTGAATGGCCCAGTTGGAGAAGGCTATTGAAAACATTGTGGGTAAAGGAAAAATGCTGGTAACCAGCACTTTCACCTTTTCCCACAATGTTTTCTTCCCTTGGTGGTTTGGTAAAGTGGTTAAAAAACGTAACTGTGCCTGAGGGTTAATTTTAAGAAATAATAGTGTTTGGTTAACCACTTTATGACAGCCAAGAATCAAAGAGCAGGGCAATTTTGCATTACAAAATGCAAACAATGAAGGTTGCCAATAAAGATGGTATCTCTCACCTACAGAGATAATTTTAGATACCAGTTCTGGATATAACTTATGTTCTGTATAATTAGACTGGTATAGTACATCATATTAGTGGCATGCTCTGGCAATAGGGGGTTTAATGCATCTCTGGGATGCATGATACCAAGGAATTCATCACATAATTGTCCATCCATAAAATCCATTTTGTATTTTAACTCTTTACTACATAATCCAGAGTTTCTTTGGACCTGTAACAGAAGGCTTTTGAAAACATTTTGGGAAATGGAGAAAATGTTGGTAACCAGCATTTTCTTTCTTTCACACAATGTTTTCTACCCTTCCCAAAACAAATTCGCATTTTTGACTAGTACCGTATTTATTTTGTTATCTGCAAATGCTTTCAATTTGGACAAGTCTTAAACTTTGTTATTTGGTAAAGAGTTAACCGACTGAGTCATGAGCTACACTGGTCCTTTGACATACAGAAAATTGACCAATAGCAAGGCTCATATGTATTTTTGTGTGCCAACCTTTACATACATCTGTATTGCATATCACAGATTTATCACACCTGGAAATTCTCTGTTAAAGTTTTTTTCTTGGCTTCTTCACTCTTTACCTAATAAACCCTGGGAAATATATGGGCAAAGGGTTAAGTCATACTCAGGTTAACCCTGTACCACACAGTTCCAAGTTTTAACGACCTTGAAGAAGAAGGTTTTTGAAAACACTGTGGAAAAAGGAGAAAATGCTGGAAACCAGCATTTTTTCCTTTTCCCACAATTTTTTCCACGCTTCATTTTCACCTCTTTAACTCTTTACCACACAATCCCGAGTTTTAATGACCAAGAGAAGGAAGCCTTTTGAAAACATTGTGTAAAGGAAAATATGCAAGTTCCATCATTTGAACCAAATTTAGATTGTCTTCTGCAAATGGTTTCGTTTTGGACAAGTATAGATATTTCTTGTGTGGTAAAGGTTTAATCACATTTGTTGTCTGCAAATTCTTTCAGCTTGGACAAGTCTAAATTTTTGCTGTTTGGTAAAGAGTTAATGTGCTGTACTTTTGCTATCACCTAGATGAAGATAAGAAGATCACAGAACATGCTGTCTAATAGATGATCTGCATTGTGTTAAAGATGATCTACACTGTCAAGCTGCTTGTGATCTAAGCAGCTTGTGTCTTTCTGAGTAAGAAAAAAAAGTCTGTTTCATGTGTTTAGCAGTCCTAGGTATAACAGGACTAGTCTCTGCACACCTTTGAGCTTGATACTTTGTTGTCCAAAACAGATGGAAAAATTATAAGCAATATTTACTTTGGCTGTTTTCAAAGAAAACATCGATGTAGTGTCATAGCTGTGTTGTCATTGGCATTGTTGTGGTCGTCATCTTTATGTGAAAACTTTTTGCAGATGCAATAGGCCCCCTTTTCACAGAGCATGACTCAAATGAAGATATATACTTCAAACTTGGGCTAGTTGCTAAATATCTAAGAGGGAGCACATACAAGAAAAGCTGATGATCCTGAAGTATTTTTGAAACATTTATGCCTTTTTTTCAACCAGAATTTTCATGGAAAAAACAACTTTAGCCTAGTGTGGCCAACATGTGTTACTTTTTTTTGTTTAACTCAACATGATTGTGTGCTGTTTCTGACTTAAATTTATTGAGCTTCTATTTCTATGTCAGAATCAGATGGCAAAATTGAAATGCCATGACTTCATTTAGCTTGATATAGATATTTTTGGGGATATGACGTGAATAACATTTGTTGTAATGGATGCCGTCAGAATCTGTCTGAAAAATAAGTGCTTTGATGTTACACAAATTAGTAGCATATGAATATAAATAAGTATAAATAACCATATATGGAATTGAGTTCTGTTTTGTAATCATATAATTGTTTGCTAGAATAGATGGGCAATTATTTGATTTTTGCAAAGGAAAGGGCATCAAGTGGTCATTTAAGCTCCATATATTTCATCATCAATCTCGTTATGTGTCGATCTCGATATGTTTGCCTTTATGTTGAGGCTGAGATAAAGGTCTTGATTTATGGTACTGAAAAACAAAAAGGAAAAGATGGGTTCTTTACTTGCAGATACTTTTCTTTTGCTGTACTAAAGTCCAGCTACATTTGACCCTTTTCCATAGGCAAGGGATTTAATTCCTCAGTTGTTGGTTATTTTTAAACACATCATTACAAATGAAGAGTTGATTTCCGGTAGCTCAGTTGGTAGTGTACAGGACTTGAGAATAGGGGGTCGCTAGTATGATTCTCGGCGCGGCCAATTCCTTTTCGAGGATTGATGATAGTCATTGTGACAGGATTCACTCCTCTCTCACCCCTGATCATTGTTTCACAGATGCTGATGTGGGAAAGCTTCCAGTGGCTTGGAAAGAATACTGTGCGGAGTACTGGTAAAAGAAACTCCAGGAAAGCATAGATCGGTGCACTAGCCGCAGCAATATAACTGAAATAATGTTGAAAACAGCATTAAATACCGTACAATCAGTCAATCAATACAATGAAGAAAAAAAGAATATTGGTTTAAAAAAAATAAATTCGTCCTCAAGTTTTGTTCATATGAATTTTTATTTCTGAAGGCCCAAATATTGGATTTGTATTCTAAATCATTTAATACCAAATGATAAAATTTTGGACTGGACCAAATTGAAAGCATTTGCAGATGACATAATAAATATAGTTTAAATAATAATTTCTGTTTTTGATTAGGTAGAAAGCATTGTGGGAAAAGGAGAAATGCTGGTTACCAGCATTTACCTCTTTTCCCACAATGTTTGTTGAAGCCTTCTTCTACAGGGTGTTAAAACTTGGGATTGTGTGGTAACGGGTTAAAAGTCTGTATTTGTGAAGAGGATGTTAAATGGGTTTTGCCTATGAATTGTGTTGCTGAAAATATAATATATTCATTTCGGTGATATTTGTGATATGTATCTGAATCTGACAAGTGAACTGCATGGAACAATTTTTCTTGGTTGTCATTTTCCCATTTTTTGTGCCAAAGGAATTTAGCATAGACTAGAAATAGACTGCACAGAATAACCTTTAATCTACATGTATTTTGAAATATTCTGACCGAAAGAGCCTTATTAGTTCAAAATATGGATCTTTTTAGTCGGCTATGTATATCATTCTCTCATTTTGGTTGTCAAACTGATAACTCTTTCATTGCCAATGTTGCCTTGGATAGTTTTTGCAGACAACATAGATCAAGATCAGACTGCACTAAATATGCAGTTTGATCGTTGATCTACACCGTACGCTATCTGATGACCAAAAACAGGTTCAATTGAAACAAAAAAGATACAATTGAAACAAAAAAGATACTTACAGACCTTGAGAAAAGTCAGCTTCATTTAGTTAGTAGCAAAAGAGTTAACTCTTCACCACATTACAAAATTGAAGTGTATGACTGGAGACAGATGGGAATTCTACTTAGGAATTGAGGATAATAGAATTGCAGTTCAAAGGTCACACTTGTCTAGAATGTTTCAGCAACATTCAGTGCATTCTGGTCTTGATCTACACTGACCGCAAATGCAACAATTGTTGTGGACTAATTTACTGATCAACTAAGTATAGCCAAAAAAAAATCAGCTACCTTGAAAAGGGGGGGGGGGGGTTTGCAACTTTCATATATTTCACAGAAAACTGAAAATCATCTTGTTCCGAAAAATTTGGCCAAGAATTAAAATGTTTGATATGTAACATGATATCAAGGACTTCTATCAAGGTTGTTAAAATTATTTCTATGAGGTCAAAATTTGGTCCTACTGGAAGAGTTGGTGTCACAAATTGTTCTTTGGTGAGCAATTTAAGGCCACTCTTGCCTGTTTGTAGAAAATCATTCTGTAGAAATATTTTTGTGCAGAGTTCATTGATATTTAGTATGAACGATACTCAATTAAACCTGTTTGTATTCATTAAAATCATCTTGGAGTCATTTGAGAAAGACATGACTTCTGTTGGGGACTATTATTGCAGTACAGATTTCTAACAGATGACTATCAATGCCAGTTACATGTATGGCAAATGCAATTTATCAGACAGAGGAGCTATACAGGGCCATCATGGCCCTCTTATTAGTATGAATAATTTTATGGTTGAACACTTTATCAAGCTAGTCTGTGTTTTGATAAACTGACTGGCTTTTAAAAACATAATTTGAAATGGAGAAAATGGTGATTTCCAGTAGTTTCTCCTTTTACCAAAATGTTTTGTATTCTTTCAAAGACAAACCTTATCATTTGAGTCATCATCTGTGGACTATTGGAAAGGTCTCTCATCTGATTTTCACCTAAAGAGTAAACCCTTTGCCACGCAATCTCAAATTTCAATGACCCTGTGAAAGAAGTGTTTTGAAAATATTGTGGGAAAAGGAGAAAATGCTGGTAACCAGCATTTTCTTCATTTCCCACCACGTTTTCTACATGTTCAATGACATATTCTATAATTTGAAGAAAAAAATTGAATTGTTGTATGTTAATTTCTTAAATATGGACGAGTCTTGAATTTCGCCGTGTGGAAAAGGGTTAAAGATGTCTTATATGTAATGGGTTAGTATATACATAATTTTGTGAAGTAAAACCCATTGATGAAAACAAATTGCCTGGGCTGTTAACAAAATGACATGAATAAGAAAAATCAATAAGACTTGCCTTACAGTGACAAAACAAGTAAAACTGTTTTCCTGTATTCAGAAATATGATCAGATCAATACTAAACGTAACCCTTAGAGTGCCCAAATATATCCAGTCGACACTCTCAGTCTTAAAAAAAAGACCCGAATGATTGTAAATTCATGGTTGCTTTTATCTATGTAGTGTTTCAGCTCATCGGAAAGGGTAGATCAAAGACCAGACTGCACTACTTTGTTGCCTGATCTTGATCTATCCTGGCCAGAAGGCATGCACGTATAGGCAGGTCCTCTGTACAAGAGGACAAAATTTTTTGACTTGTCCATATTGAAAGCATTTTCTAAACATTAACTCCATCTTACAAAGATTAAATATAGATTGCAATATCTCCTTATGTCACAATATTTTCAGAAGTTGTATGCTGCAGGACGAAAAAAGTTTTGAGCGCTAAGTAATGAATGAGTCAACTACAAATCCTATGTTTAAACATGACTCCCAGGAAAAAAGTTTATGAGAACGTTGTGGACAACCAGCATTTTCTTCTTTTCCCACAATGTTTTCAAACCTCTTTAAAAACAAGTTCCAATCATTGAACCATATTCATCTTTTTTTTCAATTTGGACATGTCTTAAAATTTTGTAGTGTAGGAAAGGGAAAAACGAATCATGTAGTTTGCAGTACAGAAATAGAAAGTGATTGATCATTTTACATAATGTATTAATGGCTGATGGAATTTTTAATGATATATAACTCTGTACTTTATGGCGAGAGAATTTTAGTTCTACTGGCCAAAGGCTATCTGGGCTTATGTTATGGTATGATTTGCATCATCCGTCTGTCTGTCCTTCTGTCTGTTTGCCCATTAGTCGTTTTCTTGTTTACTCGATATAGTCTGCATTTTGGTTTGTGCTGGTGTAGTATACTGGTCTATCCCACAGATACATATAAATGTATAGCTTATGTTTGTATAAGGGGACACCTATGCTGCCTTGTTATAGAGCTAGCTTTTATAGCTACGTGGTAGAGCGTTCACCTTTGGACCTGGAGGTCCAGGGTTCAATACTTACCTCAGGAGGTTATTTGTCACAACTGTTATGTTGGCGCACACTGTAAAAAACCCACTTAGTTGAGAACTAGAGTAACAGTAATTGGAAGATTCATGGACAAATCTTCATACGGCGGGGGAGTATGTAGTATACTGGTCTATCCCACTGACAGATATAAATGTATAGCTTGTGCTTGTATAAGGGGACACTAGCTATAGAGCTAGCTTTTGGTAGAGGGTTTGCCTTGAAACCTGGAGGTCCATGGTTCAATACTCACCTCAGGAGGTTATTTCTCAGAAGTGTTACACTGGCTTTCAAGCATCTGATGCAGTGCGTTGCACCCTGAAGGTTAGTACTGGAATCTTTGGATACTGTATGAAATAAAGACACATGTCAAAGTCAGTGATTTAGCTATATTAAGATCATTGTATTGATCTCTTTGCCTTGACTCCTTGACCTCATAACTCTGTACAAAACAATCCAGTGTTTGAATAACTCTGAAGAAGACAGCTTTTGAAAACATTGCAGGTAATGGAGAAAATGGTGGTAACCAGCATAATAACCAGAGTTCCAGCATAATAAAACTGCATGGTAACCATCATTTTCTCCTTTTCCCACAATGTTTAATACCTTTCCAAGACAGATCCTGTCATTTGAGCCACATATAGTTTTGTGTCTGGCAATGCTTTCAATTAAGACAACTTTAAAACTTTATCATCTGGTAAAAATGATATATTATTTTCTCTTTACCATACAATCCTCAGTTTTAGCAACCTGGAAGAGAAGGCTTTTGAAAACATTCTGGGGAAAAGAAGTATTCCCACAATGTTTTATACCCAATCAAAGACAGAAATCGTCATTTGAGCTATATTTTTTGTCTTTTACATAATTATGCTTATGATTTGAACCAGTCTTTAACCTTTATTCTGCTAAATAACTAAAACATTTTTATTTCGATATTAAAAACCCAAATATTGCTATTTCAATGTTATGTCTAAGGGAATAATATCTCCTTATGGGACAGTGTAGATCCAAGATCAGACTGCACATTCTGTGCAGTCTGATCTTGATCTACACTGTCCGCAAAAGATCAGTGAGTCACACTTAGGAGCCTAAGGATTAATCTAGTGGTTTGGTAAAGGGTTGATTTTTTTTTTAAACATACAGAAAAGTGAGGTAAACATGATTAAGAACTGTTTATATTTGATAATTACTTCTGGCATTTGTTCATACATGTACCTTTATCGCTAAGGGAGGTAAGCACTTTTTGTGTGCATGCTTGCAGTGAAGAGGGAGATTGGACTGCACTGTATTTCAGTCTTAGCCTGGATCTATACTGTCAGAAATCTCATCTTATTTTTGGGAGAAAAAAAGTTTGCAATTTATTTGATTAGGGTCTGTTTCTACCTAGAAAAGTCCTTTATATGATACATTGTTTATTTACTGCTGAAGTACCATATGACTTCGCCAGGTTGTATGATTTTAGACTTGTCTACTTTGTAAACTTTCGTCACAGACAAACTAAACAAGGCTAAACAAATGAAATTTTTCCTTTGGGAGGGGAGAAAACATTATGTTTAATGGAAAAAAATTGGATACTTGCATCTCCTCATAATGTAACGAAAACCCAATTTTCCCTAGAGTTTGTAAAAACATAGTTCAGTTAACTCTTTACCAAACAACAAACTTTTGCACTAGTCCAAATTGAAAGCATTTGCAGATGTCAAAATAAATGTGAATCAAAAATTGAAATTTGATTTGGGAAGGGCAGAAAAAATTGTGGGAAAAGGAGAAAATGCTGGTTACCAGCATTTTCTCCTTTTCCCACAATGTTTTCAAAAGCATTCTTTCTCAGGGTCGTTAAAAGTCGGGATTGTGTGGTAAAGAGTTAAGGGTTAATCCTTTACCAAACAATCCTGAGTTTTAATGACCCTGATAGAGAAGGTTTATGAAAACATTGTGGGAAAAGGAGAAAATGCAAGTAACCAGCTTTTCTATGCTCGAAAGGAAAAATTTAAGTTTCTATAGTTACTTTAATCTTTCGTCTACAGACACTTTTGATCTGTTCCAGTCTAATATTTTGTTGTCTGGTAAAGGGTTGAACTATTTCATTTATTTATTTTTCAAAGGGTTAATCTGGTTAGGTCATTAACTCAGTAAGACTAATGGTATTTAAAGAAATTTTGTATTAAGTAATTGTATTTCTAATAGCTACATGTATTAAGGGCCATTCACCCAAGAGAATATGCCTGTGTATTTGTACAGTGAACTGTTCTATGGATTGATTCAGAATTTCTGCTCTACTCCTAAAGATCCACCCTTACAGCTGGAGAAGAAAGCGTTTTTAAAACTTGAAAGAGTAAAGTAGAATATAGAATATGGTATGAATTAAGATCAGACTGCACAGAATGTGCTGTTTGATCTTGAACCTATACTGTCCTGTATTCTATGATAGTAATAATATCTTAACTTTGCCTTTTACCAAACAATCCCAAGTTTGAAGGACCTTAAAGAAAAGGACTCATGAAAATAAATTGATAATCAGCATTTTTACCTTTTCCCACAATGTTTCCTACCCTTCTAGAAACATTTTTCAATGTTTTAGTCAAATATATTTTGTCATCTGCAAACCTTTCAGTCTTGACAAATCTAAAAATGTATTGTTTGGTAGAGTTTATCCTTTACGACACAATCTCGAGTTTTAACAACCTTGAAGAAGAAGGCTTTTGAAAACAGTGTGGGAAAAGGAGAAAATGCTGGTGACCAGCATTTTCTCCTTTTCCAACAATGTTTTCTACCCTGTCAAAGACAGAAATGATCCCCTGAGCAACAGTTATTTTGTCATCCGCAAATACTTTCAATTTGGTCAAGTCCAGAATTGTGTCGTTTGGTATAGTGTTAACTTGCCTTGAAATTATAGTATATGTGTATATTCTGATGACTGAAAAATTCCTGTATCTTGTGGCGCATAATCGAAGAGTTGAAACAGCAGGTTTGCTGTTCTGTGAACTAAGATCCTAGAAAAAATTCCATACAAAACTTCACACGAAACCCACATATGTTTGAACAGTACAAAAACAAACAAAAAGCTATTTATAGTGGCTGTCTACTTAAGTGCTCTGGAAAATGAAAATAATACTGCCAGGTGGGGATTTTTTTAATGTCTGGAATTCTTCATGGCCGAGCCCGGATAGCACGGTAGGTAGCATACAGGACTCAAGAACAGGGGGTCACTGGTTTGATCCCCAGGCTCAGCTAATTTCTTTCCATGGATTGATGATAGTCATTGCGACTGGATTCATTCCTCTCTCACCGCTGATCATTGTTTCGACGATGGTTATGTTGCAAAGCAGCCAGTAGCTTGGAAAGAACATTGTGAGGAGTACTGGTAAAATAAACTCCAGGAGAGCATGGATAGGTGCACTGGCCACCGGAATATAACAAATAATGTTGAAAAAGGCATTAAACGCCATACAATCAGTCAATCATGGACCTGTGTGAAAGTTTCTATTCTAGTTGTTTCCTTAATTCTTTAGCCGAGCCCCGGTAGCTCAGTCTGTAGCGTACAGGACTTGAGAACAGGGGGTCGTGAGTTCGATCCCCGGCTCGGCCAATTTCTTTCCGAGGATTGATGATAGCCATTGCGACAGGATTCATTCCTCTCTCACCGCTGATCGTTGTTTCGACGATGGTTATGTGGGAAAGCAGCCAGTGGCTTGGAAAGAATATTGTGTGGAGTACTGGTAACAGAAACTCCAGGAAAGCATGGATAGGTGCACTGGCCGCCACGATATAACTGATATAATGTAGAAAACGGCGTTAAACACCATACAACCAACCATACAACCAACATCCTTAATTCTTTGATAGTATTGAGAAATCATGTTTCAACTGAAACTGGTTACAATGATGACTAGCTGTGACGACATACTTGGAATTTGTATCTGAAATTTGGGATTTTTTATGCTCAATATAGACCAGGAAAATCCTGTCATTAAAGTTGTTTGTAATTTCCTTTCATTGGTCCAAAATACTGCACAATTTAACCCTTTACCAGACAACAAAATTTTAGCCTTGTCCAAATTGAAAGCATTTGCAGACCACAATTTCAATGTGGCTCAAATAGTGGAAATTTTCTTTTATAGGGTAGAAAATATTGTAGGAAAAGGAGAAAATGCTGGTTAGCAGCATTTTCTCCTTTTCCCACAATGTTTTCTTAAGGATTCTTTTCAAGGGTTGTTAAAAGTCTGCAATGTGCAGTAAAAGGTTAATGTCCTATAAGGAAATATTGGCTATTCAACAGAATATCACTTTATAAGCCCAATATCCTATAGTACTTAGACAAAGTGATAAATTATAGTACTAACCTCTTGCCAAACAAAAAATTTTTGACTGGACCGAATTGAAAGCATTTGCAGAATGATGAGAAATTAAATGTAGCTGAGGTTATAATTTCTGTCTTTGATAGAGTAGAAAACAATGTGGGAAAAGGAGAAAATGCTAGTTACCAGCATTTGTCTTCTTTCCACAATGTTTTCAAAAACCTTTCTCTTTCAGGGTTGTTAAAACTTGGGATTATGTGGTAAAGTGTTAACTCTTTACCAAACGACAAAATTTTGGACTCGACCACATTGAAAGTGTTTGCAGACGACAAAATAAACGTAGCTCAAATGATGATTTTTGTTTTTGATAGGCTAGAAAACATTGTAGGAAAAGGAGAAAATGCTGGTTATCAGCATTTTCTCCTTTTCCCACAATGTTTTCAAAGGGCCTCTTCCTCAAGGTCGTTAAAACACTGGACTGTGTAGTAAAGAGTTAACAGAAGAGTTGTAGAATTAGTTCCTTAACTCTTTACCAAACTACAAAGTTTCAAACTTGTTTAAATTGAAAGTGTTTGCAGATGACAAATTAGACCTATCTGAAATGCAGGAACTTGTCTTTTAACCCTTTACCACACAATGACAACTTTAAATGACCCTGAGGAAGAAGCCTTTTGAAAACATTGTGGGAAAAGGAGAAAATGCTGGTAACCAGCATTTTCTCCTATTCCTACAAAGTTTTCTACCCTATCAAAGAAAAGTTGCGTCATTTGAGCCACTATGAAATTGCCGTCTACTAATGCTTTCAATTTGAATCGGTCTGAAATTTTGCCGTGTGGTAAAGGGTTAATGGGTAGAATGCATTGGGGAAAAAAGAGGAAATGCTCCTGGTTACCTGCATTTTCTCCTATTCCAACAATGGTTTTAAAAACCTTTTTCCTCAGGGTCTTAAAAACTTAGGGTTGCGTGGTTAAAGGTTAACAGTTGACAAAATTGTAGATTATCGTATCAAAATTGAAAGCCTTTGTAGATGATGAATTAAATGTGGCTCAAAGGATGGGATTTGTCTTTGGAAAGGGTAGAAAACAGTGTCGGAAGAGGTGAAAACACTGGTTACCAGCTTTTACTCCATTTTCCACTATTACTTCAAAAGCGTTCTTCCGCAGAGTCAGTAAAGTTTGAAATGGTTGGTAAAAAGTTTTATACACAGAGGTTTCTGCAAAGTTTTCATTGTTTTGTAAGGATACAAGACTTCTTTTAACAATTTCAATTCTTTTTTTGTTATTTTCCCAGTGAAAATCAGTCCAGATTCTATGCATCTCAAATAGTTTTGACATTTGAATACATGCATTTCCTGGACACGTGCTATAGGGACTTAAAGCCGGAAAATATTCTCATTGGCCCCGATGGCTATGTGAAAGTAAGTGAGAGTGATCGACACTAACATGCCCCCCACCCTTTAATTTATAAATGATGAAGCTCTTTCACTTTTGTAGCCATCACTTTCTAAAAACCGTCTTGGTGTGTTGACATTTTATTGGATTGCAAACTGTGAAGCAGAATAATCAGGAAATTGAAGTGTTTTGAGATTATGGTACTGTAACTTTATGATTTAGTGAAAAACCTGGGCCTGTATTCACCAACCATTCTTAAGAACATTCTTAGTTGTATTGTCCAAGACTTCTTAAATTTGAAAGTAACACAACTTCTGATTGGCTAAAACGAAATGGTTTAGCCAGGGTTAGCCAATCAGAAGTTGTGCTACTTTCAGATTTAGAAAGTTCTGGAGAATAAGACTAAGAATCTTGTAAAGAATGGTTGGTGAATACGGGCCCTGTCTTAGTTGCTGCCTCAATTTAGCAAGCAACCTGTGTTACGTAAACATATCCATTGAATTCCCAGATAGGGCAACCTTCTCAAAATGTACCAATGCAAGCACCTATCTTTAGCAGGTAAATTTTGAGTATCCCTTTGGTGCTTGTCTGATATTTTCAGGTTAACCCTTAAAACACCTTACAAGACTATAGTTGCCTTTGCGGGCAGTGTAGGTCAAGATCAGGCTGCACAAAACGTGCATCCTGATTTTTTATCTACACTGTCCGCAGAAACTCTGTAGACAAAAGCAACCATGAAATTGCAATTATTTGGGTCGTATTTCTAGAAAAATGTCTGAAAGCTTTATTTGGCACTCTAACGGTTAAACAGTATTTGTAGATACCAACCATTATTTTTGGGAAAGCAGATGGTGTCCAGATTGCTCTACAGTTTGCAAAATATATGTTTGATGATTTTCCTTAATGAACACCTCGCAATTTTTGTTTATCATCACTGTGTGCAACATGTTAAAAAGATACTTATACAGTGTAGGTGGTAGTGCAAGATTAAAAACAGAGCATATTGTTTTAATCTTACAGTAATTTACTGGAAACATAGACCTATTCCCAAAGCTGAGAAGACCATTTTGATCCACTTAGATTTAGACATTTGATAACATACTGTAGCTGTGCTTTAGACTTTTACATTGTCTCTGTCTGTCATTCATTTCTTACAAGGTACATGTAGCAAGTTCTTGATACCGTAGCTTTGTGTTTGAAGTCTAAACATTTCACTGAATGCAAACAAATCAATTACATTGATGACTCATAAATTCCTGAAATACGAACAGTGTAATTAATAACTGTATATACAAAATATAATTCAAATGTCGTTACATTTTTTTTTGTAGCTAAAGAAGAAATTGCTCATTGTAAGTGATTTCTCTTTAGGCTATAGTGGTTTCAACAGTTGGGTGTAAGACAGTTTTGTAAAGTCATCTTGGGGTGGTTATGAGCTTAGCGTAACATTAGCTTTTGGACTTAAAAGTACTTAGAGGTATAATACTTAATCCTCTATCAGACAACAAAATTATAGGCTTGTCCAAATTGAAAGCATTTTCAGACAAATTGGTTGTGGATCAGATTTTTTAAATTACTTTAGAAAGGGTAGAAACATTGTGGGTAAAGGAGAAAATTTTGGTTGCCAGCATTTCTACCTTTTCCAACAATGTTTTCAAAGGCCTATTCCATGGGATCATAATTACTCCAGCTTGTCTGCTAATGGAGGAAAGAGTTTGATATTGGATTTTTTTCCATCATTTAATCTCATTGCTCAGAATTTATTGAATGTTTTTTTGGCATTTGATATTTTTTTGTAACTAATTATGGTCTTTTTCAGCATTTATTTGAAAAAAAAAAATTCTGTTACAGATCTGGATGTTGCACAATACTTATGGCTACCTGATACCTGTTGAGGATCCCCAGGGTTCCTGATGATAGTAGGATTAGTTAACAGAAATGATTATTATTTGTATATAATTTCTAATGTTTTCTTTGCTTTGACAGTGAACCACATTCCCGATTTTATGCTGCACAAATTGTATTGGCCTTTGAGTATCTTCATTATTTAGATCTCATTTACCGAGATCTAAAACCCGAGAACCTCCTTATTGACTCCCAGGGGTATATAAAAGTAAGTAATGCCCACACATAGAAAGGTCTTGGTATGAGTATATACCTATAGGTTGATATTGTTGACATGTTTTTGTTTCTTTTACATATTATATATATTTGTTTTGATAATGAAATATTCAGAGATGATTGGTAAAATTATTTGAGGGGCTTGAAAATAAAATTGGTAGGTTGCAAAATATTCACTCTGGACAACTGCAAAACAAAACTTGATTAGGTGCAATCTAAATTCATGTATACTGTTCCTGATAATAAGATTTGGTCATATTTCATTATCACATAGTTATGTATGCCTGTCATCTCTCTTCCAGTTATGAATCATTGATGCATTTGTCACTTGGGCTCTCTGTAGGAAAAAATTTTCTTATCAACCCATTATTAGCTTGATACAACTTTTACACCGCTAGTGTTTACAGCTTTTGAAAACATTATGATAAAAGAAGCATTTGCTTATTTTGTCACAATGTTTTCCTTTTTTTCAAAAAGTCATTTTCCTTCCTTTCACATCACATGTACTGGAAAATGGTACTCCTAAAATTAGGCTGTGTTGTAATGGGTTTGTCATGGCACAAGATAACTAAACACTAACACTATGTTTAGCATATTCAAGTGCATTTTTAGCATAGGAAAAAATTGCATGATATGGTATGTGCAGTCATGATAACCTTACTTAACTCTTTACCAGACCACAACATCTTCGACTGGCTTACATCAAAGGTGCTTGCAGACAATGAACAAAATATTGCTCGAATGATAGCATTTGAGAAAAGGAGAACATACCTGATACCAGGGTGTGTCTGCTTTTCTAATAATATTTCAAAGCCTGCTTCCATCGAGTTGTGAAAACAGGGTTATTTGGTTAAGAGTTGAATGGAAGCTTCAAGGTTCCCCCACGGTTCATGTAAGAGAATTTTTTCTATTGAAAGAAAGCCCAAGCCAACATCTTTGTTTGTGTTCCTGCCTGAAAGTTTTTACTTTCCCTCAAATTATTTTTGGGCCTGCAACTATATCCCTGGTGTTAGTTAGTTTTTAGTTCCATATTTATCATACATGTATATTTACAACCATTATATTAGTTTTTTCCTCAAGTTTTCAATGTATACTGCTTCTACTTTAACAGCGAGCCACATTCCAGATTTTACGCAGCACAAATAGTGCTAGTGTTGGAGTACTTGCACCACCTAGATTTAATGTACAGAGATTTAAAACCGGAAAATCTTCTTCTTGATTCTTTGGGTTATTTGAAGGTATGGTAAGGTGTTGTTATAGCTATAAGCATTGTGTTGCTATAGCAATGCCAATTGATTCACATTCATATTTGGAGGCGTTGGTTAGCTTTTTTGTGCTATTTTTGCATTTACCAATCCTTCCACAGCTCTATGTTGCTCTATTTTATTGCTTAGGCCTTCCACACATCTGTAATGGTTCTTTTTGTCATATGGTGGTGGGAAAATTTTTATTTCTATTGTTGTTATCTGATATACAGTATTTGTAAAAAACCTGATACACAAGCTCTATTCTTACATAGATCACCCTAACTATTGTTGAAATGACTTGTACTCAAACACACTTTTCCATGAACTAACAAATAAGTAGTATGTAGAGAACTCAAACTCCTTTTTTGCATGTGTTTATATTCTTGAAACATTTGTTATTGTTAGCAAATGCTTGTGCAAATAGTAAAAACTTTCATGGGCTTTCAGAAAATATTGCCTTTGAAATCAGACAAATACAGTGATTTGCTGTTGCAAGATTTTCACATATTAATATTTGTAACTCATTTTATTTGCACCTTGTTACAGGTTTTAGCTAATTATGAGGAAAAGTGTTGGCAAAAAGAATTGCTTTAGAGTGGAATACTTAATTGTACAAAATAAATTAGCAGCCATTTTGTCAAAAAAAAAAATATCTTTGAAATGGTTTGTATGCTGATCATTTTTTACTTCAATTTTCCAAAAAAGTTTTTTCAGGCAATTTCAATGCTTGTGTATTAGGCAATAGCATAAGTTTTTTTTTTTATCATTAAAATTTTTTGCACTTTAACACATTTACAAACAAAAAAATGAAAAAAGTAATAGAGCACTTGAAATACAAGTGAACAAATTCTCATATAATACTGAGAAATGTTTATTGAATTCTAATGAACTCAGATATTTTCTTAGGCTGAATTTAATAGTTAACTAACATAAATTTTTTTGTACTCGGGTAACTTTGCTTTTGTTTCTGATTTTTTTTTTCAATAATCACTAACAATACAACTTTAACCTTCACAACTACACAACCCCAAGTTTTACCGTCCCTGAAAGAGAAGGCTATTGGAAACATAGTGGGAAAAGGAGGAAAGGCTGATACATATACCAGCAAATTTCAACATTTGACCTGTTCAATTCCAATGTTTGTCATGTTTGTTGTGAGGACCATCTCGGGTGTAAGCACCTCAAATTTTGACAAAAAAATCTTATCACATTCAAAATGGCATGAGAGAGTCTGGTAGACACATAGTCTATATCATTTTTTGTAATGTACTTTTGCAAGGAATTTGGCTCAAGTACCTTTAAGAAACAAAAGAAAAAAAGGGGGTGGGGGATTGTATCTCAAATCCGAACTGATATTTACAAAGGAATTTTTTTTTTGCACAACATGCTTACAGTTAGTTTTTGTTATGACTAAAACAATTCCAGTTTTCTCTTGATATTGCTTAACCTCTTTACTAAACAATCCTGAGTTTAAACGACCCTTAGGAGAAACGCTTTTGAAAAAATTGTGGGAAAAGGAGAAAATGCTGGTACCAGCATTTTCTCCTTTTCCCACAATGTTTTAAACCTTTTTCAGAGACCATTTCTATTTATATTTAAGCCATATATAATTTTTCATCTGCAAAATGCTATCAGAGTAGTAGAACCTAAAACTTTGTCATCTAGTAAAGAGTTAAATTAAAAGTATACATGCTGAAATGAATTAATTTTACTCTTTGTCAAACGACAAAATTTTGGATTGGACTAAACTGAAAGCAGTTGCAGATGAATTTTTGAATATTGCTAAAATGGTTAAGTTTGTCTTTGATAGGATGGAAAACATTGTTGCATCTGCTTTTCTCATGATGTTTTCAAAAAACCTTCCTTCCTTAGGGTCATAGAAACATGGAATTGTGTGGTAAATGGTGAAAAGATATATATATGAAACTACATGTAGAACTGTAATGTTGTCCTTTTATAACCAATTACCTACGTGCTTTATACATGTACTGCAAGGTTTGAAATTTTTAAGAATAAAGAAAAATTAATTACCAGAAAGTATGGGGAAAAAAAAGCAAAAAAAGATAGATTGATAAAGATTTGGAGGTAATAGATAGATGAAATAAGAAAGTAGGGAATGGAGAAAATGTGGGAATTCAAATGTCTTTTAATGCAGAAATAATCTAACTTATTGTGTAAGTGGAAATTTTTGCGATGTGGAAATTATTGTGATTTTGTGAATTTGATAAATTCCCAAACTTTTCTGTTTGTGTATTTTACCCCAAGTACACAAAGAATGAGTGTCTTGAATTCGCAAACATTTCCTTATGCAAAATATCAGTAATTTGAAAATTTTTTCGACACACACGTATATCTGCAGATACAGTACCAGTATTACATGTATGTAATGCATATATTGTTACAGAACAATGAAGAAGTGTGTGTGACTCTTGCTTTTGCTTTGCTTTGCTAGACTTTGTAGAAGTAATTTTTTTTTGCTAAAGTAACTGTAGAAAATTTCTTAGAAGTTCTGCTTTTGTGGTACTCAGAATTTATAACAAAATACATGTATGTGCTTGTTTATGTATTAAACAATGATTTTACCAAAGACGACATCAGAAGCGTTTGTAGACAGCATAGATCAAGATCAGACTGCACAGAATGTGCAGTGTGATCTGTGATCTACACTGTCCACTGCTTTATTCTAGATTATGAACGAACCATGTCTTGATCTTGTAGCTAAACTGCATTTGTAGCCATTGGTACTGCTATTTATTTATTGAGTAATGAAAAAGTTAAACAGTAGCTTTACCAGGTATATACTGGTATTTATTACCTTCCTTCATGCGTATTATGATTATATAAACTTTAAGCATGCTGAAGGGAGCCCGGCCTGTAAGCTAAGTGGTTAGCATTTCTGCTCGCCACCTGGTGGTTGCAGATTCAATAGCCAGTTGAGGCCAAGCTTTCTTTATGGCAATTTTTCGCATCTCACCTCTGATGCATGTGAGAAAAGTATTCAGTGACTTGGAAAGAAACTTGTGTCAATACTTGTCTGAGAAAGCCAAGAAACACACACGCTTAAGTACAGTAGACTGCCATGATCTCACTTAAGCTGTTAAATGGTGTTCAACTCCAATACAAACAAACATACAAGCTGAAGAGAACTACATATACTGACGTCCATAAAAAACGCCTCATCAAAAAAGTGCAATAGCTTTGTACATACCTAGAATATATATGCCACTTTTTGCCTACCATAGAATTTTCACTTCTCTAATCTACTGAAGCATGAAATTTCGTGCCAGTCTATTATGTATTCTTCAACCATGGCTCATGGCACTGTTTTGCCCAGGCGCCCCATGCATTTTCCCCACGTGGTTATGTCGGTCAAAATTACGCATGTGTATACAGCAATTGATTTACAATTAAGTACTCCAAGCAATATTTTGAAAACATCAATTTCGAAAATGCCAAGACAAAATAATGAAGAAAGAGCATGCATTTTGGGCATGCTTGAAAGCGGTCTTTCTCAAAGTCACATTGCAAGACGCTTTAACGTTGCAAGATCAACAATAGTGTGTCTTGTTCGATGGGTAAATGAAACAGGGAGCTTGTGTGATACACCCCAACCTGGTGCTCCGCGTGTGACGTCTGTACAACAAGACAATTTCATCCGTCTACGTCACTTGCGAAACTGTTTTGTCACAGCGCAATCCACAACGTCGATGGTTATAGGGAATCATGGAAGACATGTAAGTTGGAATACATTAAGGCGACATCTTTGGGAGCGTGGAATATTTTGCAGGCGGCTGTACTGTGGTGTTGTGCTAACTGACTGCCACCGTCGGGAACGTCGGCTGTGGGCTCAAAACAACATTGGAAGACGTTGGCGTGATGTGGTCTTCAGTGACGAATCCCGTTTTAACCTCTCCTGTGCCGATGGACGAGTCTGCGTTTAGTGTCAGCGTAACGAACGGTACATCCAAAGTTGCATTCTGGAGCACAACCATTTTGGTGGTGGTGGTATAATGGTTTAGGCAGCAATAAACCACACATTTAGAACTGACCTTCTGGTTATTAATGGTAATTTAAATGCCAGACGGTATGTAAACCAAGTTCTTCGTCCTGTGGTCGTTCCCACGTTTCAGCAACGCTGTAGCCGTACATTTCAACATGACAGTGCACGCCCCCACACGGCCAGATTTACCAGAAACTTTCTCATGGCCAATAATATTGCCGTGCTGCCATGGCCTGCAAACTCTCCCGATTGTAACCCAATCAACACATGCAGGACATCCTTGGATGTCGTTTACGTCGACGTAACCCACAGCCGCAAAATGTCCAAGAATTGACAAATGCTCTTCGTGAAGAGTGGGCTCACATTCCACGCTACCTCCTGCGTAATCTGTGTGGGTCCCTGGGACGGCGACTACAGGCACTACAAGTCGAGGAGGCCATACACGGTATTGATGAATTTAAGGGGGTGAGTTTGTTGAAATGGCTGTTAAATTGATGTAATATTTAGCTAAACGCTTGTGTCATGTGATGTGTGTTGAAATTTTGACAAAGTCCATTTTTAAATTACAAAATCATGCATTCGATATTTAATTCATGAAATATGACGCGACATAGGGAGATGAGGCGTTTCTTATTGAAGTCAGTATATAAAAGTTGGGTTAATTTTCCGAACAATGTGATCGAAATCATACTGCACAGGATGTTAAGCCTAATCTTGGATCTACATGCATGAAGATTCTTTTACAGTTTTTGTTGGCAGACTGGGGGTTAATTTAGCAGTAGTCTGAAGGCAAATCTAGTGTTACACGATAAAAACTTGTGTTTGATTTTCCAAGAGAAAAATGTAAATATGTAACTGGCCATGAGCATGAACTCTTTCCATACCATAGACAACACCAGAAACTTTGGTGGACAGTGTAGATCAAGATCAGACTGCACAGAACATGCAGTCTGATCTCTGATCAACAATGTCCACTGCTTTACTCTAGATTATGACCAAACTGTCTCATGATCTTGCAGCAGAACTATATCTGTTGCCTTTAAAAAAATTCAATTATTTATTTAGTAATGGAAGAGTTAATAATTATGTCTTTAGATTTGTATGTTTTAAGTTGTCAGCAACTTACATTGGGCTAAAGTATGCATTTGCCAAGTATTATGTTTTGTATATGTGTGTGATTTTGTATGTACAGTGATTTTGTGCATATGTCACTTGAAATAACTAGTTTACTTACTTGTATTACAATTAATTTTTTACCTGCCTGTGTTAAATTCATGTAATTTTAATGGTAACTGTTACTCTCAAAACATGTGAAGCCTGATCTTGGATCTCCTATCATATTTTACATGATATTTTCCAAAACAGCTTTAAGAATTACAACAACAATGCTTTTACTTAAAGTGATGTCCTTCTTTGGTAGTCAGAGGGTTAACAAGGGGAAAAATGCTATTGATTTTTTCTTGAAATATTCTTTTCTAGAAATTAAGGCTCCTTGATCCCTCACAGTGTTTTCGGTTAAAGATGAAAAAAAACATAAGAAAATGTTGTTAGGCATGTGTTCATCCAGTAATTGCAGTGACACTGTGTTGAAAGAATGCATTTTGGGTTGTTTGAAATAAGATTAAATTTTCCTGCTGTTGTAGCTTTAGCTTGAAGTCTTTTCTCGTACTCTCTTTACTGTCTGGCAATGGTATTCGTATTTACCATAATGTCTCCTTTTGTCTTATTAGTGCCTCCTCCCTGCTTTGGAGGCACTGTATACAGCTGTTCACAAAATCAATACTGCCTTCCAGTAAATGTTGGAAGTTTCCTTCATTCACAGTATGTACCATTTATTGATAGAACTACTCTATTACATTCATACACATCATTCATGATTTTGAGTCGTAATTTATTAACCTTAAGCTGATAAGCATAACTCACCGACCTTTTACGGACAGTGCAGATCAAGATCAGACGACACAGAACATGGGGTCGCTGGTTCGATTCCCAGCTTGGCCAATGTCTTTCCAAGGATTGATGATAGTCATTGTGACAGGATTCATTCCTCTTTCTCAGCTGCTCATTGTGTCGACGATGCCCATGTAGGAAAGCAGCCATTGGCTTGGAAGGAATATTGTGTAGAGTACTGGTAAAAGAAGCTCCAGAAAAGCATGGATAGTTGCACTGGCCATCGAGATATAACTGAAATAATGTTGAAAACGCCATACAATCAATCAATCATCTTGGTAATGAAAAGAAACTGCTACTTGGTTAGGTGTTTGCCAGTATAGAGTGTGAAATTTAATCAAATTACTGGAAAATGTATTGGAAAGGACTCCCAAAGAAACTCTAGAACATTGATCTCATCTGGCAAGTGACATTTTGAAGCTGAAAGAAAATGGATGCCTCTATGTTTTTTATTGGAAGTGGGAAAAACAAGTTAAAACTCTTTCTTTTCTGTTGATGACACCAGAAGCTTTTGTGGACAGTGTAGATCAAGATCAGACTACACAGAATGTGCAGTCTGATCTCTGGTCTATACTGTCCATTACTTTATTTTAGATTAAAGCCAAACTGTTTCTTGATCTTGCAGTGGAACTATATTTATAGCCACTACTGAATAAATAAATAACATTTACTCAGTAGCTACAAATGCAGTTTCACTACAAGATCAAGTAACAGTTGGTTCATAATCTAGAATAAAGCAATTGGAAGTGTAGATCACAGATGAGACTGCACATTTTGTGCAGTCTGATCTTGAACTGCGCTGTCCACAAAAGTTTCTGGTGTTGTCTATGGTATGGAAAGAGTTAATCAGCATCATTTCTCTGGGTGATACTTGATATCTAGACTTGTTTGTTATGCAATGCTTAAGATAAATGCTAGTGTCGTACTTTAAATACAAAAAAAAAACTTATGTCTGTTTCTGTTTCAGGCTTAAGTTCATTGTATATTCTAACCAGTTTTCATCTACAAAATGTGTTTCCCAAAGATTGTAATCCTAAATTACTAAATCTTTTTGCCTTTCATCAAGCAAAATATTAAGATCATTCTGTGATAATGTAAATAATTGCAACTTTATATTAGTTTATTGTGTCTCATGATGTTTTCTTGACAAAATGAACATCAAAATTTGTTCCAATTATTTCTTTGTTTTCTCTTATATCCATTCAATTAGGTCGACTAATTGTACATTTCATTATGGGTACAGTAAATCATAAAAAATCAGATAGGTTTCAAATAGAGCAGTCCACTGCTTTTTCCGCAATGTTTTTGAAAGCTTTTTTGTTCATTGTTCTTGAAATGTGGGATTGTCAGGTAAAGAGGCACATGTTTGATTCCTCAGCTGAGTCCATTTCTTTTTGAGGATTGATGATAGTCATTGCAACTGGTTACATTCCTCATTCACTGCTGAACATTGATTTGACAATGTTTAACCGTTTACCGGACGACAAAATTTCAGCCTTGTCTAAATTGAAAGCATTTGCAGACGACAATTTCAATGTAACTCATATGGTTCAATTTTTCTTTGATAGGGTAGAAAACATTGTGGGAACAGGAGAAAATGCTGGTTATCAGCATTTTCTCCTTTTTCCACAGTGTTTTCAAAAGGCTCCTTTTCCAGGAAAAAAAAAAACAAATCTGTTTTACAAGCATTTGCAAACACAAAAAAAAATTAATCAATATGAATGTTTGACATACATGTATCATAAAAATTTTCTTTGCAAGGGTAGAAAACATTGTGGAAAAAGGTGAAAATGCTGGTTACCAGCATTTTCTCCTTTTCCCACAGTGTTTTCAAAAGCTGTCTTCCTTTGTGTAAAAACACAGGATTGTTTGGTAAAGGGTTTATCAATTGACATATAATGTGACCAGAAAATGTGTACTGTTTCAGAATATTTAGTAGTCTGGCGGAAATTGCTTTCCTTAAATAGTGTAGAATTTCCTTAAATAGTTCTCCAGTTTCTTAATTGGACTCTGCTGTAAAAGGGTGCTTTAATTTGCTCTTTCCAAAGTTAGGACAGCTTTTTGTTTTTTTCTCATTTTTTTTGACAGTGTAGATTAATATCAGGCTGCACTGAAAATGCAGTTTGATAATTGATCTTTGCTGCATATTTTTATGAGGTATTTACTCTGCCCTAAATCAGATTCGCGCATCTTTCCTTTGAATTGATAATTTTACTATCTAGTCTATTTAGCTGTCTTTGTGTAAAATTGCTATTCTGCAACAGTGGTTGCAAACATAACTTTTGTGGACAGTGTAGACTAAGATCAGACTGTACATGATGTGCAGTCTAATCTTGACCTCCATTTTCTGCTGTTTCATTCTACATTTTGACCAAAAAGTTACTTCATTTTCTAATATCATTGTTTTAGGTGCTTCTTAAATGTAACATTTAGAATCTTTTTTTTTTTGGTTACAAATTGGTGTAGTATGACATACACAAGTATTTGGGCATCACAGAGAGTAGCCCAAGATCAGACTTGGCAGAAGTGCATGCTGATTTTGGTTTTCTCCTTTTGCATAGGACTTAAGAAGCCCAGATTTGTAATTTGGCATGATGATGCTTCATATTAATTTGGATACTAACCCTTAACCTGCTAAATAAGTAAAATGAAACTTACAAGCAGATAGTTAAAACCCAAATTTTGGCTATTTCAAATGTAATTTTTTAGGGGAAAATATCTACTTATCAACAGTGTAGATCAAAGATCAGACTGCATGTTCAGTGCAGTCAGGGTTGGTATTCACTAACTATTCTTAAGAATGTTCTTCTCTTATTCTCCAGAGTTTTCTAAATTTGTTAGTAACACAACATCTGATTGGCTAAACCATGTGGTTTAGCCAATCAGAAGTTGTGTTACTTTCAAATTTAAAAAAAAACATGGAATAAAAGACAGAGAACGTTCTAAAGAATGGTTTGTGAATACAGACCCTGATCTTGATCTACAATGTCTGCGAAAGGTCTTTAAGTCATGCTTAACAGCCTAAAGGTTAATTCATTATTATTCAACCACTTCCATCTTTAGGTGACTGACTTTGGTTTTGCGAAGAGAGTAAAGGGCAGAACATGGACCCTTTGTGGAACCCCTGAATACCTCGCTCCAGAAATTATTCTCAGCAAGGTAAGCTTTTTACAGCATGTATAATTCAAATGCGATAGTTTAGGTATTTGTATACCGATACTGGCTTATTGAAAGCATAAACACAGGCCGCAAGTTCTATATATAGCAGATTGTCTCTTTTTAACGCCCCCAGGGGTGTAACATATTCTGGAAGGGGGGGGGGCAATTAATAGAGGTTAAACAACATAAAACTTTCCTATGATGACGATAACATTACCAACCGGGATTTAGTCAGCACCGACTGCGAAGTGATTGCCATTTGAGAAACCTGCCGTACTAATTCAGAATATCTATTTTACTGCCAATCATGATGCATTTTGACATTAAAAAGCATTCATGATCAATGTGGGACATTGATCTCCAATATTTTCACTATTTGTAAGTTTTTCCAAATCATTTGACAAATTTTGTGTTACCAGAAGTTTTTGACGTTATTCGAAGTGTAACTATATCGGATAGTTAGGTGTTAATGAGACTGATTTGTGAAGTAATTACGACTATATCGATGCCGTAAGTTTATTCCAGCTGATTTATTTCATCTATATCAATGGATAGGCTGTCTGGTAAGCCCACTTTTGGTTAGGGAAAAAGCTGGGGGAGTGTTAATTAGAGGGGGAGCGATAACAAGAGATACTATAGTAATTGTTATTTTACATTGCCAGTAGTGTATCTGCTCTGCTGCTGTAGTACAGCAGTCAGATCATACGACTGTCGATGAAGTCTAAACGCCTGTAAACTTGAAAAGTTCCATTAGTGGAAATAAAAGGGATTGCAAATATTCTACTTTGAAAAGTAGTGGACGGAAGCAACACGAGATGTTGATGATAATTACCTTGGTATTAAAATGAAAAACAACATGGCAAATGTAGCTTCATCTTGGCAATTGCCTCATTGTCTAAGAAAGCCATCTGTGTTTACTGGGATGAAGTGTGGGTACCTGAAGCTACAAGGTAACATTCATAACTTGACAAATTGCAGACTATGACTTTATGCCTATTCATATAACTTTGAGCACATTAATTTTATTAACCTGTTATCCAGCCAGAAATGTGAAATGAAATTTTTGAGCCGATATTAAAAACCCCAAATTTGCTATTTCAAAAGTACTTTTAGGGGGCAGTAATTAGGTCTTTATCAGACAGTGTAGATCAAAGATCAGACTGCACGTTCTGTGCAGTCTGATCTTGATCTACACTGTCTGCAAATGGTCAGTGAGGCGCGCTTAGCAGCCTAGGGGTAAAGATCAACTAACCCTTTACCACACAACAAAATTTTAGACCTGTCCAAATTGAAAGCATTTGTAGATGACAGTTTTAACGTGGCTCATATGAAATGATTTATCTTTGATAGGGTAGAAAACATTGTGGGAAAAGGAGAAAATGCTGGTAACCAGCATTTTCTCCTTTTCCCACAATGTTTTCAAAAGCCTTCTCTTTCAGGGGTGTGAAAAGTCGTCATTGTGTGGTAAGAGTTAAGCATTGCGATGAGCAAAAAACACAGCTAAAAATACATATCTCGGTGTCATCAATCAAAATATAAGGATGTTGTATATTAACGATGGATTTAAATCAAACAGGATCATTTTGAATGTAATTTGTTTCCTTATTTATACACAGTAAATACTTGCTACCTCTTTTTACACTCATGTCATTGACTGTTTACCAAAACGATCCAGGTTTTAAACACCTAAAGGAAGAAGCCTTTACTCCTTTTTCTTAGATTTTTTTTTTTTTTTAACTAATCAAAGATAATTGTTATTATCATTATTTAAACTACCTATAATTTTTCATCTGCAAAACTTTGTCCTCTTAACATGGACAAGTTTGAAATTTTGTCGTGTGTGAAAGAGTTAAATGCCTCTGAAAATATTGTTACAGTGATGAAATAAAATGATTATTCATGACTTACAGTTTCTGAATTTGCTGTATTGTTTTCTAAAGCAGCACTCTGCAAAACAAAGAAAGTCATTTGCTGAAGGTATTATGTTTGTCTACAGAATTTAATGCATGCTGATAGGCTACAATAACAGTGGACAGTGCAATATTAGTCTTGTTTCCAAGACCTCCATTTCTTCAAAGTATTTAAGCTGAGCACTGGTAGCACAGTCTGTAGCGTACAGGGCTTGAGAATAGGGTTTTGCTGGTTAGAATCCCCAGCTCAGCCAATTTACTTATGAAGACTGATGATAGTCATTCTTCTCTCACTGCTGATAATTGTTTTGATGATTGTTTTGTGGGAAGGCAGCCATTGGCTAGGGAAGAATATTGTGCATAGTTCTAGTAAAATAAAACTCCAGGAAAGCACGGGTAAGTGCAGTTGCTGGCTGCTGCAATTTAAACTGAAATAATGTTTAAAACACTTTTAAACACCATACTATTGATTGATCAAAGTATTAGAGGCCGAATCGGATCTCATCATAGTTTCACTCTGTAGCACACAGTCCCAAGTTTTAACAACCCTGAAGAAATAGCTTGTTGAAAACCTTGTGGGAAAAGGAGAAAATGATGGTAACCAGCATTTTCTCCTTTTCTCACAAGGTTTTTTACGCTTTCATAATCACCATCATTTCAGCTATATTTAATTTGTTGTCAAGTGCTTCCCATTTGGACAAGTCCAGTATTTTCTTCTTGGTAAAGAGACAATGTCCGCATCAGAATATTGTCTATCGGAGGAAAATTAATAGTCTGGAAAGAATAAGGTAGATGAATAAGTCAGTTATGATACACTATCAATGAAGCTGGGAGAATGAATATCAGCCTGATGTACGAGATAACTCATTACATTCTGAAGCAAATATGCATTTGACATGGTAGGAAATATTCCAGTACAACAAAAGTAGTCAAGATCAATTAAGGTCAAGGTCATAGTGACCTTTATTGACATTGCACTGAAAAAGGGAGCATGTATTTACTTTGCTATTAGATTATCTTTTCCATTATACAAGTACTAAATGGAGGTTTGTCAGCAACAATCCTTTATAGTAATTGGTTACAATAATCTCATTTCTTCTTGTATGAATTTCAAAGCTAGGGTGCATTTACACTATAATGAACTTACTTAATATATGCCAGCGTGTGTAATATTTTGGCGCTTTGCTTGCATGCACTATAGTTCATTAAGTTCATTTAAGTATATTTAGGTATGTGGTTGTCCACACAACGTGTTAAAAAATTCTTGCATGCACAAAATTTTTGATAAATGCCAAAGAACAACCCATAAACAGCAGGTTCGTTTGATGAACACATTGCAAACGGTTCATTTGTCCACAGTATGACAACATTTCATTACCTGTACAGTGGCATTTATCTAATCAATTTCTTTAGTGAAATCTATCATAGTAATATCAAATTAAAAACATTCTTTTAAAGTTAGTGGTTCAAACTGAATCAGAGTAAATTCAAAGGGCAAGCACATGTTAGATGTTTCGTGAGAGATTGTTGACATTCATTGATGTAAGTTTTCATTTACTTTGCATTTGGTCTGGTAAACTTGTTAATGTATCTTTACTCATACGCTATGAGCTTCTTCTGGTCTCATTTCAAATTGCATATGACAGTGTGCATATGTAAGCTTTGCAGTTTGTCCACAATCATGGTACATGCCCTCAACCAGTCATAGCATAAATCTGCCTTTACAATAATTATGTTTACCTTGTGATTATTAGGTTTGACTTATGTCTCAATATGCTTAGACTGAACAACAAGATGGTTATCTGTTCATTGGGTATTCATCCTGTACTGGGCTGATTATAAAACATATGATCTGTTTTGATCAACCTTCTTGAAAATCCTTCTACTTTATTTAACTCTATCTTGACAAAATGGACAGTTTCAGTGTCGGAAAAGGTTGCAAATAATGCAGTATCTCAGCCTGTGTTTGACCACCATGGTCTCTGCATGGCAGACAGCCTTGATTAGAGGTCAGACTGCCTGTACTGTGCAGCCTGATATTGATGTAATTTGTGAAAGGCACTCCAACAGTTAACTACCCGACTGAAGACCACTTTTTACCCAGCATCAGACAATTTCAGTGCATTACAGCTAGAGGAAGGCTTGCTGGCACCAAACATTGTCTCCTTTGACTTCAGTATTGTCACATGTGTATGAGCCATGCTCTATGAAAGGTGGTTTAACTCATTACCAAACAACAATATTTCAGACTTGTCGAAATCGAAAGCATTTGCAGACGACAAAATAAAAGTGACTGAAAATTTAACATTTGTTTTGTGAAGAGTAGAAAACATTGTGGGAAAAGGAGAAAATGCTGGTTACCAGCATTTTCTCCTTTTCCCACAATGTTTTCTAAAGGCTTCTTTCTCAGGGTCGTCAAAAGTAGGGATTGTGTGGTAATGGGTTAATGCATCTGCAAAAAGTATCGACTCATGTCAGCCTGCGCAGTTTGCGCAGGCTGACATGGATCGAAACTTTTTGCTATGGGTCAATTTTCTGCATGTCCAAGGACCTTTCTAACCTTTGATGTAGTCAGTTGTTAGACAAAATAGATTTTATGGATCCATATTAAATTTTGTGTTTACTTGCTTGGTATAATGAATCAAGATGCATTAAACCCCCATTTGCCAGAGCATGGTATGCATATACTAAAGAAAGATCTTTTTTTTTTTTACAAAAGTGTTAAGCTGCATATGTTCAATGGGGCAATGAGCCACTGGTTTTTAGCTCCACTGGCCAAAGGCCAGCGAGCTATTGTCATGGCGTTGTGTCCGTCGTCCGTCCGTCCGTCCGTTCGTTCGTCCGTGCGTGCGTCCGTAAACTTTTTCTTTAAAAAACTTCTCCTCAGAAACTATTGACAGGATTTTTACCAAATTTCACAGGAATGTTCCTTTGGTGGTCCTCTTTCAAATTCCTTCAAATAATTGTGTTCCATGAAGAATTCTGGTTGCCATGGCAACCAAAGTAAAAAACCTTTAAAAATCTTCTCCTCCCAAACCGCTATTTGGATAGCATTATTATTTTGCAGGAATGTTCCTTAGATACAGGTTTACAGAATTCCTTAAAAAAAAAAAGATCTGTCAAAAAACATGGCTTTTATGGGAGACTCATTTTCCTTTTATGGTATAAAGTAAAATCTTTATTTCTTCTCTAAAACTATTCATTGGATTTCATTGTTGTTTTGCAGGTAAGTTCCTATGGTGGTTGTCTACTAAATTGTTTCTTCAGTGAGCTAAAATGCAGGATTGAATGATAATTGTTAAAAACTTCCTTTCGCCATTATAGAAATATCAGGCCTGTGGAGCGATACAGGCGCTCAAGCGCCTCTAGTTTACACAGTTGAATCACATTCTTGAAATCAAATGAAAAACTGAAGTGTTGGAAGTGGTGGATATTGCTGCAACATTTAAGATGCAAATTTAACATCCTCATGTTGTGAAACATCGTCTCTGGGTGTTTCCCCTAATGATTTAGATAGCTAACTCTTTACCACACAAGCTAAATGTAGACTTCCAAATTGAAAGGGTTTACAGACAATTCAGTTAGAGCTCAAAAGATGGAATTTGTCCTTGATAGGGTAGAAAACTTTGTGGGAAAAGAAGAAAATGCTGGTTACCAGCATTTTCTCCTTTTTCCCACAATGTTTTCAAAAGGCTTCTTCCTCGGGTCATTAAAACTGGGAATTGCGTGGTAAAGGGTTAATGGAAAGTAAGAATCAGTTTTGAGGTTTATGTTTGGCATCCACCCATCTCAATTAACTACTGGTCTAGTAATTACAGAGTTTGATATTTCTCAGACAGTGGCTATAGAAAGCTTTGAATGTCAATTCAGTATATTTTATGTATTGTGTACCTTAATATCTCATATTATTGCTCCCCTCTAATTAACACTCCCTCAGTTTTTTTCGAACCAAAACTGGGCTTACCAGACAGCCAATCCATCGCTAAAGTTGAAATAAGTCAGCAGGAATAAACTTGAGGCATCAACATAATCCTAATTACTTCACAAATTGATGTCATTAACACCTGACTATCCGCATATAGGTACATTTCTGATAACATTATAAACTTCAGGTAGAACAAAATTTGTCAACTAACTTGGAAAAACTTCAAGAAATTGAAAGTAGCGAAGACCGATGTCTCGCATTAATCGTGAATGCTATTTAATGACTGGCAGTAAAATCAGTCTTCTGCATTAATACATCTGGTTTCTCAAATGGCCATTACTTCACGGTCGGTACATACTAAAACTGGGAAAGTAATGTCATCGTCATCCTCAAAAAATTCTATGTCCCATTATCTGTTAATTGCCTCCCTTTCTGAAAATGTAACGCCCCCTTGGGTGTTAAAAAAGGATGGTATGGTATTTCGTGTTTGTACCTCCTTTCAGAATAATGTTATATACAAAATTAATACTGATAAATCTTATATTGGACTCTTTACCAAACAACAAAATTTCGAACTCCCAAATTGAAAGCATTTGCAGACGACAAATTAAGTACTCCTCAAATTGTGAGATTTGTCTTTGATAGCATTGGCAAAGGGGCAAATGCTGGTTACCAGCTTTTTCTCATTTTCCCAGAATGTATTTCTAAAACCTTCCTCAGGGCTGCTAAAACTCGGGATTGCATGGTAAAGGGTTAATCCACCACCAGACAGCTCCACTTTAGCCCCGCCCCTTTTCACCCATCAGCTTTTGAAAACAGGATGAGAAATGGAGCAATATCACTTTATGAACACAATGCAAAGAAACAACATTTGAATTGATGCCTTCAAATGCTTTCATTTTGGACTAGTCTACATTTTTGATAAAGAGTTAAGTGTGCTAGTATGTCTGAAATTGTGTGTATGATAATTGGTTAAGACAGGGGCTGAAGAATAGAATGTCAAAACCATGTAAGATATGATGCATCATTTACATGTGTGTGTGTGGGATGTTCATTAGCAGTTCCCTTGCTACTTACCTGAAAAACATATTGGTAGGGGAAGCTTGAATTCATGTATATATGGGAGTTATCTAACTCTTTATTACAGAATCCTGAGTTTAAATGACCCTGAAAAAGAAGGCTTTTGAAAACATTGTAGCAAAAGAAGAAAATGCTGCTAACCCCCAACCCTACCTACTTGTCTGAAAACCTGTTTGTAGAGGTAGATTGATTTCATGTAGATATGGGAAGCTATCTTAATCTTTACCACACAATCCGGAGTTTTAAGAACTCCAAAAAAGAAGGCTTTTGAAAACATTGTTATAAAAGGAGAAAATGCTGCTAACCCCTTACCTTACCTGCTTGTCAGAAAAACATGTTTGTAGGGGAAGATGGAATTCCTGTAGATATGATAAGCTATTTGACTCTCTACCACACGATCCTGAGTTTTAACAACCCTGAAAGAGAAGGTTTTTGTATTGTTTGACCAAGCAGGCTGACATGGGTTGATACTTTTTTGAAGGTGCATTAAACACCATTTTCACAGAATATGGTTCATTTTATCACATTTTATTACAGGGCTACAACAAAGCTGTAGACTGGTGGGCTTTAGGGGTCCTTGTTTATGAAATGGCAGCCGGATATCCCCCGTTCTTTGCTGATCAGCCCATACAGATTTATGAAAAGATTGTCTCTGGAAAGGTAAGACTGCCCTTATTGTATGTTAAGTCTCTCCTTACTGTTGATAGCACAAGAAGCTTTTGTGGACAGTGTAGATCAAGATCAGACTGCAAAGAACATGCAGTCTGATTTCTGACCTGCACTGTCCACTGCCTTTATTCAAATTTATAACTGATACAGATTTATGAGAAGATTACCTATGGAAAGGTAAGACTACCCTTACTGAATGTTAACTCTTCTTACTGTTGATGAAATTAGAAGCTTTTGTTGACAGTGTAGATTAAGATCAGACTGCACAGAACATGCAGTCTGATCTCTGATCTACACTGTCCACCCTTTTATTCTAGTTTATACCTGAACTGTCTCTTCATCTTGCAGATGAACTATATTGGTAACCATTAAAAAAAGTAAAGGTTATTTATTTGGCAGTGCAAGAGTTAAGTCTTTATCAGATACTACTGGGTTTTTACTACTCTTGGCCTTGGGAAAAGGGTTTGGAATAGATTATGGGAAAGGAGAAGAAAACTTTGGTAATCAATATCTTCTCCATTTTTGACAGTGTTTCCTACCTTATCAAAGACAAGTCATACAATCTGAACCACATGCAATATGTCATTTGCAATTGCTTTCAATATAGATGAGTCAGAAATTTTCTCCTCTTGTCAAGTGTTAGAATCATAAGGTTTTGAGATTCTAAATTCTCAAGAGAAAAACAAGATCCTGTGGAAAATGATCATTCAATAACCAGAATCAAACTACATTATGAACTAACCTGAACCTCTACAGTACCTGAGCACAATATGAGGTACTTTTTGGGTTTGTATAAATCGAGATCGGACAGAATGTTAAGTCTGATCTTTGATCTACATTGTCCAATATTTTGAGATATTCAGATCATATCAGCCATGTAAAGCTGGTAGTTATCACCAGCTTTTAAGGCATTTAACTCTTTACCAAATGACAAAATTTTGGACTAGTCCAAATTGAAAGCATTAGCAGACGACAAAATAAAAGTGACTGAAAAATTGAAATTTGTTTTTGGAAGGGTAGAAAAGATTGTGGGAAAAGGAGAAAATGCTGGTTACCAGCATTTTCTCCTTTTCCCACAATATTTTCAAAAGGCTTCTTCTCAGGGCCATTAAAAGTCAGGATTGTGTGGTAAAGATTTAATACTTGAAAGGTCAAAATTTCAAATGGTAGAATATATTGTGAAAAGTGGGCCTAAACTTTAGAGGAAACTGTGAACTTGTTGACAACACTATTGGCTTTTCTCTTTGCACACCTTTGTAGGAATTCTTACACCCGTAAAAAGATTTTTCATATCATTGTGTGTAAACAAACCGAAATTTTCTCCTTTTCACACAATGTTTATTTCAACCTTTGAAAGACAAACTCTTTGATATGAACCAGATGGAAATTGCCTACATATTCTTTCATCATGAAGAAGCCTTTAATTTTGTGGTCTGCTTAAGAGTAAACAAATCCAATGGCAACAAGGGTCAGACAGAATCAGTTGTGAAATACTTTGTAACGTAGCTCCCATGAATGAATTTGAGTTTGAAATTGCTGATAAACCCAATGGAATCAATTGCGACATGTACCATCTCACAAAAGAATTGATCCATTAAATATACATCCCTACAGCTAGAGAGAAAAAACGCCGTTAAAGCTTGAAAGTGTGTAGAATGGCTCAGCTGTGTAAACATAGATAAATTACCAATATACGTGGGATAAGGGATGGAAAAATTCAAGGGATTTGTCCTCATTTAAAACCAGAAACGATGACAGCAATAGCTTGGAAGGCCTCCAAAACATAAAATGCATTTTCTTCTATCTGTCGTAATCTGTGCAACCTTGCAGCCGTCAGGGGCAACATTTGGCATGAAGATACAAGAATGATTATAGTTTCATAAATAAGGATGAAATGGGATAAAAACTGGCTGAGAACTGGCTAAAAACGAGTACAGATGTATCTTTAAGCTTGCCTTTGAGGGCAGTTGAGATGAGAATATGCAGTCTGATCATTGATGTCTTCAATCTCTGTCCACTGTGTTGAGACACAAGTTTCTGGGTCTTATTTCAAGACTGAAAATGTCTATTTATACCCCCGCAAAACGAATGTTTTCAGGGGTATACTGGAATCAGCCTGTGTGTCCGTCCGTGCGTGTGTCCGTCCGTGCGTGTGTCCGTCTGTGCATCCGTTCGTGTGTCCGTCTGTGTACAAATACTGTCAAAGCGCTGGCGGGGGTATAAAGTCACATTCAGTGACAGCTCTAGTTAGTTTATGGGTCCACTATGGTGTACGAGAGTTTATTTCCTTCATCTATAAATAGGTCTGTAAGATTGTTAGCAAGGTGATCATTGCACTATAACATTCTTAAAAAGGTGATCATTGCACTTGTATTGCTTAAAGCTATTTCTAAAAGAATTTGATTATCAAGCTGCAGTGTGAAAATTATTTTTGTAACATCCTAGTATTCTGTTTGTAAAGTATTGGGGGAAAAAAGCTAAATCCGTGCTATGGCTCAGTTTACTGCTGGAAGGCTGTAAAATAAATTTAACTGGAGACAGGACATGATAGAACATAGTATAAATCAATATTAGCCCATAATGCAAGGAACCGATTAAGTTGTTTTGGCGGACAATGTAGATCAAGATCAGACTGCACAAAATGTGCAGTCTGATCTTGGATCTACACTATCCGCTACTTTGTTTCATATTCCGGCTAAAACAATCATGAAATGACAGTATTTCAGATGTTTTTTCCTAATTGAAAAGGTTGTTTTCATCAGTTTAGCTCTCGAAGGGCAAGACATTAAATATTTAGAAGCGTAGCAATGTGATTTTGTTTGTTCCACCTACGTCAATAGGCTAATTGGAATTGTGTAGGTGGTTTTGTTGACATCCTGTAGAAACAAGCTTAATCAAAGACGGGATTTGGGTATTGGGAAATTGATTTAAAAAATTTCTGTATTCCAATCCCTCTGCCACACTATTTGTCATATGATTATGTTGTCTTTGGAAAGCAGTTAACATCTTGTAGTCTCAACCAATTTATCAAAAGACTGCATTTTGGCATTGGGAAATTGATTTCTAATTTCTTAATCATTTCTGTATTCTAATCCCTTACCAAACTATTTCTGGTGCTGATGTTGTCTTTGACAAGCAGTTGACATCTTGTAGCAACAAGTTTATCAAAAAGACAGGATTTAGGTATTGGGAAATTTATTTTCAAAATTTTTCTCTGCTAAACTATTTTTCTGCGGACAACACAAATGATTTCATTCAATAGAAAAAAAATCTACGGTGGAAAATTATGTAATTTGCTTATCACCATATGGCCATTTTTGAGGGCTCAAAAAAGAAGGAACAAGAGAAAAAAATCAGTTGTAGGAAGAGCGATATCCTGGTATTTAATGCTTTACCTAAGGATAAAGTTTTGAACTAAATGAAATTGAAAGCATTTGCAGATTACAATGTATTTAGAATTATGGTTTCTATCTTTGACAGCGTTGAAGCCATTGTGGCAAAAGCAGAAAATGCTGGTTACCTCTTCAAAGTGTATCAAAGTAAAAGAAACGGTATAGGAAAATCTAGCCTGACAGGGGTCCAAACTTTTTGCTATTTGTAAATTGTCTGCTTGTCAAAGGGCCATTCTATGTCAGGATTCAGTCATTCGTTGGTCAAAATGGATGTTAGGGATTCATAATGATGTGATGACTAGCTTGGTATAATGTGTCATGAAGATGCATTAAACCCCCTTTTGCCAGAGCATGGCTTAATTATGAAATAGAGGATATTTGTTTTTTTCGGTGAAAGATCGAAATTTATTTCATCGAGTGAACATCATCGGTAATATTTTCACTCGTGGCTGTGCCACTCGTGAAAATATTACCGATGGTGTTCACGAGATGAAATAAATTTCGATCTTTCACCGAAAAAAACAAATATTCTATTTATTTCATGCTTTTAACCCTTTCTGGGAGGAACTTTATCAAAATCCAGTACAGTCTTTTCAGTTATTCCCCGTGGCGTACCCCCTCCGCATAGCAACGCATTACAATATTACGTCAAGCGAGAGAAATGTAAGGTAAATGACGTCATATTCCCATCTAGTTGTGAGTCACGCGCATTTTACTTAGGTAACTAGAATATAAAAATCGGTATTTTCACTGGTCGTAACCGTGGAATATTGAAAAATATTTTCACCGCTATTTCTCGATATCCTACCGGAAAGCATGAAATAATGCTGTCAGTAATTAATTGGTCTTCTTGTTCTTTGAATAGTGAAATCAATATTCAAAATTTATTTTTTTAACAGGTACGATTCCCGTCCCACTTTAGTTCAGACTTGAAAGATTTGCTACGGAACTTGTTGCAAGTTGATCTTACCAAGAGATTTGGTAACCTGAAGAATGGAGTCAATGATATCAAAAATCATAAATGGTTTGCCACCACTGACTGGATTGCCATCTACCAGAAGAAGGTACTGTAAAACCTTTTCGTCATCCTGTTTGAAACCCAAATCCCTTCATATGATGCTTATTTATTTTGTTGTCTGTTAATGCTTTCAATGTGGACAAGTCTAGAATTTTGTCACGACTTTGCTAGCACTCTACTATATGATGTCATTTTAGATTTTTAGCTCACCTGAGCACAGAGTGCTCAAGGTGAGCTTTTGTGATCATGCTGTGTCCGTTGTGCGTCATGTGTCACCAACTTTTACCTTGTGTACGCTCTAGAGGCCACATTTTCAGTCTGATACTCGTGAAACTTTGTCAGAATGTTTGTCTCGATGATATCTAGGACGAGTTCGATAATGGGTCATGTTGGGTCAAAATCTTAGAAAAACCTTCTGTACGCTCTAAAGGCCACATTTTTTGTCCGAAATTCTTGAAAGTTAGTAAGAATGTTTGCCTTGATGATATCTCAGACAGGTTAAAAAATGGGTCATGTTAGATTGAAAACCAGGTCACTAGGTTATATCTTAGAAAAATCTTATGTAGGCTCTAGAGGCCACATTTTCAGTCCAAAACTCTTGAAAGTTGGTCAGAATATTTGTCTTGATTATATCTTGGATGAGTCTGAAAATGGGTCATGTTGGGTCAAAATCTAGGTCACTAGGTCAAATCTTAGAAAAACCTTGTATACACTGTAGAGGCCACATTTTCAATCCTATACTCTCATGAAACTTGGTCAGAATATTTATCTTGATGATTTATTGGACCAGTTTGGATCATTTCGAGTCAATAAGTAGGTCACTGAGTCAAATCTTCAAAAAACCTTTTTCAGTCAAATACTCATGAAAATCTTGGTAGAATGTTTGTCATAATATCTTAAAAGAGATTACAAACGGGTCATGTTTGGTCAAAAGACTCAGGTGAGCAACTTCAGGGCCATCATGGCCGTCTTGTTCCAAATCATAAACATTTTCACAAAGGAAATTAATTGGCTTTTTTTTTTTAATTAAAAACAAACACTCCTGCTTTCAATGTTGACAAATCTTAAAGTGCCGTAGACCGGAATATAGCTGAATAGATTTCAACATTGAGGCTGATATGGGTCGAAACTTTTTGCTTTCTTTAGATTTTTAGCATGTCCAAGGATCATTCTACATCCATATCCAGTCAACGGTTAGGTTGAGTGGATTTTATGGATCCTTAATTATATGATTTGTTGCTTGGTATAATGCATTGCGAAGATGCAGTAAGCTCCCTTTTGCCAGAGCATTATTGTGTTATCTCTTATTTTGTACTAACTTAGGTTGAAGCTCCGTTTATACCAAAATGCAAGGGCCCGGGTGACACAAGTAATTTTGATGACTATGAAGAAGAACCACTACGGATCTCATCGACAGAGAAATGTGCCAAGGAGTTTGCGGACTTTTAGACTTCCTGAACAAACAGAGGTTATTGTACATGTCAAAGATAAAAGTGAAATTGATTCGCTGCTGATACGGATAAAAAAGTTTGGTCAGTTGTTCAAATCAAACTCCGAAGATTGTTGAAGATGTGCTGCGCATCACTGGATTGTTGACGTCGGTGTGTGAAAACATCATGACTGCTCGACTGGATATAGGTGTGTGATATTCACAAAACATGACTTTTATGATGGTATCGGAAATTGTAACTTGTAGGTCTAAATGTATCGAGAGAGCCGTAGCTTGAGTTAGTCGTTTTGTTCAACTTTTTTTTTTCAGAAATCTTATTCTTTCAAATTTACTTGTGAACTTACATGTTATCATTTTTCTAAGTGAAGATGCTCTTTATCTCCCTAACCCTTTACCACACAGTCCCGAGTTTTAACAACCCTAAAATAAAAAGCGTTTGAAAACATTGTGGAAAAAGGAGAAAATGCTGGTAACCAGCATTTTCTCCTTTTCCCACAATGCTTTCTACCCTATCAAAGACAGAAATCATTCTGAGCTACATTTAATTTGTTGCAAATGCTTTCAATTTGGTCGAGTCCAAATTTTTTTGTTTGGTAAAGAGTTAAGGTCATCTTCATAAAAAAACTTACTCAAAAAGTTTATCATGAATTAAATATTCAGGATCTGAAATCTAAGAGAAGGGGGCATGGGTACATTGTGCAAATCAATCTCAAAACTTGAATGGCTCGCTTTCATCTTATTCCTTTACCAAACAGTCCCAATTCTTATCGACCCTACGGAAGAAGGCTGGAGAAAACATTGTTAGTATAGGAGAAAATGCTGGTAACCAGCACTTTCTCCATTTCTCACAATGTTTTCTGCTGTGTCAAAGACAAATATAACATTTCAGCTGTATCATTTCTAGTCAGTAGATGCTTTCGAATTGGACAAGTGTAAAGTTTTGTGGTGGGGTAAAGCTTTAAGACAGTTTTATTGTGTTTGTTTTTTATCTATATGTAAGACTGCATTATAGTTGATAAATGTATTGTTTTTTATAAATCACTCATTATTCAATATCCTGTGCAATATAGGATTTCCATACCTTGCATTAATGTCAGTGCTTAGACTTTTTTTTTGTAATAAGAACAACAAATGATAAAAGAATTCAAGACCTTTATCCCTGTACTAAACAATTCAGTGTTTTTACGACCCCAGGTAGGCTTTTGAAAACATCGTAGGAAAAGAAGAAAATGCTGGTAACCAGCATTTTCTTCTATTCCCACAATGTTTTCTACCTCTTCAGAGAGAGAAATAATCGTTTGAGCTGTACTGAATTTGTTGTCTGCTAGTGCCTTCAGTTTGTGGTGTAGTCCAAAATTTTTGTTAGTTGGTAAGGAGTTAAAGAAGTATCAGAAAACAACAGAAATATTTACTGAAGTAAAAGGAGTATTCAGTACTCTATTTTAAGTTTTGTCTATACCCATTTCATGAATCTGTTTAACTCTTTACCACATGACAACATTTTGGACTCGTACAAACTGACAGCATTTGCAGATAACAAATAGACTGTAGCTCAAATGGTGGAATTTATCTGAGAAAGGCTGGAAAACATAGTGGGAAAAGGAGAAAATGCTGGTTGCCAGCCTTTTCCCTCTTTCTCACAATGTTTTCAAAAGCCTTCTTCCTTAGGGTCGTTAAAAGTCAGGATTGGTTGGTTAAGGGTTAAGGACAGATTTGTTAATTTGGTGAGGAAAGAGTTTAATCCTTCACACAATGATCGAATCTGGATGGGAAGAAAGCTATTGAAAACATCATGTTAAAAGCAGAAGCTGCTTGTAACCAGCATTTTCTTCCATTCTCACTGTGTTTTCTACCCATTATCATAGCTTCTTTCATTGTGCCGTCTGGTGTGAGAAAGCCAGGAAATGCATGCATAGGTGTACTGACTGCGAGATATAACCTAAGCTGTTAAAACTGTGTAAAATTCCAATACAGGCAAGTGCATGTCAAGATGGACAAATCTGAAAAACTTGGTGGTTTGATAAAGAGTTTCGAGCACTTTTCTGTGGTTTGTTGTAATGTTGATGTACAGATTGTAAATACTTGAAAGCCTGCACAAAGAAAAAGATTGAGAGGGAGGGAGAATGTAAAAATGTTGCTGGTTGCAGACTTTATTTTAGACAAGAGTTCACTGTTGGTGTGTTTATCATATTAGCTGTTGTTCATTTCTGTTAGTTTATAATTTCTTTTTTAATGTGAAAAATTTCTGTAAATAGAGCTCCTTTATTTTTTCTGTCTGAAATATAGACTCTTTACCAAAGGACAAAATTTTAGACCTGTCCAAACTGAAAGCATTTCACAGACAACAAATTTAAGGTGCCCCAAATAACAAAAATTTGTCCTGTCAAATTTGTAGAAAAAATTGTGGGAAAAGGAGAAAATGCTGGTTACCAGCATTTTCTCCTTTTCCCACAATGTTTTCAAAAGCCTTTTTTCTCAGGGTCGTTAAAAGTTGGGATTGTATGGTAAAGGGTGAAAAGTTGTTCAGTAGTCACTAACACACAAGTACAGACAGTTACCCTTTTAGGTTGCCAAGCAGAACTTCAGGTGGTGTTATTGTTGTTGTTGGGAACTGTGTAGATTAGGACCAGGCCGCACCTTCTGATCATGAATAAGGGCAGTCTGATGTTTCCTGGCTTATACAAAGAAAAATAGCTTAGTGTAAACCCTTTACCATACAACAAATTTTAGGCCAGTTAAAATGAAACGGGTTCACAAGGAATTGAATACAATATTGCACAAATCACTGAGGTAATCAAGGTCTGTCAATGCTGTTTTTTCATTTAACCTGTTACATAATGATCATGTGTATTAAAATCGCTGAGAGATAAGGCTTTTCGAAAACACTTTTTTGAAAGAAGTTGCTGATAACTAGCATTTTCTTCCGCCAAGTGTTTTCTAGTCTTTGAAAAAGAAATTACTTTAATTTCAGTCATATTTGATTTTTTGTCTACAATATTAATTGTGTATGCTATATGGACGAGTTTGAAATTGTCTTCTGTTGAACTGCAAACTCATCACTATAGCAATGAGACTTTCCTCACCCCTGCAGTTGACAGTTTTTGAAAATATTGTGAAGAAGGGAGCAATGCCTTGTTAGCAGCAATAATTGCTGTCTATTCCCAAATGCTTAACTACATCATTAAAAGCGTTGGTAAACAGCATTGAACTTCTCATTTGTTTATATTTTCCCTATGTGAGACAGATTGGTTTGTAAGAGGTAGAAATTTTACAATTCATTTCCATTACTTGTAGTTGAGATTTTAATGTGTGTATGTTCAACCCTTTACCACACAATTCCAAGTTTTAATGACCCTAAAATGCAGGGCTTTTGAAAACATTGTTGGAAAAGGAGAAAATGCTGGTAACCAGCATTTTCTCCTTTTCCCACAATGTTTTCTTACCCTATCAAAAACAAAAATCATTATTTGAGCTACTTTTGTCATTTGCAAATGCTTTTGATTTGGTCCAGTCCAAAATATTGTTGTGTGGTAAAGGGTTAAAGCAAGTATCTATTCTTGAGCAGAAAAATATCGTAGATTTATTATTTACGCATTTGGTCACTGTTTATTCATTCAACAGCAAGATGTCCTGCACACATCCTTGTATAGGTTTAATGAAAACCTGCTGGCGAAAAGAGAACTAAAGTAGTCTTGCCTTGTTAAGATGTAAGCCCCTACTATACAACAAAATTTAGGCTTGTCCAACTTCAAACCATTTGCAGACAACAACAAAAATACATCTATAATGGTGAGAAAAGTAGTCACTGACTTGGAAAGAAAGTTGTGTCTGTACATTTGTACTGGTGTGAGAAAGCCAGGAAACACATGTGTAGTTGCTCATACAGCCATGGTATGACCTAAGCTGTTAAAATGACATTAAACACCTATCAAACAAAAGTATGTACAATGATTGAATTCACTTTTGGAATTAGAGAAAACATTGCAGAAAGTAGGAAATGCTGATTACCGGCAAAGGTGTCTATCTCAGGGTCATTAAAACTTGGGATTGTGTGGCATAGGGCTAGGTTACCTTCTGTTACAAATCTGCAGCCGATAAGGAGAATCAATATGATCTAAGCTTTAATGCATGAAATCATGTGCAAACACTGTGGCAAGAGAAAAAATGGCTTCCTTTGTTTATGTTTTCAGAAGTGTTTGCTGCAAGTCTTCTGCAGGAGTTTTTCAGTTAATGGGAGAAACATTATATGATCTATCATAGGATACATGTATTCATTACTTTCTTCATTATAACAAAGAATTTGGTTTAACCCTTCGACTGCTAGACATTTGAAAAGAATATGTTTGTTTTATTTAAATGAAATGAATTTGCAACTTTAACGCTATTTTGGCCACCCTATCTTGCCAAATGGTAAGTAGACAATGTAGATCAAAGATCAGACTTCACATTCTGTGTATTCTGATCTCAATCTATACTGTTTGCAAAGCTTTTCCAATGTTCGAAGGGTACAGTAACCAGAAACTTGTAAAATTTGTATATCATGCTTTGAAAGACTTGTGTTAATGAAAATAATTAATTAATTAAGTCATTTTCGGTCAGATATTTTCTTTTTAAACTGTTCATAATATACAGATCTGGTGGAAATAAATTACTTCCATGATCAAATGCCTAGTTCCGTTATCTTTTGTTTGGCCATGCAATATTTTTTATCTAACAGAAATACATAGACAGTCAATTCGTAAAAGTGCTATGTTATCTTTTATTTGGCGATTCAATGTTTCTTATTAGCTCACCTGAGCACAACGTGCTCAAGGTGAGCTATTGTGATCGCCCTTTGTCCGTTGTCCGTCAACAGTTTCTTTAAACATCTTCTTCTCCTAAACCACTGGGCCAATCTTGATGAAACTTGGCAGGGATGTTCCTTGGGTGAAGCTCTACCAAAGTTGTTCAAAGAATTGAATTCCACCCTTAACTCTGGTTGCCATGGCAACAAAAAGGAAAAAAATGCAAAATCTTTGAAAATCTTCTCTGAAACTAGAGGCGTAGAGCTTTGATATTTGGTATGTAGCATCTCCTAGTGGACCTCTATCAAGTTTGTTCATATGATGCTCCTGGGGTCAAAACAGGCCCCGCCCCGGGGGTCACAAGTTCAAACATAGGAACAAAGAAGGAAAAGTTTAGAATTCTTCTTCTCTGAAACTAAGGCATAGAGCTTTGATATTTGGTATGTTGCATCTGCTAGTGGACCTCTACCAAGTTTGTTCATATGATGCACCTGGGGTCAAAACTGGCCCCGCCCCGGGTTACAAGTTCGAACATAGGAACAAAAAAGGGAAAACTTTAGAATTCTTCTTTGAAACTGGAAGGCGCAGAGCTTTGATATTTGGTATGTAGCATCTCCTATTGGGCCTCTACCAAGTTTCAACTGGCCCTGCCACAGGGGTCACAAGTTTAAACATAGGAACAAAGAAGGAAAACTTTAAAATTCTTCTCTAAAACTGGAAGGTGTAGAGCTTTGATATTTGATATGTAGCATCTCCCAGTGGACCTCTACCAAGTTTGTTTATACGATGCCCGTGGGGTCAAAACTGGCCCCGCCCCAGGGGTCACAAGTTTGAACATAGGAACAAAAAAGGGAAAACTTTAAAATTCTTCTTCTGTAAAACTGGAAGGCATAGAGCTTTGATATTTGGTATGTAGTGAACCTGTTTTAAGTTTGTTAGCCCACCTGAGCACATGTTCAGTGAGTTCAAAATTGGGTCACCTGGGGTCATAAACTAGGTCAAATTAAAGAAATACCTTGTGGGCACTCTAGAGGCTACATTTATTGCTCAAATGACTTGAAATTTGGTCAGAATGTTTGTCTTGATGAAATCTCGAATGAATGTGGATTTGGGTCACCTGGGATCATAAACTAGGTCACTAGGTCAAATTAAAGAAATACCTTTAGGGCATCTAGAGGCCACATTTTTTGCTCATTTGACTTGAAAATTGGTCAGAATGTTTGTCTTGATAAAGTCTCACATGAATCTGAATTTGGGTCAACTAGGATCATAAACTAGGTCACTAGGTCAAATTGAAGAAATACCTATAGGGCACTCTAGAGGCCAAATTTATTGTTCAATTGATTTGAAAATTGGTAAAAATGTTTCTCTTGATGAAATCTAAGATGAGTTCGAAATTGGATCACCTGGGGTCATAATCTAGGTCACTAGGTCAAATTAAAGAAATACCTTAAGGGCCTTCTAGAGGCTACATTTATTGCTCAATTGACTTGAAAATTGGTCAGAATGTTTGTCTTGATGAAATCTCAGATGAGTTTGGATTTGGGTCACCTGGGGTCATAATCTATGTCACTAGGTCAAATTAAAGAAATACCTTGAGGACACTCTAGAGGCCACATTTTTTGCTCAATTTACTTGAAAATTGGTCAGAATGTTTGTCTAATAAAATCTCACATGAGTCTGAATTAGGGTCAACTGGGATCATAAACTAGGTCACTAGGTCAAATTAAAGAAATACCTTTAGGGCACTCTAGAGGCCACATTTCTTGCACAATTGATCTGAAAATTGGTTAAAATGTTTCTCTTGATGAAATATTGGATGAGTTCAAAATTGGGTCACCTGGGGTCATAATCTAAGTCACTAGGTCAAATTAAAGAAATACCTTTAGGGCACTCTAGAGGCCACATTTCTTGCTCAGTTGACTTGAAAATTGGTCGGAATGTTTGTCTTGATGAAATATTGGATGAGTTTGAAATTGGGTCACCTGGGATCATAAACTAGGTCACTTGGTCAAATTAAAGAAATACCTTTAGGGCACTCTAGAGGCCACATTTCTTGCACAATTGATCTGAAAATTGGTTAAAATGTTTCTCTTGATGAAATCTAAGATGAGTTCAAAATTGGGTCACCTGGGGTCATAATCTAAGTCACTAGGTCAAATTAAAGAAATACCTTTAGGGCACTCTAGAGGCCACATTTCTTGCTCAGTTGACTTGAAAATTGGTCGGAATGTTTGTCTTGATGAAATATTGGATGAGTTTGAAATTGGGTCACCTGGGATCATAAACTAGGTCACTTGGTCAAATTAAAGAAATACCTTTAGGGCACTCTAGAGGCCACATTTATTTCTCAATTAACTTGAAAACTGTTCAGAATGATTGTCTTGATAAACATTTTGATGAGTTCTAAATTGGGTCACGTATGGTGATAAAGTAGGTCACTAGGTCAACTTATAGAAATTTCTTGTGGATGCTCTAGATGCCACATTTTAAGCTCTATTGACCTGACAATTGGTCAGAAATTGAATTTTGCACGTGGAGTGAAATTTCACCTATTGACTCAGGTGAGCGATCCAGGGCCATCATGGCCCTCTTGTCTACCAATGTACTTGGTCAGTCAATAGCTTGATTGACTGATTGATTGTATAGTCTTAAGTGCATTTTTTTCATTATTTCTGTTATATTGCAGAATTCAGTGCACCTATTTATGCATACCTGGAGTTTCTGTAACCAGTACTTAGCAGAATATCCTTTCCAAGCCACTGACTGCAGTCCAACATAACCATTGTTGAAACAGTGAATAGTGGTGAGAGAGGAATTAATCCTGTTGCAATGACTATCATCAATGCTCAGAATAAAATTGGCAGAGCTGTGAACCAGCAATGGTCAATTTGTAAAAGAGTTCATCTTTAGCAGATTTCCCCTAATGGACAGTATTTTCCAAGGACAAATGCAGCTTAAACTCTGGGATTTGTCTTAGGGAGGATAGAACACAATGTTGGAAAAGGAGAAAATGCTGGTTACCAGCATTTTCTCCTTTTCCCACAATGTTTTCCAAAGCCTTCTTCACGGTCATGACATCACAAGATTGTTTGGTGAGCGGTTAATAGATTCAGAGACCAAGGAAAGAATTTGTTTTTTCTTATCCTCCGTATGGTTTGTAACTTTAATTTATTTTTGGATTCTGTAAGTAAAGCGACCTGTTGCTAACTTGACCACAGGATCCTGTATTCATGAGCGGTTGCCCTATCAAATTTACTGTTTTGAAAACACATTCCCTTATATAGATCATATTTTGATTTCAAATGCATACATATTACGGCTATATACAGATGTACATGAATGTATCCGAACTACACAAGCAGCAAATAATGTTTTCTTTGGTCAGTCCAAAAGATAAATATAATCATGTTATTGCTAGAGGGAAAGGTCAATGTCACTTTATTGAAAATAGAAAAAAATGTATGGAAATCAACAACTTCAAAACTGTATGTGCTGGATTTAAGAATCTTAAGCATGATGATATATCTTCCAGAGCAGAAGATGCACTTTTTAGTTCTATGTCAAATGTGAAGGCCAAGGTCACTGTCTGAAAATACGAGCCATGCTGTTGCAAAAGGGAGCTTAACTGTTTACCACACTATCCCGAGTTTTAACGACCATGGGAAAGAAGCCTTTTGAAAACATTGTGGGAAAAGGAGAAAATGCTGGTAAACAGCATTTTCTCCTTTTTCCACAATGATTTCTACCCTTCCCAAAACAGTTTTCAATTTTTGAGTCACATTTATCTGCAAATGCTTTCAATTTGAACAAGTTTTTGTCATTTGGTAAAGAGTTAATGCATCTGGGTGATGCATCGTACCAAGCAAGTCATCAAATAATTACAGATTCATGAAATTCTTTTTGTTTAACAACCGCCTGGATCTGAAGGTAGAATGACCCTTTGACATGCAGGAAATTGATCAATAACAACAAGCTTTGGCCCAGGTCAGTCTGTGTGGACTGGGCAGCCTGACCTGGGTTGATACCTCTTGCAGATGCATTAAACCCTCTTTTCACAGAGCATGGCGTATAGTAATAGCAACAACTTCACCAATCATTGAGATTTATATAAAACATCACTTCCACTGATGAGCATCGCCGTCATTATGTGGCTGAAGTTAGGGTTAAGGTCTGTGTTACTTACAAAGGAATCTGTAAAAGCTTCAACTGTCTATGAAATTAAACTTATTAGCTACAAAAGTCTTCATGGTAATGGGTCTCTCTATTCAGGTAATGCACATACCATCAATTCTTGGTAAGTGTTACTGTGAAAAAAATAAAATCAAGCATTTACTTGTCAGGGGACTTCTGCCATGCAAAGTTCCTGCTCTAGTTTACTCGGAGGAGCAGCAATACAGGCCCATCACTGTCTTAATGTGAAACTTGTTGCTTCCCTCAAATCTTTTACCACACAGTCGAAACTTTTAACGACCCAGAGAAAGAATCCTTTTGAAAGCATTGTAGGAAAAGGAGAAAATGCTGTAACCAGCATTTTCTCCTTTTCCCACAATGCTTTCTTCCCCTCCCAAAACAAATTTCAATTTTGCAGTCACATTTATCTTATTGTCTGCAGATGCTTTCAATTTGGCCTGCAACACGCCAAAAGGGGCATTCAGACATTTGCGTAAAGTGTCGTCTCGGATCAGCCTGCGCAGTCCGCGCAGGCTAATCCGAGATGGCACTTTACAACTACATTAGATTTTGTGCTATAGTAGACTTGCGCAAAACAGAAAATTACATAAAAACGGAATATGTCGTTTCGGATTAGCCTGCGCAGACTGCACAGGCTGATCCGAGACGACACTTTACACAAATGTCTGAATGCCCCTTTTCACGTGTTGCAGGCCATTTGGATTAGTGTAAAATTTTGTCATTTGGTAACGAGTTGAATAACTTACTCTAGCTTTCAGATCACCTTAGAAAGCTTTGACACAAAAGGAGATATTGCTTATAATGGGGATGAGTAATTGATTGATTGATTGTATGGTGTTTAACACCTTTTTCAACTTTAGGTGAATAATATTGGTGGCCAGTGCACTTATCTATGCTTTCCAGGAGTTTCTGTAACCAGTATTTCTCACATTATTCTTCCCAAGCCACTGGCTGCTTTCCTACATAACTATGGTCAAAAAACAGGGGTGAGAAAAGCTCTTCTATGATAGGCACTGCCAGGTATCTCAGTAGTGAGCATGTCTGACTTTTTACCTGGTGGTTGGGGGTTTGATACCTGGTTTAGGCAAACATTCTTTCTGGTGATTTTTCGCCTCTCACCTCTGATGCATGTGAGAAAAGAAGTGACCTGGAAAGAAAGTTGTGTTAGCACTGGTGTGAGAAAGCTAAAAACACATGTGTAGGTGCACTAACTGCTGCAATATGACCAAAGCTGTTAAAATGGCGTTTAACTCCAATACAAACAGAATCTTACAAGATAGAAGAAATTGCCCAAGGGTAAGTTAGCTGGCTAGGCCCCTAGCGGGTCAAGGGCAGTACCCTTTAAGGAAGGGGAGCACAAAGGGTAAATAAAAGAATATATTTAGATAAAAATGTATCATCAAATCAAATTGATAGCAAAATTAGGTCTCTCACACAGTCATTACCAAGGTAGTGATTCAGCCTGTACAGTAAACTATTGTTATCAACCGTCCATTCAAGTAACTTAAAGTTTGTTTTTAACTCTCAAATCAATGTTGTTTATTTTCAGTTGTTCAAAGACAGAAAAACCTTTTTCAGTATCAAACATAGAAGGCTGCTGTCATTTGAGAAAGCCTATGAAAACATTATGGGAAAATGAGAAAATCCAGCATTTTTCTCCTTTTCCCATAATGCTTCTAACTTTGTTCACCTTTCAGAAACAATTATTTGAGCCACCATGAACTTGTCGGCTATTCAAAGGTTTTAATATGGGAGAGAGTAAAATTTTGTCGTCTGATAAAGAGTTAATAGAAGCACTAACGCTATTAAGCTTTTGATTGGCTGATTGCAACATTGATTAGATACGACATGTAGAAGGATATGCTCAGACATTATTTGGTATCAACTGCAACACGTAACCATAGCATTGTTTTGTTGTGAAGTTCTTTCTACTCCTAAATTTTCTCCTTAGATTTGCACAATCTCAAAATTTGTCCTAGATCAAGATCCCGGAACTGTTCTTATTAATTATTGACACACAGTCAAAAATTTTCAATATATCAAAGTAACACAATTCTGATTGGCTAAACCATTTGGTTAATGGTTTAGCCAATCAGAAGTTGTGTTACTATCAAAATTTGGTATAAGAATGCTGATTAAATTGGTTGGTGAAATCTGGCCTTGGAACATAGAAAATCAGAGAAAACATGCAGATCAGCAAATTATTCTCATCCTAGTTATAATCGATAATTTTTCCTTCTAATGGGGTACTACATGGTATATGCTAGAGTGTAGGATGCATTATCTAGAGCCCCCCAGGTTCAATCCTTACTCAAAACACTTGATTTTTTGTGGGAGTGACTTTGGGCAAGACACTTCAGAGTCTTGTACAGGAGATATCCCAGGACATACATGAATATGTGAGCCATTGCTGTGATATGACTGAAATAGTGTTGAAAGCTGTGTAAAACACCACTCAGTAGGTTCTCCTTTTTCCATGTTTTGAACATTCTGATCTAAAAACCCTATACCACACAATCCTGAGTTTTAATGACTCCAAAGAAAAGATGTTTGAAAACATCATGGAAAAAGAAGAAAATGCTGATAACTGGCACTTTTTCTCTTCCCACAATGTTTTTTACCCCATCAAGTAGAGAAATCATCATTTTGGCAACATTTGCCATCTGCAAATGCTTTCAATTTTGTCCGGTCCAAAAATTTCTCGTTTGGTGAAGAATTAAACCTTTCATGTTGACAAATGTTTTTAGTCCTTGCAAAGTTTTGTGTTGGATTCGTTTAGGATTCGTGATCCATCAGTTCCCAGTTGCTTCTTACCTGGATCTTTTCATGGGAGTGCCCTTGGGCAAGACATGTAAGAGCCCCAGCCTTGTACTCATTAAAGCAAGGCCACATATATAAGAACGATGTTGCTGTGATATGTTTAAAACAAGAAAAAGACCTTTTTGATAGAAAGATACAAGAGATATCGTGTTTCGCATCTACACTTGGCTTTTTTGTTATTGGTTCTTAACTCTTTTCCAAACGACAACATTTTAGACTGGTCAAAATTGAAAGCATTGGCAGACGACAAAATAAAAGTGACTGAAAATTTGAAACTTGTTTTGGGAAGGGTAGAAAACATTGTGGGAAAAGGAGAAAATGCTGGTTACCAGCATTTTCTCCTTTTCCCACAATGTTTTCAAAAGGCTTCTTTCTCAGGGTCGTTAAAAGTTGGGACTGTGTGGTAAAGGGTTAATGAAGTTATACATCAAGCCCCCTTTTTTCATTTTTTCATGACATGGCATTAAACAAAAAAAAACAAAAGTATTTGGGGGACTATCATAAGGAACACAGGTTTGAAGTTTCATCAGTTTTTGTCAAGAATTGTTGAAGATATCTGTCCAGAGGGACAGATAGATTGACAAACCAATGGACGGACAGACAACGCAAAAACTAAATCCCTCCGCCTTCGACAGGGGATAATAATGTTGAAGCCATGTCAAAGACAAGTAGATCAAAGTCATCTGTAAAATGGACTCTGGAGGTAACGATTTGAATAATTATACTACTACAGTTTTATGGCTGATCATTGCTCGCAGAAAAGTAGACAGAATGCTTTGAAAATAATAATAAGAGACCTGCATGCAGGTGCCAGTGCTCAGCTGCAGTTGCCTTTAGATAAAATTCTGAGTTGAAAAAGGGGCATAATTGTGTCAAAAGTATTTTTATGGTTACCTGTCCCTGTTGCATGGCTTCCCCATTTGATAATTATCACTTATCAAAGTTTGAAATAAAAATCTTCAATATTGACAGAGATATTATAATATGTCAAAGTTCTTCAATAACAATGACAACACAGACAGGGCTATGACAATAACTTGACTTTCTCTTCTAAACAGCTGAGCTGATATCAACAACGAAATGAAACAAATAAATCATGCATTTCAAGTTTTAATATAATATAATATAAAGTACAAAACAAACAAAAGTCTGTGTATATTAACAAAACTTATTCAGACCAACAGCCTTGACATACTGAAGAAAGCTAAAGCTGGAAATTAAGAAATGAAACAAGATCTTGAATTAATGTAAGCCTACACACATCATAATAGAGGGATCTTGTTAATAAAATTGTGTGCTGATAGGAAATATTTTTGAAATGTATCAGCTTAACTCTTTACCAAACAATAAAATTTTAGACTGAAAACATTTGACGACGACAAATGTTGCCAAAAATGATTTCTGTCTTCGATTGGGTAGAAAAGATAGTGGGAAAAGGAGAAAATGCTGGTTACCAGCATTTTTTCTTTTCCCTATGTTTTCTACCCTTCCAAATGAAAATTTCGCATTTTGAGTTCCATTTAATTTGTTGTCTACAAATGCTTTCAATTTGGACAAGTCTCAAATTTTGTTGTTTGGTAAAGAGTTGATAAGGTTTATTGTAATGTCATATTTGTACAGTTCACCAGTAACAAATCAAACGAAAATGTGCGTAAAATTAGAAATTATATATGAGAACTTATCATATTTCCATTGTACTAAAATAATGATCAAATTTTTTTTAACCCTTTACCACACAATCACAAGTTTTAAAGACCCTCCTGAATAAGACTTTTGAAAACATTGTGGGAAAAGGAGAAAATGCTGGTAACCAGCATTTTCTCCTTTTCCCACAATGTTTTCTACCCTATCAGAGAACAACAGCCCATTCGTACTGGTTTCAAATTTGTAGTCTGCAGTTATTTTCAATTCGGAAGATTCAACTATTTGTTGTTAGGGAAAGGGTTATCTGACATTTTATCAGCAGCACTATCATATCTTAGAGCTATATCAACAGACTTCAAAAACAGGTGAGTTGTGTTCTGGAAAAACGGGTTTTTAATGCATCTCCATGATGCTTTTTACCAAGCAAATCAGCATATAAAATATATTCCATTTTATCTAACAGCTGTCTGAATCATGAGGTAGACTGTCCTTGCACATGCAGACTATTAATCAAAGCAAAAAGTTTCAACACGGGGCAGCTTGTGTATACTGCACAGGCTGACCTCGGTTAATACTTTAGCAGATGCATTAAACCCATTTTTCATGGCTAAGATCTAAACGGCTGCTAGTTTAATGCCATGGTCAAACATATTTACAGATAATTTGTACCATCAAAACAGGATGGCTGATAAATAAATCAATAGATTTGAGTCAATGTAATCGAACACAGATCTTAACCGCTACAAGCATAGTGTTGTAGTTGAATTCTTCTTAGACATTTTATGAGGAGTACTATATAAATTGGACGGTTATGTCGTAAGTTCTGGACGAATGCAATCAAAGATCTAAACAGCTAGAAGTACACTGTCTATATGTGTATAAAAATAAACAAAGCTAAATGATCTACAAGGCAAATTAATCTCACAACACTGTGATATTTGAAATAAATAGTACAAATCAATTTTACAAAAAATTACAGTATATACATTATTTACATTCCTTGGTACAACAGTCAGAATGAATAATGATGCAGCCAACAAAACATTTTCAGTGCTTACCTCAATGTTTAACCCTTCACCAGATGACGAAATTTAAGACTGGTCCAAATTCAAAGCATTTGCAGACAACAAATTTTGAGGGTAGCACAATTGACCAAATTTGACCTCAATAGGGTAGAAAACATTGTGGGAAAAGGAGAAAATGCTGGTTACCAGCATTTTCTCCTTTTTCTCACAATGTTTTCAAAAGCTTTCTTTCTCAGGGTCGTTAAAAGTGGGTATTATGTGGTAAAGGGTAAAATGTGTTTCATGGTAGCAAACACTGTGGCAAAGGATGAAATTGCGTAAGATCAGTGATTTCACCTTCAGTCACAATGTTCCATATGTTTAACTATATAAAAACCAAATAAAACATGGTTCAAACAATAGGTTTTGTTATTGAAAGGGTAGGAAAAATTGTGAGAGAAGATTTGCTTGTTACCAGCATTTTCTATTTTTCCCACAATGTTCCCAAAAGTTCTTTTCATTAGGTCCATAAATTAGTATATTATATTTCCTGTGTCTATTTTTAGAAATGTTATGGGTAAAGAAATGTCGTAATTTAAGCTGGGGGGAATTATTTCCCTGTCACAGTGAATATTTTCCACCTGCCGAAAATCTGGAACTACTTTTTTAAGTTTTTTAAGTTTTTAAGTTTTAAAAGTGGCATTGGTTGACAAAATAATCAGAGGAAATATAATATATAATTTATTTCATCAGCTTGTGGTTAATATGGGGAAATATTTGCCTCATAAGGGAAAGGTCCGCGAAAATAACTCGTGCCTTACGGCACTTGTTATATACCTTTCCCTTTTTCGACAAATATTTCCCCATATTAACCACAAGCTGATGAAATAAACTCTATTGCATACGCTGAATATTGTACATCTAAACCAAACTTGTTGCTGGTATTACACCCTTCTATGTACGAGTTTGTTTCCTTTTTTTTTGGCAACATCAATTCGTGTGTGTGTTTTTTTCTAATTTGTTTCCACATTTTATTACCAAACGGGTGGTAACTTCTACAGCTAATAACATTACAGTTGAGTAACAAAACGCAAACAATTTACACGCAAATTATTGACAATGCAAAATATCACAGTTATGCTATGCAAATACAAATACAACCTTTAACCAATCAAAGCACAAATTTGACTTCTTATGCACCTAGAGATAAAAACATTTGAAAATACTGCCAAAAAAGAATTAGTTTCACAACTTGAATTTCTCCTTTCTAAACAATGTTATTCATACAAGAACACAACCGTTTTTATCTTCTTCATATCTTCTTCATTGTGTTTTTTGCTCTAGTCTTGTACTGACCTAATATCTGTCTTCACAACGGATTAATCCTCTGTATAAAACAACCCCATGCTTTAATAAAACTGAGAAATAAGTCTTTTGAAAAAAATTCTGTATAAAGGAGAAAATGCTGGTAACTAGCATTTTCTCCTTTTTCCACAATGTTTTCTACCTTTTTTTTGAGTACTGTATATTATCATTGTTTGGGGTATAGAGCTGTTGTCAAAATTGACAGGTACACTTGTCCATCCGTTCTTTGATATCTTAGCCAGTACTTTGCGCAATACTCTTTCTTAGCAACTGGCTACTTTCCTGCATAAAGTTGTTGAAGACAATGTTCAGCAGTCAAACAAGAAAGAAGCCTGCTGCAATGACAATCATCAATCCTTGAATACGCCTTACCAAACCGAGATTCTCGATTACAATTCCTAGATTACCAGCTCTGTATGTTACCAACTGACTTAAGTGGCAATCAAATTATTTACAGGTATGTCCAAACCAATCTGTTTGGTAATGTATTTTCGATATGGCTTTGACAATATTTGTTGTAAAATCTAATTAATCATAACAGAATATAACCCTTCAAACACTCACTAAATGAAATTGACAGCTTCGGTTCAGAAAAATACCTCACCATTTGATTATTACTCCAAATCCAAGGACTAACAGTCTGATTGGCTGTGACAGAATATCTCAGCCAATCAGATGGCTAGTCTTTGAAATTAGAACTGTATGAATACAGTTCTTGAGTCTTTTGATATTTTTTATGAGTCATGCTCTGTGAAAAAGGGGTTTAATGCATCTGCAAAAAGTATCAACTCAAGTCAGCCTGCACAGTACGACCTGGGCTGAAAATTTTCACTCTTGGTCAATTTTCTGTATGTCCAAGGGCTAGTCAACCTCACGATAAAGTCAGTCATTAAAAACAATGGATATTATGGAATCATAATTATATGATGGCTTGCATGGTACCATGGATCCCTGAGATGCATTAAGCCCCCTTTTACAAGAGCATGGCTCAATTATTTTCTTGGCTAGAATATCTCACAAAATATCTGACAGTGGAGATATAAAATCAGACTGCATGTTCTCTGCATTCTAACATTTAGCGACACTGTCTGAAAAAAGTAACTGAAGTTAAGCCGAGCTTTCTTAGAGTCAAGTCAATTTTTCATTATCTCTGCTTGTCAATTTTTCACACTATTCTGTGTTTCCCTGAGACATGCAAATATTTACAACAAAGGCACTTTGGAAATAGCATAACATATTAAGAATGACCTTCATCTGAGTTTGACTTATTACTAGTCAAACAACACAGAAGACTTCATTTAAATCTTTACCAAACGACAAAATTTTGGACTAGTCCATATTCAAAGCATTTGCAGACGACAATCTAAATTTGGCTCAAATGATGGAACTTGCTTTAGACAGGGTAGCAAACATAGTGGGGAAAAAGGGGAAAATATAGTATCAGTATTTTCTCATTTTTCTACTATGTTTTCGAAAGCCTTCTTTTTTTAGGGTTGTTAAACTTTGGGATTGTGGGAGAAAGAGCTAAAAGAAAACATTGTGGAAAAAACCAGCAATTGCTCCTAAAACTAACAAGTGATCTTGCTTTTCCAATGTTTATGTTTTAAATTCATATAACTTATTTGCCTTCATTTCAAAACTTTGCTCCTGTAGTTTATGTTGGCATAAAAATTATCCCCTGCTATAAGTGATTGACCATTTACCGCACAATACCAAGTTTTAAAGACCCCGCCGAGGCCTTTTGAAAACATTGTGGGAAAAGGAGAAAATGCTGGTAACCAGCATTTTCTCCTTTTCCCACAATGTTTTCAAACCTATTATAGACAAATCCCAGCATTTAAGTCTCATTTCAATTGTCTTCTGCAAATACTTTCAATTTGGACCAGTCTATATTTTCGTCATTTGGTAAAGAGTTAACTCTCTCCCAAATATTTAGTTTACCCCAAATTGAAAAGAATCAACAGATGATGTATTCAAAATTGGTAAAAATTTCGCTGAAGTTTTCTCATAAGAAAGAAAACATGGTAAAAGAAAAAAATGCTGGTTACCAGCATTTTCTTATTTTCCCATATTGTTTACAAAAGACTTCTTCCAAAAGGTCGATAAACTTAGGATTGCTTGGTGAAAGGTTAATATTTTTGAGCCATGCTCTGGCAAAAGGGGGCTTAATGCATCTGCATAATGTATATTACCAAGTAAGTCATCACATAGTTATGGATCCATACAATCTGTTTCTTGCTAACAAATATCAGGATCTAGAGGTAGAATGGTCCTTTGACATACAGAAAATTTATCAAAAGCTAAGTTTCAGCCCAGGGTCAGCCTGCACAGACTGTACAGGCTAACCTGAGTCGATATTTTTGGCAGATACATTAAGCCCCCTTTACACAGAGCATGGCTCATTTATTTTTCTTGATTAGCTTGTTATCACCTACAACAAGTTTTCAGTTGACAACTTTGAAAACATCCATTTCAATTACGAATGATCAACATGAATTAAGGTATAAGACATGAATACATTCTAAAAACATTTTGGCAAAAGAAGAAATTCCTCATAACAAAAAATTTTTCCTTTTTCCTACAATATTTCTAAAAGCTGTCTGCTGCATCAAGAGTCATTTGTTTGAGCTGGTGAGTTTACAAATGGAAAACAGAGGGCAATTAAACTAGCATGCATTGACCCTTAGGTAGGACCCTTAGGCTGATAAGCACGACTCACTGACCTTTTGCTGACAGTGTAGATCAAGATCAGACTGCACAGAATGTGCAATCTAATCTTGGATCCACACTGTCCAATTAGGAGATATTTTTCTATAAGATAAGTTTAAAATAGCATTATTGAGGTTTATCTTATTGGCTTGAACATTTAACTTATTTAGCAGGATAGAGGTTAAAACTAAAAACAGTAATGCAACTACTGATACGTGCCTGTAAGTAAATGTGTGGAAAAGGTTGTGAGATATCATAAACTAGAGGCGCTTGAGCGCCTGTATCGCTCCACAGGCCTGATATTTCTATAATGGCGAAAGGAAGTTTTTTACAATTATCATTCAATCCTGCATTTTAGCTCACTGAAGAAACAATTTGGTAGACAACTACCATAGGAACTTACCTGCAAAACAACAATGAAATCCAATGAATAGTTTTAGAGAAGAAATTTTTCAAAGATTTTACTTTATACCATAAAAGGAAAATGAGTCTCCCATAAAAGCCATGTTTTTTGACAGATCTTTTTTTTTTTAAGGAATTCTGTAAACCTGTATCTAAGGAACATTCCTGCAAAATAATAATGCTATCCAAATAGCGGTTTGGGAGGAGAAGATTTTTAAAGGTTTTTTACTTTGGTTGCCATGGCAACCAGAATTCTTCATGGAACACAATTATTTGAAGGAATTTGAAAGAGGACCACCAAAGGAACATTCCTGTGAAATTTGGTAAAAATCCAGTCAATAGTTTCTGAGGAGAAGTTTTTTAAAGAAAAAGTTTACGGACGAACGGACGGACGGACGGACGCACGACGGACACAACGCCATGACAATAGCTCTCTGGCCTTTGGCCAGTGGAGCTAAAAACAGTAATGCAACTATTGATACATGCCTGTAAGTAAATGTGTGGAAAAGGTTGTGAGATATCATAAAAAATTGAAGCAAGCACTTTTTCCTGAATGTTTCACAGAATAGGAAGACAAATTCTTTTGAGTCAAACACATGAATCCACTAAGTGCATTCTCTTACATAGCGAACCTATAGCAAATCTGTCTCAAACAATATCAAACGCTTGGTATATAAAGTGCTATAACAGAGATTTTCCCTGAGTCCATGGTTTCAATTATGCTGTAGATTCATTTGTTTCACTGATTCTGACTTTCTGAGTAGATTGTCTTGGTGGTTTGGTTCCTGCACCATTTTGGCTTGTATCTGACACTGCAGCACTATCTTGTGAATTTCTTTTTCTTCTCCTTCTTCTGAAAATCATGATAAGTATTTTTTTTCGTTTTCCATACATCTATTTGTTCAGCTTGACCTTCTACCACTCAATCACAAGTATAAACCACTTAAAGGAAAAGGACTTTTGAAAAGATTGTGGGAAAAGGAGAAAATGCTGGTAACCAGTTTTGTGGTAAAGAGATAAATGTCTATTTCAAATCATTTGGACAATTTGTGGAAGCATACTTTGATTGTGATACTTTGGAAGTATTAATCAGTTGTTCTGAATTCAATTGTTACCTCCAAATCTAAATTCCAAGACTATCCATCTGATTGGCTAAAACAGGCTGCATTATCCAATCAGATCATTAGTCTTCAAAGTTAGAATTAGAATTCTACTTTTCATACAGGTGTTTAAGGTTATGTTCTTAGTAAGACAGACAGTACTCTATAGTCATTGCAACAAGAATCACGCTCCTCTCACCACATGATATTGCAGTGCTATAAGAGACCTATGACTAATACAATTAGAAAAAAAAAGAGAAAGAAGAAAACCTTCAAGAATGCATAAATAGATGCCATGGCTGCCAGGCATAACTGAAAAACTGTTGCAAATGGTGTAACCCTTTTCCCACACAATCCTGAGTTTTTAACGACCAAAAAAGAGAAGACCTGAAAACATTTTAGAAAAAGGAGAAAAGCTGGTTACCTGCATTATCCAATCGTGCAACATGACAACAACGTAGACGATGCAGATGATGCCATGGCTATGACAATATCTTGATGTTTTTTTCGATTGATTGACTATATGGTGTTTAAAACTTTTCAACATTATTTCACTTATAGCGCAGCAGCCAGTGCACCTATCTATGCTTTCCTGGATTTTCTTTTACCAGTACTCCACACAATATTCTTTCTGAGCCACTGGCTGCTTTCCCACACAACCATTGTCGAAACAATGGTCAGCAGTGAAAGAGGAATGAATCCTATCGCAACAACTATCATCAATCCTAAGAAAGAAATTGGCTGAGCCAGGGATCGAACCAGCGACCTCCTGTTCTCAAGTCCTGTATGCTACAGACTGAGGCTACCTACTGACCAGGGCTCGGCAATGTTTTTTTTTTGAAAACAGCAGAGCTAAAAAGGAACTCAAAGTACATACGTTCTCTTTGAATCAAGGAGATCATCTTCTGAGTCCTCATTCCCCGAGATAAACTTCAGCTCCCCTGATTTAGTCCTCACAGCCGTCAAACTTTTACCTTCTGTCTCCGAATCATCCGGAGTGGTCATCCCCGTCCTGTGGGTATCCATCAGGGTGTCTGAAAATGGTGCAACAATTATTGACGTGCAAATGTAGATAGTAGAATCACTGCACATATACTGAACCAAAAAAGAAACTTCCCCTGTGTTTAAGTGCAAATGCAACGTTATTAAAAAAATCAAAATGTCAGTTGACCTACATATATTCGGGCGAATGATTATGTGTCGATAAAACAAATTTTAAATCGATTGAAATCATTTTGCAGAAGAAACCCGCTGAAAGCAGTTTTCACGTGCATGCACGGACCAGTATAATTCGTGTATATTTTTTGAAACCTTTCAGTCTAATTTTATAGACTTTCATGTCAATAAGAAAAAGACGTTGAAAAAAATTAAATTCTTTTTAGTTTTCTTTATTTTTGATATGCTTAGAATTCCGCAAAATTTACGCGAACGTCATTCAGCTAAGACAAGCCTTAATTCAGGAATGGAACAACATTCCACAAGCTGAAATCAATACACTTATCCGTTCCATGCGCCAACGATGCCAGGCAGTCCTTCATGCTGAAGGTGGTCATACCCGGTATTAATTTGTAATTTTGGTGAGCGACCCCTTCCGCATTTTAACTACCATTTCACTACTTTTGGATAAACCCTCAGCAATAATCTTTTTGATATTCCTAGAATTCCGCAAAATTTACGCGAACGTGCCATTGGCATGCTTAATGCTGGTATGACGATGAATGCTGTTGCTATGAATATTGGATGTTCTACTCGTGCTATTCGACATCTTAGGCAACATTTTCAAGCAACAGGGCGTACGGAAGATCGACCACGTAGTGGACGTCCTCGCGTCACGACGCGCGGCCAAGACCGCTATATTCGGAACACCCACCTGCGCAATCGCTTCCAAACTGCCTCAGCCACTGCTGCTAACACCCCTGGTACACATAACAACCGTATATCTGCCCAAACTGTGCGCAATCGCTTGCGCGAGGGTGGGCTACATGCACGTCGTCCATACGTTGGTTGTGTTTTGACGCGACGTCACCGCGTAAATCGTGTTAATTGGGCACGTACACACCAACGCTGGCTTAGACAACAATGGAATAGCGTTCTTTTCTCTGACGAGTCCAGGTTTTCCATTCATCGAGGTGATGGCAGGGTTCGAGTATACCGTAGGAGAAATGAACGTTATGCCGACTGTTGCGTACTTGAACGAGATCGTTTTGGGGGTGGGGGTTCTGTCTTGGTCTGGGCGGGCATTGCACATGGCTTTCGCACTAATCTCGTCGTTATCGAAGGGAATTTGAATGCCCAACGCTACCGAGATGAAATTCTTGCGAGGCACATTATCCCGCTGTTTCAAAATAATGCCAATATCACTCTTTTTCAGCATGATAATGCCACAAGCCATACAGCTAGGGACAATGTGAATTTCCTCAGGGCGAATAACATTGCATTTATTAATGACTGGCCTGCTAAAAGCCCTGATCTGAATCCCATTGAACACCTTTGGGATAATTTGGACCAGCGTGTTAGACGTCGCCCTATTCCACCGTCAAACGTCATTCAGCTAAGACAAGCCTTAATTCAGGAATGGAACAACATTCCACAAGCTGAAATCAATACACTTATCCGTTCTATGCGCCAACGATGCCAGGCAGTCCTTCATGCTGAAGGTGGTCATACCCGGTATTAATTTGTAATTTTGGTGAGCGACCCCTTCCGCATTTTAACTACCATTTCACTACTTTTGGATAAACCCTCAGCAATAATTTTTTTCACACAAAGTCGCAATAAAATACTCTTTCAATGCATATAAATCTAGTTTAATCCTGATTTTCATATTTGTGTATATCTACACTTAAACACAGGGGAAGTTTCTTTTTTGGTTCAGTATATATCTACCAACCTTACCTGTTACTTAGCCTAGATCCAGGCTCTAATAAATTTAATTATTCTCCTTAGAATTGCCGTCTGCTATTGACCTTTAGTAGCTATTTGTTTATCACTTTGGTTATTATTACTGCCTGGGGATGTTTGAGGGTCTCCCCATGATTATCAATTGTCCCGATAATCTAATTATAGACTTGTTTATCGCGTGATATCACTATGTTAATAACAACGTATTTACAAATTTTTTGTCCAATTCATTGTGACCTTCAGCAACACTTTTTACAGAATCCTTTTAAAAAGTTTTTAGAGTCAAACAGTTGAAAGAATTAGCTGCTATTGTTGAACTATCCTCTGCAGACAAATTGTGAGTAACATTTTTAAATCTTGTCAATATTTTCAAAGATGGTACACAAACAGGAAGTGATCAAACCAAGGATATTGGAATTTCGGTATCTATTTCAGCCATTTTCTATTTTAGCCATTTACAGTCGAAAAATGTTTGCAGCGACATCTACTTTACCTCACTGTGAGATGGGGTAAACTACATGTACATGTGATCAGTTTTCAAATGTCCCCAGGCTGTCATTTTTGACAAAGTAACGTCCAAAAGGAAAAAGTGAACAGACTGGAGCTCAGGCTACCTGTTACTGGGCAGTTTACTTGTACATAGGAGACTGGAAACGAAATTTCAATCTTGTACCAAAAAAAGAACCCAAATATTCTATTTATTTCATACTTCAAACCCGTTTTGGTGAGACTTTGTTCAAAATCCAGTACAGTTGTTTTCGGTAACTCCCTGTGGCATATCCCCCCTTCACATAAGAACGCATTACAATATTACCGGTATGTAAAGCGCGAGAAATGTAGGGTCAATGTGTGTACATCATGTCATATTTTGCACTGGCTGAATGGCACTTGCTGTTTACCCATGTAACTATTGTGTGAGAACTACTGTTTCTGCCTTCAATTGAAGATTTTGAAAATATGAAATCGGTATTATACACCGGTCGTTACCATGAAATATCAAACCATAATCCACCATTATTTCTCAATTAACTACCAAAAAGCATGATTTAAAACATGATAAATATGTATCATTTCAGCTACAAACCTTCCTGTGTGATATAGTTGGATGGAAAGAATCCTTGTTGACCATTGGCTAATTCTCCCATCCACCAATTCTCTGTATCCTTGTACAACACTGTGATCACATCTCCAGCAAACAGATTTAGTTCATCAGATCTCTGAGCTTTGTAGTCATATAAGGCTACCACCTGAAATGTTATACAATAAGCGTATTAACTCCACCACACAACAAAATTTTAGACGTGTTGGAATTGAAAGCATTAGCAGACGAAAAGTTAAATGTGGCTCAAATGATGGATTTTGTCTTATATAGACTGACAATGTTTTCAAAAGGCTTCTTTATCAGTGTCTTTAAAACTCGGAATTGTGTGATGAAGGGTTGACTCACTGACTCCCGAAACAAATTTGCAACATACAGTTTGAAAATATCATGTAGCATTTGGATAACATACATGAGTGAGCAGTTTAACCCTTTATCACACAATCCTGAGTTTTAACAACCCTGAAGAAGAAGGCTTTGGAAAAGATTTTGGGAAAAATGCTGGTAACCAGCATTTTCTCCTTTTCCCACTATTTTTTCTACCCTATCAACGACAGAAGTCATCATTTGAGTCAGATTTATTTTGTCATCTGCACAAATTATGCTTTGAATTTGATTGAGTCCAAAATTTTGTTGTTTGGTAAAGAGTTCATAAATATGATGCATGTGAAAAACATTGCCACAGTAGCAATGCTTCTAAAAGCAATCTCTTCTTTACTCACAATGTTTTCACAGTATTTTCTCCTTTTTCAATAATGTTTTCCACCCTTCAAAGGAGCCATTTCTAATTTGTCGTCTGCAAGTGTTTTCAATTTTGACAAATCTCAAATTGTGTTGTTAGGTACAGAGCTAAACCAATACTCCTTTCCCAAAAATGCTATCAATAGCTATACAGTACAGGGACATGATCAATTGTGATTGTATGGTAATGGGTTTTTATTATATGCCTGAAATATTCTGGCTCAAATACATGCATCACACACGGATAAAATATCACAGATGACAGAAAAAATCTTTATTATATTCCTATCAGTGAATTACTTGGATTTCTCAGTGTATTATTTTTTCAATTTTCACAGTGAATAACATCACTAGTGATGATATGGTATCATCACTAGTGATGATATAGTTTTAGAATGTTTGCCGGAACTACTCTTTGTTTTCCTATTGCTCACAGCCTAATGTTTCTGTCTCTGCTTCAAATATCTTTAGTAGAACAATAGCACAGTGAAAAGATTTTCGGTACAGTCTTTCCAAACAATCTTGAGTTAACTAACTTGTGAGAGAAATCTTTTGAAAACATGTCGAGAAAAGAAGATGGCTTTTGTGGGAGAGAGCCCTTGGAAAATATTGTGGAAAAACGAGAAAAAACTACCAACCAGCATTTTCTCCTTTTTCCATAATATTTTCTATCCTATCAGAAAACCTAAAATCTTTTGTGCCAACTTAGTATTTGTCATTTGGAGATGATTTTAATTTGGGAAAGTCTTAAACTTGTCATGTGGGAAAGGGTTAACTGTTTCTTCTTCTAATTTCAAATGGCTGGTTTTAAATTGTAAAGGTGCAAAACAAATCATGCCTTCAAACGGAGAGTTAGATGACGTAACATACCCTCGAGCGTTACGTCATCTGATGCGTCAGCTGCTTCTGCCAAACTTTTAATGAATGGATCACGTGTTTGTAAGTCCTATACATATACATACCTACCGTTCTTGAAAATTATTAGCAAAAAAAGGTAGAATTAGGAATATAATAAACAGAATAATCAACTGGTGGTGTGTGATATTAAAAATCTGTCACTCGAATGGGGTTTGATGCAGTTAAAAAACTTGTCCTTCGGACTCGTTTTTCAACCGCATCACACCCATTTCTAGTGACATATTTTTAATATCACACACAACCAGTTGATTATCCTCTATATATTTATACAATGTGAAATACAGTTCCAAAATAATGTATGATGTATGATGATGTAATGATGATGTAACTCACACTCTGAATATGTATGTATTAATTTGCAATTTGATTGGTCAAAATTTTACTTTGTAACATTCAACCACAATTCATAAAAAAGAAGTCACTGCTACTACACCATTATTTGTTTCATTTTGTCTACCGTATTTGAATAAAATGTCAATAATTTGCAATACTTTGTCGTTGAAAGATGTGGCTATATAATAAAAGGAATATTATGCTGTAGTAACTTTCCTGGTGCTTGTATTTACTTCTCATCACGCAAAAAAATTTTATCATCACGCCCAACCTTCAAATTTTCTCAAGCTGCTCAAATCAAATACAAGCACCAAGAAAGTTACTGCAGTATAATATTCTGTATATACAATTCTATCCTGTGTTTACCTTTTCCATGTGTTTAATGGCCTTCCCTGGTGGTGCCTGAAAGTTGAACTGAGCTTTTCCTGACTGTGTCTGTAATGAAAAAAGATAGATATTCTTGATGATCCATACCATCAGCAAGACCAAGAAATCACTTTAAATGGTTAATGTGTACAAATTATAGGTTGACAATAAAAGGGAGTTATTCAGTTAACCCTTCACCACACAATCCCGAGCTTTAATGCTCACGAGAAAGAATCCTTCAAATCCTTTTGAAAACATTGCGGGAAAATGAGAACATGGTGGTAAACAGCATTTTCTCCTTTTCCCACAATATTTTCTACCTTTTCAAAGGCATTTCCATTATTTGACCAACATTCAATTTGTCAACATTCAATTTGTCATCTACAAACACCTTTGAATTGGACTAGATTAAAATTTTGCCATGTGGTAGAGTTAATATGCATGCCACAAATCAAAATTTCTTGAAAAATATCAGTAAATACAGTACAACTAGATGTGTTTTTCTTTGCAATCATATAACCTTGTTGAACTTATTTAACAGAAAGATGTGATATTGTGCATTTGAAAATTGGGATGTTTTTTTGGACGCCTTAACTCCTTCTATTTTCTTTGCATTAGATATGATGTCATAATTCTGATTTGAACACAACTTTTCATTATTGATATGAAAAAGCAATCAGGTGACATTCCAAAAAGTCTGCGAAATGCAGGCGCAAAAATTTAAAATACCTAAACAGGCTACATATCCCATCAAGGAAACAACACTGAATTTCTTTTTTCTTACTACTCTCTTTCTTCTTTATTGATGATTTGCCAACTGTCGGCTTACTTAATTCAGTGATAAATCATATTTAAGTTTGGTGAGATTATAAGAATCTGAATAGTTCCCTTTTAAGTGCTGAACCTTGATACAGTTCCTGATCAAGATTGAACCGCACATTCCGTGCTATCTGATCTTAATCTTTGTTATTCACTTCTTTGCCAGATTAAGTGAAAAAGAACTCACAGCAGTCATGTTGAGTTGAGGAGCTCTCCCAAACACAGGGCTCATACTTCTACCTTGTCTTCCCACTGAAAAATAAATAATGTCTGTATCAGTAACTCTAAAATACATCTTTACAACCAGAGAGTAAACATATGCTGTTAAAACTTGATAGTGTATAGAAACTAGTCAGCTGTGTAAACATAGATAAAAAATCAATATAAGGTGTATGGGGTAAGGAAACTCAGGGAACTTGTTGTCGATTTAAGACCAGAAACAACCACAGTGATGTCTTTGACAGCCTCCAGTGAATGAAATGCACTTTCTATCCATCGTAATCTGTTCAACATTGCAGCCGTCAGGGGCAACATTTGGCATGAAGATACAAGAATGATTATATTTTCATAAAATAAAGATGAAATTGGTTCAAAAACTGGATGAAAATGAGTAAAGATGTATCTTCAACACATGGCGTGTTGACTCAGATTAAAGGGCTGCTATCTTATAATTCTGTTTAATTTTTTTTAAGCTACAATGAATATTGGCAACATTAATTAATAGAGAAGGCTTTTGAAGGCTGATAAAGGTTTGAGAAAACATTGTGGGAAAAGGGAAAAATGCCGGTAACCAGCATATTCTCCTTTTCCCACAATCTTTTCTACTCTGTCAAAGAACTTTAGTTCATTTGTACCACTTTTGAATTTGTTGTCTGCATAATCTTTGAGTTTGGCAGAGTTCAGAATATTTCTTTTGGTAAGGAGTTAGGAAAATGTATTTTTTAGTATGAATTTTATCTGTATTTCAAAGTTGGAATTGTTAACATCTGGCCGCTTTTGAACCTTTAAGTCACATATATAAGCGACATCTAACCAGAGTTCATTTTGCAAGTTTTTGAGAAAATGTAAACAAAGAGTGGCATTTCTAATTTGTGTACAGAGATGGCTAAAAGATGGATAGAAACACAAGTAGAAAAACACAAGAAATTACTCACTTTTTCCACATTCTTTCTTTAAAATTTCCTATTCTATTAGCAACAAGATAGCCCATATAGGGAAACAAGGGATAAATACATGGATAGTTCATTGGTTGATTCACTGAGTTATGCCCCTTTAATAGTAATGATTAAACCATATTAGATATAAATTGTTTTTTCTCTTTAAAAGAAAGCTTTTAGTAAATATCTACAAATATTATTTAACAAACCTTCAGTGAAAGTAGGCCTCCAAGTATCAGATGCTTTCAGGTACATGTTCTGTGATGCAAAGGCTTGCTGCTGCATTATGGCCGACATGGATCTGGGTGCATGTGGACTCAACATGGAAGGAGTTCCAGTCTGCATTGTAGATAACAGACACACATTAACCCTTCACCACACAATCCTGAGTTTTAACAACCCTGAGGAAGACAGCTTTTGAAAACATTGTGGGAAAAGGAGAAAATGCTGGTAACCAGCATTTTCTCCTTTTCCTGCAATGTTTTTGGTCCATCGAAAAACAACTTTCAATCTTTTAGTCATATTTATTGTGTTGTCTGCAAATGCTTTGAATTTGGACTTACCTAAAGTTTTGTCCTTTGGTAAAGGGTTAATCAAATACTGTTAGCTATTTCTACACTCACCAAAATTGTGATAACCCGTTACCAAACAATCCCAAGTATGTATAACAAACCCTGGGGAAGAGGCCTTTTGAAAACATTGGGGAAAAAGGAGAAAAAGCTGATTACTTGCAATTTTATTTTTTTTCCCACAATGTTTTGTACACTTTTAAAGATACACCCTTAATTTGTCACATGCAAATGTCAAAACTTAATTTGTCACCTCCAAATGCTTGCAATTTGGGCAACTCTAAGTTTCTTTCATTGGGAGGAGAGTTATAGAAATAAAGATCTTAAGAGGTATGGAAATCATAAGGGAAAAGAGAGCAGTTGCTTGTTAAAAAGCAATTGCTCCTTTTCACACATTGTTTGCCAGTGCTGGCAAATTTACGGTGAAGAAAAGTACTTGTACAATAAAAGATCAAATAGTTACCATACAAATATGTCTCTTTATGCCCATACTTGAGAAAGGATTTAACCCTTTACCAAACAATCCTGTGTTTGAGAAAGAAGCCTTTTGAAAAGATTGTGGGAAAAGAAGAAAATGCTGGTAAACAGCATTTTCTCCTTTTCCCACAATTTTTTCAACGCTTCTTAGAACAAATTTCAAATTTTCAGTCACAATTTTTTTGTCGTCTGAAAATGCTTTCAATTTGGACTTGTCTAAAACTTTGCTGTGTTGAAAAGAATTAAATCCTTTTTTCCTAAACTATTTTCTAAATCATCTATAAAAGGCATTTTTTGATTTCTTAAAAAAAGTCTCCATTGAGTCATATGTACTGGTTTTACATGTCTAAATTTCAGCTTGTATTGTTGGGAAAACCCTTTACAAAACAATCCCATGTTTTTATGACGTTGACAAAAAAGACTTTTGAATACATTGACAGAATGGGGGAAAATTCTTGTTACCAGTATTTTCTCCTTTACCTACTATGTATTTTAACCTATCAAACACCAATCTCTTTATTTGAGGTACATCTAATTTGTCCTCTACAAATTCTTGCAAAATATATTGATTAATTGTATGGTGTTTAATGCCGTTTTCAACATTATTTCAGTCATATTGCCGCGGCCAAAGCACCTATCCAAGCTTTCCTGGAGTCTTTTTTACCAGTACTCCACACAATATTCTTTGAATTAGATCGTGGCGGCCAGTGCACCTATCCATACTTTCCTGGAGTCTTTTTTACCAGTACTCTGCACAATATTCTTTCCAAGCTACTGGCTGCTTTCCAACAAAACCATCGTCGAGACAATGGTGAGCTGTGGGAGAGGAATAAATCCTGTCACAATGACTATCATCAATCCTCGGAAAGAAATTGGCCGAGCCAGGGATCGAACCCATGACCCTCTGTTCTCGAGTCCTGCACGCTACCAACTGAGCTACCGCGGCTTGCAAAATATAACATCTTAGTGTCTGGTAGAGAGTTAACAAAAACTTAACCTTGACTACCAAAACTAATGAAATGGAAAAATTATGCTAACAGAATGACCAAAGTAAATTGACAACTTGATTTGTTTAAAAAAACTTTTCCCATCTCTGGCTGCAAAAGCAGTTACGATGAGGCATAGATAATGCTTCTTGTAGCTGTGAAAAAAATCATATACTTTTTTTAATAAATTGTCGGAAACAGACAATTAACCTTATATTTTTTGCTTAAATTCAAACAGTAAATGTACCGGTAGTATAATTACATCTAAATTTGTTATTCTTAACCATCTGATGTTTTTTGTTATATTAACCTTTTACTACATAATTCCGAGTGTTAACCACCCTGTGAAAGAAGCCTTTTGAAAACCTTATGAGAAAAAGAGAAAATGCTGGTAACCAGCATTTTCTCCTTTTCAAACAAGGTTTTCTACACTTTTATAGACAATTTCATCGTTTCAGACAAATTTGATTTGTCATCTGCAAATGCCTTCAATTTGGACCATTCTAATATTTTGTGGTTTGGTGAAGAGTTAAGGGAGGTAATAACTAGCAACCTTTTAACTAAAAATTAATTATTTTCAGTCCGATTATCCCATCGTACAAAAATGAAATGTCCGGTAACAGAATTATAATATCATGGTCAATCAATGATGGAGCTATTTATTGCTAACAATTTTGTGCATTTTGAAAATGATCGTCAAGCACTTACCATCGATCTTGGGGTGTATGAATCATACGCACTTGGACCCATCATAGTCATAGTTGGACTGCCCATGCGTGGTGAAGCTGGGGCCATACCAGGGAGGTCAAGTGTAGGGGTCAAACTCATTTGTGCCTTGAAGGGGTTTAGGTAAAATCAAGAATGTTAGGTGCAAAACAACAATCTTTACATGAACAACATATTATTTCATCACAAATAACACTACAATATTTCACGATTCTAAGACTTCAACGTGTTTAAATTCTACTACCTCCAAACAACTGTGCACATACATATATGATATTACTTCATAATTTCCTGCCTTTTAGCCTATAGGCATACCAATACGAGTTTCACACCAACAATCTAACTCCCAATGAAATCGCTTAAGTACTACAATGCAAGTAAATAATATCTGAATCCATATTGGACTCTGCAAAGTCCTGAATATGGATTTTTCAGAACGAGGCAAAAGTCCAGGAATACAGATTTTTCAAAACGAGGCTAGAGTCCCATATATCGATATCTGCCTGGAAGAGTAGTCTGCCAAAATCTCTTGTCATAAAGCAACTTCATTGGCTTCAAAACCATCTTTTGTTGTAATTTCTTTTTTAATTGAAAGGGGACAATACTTGTCGTTTATGAAGCTGTGAAATGAAGAGGTCATTTAATATGTTTGGGTAAAATACTAAATTAAATCGGATGAGTACATTGCAGAACCACGCTTTATTTTGGACTCAGCTAATGCCTCGTCCAAAATATAGACTGGTTCTGCATTGTTCTCATCAAATAGAATTCATTATTTCACACCCACAATCGCTTAAACACTACCACGTGAATACATAATATCTGAATCCATATTGGACTCGCATTTTAAATATGGATTTTTCAGAATGAGGCAAGGATCCAATACAGATTTTTCAGTCCCGAATATCGATATTTGCCCAGACGAGTAGTCTATCGAAGTCCGTTGTCAAAAAACCAACTTCTAAACCCTCTTTTGTTATGTTTTGATTTTTTTAATTGAAATGGCCCTATACTTGTGGTTTATTTTAAAGTCAATAAGGAAGCGTGAAATAAAGAGGTCATTTAACATGCTTGGGTACAATACTGAATGCAATCGAATTCGTACACTGCAGAACCAGTCTATATTTTGGACACGGCTGTTGCCTCGTCCAAAATAGAGAGTGGTTCTGCAGTGTTCTTCAGTATTGTACCTAAGCATGTTAAATAACCTCATAGTATTGTACCCAAGTATGTTAAATAACTCATATTATTTCCCTGCTTTTAGATAGCTCCGGAAAAAATTTGGGGAAAAAGAATGTTTGCTTGTAACAAGCAGTAGCTGTTGTTCCTTCTTCCACAATGTTTTCCATACTGATGAAACCTAACTTTCTTCTTTCTTCAGTTGTTTGTACCCTATGTAGTACACCTTCTTAACAGAAGGTTATTGAAAATATTGCTATAGATGTAAATATTGCTCATTTTTGCATGCTTCCATCTCGTAATAAGGTCTTTTTCTTGCAACATAGTGCAACATTGATGAAACTTTGTCAACAGTTTGTGAGAGACGAGGTGGGGTTTTGAAGCTTCTGCTATCTACTGATGGGTCAGAAAATATTTAAATGAATATCCTTTATGCTCTATTTCATTTTTGTAACAAGTGTAGTACATATTTCAAATGTTGGGAATTTTTTCAGAAAATTAATATTGTCATTTCAATGAGAAATGGTAAATTTCAAATAGCATAGTGCAATTTTTAAGAGCTCTATCCATTTCCATTTATGTGACTCCATTTTACCTGGATTCCATGTGCATTTTGATACTAATATGTCTCATTCTTCACCCTTCTCTTAACTAATTTCAAATCAAGAAATTTGTACATATTTAGACTAATCACTGTGGGTTTTTTTGTGAATAGTGTAGATCAAAATCAGACTGCAGAGAATGAGCAGTCTATCTTTGGATCTACACCAACATGCATGTAATTGGGGATGTAATTTTACCAAAACAGCCTTCAAATTGAAATATAGTATTGCTGTCTGTCTTACTGCCTCAAAAATTCCATTTCATTTTTGACACAATAAAAATTCATGAAAGGAATGAAAGTATAAACAATTTACTGTTCTTCAAATATCTCATTACTCTCTGGGCAAAAAAAAAGGCAGCCAAGTTTAAAATCTACCTACTAAAGTTATTCATAACTGACCAAAATCAACTTTAAATACATGAATGAATGTGAAAACATTCTTGCAAAAAGGAGAAAATGAAAAAGTTGATCAATTCCTTCTTCTGTAACAATTTTTTTCAAGAGTGGTCTGCCGGAAAACATACAAAATAAGCTTTTTGCAAGAGGTAAAGATTAACCCATTACTTTATGGTTTTGATGCTCTTGGGTTTGAAAGCTCTGGAAATCTTTCTGGAAGAGAAATAGTTGCCTGTAAGCTTAAGCATACTGCAGAAAGAGAGGTTTTTTTTCCCTTTTTCTTCCCAAATGTTTATTCTGGCTTTTGGACATGCAGAAAATTGACCAATCTCAAAAACTTTCCACTCATGTCAGCCTGCATGGACTGCACAAGCTGACATTGGTCGATAATTTTTGCAGATACATCAAGTCCCCTTTTCACAGAGCATGCCTCATGTAACTTTTATAGAAATGGGTTAACTTTGAAAAGAGAAAATGTCTGCATTGCAAGATTTCTATGAAGCAGAAGCAAAAGGCTGGCTGCATAGTTTTGCTGTACAGTAGAGTGTCATCTTTATCAAATATCTAATATTAAAGAGAATATGTACATAGTTTTGTTATATATCAAAAATATTGTATGAGGTTGGGAGAACTGATTATTGTCAAGCCTTGGCAAGACAACAATCTATTCTCATAACCAAGTTAGATTTTTTTTGATATATGACAACACTATGTACATATTCTATTTATCTTTTAACATCTGATTTTCATTCATTGTGAAAAAGATGTGAAAAAAGGTGAGTTATTTGAAGCTAAATAGATCTATTTAATTTAATCGGATATGGATAAGCTGTAATAATGACGTTGTGAATAATGTTGACTACGTCATTAATATGATGTTTATCCACAGAAAAGTCATTCATGTTCTATGAATATCTGCAGAATATCAATACATGTTCTAAAAATACCCGCGGTTCTCTGTACCAGTGTTATGATGGAGTTGGCTATGATCAGAGGGTCCTGGTTCAATACCAATTTGCAGCAATGGTAGAAGCCTGTGCTCAACTGCGTACTTAAAGGCCCTGCATTTTTAACTTTTTACCAAAAGACAAAATTTTGACTAGTCCAATTAGAAAGCTTTGCTGACAACAAATTGAATGTGACTCAAATGATCTAACTTGTTTTGAAAGGGTTGAAAACATTGTGGGAAAAGGAGAAAATGCTGCTTAGCATCTCCTCCTTTTCCTAAATTGTTTTCTACAGGATTTTTCCTCATGGTTGTTAAAACACAGGATTGTGTGGTAAAGGGTTAATGACCCTGAAACTCCAATTACAGAATATTACCCAAGAGAGGGTGAAAAACTGTAGGAAAAGGAGAAAATGCTGGTTACCGGCAATTTCTCCTTTTTCCACGATATTTTTGGAAAGCCTTAACCATGAGGATTCGTAAAAATTGGGGTTGTTTGGTAAAGGGTTAACTCCTTACCTCTTGAAACAAGTCTGCAGCAGACAATTTTGAAACATATCTATGTGACATTATGGTAAATAAACATTCATAAGTAAATGTAAAAACATTTTGACAAACGGAAATTTTGCTTTATATGAGCATCTTCTCCTTTTGTCATAATGTTTTAACATACAATGTATGGTTTACTGCAGGTTAAAAAAAAGGTGTGTGCAGCTGATAATGTGTAAGCCAAGATGGAAATTTCTTTGCCATGTGAACATTTACTTGATAGTAAAACCTCTTTTTAAAACGTGTTAAATATATGTTGAAAACAGATCTTAAATAATCTCCTTTAACGGTGAGCAAAACTATTGTGAAAAGAACATAAGGAAGGAACATTTAAAGCAGGTACAGCTCACTCACAGTTCCATAAATTTGTTTCAAAGGCCATAATAATTTTTGTAAGTTTTCAAAACAAAATAATCTCCAAATGCAATAAAAGAGCAAAAAAAAAAAAAACGTATATGGACAAATCTTAAGAGCATATCAAGCAAAAGGATCATAGCTTAGAATTACATCTACTTTAAAGACAAAAAGACATCAAACTTGTAAAATAATTGTTTTTCATTTTATCCCTACCAACTCATGGGGGGGGGGGGGGGGGGGGGGAAGAAGAAATATTCAGGTCTGTTTTTGCCTTATAGAAAAGCACTTTGGAAAATAATGTCAAAATGGGTGGCTGCTTTTTGAAAGGATTTCTCCTTTTTCCACAATGTTTTTATGTGTATCCATGGTTAAGGGTTAAAAAAAAGTGATAAGCCAATAAAGCATTTCACTTAATTGGCTCATCACTTTTTTTTAACCCTTAACCATACAATCCCATATTTTAACAACCCTGAGGAAGAAACCTTTTGAAAATATAGTGGGAAAAGGAGGAAATGCTGGTAAACAGCTGCCGCAGACTATGAAACATTAATGTAAAACACGGATTATCAACTTGAACAAAGGTTTAACACAGTGTAGATCAAGATTAGACTGCATAGAACATGCACTCTGATCTCTGATTTTCATTGTCCACTACTTTATTCTGGATTTTGGCTGAATTCTCACTTGATCTTGCAGCAAAACTGTATTTGTAGCCTTTGAGAAAACGCAATTTATTTATTCAGTAGTGAAAGAGTTAACTGTGACTTGTATATGAATTTGGAGACATTCATATAGAAATAAATTAGCTTGAACAGAATACCGAATACGTAACAATAATGTGAACGATTGACAGAACTGTGAGATGAGTGTATATAACACAATCAACAACATGTAAACTTGGTATGGGGTTGATGGTTAGACACTTACCCTGGTTTGAAACTCTGTCTAAAGTCCAGTCATTTTTCATTAATAATTTTTACCATTTAGATATGAGTCAGGCTCTGTGAAAGGGGATTGATGAATCTGCAAAAAGTATCAACCCATGTCAGCCTGCATAATCAACGCAGGCTAGCCTTGGTTGAAACTTTTTTGTCATTGTTACATTTTTTTAATGTCAAATGACCATTCTACGTCCAGGTTCAATTGGTCGTTAGACACAATCGATTATTAGCATCAGGGATCGTATATTTCATGTTATATATAGAATCCCTGTTAGGATCCAAAATTATGTGCTAACTTGCTTCATATAATGCATCATGGAGATACAGTAAACATCCTTTTACCAGGGCACCACTTTTATGTACAATTAAGAAATAATCTTCTTTCTATTGTGGTTTATCGGTCAATAAACCACGCTTGTGGGTTATGAGGCACAATGAATAATCCACGAGAGCGATAGCCCGAGTGGGTTATTCATTGCGCCTCATAACTCACAACGTGGTTTATTGAACAATAAACTACGCTAGAAAGAAGATTATTTCGATTCTAATATGACTAACTCTTAATCAAAGGAAAACAAGTTCATACTCGGAGTAAAACCGCGGATGCAGATTATATTCCACTGAATAACTTACTTACTTTATACAGAATGACGTCACACTATGTAGAATGACGTCACTCTATATAGAATAACGTAGATTTTACCACGCTTTCATTGCACCGTGTTTATAGAGCCTAATTCACGTGTCATGTTAGAATGCAAGTTTGACTTTATTCAATAATCCTGTCAACAAACCATCATTTGCTTAATTCACTAGCACCTGCAGATTCCAATTTTGTCTTCAAGCAGAGAAGATCACTTATGAAAACATCTAAGCAAAAGGAGAGAATGCTCTTAGAAAACAATTTCTTCCTTTGCCACCTTAATTCATTTGTTTATCCATATGCTATAAAGATCTTTATAAAGCTATCTGAGAATATATCAATACTTGCACCAGTTTCATTCAGAGCATAACCTATTTCATTCTGATTAATAATTTCATCTAAATTTTGATATATACCATGTATATATGACACTAATGGGACATCAGTTTTACTGTATCTGACAATATGTCTAGTTCATGCTTAACCCTTTAATACACAATCCTGAATTTCTGAATTGAAAGCGATTGCTGACACCAAATCAAATGCGGCTGAAAAGATGATTTGTATCTATCATGGGGTAGAAAACGTTGTGGGAAAAGGAGATGCTGGTTACCTGCATTTTCTCTTTTTCCAACAATGTTTTGCAAAAGCCTACTCTTTCAGTGTGCTTAAAACTCGGAATTATGTGGTAGAGGGTTCAGACAATTTTTCTACTTTTGTGAAAAGTGTAGACTAACAAGGATTCCATAGACTACAAGGATTTGATAGATAATCCTTTATCCTGTTGTAGACTATGATCAGTCTGATCAGATTTTGCAGTCTAATTTTGATCTATACTCTCTCCTTCTCTATCAGTCCTTTACCAAACAACAAAATTTTAGACTTGCCAAAATTGAAATCTTTTGTTCACAAAAAAAGTATAGTTACTCAAAACTTCATTTTTATCTTTGGATGGATACAAAACATTGTGGTAAAAAGGAGAAAATGCTGGTTACCAGCATTTTCTCCTTTTTCCACAATGTTTTGAAAACTCATCTTCTTCAGAGTCATTAAAACTTAGGATAGTTTGGTAAAGGGATAATATCTATATCAAAAGCACTAGCAGATGTCCAAAAAAAGAAGTTGCTAACAGAATGGGATTTATATAAGAGTTGAAAACATCATAGGAAAAGGAGAAAATGGTGGTTACCAGCATTTTCTCCTTTTTCCACAATGTTTTCAAAAGCAGTCATGAAACGACAGGATAATTTGTTGAAGGGTTCACTTACTGTGACTTTGTTAAGAGTCCTCATCACTTTGTCGTATCTCTGTGTTGTGTGTAGGTTAAATTCATCCTTCGTCATAACTCCACGACTTGCTAGCTCATCTGCTAAACCTTGTGTTCTGTAAGTATCACAATCTCAAACTATAAACAAGAGCACCCTATGCGAGTGCCTCGCCTCGGCTGCAGTTGCTTATCAAGAAAATTTTTAAGTTGAAAAAGGGGCATAACCTAGTCAAAAATTATTTGATGGTTATCTGCCCCTGATGTATGGGTTCCCCTTTTGATTCTTAACAACTTGTAAAAGTTGAAAATGAGTCTTCAGTAATGGCATCGATGTTATAAAATGTCACAATTTTTTAAAATGTCAGACACAGACATTTTTTGCATGATGACGAAGACAACACCAGGGCTACAACAATACCACAATCTTTTCTTCGAAAGCATGTTCTATGCAGTCTAATCTTGATCTGTATCTTTTAACATATTGTGAGGCCCCTTGACGGATGGAAGCATTTTATACTTATGCAACAGCTTTGATTACTGATTAAAACTCAAAATAATATAAAAGAAAAAGTACCTTCTTCTACTGTTAGAATTGTCCAGAACATCACTACCAGATCAGATATGAAATAGACGACACTGGAAACATCTTCATAAACCAGTCTAGGAAAACTTTCCTTCCCATAAGTCAGTTTTTTCAGATGAAAAATTATCTCCTGTGTTAATTTTCCAAGTGTAAAAAGTCAGAGGTATTTTCAAGGGGGCAATCTTCTGGAGTGAGGGGGACACACAATTTCCTTGTTTAATATAAGGAAATATTTGTGAATTTAGTTCTAATACATATGTATTATGGAAAACATCATGCCCAAAGGAGAAACTGCTCATGAAAAGCAATTTCCCCTTGTTTCATTATGTTTTGAAAAGCAGTCAGCTGAAAAATTAAAAGAATTGTCTAAAAGGGGGAAAATAGACTAAAAGAATAATTATATTTGTAATATACAATGAAGTTCATTTGACTGAGTGTACAGTAAATGCTCTCTCAACCTACCCAAACTTTTCATCTGTTTCTTGTTCTGCAGGGGATATAACTCTAGGTAAGAGTCCAGCATCAAACTGAGCAGCTGAAATGTGACACAAAGATATAAGCCATGCTCTGTGAAAAGGGGATTTAAATGCATCTGCATAAAGTATCGACCCATGTCAGCCTGCGCAGCTTGCACAGGTTGATATTGGTCAAAACTTTTTGCTATTGGTAAATTTTCTGCATGTCCTGGGACCTTTTTAAGTCATGATTGAGTGGGTTGTCAGATAAATGATGTCTTGCTTGGTATAGTGTATTGCGGAAATGCATTTAACCCCATTTTTCCAGAGGGGGGCTCATGTAGAGTCCAAGTCAGATTTTTCAATATTCAAAGAGTCCTGTAAGTACAGCTACTGACAATAGAAACACATTTATTAAACTTAAAAAGACTAACAGATCCCAGTTCTTTACAAAGCATTATTGTGGGCTCATATCAATTTCTTAGAGATTCAAAGGACAAAAGCATGTAATAAAGCAATAGCTCCATATCCCACAAAAACTTTCATCAGAACAGGCACCAAATATCTGTGTCTGTACAATTAATGAGTTAAATCTTTATCAGCCTACATTATCTTGCCCATATTTACAGCATAAATTTGCATGCAGATGACATTGATATATATGACTAAATGTTGAGATTTGTCTTGAAATCATTGTGGGAAAAGGAGAAAATGCTGATTACCTGCATTTTCTCCTTTTTCTACAATGTTTTCCAAAGCTCTGTTCCTCAGGGTCATTAAAATATGGGATTCTTTGGTAAAGAGTTAAGGTATTCTGGAAAACAAATGATAGACACAAAAACAACTTACTCTGAGCATCGTAGTTATAGACGAGGATGGGATGATTCTCTCCCAGAGAACAGAAGGCAACCATGTGATCCCTCGGGTGATAGTGTACGTCTGTCACCGGGTTCTGATACTTCAACTCTGAGTACATGATTACTTGATCACCTATTGCAATAAATGTATTATAATGAAAAACTTTATTGAGCTAAGCTGTGGGAAAAGGTGGTTTAATGTATCTGCAAAAAGTATTGACCCATGTCAGCCTTTTATTATTTTGTTATTGGTCAATTTTCTGTATGTCCAAAAATCATTCTTCCCAAGGATTCAATCTGTTCTTAGACAACATGGATTCTATGGATACATAATTATGTGATGAACTGCTTGGTTCAATGCATTATGGAGATGCATTAAATTTCCTTTTCCCAGAGCATGGCTTAATTACATTTCAAGTCTGTCCCAATTTTGAGGAAATTTCATCATTACTTCTGCAAATTCTTTCCGATTATCAACTATTCTGGTTGCAGAGAGATAGCGAGGCAGTTGCAAGCCCTGAAGCATTGAGCTTTATTTAACCCTTAACCACACAGTCCTGAGTCTTTATGACTGAGAGGAAGAAGGCTTTTTTAAAACATTGTGAGGAAAAGGAGAAAATGCTGGTAACCAGCATTTTCTCTTTTTCCCACAGCGTTTTTCTACCCTTTTTAAAGAAAAATCCCTTTATTTGAGCCAAATTTGACTTGTCCTCTGCAGGTGCTTTCAATATGGATATGCCATAAAAAATTGTCATCTGATACAGTGTTTTTAACCATTTAAAAGATTTTGTGTGAATAAAAAAAGATAAATAAAATTGTTTTTTCTTGTAGAAATAAAGTATATAATACAATATCCAAGACACTCTGACCATTCTTTTAGAAAAGAAATGAAATACGTGGGACAATTCCCATCATATCTGGACATATTTATTTGAACCATGCTTTGGGAAAAGGGGACAAAATACATCTGCAAAATGTATCAACCTAGGTCAGCCTGCACAGTCGTTTTTGCCATCTTTAATTTTTCTGAATATCAAAGGACCTGTCTACCTCATGATCCAGAAGTTGTTAGGCAAAACGAACTTAATGGATCCATAGCTATGAGATGATTAGTAAAAAAGAGCATAGAGATGCATTAAGCTCCCTCTTGCCAGAGCATGGGTAACATTATCTTGCAGAGGAACACATTTAAAACATTGTGACAAAAGGAGATATTGCTAACTAGAGCTGTCACTGAATGTGACTTAATACCCCCACCAGCACTTTGACAGAAAAAAGTGTCAAGTTCAAGGGGAGATAATTCCTCAGCCAGGAGGAGTTGACACTTGAAAATTGCGTCTTGAAACCTTCAATATATGATCAATACATGTGCAAAGTTTCGATACAATTGAAGGAAAACTGTAGGAGAAGTTTGCGACACAAAATTACCAGTATTTTGTACACACACGGACACACGGACAGACAGGCTGATTCCAGTATACCCCTGAAAACATGAGTTTTGCGAGGGTATAATAATGACCAATTTGTCAGATACACAACATATACAGATATATAGACATACAACATTTTAAGATAGATATCAAAAGATAAACAACATTTTAAAACCTACCTGTATCTGTATTCCATGCATAAGCATAGTTATCCTCACTTCCGGAGAACACAAACGACCCACAAGGGGTCAGTGTGCTGCGGATCTGCTCCCTAAAGTTGAGGGCTCCAATGTATTTTTGCACAACTCTTTGTCTGAAAAAGTAAACACATGAAAGAAATCAGTTTCCAAGAAAAGTTGAATGAGATCTTAGATTTGTTTTACATACCTGTTGTAAAAAGCAGTTTTCAACAATACTGCTGTAACCACAGCAAGTACACCTTATCCTATGTCCATTGTCTTTTCTTTTCAGTTCTACTCACAAGATTCTTTCCAAGATTCTGCCTGCGTTTTCACATTAACCAAGTACAATAAAAACAAGAAAACCGCATGTGGGTGCCAATGTTCTGCGGCAGTTGCTTGGTTGTTGAACAAGGGGCATAACTGTGTCAAAAATACTTTGATGGCTATTGTTGTATGGGTTCCCCTTTGGATACTAATCAAGTCTGAGTTTGAAGTAAATGTATTCAATAAAAACGAAGTATAAAATGTCAAAGTTTTTCCAAATTCTAAGTCGAAAAAGGAGCATAACTTTGTCAAAAATATTTTGCCCTTTTTGCATGGGTTCCCCTTTCAAGAGTGAACAACTTTTTTGCATTTGAAGTAAATATTTTCTCTAATAATAGAAATATCTTAAAAAGTCAGTTTTTGCATGATGATGCAGGTGACACCAGGGCTACAACAATACTTTGATGTTTTCTTCGAAAACAGCCAAGCTAAATTTGTGTCCCTCACATCCATTGTTTCCAGTAAATTTTCTACAAATTTGCATTTACATTATGTGGGTGTATAACAAGTAATGATTGTATAGCAGTGATATAATAAGCAAACATTAACAGGAAAGATGAAGAAGTTCATAAAAGCTCCTGAAAAAGTATGGTTTGAACTTACATTCTTAGGTCAAACATTCTAATGATATTGTCTCTGCAGTGGACAAGTAACCGTCGCTCTCTTGGATGTAGCATGATATGATTTATAATTGTGCCCTGAAATAAAACAATTTTGTTCTTGTTAAGCACTAAAGAGAAAACTAGACATCTACCTCCAGAAAACACAAAATGATTAACAACAGAAATCGTAATATCAATTTTTTTTAAATCCTTTCCTAAATGACAAATTTTAGACTCTTCCAAATTTTAAACACCTGCAGATGACAAATTCGGAATTGGAGTAAATGAGTTAAAGTTCTGTGATAGGGCAGAAAACCTTGTGGAAAAAAGAGAAAATGCTGGTTACGAGCATTTTCACCTTTTCCCACAATGTTTTTGAAAGCCTTCCTGCTCAGGGGTCAGTCATTAAAATAAGGGATTGTGAGGTAAAGCTTTAAAGTAATTCACCCTCTCACTTTAGTTGCAGTGTAAAACAAAATCAGATAAAAATTCTATGCAGTCTGTTCCATATTAAAGATACATCTGTACTTGTTTTCAGCCAGCTTTCAGCCAGTTTTTAACCCATTTCATCCTTACTTTATGAAACTATAATCATTCTTGTATCTTCATGCCAAATGATGGCTGCAAGATTGCACAGATTACGACGAATAGAAAATAGATTTCATGCTTTGGAGACCTTTTACGCTATCGCTTTTGTCATTTCCTTTTCAAATGAGGACAAATCCATCTGACTTGCTGTATCCCGTACATCACATTTATCGATTATTTACCTATGGTTACACAGCTAGCCAATATCTGAACCATAAAATACGATATAAAGTTTTAACTGTGTTCTTTCTCTCTGGCTGTTGAGATGTATCTTTAAGTATTATGCTATGGCAAAAAAAAAAAATCGATTTTGCAATATACGTAGGTCTTTTGCAGTAACTGAATATACCCATTTCATTCATATAGGATTGGAAACATGCACCAGTGACATTTATGCTTAGAATTACATAAATAAGCATAACTTTATTTTCTTCTTTGCAGACAGTAAGAATCCCATATGTTGCCTGACCACAGTTCTACATTATCTGATATTCTAAAGTCTATTTTGACCAAATCAAGCCTAAAGTTTTACCATTTCAAAATCCAAAATCACAAACTCTGGGTCTTGTTTAACCCTCTACCAGTTGCCACAACTTTATGCTGATCCAAGTTGAAAGCATTTGCAGATGACAAATTAAATGTTGCATAACTCATGACACTTTGTCTTTGAAAGGATAGAAAAGATTGTGGGAAAAGGAGAAAATGCTGTTTACCAGCATTTTCTCCTTTTCCCACAATTTTTTCAGAAGTGCTTTTCCTTGGCGTAGTTAAAACTCCGGATTGTGTGGTAAAGGACTAACTTCTTGTCAGTGTCTGTTTCACTTATTTACCACTCTAAGATGTAATAATGGAAGAAACCTTTTACCTTCATTTCTACGTCTTCAATCTTCTGGTAGATTGTCCAGTCTCTGGCCACACCTGTCAATCGTCAAATCACATTAGTATAGAAAACATTGCGGGAAAAGAAGCAACTGCTTATTGCAAGCAATTGTTCCTTTTCCCACAATGTTTTTCATAGGCATCAACTGCAAGGGTGTAAAAAGTAACTGCTGTATTTGCAAATAGTAAGATAGCATTTGTATAGAAAACATTGTGCTAAAAGAAGTGACTGCTTTTTACAAGCAATTGCTCCTTTTCCCACAATGTTTTCCATAGGCATTAAATGCAAGAGCGTAAAAAGTTACTGTCTTATTTGTACCTTAATGGGTTTAGAAAATAAAATGAACTACACATATTTGACTGTAAAGTTATTTTTCAAAGAAATGAGCTACACTCTGGCAAAAGGCGGGTCCATGCATCTCCGTAATACATTATACCAAGCAAGTCATCACAAAATCAGTGATCCATAAAATCCATTTTTTTGAACAACTGATTCATAAGTTAGAATGGTCCTTTGACATGCAGAAAATTTAAAAGATAGCAAAAAGTTTTTGTCCTTGTTAGCCTGCACAGACTGGCATGGGTCAGTACTTTCTGCAGATGCATAAAACCCCTTTTTCACAGAGTGTGACTCAAATGTAACAATATCACATGGGAAACATTTACATCACACTATTAGCTCTTTTGTTCTCAAGTGGGCTTTCAAACTTGTACTACAAAACCAGAAGCTAATGTCCATGTCAAAAATAAAAAACAAAAAAATCAATCTTATGAAGTATTTTCAAGGCAAATAAGGACTCGAAGGGTGAGATATTCTGCCGAGAAATCAAAATAATGCTGAGAACGAAAGGGTTAATAATAAACTCAAGATGAACCTCTTTTAGATGGCACTTCAGTGAAGAAAGAGTTCCAGATGATGATCACACCAATGCTATCAGCTGAATACATCTTCTGGCCATCCTCTGAGAAACAGATTGCGTTTACATATCCAATGTGGTCTTCTAGTTCTTGCCTTAACTGTAAAAATAGAAAATAATTTGATATTTCAAACACTGCTCTGTGACGAATCTAAACAGAACATTATGTTATAGTGACTTTCCTGGGAGTTAATTTTGCTTCCAACTGTGTGGGAAAATTTGATATCTTTTGAGACTAAAAGGTTGTAGCAAACAAAAGCCTGGTCTCAAGAGATTTCAAATTTTCCAATGCAACTAGAACCAAAAGCAAGCCCAAGGAAAGCTACTACAACATAATAATCCTTTTGTAAAATGGTTAAATACCTGAAAATCTTACAAATCAAAGTTCATGTACAGTATAAATTACAGTATAAAAATTGTGATAATCCATGGTCACAAGGTGAAAAGCAGACTAACGAAAAGGTTCATGCAATCTTCATTCTATTAAGATAGACAATTTTGGATACTTTCCCAAAAGCAGAACAGATTTTTCATAAATTCCTATGTCCATAATTTTTAAAGGCTATAACAATGTTAAGAGAATGACCGTCTATAAATACACATGTTTTGATCATAGGAGTCCTTGTTTAACCCATTACCACACAATCCCTACTTTTGACGACCCTGAAAAAGAAGCCTTTAGAAAACATTGTGGGAAAAGGAGAAAATGATGGTAACCAGCATTTTCTCCTTTTCCCACAATGTTTTCTACCCTTCATAAAACAAATTTCAAATTTTCAGTCACTTTTATTTTGTCGTCTGCAAATGCTTTCGATTTGGACAAACCTAAAATTTTGTCGTTTGGTAATGAGTTAACATACCAAAGAAAGTCATTTTAATACCCATTTCATTTTGTATATATTTAACCCTTTCCAAGACAGCAAATTTCAGACCATTCCAAATCTGACACATATAATGAGGAAAGCACTGCAGTTTTTTGATCGGGTTGAAAACACTATTTACCAGCATTTTCTCCTTTTCCCACAATGTTTTCAAAAGGCTTCTTCCTCTGGATGGTAAAAACACAGTATTGTTTGGTAATAATTTGAGGTAAGGAACTGTTTGCTTTTTTTTTTTTTTTTCTACAGTATTATAAAATCTGCTTATTTGAATTGGTCCCCATAACTGTCACCCACAAGAAAATACATGCACTGCAAATTGTCAATGTGAGAATGCAGCAGATGGGTTGGGCATCTGAAATTACACTAGTCGAAGACTGTTAAATCCCGCCCCCTCCAAAAAAAAAAATTTATATCATTAAAATAGCATGATGCCTCTCTATCTATCTCATAACATTACAGCATTTGGTCAGCGAATAAGAAACTGCATTACTTTGAAATTTAGAAATCTATAGAACATTAGAATGAAAATGAAATTTAGAATGGCTGGTGACTATCTGCCAAAGGCTAAGCAAAGTGTAAAAGTAATGCAACCTTACTTCATATTTTGTTCCATCTGCCCCAACATCCCAGATGCGTATAACCTGATCAAAACAGCCTGTAGCACACACGTTGTCTACCCGTGGGTGGAACTGAGTACAATATACAAATGCTGGGTGGGGTAACAGTTTTTGTTGCTGTTCTCCAAAATTCTGTAAGTCCCAAGTTCTGCAAAAGAAAGAAACCATGGTCATTGCATCAGTCAAAATATTTCACATGTGAACAAATGTTTCATTTTCTTAAATGCTTTACCACACAACCCCTGTTTTCATGACCATGAGGAGAAACCCATTTGAACATATTTCAGAGAAAGAAAAGATAGTGGTATACAGAATTTTCTCCTTTACCACTAATATTTTCTACCCTTTCAAAGACAAATTCAGTAATTTTAGCCACATTTAATTTGACATCTACAAATGATTTCAGTTTGGACACATGTAATGTTTTGTTGTCTAGTAAAGAGTTAAAAGCTGTTTAAGTGTTAGCAGTTTCAATGATAAAGAGTTTACAAATGAAACAGAAATACTTCTTGATACATTACCTTCTACAGACAAGATTTTGCAGTTCAGAAGATCACTTTTACAAACAGAGTGGCATGAAGGAAATTGGTTTATAACAATCAAGCTTTTCTTTTGCCATAATACTTTCATTTGCATGTGTACTTCCAACTTATATTTATTTCAAGTTTTTTTTATTTTACAAGGAGTTGCCTGCAAAAAGTTATCAACTACTGACATGATTCCAAATGTGGCTATAATAAACTAGCTTACCTGGCAGTTCCATCCGAGGATGCAGACAGTAAATGTGTGTGCATTTTAGACCAGCTTATATCATAAACAATTCCAAAATGACCGGAAAACTTCCCTCGTAATGCTCCTGATGGAATCTGAAATGATCAGAAAGAATTCAGCCATGCTGACCTGGGCCAAAATTTTTCGCTATTGGTTAAATTTGTGCTTGTCCAAAGACCTGTTTACCTCACAATTAAGTCGGTTGTTTGACTTTATGTATCCAATTATCAAATGATGACTTGTTTGGTACAATGCATCATCAAGATGACTTGAACCCCCTTTTGCCAGAGCATGGCTCAATTTTATTTCAAAAATGTATAATTAATTCATTCCAAGTTATTAAACCAATGAAGAAAACTATAGCCTCAAAACAGAAAACTATTGACTCATTAGCTCCTGCAGATAATTCTTTCCATCTTGCTGCGTATCTTTTTGGAAAATATTGTGGCCAAAGGAGAAATATTCTTTGAAGGGTGGAATATATTGTGGGAAATGGAGAAAATGCTGGTCATCTGTATTTTCTCCTTTTCCCACAATGTTTTCAAAAGCCTGCTTCTTCAACGTGGTTAAAACATGGGATTGTTTTAAAAAGGGTTAAACAGAGAGGCAACAATCAATTGGCACTTGTATCTCACAAAGGCCTACATCTGTGTTTTCCTATATTTATACACACCTCCTAAACAAGACTTTGGTAAACACCTTTACCACACTGAACTTTATATGCCATGACGTTTTCTAAAGCCTCCTTACTCTAAATTGGCCTATGAGTACTGCCAACAAAAATTTCTACCTATTTCAGTGCCATATATTTAAATTCAACCTCTTTTGATGGCTAAAAAATACATCCCACTGAAAGTCCTAAAGATTGCTTTTTTCATTGGCTTGACTCATCAAGCTGACAGGATAACACCAGACTACACATTCTGTGCCTGTGCATACTTATCTTGATTCAAAGCCCGTACAAAAGCCCACATTTTCCCATGTTGTGCTGACATGATTAACTCTTTACCAAACTACAGAATTTTGGACTCAACAAAATTTAAAGCATTTGCAGACGACAAATTAAATGTAGCTCAAATGATGACTTCTGTCTTTGAAAGCGTAGAAAACACAGTGGGAAAAGGAGAAAATGCTGGTGACCAGCATTTTCTCCTTTTTCCTTGATGTTTTCAAAAGTCTAGGGTCATTAAAACTTGGGATTGTATGGTAAAGAGTTAATATGTATTTGAAACACACTGATACAAACCTCATAGACTAGAATTGGGTAACCATCTTTACCATGACAGGCACATGCTAAACTCCGGCCATCATGTGAAAATCGAACGATATAACAACCTCTCTTGGCAGACGGGAGTGCAAGAGATAATGTATTTGGCAATCGACACATCTGACCCGCAAGACGGGACCATGATGACAATACACGCTGTTTGACTTCTCTACAAAAAAAGAAAAAAAAAGGATGATAATATTACTCCAAGAATTTATAACCCATTTCCATTGAGACTTTTTCAACCCATAACTGAGTAGGCCTTTAGTTTATTTGTTTGTTTGTATTGGGATTTAACACTGTTTTAACAGCTTATGTCATATCACAAGGTTCAGTGCACTTACACATGTGTTTCCCAGCTTTCTCACACCAGTACTGACACAACTTTTTTTCCGAGCCACTGACTACTTTTTTCACATGCATCAGAGACGAGATGCGAAAAATTTCCAGAACAAAAGTTTGCCTAAACCGGGTATCAAATCCGTAACCACCAGGTCACAAGTAAGATACGCTAACCACTGAGCTACCCAGCCAGGCTAATAGGCTTTTAGACCTACTACAAAATATTTGAAACCGTAAGTACAAAAAAAAAAAAATTATTCAAGGCAAACAAAGCTTCCATTTTTCAACAGTACGGAAACACTGCAGCAGAGGGAGTATTTGGTTATTACAATGTCACAAACAAGTGTTGCTTTTCAACCTATATAGGTAGGAATGCAAAAAGCTGCATTCATACAGTAATGGCGGAGCCCTTTACAAAAAAATCCCAAGCCTCTGCAGATGACAAATTAAGGTGGCTCTAATGAAAAAAATTGTCCTGGATAAGTAGAAAACATTGTGGGAAATCGAAAAAAATGCTGATTTCCAGCATTTTCTCCTTTTTCCAAAATGTTTTAAAAGCCTTTTTTTCAAGGTTGTTTAAAGTCAAAACTGTGTGCTAAAGAGTTAAACCATATTAATCATTGCAAAAACTTTTTAACATATGTATCAAAAAAATTTACTGATTATTGTTGATCATTACTTACTTTTTACCCCAGTTTGCACTTTTCTTCAGCTCTTCATAGGTAACCCTACCTCTTTCCTGTATAATATAAGAATAAAATTGTCAGTTTATATAAAAATTGGAGCCTCATTATCCCTTCAAACATTTTTGCTGCAGGGGACATAAAAAATGGCTCCGTAAAAACATGGATAATCAGCAGTAATTAAGCTTTAAACACATCTACATGCATACATAAGGAAACCATTATTGCAAAAGGAGAATCTGCTTGTTCCAAGGAATTAATTCTGTAGCAGATGACTTGCCTTTTAACCCTTTACCAAATAATCTTAGGTTTTAATGACCCCATAGGCTTTTGGAACAAGAATTGCTGGTAACCAGCACCTTCTCTTTGACCAAGGATTTTTTCTACCCTTTCAAAGACAGATTCTGTCATTTGGGATGCATTTTCAAATACTTTTCAGTTTTAACAAGTCTTATACTTTTGCTGACTGTTAAAGAGTTTAAGAATGCTGGTTGAGCCAGACTACAAGTTCTGCACTTTGTCACTTTACAATAAGGGCTCAGTTTCTTCTGCTCAGCAAATACTAAACCCGCAATAATTTTAGACAGTGACCCCTATTGTCTGAAATATAAGAACTATCTTTCGCTGTTGCGGCACACTGAGGCACATACAATTTGTCATCTGCATGTGCCTTCATAACCAAGTATGAAATTTTGTCTTCTCGTAAAGATGAAGGCATCCGAAAACATTGTGGGAAAAGGAGAAAATGCTTGTTACCAGCATTTTCTCCTTTTCCCACAATGTTTTTTACTCTTTCAGAGACAAAATGCATCATATAAGCCATGTTTAGTTTTTTGTCTGCAAATGCTTTCAACACAGTCCAGTTTAAAATTTTGTTGTTTGGTAAAAGGTTGACTCCATACCAAATGGCAAAATTCTATGTGTGTCCAAATTAAAAGCATTTTGCAGACGACAAATAAATGTGACCACAAAATTGAAATTTGTGTTTGCAAGGGTGCAAATATTGTGGCAAAAGGAAACACTGCTGGGTACCGGCATTGTCTCCTTTTCCACAATGTTTTCAAAAGCCTTTTTTTCTCAGGGTTGTACGGTAAAGGGTTAAACCATGGAAGACATACCTCTTGTGTGGCAAAAAGGGATCTCTCAGCTGGCTCCACTTCATCTGGGGGTCTGATACCTTTCAAAGTTACATACAGCGTGGACGGGTATGTTTTCCTTGAGCCTTCTCTCCACCATTGATAAACCTGATAAATACATGTAATCGAGTCAAGGTGTGTGAAAAGGAGGGAGGGAGGTCTTATGTATCTGCAAAAAGTATTGACACGGCTCAGCCTGCGCAGCCCGCATGTAAAATTTAAAATTTTGATGTGGGGCAAGACTTGACTAATATAGATAATATACTAATACTAATATAGATAAATCAATGGAGGGCTTTTTGAAGGGTGGAAATTCAGCCTTTTTTTTTTGAAAACGAAGTGTAATGCATCTGAAAAAAGTCTAACCCAATGTCAGCCTGGGCAGTCTGGGTAGGCTGACCTATTCCAGAACTTTTTGAAATTGCTAAATTTTCTTCATGTCAAAGGACCAATCTACCTCACGATTCAGCCAGTTGTTGGACAAAATGCAATTTTCCTATCCATAATTATGTGATGACTTGCTTGGTACAATTCATCACATAGATGCTTTTGCCAGGGCATGGCTCATATACACTTACTTATACACTGATATACACTTTCTGGTATACTCATATTCACTTACATATACATTCATATACACTTAGACTCATACACACTTGCACTCATATACACTTACATATACATGCATATGCACTTACATATACACTCATACACTCTTATACATTCATATACACTTACTGGTATACTCATATACACTTACACTCATATACACTTACATTCATATACACTTACATATACACTTACACTCAGATACAATTACAATCAAATACACTAACATATACACTTACCAATACACTTACCAATACACTTATATACACCTACCTCCTCCATGTCAGGTTTTCTCCTCAGTCCAGATGGCACCTCAAACAGCTGTAACCTTACTTTACTTCCTGTGTTCATCTTCTTGTTGTTACCCACAACCTGTATCAGAAAGTCAAAATTAATTTGTGTCCTTATTTAAGTCCTAATTATGCTTCGATATCAGTATTTAAAAGGTCTGTTTTATCGTTCCCACACAAAAGTGACTTTAGTAAACAGTTAAATCTACTTTGAGTGGTCATCATTTCATTGTTTAGTTTAAATCTGCCAAATTTATATCAATTGTGAAACAAATTCTTACAAATTCATCTTATTACTCTTAATGATTGCTCCCTTGAAACCAGTACTTGTGATGTGATGTGAATAGTTCCTATGGTCAATCCAGCTCAGCACATGATTCAAAACCAGGGTATTCTGTATTCACCAACCATTCCAAAGAATGTTCTAAGTTTCATTCTCCAGAAGTTTCAAACTTTGAAAGTAAAACAACTTCTAATTGCATACACCATTTGGTTTAGCCAATCAGAAGTAGTTTTACTTTCAAATTCAGAAAGTCTTGAAGAATAACACTATGAACATTCTTAAGAATGGTTGGTGAATACAGACCAAGAACTTTTGATGTGAGAGGGTGAGGCTCTAACCCTACAACAATGTCTCCCACTACCACGGTTACCAACAACCATCATCAAAATAGATTTTAGTTCTGAATTGTATCCTTATGCACCTACCCCACTCTCAATAAGAGTTCCTTTAATTCATTCTCAACCAAAACTGACAATTAAGTCTTTACCAAACGACAAAATTCAAGACTTGTCCAAAATGAAAGCATTTTGCAGAAAACACAATAAATGTGTTTAAAAAATTAAAATTTGTTTTAGGAAGGGTAGAAAACATTGTGGGAAAAGAAGAAAATGCTGGTTGACAGCTTTTCTCCTTTTTCCACAAGGTTTTAAAGTTTTCTCTCTCAAAGTCGATAAAACTTGAGATTGTGTGGTAAAGAGTTATTAAAAAGCCGTAGCCTTACTTTACCTCCACTGTTTATCTTTTCAATGCAACCAAAAACCAATATCAGATATGTGAAATATGTTTAAGTCCTAATTCAGCATCTAATCCTTTCTCAAGGAAGTCCCATTAATTCACTTTCAAACAAAATGACTTTATCAAACAAATGTACACCACTCTTCTTCATGTGTGCATATTTTCATTTCTACCAACAACCTGTACCAGACGGTTGACAGGAATTTGAGTTGATATAAGATACCTATTCTGTCTAAGAAAACAAATAGCTGTGTTGATCAGAGAGGTAAAATACCACATGGTAACTTTCATGTTGTTACCAATATTATTTTCTCTTTTTCCCACACATTTTTTCAAAGACAAATTACATAATTTTTTACACATACATTTTGTTATCTGCAAATGCTTCCAATTATTTGGACCAGTCGAAAATTTTGCTGTATAGTAAATACTTAAAAAGACAGGTGGCATCCACTTTTGTCCCAATCAAGTGCTTTAGTGTCTGAGAAGTATGCCTTAACCCATGCAACACTCAAAAACGACATTATGAGAATGGTGAAACAGATTCATGCCCCTATATTGTGCCTTATGATATCCTGTCTGATCTAAGTCCCCAAAACAAATATCCACACAAATTTAAATTTATCAAAAAGAAAGGTAAAAAAGATTTGTGTCCATCTTATGCACCTTGTAATATCTAAGACCCCTTAAATCTTACCATGCAATCATGAGTTTCAACAACCCTGAAGAAAAAGCCTTTTGAAAACATTGTTGGAAAAGGAGAAAATGCTGGTAACCAGCATTTTCTCCTTTTCCCACAATGTTTTCTACCCTTTCAAAAATCGAATTTCAATTATCTTGTTGTCTGTAAATGCTTTCAATTTGGATTAGTCTAAAATTTTTGTTGTTCAGTAAAGAGTTAACCCTTTAGGGCACAGTATTGACTCAATCAAACAGAAAGTTGAAATATATTTGTGTCTCAATTATGTGCCTTATCCTGTACAACTAAAATCACCATTACCCATTAAAGCCTCATCTCCTTTGTAGTGTTTTGATTGGTACAAAAAGTACTAGTAGTGTAAGCCAATACAGACATAAATAACAGTTTCCAACAAAATACCATGTTGTTATTTTCTTTGTTAGAACTTTCATTAAACAGATAATACAGAGAAGCTCTATTATACATATATCTAGGTAAGATTTGAAATACATGTATATAATGAGGTGAGTGTTCAGCATATAACCATGCTTATGGGCATATCTAGATCATATTGCACAATAAATGCAGCCTCACTAAATGATACCTTAATGTTTTTTTCTATATGACCCTTGATCAACGGCAAGTAGCCAAATCTTGGGTCATCACTCCACCAAAACCTGCAGTTACTGCTTAACTTATCTTATGGCCACGAGAAAGGTACTTAACATTTAAGATTTTGTTACATTACATGTAGAGTTTCAGACTAAAATTACTCTTATGACGGAATCTCCCATAAGACAAATAGTGGCTTATCTGTTAACAAGTGCCGATTTCTTCAACTCATTTTCGCAAAATCTGAGAAATATTTCATGTTCCAGGAAAAAGGTATGAGGCTTTAATATTCAAATATGACTTTATCAAACACCTGTAATCTTGGAAAAAAGTATGAGGTTTTAACACACAGATACTGCTTTATCAAATGCCTGTAATCTTACTTTACTGCCTGCACTTGTCTTGTTACTGATTCTAATGACCTGTATCAGAAAGGTGAGATATATTTGTGTCCTTAACCTATTTCAATTAACTACCCTTAATTCTTTTCCACAATAGAATAATTTAATACAGTGATTTACATCCCAAAGTTTGTTGTAATTACTTGTTCCTTTTCCCTTGACAATCCCCATACAGTTTTAACTATGGCAAGGTAATTTGTGGTATACCAATACTCAAAGGACAAGCCTTTCAAAGAAAAATAATTCAATATTAGTTTTTTTCAAGAAAATTGGCGAGTTCTGATTGGCTGAAAAAAAATTTTCATAGCTCCATGAAAAAAAAAAAAATTAGCAGTGCCGGAACTACTTTTGCAGTCAAAGTAATGTAAACAAACATGTATACGAGATTTCATAATGTTTTTCTTTCTGACTTTAGATCTTTATCCAGTCCGAAGTTCAAACTGATAGCTGAATTTATTTTCTCTGAATATTGAAAAAAATATCCAACAGTAAATTCAAAGAGAGAGCTGAAAACTCATTGTCTTTTTGCTGGGTTCTAACAAACTTATTTTCAACTTAGTTCTACCATATTGAACTTCTAATAATAAATCTACTAAACCTGCAAATGTTCAATACTATAATGACGTCACGAATTTACGTCATTTTTACATCATGAACCAGCAGTTTTACCGCGCTATGAATTATGAATGAAATGGACATTAAATAAATACGCAATGTTGGATTTACAAAAAAAAAGCAATTAGTATTATTTAAGTGCATCTTTGTTGTCTGTGATATTGAATTATAAAGGAATGAAGAGAACTTTTTTTGTTTTCATGGAGGTATGAAAAAAAAAAAACCTAATTACACTTTCGTATGAAACCGCTTCGCGGTTTCATACAGTGTGATTAGGGTTTTTTTTTTCAACCTCCATGAAAACAAAAAAAGTTCTCTTCATTCCTTAATAAAATACTGCTTTTCAAGTAAAGCAATTCCTTGTTCACCTTTCCACAATATCTTCACAAGCTTACCCTGCAGGAGCATCCAAAGAGGTAACTTTGCAAGGCAAAGTTCAAAATGTTTTGTTTTTTCTGTCCCTGAAATATTTCTTCTTTTGTCCCATGGGGCTTTTGTCTATACTTGTAAAAAGCAGTTGTTCCTTTATCCTCAATGTTTTAAAGCTGTCTTCTACAGGAAATATAAAATTATGTTTGGTAATACCATACAGTGCAACATTGATTTCTATATCCTTGAGCTTGAAAGCCTTGGAAAATGTGATAACAAAAAACAAGAGGGCAATGATATCCCTGTATTGCTCCACTGGCTAATAAGTAAAAACCCTACACGCCAAACATTACAATACTTATCCAATTGGTTTTGAATTAGTAGGCATACAAAATTTTCTCTATAAAATCCGAGAAAGTTATGACCACAGGGCAAAGCCATTTTTGACCACAGAGCTATAATTACTTGAATCCTGGTAGAGGTCCACAAGATTAAGCCCCATACCAAATAACAAATGTCTAGAATGTGTGGTTATAAACAAGAAAATTTTCAAAGTTTCCTCAATAAGAGGCCCTGTAAAACATGAGACCCCTGAGACAGGGCTAAATTTGGTAGCCCTGGTTCTTATGGTTAGTAACAAGAAGATTTTCGAAAGTTTTCACTATAAAAGCCCATGTAAAACTTGAGACCACTTGGGTGGGGGCAAACTTGACCCCAGGGCTATAATTTGGGCCCTCTTGGTGGAGGCTAACCAGATAAAGCTACATGCAAAATTAGGTAGCCCTAGGCCTTAGGGCTAGGTACAAGATGATTTTTAAAGTTTTCCTTATATAAGCCCATGTAGAACTTGTGACCCCCGGGATGGGATCAAATTTGACCCTAGGGCTATAATTTGGGCATTCTTGGTAGAGGCCCACTGGATAAAGCTACATGCAAAATTTGGTAGCCCAAGGCTTTATGGCTAAGTACAGGGTGATTTCTAAAGTTTCCTCTATATAAGCCCATGCAAAACTTGTGACCCCCAGGGCGGGGTCAAATTTGATCCCAGGGCTATAATTTGGGCACTCTCGGTAGACATCTACTAGACAAAGCTACATGCAAAATTTGGTAGCCCTAGGCCAAATGGCTAGGTATAGGAAGATTTCTAAAGTTTTCTCTATATAAGCCCATGTAAAACTTGTTCCAACGTATTTCATCTATAACTTTCAATAATCATTTTCTAGAGATAAGACCAGTTCTCAGACTAAACGTTAAGATAGCTTCAAAAGTGAACAAACCTTAAGAAATGCCCAAGCCACCCTGTGCCAACCTTTATTGTGCTCATCATCCTGAGCTGTCCGACTCATGCTGACAAAGTCCAGTAACTGAAACAGATTTTAGGGAAACTGATGTCTGGTTTAACCCTTTACCATATAATCAAGAGTTTTTGCAATCTTGATGAAGAAGGCTTTTAAAAGCATTGTGGGAAAAGGAGAAAATGTTGGTAACCAGCATTTTCTCCTTTTCCCACAATGTTTCTACCTTACCAAGAACAAAATTTCAATTTTTGAGTTGCATTTATTTTGTCATCTGCAAATGCTTTAAATTTGGACAAGTCTAAAATTTTATCATTTGTAAGAAATTAAAGATACATTAACCTATTACACATTATGCTTGTATCTGGTGCTTTCATAAAGAAAGTTTTAAAAATGTTGTAGATGACAAAATGCTGATTACAGGAAATAATTGGTAGTGAAAAGACATTTGCCTGCCCTTCAAATTTTTCTTTTTGTCATAACAGAGTGGTATGGTGATATGCAAAGTATTCTGGCACTGTTAAGTGACAGCTACCAATATCATTAGTGAAAAGTCCGGAGTTGTTCCCTTTTTTTCTTCAAAGGAACTCTTTAAATTATAGTCACACACTTGAAAAATATCCTACATTTAAATGGGTTTATGTTTGGGTTGTCCTCTGACATTATCCATATTTGAAAATGAGGAATAAGTTTTGCTTTTCCTTTCAGATAAATCAGCCGTTAGGTTGCTAACCACAACTAAGTTTGCTTTCATGCACAGTGTAGATCAAGATCAGAATGCACAAAAAATGCAGTGTAATCTTTTATCTCTACAGTCTAATAAAGTGAAATTTTAGCATCAAAAAGAACATTGAAATTTCAGTATTTTGATGTTAAACACTAGTTGAAAATTTTTGTACAATCTGTATAGAGAGACAAGAATTGATCAATGATGATCAATTTCAAATGAAGTCTGGAAGGTAATCAACACAGCTGAGCAGAATACTTCACTTTGGACACATTTCTCAGTAGTAATTATGTTGAATGATCTTAAACCCTAAAAGTAAAAAATTCACAATAAAAGCTGTATAATAAACTTACTTCAAAAATTATAATGACTTTTGGCTTTTCTTGGATAAAGTAGTTGAAATTTTCATTGAAAATCAGCAACTCTTCCCAAACAGGTAAAACAGACCTAGAAAGTTCAAACAAAACAGGGAATAAGAAAACATCACAACAGAAAAAGCACCTTAATAATGTGAACAAGAGAGGGAAAGAGGTAGAGTGACCTGTTAAACTTGAAAGCACTAATGACTTATCCCTCAACCACACAATCCCAAGTTTTAACAACCCTGACAAAGAAAGCTTTTGAAAACATGGTGGGAAAAGG